>JAOPSE010000024.1:29250634-30697254 GCA_029449295.1 Zea luxurians | reverse complement strand
CCATACCCCTGGTATGGCGCACTATCTCGCTCATTTGTCACCTAATGGGGATTTCAGTGGTTGATTTCAACCTGATATATTTGATCCAAGATATTGGGATTCTCTTGATTCTAGGCAAATTGAAATTTTATCAGTTAAAGGCCCTAGAAGAGAATTAACAATTCAGAAAGGTCCTGAAGATAAATATTCTATAAGGTTCTCAGCATTATTCTATGATAGAGTTTTATAAAGAGGCATGATTCTTTTCCAAATGCAAGTATTGCATATAAACAGTTGCATCGACAGAAAGGATATTTTCTGAATTGAAGCGTTCTACAATGACACGACAAAGACTTACTGATTTGGCTATAATTGCACTTGAAAGTGCAATTTTGGAGAAGATTCAATATGGAGATACAATTGAAGAGTCCATTTCAATGAACACTAAAAGAATGATGTTGTTTAAATGGCAAGGTAAAAATCGGTATGTTTTTTTATTATCGTGTTGTAGTGTACGCTATTACTACAAAATATCAAATATATATTATTATAGTTTTATTTTTTCACTAGAATAGGAGGGCAGTTGGGTGAAGGGCATGGAGCACATGGCAATGCCCTCTTCCCCCTGCCACTGCGGGTCCTACTCCCCTGCCACACAAGAGAGGCGACATGTTGAACACCTCGGTCTCCTCCCAATCGCTGGTGAAGAAGTGGGTGCGGGCGAGGAGCTTCTCGTGCGAGGTGGGAGGCGAGGCCATGTCGCCGGCACAGAGGCACCAATGAAAGAGAGTGAGGAGATTGGAATCGACGGTGCTTAGGGTTGGACGAAACAGCACAGGGACTAGGCAAGGACGAGGTGGCGGCGTCGAGGACGAGAGACAGGGTCACGGGGCGGGGGCACGGCCTGGCCTCTGTGGACGGCTCCTTTAACTTCTTAATGAATATTATTATTATTATTATTATTATTATTATTATTATTATTATTATTATTATTATTATTATTATATAATATAATTATAATTAGGGATAGGGATTAGGGATTATCACGTGTTAAGTATGAGAGAGTGAAAGGGAAATGTGCCCTTGGGCCATTTCTAAGTGTTTTGGTGATTTAGTGCCCAACACAGGTGCCTAATTGTAAAATGGTGGACAAAGTACAAATCAAGGATAAAGGTATGTTTCTCAAACTTAGTACATTGTTTTATGGACTAATGTATTGTGTCTAAGTGCTGGAAAACAGAAAAAATCGAGTTGGAGAAGAGATGGCTCGAGCAGCCAAAATCTGCCCAGTCTGGGTGCACCGGACTGTCCGGTGGTGCACCGGATAGTGTCCGGTGTGCCAGGCTGGCTTGGGCAAAGTGGCTGCTCTCGGGACTTCGACGGCGGTGTACGGCTAAAATTCACCGGACTGTCCGGTGTGCATCGGACTGTCCGGTGGGCCGCTCACAGGCGAACTCGTCGCTCTCGGGAAACCATCAACGGCATACGGCTAAAAATCACCGGACTGTCCGGTGTGCACCGGACTGTCCGGTGAGCCAACGGTCGGCCGGGGCAACGGTCGGCCGCGCAATCTGCGCGGGACACGTGGCCGAGCCAACGGCTAGAAGATGGCACCGGACTGTCCGGTGTGCACCGGACATGTCAAGTGCACCAACGGCTCCCAGGCTGCCAACGGTCGACTGCGCTGTTTATGGAAAGAAATCGGGCACCGGACTGTCCGGTGCGCCAGACGACAGAAGGCAAGAATTGCCTTCCCAGATTGCTCCCAATGGCTCCTAGCTGCCTTGGGGCTATAAAAGGGACCCCTAGGCGCATGGAGGAGAACACCAAGCATCTCCTAATCATTTCTAAGCACCAAGACATCGATTTCGCGCATTCGTTTCATTGTGATAGCATATAGAGCTCTAGTGGAGTTGTGAACTCATTGAGTTGTGTTGCGAGCTCTTATTGCGACTTGTGTGCGTGTTGACGCTTTGATTCTTGTGTCTTGTGTGCGTTGCTAATCCCTCCCTTGCTCCGTGTTCTTTGTGAATTTCAAGTGTAAGGGCGAGAGGCTCCAAGTTGTGGAGATTCCTCGCAAACGGGATTGAGATAAAGCAAGCAAAACACCGTGGTATTCAAGTGGGTCTTTGGACCGCTTGAGAGGGGTTGATTGCAACCCTCGTCCGTTGGGACGCCACAACGTGGAGTAGGCAAGCGTTGGTCTTGACCGAACCACGGGATAACCACCGTGCCATCTCTGTGATTGATTTATTGTGGTTATTGTGTTTTGACTCCTCTCTAGCCACTTGGCAATTATTGTGCTAACAATTAACCAAGTTTTGTGGCTTAAGTTTTTGAAGTTTCACAGGATCACCTATTCACCCCCCTCTAGGTGCTCTCAATTGGTATCAGAGTCGTTCTCTTCAAGAAAGGGACTAACCGCCTGAAGAGATGGATCCTAAAGGCAAGGGGATGGTGATCAACGACAAGCAGAAGGAGTCCTTCGTCAACGAGCCCAATGATGACAGGCCCACCGACTCAGGCTCGGGCCACAAAAGAAAAGACGGGAGGAAGAAGAAGACAAGGCGCATCAAGGAAATTGTCTACTACGACAGCGACGAATCTTCCTCCTCCCAAAAGGACGACGACGACTACGATAGACGAAAGACGGTTAACTCAAACTTTTCTTTCGATTATTCGCGCATCCCGCATAGTTCAAATGCTCAATTGCTCCCCATTCCACTTGGCAAGCCCCCTCACTTTGATGGAGAGGATTACGGATTTTGGAGCCACAAAATGCGTACTCACCTGTTTTCTCTCCATCCAAGCATTTGGGAGATTGTAGAAAGTGGAATGAAATTTGATAGCTCGGATAGCCCTGTGTTTATTAATGAACAGATTCATAAAAATGCACAAGCTACTACTGTGTTGCTAGCCTCTTTGTGCAGGGACGAGTATAACAAGGTGAGCGGCTTGGACAATGCCAAGCAGATCTGGGACACCCTCAAGATCTCTCATGAGGGAAACGACGTCACCTTGCTCACCAAAATGGAGTTGGTGGAGGGCGAGCTTGGACGGTTCGCGATGATAAAGGGCGAGGAGCCGACACAAACATACAACCGGCTCAAGACCCTTATCAACAAAATAAGGAGCTACGGGAGCACGCGATGGACGGACCACGACGTCGTCCGCCTAATGCTAAGGTCATTTACCGTTCTTGATCCTCATTTGGTGAACAATATACGTGAAAATCCCAGGTACACCAAGATGTCGCCCGAAGAAGTTCTTGGGAAGTTCGTAAGCAGGCGAATGATGATCAAGGAGGCAAGATACGTGGACGACGCGTTGAACGGTCCTAGTCATGAGCCTCAACCCATTGCTCTCAAGGCAACAAGGAGCAAGGAGGCGCTACCAAGCAAGGTGGCGCAAGTTGAGGCGGCCGGACTCAATGATGAGGAGATGGCCCTCATCATTAAGCGCTTCAAGACGGCGCTTAAAGGTCGCAAGGGGCAGCCGAGCAAGACCAAAGCCAAGGGGAAGCGCTCATGCTTCAAATGCGGTAAGCTTGGTCATTTTATTGCTAACTGTCCCGACAATGATAGTGATCAGGACCAAGGGAACAAGAGGGAGAAAAAGAAGCATTACAAGAAGGCCAAGGGCGAGGCACATATCGGAAAGGAGTGGGATTCAGATTGTTCCTCCTCCGACTCTGACAATGAAGGACTCACCGCCACCGCCTTCAACAAGTCATCCCTCTTCCCCAACGAGCGTCACACTTGCCTCATGGCAAGAGAGAAGAAAGTAAGCACTCATACTAGTACTTATGCTTCTTCGAGTGAAGATGAGTCTAGTGATGATGATGAGATAGATTACTCATGCTTATTCAAGGGATTAGATAGAACCAAGGTAGACAAAATTAATGAATTAATTGATGCCTTGAATGACAAGAATATGCTTTTAGAAAAACAAGAGGATTTGTTGTATGAAGAACATGATAAATTTGTAGAAGCACAGAAATCTCTTGCTCTAGAAATTAAGAGGAATGAAATGCTCTCTAGTGAATTATCTTCTTGTCATGAAACTATTGCTAAGTTAAAAAGTTTTAATGATGATTTAAATACTAAACTAGAAGTAGCTAGTAAATCTAATTATTGTGTAGAAATTGTTGAAACTTGTAATAGGTGTAAAGATTTTGACATTGATGCTTGTTGTGATCATTTAGTTTCAATTTCCAAATTAAATGATGAATTAGCTAGTCTTAATGCCCAACTTAAGACTAGCAAGAATGAATTTGACAAGCTAAAATTTGCAAGGGATGCCTACACGATTGGTAGACACCCCTCAATTAAGGATGGACTTGGCTACAAGAGGGAAGCCAAGAACTTGACAAGCCATAAGGCTCCCATCTCCGCCAAGGAGAAAGGGAAGGCCCCTATGGCTAGTAGTGTGCAAAAGAACCATGCCTTTATGTACTATGATAGAAGACAACCTAGAAATGCTTATAGGAGTTGTAATGTATATAATGCCTTTGATTCTCATGCCATGGTTGCTTCTAGTTCTTCTTATGTGCATGATAGAAATGTTGGTAGGAGAAATGTTATTCATAATATGCCTAGGAGAAATGTCGTTAATGTTCCTAGGAAAGTTAATGAACCTTCTACAATATATCATGCTTTAAATGCTTCTTTTGCTATTTGTAGAAAGGATAGGAAGATAGTTGCTAGAAAATTAGGGGCAAGATGCAAGGGAGACAAAACTTGCATTTGGGTCCCTAAGGATATTTGTGCTAACCTTGCAGGACCCAACATGAGTTGGGTACCTAAGACCCAAGCCTAAATTTGCCTTGCAGGTTTATGCATCCGGGGGTTCAAGCTGGATTATTGACAGCGGATGCAAAAACCATATGACGGGGGAGAAGAAGATGTTCACCTCCTACGTCAAGAATAAAGATTCCCAAGACTCAATAATATTCGGTGATGGGAATCAAGGCAAGGTAAAAGGGTTAGGTAAAATTGCAATCTCAAATGAGCACTCTATCTCTAATGTGTTTTTAGTAGAGTCTCTTGGATATAATTTGCTATCTGTTAGTCAATTATGCAATATGGGATATAACTGTTTGTTTACAAATGTAGATGTGTCTGTCTTTAGAAGATGTGATGGTTCACTAGCTTTTAAGGGTGTACTATACGGCAAGCTTTACTTAGTTGATTTTGCAAAAGAAGAGGTCGGTCTAGATGCATGCTTAATGGCTAAGACTTGCATGGGTTGGCTGTGGCATCACCGCTTAGCACATGTGGGGATGAAAAACCTCCACAAGCTTCTAAAGGGAGAACACGTGATAGGTCTAACCAATGTTCATTTCGAAAAAGATAGACCTTGTGCAGCTTGTCAAGCAGGGAAACAGGTGGGAGGCTCTCATCACACCAAAAATGTGATGACAACATCAAGACCCCTGGAGCTGCTACATATGGACCTCTTCGGACCCGTCGCCTATCTGAGCATAGGAGGAAGTAAGTATGGTCTAGTTATCGTTGATGACTTTTCCCGCTTCACTTGGGTGTTCTTTTTGCAGGATAAGTCTGAAACCCAAGGGACCCTCAAGCGCTTCCTAAGGAGAGCTCAAAATGAGTTTGAGCTCAAGGTGAAGAAGATAAGGAGCGACAACGGGTCCGAATTCAAGAATCTTCAAGTGGAGGAGTTCCTTGAGGAGGAGGGGATCAAGCACGAGTTCTCCGCTCCCTACACACCTCAGCAAAATGGTGTGGTAGAGAGGAAGAACAGGACGCTCATAGATATGGCGAGGACTATGCTTGGAGAGTTCAAGACCCCCGAGTGCTTTTGGTCGGAAGCCGTGAACACGGCTTGCCACGCCATCAACAGGGTCTACCTTCACCGCCTCTTCAAGAAGACTTCATATAAGCTGCTGACTGGTAACAAACCTAATGTATCGTATTTTCGTGTTTTTGGGAGTAAATGCTACATTCTAGTGAAGAAGGGTAGGAATTCCAAATTTGCTCCCAAAGCCATAGAAGGGTTTTTATTAGGTTATGATTCAAATACAAAGGCGTATAGGGTCTTCAACAAATCATCGGGTTTGGTTGAAGTCTCTAGCGACGTTGTATTTGATGAGACTAATGGCTCTCCAAGAGAGCAACTTGTTGATCTTAATGATGTAGATGAAGAAGATGTTCCAACGGCCGCGATACGCACCATGGCGATTGGAGATGTACGGCCTCAGGAACATTTGGAGCAAGATCAACCGTCTTCCTCAACTATGATGCATCCCCCAACTCAAGATGATGAACAGATACCTCAAGTGGAGGCGCATGATCAAGGGGGAGCACAGGATGATCAAGTTGAAGAAGAAGAAGCACCTCAGGCACCTCCAACTCAAGTTCGAGCGACGATTCAAAGGGATCATCCCGTCGACCAGATATTGGGTGATATTAGCAAGGGAGTAACTACTCGTTCAAGATTAGTTAATTTTTGTGAACATTACTCTTTTGTCTCTTCTATTGAGCCTTACAGGGTAGAAGAGGCCTTGCTAGATCCGGACTGGGTGTTGGCCATGCAGGAGGAACTCAACAATTTCAAGCGCAATGAAGTTTGGACACTGGTGCCTCGCCCCAAGCAAAATGTTGTGGGAACCAAGTGGGTGTTCCGCAACAAACAGGACGAGCACGGGGTGGTGACAAGGAACAAGGCTCGACTTGTGGCAAAAGGTTATGCCCAAGTCGCAGGCTTGGACTTTGAGGAGACTTTTGCTCCTGTGGCTAGGCTAGAATCAATTCGTATTTTGCTAGCATATGCTGCTCATCATTCTTTCAGGTTGTACCAAATGGATGTGAAGAGCGCTTTCCTCAACGGGCCGATCAAGGAGGAGGTGTACGTAGAGCAACCCCCTGGCTTTGAGGATGAACGGTACCCCGACCACGTGTGTAAGCTCTCTAAGGTGCTCTATGGACTTAAGCAAGCCCCAAGAGCATGGTATGAATGCCTTAGAGACTTTTTAATTGCTAATGCTTTCAAGGTTGGGAAAGACGATCCAACTCTTTTTACTAAGACTTGCAATGGTGATCTTTTTGTGTGCCAAATTTATGTCGATGACATAATGTTTGGTTCTACTAATCAAAAGTCTTGTGAAGAGTTTAGCAGGGTGATGACGCAGAAATTCGAGATGTCAATGATGGGCGAGTTGAACTACTTCCTTGGGTTCCAAGTGAAGCAACTCAAGGACGGCACTTTCATCTCCCAAACGAAGTACACGCAAGACTTGCTAAAGCGGTTTGGGATGAAGGACGCCAAGCCCGCAAAGACGCCGATGGGAACTGACGGACACACCGACCTCAACAAAGGTGGTAAGTCTGTTGATCAAAAAGCATACCGGTCCATGATAGGTTCTCTGCTTTATCTATGTGCTAGTAGACCGGATATTATGCTTAGCGTATGCATGTGTGCTAGATTTCAATCCGATCCTAAGGAGTGTCACTTAGTGACTGTGAAGCGAATTCTTCGATATTTAGTCGCTACGCCTTGCTTCGGGATCTGGTATCCAAAGGGGTCTAACTTTGACTTGATTGGGTACTCAGATTCCGACTATGCTGGATGTAAGGTCGATAGGAAGAGTACATCGGGGACGTGCCAATTCTTAGGAAGGTCCCTGGTGTCATGGAACTCTAAGAAACAAACCTCCGTTGCCCTATCCACCGCTGAGGCCGAGTACGTTGCTGCGGGACAGTGTTGTGCGCAACTACTTTGGATGAGGCAAACCCTCCGGGACTTTGGCTACAATCTGAGCAAAATCCCACTCCTATGTGATAATGAGAGTGCTATCCGAATAGCGGAAAATCCTGTTGAGCACAGCCGCACAAAGCACATTGACATCCGGCATCACTTTTTGAGAGACCACCAGCAAAAGGGAGATATCGAAGTGTTTCATGTTAGCACCGAGAACCAGCTAGCCGATATCTTTACCAAGCCTCTAGATGAGAAGACCTTTTGCAGGCTGCGTAGTGAGCTCAATATCTTAGATTCGCGGAACTTGGATTGAAATGTAGCATACATGTGTTTATGCCTTTGATCATGTTCATTCTACATTTTGTTGCTTATTGTGGTGCTCAAGTTGTACAAACACTCCCTGGACCTCACAAGTCCTGTTTGCAAGTAATGCACATATTTAGGGGGAGCTGTGCTACAACTTGACCCTTTGAGACTAACCATGTACTTGAGTTTCGTTGTTTTAGTCTCCAAGGAAAATTGAAAGGGAAAAGGTGGACTTGGACCATGCAAGACTTCCACTGCACTCCGATGAAAAGAGTAACTTTTCCAAGTTCATCTTCATACTCTTATTGCCTTTGTGTTCTTATTTGAAGATTTTGGTGAGGCAATGGGGTTAAAGGGCCAAGATTGATCCCGTTTTGGTGCTTGATGCCAAAGGGGGAGAAAATAAAGGCTAAAGCAATAAATGGATCAGCTACCACTTTAGAAATTTTGAAAATAGTAGATTAGAGCTTTTGGTTTGTCAAAAGTTGGCCTCTTGTGGGGAGAAGTGTTGATTATGGGAAAAAGGGGGAGTTTTTGAAATCCTTGATCAAATTTCCTTGGAAAACCTCTCTTTATGTCTCTACAAGTGGTCTTGACTTAGAGATAGGAATTTGAGTTTGATTTGCAAAAACAAACCAAGTGGTGGCATAGAGTGATCCATATATGTCAAAATTGAATCAAAACAATTTTGATTTCTTATTTGATTTGATTTTGTACTTGTTCTACTTGCTTTATGTTGTGTTGGCATAAATCACCAAAAAGGGGGAGATTGAAAGGGAAATGTGCCCTTGGGCCATTTCTAAGTGTTTTGGTGATTTAGTGCCCAACACAGGTGCCTAATTGTAAAATGGTGGACAAAGTACAAATCAAGGATAAAGGTATGTTTCTCAAACTTAGTACATTGTTTTATGGACTAATGTAATGTGTCTAAGTGCTGGAAACAGAAAAAATCGAGTTGGAGAAGAGATGGCTCGAGCAGCCAAAATCTGCCCAGTCTGGGTGCACCGGACTGTCCGGTGGTGCACCGGACAGTGTCCGGTGCGCCAGGCTGGCTTGGGCAAAGTGGCTGCTCTCGGGACTTCGACGGCGGTGTACGGCTAAAATTCACCGAACTATCCGGTGTGCATCGGACTGTCCGGTGGGCCGCTCACAGGCGAACTCGTCGCACTCGGGAAACCATCAACGGCGTACGGCTAAAAATCACCGGACTGTCCGGTGTGCACCGGACTGTCCGGTGAGCCAACGGTCGGCCGGGGCAACGGTCGGCCGCGCAATCTGCGCGGGACACGTGGCCGAGCCAATGGCTAGAAGATGGCACCGGACTGTCCGGTGTGCACCGGACATGTCAAGTGCACCAACGACTCCCAGGCTGCCAACGGTCGACTGCGCTGTTTATGGAAAGAAATCGGGCACCGGACTGTCCGGTGCACCAGACGACAGAAGGCAAGAATTGCCTTCCCAGATTGCTCCCAATGGCTCCTAGCTGCCTTGGGGCTATAAAAGGGACCCCTAGGCGCATGGAGGAGAACACCAAGCATCTCCTAATCATTTCTAAGCACCAAGACATCGATTTCGCGCATTCGTTTCATTGTGATAGCATATAGAGCTCTAGTGGAGTTGTGAACTCATTGAGTTGTGTTGCGAGCTCTTGTTGCGACTTGTGTGCGTGTTGACGCTTTGATTATTGTGTCTTGTGTGCGTTGCTAATCCCTCCCTTGCTCCGTGTTCTTTGTGAATTTCAAGTGTAAGGGCGAGAGGCTCCAAGTTGTGGAGATTCCTCGCAAACGGGATTGAGATAAAGCAAGCAAAACACCGTGGTATTCAAGTGGGTCTTTGGACCGCTTGAGAGGGGTTGATTGCAACCCTCGTCCGTTGGGACGCCACAACGTGGAGTAGGCAAGCGTTGGTCTTGACCGAACCACGGGATAACCACCGTGCCATCTCTGTGATTGATTTATTGTGGTTATTGTGTTTTGACTCCTCTCTAGCCACTTGGCAATTATTGTGCTAACAATTAACCAAGTTTTGTGGCTTAAGTTTTTGAAGTTTCACAGGATCACCTATTCACCCCCCCTCTAGGTGCTCTCAGAGAGGACATACTTGCGTGCGGTGTCTTCCTAGTAGGCCGAAGGAGGTGAAATGACGGTTATGACCCTCTACCTCCGCCACGTCGTACAAGAAATAAGTAACAACATTTTACCTAGAGAATGGCCACTAGGAGCCCTTCGTCTTTGGTAGGTATATATACTTTTGATTGATTGGTTGGTTGATGAGTATGGCGTAACCTGTTGACCGACCCATCCATGCAATAGTGGGAAAACTGAAACCTTTATGCTATTTTTCATGCACTGTGATTATTTAAATGGTTTCATTTGGAAAAAAGGTTTTATGAGAGCAAGCATGAAGAGAAAAATGATGAGAATTCAGACAGCAACCTTGCATTCACTGGTGAGATTTTATTATATGTTGTAGCATATTTTACTTCGTTGGTTTCATGTTTTTTTGAAGAGTTTGTAGGATGACTTCGAAGTTCCAGTGAGGTTCATTGTGACTGGAAACTCAGTACGGCAGTAACACACAATCTTATGATAGGAGCTCCAATAATCTGCACAATCAGGTGCATGTGCATTGGCCGGATTTCAGATTTGGCAGGTTTGGGTTTGCATAGCTTATTTAGGAGTCTATGCAGACGATTAGATTTGCTGAAAAATAAATGTAACTCCATTCACACCCGATGGTGCTTTGGCACCACCCTTTCTTTTCTTTGTATGAGAATGCTTCACTACCGTCTACTGCGAGCAACAACATGGAATCTTTACCAATACTACAATGCGTATAGATGCTTGTGTTGATTATAGCTTCTCATTATCGTTTTGAGCAACAAATTTACCACACGTGCTTTGTGAGAAGCAGAGGAAGATCAATGAAGATTATAAGAAGTTGTAGGATGGATGGCTGGATAATGGGGAAAAAGTCCCTCCCGCTGAATTTGCTAAGGTAATAAGGGCCCGAATGATGGGTAGTCCTATACAACTGAACTATATCCTTCATGATTCTTTCATCATATATCTGTCTCGTTTTATTGCTACTATAGTGTAGGCTAAAAAAGAAGCCTATGAAGGAGCTGAGAAGAATGAGTTAAATAAAATGGAATCATACCCTCTTTTGCTCTTTTTGTTGTTGCCTGTTAACACATCTGAAATTCTAAACTAACATGGAATATTGAGGCGATAAATTATGCGATGTCTATTTTTATATAATCGTTGTGTACTAACATTTTGTCGTAAAAAATAGATTAGTGTACAAGATGTCGACATATTTGCTTATGATTAAACATTCTATATTTACTCTTTAGAAATAATTTGTACGATACTAATAATGTTTGTTCAACATCAGTGTAATCTATTTGAGTCGACGCATTTATAATAATATTGTGTATTTATATCATTACCATTGTATTTACTTTACCGTCGCCAGGGTCCTCAGTCATCGGAGGCTCTTCAATTTATATTCCGTGGTATCGCACGAGCATATACCAGTCACGTGTGACGTGTTAAGGATGGGAGAGGACATATACTTGCGTGCGGTGTCTTCCTAGACCGAAGGAGGTGAAATGACGGTTATGACCCTCTACCTCCGTACGCAGCATGCGTGAGCTGTCCTCTGTCCTGTACGTAGGCTCTAGTACTTGAATGGTGAGAATTCCACAATGTCCGGCGCAGTAGGCAGACGCAGACCTCTCTCTGTCAGTATATATAATGCTCTCCATCGAGGTATAACGGACCTCATCTCTCATTCTTCAATTCGTCGCTTAGCTTCACTCGGTTCTGCTTCTACACATCTATATATCGTTAGTTTGGTATGTACTAACGGCTCGATCTGCACAAGGTAAGCACATCGATCGCTGCATGCCCGATCTCGACTTGCTGAGTTCGGAGCTGTAGTGGCGTGCGTGCAGGCAAAGAAAAGAGGCAACGACGATGGCTGCTGCGGCGGCGATGATGGTCTCCGGAGGACGGGCGGCGCTGGTGGTGGCGGGCGTGCTCTGCGCGGTGGCGGCCATGGCGGCGGCGCAGCAGGCGTCGAACGTGCGGGCGACGTACCACCTGTACAACCCGGCGCAGAACGGGTGGGACCTGAACCGCGTGAGCGCGTACTGCGCCACGTGGGACGCCGACAAGCCGCTGTCGTGGCGGCAGAAGCACGGCTGGACGGCCTTCTGCGGGCCCGCCGGGCAGAAGGGCCAGGCCGCCTGCGGCAAGTGCATAAGGGTCTGTGGCTCTGTGTCTGTGCTACCTTCACTTTTCCTCCTCTGCTGGATTGTCACAGGAGATTGTTGGCCTGCTGCAGGTGAAGAACCGTGCGACGGGCGCGTCCATCGTGGCGAGGATCGTGGACCAGTGCAGCAACGGCGGCCTGGACCTGGACTACGAGACGGTGTTCAAGAAGATCGACACCAACGGCCAGGGATACCAGATGGGCCACCTCAACGTCGACTACCAGTTCGTCGCCTGCTGAGCAACAGAGCTCAGTCAGATCCTTCCTGTGTATGTATGCATCCATGCATGCAGGCAGTCAGATGCAGAGACCAACGTCGTTGTAAAACGCGTGGCCTTACTTGAGATGAATAAAACGCAACATGTAGCGTCTTGCAACTGTCGCAAGCACAGCTACTACTGCTACTGATTAAATAAACAGGACTGCAATAATAGTAATAAACTATTTAGGCCTCGTTCGTTTGTTCCGTTTTGAAAACAGGCATGTTTTTAGTTCTGGACCGGATGGAGTGAATCCTGCTGGTTCACTAAAACATGAAAACTTTTGGTTTGGTTTGGTTTGGTTTGGTTCCAGTTGTTTATAGGTGTAGCTTCGACTCAAACCGT
The DNA here is from genome assembly GCA_029449295.1 of Zea luxurians. Lineage (NCBI taxonomy): Eukaryota > Viridiplantae > Streptophyta > Magnoliopsida > Poales > Poaceae > Zea > Zea luxurians. Next base: position 30,684,367 of record JAOPSE010000024.1, on the reverse strand, counting down.
GAAAAAGGATGAAAAGGTCTACAATGGCTTGGTTTTATTTTTGATTGAGCTTATCAAAACAACACTTTTGGGTTGGTTCCGGTTCTAATCCGGACCAAATAATTCTAGATGGAATGGGCTATGTTCCAGGCCGTTCCGGGACAAACAAATAAGGCCTTTAAGAATTATTATTCCAAACTATGGATGTTATGTGGTATATACACACACAATGACACAAGTCACACAATAGAGCATATATCCAACAGATTTATTTATTTTTCTATACGATTCCGGGGATGTGAGGGTTTGACGGTGGTGGTGGCGGCATGAGGGGAGGGAAGGGGTCGACGACAGTGCCGGCGCCATGAGTGAGGGAGAGGGGGCGGCAGGGATGCAAGAGAAGGGAGGGGTGGTGTAACGCCCTGAATTTGGGGTAGAATTTTTTCTTCTTTTCACTCACCGAATTCGGGCGTTACTCTCTTTTCTCTTCCCGTTTCACTCCTTCTTCCCAATTTCAAACCAGTATAGTGAAAGGTGTCCGTGTCATGTATAAACAAAACCTAAGTGTCATGGGTGTTGCATCATGCCGAAGCACATTTCTTTGTCTGATGTCGCGTGTTCGTCTCGTCCCATTTCGGGTTTCGGTTCGCGATTGGATTCCGTTTAGTGGTCGTGTGTGTCGTGGGTTTCGATCTGCGATGAGGCCCAGCCCGGTCCGGCCCGCGCGCCCCTGGCGCCCCCTGCCCTCCCCATGCGCGCTCCCCCTCCCTCCCCTGATCCATTTGTCTCATTTGATTTCTCCCGCGCAGTAACCTCCCTCTCCATCTTCCACCTCTCTCTCTCTCCCCGTGGTGCCCTAGGGTTTGGAGTCGAGATCGACGGAATTTGGATCCCCGGAGGTGAGTTTTCCCCTCCCCTCCCGTTCTCTCTCCCTCCTCCCCCTCCCTTCTTCTTCCCCTAGACGCGCCCCTCCCCTGTCCTCGTCGCGCGCGCCCCATGGCGGGTCCCGCCCCGTCGCGCCCCCTCTCGCGCCCTGCGCGCTGGTCGCCGGCGAGCCCCTCCCCGGCGAGCCGCGCCCTAGCCCCGCGCCCACCGCGCCCCTGGCCGCGTGCCCTCCCCCGCGCGCATCGCGCCCTCCTCTGCCCCGCCGCGTGCCGTGGCGGCGGCTTGGCCGCGCCACGTCCCGCGCCCGGCCCCGCCTGCACGGTACGCGCGCCCTCGGCACGCGCAGCGTGATCTCGTGCGTGCGACCGTAGTCGCGCTTCGTTTAACCCTTGTTTAATCCATTTTAATTTTGTTTAGTCAATGTGTTGCGTCGCGCGTTTCGCCGCGCGACGGTTCATTCTAATTTCATCTTTATTAATGTGCTGCGTCGCGCGCTTCGTCGCGCGGCGATCCTTTTTAAATTTATATTTATTAATGTGTTGCGTCGCACGACGATTCGTTTAATTTATATTTATTACAGTGCTGCGTCGCGTGCTTTGTCGCGCGGCGATTTATTTTAAATGTAGTTCTGTTGACGTAAGCCGTCGTGCGTTTCGTCGCGTAACGCTTAACGTTTGTCTTTAATTAATGCAAGAATCCCGTTGCGCGCTCTGTCGTGCAGCGAGTGTTTTATTTCTTATCTCAATTTAAATGTTGTATCGTACGTCTCACCGTACGACCAATCCCTTTCATTCATCTTTGTCTATTTATAATGATTAAATGGGGAACATGACCTTACTTTATGCTTAACGCAGTGTCCAAATTAATGGCCTCCTGATAAACGAATGGTTTAATTTATAATTATGTAACGTGATCGCTTCTCGACCGTAGACGCGACCGTCTTTTCCTCTTTCTCGCTTAGCCGTAATTGCGAGCCCCACGTGGAACATCTGTTTATTTATTGCATTCTATTGTATGGTGTACTGTTCTTTTGTATTAAATGTGTGGAATGCATGTTTGAACTCGTATAGAGCACGATCTGGTTGAAGAGCCCGAGGAACTCACAGGAGAAGCCCCTGAGCAACAGCTGGTTGGTGGAGGCAAGTGTCCCTTGACCCATCTTTGTCCTATACATTCTATAATTCACTTCCCGCATTTACACAGTTATACCTAAGGATTGACTAGCTTTTGTTATCCATATCCTTGTTTACCTATTTGTGTCAGATTATTATTGTTTAGCTTATTGCTAGTACTTAACATTAATCAATGAACATGATGAGATTTATCTATGATACGCTGTTTTCACTCTTATTTATGATTATATACTTGTGGCATTTAAGGGGGCTCGAGCGGTTTCTCGAGTGCCTCTCCGTAAGGACCTGTTCGTTGGATGACTGCCCGGGAAAACAGTGCAACCATGAGGGTGGAGTGGGACGCCCTTAGCTGAATAATTAGAGGAACCGAGATGTAGTTCGCTTCGCCGTCGTGCCGTTAATGGCGCTCGGTGTATGCGGCTCGCTCTGCCAAGGTTGATTTGTCCCTTGGGGAGGAGTGCGATACATTTAGGAAACCTAACGGGCGGCTACAGCCCCGGGGAATCTTTGTAAAGGCTACGTAGTGATACCCTGCTGGATCACCTTGGTAGTGATCAATGGAGAGTCATGATCTCCGGGCAGAAAGGGAATCACAGCTTGTGGGTAAAGTGCGCAACCTCTGCAGAGTGTATGAAAACTGATATATCAGCCGTGCTCACGGTTATGAGCGGCCAAGGGAGCTCCAGTGATTAGTGATACTTGATCAGAGATGTTCGGATTAGATGTGGCAATGGGATTGATGGTTTTGGTATTGACTCTGGTAATGGTAAATGGTATTCTTTCCGTTTGGAAAGGGTACGTTTAGGTAAATAACGTGGGTTAATTCTAAAATTGGCTTTCTCTACTAGTAATAATAATCTGACCAACTAAAAGCAACTGCTTGACTTACCCCCATATAAAGCTAGTCCACTACAGCCAAATAGGACACCTGCTGAGTATGTTGATGTGTACTCACCCTTGCTCTACACACCAAACCCCCCCTTCCTCAGGTTGTCCGCGTTGCAACCACTGCTCAGGAAAAGATGAAGCCGTGGAAGGAGACCACCAGGAGTTCCAAGATTATGATGAGTTATAGGCGTGGGTTAGCGGCAACCCCCAGTCGGCTGCCTGTGAAGGCCGCGTGTATCTACGTTTCTTTTCCGCACTTTGATAATTATAAAGACTATGTGGATGTCTCAGACATATGATGTAATCGACTACTTTTCCCCTTTTATATTATTATTTGAGCACTGTGTGATGATGTCCAGTTATGTAACTGCTATGTATGTGAATTGCTGATCCTGGCACATACATGGTTCGCATTCGGTTTGCCTTCTAAAACCGGGTGTGACATAGGTGGTATCAAAGCCAGGCTGAGTGTAGGACCGCTAACCTAGAATAGAATGGTCGTTCTAAGGATTATAGACCCCTATTCCTACCTTGACTTTGGTATCCCTTCAAAAGTTGGTCATATCGACCAAACCTATGTTCTACTATATATTATACCTTGCTGAAAATTGTGTTTTATTCTAATCCTTCATTTATTTATGGTTTACTTGCTGGTCATTGTCGGCGTTTCGACCCCGGGGGGTCCCTGGGCCGACGAGTAAATTGTCGCCGCGTGCCCCAGCCCAGATGGGTCGACGCGAGACGGAGCGCGAAGGGGGGAAAACCAGAGGGAGATAGGCGTAAAAGGGGAAACCCACGGCCTTCGTGTTTGTCCCGCGCCCAGGTCGGGTGCGCTTGCAGTAGGGGGTTACAACTGTCCGCGCGGGAGGGAGCGAGAGGCCTATGCGCGCGCCGTCCCGTCCTTCCCCGCGTGGCCAACCCTCTGTAAGAGGGCCCTGGACCTTCCTTTTATATACGTTAGGAGAGGGTCCAGGTGTACAATGGGAGATGTAGCAGTGTGCTAACGTGTCTAGCAGAGAAGAGCTACTGCCCTAAGTACATGCCGTCGTGGCAGCCGGAGAGGTTTTGGCACCCTGTTCGTGTGATGTCGTGGCCGTCGGAGGAGCGCTGGAGCCTTGCGGAAGGACAACTGTCGGGGCTGTCGAGTCCTTTGCTGACGTCTCCTTGCTTCCGTAAGGGGGCTGAGAGCCGCCGTCGTCATGGTGCACGCGGGGCGCCATCATTATTTGTTTTACCGGGGCGAGCCAGATGGGATGCCGGTCTTGTTCCCCGTAGCCAGAGCTAGCTAGGGGTAGGGTAATGATGGCCCCTCCTGTTACGTGGTCGGTCCGAGCCCTGGGTAGGGCGAGGCGGAGGCTCCTCCGAGGTCGAGGTCGAGTCTATCTTCCGAGGTCGAGGTCGAGTCCGAGCCCTTAGGTCAGGCGAGGCGGAGACCGTCGGCTGAGGCCAGGGCTGAGTCCGAGCCCTGGGGTCGGGCGAGGCGGAGTTCGTCGTCTTCCGGGGCCGAGGCCGAGTCCGAGCCCTGGGGTCGGGCGAGGCGGAGTTCGTCGTCTTCCGGGGCTGAGGCCGAGTCCGAGCCCTGGGGTCGGGCGAGGCGGAGTTCGTCATCTTCCAGGGCCGAGGCCGAGTCCGAGCCCTGAGGTCGGGCGAGGCGGAGTTTGTCGTCTTCCGGGGCCGAGGCCGAGTCCGAGCCCTGGGGTCGGGCGAGGCGGAGTTCGTCGTCTTCCGGGGCTGAGGTCGAGTCCGAGCCCTAGGGTCGGGCGAGGCGGAGCTTCCTATGGCGCCCGAGGCCAGACTTGGTTGCTGTCAGCCTCACTTTGTCGAGTGGCACAGCAGTCGGAGCGGCGCAGGTGGTGTTGTCCTCTTGTCAGGCCGGTCAGTGGAGCGGCGAATTGACTGCGGTCACTTCGGCTCTGTCGACTGAAGGGCGCGCATCAGGAAAAGGTGTCAGGCCTTCCTTGCATTAAATGCTCCTGTGATACGGTCGGTCGTCATGGCGATTTGGCCAAGGTTGCTTCTTGGCGAAGGCTGGGCCTCGGGCGAGCCGAAGGTGTGTCCGTTGCTTGGGGGGCCCTCGGGCGAGACGTAAACCCTCCGGGGTCGGCTGCCCTTGCCCGAGGCTGGGCTCGGGCGAGGTGAGATCGTGTCCCTTGAGCGGACCGAGCCTTGACTTAATCGCACCCATCAGGCCTTTGCAGCTTTGTGCTGATGGGGGTTACCAGCTGAGATTAGGAGTCTTGGGGGTACCCCTAATTATGGTCCCCGATAGTCATATTAGTTCTGTTCTCACTCTTATGCTTACGGTGTCTTTTGTAGATGGCTCGTCTTAGACACACTGCACGGAAGTCTGTCATCCCCTTCTTACCCTCTCATCTCGCGGAGCGTCTACTTCACCGTCCAATGACTGGTCAGTCTAGCCACCTGGAGAGGCTGCACCACCGCCTGCACGAGGAGCAGGAGCGTCGACGACAGGAGCTGGAGCAGCAGGGCTCTTCTTTCTCGCTCCACCAGGAGATAGAGTCTGTGAGGAGCTGCTCTCCCATGCTTCCACTGGAGGCGCCTGAAAGGGAATTAGGTTTACACCTATTTCCTAAATTATTTTGGTGGTTGAATTGCCCAACACAAATAAATTGGACTAACTAGTTTGCTCTAGTGTATAAGTTATACAGGTGCCAAAGGTTCACACTTAGCCAATAAAAGACCAAGAATTGGGTTCAACAAAGAAAGCAAGGGATAACCAAAGTGTGCCCTGGTCTAGCGCACCGGACTGTCCAGTGCACCACCGGACAATGTCCGGTGCACCAGGGGACTTCACGCTGAACTCCTCACCTTCGGGAAAATCCAGAGGCACTCCGCTATAATTCACCGGACTGTCCGGTGCACCACCGGACAGTGTCCGGTGCTCCAGAGGAGAGCGACTCTGAACTCGCCAGCTTCGGGAATTCGCTCCGCTATAATTCACCAGACATGTCCGATGTACACCGGCTTGTCCGGTGAGCCAGCGGAGCAACGACTACTTCGCGCCAACGGTCACCTGCAGAAGCAATTAATGCGCGCCAGAGCGCGCAGAAGTCAGGCACGCGCGAAGTGGCGCACCGGACACTCTACAGTACATGTCCGGTGTGCCACCGGACATCCAGGCGGGCCCAGAAGTCAGAGCTCCAACGGTCGGAACCCAACGGCCTGGTGACGTGGCTGGCGCACCGGACAGTGTCCGATGGCGCACCAGACTGTCCGGTGCGCCATACGACAGCAGCCTCCACCAAACGGCTAGTTTGGTGGTTGGGGTTATAAATACCCCCAACCACCCCACATTCAAGTCATCCAAGATTTCCACCTTCCAACTACTTATAAGAGCTAGGCATTCAATACAAGACACACTCAAGTGATCAAATCTTCTCCCAATTCCACAAAAGCTTTAGTGACTAGAGAGAGTGATTTGTTGTGTTCTTTTGAGCTCTTGCGCTTGGATTGCTTTCTTCTTTCTCATTCTTTCTTGAGATCAATACTCACTTGTAACCGAGGCAAGAGACACCAATTGTGTGGTGGTCCTTGCGGGAAGTTTTGTTCCCGGTTGATTTGAGAAGAGAAAGCTCACTCGGTCCGAGGGACCGTTTGAGAGAGGGAAAGGGTTGAAAGAGACCTGGTCTTTGTGACCACCTCAACGGGGAGTAGGTTTGCAAGAACCGAACCTCGGTAAAACAAATCCGCGTGTCACACTCTTTATTCGCTTGCGATTTGTTTTGCACCCTCTCTCTCGAACTCGATTATATTTCTAACGCTAACCCGGCTTGTAGTTGTGATTAATTTTGTAAATTTCAGTTTCGCCCTATTCACCTCCCTCTAGGTGACTTTCAATTGGTATCAGAGCCCGGTGCTTCATTAGAGCCTAACCGCTCGAAGTGATGTCGGGAGATCACGCCAAGAGGGAGATGGAGACCGGCGACAAGCCCATCGGCGACAAGCCCACTACAAGTCACGGGAAGGCTTCATCGGAAGAGTCCCACAACAAAAAGAAAGGGAAGGAAAAGAAATCCTCTTCCCACAAGTCGCATCGGAGTGGCGACAAGAAAAAGAAGATGAGGAAGGTGGTCTACTACGAGACCGATACTTCATCACCTTCCACATCCGGCTCCGACACGCCATCCTTAACTTCTAAGCGCCATGAGCGCAAGAAGTTTAGTAAGATCCCCTTACACTATCCTCGCACTTCTAGACATACTTCATTACTTTCCGTTCCATTAGGCAAACCGCCAACCTTTGACGGTGAAGATTATGCTAGGTGGAGTGATTTAATGAAATTTCATCTAACCTCACTCCACAAAAGTATATGGAATGTTGTTGAGTTTGGAGCACAGGTACCATCCATAGGGGATGAGGATTATAATGAGGACGAGGTGGCCCAAATCGAGCACTTCAACTCCCAAGCCACAATCATACTCCTCGCCTCTCTAAGTAGGGAGGAGTACAACAAGCTGCAAGGATTAAAGAGCGCCAAGGAAGTTTGGGACGTGCTCAAGACCGCGCACGAGGGTGATGAACTAACCAAGATCACCAAGCGGGAAACGATCGAGGGGGAGCTCGGTCGCTTCCGTCTTCGTCAAGGGGAGGAGCCACAAGACATGTACAACCGGCTCAAAACCTTGGTGAATCAAGTGCGCAACCTCGGGAGCAAGAAATGGGATGACCACGAGGTGGTTAAGGTTATTCTAAGATCACTTATTTTCCTTAACCCTACTCAAGTACAATTAATTCGTGGTAATCCTAGATATACACTAATGACTCCTGAGGAAGTAATCGGGAATTTTGTGAGCTTTGAGTTTTTGATCAAAGGCTCAAGGAAGATCAACGAGCTTGACGGTCCCTCCACGTCCGAAGCTCAACCGGTCGCATTCAAAGCGACGGAGGAGAAGAAGGAGGAGTCTACACCGAGTAGAACACCAATCGACGCCTCCAAGCTCGACAACGAGGAAATGGTGCTTGTCATCAAGAGCTTCCGCCAAATCCTCAAGCAAAGGAGGGGGAAAGATTACAAGCCCCGCTCCAAGAAGGTTTGCTACAAGTGTGGTAAGCCCGGTCACTTTATAGCAAAATGTCCTATTTCTAGTGACAGTGACAGGGGCGACGACAAGAAGGGGAGAAGAAAGGAGAAGAAGTACTACAAGAAGGGTGGCGACGCCCATGTATGCCGCGAGTGGGACTCGGATGAGAGCTCCTCCGACTCCTCCTCCGACGAGGATGCCGCCAACATCGCCATCAACAAAGGCCTTCTCTTCCCCAACGTCGGCCACAAGTGCCTCATGGAAAAGGACGGCAAAAAGAAGAAGGTTAAATCTAAATCCTCCACTATATATGAGTCCTCTAGTGATGATAATGCTAGTGATGAGGAAGATAATTTACGTACCCTTTTTGCCAACTTAAACATGCAACAAAAAGAAAAATTAAATGAATTGATTAGTGCTATCTATGAGAAGAATGATCTCTTGGACTCCCAAGAGGACTTTTTATTAAAGAAAACAAGAAGCATGTTAAAGTTAAAAATGCTTACGCTCTAGAAGTAGAAAAATATGAAAAACTATCTAGTGAGCTAAGCACTTGCCATGAGACTATAGACAACCTTAGAAATGAAAATGCTAATTTGTTAGCTAAGGTTGATTCTAATGCTTGTGATGTCTCAATTCCCAATCTTAGAAATGATAATGATGATTTGCTTGCTAAGATTGAAGAATTGAACATATCTCTTGCTAGCCTTAGAAATGAAAATGAAAAATTAATTGCTAAGGCTAAAGATTTTGATGTTTGCAATGCTACCATTTCCGACCTTAGAAGTAAAAATGATATATTGCATGCTAAGGTTGTAGAATTAAAATCTTGCAAACCATCTACATCTACCGTTGAACATACCTCTATTTGCACTAGATGTAGAGATGATGATATCAATGCTATACATGATCACATGGCTTTAATTAAACAACAAAATGATCATATAGCTAAACTAGATGCTAAAATTGCCGAGCATGAACTTGAAAATGAAAAATTTAAATTTGCTCGTAGTATGCTTTATAGTGGGAGACGCCCTGGCATTAAGGATGGCATTGGCTTCCAACAGGGAGGCAATGTCAAACTTAATGCCCCTCCTAAGAAATTGTCCAATTTTGTTAAGGGCAAGGCTCCCATGCCTCAGGACAACGAGGGTTACATTTTGTACCCTGCCGGTTATCCTGAGAGCAAAATTAGGAGAATTCATTCTAGAAAGTCTCACTCTGGCCCTAACCATGCTTTTATGTATAAGGGTGAGACATCTAGTTCTAGGCAACCAACCCGTGCTAAGTTGCCTAAGAAGAAAACTCCTAGTGCATCAAATGATCATGACATCTCATTTAAAACTTTTGATGCATCATATGTTTTGACTAACAAATCTGGCAAGATAGTTGCCAAGTATGTTGGGGGCAAGCACAAGGGGTCAAAGACTTGTGTTTGGGTACCCAAAGTTCTTGTGTCTAATGCCAAAGGACCCAAAACCATTTGGGTACCTAAAGTCAAGAACTAAAATTGTTTTGTAGGTTTATGCATTCGGGGGCTCAAGCTGGGTAATCGACAGTGGGTGCACAAACCACATGACAGGGGAGAAGAAGAAGTTCTCCTCCTACGAGAAAACCAAGATCCCCAACGAGCTATCACATTCGGGGATGGAAATCAAGGTTTGGTCAAAGGATTGGGTAAAATTGCTATATCTCCTGACCATTCTATTTCCAATGTTTTTCTTGTAGATTCATTAGATTACAATTTGCTTTCCGTTTCTCAATTATGCAAAATAGGCTACAATTGTCTGTTTACTGATGTAGGTGTCACTGTCTTTAGAAGAAGTGATGATTCAATAGCATTTAAGGGAGTGTTAGAGGGTCAGCTATACTTAGTGAATTTTGATAGAGCTGAACTCGACACTTGCTTAATTGCTAAGACTAACATGGGCTGGCTCTGGCATCGCCGACTAGCACATGTTGGGATGAAGAATCTTCATAAGCTTCTAAAGGGAGAGCACATTTTAGGATTAACAAATGTTCATTTTGAGAAAGACATGATTTGTAGCGCATGCCAAGCAGGGAAGCAAGTTGGTACTCATCATCCACACAAGAACATCATGACGACTGACATGCCACTGGAGCTCCTACACATGGATCTATTCGGCCCGATTGCTTACATAAGCATCGACGGGAGTAAGTACTGTCTAGTTATTGTGGATGATTATTCTCGCTTCACTTGGGTGTTCTTTTTGCAGGAAAAATCTCACACCCAAAAGACCTTAAAGGGATTCTTGAGACGGGCTCAAAATGAGTTCGGCTTGAGGATCAAGAAAATTAGAAGCGACAACAGGACGGAGTTCAAGAACTCTCAAATTGAAGGTTTCCTTGAGGAGGAGGGCATCAAGCATGAGTTCTCTTCTCCCTACACCCCACAACAAATTGGTGTAGTGGAGAGGAAGAATCGAACTCTATTGGATATGGCTAGAACCATGCTTGTTGAGTACAAGACATCAGATCGGTTTTGGGCCGAGGCGGTCAACATCGCCTGCTACGCCATCAACCGGTTGTATCTACACCGAATCCTCAAGAAGACATCATATGAACTCCTAACCGGTAAAAAGCCAAATATTTCATATTTTAGAGTCTTTGGTAGCAAATGCTTTATACTTGTTAAAAGAGGTAGAAAATCTAAATTTGCTCCTAAGACTGTAGAAGGCTTTTTACTAGGATATGATTCAAACACAAGGGCATATAGAGTCTTTAACAAGTCCTCCGGACAAGTTGAAGTTTCTTGTGACGTTGTGTTTGATGAGACTAACGGCTCTCAAGTAGAGCAAGTTGATCTTGATGAAATAAGTGATGAAGAGGCTCCGTGCATCACACTAAGGAACATGTCCATTGGGGATGTGTGTCCTAAGGAATCCGAAGAGCCTCCAAATGCACAAGATCAACCATCCTCCTCCACGCAAGCATCTCCACCAACTCAAAATGAGGATGAGGCTCAAGTTGATAAAGGAGAAGATCAAGCAAATGAGCCACCTCAAGATGACGACAATGATCAAGGGGGAGATGCAAATGATCAAGACAAGGAGGATGAAGGACAAAGGCCACCACACCCAAGAGTCCACCAAGCAATCCAACGAGATCACCCCGTCGACACCATCCTCGGCGACATTCATAAGGGGGTAACCACTAGATCTCGGGTTGCACACTTTTGTGAGCATTATTCTTTTGTTTCCTCTATTGAGCCACACATGGTAGAGGAAGCACTACAAGATTCGGATTGGGTGGTGGCGATGCAAGAGGAGCTCAACAACTTCACTAGGAATGAGGTATGGCATTTAGTTCCACGTCCTAATCAAAATGTTGTAGGAACCAAATGGGTCTTCCGCAACAAGCAAGATGAGCATGGTGTGGTGACAAGGAACAAAGCACAACTTGTGGCCAAGGGATACTCCCAAGTCGAAGGTTTGGATTTCGGTGAAACTTATGCACCCGTAGCTAGGCTTGAGTCAATTCGTATATTATTGGCCTATGCTACTTACCATGGCTTCAAGCTTTATCAAATGGACGTGAAAAGTGCCTTCCTCAATGGACCAATCAAGGAAGAGGTCTATGTTGAGCAACCTCTCGGCTTTGAAGATAGTGAGTACCCTAACCATGTCTATAAACTCTCTAAGGCGCTTTATGGGCTCAAGCAAGCCCCAAGAGCATGGTATGAATGCCTTAGAGATTTCCTTATCACTAATGGATTCAAAGTCGGAAAAGCCGATCCTACACTCTTCACTAAAACTCTTGAAAATGACTTGTTTGTATGCCAAATTTATGTTGATGATATTATATTTGGGTCTACTAACGAGTCTACATGTGAAGAATTTAGTAGGATCATGACACAAAAATCCGAGATGTCTATGATGGGGGAGTTGAAGTATTTCTTAAGATTTCAAGTGAAGCAACTCCAAGAGGGCACCTTCCTAAGCCAAACGAAGTATACTCAAGATATTCTAAGCAAGTTTGGGATGAAGGATGCCAAACCCATCAATACACCCATGGGAACCAATGTGCATCTCGACCTCGACACGGAAGGTAAGTCCGTGGATCAAAAGGTATACTGGTCGATGATTGGGTCTTTACTCTATTTATGTGCATCTCGACCGGATATTATGCTTTCCGTATGCATGTGTGCAAGATTTCAAGCCGACCCTAAGGAAGCTCACCTTACGGCCGTAAAACGAATCTTGAGATGTTTAGTTTATACTCCTAAGTTTGAGCTTTGGTATCCTAGGGGATCCACTTTTGATTTAATTGGTTATTAGGATGCCGATTGGGCAGGGTGTAAAATTAATAGAAAGAGCACATCGGGGACTTGCCAGTTCTTGGGAAGATCCTTGGTGTCTTGGGCTTCAAAGAAGGAAAATTCCGTAGCTCTTTCTACCGCCGAAGCCGAGTACATTGCCGCAGGCCATTGTTGCGCGCAACTACTTTGGATGAGGCAAACCCTTAGGGACTATGGTTACAAATTAACCAAAGTTCCTCTTCTATGTGATAATGAGAGTGCAATCCGCATGGCGGATAATCCCGTTGAGCATAGCCGCACTAAACACATAGCCATTCGGTATCACTTTTTAAGGGATCACCAACAAAAGGGAGATATCGAAATTTCATATATTAACACTAAAGATCAATTAGCCGATATCTTTACCAAGCCTCTTGATGAACAAACCTTTAACAAACTTAGGCATGAGCTAAATATTCTTGATTCTAGGAACTTCTTTTGTTGATTTGCACACATAGCTCATTCATATACCTTTGATCATGTCTCTTTCATATATGCTATGACTAATGTGTTTTTCAAGTGAATTTCAAACCAAGTCATAGGTGTATTGAAAGGGAATTGGAGTCTTCGGCGAAGACAAAGGCTTCCACTCCGTAACTCATCTTTCGCCGTTGCTCCGAGCAACTCTTCGGCTTTGGTATAATCTTCACTCATATTTTATTTACCAAAAGGGAGAAAGTAGTATGCGAGGGCTCTAATGATTCCGTTTTTGGCGATTTATGCTAAAGGGGGAGAGAGCATGAGCCCAAAGCAAAAGGACCGCACCAACACATAATTTTAAAATGATTTTCAATTGGAAATTTCAAATTGGTATCTTATTATGTTCAAAAGGGGGAGAAAGTAGTATTTCAAAATTGATATATTAAAACCCTCTTGAACACTAAGAGGAGGATTTCATTTAGGGGGAGTTTTGTTTAGTCAAAGGAAAAGCATTTGAAACAGGGGGAGAAAATTTCAAATCTTATTCATTTACCTTTGACTATTTGCAAAAGAACTTTGATAAGGATTTACAAAAGAATTTCCAAAAACAAAACATGTGGTGCAAGCGTGGTCCAAAATGTTAAAAAAATAATAACAAAGAAACAATCCATGCATATCTTATGAGTAGTTATATTGGCTCAATTCCAAGCAACCTTTGCACTTACATTATGCAAACTAATTCAATTATGCACTTCTACATTTGCTTTGGTTTGTGTTGGCATCAATCACCAAAAAGGGGGAGATTGAAAGGGAATTAGGCTTACACCTATTTCCTAAATGATTTTGGTGGTTGAATTGCCCAACACAAATAAATTGGACTAACTAGTTTGCTCTAGTGTATAAGTTATACAGGTGCCAAAGGTTCACACTTAGCCAATAAAAAGACCAAGAATTGGGTTCAACAAAGAGAGCAAGGGATAACCGAAGTGTGCCCTGGTCTGGCGCACCGGACTGTCTGGTGTGCCAGGGGACTTCACGCTGAACTCCTCACCTTCGGGAAAATCCAGAGGCGCTCCGCTATAATTCACCGGACTGTCCGGTGCACCACCGGACAATGTCCGGTGCTCCAGAGGAGAGCGGCTCTGAACTCGCCATCTTCGGGAATTCGCTCCGCTATAATTCATCGGACATGTCCGGTGAGCCAGCGGAGCAACGGCTACTTTGCGCCAACGGTCACCTGCAGAAGCAATTAATGCACGCCAGAGCGCGCAGAAGTCAGGCACGCGCGAAGTGGCGCACCGGACACTACAGTACATGTCCGGTGTGCCACCGGACATCCAGGCGGGCCCAGCAGTCAGAGCTCCAACGGTCGGAACCCAACGGCCTGGTGACGTGGCTGGCGCACCGGACAGTGTCCGGTGGCGCACCGGACTGTCCGGTGCGCCATGCAACAGCAGCCTCCACCAAACGGCTAGTTTGGTGGTTGGGGTTATAAATACCCCTTACCACCCCACATTCAAGTCATCCAAGTTTTCCACCTTCCAACTACTTACAAGAGCTAGGCATTCAATACAAGACACACCCAAGTGATCAAATCCTCTCCCAATTCCACAAAAGCTTTAGTGACTAGAGAGTGATTTGTTGTGTTCTTTTGAGCTCTTGCGCTTGGATTGCTTTCTTCTTTCTCATTCTTTCTTGAGATCAATACTCACTTGTAACGGAGGCAAGAGACACCAATTATGTGGTGGTCCTTGCGGGGAAGTTTTGTTCCCGGTTGATTTGAGAAGAGAAAGCTCACTCGGTCCGAGGGATCGTTTGAGAGAGGGAAAGGGTTGAAAGAGACCCGGTCTTTGTGACCACCTCAACGGGGAGTAAGTTTGCAAGAACCGAACCTCGGTAAAACAAATCCGCATGTCACACTCTTTATTCGCTTGCGATTTGTTTTGCACCCTCTCTCTCGAACTCGATTATATTTCTAACGCTAACCCGGCTTGTAGTTGTGATTAATTTTGTAAATTTCAGTTTCGCCCTATTCACCCCCCCTCTAGGCGACTTTCAGCGCCCCCTACACCACCACTGAGCACCCCAGCCGCTAGAGTAGCTGCTGGAGGAGACCCAGACGACGGAGGTGGCGACAGCAGCTTAAGCCACAACACCGATCTTTCTGCCGACCAGGAGTTGGAAGGATGGGTTGCTCGACCCATCACTCGCGACGTTGCTCGCGGGTGTCACTTCCACGATGCGCTGGACACCCTGCTACGTCGGGCACTTGACCAGCGTACTTGGTCCATCGAGTATCGCTGTGTGGTCTTCCAGCACAGTCGCGGGGTCTACCCGGACTGCTGGGAGGCGACCTGCTTGGTGCGTCGTCCGGAGAACAGTCTCTGGGGCGCGGAGGTCTGCTCAGATCACTATTCCATCTCTGAGCGGGACTCGGCTGAGGCGGCCATGCAAGATGTCGCACGGCGTGCGCTTTCGCACTACTGTTCAGTGCTTGGTGGGGTAGTCGACGGTCCCAACCTGAAGTATTACCCCTGCCATCCGTCTGGCAGCACAGGAGGCGTGATTGTCTCACCTGTTGGTGAGGACAATCCTAAGTTGAGCAGCACAGTCAACCTAGCCGCTGTGCTAAGCACGGAGCTGGACCATGCACTAGACGAGCTGAGTAGGGCTCGTGCTGAGATCGCCCAGCTGCGGGCTGAGCGCGTGGAGCATCGTCACCTGGATGATGGCTCCCCCACTCCCATCGGGACTCAGCACCCGTACCGCTCACCTCGGCGTGGACACCAGTCTTATGGCAACCCCGACTGCAAGACCAAGATAAATTTAGAACCATAGATCGTCAGAGTCGGACCTTGTAATTAATATGAAAATATATACATAGAAGCTATAGTCTTAGTGTTAGTCTTGTTTTTAGCTAGTCTTAGTTAGACAGGATGGTTTGCTTATCCTGTGCATTTATGTTTGTCATGATAAACTATGTTGGAGTTGGATCTTTGTGATGACTGTCACCAGAGTGTGGGTATCCCCTGCATTTTGGTTTACCTGTTATGTTAATGAAGTTAGTTATCTAGTTGGGAAGCCTTTTATTCCACTTTCCTCTTTATCTGAGAAGTTGTGTTGGAGATAAGTGAAGATGCTTATCTGTTCGGTGTTGTGAAGAATTCTATACTCTTTTCTTATGCTGCAAGATTTGCTAGATCAGTTCTGATGTGTGGTTGCATTCTGCAGATGTTAGAAAACAGGCGCAGAGGAGGAAGGTGTGCTCAGCAGGAGCAGGCAGCCCCACAGGATGAGGCACCCCAGCAACAGCAGCTGCCACCCCCGCCCCCGATGTCCATCGAGCAGATGTTTATGATGCAGACTCAGGCAGTTCAAGCCATCGGTCAGACTTTGGCCGCTATTCAGCAGCAGCAGCAGCCACCACCTCAGCCTCAGATGCCTCAGATGCCCAGGGGCAAGCGTGCTGAATTCATGAGAGGTCATCCCCCAACGTTTGCTCATTCTTCTGACCCCATGGATGCTGAAGACTAGCTGCGCACAGTGGAGCGGGAGTTGCATACCGCTCAGTGTGATGACAGGGAGAAGGTTCTGTATGGTCCCCGTCTGTTGAGAGGAGCAACTCAGTATTGGTGGGAGTCTTATCTCGCCACTCATGCCAACCCCGACACCATCACCTGGGAAGAGTTCAGAGGTAGCTTTCGTCAGTACCATGTTCCTGCAGGTCTGATGACAGTGAAGAAGGAGGAGTTCCTGGCCCTCAAGCAAGGGTCATTGTCTGTTAGTGAGTACCGAGACAAGTTTCTGCAGCTGTCTCGCTATGCTCCTGAAGCTGTCAACACCGACGCCAAGAGACATTATCGTTTCTTGAGAGGCTTGGTTGACCCTTTGCAGTATCAGCTGATGAATCACACCTTCCCGACGTTTCAGCACCTGATTGATAGAAAAATCATGACAGAGAGGAAGCGTAAAGAGATGGAGGATCGCAAGCGCAAGATCAGTGGACCCCAGCCTGGAAGCAGTAATCGTCCTTGTTTCTCAGGCAATTCACCTCAGCAGTTCAGGCAGAACTAGCGTCCACCTCAACATCAGCAGTTCCAAAGGCAGTATCCTCAGCACCAGCATCAGAATCACCAGAACAATCAGTCAGGAGGAGGCCAGTTCCAGAGGTAGAATCAGCAAGCACCTCGTCTTCCTGCCCCAGCAAACCAACAGAACAGTCAAGCAGCCCTAGCTCAAGGCGGAAACAGAGCATGTTTCCATTGTGGAGAGCAAGGCCATTGGGTGATGCAATGTCCAAAGAAGGTAGCCCAGTAGCAGTCAGGCCCCAATGCCCCAGCAAAGTAGAATGTGCCTCAGCCTAGAGCAGGCAACCGCTCTCAGCCACGCTATAATCATGGGAGACTGAACCACTTGGAGGCTGAAGCAGTTCAGGAAACCCCCGGCATGATAGTAGGTATGTTTCTAGTCGACTCCCATATTGCAGAAGTGTTATTTGATACTGGAGCAACGCATTCATTCATTACTGCATCATGGGTAGAAGCACATAATCTTCCAATTACTACCATGTCAACCCCCATTCAAATTGACTCAGCCGGTGGTAGAATTAAAGCCGATAGCATTTGCTTGAATGTAAGTGTGGAAATAAGGGAGATAGCATTTCCCGCTAACCTCATAGTAATGGGTACTCAGGGAATAAATGTCATCCTAGGGATGAACTGGCTAGATAAGTATCAGACAGTTATCAGTTGTGATAAGAGGACAATCAAGTTGGTGTCCCCATTAGGAGAGGAAGTGGTGACCGAGTTAGTCCCGCCTGAGCCAAAGAAAGGAAGCTGTTATCAGATGGCTGTCGATAGCAGTGAAGCAGACCCACTTGAGATTATCAAGGTTGTGTCCGAGTTCCCAGATGTGTTCCCAAAGGACTTACCAGGTATGCCACCTGAGCGAAAAGTTGAGTTTGCTATAGAGCTTCTTCCTGGCACCGCCCCCATCTTTAAGAGAGCTTACAGAGTATCTGGACCAGAGTTGGTTGAGCTTAAGAAGCAGATTGATGAGCTGTCAGAGAAAGGTTACATCCGGCCAAGCACCTCGCCTTGGGCCGCCCCTGTCCTATTTGTGGAGAAGAAAGATGGCACCAGAAGGATGTGTATCGACTATTGAGCTCTGAATTAAGTCACAATCAAGAACAAGTACCCCTTGCCGAGAATAGAAGACCTGTTCGACCAGTTGAGAGGAGCCAGCGTGTTCTCAAAGATAGATCTGAGGTCAGGTTATGACCTTCAGACATTCCGAAGACGACATTCATTACCAAGTATGGGTTGTATGAGTTCACTGTGATGTCCTTCGGTCTAACAAATGCGCCAACCTTCTTAATGAATCTGATGAACAGTGTATTCATGGATTATCTTGACAAGTTTGTGGTGGTATTTATTGATGATATTCTGATATATTCTCAAAGCGAAGAAGAGCATGCAGATCATTTGAGGATGGTATTGCAAAGATTGTGGGAACACCAGCTGTATGCAAAGTTGAGCAAGTGTGAGTTCTGGATCAATGAAGTCCTGTTCTTGGGTACACATCTGAATTTTAGTTCAGCCTATCATCCGCAGACAGACGGTCAGACTGAAAGAACTAATCAAATCCTTGAAGACATGTTGAGAGCCTGTGCGTTGCAAGATCAGTCCGGATGGGACAAGAGGTTGCCTTACGCAGAGTTCTCCTATAATAACAGTTACCAGACCAGCTTGAAGATGTCACCATTTCAGGCGCTTTATGGGAGGAGTTGTAGAACTCCGTTGCAATGGGATCAGCCTATAGAAAAGCAAGTGTTTGGGCCAAACATTTTGCTTGAAGCTGAAGAGAACATCAAGACGGTTCGAGAGAATCTGAAGATAACGCAATCAAGGCAGCGAAGCTATGCAGACACAAGAAGAAGAGAGCTGAGTTTCGAAGTTGGAGATTTTGTCTATCTGAAAGTGTCACCGATCCGAGGAGTCAGAAGATTCGGAGTCAAAGGCAAACTAGCACCCCGCTATGTTGGTCCGTATCAGATTCTCGCAAGGCGTGGAGAAGTGGCCTATCAGCTCAATTTGCCAGAAGGCTTGTCCGCAGTGCATGATGTCTTTCATGTGTCTCAGTGGAAGAAGTGTCTGCGTGTGCCAGAAGAGCAGTTGCCAGTGGAAGGTCTTGAGCTCTAGGAGGACTTGACCTACATAGAGAAGCCAGCGCAGATTCTTGAGACTGCAGACAGAGTCACCCGGAGGAAGACTATCAGAATGTGCAAAGTCAGATGGAGTCACCACTCTGAGGAAGAAGCAACCTGGGAGCGTGAAGATGATCTGATGGCTAAGTACCCTGAGTTCTTTGCTAGCCAACCCTGAATCTCGAGGGCGAGATTCTTTTAAGGGGGATAGGTTTGTAACGCCCTGAATTTGGGGGGTAGAATTTTTTCTTCTTTTCACTCACCAAATTCGGGTGTTACTCTCTTTTCTCTTCTCGTTTCGCTCCTTCTTCCCAATTTCAAACCAGTATAGTGACAGGTGTCCGTGTCATATATAAACAAAACCTAAGTGTCATGGGTGTTGCATCATGTCGAAGCACATTTCTTTGTCTGATGTCGCGTGTTCGTCTCGTCCCGTTTCGGGTTTCGGTTCGCGATTGGATTTCGTTTAGTGGTCGTGCGTGTCGTGGGTTTCGATCTGCGATGTGGCCCAGCCCGGTCCGGCCCGCGCGCCCCTGGCACCCCCTGCCCTCCCCATGCGCGCGCCCCCTCCCTCCCCCTGATCCATTCGTCTCATTTGATTTCTCCCGCGCAGTAACCTCCTTCTCCCTCTTCCACCTCTCTCTCTCCCCCCGTGGTGTCATAGGGTTTGGAGTCGAGATCGCCGGAATTTGGATCCCCGGAGGTGAGTTTTCCCATCCCCTTCCCTTCTCTCTCCCTCCTCCCCTCCCTTCTTCTTCCCCTAGACGCGCCCCTCCCCCTGTCCTCGTCGCCCGCGCCCCGTGGTGGGTCCCACCCCGTCGCGCCCCCTCCCCATCTCACGCCCTGCGCGCTGGCCGCCGGCGAGCCCCTCCCCGGCGAGCCGTGCCCCGCCCCCACGCCCGCCGCGCGCCCTCCCCTGCCGCGTCCCGCGCCGTGGTAGCGGCTTGGCCGCGTCGCGTCCCACGCCCGACCCCGCCTGCACGGTTCGCGTGCCCTCGGCACGCGCAGCGTGCTCTCATGCGTGCGACCGTAGTCGCGCTTCGTTTAACCCCCGTTTAATCCATTTTAATTTTGTTTAGTCAATGTGCTGCGTCGCGCGTTTCGCCGCGCAATGGTTCATTCTAATTTCATCTTTATTAATGTGCTACGTCGCGCGGCGATCCTTTTTAAATTTATATTTATTAATGTGTTGCGTCGCGCGCTTCGTCGCGTGACGATTCGTTTAATTTATATTTATTACGGTGCTGTGTCGCGCGCTTCGTCGCGCGACGATTCGTTTCAAATGCAGTTCTGTTGACGTAATCCGTCGTGCGTTTCGTCGCGTAACGCTTAACGTTTGTCTTTAATTAATGCAAGAATCCCGTTGCGCGCTCTGTCGTGCAGCGAGTCATTTATTTCTTATCTCAATTTAAATGTTGTATCATATGTCTCACCGTACGACCAATCCCTTTCATTCATCTTTGTTTATTTATAATGATTAAATGGGGAACATGACCTTACTTTATGCTTAACGTAGTGTCCAAATTAATGCTCTCCTGATAAACGAATGGTTTACTTTATAATTATGTAACGTGATCGCTTCTCAACCATAGACGCGACCGTCTTTTCCTCTTTCTCGCTTAGCCATAATTGCGAGCCCCGTGTGGAACGTCTGTTTATTTATTGCATTCTATTGTATGGTGTACTGTTCTTTTGTATTAAATGTGTGGAATGCATGTTTGAACTTGTATAGAGCACGATCTGGTTGAAGAGCCCGAGGAACTCATAGGAGAAGCCCCTGAGTAGCAGCTGGTTGGTGGAGGCAAGTGTCCCTTGACCCATCTTTGTCCTATACATTCTATAATTCACTTCCCGCATTTACACAGTTATACCTAAGGATTGACTAGCTTTTGTTATCCATATCCTTGTTTACCTATTTGGGTCGGATTATTATTGTTTAGCTTATTGCTAGTGCTTAACATTAATCAATGAACATGATGAGATTTATCTATGATACGTTGTTTTCCCTCTTATTTATGATTATATACTTGTGGCATTTAAGGAGGCTCGAGCGGTTTCTCGAGTGCCTCTCCGTAAGGACCTGTTCGTTGGATGACCGCCCAGGAAAACAGTGCAACCATGAGGGTGCAGTGGGACGCCCTTAGCTGAATAATTAGAGGAATCGGGATGTAGTTCGCTTCGCCGTCGTGCCGTTAATGGGGCTCGGTGTATGCGGCTCGCTCTGCCAAGGTTGATTTGTCCCTTGGGGAGGAGTGCGGTATATTTAGGAAACCTAACAGGTGGCTACAGCCCCGGGGAATCTTTGTAAAGGCTACGTAGTGATACCCTGTTGGGTCACCTTGGTAGTGATCAATGGAGAGTCATGATCTCCGGGCAGAAAGGGAATCACAGCTTGTGGGTAAAGTGCGCAACCTCTTCAGAGTGTATGAAAACTGATATATCAGCCGTGCTCGCGGTTATGAGCGGCCAAGGGAGCTCCAGTGATTAGTGATACTTGATCAGAGATGTTCGGATTATAGGTGGCAATGAGATTGATGGTTTTGGTATTGACTCTGGTAATGGTAAATGGTATTCTTTCCGTTTGGAAAGGGTACGTTTGGGTAAATAACGTGGGTTAATTCTAAAATTGGCTTTCTCTACTAGTAATAATAATAATATGACCAACTAAAAGCAACTGCTTGACTTACCCCCGTATAAAGCTAGTCCACTACAGCCAAACAGGACACCTGCTGAGTATGTTGATGTGTACTCACCCTTGCTCTACACACCAAACCCCCCCTTCCCTAGGTTGTCCGCGTTGCAACCACTGCTCAGGAGAAGATGAAGCTGTGGAAGGAGATCACCAGGAGTTCCAAGATTATGATAAGTTCTAGGCGTGGGTTAGCGGCAACCCCCAGTCGGCTGCCTGTGAAGGCTGCGTGTATCTACGTTTCTTTTCCGCACTTTGATAATTGTAAAGACTATTTGGATGTCTTAGACATATGATGTAATCGACTACTTTTCCCTTTTTATATTATTATTTGAGCACTGTGTGATGATGTCCAGTTATGTAACTGTTGTGTACGTGAATTGCTGATCCTAGCACGTACATGGTTCGCATTCGGTTTGCCTTCTAAAACCGGGTGTGAAAGGTGGCAGTGTTGCAGGGGAGTAGACATGTTCAAACGTCAGGTCGGGTTTGGATCGGGTCATGGGCCATTTACCACGTTTCGTACCCGACCCGTGCCTAGTGTTGGGTCAGTCCGTGCCTCTTTGTTTCACGTGTCGGATCGAGTTTTTTCAGGTTGGGTTGGGTTTTTTTAGGTTTGGGCGGGATTTATCGGGTAGGGTCAGGTTTTGAGTAAAAAATCATGGCCCATACCCAGTCGATGGACTATTGCGGGTTAGAAATTATGGCTCGTACCCGGGCGTTGCATTGATCGGGTCAAGCCGATTTTTTCGGACGGATCAGATCAGGTCGGGTCAGGTCAGGTGGCCCATGATTAGATCTATGGGAGACAGAAGAGATGAGGAATGAGGGAGAATGAGTTATCTAGCGGTCTGAATCGTTGGTTTTGATGATGTGTGGGTGTAATTTGTTTAATGGATTTAGTAGAGGTTATGGGTGTGTGGAGTGATTTGGTTGAGTGGGTTTTGCAAAGTTTAAACTGGTGAATTATATAGTGCTATAGAAAAAACTATAGATAGATTTACTAACTTTTTTCTTGAATTGCAACGTGAAATTAAATGTTGTACTAGTCAGATGGCCGTATATGTTACGATTTCTATATATTATATGGGTAGGCTTGTTTTAATAAAACATAAAAATATATGTGTTCTGTTGGTTAGGTGGGGTATGGAGTAGAGCCAACAACCAAAGTTCAAATGTTCACTTGTGCGTAATTTTACCTTGCTTTTGCATAAAGTTGGAAGATGTAAGACGACTGTGTTGAAACCAAAAAAACTGGTGCATATGACGACTATAGAATCGTGGAAACTAAAAAAAACTGGTGTTTTATATAGCAGAGATAACTTACTTTATATAATGTTAAGCAGTAACTGATCATAAGCTTGCATTGGCCAGTACCGTCCTGGCCGTCCGGCAAGTCGATCGGATAGCTCGAACGACTTGTGTGGTCTTGAGCCGCATCCAAAGTCACGCACTCAAGCATGACGGCTTGGACGACCCAGATATTTTCTTTGGTGTTGTACTAGATAAAAACCCAAAGTGATGCATGAGGCTAATTCATGCATGGAGGAGGTAATTTGTACTCCCTTCGTTTTGTTTTAGTTGTCGCTGAATAGTACAAAATTAAACTATCCAGCGACAACTAAAAAGAAACTGAGGGAGTATCTAATATTCTCAATGATACCATAGCAAATTGGGGACACGTTGAGACTAAATTCAGATAGGAAATATGAACTATTGATTTTCATGATTTATGGTTATATTTATGACATAGTTATGTTCTAAACTTCCATATCAAAGTAGCAGCAAATTTGCAAACATTTATAAAAGACGGGGCAATAGTGTAAGACCATGCATTTCCCCCCAAAACAAATAAGCTCGCCTCATTAATTGTGCGTGACGCCGGCGGCCGCAGTTGTTACGATTTAGGTACGTTTCATGCATGTTTAATTCGATTTAGAGATAGTAACATAGTAAGTTTAAGAAGATGCGTATGCATATCTGTATAGTACTACTCATATATAATAGTAGTAGTTGACTTGACGCACAAGCTGCAAATAGGATTTTGATAAATCTAGAGCGGCTAGAGTAGAGCTCTACTACCAAATATGACATGAATTTATGCGTCGGTCTTCTGGTTCCACGACACCACTGAACATGAATCTGTGCGTCTGCTTCCACGACACCGCTGAACATACAAGCTGTAATTTTCTTCCTGCCAAATTTGTTAGTTTATTCCAAGTATGGACAGAAATTAGGCTGCAAAAAGAAAAAAAAACCATTCGTGGTTTCTTTCAATTTCAGGTACTCAAGTTCCCCTCCTGGGCCCGTACAAAACATGGGCCAAAGCCGCGCAATTTGCACTCCCGGCCTATTAGAATAAATTGAGCGCGGTACTATGTACTATTAGTTCTAAATTATAACTAGGTATATGTTCGTGCGTGATAACGGCACATAAATTACTCAGCAAAATTTTAGTGCATAATGGTTACATAAAAACGAACAACACTTATATTATCACCGACTTTAATATCTCAAAAATTGTTTGCTAACAAATACATTGTTACCCTTGTATGATTAGTGGCAGCGACATTAACACATCTGAGAGTAGCCATGAAGTGAATCTATTTTGGTACTTCTCTCGCAAAGACTGAAATATCTGAAGTTGCGTAATCTGACATGACAGATAACATGACCCATGAAAAAAGATGAACCTTAATACGATCCCCTGCAAGCCAAGTACGCCCTCTCTCTCCTTCAGCGCGTACGCCCTCTCTCTCCTTCAGCGCGAGCAGGGTCCATCCCATCCAGATATAGTCGAGCCTAATGACACCGTACAACTCCATCAGCGCTGCTATGTTGTCCTGGGCAGCGGGCATAAACTCGAAGAAGAGTGAGATCGACCTAAATCCCTCTTGTGATGCACAGAACTCCAAACCACCTGGAAATAAAGCGTGTGAAAAATATAGAATAAGATGAAACTAAAAACGGGGTGAATGCATGTAGTTCTTTGTGTGAATACACCTCCTTTATAGAGTTTGGTGTATCCACAATCTCTGCAAAGGTTGGCTTAGAGCAGGATCTTTCTGCTAGCATCTCTATAGTAGTTCAGCGAGCATAGGATGGGTATCAGCGGCAATAGTAAGACTCAGATCCTGCATGCAGAGTTATCGTGTCTGCCAAATTAGGATTCGAAACAAAAACTCCACAACACTTTCATAAGGAGTATTTTACTTCCCCACCGAGCACCGAAAAAGATACAAATGAGTTACAACTCAACATTCACCTTCTCTTTAGAGCCTTTTCCTTTAAGCAAATTAAAGCAGAATAATAACAAAAAGATGTGCTATTGTTCTTTTTTTTGGCAAACCACAATAACTTGTGTGTTAAACTACAATACCTTTGAACAACGGCAACTGCTGCTTGAAGTTGTATGGAAGCTGCATCCGTGAAAGTTGCTAGCAAGCTTCGATCGCCAAAGATCCCATCTAACTGGAACATTGAACGTGTCTCCGCTCTCGAAGCACTCCAATTCGCCGCTAGAGTCGTTTGTCTGTGGGCTTATATAGAGTTATGTAGAGAGAGGCACACACATAATCAGATCAGGAAGCATGGACAAAGCTGTCAGGCGAGGAGTTAAGGTCCCTTCATACAAGATGGCGACAGAGGAATCGTTGGCTACGCGCGATCCATGGCGCGTCGCGGACTCACGGTGAATAGAACATTGGCACTACTACCGTTAGGGCCACTGGGTGTCTACGGTCTCCCTCTCTTTCAACGCAGGCATGGGCGGCTTGGCATCTGCACCGTCAGCCAGGACGCCATGGCGGCGGGGGCTAGGAAGCGAGTGGGAGGGTGGATCTGTTGCTCATGCCGTATTTCAGATTATAAACAACTAAACATGAATATACATGCACAAAATGGTCTTACTACAGTGTTAACTTAACCTTGCTAATCTAACCATGCAGCCCGCCTGAAGGCCAACAACTTAATGCACTAAAGTCATCATTGCTTAATGAGACTACTAATTAATCGAACAGAGCTTCTCTGTTCGATCAGGCAAATTTCGAAGAACAAACATGGTAGCCAAATATTCGAGTTTGGGTTGCAGTGTTCTATATCATGAAGTATACCTGATTCCATCGATTAATTCTTGAAGAGCTTCATTCAATGTTCCCAGTTCAACAAAGGTACTATATGTAAATAGGATAGAAACACATAAGAAAATAAGAAATAGAGCATTAACATTACATCCACGAACACATATTAGTGAGCACAAGAAAAGGTACCAAGTTTTAGATTGTTGCCATCTGGATCCATAAGACACAAATCATCATCCGGGTCATTTCCTCTGGATTTACTCTTATTAGCATTAGGAGAACCAACTCGAACAAGTGCAGGTACTTCAAGGCACATAAAATGTGCAAAAAAAGGAATTCTGCAAATTTAATAGCTATTAGTTTGTCTATCGCATAAAAACAAAGGTAGTCACATAGCTACATTTAATGAAAGGAAAGGAGCAACCTCATCCACAAGTGGGATAAATATTGTAAGCATCTTTGAGTAAACTTTGTATGTCATCTCAAATGGGAAAGGAAATATTTAGGTAACAATTTTTTTACAATTAAACTCATAGGACATTGTCTCAGCCTGTACTGCAGCAGAGGAACTGTCGGTTCCAAACATTGAACATAATTTGCCAGACTGCTAGAAACTAATCAATAAGTCCATGTATTTGTAATCATAATTATTTGTTGCGACCGGTAAACAAAAAATATAAACAACTATAAATCTCTAATGACATATAAAAAGAACCAGAGAGGTCCATATGCCTGAAAAATCATTCCATAGTTGGTGTTTCAGTTAGTGATCAAACAATATTTACAATCTTACAAACAATACAAAATCACTCCGTAAAAGCTAACCAAGTTTATCTGGTAAAAGAAATATAAATTTACAAAAAACTTTACATGTGGTGCTTAAACAACTGTAAGAACTGCAACACCAGGGAAAAGGAAACAATCCAGTGCGAGAAATAAAACCACCTAGATGCTGAAATGCATAATAATGAATCCAAACACCACGGGATGATGGAGAATCTGAACCCCTTACAATTCCTACAACAAAAACAGATCCATTAATGATCATTGTGAAAATCTTCTAGAGTGAGGAACTGTAACACCCGGTTTTAAGGAACAAAGCCGGGTGCATCTCATACATGCGCCAAGAAGACAACATATATAATAACAGAGTGTATAGAGATAAATGTCATAAAACATCAGAGTATTTATTACATAGCGGAAGACTTATTACAAAATAAAGTAATAAAGATAAAACAAACTAAGGATCGTTGGCGCCAATGCCGACTGAGAAACGCCACCTAGATCAGATCAAACTCCTCGATACTTGACTCCACTTGAAACCACCTGTTCTTCTCCTGTGGGGGGGTGTGAGACAGCAAGGGTGAGCTCACACATGATCATAGCTCAACAAGTTGTGGGGAATAATGTGACATGAACTCACCAAAGGTGGGAAGTTCATGAAGTGTAAGGCTTGTCAACAATAGGGGTTAAAGCTGAGCATTGCTTTTAAGTAGATGGTCAAAATTTTATTAGCAGTTACTAAGTGTAAGTGAATACCAAACCATAATAAAGTAATAGAACAAAATTAATAACAAATCCCATGCGAATGCAAATGACAAATTGAGTTTAGGTTCCATAATTTAATCATCGGAGAGTCCTGAGCTGCTCATGACCGTGAGCTCGGCTAGTATACCAGTTTTACACTCTGCAGAGGTTGTACCCTTTACCCACAAGTCGTGTTTCCCATGTCGCCAGGGTTAGCTAGGCCCTTAGACACTACCAAGGTGAATGGCTAGGGATCCACTACGAGGCCTTTACAAAGTTCCACTAGCTTCCGAAAACCCGCTACAGTTTATGGAAAGTTCCAATGCAGGGTTCCTGGCTGACCGCCATCGCAGCAAAATCAACCAGGGACCTCCCTACACTGACCACTCCCCTACTGCCCTTGCCCCTTTCGGGTAAGGTAGTCTTCCACTAGCTTTCCTAATTAGTCAGCCAAGGGGTCCCATTCCTCCCTTGTGGTGGCACGTGGTTCTCAAGTTAAGCTCCATGTTCCAATTAACAATAACATAATGATCTTGACATGAACATAAATAGAATAACAAAATAACTGGAACATGGATATAATGAAATATTAACCCAAAAACCACGTAAAGCAATAGCATATCTACCCATATGATTCAGGGGTAAACAAGGACAAATGTATAAACAGACTAGGGTGACCTATTGGGTCCCATCAAAATTAAACCTATGCATGGTAAATGATTATAAAGAACATTATTGGGTAACAAAAGTGAATCAAGGGCACAACTTGCCTGGCACTTGAGATTCCAGGTACCAACTTGCTTTCAGATGACACGTGTCCACGCGCTAGTCGTAGCAATACAAACAAACATGGTATAGATAAAATTAACATCACACCAAACATAAGTACAAACTGAGTAATAATGATCTACGCATTTCTACGAGACTAACGCAACTTGAACGGATCAAATCGGAGTTAAAACGGAGGAGTTATGATTTTCTGAAGATTATATGTGTTTTGTACAAGATTAAATAGGATATAGGTTTTAATGTGACATTCATGTCAAAACAGTGGCACTAATTGATAAACAATATTATTATAAAATTATAGAAACTGGAATGGGTTAAAAATAAATTAAAATGAGTTTTCTATGATTTAAACAAGATTCTGGAATTAATTTTATATTAAAAATCATTTTCTATCTCAATTTCTCTGATTTTCTCGGTGTTTGGACTGCGCACATAAAATCCAGAAAGTACAGGGGCGACCTTGCAAGATTCCCGAGACACAGCCAACAGTGCACGGGACGGCGGGTTCTATTTTGTAATAACCTAGGGTCTCTTACGCAATTGTACAGGGCCGAAGGGGTATGCTTTCGTCTCAGCCGTCGGATCCAAGCCCGACGACCACGATTAGATTCGACATCCATCAACCCCGCGAGTAACCCAGGCCATCGGATCCGGGATTCACGGTTCTGATTTAATTATCCCAGAGTCTCCCAGATTCACCCGATCGGATCCAACGGCTCGGATATAACCTCGCCCAAACGGTCTGCGCGCCACGATCCTAGCCGTCGGTTCACCGATCTACGAACGGAAGGCCGTCTTCAACCTCCCTCCATCAGACGCGCGGCGGCGCCCACCAACGCGACCGCGAAGTTCGCCGGCGTTGCGCAAACCGGTGATTGACTACACGATTCTTGACATTGATAAATCCTACTCGAGGCAGATGGATTTGTGAACTTGGGAGCGCAGTCCATACCAGATATGGTGGCGGTAGTGAAGCTCCCCACAGCATGCGATGGCGTAGTAACACCGACGCGCGATTCAACGAGCACTGAGGACTTCACCCCTGCGCACACACGCCTGCGCCATTGTTGGGTCACGGTAGAGCTCCCTGGACAATCATCACGACCGGGGCGTAGGCAGGGACGATGTCCCACGGCGGCGGCGATCTACAGAAACCATGAGCTCCTCCCCTCGACTCTCTCTCGGCCGGCACTGACGTGTGGAGGGGTAAAAAAAAAGGGAAGGCGAAGAACCGAAGGTCCGCTTTATGGTCTTCGGGAGGTCCGTCCGAAGTGCGCGCAACGGCCGCCGAGGATTTCGCCACGGCGAGCGCATCCGCGCGGGTGGTTGCGAGAGACGAGCTATAGTCCCACCAGCTGATGAGTAGGTCCCGCAAGTCGGTGGTTGATAAGCCGCGAAGCGTCTTCATCGAAGCGCTGATGAACGGGCCCGCGTGGGGAGGCCGGCCACTGGTCCAGTGGCCCCACCGGTCGGTGCCTGGGAGCGGCGCGTGGGCTGAGGGAATTTGGGCCGGGAACGGAAGGTTTTGGCCCAGCGCTCTTTCTTCTTCTTTTTTTTTTGATTTCATTTGTCTCTCTATTTTTAAATCCCAAATTTGAATTCAAATAGTGTTCCGAACTTGTACTCAAATTAAATGTACAAAATAAACATACTAGTTATGGAAGGATTTTATTTATTTATACATTTTTTTTTTTTCTTTATTTGGTATAATATTTTTCTTTCTTTTCTCCAAACTCTAAATTCCAAATTAGGTCTTAATTTCCAAACTTAGGTATTGAATATATTTTTATTGGTATTATCATCATCATTATTTATAAATACACAATCAATAAACTCCAACATGATGCATTAGGTTATTTATGTGTCATTTATTTAATAATTCACTTCCAAATGGGTGTTCACATTTACTAATGAATAAAGGCAACACCTATAGAGAAAATTAATCTCATTCCCTATGCTTTTACAAATTTGGGTATTACAGGAACATGAAGAATTCCCATTTGTTCTTCTACAATTACAGTTCGCAAATAGATCAGATGTTGGAGAATCAATGTTTAAAAAAACATAATTCCCTTTCTAATGTTAGATGTTGGAGAGTAAGTCACTAAGATTCCCAGAAAGAGAGAGAGAGAGTACCATAATTTTTTATGTCAACTTTTATCAAATTTCATTGTTGATTATACATTGATGTCAGTGTTACATGATTTGTTGCTTAAGTATCTTAACTCAAATACAATAGAGACAGTTCCTGAAGGAACAAATGCTCATGATTTAGACAACAAAATTTAGGATTATGTTTTGACTTTTGAAGTCCGAAAAGAATGAAAAGATCTTATTTTGATCATAAAAGAGTACGAACAGAAACATAAAACACAATTCCTAACAAAATACAATTTACCACGAGATGTACATCTAACTGCGATGAAGGGCAAGTCCCATGCAGTGGTGAGACACTGTGAGAGCATTCTCACTAAATCTCCACATTTGCTAGTTCAAAACAGCCTCTCCATATTTGTGGGAAGGCTCACTTTCATACCATAATAGTGAGAATGGGAGAGAAGCAGTACCTTGCAGCGCCATTTGTCGTGGTAGAAGTGACAGACGAGGCGCTCATTGGCCTTGGCGATGGAAAAGAACTCCTTCTCGAGGACCTAGGTGTACTCCCTGTGGCGGCGCGGTGTATCTGCTAGATCTCGCTGGCCTTGGCGATGGATAAGAACCGCTCGGGGACACGGCACATATAGTACCTTTGCCTCGATGTCGTCCAAGATCAAAATACTATACTCCAAAAATTAGAAATTTTCATGTGGTCCACGATCAAAATGCTGATTGTCAATGTCTTGTAGACCATTTGCTAGCAACCTCCTCTCAGCAAATATGGAGCGGGGGCGGGGGTATGGCAGTGCGGGTGAGCGTGTGTTGGGCGAGGGCGAGGGCGCAAGGGAGGGGGCGCGGGCGTGGACAGGTGGGGGCACGCCGACACGGGGGAGGGCGAGGGCGGCGTCATGGATGCCGAAGATTAGGAGGGGAGGGGGAGGGAAGAGCCATGGTGAAGCAAGTGATAGACGTCTACACTATAGCCATATAGAATAGTAGATATACTATAGCCATATAGAATAGAATAGTAGAGATTTATCTTAACTTTTAGACAGACGGAGAAGCAGCCAACGCGTGTACCGCATGCGTTTGTTTTTGTGCTTGCCTCCGCAGGTTGGCGGCAGAGGTTGACGACACGCCAGCGTTGCATTACATGCCAGTCGGTTCGATCAGTTGGTTGTCTACTGGGAGGCTAGCTGGCCGTGCGCCTGTGCTGATGCTGGTCAGAAACTCATATGTATGTATGTATGCATGATTTGCTTGATTCGTCAACGGAAACAACCACCCCTGTGATACTATAGGTAGCATATTATTATTACCCGTACGTACGTGTTGAGCGAACAAATAAATTTATTCAACCATTGAGGGATGCATGCATGTGATGGTAACGCCCGGCGGTTTCAGTTATGTCCGGTGCCAGCGAAAATAAATAGGTGGATCTGGTTTAAGAAACCGCCGGTGAAAACCTATTTTCACAGACGGTTCTTTTAACATAACTATGAAAATGTATTATTAGTAACAGTCATAAAAATGTATTGTTAATAATAGTCATGCATGTATTTATGTAATTGAAGATGCAAATGTATTATCAAGTGTAAACATATGATGTTTATAAGCTTTATTTACAGGAATTCCAACGAGGAAAGACGAAGAACAAGACCGAAGGTGCATTGTACAGCATAATTGGAGAAGTCATTCTCGTTGAAGGAAAAATATCACGAAGGTACCGGTACCTTAGCTAGGTCGGAGTTTAGAGTATTAACAGATATTAGTAGACTATCACTTAGCCGAGATAGATATTAGAGCTTAGGTAAACACTTTGATGTATAGAATGTGTGATAGTCGTAAACATAAGACTTTGATGTATATAAATATATGATGATAGAATTTAATTCCATGTTGTTTTCAATATGAATATATATATATATATATATATATATATATATATATATATATATATATATATATATATATATATATATTTGTGTGTAAATATATATGAAATTCAGTTTTATTTGAAAATTTTAAAAAGAGGAAAAACTAGCACCGACATCTAAATAAGGAAAATCGCTAGTGGAAAGTGCATTTCCACTAACGGTTGTTTTAAGAGAATCGTCAATGAAAATAGTATTTTCATCGGTGGTTTAAAAATAACCGTCAGTAGAAATATCGTTTTGCACTGAAACCTAGTACTAGCGGTAAAAAAAATGTGTAAATAACTTTAGAACTGTCACTATAAAGCTTTCGTGTGTTAGTGTGTACATAGTGTAATTAACTAGTACGGCACCCGCATCTCTAGCTCCATCTCCAGTGAGATCGATGATACGATGATGCATGCACACGCGTACTACGTGTCAACCACCGACGCCCCCTAGCTGCCCGTGCGCCCCACCGCAACAACATCAACGTTCTTCTTCTTTTTCTCTCCCTGACCATAGCACAGTCACGCCCAACCGCCGCGCTGGGCCAACGGTTGAGACGACGCACGCCCGGCTGGTCGGCGTCGGCGAGGGGCCGTACGTCGCCTGTGCGAGCGGCGGTCCCGCTTCATGACGCCGGCGGGAGTACTGCGACTGGCTTGCTGCTGCCTGTGCAGCTGGCCCACCGGTCGCCGCCTCGGCGCTACGGGCACTACAGCAGCTAGCCAGCTATGGCTCAGCGCGCGCGGCCACGTGGGATCCGTCGCCGGTCCCCGTGAAAGCACCGCCGCAACAGCTCACGCCTATCCGCATCCGATTCCACCACGCATCCTCACTACAGTAAAATGCTATATTTTCGACGGCCGCCACTATTTCTGACGGTTCCTAGGGTACCGTCAGAAATAGCGCTATTTTCGACGGCCCACGGCCAGCCGTCGGAAATATGGCTATTTCCGATGGCCCACCAGCCCCCCGTCGGAAATAGGGGGAGGACCCTAACGGCCGTTACCCCGCGCGGCCCCCCCCGGCCGCATACACCCAACGCACACACGCACACACTACACCCCGCCCGCACAGCGCGCCGCCGCCCCTCGAGCCGCCCGCGCCCGGCTTTGCCCGCCACCGCCGCCGCCCGGGGCTGCCAGAGCCGCCGCCGCCCGTGCCCGTCGCCCCTAGCCAGCGCCGCCCGGTGGACGCCGCCGCCTCCCCGCCCCTGGCCAGCGCCGCCCGTGGCCGCCGGCACCTCCCCGCCTTGGGCCAGCGCCACCCACGCCCGAGGCCGCCTACAGTCGGCCCAGGCCGTCCCTTGCCCCCCGGCGCCGCCCGAGGCCCGGGCCACCTCGCCGCACGCCCGGCGCACGAGGCTGCCTCGCTCCCCGCCCCTGGCCGGCGCCACTGAGCCCCAGGACACCTCGTCGCAGGCCTTCGGCGCCCGAGGCCGCTGCCGTCCGCGCCCCGAGACCGCCGCCGCCGTCCACAGCCTCCGCGGCCGTTGCCCCGAGGCCGCAGCGGCCCGCCGCCGCGTTACCCGAGACCGCAGCCGTCCCCGAGCCTGCCGCACGCTGTCGGCAAGGCCGCCCGAGGCCGTCGTCGAGTCTTCTCACGTGAGCGCGCGCACGCGGCCGTTCGCACGGGGCCGAACGCGGCCGCACGTGAGCGCGTGCACGCAGCTTCATACGGTCGCCAGCCGTCACTCCTGTGGGCAATTCAGGTAATTTCTAACTTTATTAATGTGATGTTGTAGTATAATGTGATGTTGTAGTATAATTTGATGTTGTAGCATAGAGACTTAGAATTTTATGAGTAGAATAATTTAGAAATTTTTAGGAAGTGTTTTGTCGAGTAGAGCATATAGGCGATACTTAACTAAAATAGGTCTAAACTTATGCGTCACCCGTTTCGGTCCAACACATTGCTTAATAAAGTAGTGTGTTGTACCGAAATTGTCCCTTTTTGGACAGCCTTAGAGTGAACGACATATCAAATAGGATTTATGATGAGTCAATGAGTTTGAGCGAGATTTCGACAGCATAACCCTCTTGTTCTCCGTTGCACCATTACGGGCGTGCAATGGAGAACAACGGAGTTATGCTGTCGAAATTTCGTTCAAACTCATTGACTTATCATAAATCTGTGATGTGTCGTTCACTCTTAGGTGGGTTTAGGACCTATCCTTTCCTATAATTGTAGGACCACCGGCTGATAATATATCTAGAAATTAATGAACTTGTCTTGGTCTTTAATTAGTCGAACGATGGGTGATAGTCGTCGCTGGATGTATGAAGGCTGGCGAAAAAATGATCCTTCGCTTGAGTGGATACAGAAAACCGAAGATTTTATCAATCGTGTTTTTCTTCGCCAAGAAATGGTCGAGTGTGGTGCCCATGCAGTGTTTGCAAAAATTATCAACGTCAAACCAAGAAAGAGATGTCTGGTCATCTTTCCAAAAATGGCTACGTGCCAAATTATGAAGTTTGGGTGCATCATGGTGAGGAGCTTCCTCGTGGATATGCTCCAGAAGGTCAAGACGATTTTGACCCGGATTTAGACCGAATGGAGGAGATGGTTCAGGATTTAAGAGAGGATCCCGATTTAGTGTTTCCAGATAATCCTGAGGATCCTCAACCGCCGGAAGTTAAAAAATTCTTTGAACTTCTCAAGGCAGCAGAAGAGCCGTTGCACGAACACACGAGAGTAACCATTCTTGCTTTTGTGACGCGACTTATGGCTATCAAGTCTAAGTTCACATTCTCCATCAACTGCTTAAATGAACTTTTGAATTTGATCAGCGATGTATTACCACCAAATCACAAAATGCCCAAAGACGTGTATCAGTCAAGAAAGTTACTCTCTGGCTTAGGTATGGAGTATCAAAAATTTGATGTTTGTCTAGATAACTGTATGCTTTTCTGGAAGGAAAATGAAAAATTAGACAAATGTTTGAGATGCAGCAAATCAAGGTTCGTTGAGGTCGTAAATGAAGATGGAGAAAAATTGACAACAGAAGTAGCAAAGAAGCAACTTCGTTACATGCCTCTCACGCCTCGTGTAAAACAGTTGTTTCTCTCAAAAAACACCGCTAAGCAGATGAGATGGCACAAAGAACGTGAACGCGAGAACCCTCAAGTTATGATGCACCCATCTGATAGTGATGCGTGGAAGGCGCTTGATGATTTTGATTCGGATTTTGCTAGTGAAGCTAGAAATATTCGAATCGGGTTGGCGACGGACGGGTTCTCACCTTTCAATATGACCGCATCGCCGTATTCTTGTTGGCCTGTATTTGCAGTTCCATACAATCTTCCACCTCACCTTTGCATGAAATATGATTACATGTTTCTGTGTCTAATCATTCCTGGACCAGAACACCCTGGAAAACATCTCAATGTAATGGTGGAACCTTTAGTCAATGAGTTGAAAAAATTGTGGGAAGGAGTCGAAGCTTACGATTGCTACAAGAAAGAGAGATTCAATCTTCGAGTTGCGTACTTGTGGTCGATTCATGATTTCATGGCCTACGGTATTTTTGCTGGATGGAGTTGTCATGGAAAGTTGACATGTCCAATATGTGGTAAGGATACAGATTGTTTTCGTCTTGAGTTTGGTGGGAAGATCTGTTACTTTGATTGCCACAGATGTTTCTTGCCTCTCGATCACCCGTTCAGATTTGAGGCAAATCAATTCAGAAAAGACACCATTGTTACCAAAGGCCCACCGAAGCATTTGAGTGGCGCAGAGATTCATGCTGCGCTCGATAATTTGAAACCAGACGGTACTGGTTACCTGGGATTTGGAATAGAACATAATTGGACACATAAATGTTCTTTGTGGGAACTCCCTTATACGGAGGCCTTGATTCTGATGCACAACATTGATGTCATGCACCAAGAGCGGAATGTTGTTGAAAGCATTATTAGTACATGTATGGATTTTCCCGATAAAACCAAAGATAATATAAAGGCCAGAAAAGATTTAGAGAAAATTTGTAACCGACCAAGCCTGGTCTTGCTTCATAGTGGTGCTAAGCCACGTGCGTCATTTTGTCTAAAATCTAAGCAAAAGAAAGAGGTGATGGTGTGGTTGAAAAACTTAAAATTTCCAGATGGGTATGCCGCGGGATTCAGAAGGTCCGGTGAATTTGAGGACAGGAAAAATGAATGGATTGAAGAGTCATGATTATCACATTATTATGGAAAGATTACTTCCTGTAATGTTTCGGGGTTACTTGAATAATGATGTGTGGACGGCGTTAGCTGAGTTAAGCTACTTCTATAGACAACTTTGTGCTAAAGAAATTAAAAAAGATGTGATGGAGAAATTAGAGAAGGAGATTCCGGTCCTTATTTGCAAATTGGAAAAAATATTTCCCCCTGGATTCTTCAATCCGATGCAACATCTACTTGTACACCTTCCATATGAAGCTAAGATTGGGGGTCCTGTGCAGTATAGATGGATGTATCACATAGAAAGGGCACTTAAGAAGCTTAGTGCAATGGTTGGCAACAAGGGAAGAGTTGAAGGGTGTATTGCTGAAGAATTTAAATATAAAGAGATATCAGCCTTCACGAGTGTATACTTTGCAGAAAAACACAATGTAAATGCACCTACATTAAGGTATAATGTTGATCAAGCTGGTCCACGCAGTAAACTCAAAATTTTGTCATTCGAGGGAAAGACAGTTGGAGCATCAACTGAATATCACATTGGACGTGAAGA
Source organism: Zea luxurians (assembly GCA_029449295.1). Classification (NCBI taxonomy): domain Eukaryota; kingdom Viridiplantae; phylum Streptophyta; class Magnoliopsida; order Poales; family Poaceae; genus Zea; species Zea luxurians. The sequence continues at coordinate 30,647,681 of JAOPSE010000024.1, read as the reverse complement.
AAAGTTGGATGCATTACTCTACATGTATGAAAACATGGAAGAGATGACTCCATACTTCAAGTAAGCATAGATTTTCAAAATTGAAGAGCAACATGTGCTCATTACTCCTCGTAACTCTTTTATTTACTATTTTTTCAACAGAGAGTACGAACGACAGAATAAGGGTAAACTGTCGACGAGGCTGTATGAAATCATGCTTCGCGAAGGAAAAGAAGGCACTCCCAATTTCATTAATTGGTTTCGAGTTCATGTAAATATCACATCCGTTTTCTTATGTGTTCATAGTTTATCTTTTTAATAGTTCCTCCTATTGATCTATATTCATAACTGACAGTGCGAAAAAACTTCCAACGTTGACGAGGACTTACGTCAGATGTCACGTGCACTTGTCAAAGTCAGAAGCTATGGTCGTTATGATGTCAAGGGATATCGTTTTCGTTCAACCAAATTTGAATGTACTCGACCTTTAGCTGCGACAACAAATACTGGTGTGGTATGTTGGTCTTTTGATGAGCAAGCAAGGGAGATGAATTATTATGGAACTATCAAAGATATATTGGAATTCGACTTCGCTGGGGGGAAAAATCTGAAAGTTATGTTCTTCAAATGTGATTGGATCGATCCTAAACATGGGATACGACAAAACCAATTTGGTATGGTATAAGTCAAACACGAGTGTATAATGACTCGTGGTTGTAGTAAATTTGTTCTTGGTTTTCAAGTGGACCAAGTGTATTATATGTCATATCCCTGTATCGATCTTAAAGACTGGTGGGTAGTGTACAACGTAAATCCCCGTGAAAGATTATATTTAAAGGGTGATACAAGTTATCGACAAAATGAGGTGGAAGCTGATGTTGAAGAAATTTATCAAGAAATTGAAGTTCCACCCGTTTTTAATATAGAAACAACAATGGAGCCAGGTTCAGTAGCGGGCGATCTTAATGATGCAATAGTTCCTCCAAAAAGGAAACGAAAGTCGAAGAAGAAAAAGACGCCCGAGAGAAAGTCGACGCGCTTGAGAAGACAACAAATTAATCCTGATTTCGAATATGATTAAGAAGTAAATATTTATTTTGATGAAGTAAAATTTAATTTATTGTTATACTATGTTGTTATCTCTTTATTGTTATACTAATATAATTTTCAATATGCAGGATGGTGGCTCGAAAGTTGAAGAATTTTGTGAAGGGCATGACGAAGGGCTCTTCTTCTTCTTCAGGAAGAAGCAAAGCACAGGAGTGTCTGTTCCAGGGTACCGAGTCGCTCTCGAGCAGCAGACGACAGGCTTTGATGCAACATCTTCCACCTGATATGCAGGGACATGTGTGATTACTCTAAATTATTATTTTATTTCAATATAGTAATGTTTATATGAATCTAATGATTAAAGTGTTTCATGTGCAGGATGTTAACGAGACTTGAGAGGAGGAGGCGAGGGGTGAGGATGCGGCCGATTACGATGCAGCCGATGCAGACTATGAGCAGGAAGATGATGCTGGAGGTGGAGCTGGAGATGGGTGGTCAGTTTGAGGGTGGAGGGTCAGCAGATGGATGGGACTCATGGCCTAGTGATGCTGGAGCTTCTAGTGGTGGAGGGTCTTCTCGGGCACGGAAGTCGAGGAAAACACATTGGGTGCCTCCTCCTAAAGTTCCTGCTCGTGAGGAGGATAAGATTCTAATCGTACCGTGTGGCGACGAGTGAGTTGATTCTAATCTTAAATATTTGTTCATACATTATATGAAATTTGTTAATGCTTCTTTTGTACAATGTGGTTGCAGGTCTTGGATTGATGCATCTTTTCAAGGTCAAGGACGTCGCACACAGGTGAATAAAGTTTTGGGAAGTATATGCAAATATCTCTGGCCTGGTGTAGTGATGGAGAAAGGCGTTGAGGTGCCTTGTATGTCTTGGGATCAGTACGGGCTCGTGTTCAATGCGGAACATAGGAATGCCCAAGGTGCTGTGTGGCATGAGTTTTGGGTATGTTCTCTAGCCCAACTTGAATTGATTCAACTATACAATGTGCTAAAAATCTTGTTTCTTGTTTTTTCAGAAACGTTACAGGTTGTCTGAAGATGGAAGTATGAACGATCGTGCACGGATCATTTTTAACAAGAGCGCGACTACCTTGGTTAGGGATCAGATGTATTATGCTTGGATCTAGGTCACTTCTGATTACATATTAAGGCAGGAAGGACGTCGGCCACGTTCCAAAAGTGAGGCATCAAACAAATACTTAACCGAAGAAGAATATCTTGAGGTAAATTGTTTTTATCCTAATTCATGTCCAAGTGTTAGTACTAACAATACATTGGATCGAAATAAAGTTTTCAGACTCGGTGCCATGGATGGCATCAAATGAGGCTAGTTGGCGGGCTGTATGCAAATATTTGGCAACAGATGGATTTAAAGGTGCTTCATTGAGAAACAACTCAAATCGTGGGCATGATGTTCACCACAGATATGGTGGTGATGGCCACGTTCGTTTGGCAAAGCGCATGGTAAGTGTAATTTATGGTCGTGCATATCATGAATCTTCTATGTGTTTTATGTTATTTTCTTTTGCCTGTAGGAAGCTAGTTCTGGTGTTACGCCGAGTGATGTTCAGGTTTACCTTAGAGGTCACAGGGGGTCGGATCCTACAAATCCAGAACAGTTGTGTTCTTAGTCAGCTGCTGAGCGTGTGGTGAGACTTTCGCAACTAGTTACAATGCACTTCTATTCTAAGAGTCGAGAAAAATATAACTGCATTGTTTATTATTTGTCAGGCCTCATATGGTGCTTCCATGATGTCGGAGCATGGGCAAGACTATGATTGGATGAATCATCCTATCGATCCTCAGGTTGTGTATGCTAGTGGAGGCGGAAAACCTCATGGACGGTGAGTTTGCTATTATTAATTTGTCGATTTGATCTTTTCTAACATGATGTGTTGCGTGTTTAACTTCTTTCCATTTTTTTGTAGTTACCCCATGTTTGGTAGTGTTATCGACTCGACTCAGGTGAGGCCTGAAAGGTCTCGCCCATCGAGGTCGTCTAGCCGTGGTCCTCGCTCTAGTACCCAAGGAAACGCCGAGCTGATCCGGGTGCAGCAAGCTTTGAGGCGGCAGGAGGAGTATAACAAGCAACAACAAGAGTACTGGGCTGCTCAATTTGCACGACAGCAGGAGATGATGCAGGTAATTAGATCCTCGTGAGCCTCTACTATAATTGGAGCACATATTTTCTAATATATCCTCGTAACATAGCTTTCAATTTCTTTCAGCAAATAGCACTAGGGCAACGTCCAGATTTTTCAGCGATGACTATGCCACCTCCTCCACCTATCCCGCAGTTTGTACCGACTCCACAATTTAGTTGGCCCACACCTGCACCTCAGGTTATATTACTTGACTTTTTCTTTTGATGTTGCATAACAAGAATTTAACCACTAACACATTTTTTTGAATGTTGTAGGTCCCTCCAGGAAACTTGCTAACTCCGGGAAATGAGGACTCTGAAGATGCGGTCGCTTCTTTTGTGGACGGTCTTCTAAACAGCGGAGGAGCTAGCGGATCAAATCAACCCCCTCCATTTGAGTAGCCTGTCTCCTTGTGTTTTTCTCGTACTATGCATGGTGGTATTGTGAACTTGTGAACTTGTGGACATGTGAACTTGTGCTTTAATTTGTGGACGGGTGAACTTTTTGTGAATTTAAATGTGTGTTTCATGTGAAACGATGAATTATGGATATTTGTGGTATTGTATGTGATTCTGGATGAATTATTGGTTCTGGATATTGTATGAGATTGAATTTGTGGGGTTGTTTGTAAAACAAAAAGCAGGAAAATCCTGTTTTTCTGTTTTTTAATAACTTCCGACGGCCTCTTATTTCCGACGGCCCCGTCGAAAATAAACTGTGACGGCGTCAGGCGCCGGCGGCCGGCCGTCTACGGGGCCCACCTCGCCTTATTTCTGACGGCCCCACCCTGGCCGTCGGAAATAAGCTTACTTCCGACGGCCCCGTCGGAAGCGCGGGTACTTCCGACCGGGTATCCCCTACGGCGTTACTTGCGACGGGACCCGCCTTAAGCCGTCGGAAGTAACTACTTCCGACGGTTCAGGACTTATTTCCGACGGTTTAGGCCGTCGGAAACTGGGCGTTTTCCTGTAGTGCCTCCACGACCGCGTCCGGCGGTTAATATTAATGGAAGCCACCGATCGGTACTAATTTATGGTCGAGAGATTAGTATCTAGACAAACTTGTGCAACCAAAGTCAACTTATTACGCACAACATTAAAAAGGTTAGGAAATCGCTCACTAAAAGATTGGCTGGTTAACCATTTATCTTTCCAAAATTTGGTAGCTTGCCTATCGCTCACTATATTAAAAAGGTTAGAAGCCAACGAGAATTAGCACATTACCTACTAAAATTACTAATTTCGATCGATATTAGCCTCATTCCCGTCACCTATTAGCCGATAGGGATTTCCACACTTATTGTTGTGTTAGTTTACAGGTTGCAATTCCGATGCAAATGAAGTCAACAGACTGAGATGATTATTTTGTATAGGATATGATTTCCACTTTGAATTTTTGGACTTATTTTTTAAAGAGATCAACTTGTTATTAGAATGGGAGTTCTAAAGCATAAGACATTCTAAGTAGTAGGTTTCATATTTGTGGTTTTAAGATGCCATGCAATCAAGAAAAATAAATAAAATCTTGGTTGAGATACAGTCTCTCATAGTAAAGAGTTTTATTTGGTACTGTTAGTTTCATAGATAATATGTAAGAGATAATATATCTAGATAATATAGTGTAGGCATGATTATATTTCACACTATGAAATCTATTTTATCTCTTTCTCCATATATTGTTTACCGTGTCAATGGTATAATACATTATTTAATAAAAACAAACCTTTTATAAAACTATTTTTGAGAATGACCTTTTTAATAATAGGAGGAAAACGCATATGCTTAGCTTGAACACGTGTGGAAGACATCTGTTATCAATGCAACATGTTTATCTTTTCATATGCTAGTTTCACGTAGGCTACTTGGATGGTTTACATATTTATAGTTTTCTCAATAATTTTGGTCAAACTTAAAATGCTCTTCCTCTCCAAAAACAATTAGAATAATTTGGAATAGACAGAGTACTATTATAGTAGATACTCTTTTCATTTCAAATTACAAAACATTTTGATTTTTCTACATGTATTACTTTGTTATGGGCGTCTATAAAAAGGTATAGCCCAAGATACTAGCAATATGCCGTTTCAAATCTTATCAACATAAAGGAGACTTGTTGACTTGTACTAGCTTTGACATCATCAGGGTCTTGCAACTCGGAGACCAAGCCCTCCCCCCCCCCCCCGAGACCGTAGGTCTAGGGGGTCTACAGGACAAGGGGCCCTCACAGTGGCCCTCGATCTCTCCAATGCAAGACTGCCTTGGGGGCAGGAAGGCTATGAGTGGAACGGGCTCAGAAGGACGACCCTAAGAGGAGTAAAGGTGTATTGTGGTACGACTAAGGTGTACTGATGTATGGCTCTACGAGTACGATAAGTAGGAGTGATTGGACATTCATTGTATCTCTAAAAATAAAAAGAGGAGTAAAGCAATACAGAACAAGTAAAAAGGGAAGAGGTTCAAAAAGGATATGAAGGCTAATTATAGGTCTAGGAACTTAGACGATATGTCCAGAATCTTGGGACTTAAGACTAGAACTTTCACTAGAGCCGAAATAAAAGGGTAGCTAGTTAGTCTTCTAGCTCAGACAACATCTGATCATGTAAACTTCGCCTCCACTTCCATCAATTCATCCACCGCAAAGAGGACATAGAGTAATAAAATCATGTGACCCAAACCTCTATTAACTATTTATGTGCTTGTAGCCAAGTCAACGTCAATACAGTGGCCTCCAGCCTACATCCTTCACTTTGTCTCTACTCTACATATTTCTTTAGTACCCTTGGTATCTTGGAGTCATACCTAATGATATTTAGCACACGAGATAGGGGCTTAGTGCGCATTGCTGTGTTGTGCCAACATGGCTTCACTAGCACATCCACTAGATATAACTATTGTGGAGGTTGAATGGCTGAGAGAGCTCTTGATGGATTTAACCTTAGTAGAAAAACTCATTCCAGTTATCCTTATGAATTATGATAATCAAACAGTTATTGTGAAAGTGTCAAGTTCAAAGGAGAACATGAAATCGTCAAAGCATGTGAAAAAGACAGTTGGAGTCTATCAGGAATTGAGAAACTCTAGAGTGATAGTTGTTGACTATATAAACATAGCTAAAATTTGGCAGATCCGTTTACAAAAGGTCTATCTTGAAACATGAAAGATAATGTGTCAAAGAAGATGGATTTGCGACCCATTTGAGTTGCAATGGCAGCAACCTAACACTTAGTGATCGAAGATCCCATGAATTAGGACTTCAGGAAAAACAAGTTGAGTGTCAACTTGGAGATTATACATTATGTTATCCACTCTAGACAAGATGTGGTGCTCTCTAGTATGTAAGGCAGGATGGCTTTTGTTTTATTGTATTGAGATAATTAACAACAAGATATCATCCTACAATTTATTCTTGTATAAACACACCTATATGAGCTAATAATTGGTCACGGTCTATGAGATGTGGGAATTCTCTAAAAAGCTAATGAAAGAGACACGATAGTATGACTTATAAGCTCCACCGAGGAGGTAGCCTAAAGAGCGCCAAGTACCAGCCAGATTCTTGAGTGTAGCTAGTTTGCACAAAACTACCAATAGAAGTCACAATACATTGAGTAGTTGTGAGCTAGTGTAACTCTTGAGTCTAAGTGGATGTGGATGTTCAAATTAATAGTATCCACCATAAAATTGGTATATAAACAACATTTGAGGATATTTAGAGAGACGGTTATGTTATGCTTCAAGATATGGTAGGGGATTGCTGGAGTTTAATAGGCTTGGTCCATTTAATTAATAATAAATTCTAGAATAAATCTCAAAGGCTCACTCCTGAATCTGACTTTGCCTTGCATAAAGTTTATAACCGAATCCATCAGATTGTGGATATCATAATCGAGACATTTTCCAACTTTATCTTCCGCGACAAGTTTAGAAATGAATCCATCAGATCATGGAGTTCATAATCAAGTCAGTTTTAGTTTCCTATCTTTTTACTCGTAGTTATCCTGACCGTACTCCCCGATATAATAGAGATATTGTTCTCTCTGAAAGGCATGAAAAACAACCAATCTACTATGGATTAGGTTGTTAGACAAGGAAGACCTTGGTGCGACGTGGTCTTATGCTCCTCTATATATCCCTGACTAGGTTGGGGCAGTCTACGAAGTGAGTGTACGTAATGGTACGTTCATCGCTCTTGTTTCTGCTTGATGCTTTCAAGATAGATTTAATCTACTGTACGTATGAACATGTTTTATTTGCTATGTATGGTTTATCTGCTTTAAATAATTTAGTTTAATATTAAAAGTGCACAGTTATCTAAGAGATAGAGGATGAATTCCGAGACCGAGAAGCTCCACTAGCCAGCTAGCTACTACCATCCCCGTCATCTTGATAACATTTTTTTTCGTACTCCTTTCCCTTCAAGGTCACGCTAGCTATGTGTGTTTAGGGTCTTCCATTTAGAACGATTAATCTACCAGTGCAATCACTACCGGAATCCGTGCCTTTGCCGAGTGCCGAAGGCTTTGCCGAGTGTTTTTTATCGGGCACTCGGCAAAGCAGAATTTGCCGAGTACCGCCCTCGGCAAAGTTCTGCGCTCGGTAAAGAGTTGGTTTACCGAGTGTAGAACACTCGGCACATACAAGCACTCGGCAAAGACTGCTTTGCCGAGGGTCAAGCACTCGGCAAATACGGCTCTCGGCAAAGGGCCGTTAGCGGCCGTCTACAACTGACGGCCGTCAGTCTTTGCCGAGTGTCAAATATCTGGCACTCGGCAAAAAGGGTCTTTGCCGAGTGTCCTATGTAGACACTCGGCAAATCATTTTTTTAATTTTTTTATTTTGGTCACCAAACTTTTTGTGGTATGTTCCTACACTATGTAGACCAACATGTACCATTTTGGGACAATTATAACAGTGTTTTCTATACCTAGTACATTTAGTTTGTTTATTTGAATTTCTTCGGAAAATTCAGATTTGAACTGCAGGTTACTCGAAACTTGGAAAACCGTGCATGCAAAAATGATATTCATGCTACTTAGCACAAGTTACGACCGATTTCAGGAGCGGACCGGAAACTTCGAGCACCATGCTCACTCAACATGACCGTAAACTTGCCATCCAGGTGTTTAAAAATTGTATAAAACATAAACAAAGTCAGAAAATCATGAAACCTGTCCACGTGTCATGATATCATATGTAGAGGCTGTGATAAAAATTTGAAAAAGTTTCGAGAAAGTTGTAACGCACTATGTGTACAAACCTAAGAGATCCACATTGAAACTCTATGATTTCATGTGTGGTTCTCTTAGGTTTCGACACATAATGTCTCACAACTTTCTCCAAACATTCTCAATTTTTTATCACAACCTGTACATATGATATCATGACACGTGGACAAGTTTCATGATTTTCTGACTTTGTTTGTGTTTTATACAATTTTTAAACATGTGGATGGCAAGTTCACGGCCATGTTTAGTGAGCATGTTGCTCGAAGTTTTCGGTCCGCTCATGGAATCGGTCGTAACTTATGCTAAGTAACATGAATATCATTTTTTCATGCACGGTTTTCCAAGTTTCGAGTGACCTGCAGTTCAAATTTGAATTTTCCGAAGAAATTCAAATAAACAAACTAAATCTACTAGCTATTTCAAACTCTGTTAAAATTGTCCACAAATGATACATGTAGATCTACATAGTGTAGGAACATACCACAAAAAGTTTGGGAGACAAAATAAAAAAAATACAAATGCACTTTGCCGAGTGTCTAGGGATGACACTCGGCAAAGACTTCTTTGCCGAGTGCTAGATGTGTGACGCTCGGCAAAGAGGTAGTAAAGAACCTTTGCCGAGTGCCGCAACGGGGGACACTCAGCAAAGAACTCTTTGCCGAGTGCCGCCGATCTGGCACTCGGCAAAGAATATTTTAATATTTTAAAAAAATCTTTGCCGAGTGCCGGATCACGGGCACTCGGCAAAGAAACAAACTTTAACCGGCCGCGCGGCCGGCTTTCTTCTTTCTTCTGGCTTTGCTTCTTCTTAATTTGTTCCCGCGCCTCTCACCGCCGCCGCGCCGTCTTCCCACGCGCGCTCGCCGCCGTCGCCTGCCCTCGCGCGCCGCCGTCTTCCCGCGCCTCTCACCGCCGCCGTCTTCCCGCGCCTCTCACCGCCGTCGCCTGCCCTCGCGCGCTCGCCGCCTGCGCGCGCTCGCCCTCAACGCCGGCCGCGCCGCCGCCCTCAACGCCGGCCGCGCCCGGCCGCCCGCGCCCGGCCGCCCGCGCCCCACCGCCGCGCCCCACCGCCTCCGTTCGCCCGCCTCCAAGGTAAACACTGTTGTCTAATTTGTTGTCTAATTGTTGAGTCTCCCAAAGGTGAAATCATGGTCACAGAGGGACTTAAGGGTGAGGCAATCATGTTACAAGTGCATAGGATGCATCCTCACATGGTGATAGCCGAACGACAAGTATAGCTTTGTGAAGTATTTGACACCATAGAGCTCATAGTGTAGATCATCGACCATAGAGATTGAGAACTTATCCATGGATGTCTTGTCATTTAGCTCACAGTAGTCAATGCAAAACTTTTAGCAGCCCTTTGTGTTCTTGACTAGAAGCACCGGTGCAAGAACGGAGAAGTGCTTGTCCGAATGGGTATGGCAGTGCACTACCGCTCGAGCTCGTTGTTCTATGCCTAGGACGAGGGCAAACCCACCCAGGTCGATGTTGAAGCAGCTGATGGACTGATGGTAAAATCCTCCTAACCTATGCGCATAGCCATGTTACTTTCCACGCTCTCGTAGGGACCACGATCACCATGGTGGTACGGACTAGGAGCGCTGGCTGGCTGGTAGCCTTGAACTGGAGTTGGCGTTGGCGCTCGAGCGTTGTGGCCGCCATGTTGGTACGGGCTCGGGGCGCAGGACACCTGGCTTGCAGGAGCCGGAGCTGGAGCAGCGTGGACGCCACTGATGTACGGGCTCGGCGCGCTGGCAGGAGCAGGCACCGGAGCGTTGCCCGGATGGTCAGCATGAACTGGTACCGGTGCCGGAGAGTTGCGCGGATGGTCAGCATGAACTGGTACCGTGGTGAATAGGAGCTGGCGCCGGGGCGTGATAGCGAGGTTGAGGGTGATGGCGGTGATGTCCGTGAGGACCTGGCGCCGGTGCCAGGGAGTAATGATCGTGGTGGTGATGAGGACCCGGCGCCGCTGCATGGTGGTGAGGGCCAGGTGCGTGATGGCCGTCAGCCGCGACCATCAGCAGGATCGCCATCATCATGGCCATCGGTGCGATCGGCGTGGCCATGGCGACAAACTAGAGTAGCGACGACACCTGGTTCCTTAACGTAGCCAAGCGTGTATATATAAGAGCCGGCACCTCATCGATTGGAAACTTAAGCTTGGAAACATTTTAGTATGGTATTGAGAAACCAACGTTGCCGGCCTAATCGCGGCAAGTTTTGATGGGGCGGAAGCCAAATGGGGGATCTGATTGATTTGCTGACAACAAATCAATCAATGCATATTCTTAAAACAAGCATATTATCTTTCAAAGGCACTACGTAATTACTATCCAAATACAAGATGCAAGCGTTATGGATTCTTTTGATTTTTTTAAGACTGATGCACCTGCAAGGCTGCAACTGCAATATTACGGCGACGACTAAGGGGTCTGTTTGGTAGAGATCTTGCTCGTCTAAAAATAGATGGTACTCTAATATTTTTTGAAAAAGCAGTCTTATCATAGAGTTAGAGTCATTTTTATGTATTAAACTGGGAGAGTCAAAGCTAGAGCCGATGAAACTACTATTTGTAGCTTCTTCTTCGTTATACACAATGACTCTAACTTTTATGTGCTTTTCGCATTAAGCCATTTTAAAAAAGGCAAGAAGCCGATGACCATGTAGGCATGGAGGTTATGGATCGAGCCACTATCTAGCAAGGCAAGAAGCCACTATCTAGCAAGGCAAGAAGCCGATGACCATGGATGTAGGCATGGAGGTGCATGCATGCTGTCCTCAATGTGAATGTCTGCGATGGCAATGGAGGGGGATGACTCGAGTAGTTGTCTCTAGTAGCTACCCTATCTTATTCCCTATTTCAAACTTTAATATATAATTAGTATAATTTAAAGTGTTTTTACACTATAAGGGTACCCTATCTGACTCGAGTAGACTGGGCCACTATTTTTACACTTCAGACTGGCACGGCACGACCTAAAATTTTTTTGAGCTTTCGTGGCCCGAACCCGTTTGGCACGAAGCACGATGGGCTTGAGCCGAGCTAGCACGGCCCGGCCCAATTCCCAGCACTAGTGCAAATGCTCTATTTATTTACACTATCGGTTGGGGGCCCATCCTCAATGGCCACTCGGTGCCCTCATCTTTTTAACAAAACTCTTCTCATTTTGATATGACGAGGACTGGGATTCGGTGAATTAGCCAATAATTAGCCCAAAAAAAACTACAGAGCTCTCTATAAGGGTTTGTTCGGTTCTATCCCAATCCATATGGATTGAGGGGATTTCAATCTTTAGTAAATCAAAATCCCCTCCAATCCGTATCAATTCCCTCCAATCCATATGAATTGAAAATAAGCGAACAAGCCCTAAATGGAGGGCTGGTGGCGTTTTATAGGATCTTGAATGCCGACGTGGATGAACACGGAACGGTCGATACGTCATGCGCTGTCGGCTAACACGGAACGGCCGTCCGTCGAGGCAGCAGGTCGAACGTAGGCCGTAGACGCCGGCCGATCGATCGTAGCAGTGTATACTTTAGGTGAATTTTTTGTTACTGTGTGCATGTCAGCCATCGTGCTGTTAGTGTTATTTGCAGGTTTTTGTATTAATAGACTTGTGTTTCTTTTTTACAGAGAAGATACTTGTCTTCCTAGCCGCTGCGGGTCTGCCTGCACCGCGTCGCGTCGCCACTGCACCGACCCGCCACAGCCCCACTAGCCTGACTCCACCGCCACCCTAGGTATAACCTCTATTTCCGCATCATGGTCGTAGATCACGTAACCCAGTTAGGCGTCTCCCGTTCGAAAGTGATACGGTGTAGATATGCAGATCTTTGCATATCTACAAATGTATCAGTTTCGAATTGTCCACGTTTTTTGGACAGCCCGCGGTTGCGTAGATGGTGTTAGTTTCCATGCTCTACTCCGGTCCGAGAAAGAGTTTCGGCGTCACCTCCCTGTTGTTCTCCGGACAGTACACTCTCCCTGCCAGGACGTGTATCCGGAGAACAGCGGGGAGGTGCTGCCGAAATTCTATCTCGGATCGGAGTAGAGCATGGAAACTAACTCCATCTACGCAACCGCGGGTGGGATTAGGACCTATCCTCACCTATTAGAAGGTAGGAACGTAGTGTACATGCATTACATGTCTATATTAAACTATACTCGGTTATATATGTTAGAGGATGGAGGACCGTGAGTGGATGTACACGGGCCGCGTTCGACGTAATGATGTCACCCCAGAATGGATTAGGAAGACCGATGCTTTCGTGGAACGGGCATATGGCGAAGCTGCTAAAGGAGCTAGCCTAGTCCCTTGTCCGTGCAGCAAATGTGACAACCGGAAAAGAAAACCAAAGAAGGCCATGGTAGAACATATTTGGAAGAATGGATTTACGCCGGACTATACTCGGTGGATCTTCCATGGTGAAGCGCATCGCACGAGAGAGGAGGTGGTGAGACAACGCGTCGAGGATTACGATGCTGATGCCGGGGTAGGAGACATGTTGAACGACTATCACGAGGCACAGTTCGCCGAAGGACGTACGGAGGACGAGCCAGAGGCAACCGCAAAGGCATTCTACGACATGTTTGACGCGGCACAGAAACCCCTTCACGGCAAGACAAAGGTTTCTCAACTGGATGCCATTGGGCGTATAATGGCGTTCAAGTCGCAGTATAGCATGAGTCGAGACGCATTCGATGGTTTGTTGACAGTTATTGGCAGCCTGCTTCCGGAGGATCACGTTCTTCCAAAGAGCATGTACGAGGCACAGAAACTCCTTCGTGCACTCAAGATGACGTATGAGCAGATACATGCTTGTCCGAAGGGCTGCGTCCTATTTAGGAAAGAACACACTGAGGCAAAGTACTGTCCTAAGTGTAAATCGTCTAGGTTCATGGAGGTAGACTCTGGTGATGGACAGAAGAGGCAGCTCGACATCCCCGTGACAATCCTACGCCACCTTCCGTTTATACCGAGGATCCAGCGTCTATACATGACAGAGGAATCCGCGAAACAGATGACATGGCACAAAAAAGGCAAACGATACAATCCTGACAAGATGGTTCACGCATCCGATGGTGAAGCATGGACCCACTTTGATGCCATTCACCATGAGAAAGCCAAAGAGGCTCGACATGTTCGTGTTGCCCTGGCCACAGATGGGTTCAATCCCTATGGAATGACCGCTGCCCCATACACATGTTGGCCCGTGTTCGTTATCCCCATCAATCTCCCCCCCGGCGTATGCTTTCAAAGACAGAACATATTCGTGTCGTTGATAATTCCTGGACACCCGGGGAATAAAATGGGCGTGTACATGGAGCCTTTGATTGATGAATTGGTCCGTGCTTGGGAGGAAGGGGTATGGACGTATGACCGAGCTACGAAGACAAACTTCAAAATGCATGTTTGGTACCAGTACTCCATGCATGACTTTCCGGCGTATGGGCTATTTTGCGCCTGGTGTGTTCACGGTAAGTTCCCATGCCCAGTTTGCAAGGAAGCTCTTAGGTTCATTTGGTTGAAGAAGGGTGGCAAATATTCGTCATTCGATAAACATCGACAATTTCTCCCTCCTGACCATGCATTCCGACAAGACATCAAGAACTTTACGAAAGGTGTCGTGGTGACAGACCGCCCACCTGCAATGATGACTGGTGCCGAAGTTCGCGAACAGATAGATGGTCTCGTGGCCAACCCAGAAGGTGGTTTTGTGGGATATGGTGAGCAACATATGTGGACACATAAGTCGGGCTTGACTCGGCTCCCCTATTATGATGACCTGCTCCTTCCACACAACATTGACGTGATGCACACTGAAAAGAATGTCGCCGAGGCACTTTGGGCGACAATTATGGAGATTCCTGATAAGTCAAAGGATAACGTAAAGGCAAGAGTGGATCTGGCAGAGTTATGTGATAGACCAAACCAAGAGATGAAGCCGCCTAGTGGTGGTAAGACATGGAGAAGGCCTAAGGCCGATTTCGTCCTGAGCAGGGCCCAGAGGAAGGAAGTACTACAGTGGATCAAGATGTTAATGTTCCCTGATGGGTATGCAGCTAACCTTAGTAGGGGGGTGAACTTATCTACTCTGCGAGTCTTAGGGATGAAGAGTCATGACTTCCACATATGGATTGAACGAATTCTTCCGGCGATGGTTCGAGGCTATGTCCCTGAGCATGTCTGGCTAGCGCTTGCAGAGTTGAGCTATTTCTTTCGCCAGCTTTGTGCAAAAGAGTTAGCTCGGACCATGATTGCAGACTTGGAAAGGATGGCACCCGTGTTACTGTGTAAGCTGGAGAAGATCTTTCCACCCGGCTTCTTCAATCCGATGCAGCATTTGATTATTCATCTCCCATATGAGGCACGAATGGGGGGGCCCGTGCAGGGACGTTGGTGCTATCCAATCGAGAGATGTCTAAAGAGTATCCGAAAGAAATGTAGAAATAAATGCAAAATCGAGGCTTCCATTGCAGAGGCATACATACTGGAGGAGGTGTCAAACTTCACAACAACTTACTATGGTGACAAACTGCCGAGCGTGCATAATCCACCCCCTCGTTACAATGATGGCGGCAATGAATCGAACCTCAGCATTTTTCGAGGGCAACTCGGAAGCGCGAGTGGTTCGACCACCAAGACCCTGAGACATGAAGAGTGGCGCCATATCATGCTATATGTATTGACCAACCTTGAAGAGGTGACGCCATACATGGAGCAATTTATTCATGAATTCTGGCGTCGATCAAGGGACCCAACTCCACAGGAATATGATACCCTTCTTAGAAAGGGTGCGGGAAATGGATTGCCCGATTTCATTTCCTGGTTTAAACATAAGGTACGTGCTTAGTTTGTTATTCCAAGTTGCTCTTACGTGCGAATAATATAACAATCTAGCGTGTTTGAACTTGCAGGGCCAAAGAGAGCCGTCTATGAGTGCCGAGTTGAGACAAGTAGCCAATGGCTTTGCCTATAGGGTCAGGAAATTTTCTGGGTATGACATCAATGGATACCGTTTTCGCACAACAAGCTACGACCAAAGTCGGCCCAATCGAAAAACCACGTGTTCTGGAGTCTTTACGCCCGGGCTTGACGAGGTCGAGTATTATGGAAGAATTGAAGAAATATATGAACTCAATTTTTATGGTTCCAAACCTCTTACTCCAGTGATATTCAAATGTCATTGGTTTGACCCTGAAGTTACGAGACGGACACATTCTAATCTTGGGATAGTCGAAATTCGACAGGATTCCACCTTAACAGGAGACGATGTCTACATTGTGGCCCAACAGGCCACACAAGTGTATTATCTTCCATATGCGTGCCAAACGAAACAACATCTTAAGGGTTGGGATGTTGTGTATAAGGTATCACCGCACGCTAAATTACCTGTTCCAAACGATGAAGATTATAACTTAGACCCGGACACATATGACGGAGAGTTCTTCCAAGAAGATGGGCTCGAAGGGCAATTTGAGATAGACTTAACCGAAGCGATCGGAATGGAAGTAGATATTGAAATGGTTGTTGATGACGAGGATGATGAGGTGCAAAATGAGAATGACTTAGAAATACTTGAAGGCAATGCCAATGACGAAGTTGCGCCTTCAGATGATGTTGACTATGAAATGGTTGATAGTGATGATGACACTTATGATCCGGCTAACCCGGACACATATGAAGATTATTTTTAATCGATGTAATGCTATATTTCATTTATTTTGCATATGTTTCTAAATACATATTTTTTTATCTGTGCTTAATTGTTTACTCTTAATTGCAGGTTGTTGGACAAAGATGGTGGGCGGTGGGACGAGGACGAGGAGGGGGAGGGGGAGGGGGAGGAGGAGCACCCGTAGGACGGAGGAGGAGGCGCAGCAGGACGACGCTGTACAGCAGCAGGTGGAGCAGCAAGCCGCTGTCGATGCGGCACAGCAGGACGACGACGATGCGGCGCAGCAGGACGACGACGACGACGCCGCCGCTCAGCAGGGCGTCTCAGGTTCTGGCTCCTCAGGTTCGAGGAGTATCTACCTGCGAGGTCCCGCGAGCCTACCTAAGCGACCCATTCTTCGTGACAGACGTCCCCTCATACGACCCGATGGAGAGAGGTAGGTAACTTTAGATGTTGTTGCTGCTTTTTCATATTATATGTTCAAATTAATAATAGAAACTAATACTTCATCTTAATCACTTCGACAGGTCTTGGATGGTTTTGGAGACTGCAGGGGGTCACGGCCGCAACCCCAATGGCATCCTCGGCCTTCTATGCCGGGAACACTTCCCTGGGCTTGTCGAGTACGCCGGAGTGACGAGCCCAGCGTACACCTTCGACCACTACGCCGTCGCCCCCGATGCAGTAGATCGGGACGGCAGACAATTCAACAACAAGGCGGAGCGGGTCAAGCAAGAGCTGTGGGTAAGTCTTCCTCGCACTATATTGTTTAATAAGTCGCATTTGTTGCATATTCTTTAAATAATGTATGGATACATCGTCTTTGTATGTAGGATTTCTTCAGGTGCGATGCTGGATACGAGGCCAGGGCGGATGTGGTGTCTACGACGTGCTGTAAGAAGCTCGTCGTGGACATGCACTACGAGGCGCGCATCTAGGCCATCGTCACTTACCACGGCTCCGTCCTTGGGGAGAAGGTGAACAAGAAGGACGCCCGAACCATGTCATTGACTGCGGACCAGTACTTGCAGGTAAATACAAAACTTTATTATTGGTACTAAATATGCTTATTCTTATCTTCTGATATGCGGTGTACTTATATTTTTTTAGATGATTCCTCATTGGTGCGCCGCGCATCCTGAGTGCTGGGAGAAGATGGTGCAGAGGTGGTGCTCGGCTGAGTGGGACGAGGCGCACAACGCTAGCCGGGAACGGCGTTTGCTGATGCAAGGTCCCTCCCACCATCAAGGCAGCCGCAGCCTGGGCAAATACGCGGAAGCATGGGTACGCGCTCTTTTTTATTTAGGTATATAACTTTCGATTAGACATGATTTCTAACCATATCGTTGGTTTTCTCGCAGTCGGCGGCACATGGTGGCGCGCCTTGCTCCACGTTCTCGGCATATGCCATGGCCCACAAGGGGAAGGCGACGTCCGACGTCACCTACAACCCGGATGACGGGCCCGAGGCGTACACCAACCCCGCCATCCACAGCCGACTCAGTGAGTACACCGCAATGGCCAAGGAGGTCCATGGGCCAGATTACGATCCGAGGACCGAGGACATCGACGGAGATGTCCTCATGAGGGTCGGAGGAGGCAAGAGGCATGGGCGGTACTGGATTGCCGACGGGGCAATCGACTCGTCCTCCACTCCCACTCTCTCTCAGGTGCGAGCAAGGAGCACGAGCGCGAGCCCAGCCATACGACCTCGGCAGGACACCTCACAGCATTGTATCCAGCAACTCCAGGTTATTCCTTATCTATTCATCGTTCATTAATTTTTATATATCTTCTCTTTGCATTATCGTAACATTAGGGCGAAATATTACAGACTCAGCTAGATGATGAGAGGAGGCAACGTGAGGAGCTGGAGAAGAGGATGGCGGATTTGTTCGCGTACGTGCAGAGCCTTGGCGCCGCACAGGGTCATGCTCCACCACCTCCGTTGTTCCCTGCAACTGACCCTGCTGCGTTCACTACTCCTGTGAGTATCAAAATTTTAGTACTGCATGATATATATTCATATGTTCTCACACATACAATCTATTCTCTGTGCAGGGTCAATCGGCGGCGTCGAACAACCCTCATGCTTCGTCCAGCCCTTCGCCGAACCAGTCCAGATGCCCACCTCGTTGATGATCCAGACTTGGTCTTGTGAGTGTTGGTGATGTTTGGCTACTGACACTTTGTGATATATATGTGACGGTTGGTGATGTTTGGCTAGTGATCCAGACTTGGTAAATACACATACTTGTATTTGTGAGACTTATATTAGTGACACTTTGTGATATATATGGTGTTGATGATAAATGTGTTCATTCTGTGATGCGATTGATATATAATGTGATGTGAATGATATATATCTTTTGTTTGTTTGGATGGAACAGCAAAAACAAATAAAAAAGGGACATCCTGGTCACTTTGCCGAGTGTAACACTCGGCAAAGGTCGCTTTGCCGAGTGCTATGACCATGGCACTCGGCAAAGAAGGCAACCTGGGAACCGGTAAAGCCATCTTTGCCGAGTGCTGACCATGGCACTCGGCAAAGAAGGCAACCTGGGAACCGGTAAAGCCGTCTTTGCCGAGTGCTGAAAATGGCACTCGGCAAAGAAGGCAACCTGGGAACCGGCAAAGATGTCTTTGCCGAGTGCTGACCATGGCACTCGGCAAAGAAGGCAACCTGGGAACCGGTAAAGCCGTCTTTGCCGAGTGCTGAAAATGGCACTCGGCAAAGAAGGCAACCTGGGAACCGGCAAAGATGTCTTTGCCGAGTGCTGACCATGGCACTCGGCAAAAGAAGGCAACCTGGGAACCGGTAAAGCCGTCTTTGCCGAGTGCTGAAAATGGCACTCGGCAAAGAAGGCAACCTGGGAACCGGCAAAGATGTCTTTGCCGAGTGCCACAGCCAAGGCACTCGGCAAAGGGACTGGCAAAGGGGCCCACTGGAGGGTTCTTTGCCGAGTGCCAGTCCACCAGACACTCGGCAAATCAGCTTCTTTGCCGAGTGTCGCCGTGGGCACTCGGCGAAGGATCCGTCACCGTCACTTGGCGCCGTGACGGTGACTTTTCTTTGCCGAGTGCCAGTGGCACTCGGCAAAGTCTTTGCCGAGTGCCCGACAAAAAGTACTCGGCAAAGATGCTGTTGCCGATGTACAGTTCGCCGAGCGTTCTTTGCCGAGTGTAACACTCGGCAAAGCGTTTGCCGAGTGTATAATAGACTTTGCCGTGTGTCTCAGACACACGGCAAAGAAGCTGATTCCGGTAGTGAATATCATTGCGCCAATAAATGAAGGATGCATTTCCTTTGTGTTATGTCTTATTAATATAATACATATATACTTCAAGATTTTACCGTTTAGTTTTTTTTTATAACTAAAGCTTCGAACGTGCTACAAATATGACAAATTTAAAAGAAACGATATACATTTTTGTTCATCCAATCTATAACAACCTTCACAAACACCAGCGATTGTTTTCTAGTTATTTCAATACGGCACATCGCAGTTGGCAGGATTATATATGTCCAACGAGCAAGCACCGGCACCGGCCTAGTTGCAGCTGCAGGCCCTAGCTAACTACCTAGTAGCTCGATCCACCATTGTCAGCCAGCTTTCAGGCTGCAGTACCAGCGTGTGCCGCTTGTCGGTTGCGTTGCGTGCGCCTATCCATTCTACCCCTGCTGCTGGCCGGCCTACTACACAAACACTTTCCAAAACTCATGTTCTAGCTCTAATTAACTCCATCTAAACCGCATCGCTTTCAGGCTTTATTTAATCTCTCTGCGTCAAGGAAAGCAGCAATCTTCTGCGAGAAAAGAAGAAGGTCTCGCGTCCATGTATGCAGTTGAACTGTTTACTCATGAGAATGAGAGGGGGGAGAGAGACATCAGACATCCCAGTGAAGGTTTCAGAGACGCGACTGTTGATCCGATGGCCCCCGCCCCTCATCAGCAATAATCAGCTGGACCGAAAAAGATACACGTACTGGGATTTTCCATGTACCCCCCAAAAACAATATTAGCTCATGCATGAACTGGGCGATTATATCGTCATTTAATTTGTGGGTTACATGTTGTTTATGCGTAGAGAAGATAGAGTTGGTAGCAAGTCCCGGTTTGTGCATAGCAAGATGTGATTTTTGTCCATTAATTCGTCAGTAGGTGATGATTGACTCTGACGATGAGACCGACAGGCGGACGCATATATTATGCATCGATGTGCATTCTGTGTGTGATTTGTGACTCAATATTATTCCTCTGGCTAGTCTTGTTCCCGGCCATTTCTCCCTGAATTCCCCTCTGATCTTTTTTTAATATTTTATGTAAAGAAAGAAAAAAAAACACTGAAGGCCGACGATATGCGCGTGACGACGACAATCGCACACGTGTCTGCATTTGATAACATTTTATCTTGTCTAGCAGACATTAGTTTGATTAACTTGTTTCATGCCAATCATTAATTTGGAGTATATATGATTGATATCTTATTATCCTGTCCGTTTGTATATTATTTAAGTAGCATGGATTGGAGTACTACACCGTTAACAATACATTCCACAAATTCCTTTCCCTCCATCCAAATTAAGGCTTAATTTTAGATAATGACGCATCTTCTTCCTAGCCCACCCTATGCACAACAGGTAAGCCTCACAAGGTACGTAGTTTTTACACTAATTATTAGCTTTGCAAATTGCAATATAGCTACAGTTTTGCATCGGCTGATTTTTTTTGATTAATTGGATTTCAAAACTATAGAAGATTATCCTTTTGTTTTCGTGCGAACCAAAAGTGACTAGGCCATAAAAGGCCTTGTCAGAGCTCATGCAACCCATGGCTAGCTAGGCTAAAGCTTCTTTTTGCCTCGGAGAACATATTTTTAGGCACAATGTTGCTTATTATTGTGGTGGACAAAAAAATGTGAAAGCAAAAGTGGGCATCCCTGTTCTGATCTATCTAGATACCCATCTACTATAACAGAAGCGACTTATTTTTCATAAGGGTCTAGTTCAAAGGGAATGCCGCCAACATGGAAAAGAACGAAGAGGTTTACGAGCAACATGGGAAAGAATGAAGGGGCTTACGAGTAAATAACCAAAGGATAAACAACGGTTACGTGATGAAGAACGACTAGTTTCCGAGCAAACAAGCGAAGTAACCATCGAAGTTCTCGCCTGGGAGGATCCTATCGAGGTAAGGACATCAACATGGGGGTTGGAAGATAAAAGAGATGTAGTAGATTTTGTATTTGCTCAATTGGAAGTTGGATACCTCAATCAACCATGATCCTCTCATCTATAGAGAAGGGGTGGTCTTATCCTAGTAGAAAGCAACTCCTAAACATGTTTTTCAAGTTTTTCATGTCAAAAATTGATTTGAAAATAAACTAGTTTAGAATCCAAGCAAACCCAACCTTCAAACCCAATCAGGATGAGTTCACTTCAGTCTAGCTAGCTTTAGACACCTGACCTAGACATCATCCAAACTCGGACAGGTTAACTTTCATGGGCCCCTAATGCTGTGACTAGAAGATAACAAGTAACTCAGCCAGACCGACTTCAACCTAGCCAAATTTAGACACCCTTCTTGGCCAACCTCCAAACCTAGCCAGGCGAATTTCACCTCGACCTAGCGGTTGTAGGTTGCGGCTAGGCCAAATTTGGTAGGACACTTATATGCTAAATAATGCATGAACCTAATAACATAAGAGAACTAAATATTAATGATGAACAACACATCGCTAACTAGCATCTAAGGATGATACACGTATCGATCGTTATTTAGAAAGCACTCTAGGCATCTTGTCAAACACTTAATAATTTTCAAATACCTTATATTGATTGCTCTTGGAAGACATCACCTTGCAATATCTCTAACATATATAATTTCCAAATATCACTTTGATCACTTTATAAGGACCCTCCCAAATTGATAGTATATTTTTTCACACTAGATCTATAGCTTAGAACGAATTGATTTTCACTTTCTTACTGTATGCTCGGGCAACCCAAGCCTTGTCTTCCTCCATATCCTTGAGAGCCTTTAAACTCTTTTATATCACCTCATTGATATTGTCCAACATCAAATCATGATACATAACAATAGATTATTCATTTTTAACAATCTTATATGCATCCAAATTCACCTCCTGCAATTGTCCTTAATCTTATTTTTTATAACATTGATCAAAGTGTTATTACTATACTTGACTTGGCCATTAGCTGAGCATAGTATGAAGATGAATTGAGAAATTTGATCTTATATAATTTGGTAAGATCCTATACCTCTTGACATAAATTATGTCCCTTGATCCATAGTCAATGTATGAGAGATGTTGAATCTATGTATGATATGCTCAATAATGAACTCAATTACCCCCTTACATGTCATATTATTGAATGAGATTTAATCACAACGATCTTTTGTAACAATTAATTAACATTAATGAACTCATAATATTCAAGTTTTTTCTTTAATACAGAGCACAAACCATTGAAAGCTAAATTAGTTAAATCCCTTTTAAAGATCATTAAATGGAAACATTAGTTCTTAGTGTCTTTAAAGCATTTAACAAAAGCAAATACACACTCATCACGCCCTTAGCGAACCGATATAAGATGTGATAATCATGTTTCATGGACTCCAATATAAAAGTGGTCATGAATTTTTCTTCTAATTTAGCCCATAAACCAATAGAAGAAATAGGTAATGGAGTAAGCAATGCAAAAGTTGTACCAATAAGAGACAAAGGAAAATAAACACATTCATAATTTCCATAGTACTAGCTAACATGTTTTATGGTAGATTTACTATCATTACCACTAAATTTATAGAAATCCCGTACCCTCCAACCATCAAGAGATTTCATAAAATCAAAATGTGAGGGGTGTTAGTAGTTGATTTCAATTCCCCTGAAGGTACCGAAGATCAAGGCAACACAAGTTAGATGTAAAGACATTCGTCCTTTTATGTAACACCTCTTCGAAGTGTTAGAATAAAGGACAAAGGTTTTTAAAGAGAAAAATAATGAAGTAATATAAAAAACACGATGCAGAGTTCTATATGAAACTTATCTCAAATGCCTTGGAATTTTATTCCATCTCTTCTGATATCATACGAATTTACAAACATACCTTCGGCTCCTGGACACATGATGGCACGAAGGTTCTTCGAAGGCTAAGCAACACGAAGTTATGGCCCTTCAACAAAAGGTACTTTAAGCAGGGCACTGTTCACCTATTTATAGG
This sequence comes from Zea luxurians, assembly GCA_029449295.1. Taxonomy (NCBI): domain Eukaryota; kingdom Viridiplantae; phylum Streptophyta; class Magnoliopsida; order Poales; family Poaceae; genus Zea; species Zea luxurians. The sequence continues at coordinate 30,624,341 of JAOPSE010000024.1, read as the reverse complement.
GAAGATGAACCTCCTTCGTACAAAATTACAATCATGCCCCTTAGGGCTTTACACTCATTGTTTAAAAATGATATCAGGGTAGTGTTGTATTTTCTCCTTTCTCTGCTACGTAGATCTTGGCCTTCGTAATATGAGAGCTTCTCCGCTAGCTGGCATTCGAAGCCTTTCTCCTCTCCCAAAGGTATCGACTTCGGTTCGCACCTTCGCCACTCATGTGTATAGGCGAAGCTTCTTTACATGTTCAATTGGATGAAGGTCAGCTTCGTCCATCAATAAAAAGCACCTAAAACACAATTACTTGTACCAAAATGAGGGTTAAATGGGGATCTTTGGCATAATAGGCCCCAACATTATCCCCTTGCAAAATGAGCTCGTTCCTTCATAACGAGCTTAGATCGCAAAATAGAAGAAATTGGGAGGCCTTGTGCCGAAGGTCCGAAAAACACCTTCTCGAAGCTCGTTGTGAATACCTTGACTAGTTTATTTAGTTATTTTTATAGAAATTGTATTAAGTAATAAAGATGTGACATTGTTTTCTGTACACTGAGTCATCATATGTCTGAAACTTGATCCTAGCACACATGTGAGATGCATATGGATTTGTCCTTAAATCCAGGTTGACAGAAATGGTATCAAAGTAATGTTGACTGTAGAACGTAACCTAGATAGACCTCGACATACCCTTACATACTTTCCTATGCTACTCTGATTCTTTCTAAACTTCCTTTGATCCTTTCTATCTATTGTTGCTTTTCTCTGATAACTCTTACCTACACCAAAGAGGATTTCACACTTTGAAATCCTATACCAAAATTGTCCCTAAGGAATAGGAGACCTAATCCCAAAAAAACTATCTTTATAGGTATTTATGTGCTTGAATTCTTGTCATTATACTAAATGCTTGGTTTGCGTCTTTGTTTGAGTGCGATGTGTTGTGGAGTTAAGCCCACAATAACATCTTTAATAATATATGCATATATATATACATATATATATATATACACATAGATAGTCAAACCAATCTAATCTACCTAACCCACCAAAGTAACCATGATCTAATCTAATGTAATTAGATCCAACATCATCTAATCCAATCTAATCTAATCTCATTTAATCCAATCTAATCTAATTAAAATCTCTTATCTTGAATGGTTTATTTTTTCTACCTGTCTTAAGGTTAGAACTAATTAGCCTGAATTAGTTAAAATTTAAAAATTAAGCAATTTGGACTCTACTCCTAAAAAGTTCTTTTCTTGCCTAATTCACTCTACCCTAAATTGGTACCTTAGACCAACTCGGCCATCTAAATATCTAGAAGATAGGAAGCGAAGACCGAAAAAGAAGGATGTCCATCTTCTTAACTTCATCAAGCAAGAGCAAGGATAAACTTGAACCTAACCCTTATCCATCAACCTTCTTCTCATTCTAATCATCTCTCATCTTGCCTAATAGATGGCTAGACATAGAAGGTACCCATTAACGACTTGAACAAAAAAATTGGTATTGGAACTGAGAGTCGCCTAGAGGGGGGTGAATAGGGCGAATCTGAAATTTACAAACTTAATCACAACTACAAGCCGGGTTAGCGTTAGAAATGTAAACGAGTCTGAGAGAGAGGGCGCAAAACAAATCGTGGACGAATAAAGAGCGAGACACGATAATTTGTTTTACCAAGGTTCGGTTCTTGCAAACCTACTCCCCGTTGAGGTGGTCACAAAGACCGGGTCTCTTTCAACCCTTTCCCTCTCTCAAACGGTCACTTAGACCGAGTGAGCTTCTCCTTCTCAATCAAACGGGACACAAAGTCCCCGCAAGGACCACCACACAATTGGTGTCTCTTGCCTTGGTTACAATTGAGTGAATCACAAGAATGAAGGAAGAAAGAAGCAATCCAAGCGCAAGAGCTCAAAATAACACAACAAATCTCTCTCTCTAATCACTAAAGCTTTGTGTGGAGTTGGGAGAGGATTCGATCTCTTTGGTATGTCTTGTATTGAAGTATATAACTCTTGTAATGTGTTGAAGATGGAAAACTTGGATACTATTGAATGTGGGTGGTTGGGGTATTTATAGCCCCAACCACTAAAAGTGGCCGTTGAAGGGCTGCTGTCGCATGGCGCACCGGACACTGTCTGGTGCGCCAACCACGTCAGCGAGCCGTTGGGGTTTGACCATTGGAGCTCTGACTTGTGGGGCCTCTGGGCTGTCCGGTGGTGCACCGGACAGGTCCTGTAGACTGTCCAGTGCGCCTTCTCGCGCGTGCCTGACTTCTGCGCGCTCTGGCGCGCATTAAATGCCTCTGCAGGTGACCGTTGGCGCGGAAGGAGTCGTTGCTCCGCAGGCACACCGGACAGTCCGGTGTGCACCGGACACTGTCCGGTGACTCACCGGATAGTCCAGTGAATTATATCGGAGCGCCCTCTGAATTTCCCGAAGGTGACGAGTTCAGCCTCGAGTGCCCTGGTGCACCGGACACTGTCCGGTGGCACACCGGACAGTCTGGTGCGCCAGACCAGGGTGCCTTTGGGTTGCCCTTTGCTCTCTTTATTTGAACCCTTTTCTTGGTCTTTTTATTAGCTTATTGTGAACCTTTGGCACCTGTAAAAACTTATAGACTAGAGCAAACTAGTTAGTCCAATTATTTGTGTTGGGCAATTCAACCACCAAAATCAATTAGGAAATAGGTGTAAGCCTAATTCCCTTTCAATATCCCCCTTTTTGGTGATTGATGCCAACACAAACCAAAGCAAATATAGAAGTGCATAATTGAACTAGTTTGCATAATTGTAAGTGCAAAGGTTACTTAGAATTGAGCCAATATAAATTCTCATAGGATGTGCAAGGATTGTTTCTTTATTTTTAACATTTTGGACCACGCTTGCACCATATGTTTTGTTTTTGCAAATTCTTTTGTAAATTCTTTTCAAAGTCCTTTTGCAAATAGTCAAAGGTAAATGAATAATATTTTGAGAAGCATTTTCAAGATTTGAAATTTTCTACCCCTGTTTCAAATGCTTTTCCTTTGACTTAAACAAAACTCCCCCTATATAAGATCCTCCTCTTAGTGTTCAAGAGGGTTTTAAGATATCAATTTTGAAAATATTACTTTCTTCCCCTTTTGAACACAATAAGATACCAATTTGAAAAACTCCTTTTTTAAAATTAGGTGGTGGTGCAGTCCTTTTGCTTTGGGCTAATACTTTCTCCCCATTTGGCATGAATCGCCAAAAAGGACACGTGAGTGAAATATAAGCCCTGATGTAACTACTTTCTCCCCTTTTGGCAAACAAAATATGAGTGAAGATTATACCAAAGTTGAGGAGTTGCTCGGAGCGACGACAAAGAATGAGTAGAGTGGAGTGGAAGCCTTTGTCTTCGCCGAAGACTCCATTTCCCTTTCAATACACCTATGACTTAGTTTGAAAATCACTTGAAAACACATTAGTCATGGCATAGAAAGAGATATGATCAAAGGTATAATAATGAGCTATGTATGCAAGACATCAAAAGAAATTCCTAGAATCAAGAATATTTAGCTCATGCCTAAGTTTGTTAAAAGTTTGTTCATCTAGTGGCTTGGTAAAGATATCGGCTAATTGTTCCTTAGTGTTAATGTATGCAATCTCGATATCTCCCTTTTGTTGGTGATCCCTTAAGAAATGATACCGAATGGCTTTGTGTTTAGTGCGGCTATGTTCAACGGGATTATCCGCCATGCGGATCGCACTCTCATTATCACATAGAAGAGGAACTTTGGTTAATTTGTAACCATAGTCCCTAAGGGTTTGCCTCATCCAAAGTAGTTGCACGCAACAATGACCTGCGGCAATATACTCGGCTTCGGCGGTAGAAAGAGCTACGGAATTTTGCTTCTTTGAAGCCCAAGACACCAAGGATCTTCCCAAGAACTGGCAAGTCCCCGATGTGCTCTTTCTATTAATTTTACACCCCGCCCAATCGGCATCCGAATAACCAATCAAATCAAATGTAGATCCCCTAGGATACCAAAGCCCAAACTTAGGAGTATGAACTAAATATCTCAAGATTTGTTTTACGGCCATAAGGTGAGCTTCCTTAGGGTCGGCTTGGAATCTTGCACACATGCATACGGAAAGCATAATATCCGGTCGAGATGCACATAAGTAAAGTAAAGATCCTATCATCGACTGGTATACCTTTTGATCTACGGATTTACCTCTCATGTCGAGGTCGAGATGCCCATTGGTTCCCATGGGTGTCTTGATAGGCTTGGCATCCTTCATCCCAAACTTTGCAAGAATGTCTTGAATGTACTTCGTTTGGCTGATGAAGGTGCCCTCTTGGAGTTGCTTCACTTGAAATCCCAAGAAGTACTTCAACTCCCCCATCATAGACATCTCGAATTTCTGTGTCATGATCCTACTAAATTCCTCACATGTAGATTCGTTAGTAGACCCAAATATGATATCATCAACATAAATTTGGCATACAAACAAATCATTTTCAAGAGTTTTAGTAAATAAAGTAGGATCGACCTTTCCGACTTTGAAGCCATTATCTATAAGGAAATCTCTTAGGCATTCATACCATGCTCTTGGGGCTTGCTTGAGCCCATAAAGCGCCTTAGAGAGCCTATACACATGGTTAGGATACTCACTGTCTTCAAAGCCGGGAGGTTGCTCAACATAGACCTCTTCCTTGATTGGTCCATTGAGGAAGGCACTTTTTACGTCCATTTGATAAAGCTTAAAGCCATGGTAAGTAGCATAGGCAAGTAATATTCGAATTGACTCAAGCCTAGCTACGGGTGCATAGGTTTCACTGAAATCCAAACCTTCGACTTGTGAATATCCCTTGGCCACAAGTCGGGCTTTGTTCCTTGTCACCACACCATGCTCATCTTGCTTGTTACGGAAGACACACTTGGTTCCTACAACATTTTGGTTAGGACGTGGAACTAAATGCCATACCTCGTTCCTAGTGAAGTTGTTGAGCTCCTCTTGCATCGCCACCCCCAATCCGAATCTTGAAGTGCTTCCTCTACCTTGTGTGGCTCAATAGAGGAAACAAAAGAGTAATGTTCACAAAAATGAGCAACACGAGATCTAGTGGTTACCCCCTTATGAATGTCGCCGAGAATGGTGTTGACGGGGTGATCTCGTTGGATTGCTTGGTGGACTCTTGGGTGTGGCGGTCTTGGTTCTTCATCCTCCTTGTCTTGATCATTTGTATCTCCCCCTTGATCATTGCCGTCATCTTGAGGTGGCTCATCTTTTTGATCTTCTCCTTCATCAACTTGAGCCTCATTCTCATTTTGAGTTGGTGGAGATGCTTGCGTGGAGGAGGATGGTTGATCTTGTGCATTTGGAGGCTCTTCGGATTCCTTAGGACATACATCCCCAATGGACATGTTCCTTAGCGCGATGCACGGAGCCTCTTCATCACCTATCTCATCAAGATCAACTTGCTCTACTTGAGAGCCGTTAGTCTCATTAAACACAATGTCACAAGAAACTTCAACTAGTCCTGAGGACTTGTTAAAGACTCTATATGCCCATGTGTTTGAATCATATCCTAGTAAAAAGCCTTCTACTGTCTTAGGAGCAAATTTAGATTTTCTACCTCTTTTAACAAGAACAAAGCATTTGCTACCAAAGACTCTAAAATATGAAATATTGGGCTTTTTACCGGTGAGGAGTTCGTATGATGTCTTCGAGAGGATTCGGTGTGTATAACCGGTTGATGGCGTAGCAAGCGGTGTTGACCGCCTCGGCCCAAAACCGATCCGAAGTCTTGTACTCATCAAGCATGGTTCTTGCCATGTCCAATAGAGTTCTATTCTTCTTCTCTACTACACCATTTTGTTGTGGCGTGTAGGGAGAGGAGAACTCATGCTTGATGTCCTCCTCCTCAAGGAAGCCTTCAATTTGTGAGTTCTTGAACTCCGTCCCATTGTCGCTTCTAATCTTTTTGATCCTCAAGTCGAACTCATTTTGAGCCCGTCTCAAGAATCCCTTTAAGGTCTCTTGGGTATGAGATTTTTCCTGCAAAAAGAACATCCAAGTGAAGCGAGAATAATCATCCACAATTACAAGACAATACTTACTCCCGCCGATGCTTATGTAAGTTATCGGGCCGAATAAATCCATGTGGAGTAGCTCAAGCGGCCTGTCGGTCGTCATGATGTTCTTGTGTGGATGATGAACACCAACTTGCTTCTCTACCTGACATGCGCTACAAATCCTGTCTTTCTCAAAATGAACATTTGTTAGCCCCCAAAATGTGTTCTCCCTTTAGAAGCTTGTGAAGATTCTTCATTCCAACATGTGCTAGTCGGCGATGCCAGAGCCAGCCCATGTTAGTCTTAGCAATCAAACAAGTGTTGAGTTCAGCTCTATCAAAATCTACTAAGTATAGCTGACCCTCTAACACTCTTTTAAATGCTATTGAATCATCACTTCTTCTAAAGACAGTAACACCTAAATCCGTAAAAAGACAGTTGTAACCCATTTGACATAATTGAGAAACAGAAAGCAAGTTGTAGTCTAAAGAGTCTACAAGAAAAACATTGGAAATGGAATGGTCAGGTGATATAGCAATTTTACCCAATCCTTTGACCAAACCTTGGTTTCCATCCCCGAATGTGATAGCTCGTTAGGGATCTTGGTTTTTCTCGTAGGAGGAGAACATCTTCTTCTCCCCTGTCATGTGGTTTGTGCACCCGCTGTCGATGATCCAACTTGAGCCCCTGGATGCATAAACCTACAAAACAAATTTAGTTCTTGATTTTAGGTACCCAAATGGTTTTGGGTCCTTTGACATTAGACACAAGAACTTTGGGTACCCAAACACAAGTTTTTGACCCCTTGTGCTTGCCCCCAACATATTTGGCAACTACCTTGCCGGATTTGTTAGTTAAAACATAAGAAGCATCAAAGGTTTTAAATGAAATGTTAGAATCATTTGATGCACTAGGAGTTTTCTTCTTAGGCAATTTAGCACGGGTTGATTGTCTAGAACTAGATGTCTCACCCTTATACATAAAAGCATGATTAGGGCCAGAGTGAGACTTTCTAGAATGAATTCTCCTAATTTTGCTCTCGGGATAACCGGCAGGGTACAAAATGTAACCCTCGTTATCCTGAGGCATGGAAGCCTTGCCCTTAACAAAATTAGACAATCTTTTAGGAGGGGCATTAAGTGTGACATTGTCCCCCTTTTGGAAGCCAATGCCATCCTTGATGCCAGGGCGTCTCCCACTATAGAGCATGCTTCTAGCAAATTTAAATTTTTCGTTTTCTAAGTCATGCTCGGCAATTTTAGCATCTAATTTTGCTATATGATCATTTTGTTGTTTAATTAAAGCCATGTGATCATGAATAGCATCAATGTTAATATCTCTACATCTAGTACAAATAGTAACATGCTCAGTGGTAGATGTAGAGGGTTTGCAAGAATTAAGTTCAACAATCTTAGCACGTAAAATATCATTCTTATCTCTAAGATCAGAAATGGAAGTATTGCAAACATCTAAATCTTTAGCCTTAGCAATCAATTTTTCATTTTCAATCCTAAGGCTAGCAAGAGAATCATTCAACTTTTCAATCTTAGCAAGCAAATTAGCATTATCATCACTAAGATTGGAAATAGAATCATTACAAACATTTGAATCAACCTTAGCAATTAAACTAGCATTCTCATTTCTAAGGTTGACAATAATATCATGGCACTTGCTTAGCTCACTAGATAGTTTTTCACACTTTTCTACTTCTAGAGCATAAGCATCCTTAACCTTAACATGCTTCTTGTTTTCTTTAATTAGGAAGTCTTCTTGAGAATCCAAGAGATCATCCTTCTCATGAATAGCACTAATTAATTCATTTAGTTTTTCTTTTTGTTGCATATTTAGGTTGGCAAAAAGGGTACGGAAATTTTCTTCCTCATCACTAACATGATCTTCATCACTAGAGAATGCATATTTAGTGCAAGATCTTGATTTTACCTTCTTCCTTTTGCCGTCCTTTGCCATGAGGCACTTGTGGCCGACGTTGGGGAAGAGGAGGCCCTTGGTGACGGCGATGTTGGTGGCGTCCTCGTTAGAGGAGGAGTCGGTGGAGCTCTCGTCGGAGTCCCACTCGCGGCACACATGGGCATCGCCGCCCCTCTTCTTGTGGTACCTCTTCTTTTCTCTCCTCTTGCCCTTCTTGTCGTCGCCCCTGTCACTGTCACTAGATAGTGGACATTTTGCAATAAAATGACCGGGCTTACCACACTTGTAGCAAACTTTCTTGAAGCGGGTTTTGTAGTCCTTCCCACTCCTTTGCTTGAGGATTTGACGGAAGCTCTTGATGATGAGTGTCATTTCCTCATTGTCGAGATTAGAGGCGTCAATTGGTTGTCTACTTGATGTAGAGTCCTCCTTCTTTTCCTCTATTGCCTTGAATGCGACTGGTTGTGCTTTAGACATGGAGGGGCCATCTAGCTCGTTGATTTTCTTTGAGCCTTTGATCATAAATTCAAAGCTCACAAAGTTTCCTATCACTTCCTCGGGAGTCATTAGTGTATATCTAGGATTACCATGAATTAATTGAACTTTGAGTAGGGTTAAGGAAAACAAGTGATCTAAGAATAACCTTAACCATCTCGTGATCATCCCATTTTTTGCTCCCGAGGTTGCGCACTTGGTTCACCAAGGTTTTGAGCCGGTTGTACATATCTTGTGTCTCCTCCCCTTGGCGAAGCCGGAAGCGACCGAGCTCCCCCTCGATCGTCTCTCGCTTGGTGATCTTGGTTAGCTCATCTCCTTCGTGCGCTGTCTTGAGCACGTCCCAAACTTCCTTGGCGCTCTTTAATCCTTGCACCTTGTTATACTCCTCTCGACTTAGAGAGGCGAGGAGTATAGTTGTGGCTTGGGAGTTGAAGTGCTCGATTTGGGCCACTTCGTCCTCATCGTAATCCTCATCCCCTACGGATGGTACCTGTACTCCAAACTCAACAACATTCCATATACTTTTGTGGAGTGAGGTTAGGTGAAATCTCATCATATCACTCCACCTAGCATAATCTTCACCGTCAAAGGTTGGCGGTTTGCCTAATGGAACGAAAAGTAATGGGGTATGTCTAGGAATGCGAGGGTAGCGTAGGGGGATCTTACTATACTTCTTGCGTTCTTGACGCTTAGAAGTTACGGACGGCGCATCGGAGCCGGAGGTTGATGGTGATGAAGTGTCGGTCTCGTAGTAGACCACCTTAGTCATCTTCTTTTTCTTATCGCCACTCCGATGCGACTTGTGTGAAGGGGATTCCTTTCCCTTCCCCTTCCCTTTGTTGTAGGACTCCCCCGATGAAGCCTTCCCATGGCTTGTAGTGGGCTTCTCACCGGTCCCCATCTCTTTCTTGGCGTGATCTCCCGACATCACTTCGAGCGGTTAGGCTCTAATGAAGTACCGGCTCTGATACCAATTGAAAGTCGCCTAGAGGGGGGGGTGAATAGGGAGAATCTGAAATTTACAAACTTAATCACAACTACAAGTCGGGTTAGCGTTAGAAATATAAACGAGTCCGAGAGAGAGGGCGCAAAACAAATCGTGGACGAATAAAGAGCGAGACACGATGATTTGTTTTACCGAGGTTCGGTTCTTGCAAACCTACTCCCCGTTGAGGTGGTCACAATGACCGGGTCTCTTTCAACCCTTTCCCTCTCTCAAACGGTCACTTAGACCGAGTGAGCTTCTCCTTCTCAATCAAACGGGACACAAAATCCCCGCAAGGACCACCACACAATTGGTGTCTCTTGCCTTGGTTACAATTGAGTGAATCACAAGAATGAAGGAAGAAAGAAGCAATCCAAGCGCAAGACCTCAAAATAACACAACAAATCTCTCTCTCTAATCACTAAAGCTTTGTGTGGAGTTGGGAGAGGATTTGATCTCTTTGGTATGTCTTGTATTGAAGTCTATAGCTCTTGTAATGTGCTGAATATGGAAAACTTGGATAGTATTGAATGTGGGGTGGTTGGGGTATTTATAGCCCCAACCACCAAAAGTGGCCGTTGAAGGGTTGCTGTCGCATGGCGCACCGGACAGTCCGGTGCGCCACCCACGTCAGCGAGCCCTTGGGGTTCGACCGTTGGAGCTCTGACTTGTGGGGCCTCTGGCTGTCCGGTGGTGCACCGGACAGGTCCTATAGACTGTCCGGTGCGCCTTCTCGCGCGTGCCTGACTTCTGCGCGCTCTGGCGCGCATTAAATGCCTCTGCAGGTGACCGTTGGCGCGGAAGGAGCCGTTGCTCCGCTGGCACACCGGACAGTCCGGTGAATTATAGCGGAGCACCCTCTGAATTTCCCGAAGGTGACGAGTTCAGCCTCGAGTGCCCTGGTGCACCGGACACTGTCCGGTGGCACACCGGACAGTCCTGTGCGCCAGACCAGGGTGCCTTTGGGTTGCCCTTTGCTCTCTTTATTTGAACCCTTTTCTTGGTCTTTTTATTGGCTTATTGTGAACCTTTGGCACCTGTAAAAACTTATAGACTAGAGCAAACTAGTTAGTCCAATTATTTGTGTTGGGCAATTCAACCACCAAAATCAATTAGGAAATAGGTGTAAGCCTAATTCCCTTTCAGGAATCAAGTAGAAACTAAAAGCTTAAAAAAGAGGAGCAAACAAACTAACTATATCCTTTTTTCTTAGTAATTTCGAGGAGATTATCTTTAAGGGGTAGAATTTGTAACACCGAAAATTCTACTTTAGAGTTTATAACAATAATAATTAAAAATGTCCCCAATAATGATTTTCCTTCTTCTCAAAGTTATTCTCTAAAATGGATACATGGTAGTAATAGGTGGTTCAAACTTAGGCTTAAACTTTTAAAAGTAGAAATTGGATTAATGTTATATATGAATTATGATCATGCTTTACTACTATTGTTGGCTTTATTACTATGCATGATAAGGTCATTTTGTTAATGGGAACATTGAGCGACCACCCGAGACAGCAGTGTTATCACAAGGATGGAATGACACACCCTTAACCAATTAATTGGGAAAGCTAGTTTGTGAGAATCCTTTCCCGAAAGGAGCAAGCGGGGAGTGAGTTGCTATCGGTATAGGGAAGTTCTCGGGTTGATCATGTTGCGTTGACTTTTCGAAAAAGGGATTCCAACATCGCCCTCTTCTGCCTGAAACTGTAGTGGGTTTTCTCATGCTAGTAGAACGTTGAAAATGCTTCATAGTGACACCCTGCCTCGTCTCATTGGAAGAGGTGTATGTGATTCATGACCCGTGGCAGATGGTTATCACGACTTGTGGGTAAAGACGTGCAACCTCTGTAGAGTATAAAACTTGTATATCAGCCGTGCTCACGGTCATGAGCGGCTCGGACCCTCACATGAGTAGATGATGGGATTAAATTTAACTTGTCATGCATTGCATTGTGAGATATTTCAATAATGATCATTTCTTTAATTGGGATGGTATTTATGCATACTTAGTAATTGCTAATACATTTTTTATCAACAAAATTAAAAGCAATGCCCAGCCTCAACCATTATCCTTGGTAAGCCTTACACTACACTTCTTGAACCCCAACCATAAGCGAGCCTATACACATTTTTCCCACACTTGTTGAGCGATGGCCGTACGAGAGCTCACCCTTGCTATAATAAAATTAGGTCAAGAACAGGTTCAGACAAGAGGAGGATCGCTATAAAGATGAGTTCGGAATGGTCTAGGCCGTCGTCTCTCAGTTAACTATAGTTGTAGAGGATCGTTGTCATCGTATGGTGTAATTGACTTAGTTATTTTGTACAGAAATTATATTAAGTAATAAATATGTGACATTGTTTTCTGTACACTAAGTCGTCACATGTGTGTGAAACTTGATCCTGACACATATGTAAGATGCATCTAGATTTGTCCTTAAATTCGGGTGTGACATGTGTGCTCCACAGAAATAAAATTGTACGACAAAAAAGCAGCTGGCAACGTGGCACCCAATTTTCAGTTGCTTCATGGCGGCAGATTAGTTGGCGGGCATTTTTGACGATTAATTCCTAACCTTCTCCGTCTGGAGCAAGTTAAGCCTCGCTTACACCTCAGCCTTGTCACGTACGTACTCCGGTTCGAGATGTAATCGAGACTGGTTATTCTTTGCTAAGTGATGGAGACTGTTGCGAGAGTACTACACTCTAGCTCTTACTGATGAAATTTCACTGTAGTGGGACAGAGACGACTCATAGGCCTCGTTTGGTTTCACTTGTATTATGGAATCTGTAGCTTTCCGTTACCCGAGAATATCCGAGAAATACTTGATTCTGAGATTTTATCTCTGTGTTCACATAATCCAAAGATGTGTTTGGATCCACAATGTATTTTTAAAATCAGATTTTCAGAATTTGTGTTCAACCAACACGGCCTATAGTTATTCTCATCGTCCTACACTCCTACTGCAAGTATCTTTTTATTTAAATTCGATCAGAAGGAGAAGAAGAAAACAACTCTCCACCGTATATCATCCTATAAATATCTCATTAATTAGGAGCATAGCATGAAGAGCTTCGCATGGAGTGAAATTCTAATAGTTATGTTAAATAGTTTTACATCACTGCAAGGTACGTTATGGCAGGATTTTAGCGCTAAATTAACACAGTTGTTTCAGAACAGAAATAAAATTTTCAACAATTTGTTCAAATACTTAAGGTATCATCGATAGCGTAAATAAAGTACTTTTCTCCATTTCAAATTATAAAATGTTTTAGCTTTTCTAGATATATATATATAGCTATTGTTGTACACAGAAATACAATATGTCTAGATAGATAGTTAATGCAATATATCTAAAAAAGTTAAAACTATCTTATAATTTGAAACGGAAGGAATACATGATATGGTTTTTGATTTGAGTGCTGATATATGTCCCCATGGTAACATGGCACCTAATTAGTTGGCCTATTCTCTCCGAGAAATTAGTTGGAAGAAGAAGATGATTAGTTGTTGCTTGATGACAGTCCTGCAGTATGGTTGGTTTGGTTCATGCATGGCTACAGTTAAGCCTTGATTACGCCTGAAATTAAATTGGCTGCGCTGGAGTATTTTTGGTCCCTGTGGAACTTAGTGGTCCTCTTTTGGTTTTGGATCGGAGCTAGTACAAAATCGTAGGTTTGAACTTTATGCAAAGGCTACAGTTACATGGATGGAATTAGTTAGTCTGGTTATAGGATGGAGTTGGCTACTTCTCTTCCATCCTAAGTTAACATATAGCTTTAATTGCAAACGCCCTTGCAGGTGTCCTCGGGTTTTTTTAGAGCATCTTCAACATTGACTTATCTTAGTGCCCCAAATTAAAATATAGAGCCCAAACTATAAAAACTGTTACAATACCATATTTTACAAAAAAAAATATCAAAAAAAATATATGTCACCTCATGAAGTGTCATAAATATACTGCACCTTATTAGGATGCCCCATATCTAGATCTAAACGAACGGACGCTTCATAAAACTTTCTTTTTCCAAATGAATTAACCAAGTAGATTAACAGATTTTGGTTAATCACTTGATTTGGGGTTTACTGTTGGGGCTTAATTTTTTTATTGATGTCCTGTATTCTATAAAATATATCTATTTTTAATTTTTAGGACATTTTTATATGGCACATTGTTGGAGATGCTCTTATATGTTCATAGAAATTATTTAAATAAAATAATATATATACCGGCACCTAACAATTCTTTCATGGTAACCAGAGCCATGCACCTCTTTTGAAGACGTCTAGCCAGAAATAGAGAACAATGGCGACAACTTCATCATCATCGTCATCCTCGGCGTTGGTGCTAACATGAGTCGGTGTAAACGTGTCTATACTCTATGGCATCTAGTGAAAGACTTTCGGCCTATGCTAGTGATTTGTTGGGACCCAAAGACGTATGAAGTATAGGAATATTGTTGTAGCTCTACAATATTTGACTGTTACTCAACTACATCTTTCATATTCCGTAAACAAGGTATGTCAGTTTTTACATGCACATACAATAGAACACTGGATAACTATGAAAAGAATGATGAGATTTCTCAACAATACTATTAGTCTTTAACTAGCCTTCAAAAAATCAAAGTCAAAATTAATTAGTGTCTTCTCAGACGCAGACTCAATTGGTTGCATTGATGATAGATGCTCGACAAGAGATTTTGTAGTATTCCTTAGTCCTAAGTTAATTTTTTGGAGTGTTAAGAAGCAACATACTATTTCTAGATCAAGTATAGAGGCTAGATATAAATCTATAACTAATATTACTATAGAAATTCTCTAGGTGCAGTATATTAAGGAACTTGACATTAAGGAAGATGATAAGACATGATTATGGTGCAATAATTTGGGAGCCATGCATCTTGCTATAAATCCAGTGAGTTAAACATGTTGAAATTGATTATCATTTTACCGAGAAAAAAATGCAAAAAAAACAACTAGAGATTCGATCGATTACTTTAAAGATCAAATAGTTGATGGGTTCATCAATTGATGCAAAATTTCTAGAACAATCTTGACTTAATGAAGTTATGATTAAGGGGTCTGTTAGAAAGGAAACTATGTTGTATAGGCCTTATGTCTCAAATAACCACAAGCCATGAGCTTGACATGTCTTGGCATGACTCTGACTAAGACTTTGAGTCTAGGTATTCTAGTTTGTATCTAGGTTAGTTAACCTTGGTTGTAATCTGATCAAACTTTGTACCCACCATGCATATAAATATAGACCATTGGCATCAATGAAGGGCATGACACTTCGAGCAAATTGAAAGGGAAAGGGTCTTAACCATTTTTCTCTAATTGATTTTGGTGCTTGATGACCATCACAACCTTATGGACTAACTAGTTTGTCTAGTTGATTGTTTCATAGGTGCATAAGTCCATCCATCTCAATTCTAAGTCGGTTGTCTGGAATAATCTATTGTCCGGAATAGCGTAGATTATTCTGGACAGGAGAGCTTTTTGGGAAATGACCTGTGCGCGGACTGTCTGGGCCTTTCCGGTGGACCGTCCATGACACCTTGATTCACCTCAGACAGGAACTATGTTCAAAACCATATTTCTACTACAGACTGTCCGAAGGAGAGAAGAGAACCGTCCGAGACCAAGTGCGGATCGTCCGCCCGTTGAAAACCAAAAAAACCCCAAAGGTGCCAGGTTCGGTAAAATTCATCTTTAGCGTCCTTGCGGACCGTTCTCTACTGCTTTATCTGATATCTAACGACGCATTTAATGCACTTATAGATGTTGATATAGCCGTTACTGCTGACAGTTGCGATTTCAACCGTTGATGTGCAGGGGCGGACCGTCTGGGCTAGAAGCTTGGACCGTCCGCGTGTAGAATAAAGTTGGCAATGACTAGGAAGTGTTTGGTGGCTATAAATATAACCCAACCACCTCCATTCAATCCACCCAAGCATTCCATTCATCCACATTCAATACAATAGCAAGCACATCACTCCAAGACACATTCAAAGCTCCCAAGCTCCTCCAAGTGCCATAATTGTGAGTAGTGATCATTAGTGGTTAGTGCCTTGGAAAGTCTAGAGAGTGTGTGATTTTATGTTTTTGTTGTTGCCCTTGTTTATTGGCTTTGTTGATCATGCTTTCTTCCTCACTTCTAAACTCTTAGTGACTTGTAAAGCTAGCAAGAGACACCTAGTTGTGTGGTGATCCTTGTGGGTTCTAAGTGACCCTTAAGATTAAGGAGAAGCACTCAACCGGTCTAAGTGATCGTTTGAGAGAGGGAAAAGGTTGAAAGAGACCCGGCCTACGTGGCCTCCTTAACGGGGAATAGGTTCTTCGGAACCGAACCTAGGGAAACAAATCATCCATGTCTTTGTGTTAATCTTGTATTGCGATTTGATTCTTCCTCTCCTTTCTCACTAAGTTCTCTTGCTTGCAATCCTTTTGAGTTAGCTTCCAAAGTAATCCGCACATTGATTGAGCAACTCATGGCAAGAAGAACAATCTTTCACACTCCGATTTCATTTATACTTGTTCTAACGCTAACCTCGGGTGAAGTTTGTGTTCAAAGTTTGTAATTTTCAAGTTTCATCTATTCACCCCCACTAGGTGACTTTCAATCTATCAGTTATACCTCTAGCTTGACTCAGCATATGCAAAGGTTTTACATACAAAATTTACATTTGGCTATATGTACCTATAGTATACAATGAGAAGCAAACTTTATCCAATAACATAACAAAGTGAAGGAGAACTCACAATTATAGTAACAATCTTTGAGAATATCATATCTAGAAAGTCTATTACACTGCAGGTGTGTAAATTACAAGCAAATTCATAGGTTGATGATTAACTTCACATGTCATCAAGAAAATATATAATAAGAAACTCAAAAGCAAGTCGTTCCAAGTTGATGGTCTAATGTGGAAAATCATAGTACAAGTTTGGATCGAGGAGCAACAAGTTGGGCAAGAGGTCACCAAGTTAGAAGTGAAAGTCACCTAAAGGGGGGTGAATAGGCGAAACCTGAAATTTACAAACTTAAACACACATAAGACCGTGGGTTAGCGTTAGAATTAAATCCGAGGTGAAAGATTATTTCTCTTGCCACGAGTTGCTCAAATGATGCGGATAACGTTTGGGAGCAAACTCAAATCAATATTGGCAAGAAAACTTTAGAGAGAGGAAGGAGGGCAAACAAATCAAATGGAAATCAACACAAGTGGACACAGTGATTTGTTTTATCGAGGTTCGGTTCCAAAGAACCTAATCCCCGTTGAGGAGGCCACAAAGGCCAGGTCTATTTCAACCCTTTCCCTCTCTCTCAAACGATCACTTAGACCGAGTGAGCCTTCTCTTAATCACACGGGTGACTAAGACCCCTCAAGGACCACCACACACTTGGTGTCTCATGCTTAGCTTTACAAAACACTTAAGAATTGGTATGAGAAAGGAAGAAGGCAATCCAAGCAACAAGAGCGCAAATGAACACAAAAACTCTCTCTCTCAAGTCACTAAGTGGTGGAGTTAATTTTGGGACTTGGAGAGCATTTTGATCTATTGAATGTGTCTTGGAGTGGAGTCTTTTGCTCTTGTATTGAATGTTGAATTCAAAAAACTTGGATTGCTTTGAATGAGGTGGTTGGGGGGTATTTATAGCCCCCAACCACTTCCTAGTCGTTGGCAAAGTCTGCTGGCGATGGGCGCACCGGACAGTCCGGTGGCGCATCAGACAGTCACTATTCATTGTTTGGTGCGTGCCACGTCAGCGCGTCCATTAGGGTTTGTCGTTTTGCTGCACCGAACAGTCCGGTGACCTCTAGCTTATGGCGTGACATTGTTCATTATTGTTCATCTGAGCAGTCGACCGTTGGCACGCAGGGAGCCATTGCTCCGCTGGCTCACTGGACAGTCCGATGGCACACCGAACAGTCTGGTGAATTATAGTGGAGCGCGCCCAGAAGAACCTGAGAGTGGCTGGTTCGCTGGCTGCCTGGCCTGGTGCACCGGATAGTGTTCGGTGCACCACTTGGCAGTACACTCTCAGTCTTGCTCCAAATTTGATTGTGACCCTAACTGAATTTCTTTCTTGGTTTGTGTTGAACCTTATGCACCTGAGATAAGTGACATCTAGACAAACTAGTTAGTCCACGTGGTTTGTGTTGGACGTCAACCACCAAAATCGATTATAGGAAATGATTAAGTCCATTTCCCTTTCAAGAAGGACCCTTAAAATGATCAAAGCAATATTTGAAAATTTATATATAGTAGAGATGTTTGAAGGAAACAATGACACCTAAGAGGGGGTGAATTAGGACTTCTAAAAACTCTCTAAACTAGGCCACAATTAAATCCCTAGAGCAAAACCTATGTAAATAAATAATCTAGAATGTGCAAACTAGGTTTTGTCTAAGTGTTGCTATCTCTACCGCAAAGGCTAAGTTTCAATCTAAATAATCTAACTAGAAAGACAAGATTGAAACTTAAATACTTAATATAAATGCGAAAGGTAAAGAGCAAGGTAGATATGCAAACCCTCGTGGATGACGCCGGTATTTTTACCGAGGTATCCAGAACCACATAAGGTTCCCACTAATCCTCGTTGGTGCCCCTATGCAAAGGGTAGCCCACGCGAGTGCCAAGCACCTCGGTCGAGTAACTCCATAGAGAGCCACGGGCCTTCTCCACGCGCAAGTGGTGCTACGCTTCCGGCTCCCCTCGAACGCTCCCCGCCGTCTCCACTATCGAGCTTCCGGCCAAAAACGCTGCGGGCCTCGTTCCCTTCGGTGCACGTTGGTGGTCGTGACACAAACTCGGTTGCCACGGTCTCGCAAGACTTTCGTCCCACTCGGTACAATTACAACAGCTCGCGCAAGAGCCGAGGGGTTGAGGTTTTTCTAAACTCACTCAACTAACTAGGATTCACCTAGAGCAAGCGCTAATGCGATTTAACTAACCTAAGCACTTTGCAAAGCACCTACGCTAATCACCGAGTGATTCTATTAAGCACTTGTATGTATGAGCACTTGGAAATGTCTATACTATGCCTTGTTATGTTACTAGGGCTCCCACACCTCCAAATGGCCAGTTGGGGGGTATTTATAACCTCCCCTCACAATTGTAGACGTTGGATAGAAGCATCATCTTTTTGTCGACGGGCGCACCGGATAAGTACTGTTCACTGTCCGGCGCCCTGGCCACATCAGTCGACCGTTGGGGTCTGCAGCAGTCGATCGTTGGATCCGACCGTTGCCAGACAGTCCGGTGCACACCGGACAGTCTGGTGTTGCAGCCCAAGGGCGCCTCGTTGCGGGCCCCTTTGCACAGACTGTCCAGTACCGGATAGGTTACCGTTCACCGTCTAGTGCGCCACCAGTGTGCTGGCTGACTGCCACTTTATGGATTTCTTTGCTGTTTCCTTGGGCTTCTTTTGTTCTTGAGTCTTAAACTTCTAAGCTCTTTTTATGTCTTCTTTTGTGGTGTTACATCCTCAGTACCTTAGTCCGATCATCTTTGCATCCTATAAACATAAATACAAACACTAGCAAACTCATTAGTCCACATGCTACATTGATCATCAATCACCAAAACCTTTTGAGCCAAATGGCCCAGTGTCTATTTTCCTTACAATGTTACAAGGTGATAGTATCGCTAGAGAAAGCAATGGAAGGTACTTGAAAACACATTTACAAGTGTTTGGCAACAAGCCTAAAGTGCTTTCTAAACAATCGCCGGTACTTATATCACACTTGACACAAATACAACCGATGTATGCATTGACCTCAGATGTTGGATAGACGATGAGTTGGATATCGTCGCTATTTAGTGCTTTTATGATTTGAAATTTATGCACTATTAACATAAAAATAGGGGGACATATGTTGATACACAAAAATGTCCCGATATGACAATTGGTCACAAAGCAAAAAAGAAGAAAAGATAGCATAAACCCTATTGTCTAGACCAACCACCAAACCCGGCTAGATCGGGTTCACAAAGTCATCCAGGCCACCCATTGAAGCTGGCCAAGCTTACCTTCTGTTTACAAGCCATCTACAGTAGTTGATCCCCATGAAACTCGGACAAGACGACTTTCAAAGGTGGCTAGGACAGATTTTGCTATATTCTGGATTGATTCAGTTCTAAATCGATTTTTGATGTGAAAAACTTAGAGAACGTATTTTGAAGTTGTTTTCTACTAGGATAAGACCACCCCTCTTTATATATATATATATATATATATATATATATATATATATATATATATATATATATATCGGCGTTTCGACCCCAGGGGTCCCTGGACCGACGAGTAAATTGTCGTTGCGTGTCCCAGCCCAGATGGGTCGGCGTGAGACGGGACAGAAGGGGGAAAACAGTAAGGGGAAACCACAGCCTCGTGTTGTCCTGCGCCCAGGGCGGATGCGCTTGCAGTAGGGGGTTACAAGCGTTCGCGTGGGAGAGAGAGAGCGTGAGCCTTATACGTCGGCTCGTTCTCCCGTGCGGCCACCTTTTTTGTATGAGGGCCCTGGACCTTCCTTTTATAGACGTAAGGAGAATGTCCAGGTGTACAATGGGGGGTGTAGCAATGTGCTAACGTGTCTAGCAGAGGGAGGCCAGAGTCCTATGTACATGTCGACGTGGCTGTCGGAGAGGTTTTGGCACCCTGTTCATGTGATGTCGTGGCAGTCGGAGGAGCGCTTGAGCCCTGTAGGAGCACAGCTGTCGGAGCTGTCGGATCCTTGCTGACGTCTCCTTGCTTTCGTAGGGGGCTGAGAACCGCCATCGTCATGGAGCACGCGGGGTGCCATCATTACTTGTTTTACCGGGGCGAGCCAGATGGGACGCCGGTCTTGTTCCCCGTAGCCTGAGCTAGCTAGGGGTAGGGTAATGATGGCCCCCCTGTGACGTGGTCGGTCCGAGCCTGAGGTCTGGCAAGGTGGAGGCTCCTCTGAGGTCGAGGCTGAGTCCGAGCCCTGGGGTCGGGCGAGGCGGAGACCGTCTTCCGGGGTCGAGATTGAGTCCGAGCCCTGGGGTCGAGCGAGGCGGAGACCGTCTTCCGGTGTCGAGGTTGAGTCTGAGCCCTGGGGTCGGGCGAGGCGGAGACCGTCTTCCGGTATCGAGGTTGAGTCCGAGCCTGGGGTCGGGCGAGGCGGAGCTTCCTGTGGCGCCCGAGGCTGGACTTAACTGCTGTCAGTCTCACCCTAGCGGGTGGCGCAGCAGTCGGAGCAGCGCAGGCGGCGCTGTTTTCTTGTCAGGTCAGCCAGTGGAGGGGCGAAGTGACCGCGATCACTTCGACTCTGTCGACTGAAGAGCGTGCGTCAGGATAAGGTGTCAGACGATCCTTGCATTGAATGCCCCTGCCATACGGTCGGTTGGCGAGGTGATCTGGCCAAGGTTGCTTCTCCACGAAGCTTGCCCGAGCTGGGCCTCATGCGAGTCGACGGTTCGCCCGTTGCTTGAGGAGACCCTCGGGCGAGGCGTGAATCTGCCTTGGTCTACTATTCCTGCCCGAGGCTGTGTTCGGACGACGCGAGACCGTGTCCCTTGAGTGGACGGAGCCTTGACCGGAATCGCGCCCATCAGGCCTTTGCAGCTTTGTGCTGATGGGGGTTTACCAGCTGAGATTAGGAGTCTTGGGGGTGAAAGGGAATTAGGCTTACACCTAGTTCCTAAATAATTTTGGTGGTTGAATTGCCCAACACAAATAATTGGACTAACTAGTTTGCTCTAGTGTATAAGTTTTACAGGTGTAAAAGGTTCACACTTAGCCAATAAAAAGATCAAGTATAGGATTCAACAAAGGAGCAAAGGGACAACCGAAGGCACCTCTGGTCTGGGGCACCGGACTGTCCGGTGTACACCGGACAGTGTCCGGTGCACCACCGGACAGTGTCCGGTGCACCAGAGGACTCCAACTCAAACTTGCCACCTTCGGGAATTTCCAGAGGCGCTCCGCTATAATTCACCGGACTGTCTGGTGTACACCGGACAGTGTCCGGTGCTCCAAGGAAGAGCCGCCTCAGGAACTCGCCAGCCTCGGGAAAACGCAGCGGCTGCTCCGCTATAATTCACCGGACATGTCCGGTGTACACCGGACTGTCCGGTGAACCAGCAGAGCAACGGCTACTTCGCGCCAACGGTCACCTGCAGGCGCATTTAATGCGCGCCAGAAGTGCGCAGAAGTCAGGCACGTGCGCGCTGGCACACCGGACATTGAACAGTACATGTCCGGTGTGCACCGGACATCCAGGCGGGCCCAGAAGACAGAAGCTCCAACGGTCGGAATCCAACGGCATTGGTGACGTGGCTGGCGCACCGAACATGTCCGATGTGCACCGGACTGTCCGGTGCACCATACGACTGTCAGCCCCACCAAACGGCTAGTTTGGTGGTTGGGGCTATAAATACCCCAACCACCCCACCATTCATTGCATCCAAGTTTTCCAGCTTCCAACCACTATACAAGAGCTAGCATTCATTACAAAGCACACCAAAAGAGATCAAATCCTCTCCCAACTCCACACAAAGCCTTAGTGACTAGAGAGAGTGATTTGTAGTGTTCATTTGAGCTCTTGCGCTTGGATCGCTTCTTTTCTTTGGCATTCTTTCTTGTGATCAAACACTCACTTGTAATTGAGGCAAGAGACACCAATTGTGTGGTGGTCCTTGCGGGAAGTTTGATTCCCAAGTGATTTGAGAAGAGAAGCTCACTCGGTCCGTGGGACCGTTTGAGAGAGGGAAGGGTTGAAAGAGACCCGGCCTTTGTGGCCTCCTCAACGGGGAGTAGGTTTGCGAGAACCGAACCTCGGTAAAACAAATCCACGTGTCACACTCTTCATTTGCTTGCGATTTGTTTTGCACCCTCTCTCTCGCGGGCTCGTTTTTATTTCTAACGCTAACCCGGCTTGTAGTTGTGTTTGTATTTGTAAATTTCAGTTTCGCCCTATTCACCCCCCCCTCTAGGCGACTATCAATTGGTATCAAAGCCCGGTGCTTCATTAGAGCCTAACCGCTCGAAGTGATGTCGGGAGATCACGCCAAGAAGGAGATGGCGACCGGCGAAAAGCCCACTACAAGCCACGGGAGCACTTCATCGGAAGAGTCCCGCACCAAGAGGAAGGAGAAGAAAGACTCCTCCAAAGGGAAGGAGAAGAAGAAGGACTCCTCCAAAGGGAAGGAGAAGAAATCTTCTTCACACAGAGAGAAGAAGGAGAAGTCTCCCTCCCACAAGCCGCAACGGAGTGGGGACAAGAAAAAGAGGATGAGGAAAGTGGTCTACTACGAGACCGATTCTTCATCAACCTCCACCTCCGGCTCCGACGCGGCATCCGTCACTTCTAAGCGCCAAGAGCGCAAGAAGTATAGTAAGACCCCCCTACGCTACCCTCGCATTTCTAAACATACACCTTTACTTTTCGTCCCATTAGGCAAACCACCAACATTTGATGGTGAAGATTACGCTAGGTGGAGTGATTTAATGCGATTTCATCTAACCTCACTCCACAAAAGTATATGGGATGTTGTTGAGTTTAGTGCACAGGTACCATCCATAGGGGATGAATATTATGATGAGGACGAGGCTGCCCAAATCGAGCACTTCAACTCTCAAGCAACAACAATACTCCTCGCTTCTCTAAGTAGAGAGGAGTATAACAAAGTACAAGGGTTGAAGAGCGCCAAGGAGGTTTGGGATGTGCTCAAAACCGCACACGAAGGAGATGAGCTTACAAAGATCACCAAGCGGGAGACGATCGAGGGGGAGCTCGGTCGGTTCCGGCTTCGCAAAGGGGAGGAGCCACAAAATATGTACAACCGGCTCAAGGCCTTGGTGAATCAAGTGCGCAACCTCGGGAGCAAGAAATGGGATGACCACGAAATGGTTAAGGTTATTTTAAGATCACTTATTTTTCTTAACCCTACTCAAGTTCAATTAATTTGTGGCAACCCTAGATATACACTAATGACTCCCGAGGAAGTAATCGGGAATTTTGTAAGTTTTGAGTGCATGATCGAAGGCTCGAGGAAGATCAACGAGCTTGATGATCCCTCCACGTCCGAAGCTCAACCCGTCGCATTCAAGGCGACGGAGGAAAAGAAGGAGGAGCCTACATCAATGTAAGACCCAAAATTAGTAGGAAAAAAAAATATAAACAAAGTATCATAATGTTTTGGAAATTAGGAAATAAGAAAATGATGAGAAAAGGATTTTTCTTTTAAAGGAAACCATTTATACATCCCATGAAATAAATAACAAGGAGAATAAAACTTAAATTAGTAATATTAAAATAGTATGGTTTATATTCACCTTTGGGTTTCAATTGATACATTTGAAAAATCTGAAAACTAAAATAGAAGTATAAATTTGAATTTGGAATAGAAAATAGAAAATAAATGGGAAGGGAAGAAAAGAGAAGTAATATGAAAACATGAGTAATATATTTGAATAAATATTCTCAAACCAAATACTTTTAATTGCACCAAAATGAACCAGTTACAAGTTTGAATTGAATTGGTATTTTAAATTTGAATTTGTGAAAGAATGGAGAAAGGAGAAAATAAAAGAAAAATAAGAAAAAAAGAAAGTATATAAAATATAAATAAAATATTTCCCAAAGTGGTATTTCGTAAAGCTCACAATATAATATGAGACAAAGTATGCACAAGGTTTGAATTTTAAACTTGAATTCAAATTGAAGTTGGGAATAAAGAAAAATGGAAATGAAATAAAAAAAAGACTAACACTCGGTTTGGGCCGGCAGCCAACCAATCCGGCCCATCCACGCTTTGCCTCTGCGCGGCCCAGCTTTACCGCAGTGCCTCGCTCTCCCACTAACCTCGCGGGCCAGCCCGATCAGTGAGTGCGCGTTCCCTTCCTTCATGATACACTGAGCGATGGGGCCCGCTTGGCAGCCGGGCCGCTTGCGCCCACGTTAAGGCTCGGTCGCTCGCTGTCGTTTGGGGCCCACTTGTCATCGGTCAGCGCGGTAACAACTCGCGCGAGTCATGCGGCGAACCTTACTCCGCCATGGGTGGGCACGGGTTTCACGATTCCGCGTCTCTGGGGTGATATAAGGTCGGGTTAACCTCTCGCAACACCTCCCCTCGTACTCCCTGCTCGCTGTGTTCCTTATCGCCGTGAATTTCACTACCAATTGTGAGAACCACGGGTGAAGACCCGCCGTCGCCGGTGAACTCCTTCGGTGCGGGTGGTCTTGCCTCGACGAGTGGCCGAGAGGGGTCGTAATCGTCCAGGGGATTCGTCCGCGCCTGCTATTGGTGTCGCGAGTCGGTGTGGGGCGCGAATTGCTCGCCGCCGCGTCAACGGCGGGTGTATTTCCGCGTCGCGCCGTGGACAGCTCAATTGAGTCAGTTTCTTCGGTGAGTTCCGCATCCTAGTAGTTTATTTCGTCGTCCTTCGCGAAGAAACCCCCTTTGATTCGAGGATTAGGGCCGTGGCTCGCTAGATTTAAAACCCCGGCCATGGCGCTGCCGGCGGGGTCTGCCTTTCCCCCGTTGATGCGCGGTTGGTAGGGAGCCAGTGGGGAAGAAATGCTGACACCGTTAGATGTACTCGGGACGGTCAGGATTAGAACGGCGCGTACCCCTTCGCCGCATTCGTTCGGGCCGTCGGATCCAATCGGACGGATCTGGGCGGATCCGGGGTATTTAAATCTACACCGTTGATTTCCAATCTGACGCATAGTAGTGCGTACCGGTTCACGGGAAACCCAGATCTAATCTGAGCCCTCCGTTCCTGATCGGGCGGCTCAGTTTCGCCCGTACCCCTTCGCGTGGCACAATTTCTAAAGAGACCCCCTACTATACTAGTATCAACCCGCGGTCCACCTGGTGGGTCGTCTGTGTCTTGGAAATACTTACACCGAGACCCCTGTAGTTGTCAGTATTTGATGCCCCGTCCAGAGAGTTATAAAATCAAGAAAAAGAATTAGAAAATGAGTTTTTAATATAAAAACAATTCATATAATTTGTATAATTCATAGAAAAGTCATATGAACTCCAAATTGGTCCATTCCAATTCCTAAATTTTTGTAATAATATTGTCTACCCATTAGTGCCTCTGTTCTGACATGACAAACACATTAAAATTATTCTTTCACTTAATCTTGTATTAAATGCATAGAACCTTAGAGAATTCATAACTTAAAATCTATAATTCCAAAATTAATAATTCCTGTTCCTGTGATCTTATTTCAATATGTAGATGATTAATATGTATTTTGCCTATATGTTTGGTGTAATGTTAATTTTGCCTATACCATGTATGTTTGTATTGCTACGACTAGCAGTGAGGTCACGAGAATCTGAAGATCATCCTGGTACCTGGAATCTCAAGTCCCAGGCAAGTTGTGCCCTTGATCACTTCTTTTTACCCACTCATGTTCTGATTAATCATAATGATCTGCATAGGTTAATTTTGATGGGACCCAATAGGATACCCCAGTTTGTCTATCTTTATACCTTGTTTACCACTGAACCTTCTGGGTAGTACTTGCTAGTGCTATATGTGGTTTTGGGTATGGAGATACATTATTCATGATTACACTTTTGTTATCAGTTGTTATTTACTGTTCATGATAAGATCATTATGTTAATTGGAACATGGAGAACCACCCGGGAAAACAGTGCTACCACAAGGGTGGAATGGGACGCCCTTGGCCGATTAATTAGGAAAGCTAGTGGAAGACTACCTTACCCGAAAGGGGCAAGGGCAGTAGGGGAGTGGTCAGTGTAGGGAGGCCCTCGGGAGGATTTTGCTGCGATGGCGGTCCTGCAAGGGATTCCTGCATTGGAACTTCCTATAAACTGTAGCGGGTTTTCTGAAGCTAGTGGAACTTTGTAAAGGCCTCGTAGTGTTGCCCTGCCTCGCCTCCTCGGTAGAGGTGTATGGGATTGGCCGTCTCTTGGCAGATGGGTAACAAGACTTGTGGGTAAAGATGCGCAACCTCTGCAGAGTGTAAAACTGGTATACTAGCCGTGCTCACGGTCATGAGCAGCTCGGACACTCACATGATTAAATTATGGAACTAAATTCAATTTGTCATATGCATTGCATCGCAGGTGATGTTGTTACTTTTGTTCTACTACTTAATTGGGTTGGTATTTACTTATACTTAGTAACTGCTAATAAAATTTTGACCAACTTTAAAACCAATGCTCAGCTCTAACCATCTTCTTTGGTAAGCCTTACACTTCACGTGAGCTCCCACCTTTGGCGAGTTCATGCACATTATTCCCCACAACTTGTTGAGCGATGAACGTATGTGAGCTCACTCTTGCTGTCTCACACCCCCCCACAGGTCAAGAGCAGGTATCACGGGATGAGGCGCATGGGGGATGTCGTGATGTGTTCGTGAGAGGTCTAGGTCGTCGTCTCCCAGTCAACTTTGGGTTGCTGGACCGTTGTCTCCTTATAATGTAATTATTTATTTTGTATAGAACTCCTGTTATATATAAAGATGTGACATTCGATCCTGTGCCATGAATCATCATATGTGTGAGACTTGGTCCCAGCACACCTGGTGATTATGTTAGCGCCCGGGTTTTGGACCCCTAAAATCCGGGTGTGACAGAAGTGGTATCAGAGGAATGTTGACTGTAGGACGAAACCTAGATAGAACTGGACAACCATTCTTTACTCACCTTCGCTACTCTGATCTTTTCTAAACTTTTCTTAATCTTTTCTCATCTATTTCCGCTTTACTCTGATTATCCTTACCTTTTCTTTTTCTAAAGACAAATGTGGATTTCACACTTTGAAATCCTGTGCCTAAAGTGACCTTTGGGAATAGGAGACCTACTCTTAGGAACAAAAGCAAAACTAATTTTGTAAATATTTATATGCTTGAATGTTTGTTCTTATGATACTTGTCTGATTTGGATCTTTGTTTGAGTGTGATGAGTTGTGGAGTAATGTCCACAATTGCATCTGCATATACACATAGGTATAAAAATATATTTATAAAATAACTAGACAAACTAAATTATCCTTCAATAAAGTATCTAGCCTAACAATACCCATCTTATCTTAAAGATTCTCCCTTATCTTAATAGATCCATCTCATCTTAAAAGATACTCATCCTATCTTGAAAAGATTGTATCTCATCCTAATAGATCTAACTGGTCTCGAAAGATTCTATCTTATCTTTATGGATCCATCTTATCCTAATAAGCATACTTATTCACCTTAGTTTAAACAACCATGATCTAATGCAAATTAATTATATCTTATCTAGTCAAACTAGTCATACCGGTCTAATCTAGATCCCATCTAATCTAATATGATCTAATCTAATGTGGTCTACTTAAACATATTAGTGATACTGGTAGAAGTGATTAAACCCTACTAGCCATGTATTAACCTAACCTAGAACCATGATGAATGGTATAACCTTTCTATTCCCACCTAACGACAAACAAACTTTTAACCTACATCTTGTAGTCTATCTCACCCATCTCTCATCTTGACAGATACTATCTTACTCTTGGATATTCGCCTTATACGATTGGTTACCCCAATCTGGACATAAAACAAAGATTAAGCCCTACCAAAGAATCTTTAGATTATAACCAGCTACTAGCTTATTCATTCCGCTTATTGAATAATTTCCTTTGCAAAACTATGCTTCTAACTTTCATGGTCAATACCAGGAAAGGAAAGATTATCACGTAACAACAAACAGAAAATGAATCCTCCAAATCCTCCACCTGTTGAAATCGATCAAGTGGTTGCTGCCCAAAGACTGGTAATACAACAATTAACAGACCTGGTGACCGAGATGCAAAATCAGATAAGACAAGAACGCGAGGAAATACGTCAGGTCCGCCAAGAAATAAGGCAAGCACGGTTGGAGAGACAACAACAACAACAACCTCCACCACCACCACCAGCTCCACCAAGCTACATAGATATAAATTATGATGATTTGTAAGATCTAGATGTTACTTTAGTTAGTAGATGATATGATATTATTTTAGAAGGAACAATAAGGTCTATTGACCCTATGTTTTGTTAAAGAATTATACCTCATGCTGAGATTTCTTTGTTTGTGCATATGCTCCGAGAACAATATGAGTATACATCCCTTTTCTTACAAATCTCGAGGACGAGATTTTTGTTAAGGGGGGTAGGATTTGTAAGACCCAAAATTAGTAGGAAAAAAAAATATAAACAAAGTATCATAATGTTTTGGAAATTAGGAAATAAGAAAATGATGAGAAAAGGATTTTTCTTTTAAAGGAAACCATTTATACATCCCATGAAATAAATAACAAGGAGAATAAAACTTAAATTAGTAATATTAAAATAGTATGGTTTATATTCACCTTTGGGTTTCAATTGATACATTTGAAAAATCTGAAAACTAAAATAGAAGTATAAATTTGAATTTGGAATAGAAAATAGAAAATAAATGGGAAGGGAAGAAAAGAGAAGTAATATGAAAACATGAGTAATATATTTGAATAAATATTCTCAAACCAAATACTTTTAATTGCACCAAAATGAACCAGTTACAAGTTTGAATTGAATTGGTATTTTAAATTTGAATTTGTGAAAGAATGGAGAAAGGAGAAAATAAAAGAAAAATAAGAAAAAAAAAAGAAAGTATATAAAATATAAATAAAATATTTCCCAAAGTGGTATTTCGTAAAGCTCACAATATAATATGAGACAAAGTATGCACAAGGTTTGAATTTTAAACTTGAATTCAAATTGAAGTTGGGAATAAAGAAAAATGGAAATGAAATAAAAAAAAGACTAACACTCGGTTTGGGCCGGCAGCCAACCAATCCGGCCCATCCACGCTTTGCCTCTGCGCGGCCCAGCTTTACCGCAGCGCCTCGCTCTCCCACTGACCTCGCGGGCCAGCCCGATCAGTGAGTGCGCGTTCCCTTCCTTCATGATACACTGAGCGATGGGGCCCGCTTGGCAGCCGGGCCGCTTGCGCCCACGTTAAGGCTCGATCGCTCGCTGTCGTTTGGGGCCCACTTGTCATCGGTCAGCGCGGTAACAACTCGCGCGAGTCATGCGGCGAACCTTACTCCGCCATGGGTGGGCACGGGTTTCACGATTCCGCGTCTCTGGGGTGATATAAGGTCGGGTTAACCTCTCGCAACACCTCCCCTTGTACTCCCTGCTCGCTGTGTTCCTTATCGCCGTGAATTTCACTACCAATTGTGAGAACCACGGGTGAAGACCCGCCGTCGCCGGTGAACTCCTTCGGTGCGGGTGGTCTTGCCTCGACGAGTGGCCGAGAGGGGTCGTAATCGTCCAGGGGATTCGTCCGCGCCTGCTATTGGTGTCGCGAGTCGGTGTGGGGCGCGAATTGCTCGCCGCCGCGTCAACAGCGGGTGTATTTCCGCGTCGCGCCGTGGACAGCTCAATTGAGTCAGTTTCTTCGGTGAGTTCCGCATCCTAGTAGTTTATTTCGTCGTCCTTCGCGAAGAAACCCCCTTTGATTCGAGGATTAGGGCCGTGGCTCGCTAGATTTAAAACCCCGGCCATGGCGCTGCCGGCGGGGTCTGCCTTTCCCCCGTTGATGCGCGGTCGGTAGGGAGCCAGTGGGGAAGAAATGCTGACACCGTTAGATGTACTCGGGACGGTCAGGATTAGAACGGCGCGTACCCCTTCGCCGCATTCGTTCGGGCCGTCGGATCCAATCGGACGGATCTGGGCGGATCCGGGGTATTTAAATCTACACCGTTGATTTCCAATCTGACGCATAGCAGTGCGTACCGGTTCACGGGAAACCCAGATCTAATCTGAGCCCTCTGTTCCTGATCGGGCGGCTCAGTTTCGCCCGTACCCCTTCGCGTGGCACAATTTCTAAAGAGACCCCCTACTATACTAGTATCAACCCGCGGTCCACCTGGTGGGTCGTCTGTGTCTTGGAAATACTTACACCGAGACCCCTGTAGTTGTCAGTATTTGATGCCCCGTCCAGAGAGTTATAAAATCAAGAAAAAGAATTAGAAAATGAGTTTTTAATATAAAAACAATTCATATAATTTGTATAATTCATAGAAAAGTCATATGAACTCCAAATTGGTCCATTCCAATTCCTAAATTTTTGTAATAATATTGTCTACCCATTAGTGCCTCTGTTCTGACATGACAAACACATTAAAATTATTCTTTCACTTAATCTTGTATTAAATGCATAGAACCTTAGAGAATTCATAACTTAAAATCTATAATTCCAAAATTAATAATTCCTGTTCCTGTGATCTTATTTCAATATGTAGATGATTAATATGTATTTTGCCTATATGTTTGGTGTAATGTTAATTTTGCCTATACCATGTATGTTTGTATTGCTACGACTAACAGTGAGGTCACGAGAATCTGAAGATCATCCTGGTACCTGGAATCTCAAGTCCCAGGCAAGTTGTGCCCTTGATCACTTCTTTTTACCCACTCATGTTCTGATTAATCATAATGATCTGCATAGGTTAATTTTGATGGGACCCAATAGGATACCCCAGTTTGTCTATCTTTATACCTTGTTTACCACTGAACCTTCTGGGTAGTACTTGCTAGTGCTATATGTGGTTTTGGGTATGGAGATACATTATTCATGATTACACTTTTATTATCAGTTGTTATTTACTGTTCATGATAAGATCATTATGTTAATTGGAACATGGAGAACCACCCGGGAAAACAGTGCTACCACAAGGGTGGAATGGGACGCCCTTGGCCGATTAATTAGGAAAGCTAGTGGAAGACTACCTTACCCGAAAGGGGCAAGGGCAGTAGGGGAGTGGTCAGTGTAGGGAGGCCCTCGGGAGGATTTTGCTGCGATGGCGGTCCTGCAAGGGATTCCTGCATTGGAACTTCCTATAAACTGTAAGGGGTTTTCTGAAGCTAGTGGAACTTTGTAAAGGCCTCGTAGTGTTACCCTGCCTCGCCTCCTCGGTAGAGGTGTATGGGATTGGCCGTCTCTTGGCAGATGGGTAACACGACTTGTGGGTAAAGATGCGCAACCTCTGCAGAGTGTAAAACTGGTATACTAGCCGTGCTCACGGTCATGAGCAGCTCGGACACTCACATGATTAAATTATGGAACTAAATTCAATTTGTCATATGCATTGCATCGCAGGTGATGTTGTTACTTTTGTTCTACTACTTAATTGGGTTGGTATTTACTTATACTTAGTAACTGCTAATAAAATTTTGACCAACTTTAAAAGCAATGCTCAGCTCTAACCATCTTCTTTGGTAAGCCTTACACTTCACGTGAGCTCCCACCTTTGGCGAGTTCATGCACATTATTCCCCACAACTTGTTGAGCGATGAACGTATGTGACCTCACTCTTGCTGTCTCACACCCCCCCACAGGTCAAGAGCAGGTACCACGGGATGAGGCGCATGGGGGATGTCGTGATGTGTTCGTGAGAGGTCTAGGTCGTCGTCTCCCAGTCAACTTTGGGTTGCTGGACCGTTGTCTCCTTATAATGTAATTATTTATTTTGTATAGAACTCCTGTTATATATAAAGATGTGACATTCGATCCTGTGCCATGAATCATCATATGTGTGAGACTTAGTCCCAGCACACCTGGTGATTATGTTAGCGCCCGGGTTTTGGACCCCTAAAATCCGGGTGTGACAATCAAGTAGAACACCCATCGACGCCTCCAAGCTCGACAACGAGGAAATGGCGCTTGTCATCAAAAGCTTTCGCCAAATCCTCAAGCAAAGGAGGGGGAAAGACTATAAGTCCCACTCCAAGAAGGTTTGCTACAAGTGTGGTAAGCCCGGTCACTTTATAGCTAAATGTCCATTATCAAGTGATAGTGACAGGGGCGACGACAAGAAGGGGAGAAGAAAGGAGAAGAAGAGGTACTACAAGAAGAAGGGCGGCGATGCCCATGTTTGTCGGGAGTGGGACTCCGACGAAAGCTCTAGCGACTCCTTCGACGACGAGGACGTCGCCAACATCGCGGTCACCAAAGGACTTCTCTTCCCCAACGTCGGCCACAAGTGTCTCATGGCAAAGGACGGCAAAAAGAAGAAGGTTAAATCTAAATCCTCCACTAGATATGAATCCTCTAGTGATGATAATGCTAGTGATGAGGAAGATAATTTGCGTACCCTTTTTGCCAACCTTAACATGGAACAAAAAGAAAAATTAAATGAATTGATTAGTGCTATTCATGAAAAGGATGACCTTTTGGATTCTCAAGAGGACTTCCTAATTAAGGAAAACAAGAAACATGTTAAGGTTAAAAATGCTTATGCCCTAGAAATTGAGAAATGTGAAAAATTATCTAGTGAACTAAGCACTTGCCATGAGACAATAGACAACCTTAGAAATGAAAATGCTAGTTTGTTAGCTAAGGTTGATTCTCATGTTTGTAATGTTTCAATTACCAATTCTAGAAATAATGATGATGATTTACTTGCTAGGATTGAAGAATTGAACATTTCTCTTGCTAGCCTTAGGATTGAAAATGAAAAATTGCTTGCTAAGGCTAAAGATTTTGATGTTTGCAATGCTACTATTTCTGACCTTAGAACTAAGAATGACATGTTACATGCTAAGGTTATAGAATTAAAATATTGCAAACCCTCTACATCTATCGTTGAGCATGTATCTATTTGTACTAGATGTAGAGATGTTGATATTAATGCTATTCATGATCACATGTCTTTAGTTAAACAACAAAATGATCATATAGCAAAATTAGATGCTAAAATTGCCGAGCATAACTTAGAAAATGAAAAATTTAAATTTGCTAGAAGTATGCTCTATAGTGGGAGACGCCCTGGCATCAAGGATGGCATTGGCTTCCAAAGGGGAGACAATGTCAAACTTAATGCCCCTCCTAAAAGATTGTCTAACTTTGTTAAGGGCAAGGCTCCCATGCCTCAGGATAACGAGGGTTACATTTTATACCCTGCCGGTTATCCCGAGGACAAAATTAGGAGAATTCATTCTAGGAAGTCTCACTCTGGCCCTAATCATGCATTTATGTATAAGGGTGAGACATCTAGTTCTAGGCGACCAACCCATGCTAAGTTGCCTAAAAGGAAAATTCCTAGTGCATCAAATGAACATAGCATTTCATTTAAGACTTTTGATGCATCATATGTTTTGACTAACAAATCTGGCAAGATCATTGCCAAATATGTTGGGGGCAAACACAAGAGCTCCAAGACTTGTGTTTGGGTTCCCAAAGTTCTTGTTTCTAATGCCAAAGGACCCAAAACCGTTTGGGTACCGAAAGTCAAGAACTAAACTTGTTTTGTAGGTTTATGCATCCGGGGGCTCAAGTTGGATAATCGACAGCGGGTGCACAAATCATATGACAGGGGAGAAGAAGATGTTCTCCTCCTACGAGAAAAACCAAGATCCCCAACGAGCTATCACATTCGGGGATGGAAATCAAGGTTTGGTCAAAGGATTGGGTAAAATTCTATATCTCCTGACCATTCTATTTCCAATGTTTTTCTTGTAGATTCATTAGATTACAATTTGCTTTCTGTATCTCAATTATGCAAAATGGGCTACAACTGTCTATTTACTGATGTAGGTGTCACTGTCTTTAGAAGAAGTGATGATTCAATAGCATTTAAGGGAGTGTTAGAGGGTCAGCTGTACTTGGTAAATTTTGATAGAGCTGAACTCAACACTTGCTTAATTGCTAAGACTAACATGGGTTGGCTCTGGCACCGCCGGCTAGCCCATGTTGGAATGAAGAATCTTCATAAGCTTCTAAAGGGAGAACACATTTTAGGATTAACAAATGTTCATTTTGAGAAAGACAGGATTTGTAGCGCATGCCAAGCAGGAAAGCAAGTTGGTACCCATCATCCACACAAGAACATCATGACGACCGACAGGCCGCTTGAGCTACTCCACATGGATCTATTCGGCCCGATTGCTTACATAAGCATCGGTGGGAGTAAGTATTGTCTTGTAATAGTGGATGATTATTCTCGCTTCACTTGGGTGTTCTTTTTGCAGGAAAAATCTCAAACCCAAAAGACCTTAAAGGGATTCTTGAGACGGGCTCAAAATGAGTTCGGCTTAAGGATCAAGAAAATAAGAAGCGACAACAGGACGGAGTTCAAGAACTCTCAAATTGAAGGCTTCCTTGAGGAGGAGGGCATCAAGCATGAGTTCTCTTCTCCCTACACGCCACAACAAAATGGTGTAGTAGAGAGGAAGAATAGAACTCTATTGGACATGGCAAGAACCATGCTTGATGAGTACAAGACTTCGGATCGGTTTTGGGCCGAGGCGGTCAACACCGCTTGCTACGCCATCAACCGGTTGTATCTACACCGAATCCTCAAGAAGACATCCTATGAACTCCTAACCGGTAAAAAGCCCAACATTTCATATTTTAGAGTCTTTGGTAGCAAATGCTTTATTCTTGTTAAAAGAGGTAGAAAATCTAAATTTGCTCTTAAGACTGTAGAAGGCTTTTTACTAGGATATGATTCAAACACAAGGGCATATAGAGTCTTTAACAAGTCCACTGGAGAAGTTGAAGTTTCTTGTGACGTCGTGTTTGATGAGACTAACGGCTCTCAAGTAGAGCAAGTTGATCTTGATGAGATAGGAAATGAAGAGGCTCCATGCATCGCGCTAAGGAACATGTCCATTGGGGATGTGTGTCCTAAGGAATCCGAAGAGCCTCCAAATGCACAAGATCAACCATCCTCCTCCACGCAAGCATCTCCACCGACTCAAAATGAGGATGAAGCTCAAGTTGATGAAGTAGAAGATCAAGCAAATGAGCCACCTCAAGATGATGGCAATGATCAAGGGGGAGATGCAAATGATCAAGACAAGGAGGATGAAGAGCAAAGACCGCCACACCCAAGAGTCCACCAAGCAATCCAACGAGATCACCCCGTCGACACCATCCTCAGCGACATTCATAAGGGGGTAACTACTAGATCTCGTGTTGCACATTTTTGTGAGCATTACTCTTTTGTTTCCTCTATTGAGCCACACAGGGTACAGGAAGCACTCCAAGATTCGGATTGGGTGGTGGCGATGCAAGAGGAGCTCAACAACTTCACTAGGAATGAGGTATGGCATTTAGTTCCACGTCCTAATCAAAATGTTGTAGGAACCAAATAGGTCTTCCGCAACAAGCAAGATGAGCATGGTGTGGTGACAAGGAACAAAGCTCGACTTGTGGCCAAGGGATACTCCCAAGTAGAAGGTTTGGATTTCGGTGAAACCTATGCACCCGTAGCTAGGCTTGAGTCAATTCGCATATTATTGGCCTATGCTACTTACCATGGCTTTAAGCTTTATCAAATGGACGTGAAAAGTGCCTTCCTCAATGGACCAATCAAGGAAGAGGTCTATGTTGAGCAACCTCCCGGCTTTGAAGATAGTGAGTACCCTAACCATGTTTACAAACTCTCTAAGGCGCTTTATGGGCTCAAGCAAGCCCCAAGAGCATGGTATGAATGCCTTAGGGATTTTCTCATCACTAATGAATTCAAAGTCGGAAAGGCCGATCCTACTCTATTCACTAAAATTTTTGAAAATGACTTGTTTGTATGCCAAATTTATGTTGATGATATTATATTTGGGTCTACTAACGAGTCTACATGTGAAGAATTTAGTAGGATCATGACACAAAAGTTCGAGATGTCTATGATGGGGGAGTTGAAGTACTTCTTGGGATTTCAAGTGAAGCAACTCCAAGAGGGCACCTTCATTAGCCAAACGAAGTATACTCAAGACATTCTAAACAAGTTTGGGATGAAGGATGCC
Organism: Zea luxurians; assembly: GCA_029449295.1. Taxonomy (NCBI): domain Eukaryota; kingdom Viridiplantae; phylum Streptophyta; class Magnoliopsida; order Poales; family Poaceae; genus Zea; species Zea luxurians. Next base: position 30,588,106 of record JAOPSE010000024.1, on the reverse strand, counting down.
AAGCCCATCAAGACACCCATGGGAACTAATGGGCATCTCGACCTCGACACGGGAGGTAAGTCGGTGGATCAAAAGGTATACCGGTCGATGATAGGTTCTTTACTCTATTTATGTGCATCTCGACCGGATATTATGCTTTCCGTATGCATGTGTGCAAGATTCCAAGCCGACCCTAAGGAAGCTCACCTTACGGCCATAAAACGAAATCTTGAGATATTTGGCTTATACTCCTAAGTTTGGGCTTTGGTATCCTAGGGGATCCACATTTGATTTGATTGGTTATTCGGATGCCGATTGGGCGGGGTGTAAAATCAATAGGAAGAGCACATCGGGGACTTGCCAGTTCTTGGGAAGATCCTTGGTGTCTTGGGCTTCAAAGAAGCAAAATTCGGTCGCTCTTTCCACCGCCGAAGCCAAGTACATTGCCGCAGGCCATTGTTGCGCGCAATTGCTTTGGATGAGGCAAACCCTGCGGGACTACGGTTACAAATTAACCAAAGTCCCTTTGCTATGTGATAATGAGAGTGCAATCAAGATGGCGGATAATCCCGTCGAGCATAGCCGCACTAAACACATAGCCATTCGGTATCATTTTCTTAGGGATCACCAACAAAAGGGAGATATCGAGATTTCTTACATTAATACTAAAGATCAATTAGCCGATATCTTTACCAAGCCTCTTGATGAACAAACTTTTAACCAACTTAGGCATGGGCTCAATATTCTTGATTCGCGCAATTTCTTTTGCTAACTTGCTCACATAGCTCCTTTATATACCTTTGATCATGTCTCTTTCATATGCTATGACTAATGTGTTTTTCAAGTCTATTTCAAACCAAGTCATAGGTGTATTGAAAGGGAATTGGAGTCTTCGGCGAAGACAAAGGCTTCCACTCCGTAACTCATCCTTCGCCGTCGCTCCGCGCCACTCTCCATCTTTGGGGGAGAGAGCAAAAGGACTTCGCCTTTGGTACAATCTTAACTCATTTATTTATGACCAAAGGGGAAGAAAGTACTTCAAGGGCTCTAATGATTCCGTTTTTGGCGATTCATGCCAAAGGGGGAGAGAGTATAAGCCCAAAGCAAAAGGACCGCACCACCACCAATTTCAAAAACTTAGTTTTTCAAAGAGTATTTTCAATTGGTATCCTATTGTGTTCAAAAAGAGGAGAAAGTAGTATTTCAAAAATGATATATCAAAACCCTCTTGAACACTAAGAGGAGGATCTCATTTAGGGGGAGTTTTGTTTAGTCAAAGGAAAAGCATTTGAAACAGGGGGAGAAAATTTCAAATCTTGAAAATACTTTGCAAAATCTTATTCATTTACCTTTGACTATTTGCAAAAGAACTTTGAAAAGGATTTACAAAATAGTTTGCAAAAACGAAACATGTGGTGCAAGCGTGGTCCAAAATGTTAACAAGAGAAGAAACAATCCATGCATATCTTGTAAGTATTAATATTGGCTCAATTCCAAGCAACCTTTGCACTTACATTACGCAAACTAGTTCAATTATGCATTTCTATACTTGCTTTGGTTTGTGTTGGCATCAATCACCAAAAAGGGGGAGATTGAAAGGGAATTAGGCTTACACCTAGTTCCTAAATAATTTTGGTGGTTGAATTGCCCAACACAAATAATTGGACTAACTAGTTTGCTCTAGTGTATAAGTTTTACAGGTGTAAAAGGTTCACACTTAGCCAATAAAAAGATCAAGTTAGGATTCAACAAAGGAGCAAAGGGACAACCGAAGGCACCTCTGGTCTGGGGCACCGGACTGTCCGGTGTACACCGGACAATGTCCGGTGCACCACCGGACAATGTCCGGTGCACCAGAGGACTCCAACTCAAACTTGCCACCTTCGGGAATTTCCAGAGGCGCTCCTCTATAATTCACCGGACTGTACGGTGTACACCGGACAGTGTCCGGTGCTCCAAGGAAGAGCCGCCTCAGGAACTCGCCAGCCTCAGGAAAACGCAGCGGCTGCTCCGCTATAATTCACCGGACATGTCCGGTGTACACCGGACTGTCCGGTGAACCAGCAGAGCAACGGCTACTTCGCGCCAACGGTCACCTGCAGGCGCATTTAATGCACGCCAGAAGCGCGCAGAAGTCAGGCACAGGCGCGCTGGCACACCGGACATTGAACAGTACATGTCTGGTGTGCACCGGACATCCAGGCAGGCCCAGAAGACAGAAGCTCCAATGGTCGGAATCCAACGGCATTGGTGACGTGGCTGGCGCACCGGACATGTCCGGTGTGCACCGGACTGTCCGGTGCACCATACGACAGTCAGCCCCACCAAACGGCTAGTTTGGTGGTTGGGGCTATAAATACCCCAACCACCCCACCATTCATTGCATCCAAGTTTTCCAGCTTCCAACCACTATACAAGAGCTAGCATTCATTGCAAAGCACACCAAAAGAGATCAAATCCTCTCCCAACTCCACACAAAGCCTTAGTGACTAGAGAGAGTGATTTGTAGTGTTCATTTGAGCTCTTGCGCTTGGATCGCTTCTTTTCTTTGGCATTCTTTCTTGTGATCAAACACTCACTTGTAATTGAGGCAGGAGACACCAATTGTGTGGTGGTCCTTGCGGGAAGTTTGATTCCCAAGTGATTTGAGAAGAGAAGCTCACTCGGTCCGTGGGACCGTTTGAGAGAGGGAAGGGTTGAAAGAGACCCGGCCTTTGTGGCCTCCTCAAGGGGGAGTAGGTTTGCGAGAACCGAACCTCGATAAAACAAATCCGCGTGTCACACTCTTCATTTGCTTGCGATTTGTTTTGCACCCTCTCTCTCGCGGACTCGTTTTTATTTCTAACGCTAACCCGGCTTGTAGTTGTGTTTGTATTTGTAAATTTCAGTTTCGCCCTATTCACCCCCCCTCTAGGCGACTATCAGGGGGTACCCCTAATTATGGTCCCCGACAGTAGCCCCCGAGCCTCGAAGGGAGTGTTAGTACTCGCTTGGAGGCTTTTGTCGCACTTTTTTGCAAGGGGACCGGCCTTTCTCTGTTGCATTTCATTTCGGTGGGTGCGCGCGAGTGCACCCGCCGGGTGTAGCCCCCGAGGCCTTGGAGGAGTGGTTTGACTCCTCCGAGGTCTTAGCGCGTTTCGTGATGCCTTGGCTGGTCTGGTTGTTCCCTCATGCGAACTGGTCATTGCCCGGGTGCATAGTCAGGTTCCGAGTTCTCAGGCTGGTATGTTGGCGCCGTCAACGGTTTGGCCGGAGCCGGGTTTGCGAGAGCAGCCCCTGAGCCTCCGCACAGAGCGAGGGGACGATCAAGGACTGACTCGGCTTTTTTCATACGCCCCTTCGTCGCCTTTCCGCAAGGAGGAGGGGGAAAGCGCCATGTTGCCCTCGGAGGGCGCCGAACATGGTGTCTCCAGTGAGTTGCTAACGGGTGATCCAAGTGGACGCTCGTGCCCCATTTGATAAGGGTCGGCTAGTGGCCCAGAGGCGCGCTCCAAAAGTACCTGCAGGTGATTTGCCGGACCCGGTCCCGTTTGATAGGGTCCGAGGGCTCGATGCCTCCCTCTGATGGGATTCCGTTACAGAATCGCTCCTGCTGGTCTCGGAAATGTCCTAGGGTACCTTGGGAGCGTAGCCCGAGCCTCGGCCATGTATCGGACGTACCCAGAGTCATCCCTCGCTCTGCGTGTTCTGAGGCGACTGTCGAACCCTTCGGGGGCCAGCCTACGAACCCATGATCAGCAGTGGGCGCGGAGCCCGGGTGGCCTGAGGCAGCTGTCGAACCCTTCCGAGGGGCCAGCCTTTGAACCTCTGACCAGTAGTGGGTGCGGAGCCCGAGTGCTCTGAGGCGGCTGTCGAACCCTTCCGAGGGGCCAGCCTTCGAACCTCTGATCAGTAGGAGGGCTCGGGGCCCGCTTCCTTCGTGGAGATGGATCCCTTCTGGAGTATCCGCTTTCCCGGTCCCTGTAGCAAGAGAGAGAAAGGGGAAGAGGAAAAGGATACGAAATTGAACGACGTGGCGCACCTTTTTTGACGCGGTCATTATGGCGGAGGTGAAGCGTCGCCCGCTTCGCCTGCCAAAGGTGTCGCCTGCCCTGTCGCAGAGTTAATGCGACGAGACGAGTGGTTGGCGGGGCAGCCATTGTGCGTGCCGTTCGAGGAACGGAACACGGGCGCGTCGTCTTCACGCTGTGGGAGAGGGTTCTCTCGCTGTTCCAGGAGGGGACATGAGCCTGCAGACGACTTGACCGCTGCTTTCGCCTGCTTGCCGCCGCCATTACTGCCGGCCCACTTTTGTCCATATCGTGCATCGCGCCTTCTCCCGTGGCGGACTGACCTGTGACCGATGTGCTCGGTTGGCACTGTTGGGCCATGCGCAGGGTTGCCTCGAGTCGCGGCATCGGTTCCACAGTCGAGAAGGCGCGGTACTAGCGCAAGTGGCGGTGCAGTTTCTCGCACGTAGTAACCGGCGCGCCGGTTACATGACGTGTGGGCCTGGGCCCCTTGCTGGACGCATCAAAGTTGAAAGGGTGCGTCCCCTTGATGCAGTTGCATGCCGCCTGCGTGGCGGTCCGCCCTTTCACCCGCTGGTCTGGGCGAAAGTGGAGGAGTGCTTGTAACCGCTGGGCAGTTGCGCGCCCCACGCGCGGCGGTTTGGCTTCTTCTGTCCTGGGTCAGCTTGCATGATGCGTGGGACCCAGCCCCCGTGTCGTAGGGGGAGGACCTTGGAGCGCGTTGGTGAAGACTTAGTCCGCGACGCCTGAGGACACAAGTGGGGAGAGTCGCCTTTAAAAAGGGGGCGACCCCCTTGGATGGCAGCCATGCCTTCGCACTCCCCTCATGCATCGCGTCTTCCACCTTCCGAGCCCCCGGATGGGGAGCGCCCGCGTTGCTTTCGTCTTGCTGTCGTTGGAGGAACGCAACTTCGCGGAAGTTGGTACCTTTCAGCCATCGCTCGGCTTCAAGGATTTTCATCAGGCAGCCCGGCTGCATCCCCTTGCCGATGGTCACCCAAGACGGTGACCACCAGTTTGATGGTGGGGAGAAGCAAGCCGAGCTGCGACCTCGGCCCCGCCCTCAGCTTCAAGGATCTTCATCATCCTTGCTGGGGCGGAGGGCAAGGTGAGCCGGAGCTCTACCTCCCGTACGGGCCGGCGGGCCACCTCCTCCTTCAGCATTCAGGGGAGAAGGCGCTCACCGGCCTAGTGGGGGGTGGACTTCGACAACGCGGGGCCGATCGACCGCAAGCGTCGTCAGCTCCAGCGTGCCCGGTTCGCTGGCTCAGCTGGCTCTGGCGCAGCTTCCGGTGCCACCTCCCACCGTTGGGCGGAGTGCGGCTATCTGCCCGCCGTACGGGCGGTTGTTGCGCCGCGCGCATCGGGGGACCGCCCAAGACGTCGCGCGCTGCTAGGGCGGCGTTCGTGTTCTTGGGCTATCCTGCCTTTGCTCAGGTACAACGCCTCTGCGCAGAGGTCGGTGCTCGCCCGTCCGAGAGGACTTGAGTGGGGATCTGCCGGCGGGCAGGCGGTTGCCGTCGTCGGTGCTTAGGTGGTAGCGGCTGAAGAAGTCCTCGTCGCCGACGAGATCGCCGCCACCATCCGCGCTCCGGGCCTCCGGCTCTTTGGCTTTGATAGCTTGTCCTCGCCCCTCGAATGGGGACGCGGGCAAGGGCTTTATCGCAGCAGCGTCTGCCCTGAGGTCATCGCTGCTGCTGTTTGGCCGCCCGGAGCGGAGGTCGTTGTCGCTGCTTGAGAGCACCTAGAGGGGGGTGAATAGGTGATCCTGTAAAAACTTGAACTTTAATGCCACAAAACTTTGTTAGGAGTCAGCACAATAAAGCCAAGTGGCTAGAGACGAGTTCTTGCAAGACACGATAACTACAAGAAGATCAATCACAGATAGACATAGTGGTTTATCCCGTGGTTCGGCCAAGTTCAACACTTGCCTACTCCACGTTGTGGCGTCCCAACGGACGAGGGTTGCAATCAACCCCTCTCAAGCGGTCCAAAGACCCACTTGAATACCATGGTGTTTTGCTTTGATTACTTTATCCCGCTCGCGAGGAATCTCCACAACTTGGAGCCTCTCGCCCTTACACTTTGATGTTCACAAAGAAGCACAGAGTAAGGGAGGGATGAGCAACGCACACAAAACACAAAATCAGAGCAACAATACGCACACAAGTCACAACACGAGCTCTCAACACAACTCAAAGAGTTCTCTACTCAAATGGAGCTCTAGTTGCTATCACAAAGAATCGAATGCGCGGAATTGAAGTCTTGGTGCTTAGGGAATGCTTAGAGAATGCTTGGTGTGTTCCTCCATGCGCCTAGGGGTCCCTTTTATAGCCCCAAGGCAGCTAGGAGCCGTTGAGAGCATTCCAGGAAGGCAATTCTTGCCTTCTGTCGACTAGCGCACCAGACAGTCCGGTGCACCACCGGACACTGTCCGGTGCGGATTTCTTTCCTTCTTTGGTGAAGCCGACCGTTGGCGGTTCAGAGCCGTTGGCGGTTCAGAGCCGTTGGCGCACCGGACAGTCCGGTGCCCCCTTCTGACCGTTGGGTCTGCCACGCGTCGCGCGCGGATTACGCGGCCGACCGTTGGCCCAGTCGACTGTTGGCTCACCGGACAGTCCGGTGCACCACCGGACAGTCCGGTGATTTATAGCCGTACGCCGTTAATTGCTTCCCGAGAGCAGCCAGTTGACAGACACCGGCCTGGCGCACCGGACATTGTCCGGTGCACCACCGGACAGTCCGGTGCACCCAGACCGAGCTGTCTTTTGGCTCAACAAAGCCATCTTTTTTCAACTTGATTTCTCCTGTTTCCAGCACTTAGACACAATTCATTAGTCTCCAAAACAATGTACTAAGTCTTAGAAACATACCTTTTTACTTGATTTGCACTTTGTTCATCACTTTGCATAAAGATCCTCTTGCTTTTCTAATAACCTATTCTTATCATTCAATGCATCAATTAATTCATTAATCTTATCAACCTTAGTTCTATCTAGACCCTTGAATAAACATGAATAGTCTATTTCATCATCACTAGATTCTTCATCACTTGAGGAAGCATAAGTACTAGTATTATGAGTGCTTACCTTCTTTTCCCTTGCCATGAGGCAGGTGTGATGCTCGTTGGGGAAGAGGGCCGACTTGTTGAAGGCGGTGGCGGCGAGTCCTTCGTTGTCAGAGTCGGACAACAAACAATCCGAGTCCCACTCCTTTCCAAGGTGTGCCTCGCCCTTAGCCTTCTTGTAAGCCTTCTTCTTTTCCCTCTTGTTCCCTTGTTCCTGGTCACTATCATTATCGGGACAATTAGCGATAAAAAGACCAATCTTACCACATTTGAAGCATGAGCGCTTCCCCTTCGTCTTGGTCTTGTTGGGATGCTCCTTGCGACCCCTTAGCGCCGTCTTGAAACGCTTAATGATGAGGGCCATCTCTTCCTCATTGAGTCCTGCCGCCTCAACTTGTGCCACCTTGCTAGGTAGCACTTCCTTGCTCCTCGTTGCTTTGAGAGCAACGGTTTGAGGCTCGTGGATTGGGCCGTTCAACGCATCGTCAACGTATCTTGCCTCCTTGATCATCATTCGCCCGCTTACAAACTTTCCAAGTATCTCCTCGGGCGTCATCTTGGTGTACCTAGGATTCTCACGAATATTGTTCACAAGATGTGGATCAAGGACAGTAAAAGACCTTAGCATTAGGCGGACGACGTCGTGGTCCATCCATCGCGTGCTTCCATAGCTCCTTATTTTGTTGACTAGGGTCTTGAGCCGGTTGTACGTTTGGGTTGGCTCCTCGCCCCTGATCATTGCGAATCTCCCAAGTTCGCCCTCCACCAACTCCATCTTGGTGAGCATGGTGACGTCGTTCCCCTCATGTGAGATTTTGAGGGTGTCCCAAATCTACTTGGCGTTATCCAAGCCGCTCACCTTATGGTATTCATCCCTGCACAATGAAGCTAGAAGAACAGTAGTAGCTTGTGCATTTTTGTGAATTTGCTCATTAATGAACATGGGACTATCCGTACTATCAAAGTGCATTCCATTTTCTACTATCTCCCATATACTTGGATGGAGAGAGAACAAGTGGCTACGCATTTTGTGACTCCAAAATTCGTAGTCCTCTCCATCAAAATGGGGGGGTTTACCGAGGGGAATGGAAAGCAAATGAGCATTGGAACTTTGCGGAATACGAGAATAATCAAAGGAAAAGTTTGAATTAACCATCTTCTTTTTCTCGTAGTCGTTGTCGTCGTCCTTTTGGGAAGAGGAAGATTCGTCACTGTCGTAGTAGACTATCTCCTTGATGCGCCTTGCTTTCTTCTTCCTCCCGTCTTTTCTTTTGTGGCCCGAGCCTGAGTCAGTAGGCTTGTCATCCTTTGGATCATTGACGAAGGACTCCTTCTCCTTATCATTGACCACCATCCCCTTGCCCTTAGGATCCATCTCTTCAGGCGATTAGTCCCTTTTTTGAAGAGAACGGCTCTGATACCAATTGAGAGCACCTAGAGGGGGTGAATAGGTGATCCTGTAAAAAACTTGAACTTTAATGCCACAAAACTTTGTTAGGAGTCAGCACAATAAAGCCAAGTGGCTAGAGAGGAGTTCTTGCAAGACACGATAACCACAAGAAGATCAATCACAGATAGACATAGTGGTTTATCCCGTGGTTCGGCCAAGTTCAACACTTGCCTACTCCACATTGTGGCGTCCCAACGGATGAGGGTTGCAATCAACCCATCTCAAGCGGTCCAAAGACCCACTTGAATACCATGGTGTTTTGCTTTGATTACTTTATCCCGCTCGCGAGGAATCTCCACAACTTGGAGCCTCTCGCCCTTACACTTTGATGTTCACAAAGAAGCACGGAGTAAGGGAGGGATGAGCAACGCACACAAGACACAAAATCAGAGCGACAATACGCACACAAGTCACAACACGAGCTCTCAACACAACTCAAAGAGTTCTCTACTCAAATGGAGCTCTAGTTGCTACCACAAAGAATCGAATGCGCGGAATTGAAGTCTTGGTGCTTAGGAATGCTTAGAGAATGCTTGGTGTGTTCCTCCATGCGCCTAGGGGTCCCTTTTATAGCCCCAAGGCAGCTAGGAGCCATTGAGAGCATTCCAGGAAGGCAATTCTTGCCTTCTCAACTGGCGCACCGGACAGTCCGGTGCACCACCGGACACTGTCCGGTGCGGATTTCTTTCCTTCTTTGGCGAAGCCGACCATTGGCGGTTCAGAGCCGTTGGCGCACCGGACACTGTCTGGTGCACACTGGACAGTCCGGTGCCCCCTTCTGACCGTTGGCTCTGCCACGCGTCGCGCGCGGATTACGCGGTCAACCGTTGGCCCAGTCGACTGTTGGCTCACCGGACAGTCCGGTGATTTATAGCCGTACGCCGTTAATTGGTTCCCGAGAGCAGCCAGTCGACAGACGCCGGCCTGGCGCACCGGACACTGTCCGGTGCACCACCGGACAGTCCGGTGCACCCAGACCGAGCTGTCTTTTGGCTAAACAAAGCCATCTCTTTTTCAACTTGATTTCTCCTGTTTCCAGCACTTAGATACAATTCATTAGTCTCCAAAACAATGTACTAAGTCTTAGAAACATACCTTTTTACTTGATTTGCACTTTGTTCATCACTTTGCATAGGTTATCACTTAAGCACTTGTGTTGGACACTTAATCACCAAAATACTTAGAAATGGCCCAAGGGCACATTTCCCTTTCACTGCTGCCGGAGCGGGCGGCGGCGAGCCACCTGGGATTTTGTCGTCCCGCAGGCCCTCCAATGTGGGGGCTTGTTCGTACCTGCGGGGGTGGAACCAGAGTTCCGTTTGTAATGGCACCTTGAGTGCCGGTGTCTGTTCATTGTGGCTATCGGGGCCTGAACATCTTGGTATTTTGGGTGTAATACCGTGTTTTTTCCTTATTTCGAGCACCAGGACTCGCCTGTCGGCTGGCTGAACCACTTAACCAAGCATGAGTTTCCCTGTGCGGAAGGTGACGAGTGAGGTATCCGTATCCCGGAGGCGTAGGAGTCCCTCGACTCGGTCGGCCTTGCCGCCCGAGGCTTCTCTTGCCTAGTTAAAGAAACCCTCGGCCGCTCTGTGATGGGCTGGAGCCGGAGGCAGCGGTGTCAGCGTGGACAGAGGTGGAGTTGGCTTCGAAAAGAAGACTTCGTCGGCCTAGGAGCAGGTGACTTCCTAGGCCGAGGAGGTGTAGCAGCGGCGGCTGGAACTTGGCCAGGTCGTCCACTGGCAAGACCGACGCCGGAGTCAGGCTGCCGAGGCCATGAGCCGGGCTGATGTCCTTGGGGGACAGCTGGCTGAGGCTTCGGAGCGGCTGATCAAGCCGTCTGCTCGGGCCGGGTTCCTGGAGGAGGCCCTGGCGGCGATGGCCCAGGCGCGGTGCTAACGTCTTCCTTCGAGGTGGAGATCCTCCGACCGTGTTGCCGTCCGAGGCCGGGTCGGATTTCGCCGAAGGTGGAGTCGACGCCGAGGGTGCTGCTGCTCCCCCTACCGATGTCTGATCCTGCAGTAGCAGTTTATCTGTAGTGTGCGTATGTTTTTTGCGGCCGCCGAGGCCTAAACATACCGTCGTCGTGATGTAAAGCTGCGTTTCTTTTCCCCTTGTTTCGAGTATCAGGACTTATTTGTCGGTAACAGAATTGTTTATCCGAGCGAGAGTTACTTTTCATGGAAGGTGATGAGTGAGGTATCCGTATCCCGGAGGCGTAGGAGTCCCTCGGCTCGGTCGCCCTTGCCACTTACGTGTACTCTTACTCGTCCGTAGGATTCTGTTATCGATATAGTCGAGAAGGCACGAAAAATCATTTTGGCAGAAAAGTTTTCGAGCGTTAAGACTTGTTTGGCCAGCGGAATCGCTTATCCGAGCGTGAGTTACTTATCACAGAAGGTGATGAGTGAGGTATCCGTATCCCGGAGGCGTAGGAGTCCCTCGGCTCGGTCGGCCTTGCCTGCTTACGTGTACTCCGTCGTTTTCAGGATCCCACTATCGAAGTAGTCGAAAAGCACGAAAGATGTTCTGGCAGAAAGACATTTTCCGAGGAAAATTTTGACGCAGAGGGGGTTCCCCCTTCTAGCCCCCGAGGGAGGGTCGGGCTTTGCCGAGGCAAGGCTGGCCTTTCCTTGATGGTTAGGCTTTATTTGCGTATGTAAACGAGGTATATGAACGACTTGAAAACATCTTAAGGGTAGAAGCGATGTAGCTGTCGGATGTTCCAAGCGTTGCTGTAGACCTCGCCTTGACTGTTGGCCAGCTTGTATGTTCTGGGCTTCAAAATCTTGGCGATGATGAATGGCCCTTCCCAGGGAGGCGTGAGCTTGTGGCGCCCTCGGGCGTCTTGTCGTAGCCGAAGCACCAAGTCGCCCACCTGGAGGTCTCAGGACCGAACCCCTCAGGCGTGGTAGCGTCGCAGGGACTGCTGATACTGCGCCGAGTGTAGTAAGGCCATGTCCCGAGCCTCTTCCAGCTGGTCCAGTGAGTCTTCTCGGCTGGACTGGTTGCTTCGGTCGTCGTACGCCCTCGTCCTCGGGGATCCGTATTCTAAGTCTGTGGGCAAGATAGCCTCGGCCCCATAGACTAGAAAGAACGACATGAAGCCCGTGGCTCGGCTTGGCGTCGTCCTCAGACTCCAGACCACCGAGGGGAGTTCCTTCATCCATCGCCTGCCGAACTTGTTGAGGTCGTCGTAGATCCTTGGCTTGAGTCCCTGTAAAATCATGTTGTTGGCACGCTCTACCTGCCCATTCGTCATGGGGTGAGCTACGGTGGCCCAGTCCACCCGGATGTGGTGGTCCTCGCAGAAGTCCAGGAACTTTCTGCCAGTGAACTGGTTGCCGTTGTCGGTGATGATGGAGTTCGGGACCCCAAAGCGATGGATGATGTTGGTGAACGCCACCGCATGTTCGGACCTGATGCTGTTTAGGGGTCGGACCTCGATCCACTTGGAAAATTTGTCGATAGCGACCAGCAGGTACGTGTAGCCCCCGGGTGCCTTCCGCAAGGGACCGACGAGGTCCAGACCCCACACAGCAAACGGCCAGGTGATGGGTATTGTTTGCAAGGCCTGAGCGGGTAGGTGCGTCTGCCTTGCGTAGAATTGACACCCTTGGCAGGTGCGTACAATCCTAGTGGCGTCGGCCACCGCGGTTGGCCAGTAGAAACCCTGTCGGAAGGCGTTTCCAACAAGGGCTCGAGGCGCTGCGTGATGACCGCAAGCCCCCGAGTGTATTTCTTGCAATAGTTTCTGACCTTCGGCGATGGATATGCACCGTTGGAGGATGCCTGAGGGGCTGCGGTGGTAGAGCTCCTTTACGTCACCCAGCAAGACGAACGACTTGGCGCTCCGCGCCAGTCGCCGAGCTTCAGCTCTGTCGAGGGGTAGCTCTCCTCGGTGGAGATATTGCAGGTACGGGGTCTGCCAGTTTCGATTAGGCAGGACCTCATTCCGCTCTTCCTCGACGCACAGTGCCTCACCCTCGGGGGCCGAGGGCGCCTCGGGCTGAGCCGAGGGCGCCTCGGGCAGGGCCGAGACCTTCTCGGGCTCGGGCGTATCGTCGGTCTTGACTGAGGGTTGATGTAGGTCTCGGGAGAAGACGTCCGGAGGAACCGTTGTCCGCCCCGAGGCTATCTTAGCCAGCTTGTCCGCAGTTTCGTTGTATCGTCGGGCGATGTGGTTGAGCTCGAGCCCGTAGAACTTGTCCTCCAGGCGCGGAACCTCGTCGCAGTAGGCTTCCATCTTCGGGTCGCGGCAATGGGAGTTCTTCATGACCTGATCGATGACAAGCTGCGATTCGCCCTGAGCGTCGAGGCACCGGACCCCTAGCTCGATGGCGATGCGCAACCCGTTAACCAGAGCCTCGTACTCGGCCACGTTATTGGACGCTGGGAAATGGAGGTGCAGCACGTAGCGGAGGTGCTTCTCGAGGGGTGAGATGAAGAGCATGCCCGCGCCCGCTCCTGTCTTCATCAGCGACCCGTCAAAAAACATGGTCCAGAGTTCCGGTTGGATCGGAGCTGCTAGAAGCTGGGTGTCGACCCATTCAGCCATAAAGTCCGCCAAGACTTGGGACTTGATGGCCTTCCGAGGAGCGAAAGAGATGGTCTCGCCCATGATCTCCACCGCCCACTTTGCAATCCTACCCGAGGCCTCTCGGCACTGGATGATCTCTCCCAGGTGGAAGGATGACACCACAGTCATCGGATGAGACTCGAAGTAGTGTCGCCACTTTCGTCGCGTCAGAATTACCGCATATAGTAACTTCTGAATTTGCGGGTAGCGGATTTTGGTCTCGGACAGTACCTCACTGATGAAGTAGACCGGCTTCTGGACAGGCAATGTGTGCCCCTCTTCTCGTCTCTCGACCATGATCGCGGCGCTGACCACCTGAGTGGTAGCGGCGACGTAGATCAAGAGGGCTTCTCCGGCAGCGGGGGGCACCAAGATGGGCGCGCTTGTAAGGAGCGCCTTTAGGTTCCCGAGGGCTTCCTCGGCCTCGAGGGTCCAAGTGAAACGCTCGGCCTTCCTTAAGAGGCGGTACAGAGGTAGGCCTCTTTCGCCGAGGCGCGAGATGAAGCGGCTCAGAGTCGCAAGGCATCCCATGACCCTCTGTACTCCTTTCAAGTCCTTGATGGGGCCCATGTTGGTGATGGCCGCGATTTTCTCTGGGTTGGCCTCGATGCCCCGCTCAGAGATGATGAACCCCAGGAGCATGCCTCGGGGGACTCCGAAGACACACTTCTCGGGATTGAGTTTTACGCCTTTCGCCTTGAGACACTTGAATGTCGTTTCAAGGTCGGAGAGGAGGTCGGAGGCTTTCCTCATCTTGACTACGATGTCATCGACGTAAGCCTCGACCGTTCGACCAACGTGCTCTCCGAACACGTGGTTCATGCACCTTTGGTATGTCGCACCCGCATTCCTCAAACCGAATGGCATAGTAACGTAGCAGTACATGCCAAAAGGTGTGATGAAAGAAGTCGCGAGCTGGTCGGACTCTTTCATCCTGATTTGGTGATACCCTGAGTAGGCATCGAGGAACGACAGGGTTTCGCACCCAGCAGTAGAATCCACGATTTGATCGATGTGAGGCAGAGGGTAGGGAACTTTCGAACATGCTTTGTTTAGACCAGTGTAGTCTGCACACATCCGCCATTTCCCACCTTTCTTTCTCACAAGCACAGGGTTGACTAGACATTCAGGATGGAATACCTCTTTGATGAACCCTGCAGCCATCAGCTTGTAGATCTCCTCGCCTATGGCTCTGCGCTTTTCTTCGTTGAATCGGCGCAGAGGCTGCTTCACGGGTCGAGCTCCAGCTCGGATATCCAGCGAGTGCTCGGCGACATCCCTCGGTATGCCAGGCATGTCCGAGGGACTCCACGTAAAAACATCAGCGTACGCGCGGAGAAAGTCGACGAGCACTGCTTCCTATTTGGGGTCGAGCTCGGAGCCGATCCGGACTTGCTTGGAGATGTTGTTGCTGGGGTCGAGAGGGACGGACTTAACCGTCTCAGCTGGCTCAAAGTTGTCGGCATGGCGCTTCGCATCTGGCGCTTCCTTGGAGAGGTTCTCCAGGTCGGCGATGAGGGCCTCGGATTTGGCGAGGGCCTCGGTGTACTCTACGCACTCCACATCGCATTCGTACGCGTGTCGGTACGTGGAGCCGATGGTGATGACCCCATTGGGGCCCGACATCTTGAGCTTGAGGTAGGTGTAGTTGGGGACGGCCATGAACTTGGCGTAGCATGGTCTCCCCAGCACTGTGTGGTAGGTTCCTCGGAAACCGACCACCTCGAACGTGAGGGTTTCCTTTCGGAAGTTGGAGGGAGTCCCGAAGCAGACGGGCAAATCGAGTTGCCCAAGGGGTTGGACGCGTTTCCCGGGGATGATCCCGTGAAAGGGCGCCGCGCCGGCCCGGATCGAGGACAGATCGATCTGCAGGAGCCCGAGGGTCTCGGCGTAGATGATGTTGAGGCTGCTGCCTCCGTCCATGAGGACCTTGGTAAGCCTGACGTTGCCGATGACGGGATCGACAACGAGCGGGTACTTTCCCGGGATCGGCACGCGGTCGGGGTGGTCGCCTTGGTCGAAGGTGATGGGCTTGTCGGACCAGTCTAGGTAGACTAGCGCTGCCACCTTCACCGAGCAGACTTCCCGGCGCTCTTGCTTGCGGTGCCGAGCCGAGGCGTTCGCCACTTGCCCACCGTAAATCATGAAGCAGTCGTGGACCTCGGGGAACTCCTCTGCCTTGTGCTCCTCCTTCTTGTCATTGTTGTGGGCTCTGCCACCTTCCGCCAGCAGCCCGGCCTTGTGGAAGTAGCGCCGAAGCATGACGCACTCCTCAAGGGTGTGCTTGACGGGACCCTGATGATAGGGGCATGACTCCTTGAGCATCTTGTCGAACAGGTTGGCGCCTCCTGGAGGCCTCCAAGGGTTCCTGTGCTCGATGGCGGCGACAAGGTCTGCGTCGGCGGCGTCACGTTTCGCTTGCGACTTCTTCTTGCCCTTCTTTCTTGCGCCGCGCTGAGCGGACGCCTCAGGGACGTCTTCTGGCTGGCACCCCTGAGGCTGCTTGTCCTTCTGGAAGATGGCCTCGACCGCCTCCTGACCAGAGGCGAACTTGGTGGCGATGTCCATCAGCTCGCTCGCCCTAGTGGGAGTATTGCGACCCAGCTTGCTCACCAGGTCACGGCAAGTGGTGCCGGCGAGGAACGCGCCGATGACATCTGAGTCGGTGATGTTGGGCAGCTCGGTGCGCTGCCTCGAAAATCGCCGGATGTAGTCCCGCAGGGATTCTCCCGGCTGCTGGCGGCAGCTTCGGAGATCCCAAGAGTTCCCAGGGCGCACGTATGTGCCCTGGAAGTTGTCGGTGAAGGCTTTGACCAGGTCGTCCCAGTTGGAGATCTGCGCAGGAGGCAGATGCTCCAGCCAGGCTCAGGCGGCGTCGGAGAGGAACAGGGGAAGGTTGCGGATGATGAGGTTGTCATCGTCCGTTCCACCCAGCTGGCAGGCCAGCCGGTAGTCCACGAGCCATAGTTCTGGCCTTGTCTCCCCCGAGTACTTGGTGATGGTAGTCGGGGTTTAGAACCGGGTCGGGAACGGCGCCCGTCGTATGGCCCGGCTGAAAGCTTGCGGACCAGGTGGTTCAGGCGAGGGGCTCCGATCCTCCCCGCTATCGTAGCGTCCCCCACGCCTAGGGTGGTAGCCTCGGCGCACCTTCTCGTCGAGGTGGGCTCGACGGTCGCGGCGGTGGTGCTCGTTGCCGAGGCGACCTGGGGCCGCAGGCGTTGTGTTCCGCGTGCGCCCGGTGTGGACCGAGGCTTCCCGCATGAATCGGGAAGTCGCGGCGCGATGCTCCGGGGGGTACCCCTGCCTTCGGGAGGCGGAGCTTTCGGCCCGTCGGACCGCGACATCTTCCAGGAGATTCTTGAGCTCTCCCTGGATACGCCGACCCTCGGTGGTGGATGGTTCCGGCATCGCTTAGAGTAGTATTGCTATTGCAGCCAGGTTCTGGCCGACCCCACTAGAAGCCGGGGGCAGCCTTGCCCTGGCATCGTCGGCGATGCGGTGTTGGACGTCCTGGGCCAGATGACGCGCTTCCCCTGCCGGTGCTCGGCCTGCCCACTCCTGCCCGATATTCTGCCGAAGCTGCATAAGTTGTCCTGCTCCCTCGTCGAGTCTGGCCTGCATCTCGCGGATTTGCTCGAGCTGTGCGTCCTGACCCCCCGCAGGGACTGGGACCACAGCTAGCTCCCGAAGGATGTCAATGCGAGGCGCAGACCTAGGGGGATCGTCGTCCTCCGGCATACCAAGGCGGTTGCCTTCATCAAGACCCCCTAGATCGACGTGGAAACATTCGTGACTTGGGCCACAGTCCTCGTCGCCGAGGCTGTGGCTACTATCGGAGCAATCGAAGAGGCAGTAGTCACATGCGGTCATGAAGTCCCGAATGGCACTAGGGTTATCGAGCCTAGAGAAATCCTAACCAGAGTCGGGCTCGTCATCTTCCTCGGAACCCGGGGCCCGTAGGTCAAGACGGCCGTCAGTCGGTCCCAGGCTGACCGCATATGATACCCCGGAAGGTTCGGATATGCCTTTATGAAAGCGTCCACCGAAGCGAGGTCGCTTGGTGGGTCAAAGCTGAATCTAAAAGGCACAGGATGGGAAATATACGGTACCTCCTGATCGACGGATGGTGACGAAGTCGCGTCGGGGACGGACTGCACCGTTATCTCAGGTACGAGACTAACGCCCAGCAAGTCCTTCGTGAGCGTGCTGGCGTTGTCCGTCTGCTTGGGGTTGGCGTGTTGCGGGGAAACGACGCTCGTCTTCGTCTCAGACGTGAGGTCAACGCCCGACGTGTCCCCCGTTGGGGCGCCGGCGCTGTCGACTCGCTCGACAGCCGACGAGGTGCCGCCTCCTGCTTTGCCATGGCTGCCCCGCCTCCTCCTCCGTCGGCGGGGAAGGTGACGGGACAGACCCGAATGTTGCTCTTCCGCCACGTGGGGAAGATGTCGTCGATTCCACGACCGGCGGGCGGGCTGACGGCCGCCATTGTCGTTGTCGCGCGACGGAGGAAGGAGTATCATGTCGTAGCTACCGTCGAAGGACATGAACTCGAGACTCTCGAAACGAAGCATCGTCCCGGGTTGGAGAGGTTGCTGGAGACTACCCATCTGGAGCTTGACGGGAAGCTGTTCGTCAACACGCAGCAGGCCCCTACCTGGCGCGCCAACTGTCGGCGTTTGGACCCCAGGGGGTCCCTGGACCGACGAGTAAATTGTCGCTGCGTGTCCCAGCCCAGATGGGTCGGCGCGAGACGGGACACAAGGGGGAAAACAGTAAGGGGAAACCGCGGCCTCGTGTTGTCCTGCGCCCAGGGCGGATGCGCTTGCAGTAGGGGGTTACAAGCGTTCGCGTGGGAGAGAGAGAGAGCGTGAGCCTTGTGCGAGGGCCCTGGACCTTCCTTTTATAGACGTAAGGAGAAGGCCCAGGTGTACAATGGGGGGTGTAGCAATGTGCTAACGTGTCTAGCAGAGGGAGGCCAGAGTCCTATGTACATGCCGACGTGGCTGTCGGAGAGGTTTTGGCGCCCTGTTCATGTGATGTCGTGGCCGTCGGAGGAGCGCTTGAGCCCTATAGGAGCACAACTGTCGGAGCTGTCGGATCCTTGCTGACGTCTCCTTGCTTCCGTAGGGGGCTGAGAACCGTCGTCGTCATGGAGCACGCGGGGTGCCATCATTACTTGTTTTACCGGGGCGACCCAGATGGGACGCCGGTCTTGTTCCCCGTAGCCTGAGCTAGCTAGGGGTAGGGTAATGATGGCCCCCCTGTGACGTGGTCGGTCCGAGCCCGAGGTCGGGCGAGGCGGAGGCTCCTCCGAGGTCGAGGCTGAGTCCGAGCCCTGGGGTCGGGCGAGACGGAGACCGTCGTCCGAGATCGAGGTTGAGTCCGAGCCCTAGGGTCGGGCGAGGCGGAGACCGTCTTCCGGGGTCGAGGTTGAGTCCGAGCCCTGGGGTCGGGCGAGGCAGAGGCCGTCTTCCGGTGTCGAGGTTGAGTCCAAGCCCTGGCGTCGGGCGAGGCGGAGACCGTCTTCCGGTGTCGAGGTTGAGTCCAAGCCCTAGCGTCGGGCGAGGCGGAGACCGTCTTCCGGTGTCGAGGTTGAGTCCGAGCCCTGAGGTCGGACGAGGTGGAGCTTCCTATGGCGCCCGAGGCTGGACTTAACTGCTATCAGTCTCACCCTGGCGGGTGGCGCAGCAGTCGGAGCAGCGCAGGCGGCGCTGTTTTCCTGTCAGGTCAGCCAGTGGAGGGGCGAAGTGACCGCGGTCACTTCGGCTCTGTCGACTGAAGAGCGTGCGTCAGGATAAGGTGTCAGGCGATCCTTGCATTGAATGCCCCTGCGATACGGTCGGTTGGCGAGGTGATCTGGCCAAGGTTGCTTCTCCGTGAAGCCTGCCCGAGCTGGGCCTCAGGCGAGTCGACGGTTCGCCCGTTGCTTGAGGAGACCCTCGGGCGAGGCGTGAATCTGTCTTGGTCTACTGTTCCTGCCCGAGGCTGTGTTCGGACAACGCGAGACCGTGTCCCTTGAGTGGACGGAGCCTTGACCGGAATCGCGCCCATCAGGCCTTTGCAGCTTTGTGCTGATGGGGGTTTACCAGCTGAGATTAGGAGTCTTGGGGGTACCCCTAATTATGGTCCCCGACAGGAGCCCCTGAGCCTCTAAGGGAGTGTTAGTACTTGCTTGGAGGCTTTTGTCGCACTTTTTTGCAAGGGGACCGGCCTTTCTCGGTTGCATTTCGTTCTGATGGGTGCGCGCGAGCGCACCCGCCGGGTGTAGCCCCCGAGGCCTCGTAGGAGTGGTTTGACTCCTCCGAGGTCTTAGCGTGTTTCGTGATGCCTCGGTCGGTCTGGTTGTTCCCTCATGCGAACTGGTCATTGCCCGGGTGCATAGTCAGGTTCCGAGTTGTCGGGATGGTATGTTGACGCCGTCAACGGTTTGGCCGGAGCCGGGTTTGCGAGAGCAGCCCCCGAGCCTCCGCACAGAGCGAGCTGGGCCTCAGGCGAGTCGATGGTTCGCCCGTTGCTTGAGGAGACCCTCGGGCGAGGCGTGAATCTGCCTTGGTCTACTGTTCCTGCCCGAGGCTGTGTTCGGACGAGGCGAGACCGTGTCCCTTGAGTGGACGGAGCCTTGACCGGAATCGCGCCTATCAGGCCTTTGCAGCTTTGTGCTGATAGGGGTTTACCAGCTGAGATTAGGAGTCTTGAGGGTACCCCTAATTGTGGTCCCTGACAATATATATATATATACACACGAGAGAACAACGACTAATCGATGTGTCTAACATCGAGTCGATCATAAATGTGTCTACTATCTCTTTTATCTTTTTCGCCTCTCTATCTTATTGTTCGTCACATCTTTTTATGAGATTTGTCGGCATTCTCGGTAACTTCACTAGTCTTAGGACAACCTCAAGTGTCCCTTCCAATGGGTCTTTTTCTGTGAGGTGCTTGAGACTGTACCGGTGAAAAATAGTATCTACATCATCTTAATCGGGTTCTATATCGATTTGTTTGTTCCACACTATATTTAGGGGTCGCGTGTCGATCGCGGGCATGCTAGCCCTTATTAGGCCTCCTTTGGTAGCCTGGGATCCCGGAAGGATTCCGGCCCATTCCCTGGCCTTGAAATCCACGGGTCCAATTTCCCTAGGGCAAAGAAAAAGTGTATTTGGTGTCACACGTCTCCCGGCCCAATCCGCGGGGGAAGAGCGGGCTTTCGCCCCCGGCCTCGTAACGTCGGGTAGGTTTTCCCCGACTCGACTGCGCTTCTCTTCTTCTCCTTCGCGAACCCGCCGTCGCCCACTGCCTCCTCTCCTACCTCGCGCACCCGCCGCCGGCTGCTGTCTCCTCTCTCGCGCGCACTGGCGTTCCCATCGCCGTCTCCTTATCTCCCTCGTGCAACCGCTGTTGCCTCCTCTCCACCCTTGTACCTGCCGTCGCCTCCTCTTCAGATTTCCTCTTCTTCACCCTCGCTGCCTCCTCTTCAGCCTCGCTACGGCCTCCTCAAATCGTTGAGACAACTGGTGCGAGGTCGGACGACGGGGACCATGCGAACAAGCTCGTTGCTGCCTCCTCGGCTCGTGCACCCTCATCTCAAGAAGTGAATCGCCTCAGGTGAGTACTTGCTGGTTCAAAGTAACAAAGTTGCTGGTTCAACTGGTGTTCTCTTTTGTGCGCGTCATAGGTTTACGTGCACGAAGAGCTTGGAAGTAACAAAGTGAGTATTCTTCTTGTATCTTCTTTACAACCAGATTATCACAGCAAGAACGTAGGACATTTAACAAGTTCTTGCCTAATTTCTCGCTCAAAGTTACTATTGTCTACAGTTTCTTGGTGTTCAATTAAGCATTGTTTCATGTCTGCTTATGAGCTGTTGGTGTCTTGATGATGACCATGATAAGACACTCCACAAACATGTATCTTTTTGCATGCTCTAATTTAGTTACCTTGTTTTGTTTCTATATAATCATGTTCAACTAATATCTGATTTGGTTAGCTATATATATATATATGTTTTTGTAGCTGTTGCAAGGAGACAAGGGATGTAGCTCTCTGGTACTAAATAGAAGCTATTCAAAGGAAAGTCAAGATGATCATAGTCATGGTTGTGTTAATGTTTTGGGCAAGCCAAATACTTTTTATTATGAGTATGTGAAACATATGTTAAATTTGTTTTGGGCTATGTTTTATTATGACTATGTTTTTTATGAGACTATGTTTGACATTGGTCTTGTACAGTAGCTGCACACATGGGCTACTTGTACATGTGATGTTTATGAACTCTACTTGAGTGCATGTGATGTTTATGAACTCTACTTGAGTGCATGTGCATGGGCTACTTGTACATGTGATGATGCTAAATTGAATAATCACATCTATCTAATTTTTCTATGCATTGAGACTCTATGTTTGTATTATTGTTATGCCATGCAATCTATGCACTGAAACGTTCAACTATGTTTGATCTCGTTGACATATTCTGAATTACAATACGCTGCTGCCAATTTGTATAATTGTAATCAATTTTCTGATCATTTTGCTAGTGATGCATGGCAGATAAATATTCAGGAGATATCATACTAGCTGCTGGCTACTCCTTGGCTACTAGTTTCTTGTAGCAGGGGAGGGTATCCTTGGCTGTTGGCTGCCAAAGAGCAATAGGGGAGGGCAGCCCCATCGGACGGTGCTCACCCAGGGATCTTGGGTAGCAGGGATTATGCTCCCTGGGTGCGGACTCCCCTGGGCTCCTCTACCACAGCTGCCAAAGGAGGCCTTAGTGTTGAGCAGGAGCAAGCAGTAGAGAACCATTGACCAAGCGTCGGATGAAAGCCTCAAGGCTCATCCATAATCCTCCTCCTCTATCTTAAAAACCACCAGTACCGTACAGAGGAAAAGAAGGCGAGAAATGAGAGGAAAGAAAATCCTCTGGCTGTCCTGCCACTGCCAGGAGGAGAGGACGACCACCGCAGCAGCAGGCAGGCAGGAAGAAGGAAAAAGGAAGGGGAGCAGCAGGTGCTGGGTCGGTCGACGACGATCGGTGCGGTGCGGTGGCGCCCGAAACGTTCGAACCAACAACAACCGCGGTGTCCGTACCGCGCACCGCCACGGAAGCGAAAGGCAGGCGGGCCGAGAGGGGCCCATGCGGAAAAGGAAACCGGGACGAGACGACCGGGGGCCCCACGCCGGACCAGAAAAGGGAAAGCTACCGCCGAGCGAACCCCGTTCAAATGAACGAGCGAACGGACGAACCCACTTACCCACACCACCACCACCGGCCACCCTCTCCCTGCCCTGGCCCCCCCGCTTCGCCTACTCCTCCTCCTCCTCCTCCTCCTCCTCCTCCTCCGCCTCCCTCCTACAAATAGCCACCACCACCACCACAGTGACGCCGCCGCCGCCGCAAACGTCGCCCCCGACCGAAGCCTAGCCACCACCACCAGCAGCAACCTCGCGTAGCAGCGCTCGACACCGCTGGACGCCCCGCGCCCGCGCGAAAGCAGGTAATTCCCTTACTCTCCTTCGTCCTCACCGGCCGTTTCTGAATGCTGCGGCCACAAAAGGGATTACGCATCTCGCACTAGCTCCGGCAAGTCGTTAGGCTAGGCCATACTGCAACATGGCTGGCTGGCTGGCTGGCAGCGTCTCTGATCAGTCGTTGACCTACTGTTACTAACTGAGTAAAACTAGTGTCGCCGTGTCTTTTCTAGCTCTGTCCTCGCGGATACACGCTCGCTTCAGGTTTTGCCTGTCACCATGATGGCCCTCCCGGGCCTTAAGTTGTGATCAGGTGTCCAGATATATGGATACGTTATTAATGTATGATATCGGAGACAAGCTCAGAGCTATGTTCCTGCTGGAAAGCCAAACCTTTTCGATTGATCCAATGATAATAATAAAAAAAAAGCTTTTTTTTAAGGAAGTTGTTGTCATGTCCCCTTTTCGGGTCAGATCGGTTAACAACCAACTCTTCAATACGTTTTGTGTACATGTGCAGCTTTAACCGGATATTCATAGCAAAATCCTAAAATAATGCAAGCACTAGAACCATTCTGTTTTGGGATTCTAGAGGACAAATATAACACTTAGGGAAACTCCATTTTTTCTAAGAGATTCCTATTTTTCCAAGAAAAAATGAACTAATATTCTTTTAGAAAATGAAAATATCTTAGAAAAATAGGGTTTCCAAACTAGCCCTTAGCTAGTTTTTGGTTATGGGTGGGACGAAGTCGTTCCGTTTCCAATTTGTTGTTGTTTGGATTAGTTCCATTTAGGTCAGAGTGACTCTGAAAAGGGAAAACAAATATGCTTAGATGTTGAACTATCCGGCTATCTCCAAAATCTTCCCGACGGAGCTGCTCTCTGGCATGGAACCGCTCCATCCTAACAGGCTTTCGAACCTAACATTGTCTTAAAAACGTCGAGCGTACCAAATAACATTCTCCTTGTCCCACCTTATATTACTCCAACTAAACCTTCACATGTTTAATAGTAGTATATATACTCAGTTATTCAGTCTGCGGCAGACACAGGTTCAATTTTTTTTTTTTTGATTTTTTTCATATAATATAGTTGTCGTCGGCTTTGTTCCTGGTCTTCTCTTAAACCATCTCTAGTAGGTCATGAAAACAGTCATGCAAAGTCCTGCTTTGTATCGTAGATTGTAATATTTATTTGTAGAGTAGAGTGTAGTTTGAAATAGAGAATGAGGTAGAGAGTGAAATATATATTCTGGTGGAGATAGTTTTATAGCGATACTTGTTTTATCCTCTTATTATGGAATACATGATGCACCCAGCTTCTATACCGATACCGTCAAATAATTTTAAGTCCATAGCATATAACGACATTGCCATACTAGCGACATACAGGATCTCTAGCTAGCGAATAGTTAATCCCCTTGGTCGACTCATTCTATCCGCCACTGCCATGTCATTTTCCTGGTTGGTAGTGACTAGTGAGAAAACCATTGTCCACATGACGGATATATATAATATTTTCATACGGTTGGCCTTTCCATGTCGATTCTCTTTGCAAGGTAGGATCGGAGCACCCTGTTTCCTCCGTGGTCACAGCTTCGCCAGTTGGTCGTCCTTGTTCCTTGGCAAAAAGGTCTTAACGTTTAAGCTTGCTGTAGCATGTTGAGGGAATCAGTAATGGGCTCAGCACGGATTAAAACCAAACAAATAGACTAAGTATGAACTGTGGATGTTAAAAAAAAAATCGTTTTGGTGTTGTACACAGGACCTTGATTCTGTCGTTGGCGATACCATGGATGTGTCCTACGAGAAGTGTGCTGATCCGTCGAACTCGGACCTGCCTAGCGCTGTTGTTGATGCTGAGCGATACGACGATGGCGGCTCCGAACACCTGGGATCTGCTGTAGTAGAGGGAGCTACTGGAAACGAAGGGAATTCGGGCACCGAAAGTTCCGAGCAGACTGGTGATGGTAAGTTTGATGCTTGTGCCAATTCCAGTGAAGCATTTAGCTCTTGGATCTGGCCGTTTGCCTAGTGTTTACTGAGTTAGATGCGCAGGGCAATGCGTGCTGACACTGGATCATGGTTGTAATTGTATGAATTCAGAGCGCGCTGGAGGAGGTGAAGGCTCTCCTGTTGATGTCGAAAACAACGCTGATAAACAAGAGAGCCAGGAGACGACGGTTCCGATGGAAGAAACAGAAACGAGCGACGGCACCTCGATCACGTCGATGGAGGATGCCCTGGAACCGTACCGTCATCACGATCTCCCGTCGGAGCCTGAGGATGTGGGCAACCACACTCCTGATCCTGATCAGTCCAGCGGCAAGAACTCCAAAGGAAACAGTAGCGTGTTCCAGAGCGCAAGGAGGGTGCTGGCTTCAACCAAGAAGGTGGGTATATCTCCATTTCTCTGAAACCCCCTTTTTTTCCCTTCATGTATGATCCCATCAACATTTTTTCTATCAGAGTCACACGGAAATAATGCTCAACATTTTTTTTTCTTGCAGAAAACTCCATCTGCAACTGCACGGAAGCCACTGCAGTTGACTAACAGAGGTAACCAGGATGACGCGAAATCGTCGGCTGGAAAGGCCGCCACGGTTCCATCAGGCCCGGTTTTCCGCTGTACTGAACGCGCCGAGAAGCGCAGAGAAGTATGTGACATAACTTTCTTCTTCTTTTTTTTTTAGAAACTATGAATCAGACTCTTGGTAAAGGGGGGAATAATGTGGTTATGATTGTTGTTTTCATGCTTTGCTTCGCAGTTTTATATGAAGCTGGAGGAGAAGCATCAAGCTATGGAGGAAGAGAAGATTCAGTTGGAGGCTAAGTTGAAGGTAAATAAATTTATCTATATGGCTGCCATTTGACATCTTCAGATTGTTCAGCTGACCTGAACCTTCTAGGCGTAGTTGAAGTTGATCCTTCACTGTCCGTCATGAATAAAGCTCAGTTAACCAGAAGGGGTCTTTATTTACTGTTTCTTCATGCATTTCAGAAAGAGCAGGAGGACGCACTGAAGCAGCTGAGGAAGAGCCTGACCTTCAAAGCCAACCCCATGCCGAGCTTCTACCACGAGGCGACGCCGTCCCCGAAGGCCGAGTTCAAGAAGCTGCCCACGACCCGGCCCAAGTCGCCCAAGCTGGGCAGGAGGAAGACGGTCTCGACCTCCATGGAGACGTCCAACTCGTCGTCTGAGAGCGAGGGCACGAGGCCGTGCTGCCGCGCCAGCCGCGACGGCCTCGACAGCAGCTGCAGATGCGGCGGCAGGAGCAGGCCGCAGGCCGCGAACGCCAAGCCGGCCGCCGGGCCCAAGAAGCCGCCGCCGCAGCAGCAGCAGCCGAAACACCGCGCCCACAAGATCGCCGGCGAGGGCGCCATCAACATCGCCGTGCACTAGCCGCCGCCGCTTCTTGAAACTTCTTTCCGGTCGCATGCATGCAGGACGATGGCGATGGCGTGCGGATTTTCCTTCTAAGTTATGAGAGTGCTTTGTCGGCTTGTGGATTTGGTGTAGATAATAATATAAGTTATGGTGACGACGAACGAACAGGGGCTGCTGCCACGAGTGAGGCCGGTCAGTCAGACAGAGGTGGTGGTGTTTATTGCTTGCTTGCTTGTTTGTCTGTTTCTTTGTTTATTTATGCTAATCTTATTTATTTAATCTGCTGTCGAGGATGGCCTGCGCATTGCCACTGTGCAGCGCTGCTTGTTTTTTTCTTCTTCTTCTTAATTTATGGGGAGTGGTAAGAGAGACTTGAGTGCTGGATGTAACGTGTACAAACGAAAACGAAGGCTTGCTGGTGGTGGTGATGGAGGATTTTATCTGAACTATGCTCATTCGCTGCACTTCTATTGAGTTCTTCAAGAGCTTGCTAAACTTGCTTTTTCTCCGAGTTCTGTTTTGGATGCTACTCTGGTTTTGTGCTGTGCAAAATGCAGAGGAACAAACACATTTCTGAAGAACAGATTTTGCAATGAGGATAAGATCATTTGGCGGGACAAAACGGCGTTATTTGGATTGTGAAGCAATTAATCGTACCAAACGTTCCCCATGTTCGTTCTCGGCATGCTGCAAAACCTTTCCTTGCCAATACCTCGCCCTTTAACTCCACACCCGCCCGCTCTAAAAAATTTATGTCTAACTAGGGATGGACCCGGATATTTATTCGGATGTCAATTTTTTGGTCTTCTTTCTTCGATTGTGAACAAATAACATATAGAATTTGCTATGTAAATTTATATTCTAGTTTTTAGCATTGAGGCTATTAATCTTCACAAAAAATAAACATTAAATTCGTTCTAGATATTTTTAAATAATTGATATAAAATTTGGATGTCTATCCGAATACGGATTCGGATGTTTTTTTCATCTTTTTTGTTGTAGGGAGAAAATAATGTACATAAAAATTATACAAAAAAATTATTTAAATACTTCATAATATTCTTCATAGCATTGCCAAAAATTAGCTTTAAATTATATGTATATCTATGCTAAAATATTAGATTTGTGATACAAGTCGGATGTTTTAGGAACATCCCTATGTCTAACCACTAGTGGAGAAGATCGGATAACGACTTGTTGATAGAAAGGTCGACTACTTAACCGCGCAGGACGCCTCACCCTAGTATCTTCAGTGCTCTCCTTCATGCCGATCTACCACCTATCCGTATTCCCCTTACAAAATGGGCTAGAAAGCAAATTGATAAGATTCGACGTTCTTGCCTATGGAAAGACGAGGATAACGTGCACGGGGGCACTGCCTTGTTAATTGGCAAACGGTGGCTAGACCAAAGGACCTAGGGGGACTAGGGGTGCTTGATCTTGAGAAATTCAGTCGTGCCCTCCGGCTCCGTTGGCTTTGGCAAAAATGGACTGACAGCTCAAAGCCTTGGGAAGGGCTCCAGGTCCCTTGCAACAAACTAGATCGCATGTTGTTACAGACGTCCACCACTGTGGCGATTGGTGACAGCATCAAAGCAAAGTTCTGGCACCATAGTTGGCTCAACGGGGAGGCTCCACGCAACCTGGCCCCTCACCTCTTCAAGCTGGTCAGAAGAAAGAACAAATCTGTGGCCCAAGAACTGACTAACAATGCTTGGATTCAGTCTCGCGAGGGAAAATCACAACCACCACGCAAATTGAGGAATTTGCCTATCTCTGGATTAGGATCCAACATGTGAGCTTGCAGCCGGATGTAGAGGACACCTTAATCTAGAAATGGACACAACACGGTCTCTACTCCTCCAGCTCAGCCTACAGAGCCCAATTCTTGGGTTCCTACATCAACCACAAGATCAGCCTCATTTGGCAGGCTAGAACAGTGAACAAATGCAAATTCTTTGCTTGGGTGCTCATCTAAAATAAACTCCTCATGGCTGACAACCTAGCACGTCGTGGATGACCGCACCAATCGTCTTGCACCCTCTGTAATGGACCTATAGAATCAGGACTCCATCTATGCCTTCGCACGTGAGGTCTGGAACACAGTTCTTGCCTGGGAAAGCTTTTCCCTGCCGCAACAGGTTGATTTGAGCAACATCTCCAGCATTAGAGAGTGGTGGGAGGAGACAGAGACTCTTTCCGCAAGATCGCAAAAGAGAGTTCAATGGTCTGGTCATCTACACTATGTGGAACCTTTGGAAGGAGCGCAATCGAAGAATCTTTGAGCATTGCTCGCTGTCACCGCTCCAGATCGCATGTCACACCCGGTTTTAGAAGGCAAACCGAATGCGAACCATGTACGTGCCAGGATCAGCAATTCACGTACACAACAGTTACATGACATGGACATCATCACACAGTGCTCAAATAGTATTAAAAGGGAAATAATAGTCGATTACATCATATGTCTAAGACATCCACATAGTCTTTACAATAATCAAAGTGTGGAAAAGAAACGTAGATAAACGCGGCCTTCACAGGCAGCTGACTGGGGGTTTGCCGCTAACCCACGCCTAGAACTCGTCGTAGTCTTGGAACTCCTGGAAGTCTCCTTCCATGGCTTCATCTTCTCCTGAGCAGTGATTGCAATGCGGACAACCTGGGGGGGTTTGGTGTGTAGAGCAAGGGTGAGTACACATCAACATACTCAGCAAGTGTCCTGTTTGGCTGTAGTGGACTAGCTTTATGTGGGGATAAGTCAAGCAGTTGCTTTTAGTTGGTCAGATTATTATTACTAGTAGAAAAAGCCAAGATTTAGAGTTAACCCACGTTATTAACCCAAATGTACTCCTTTCCAAACGGAAAGAGTACCACTTACCATTACCAGAGTCAAAACCAAGAACCATCAGTCTCATTGTCACCTGTAATCCGAACATCTCTGATCAAGTACCACTAATCACTGGAGCTCCCTTGGTCGCTCATAACCGCGAGCACGGCTGATATATCAGTTTTCATAACACTCTGCAGAGGTTGCGCACTTTACCCACAAGCCGTGATTCCCTCTTGCCTCGGGCCGATCAAACCCTTAAACACTACCAAGGTGAATAGGCAGGGTCTCACTACGTAGCCTTTACAAAGATTCCCTGAGGCTGTAGCCGCCCGTTAGGTTTCCTAAATGTACCGCACTCCTCCCCAAGGGGCAAACCAACCTTGGCAGAGCGAGCCGCATACACCGAGCCCCATTGACGGCACGACGGCGAAGCGAACTACACCTCAGTTCCTCTAATTATTCAGCTAAGGGCGTCCCACTCTGCCCTCATGGTTGCACTGTTTTCCCGGGCGGTCATCCAACGAACAGGTCCTTATAGAGAGGCACTCGAGAAACAGCTCGAGCCCCCTTAAATGTCACAGTACCATCATCATAATCAAAAGGGAAAACAACGTATCATAGATAATCTCATCATGTTCATTGATTAGAGTTGAGCAATAGCATAAGACTAAGCAATAATAATCCAACCCAAATAGGTAAACAAGGACATGGATAACAAAAGCTAGTAAATCCTTAGGTATAAATGTGTAATGCGGGAGGTGAATTAAAGAGTGAATAGGACAGAGATAGGTCGAGGGACACTTGCCTCCACCAACCGACTGCTGCTCAGGGGCTTCTCCTGCGAGTTCTTCGGGTTCTCCGACCGGATCGTTCTCTATGCGAGCGCAAACATACATACATCCACATATTTAATACAAAAGAACAGTACACCATACAATAGAATGCAGTAAGTAAACAGACGTTCCACGCGGGCTCGCAATTATGGTTAAGAGAGAAAGAGGAAAAGACAGTCGAGAAACGATCACGTTACATTATTATGAATTAAACCACTCGCTCAATTGAAAGGCATTAATGTAGACACTACGTTTAGCATAAAGTAAAGTCATGTTTCATGTCTAATCATTATAAGCAGATGAAGATAAATTAAAAGGATTGTCGCGCGGTGAGACGCGTGACATAGCACTCTAAATCGAATTAAGAAATTAACGACTCGTCGTGCAATAGAGCGCACGACGAGACACTTGCATTAATTATAAAGAGACGTTGAGCGTCGCACAGCGAAACGCACGACGGCACACGTCGACAGAGCTGAGCTTAAAGTGAAACGTCGCGCGACTGGACGCGCGACGTCACACAAAAAACAACCTGAAATCAAAATGGATCATCGCGCGACGAAGTGCGCGACGCAACACACTAATATTTATAAATTAAAAGAATCGTCGCGCGATGAAGCACGCGACGCAACACGTCGACTAAACAATTTTAAATAGATTAAAACGAGATTAAGCGCAGTGCGACTACGGTCGCACGCGCGAAAGCACGTTACGCGTGCCAAAGGCACGCGAACCGTGAGGCACGCGGGACGCGAGTCGTCGGGGCAGGGGCGCGGGGCCGGGCATGGCCGCCGGGGCACGGCCGGGGAGCGAGGGCTCGCGACGGGGCGGGCTCGGCGAGGCGAGGGTGCGGCGGGCAGGGGCCGAGCCGCCGGCGCCGGGCGCGAGGACGCCGGGGCGGCACGGTCAGGGGGTCGCGGGCGCGGGGCCGGGGAGGGCTCGCTGGGCGCGGCGCGGCTCGCCGGGGCGCGGCCGAGGGGGCGCGGGGCTCGCCGGGCCGAGGCCGGACGCGGGGGGGGGGGGTGGGGAGGGAAGGGGCTCGCCGGGGAAGGGCGCGACGGGCTGAGCCAGACGTGGGGAGGGGAGGGGGCTCGCCGGGGCTGAGCGCGCGCGGGGGAGGGCGCGGCTTGCCGGGGCGGGGCCGAGGCTGGGCGCGGGGACGTCGGGGCGGCGCGGGCCGAGGGGCGGCTCGCCGGGGGCGGGCGCGGCCGGGACGGGGCCCACAGGGGCGCGCGCGACGGGGGCAGGGGAGGGCGCGCAGGGGAAGAAGAAGGGGAGGGGAAGGAGAGAGAGAGGGAGAGGAAGGGGAGGGGAAAACTCACCTCCGGGGATCCAAATTTCGGCGATCTCGACTCCAAACCCTAGGGCACCACGAGGAGAGAGGGAGAGGTGGAAGAGAGAGAGGTTGCTGCGCGGGAGAAATCAAATGAAGCAAATGGATCTGGGGGGAAGGGGAGGGCGCGCATGGGGTGGCCAGGGGCGCGCGGGCCGGACCGGGTCGGGCTAGGCTGGACTGGATCACAACGCGGATCGGAACCCATGACACGCACGACCATTAAACGGACTCCACTCGCAAGACGAAAAACCGAAACAGAACGAGACGAACACGCAACATCAGACAAAGAAATGTGCGTCGGCATGATGCAACACCCATGACACTTAGGTTTTGTTCATACATGACACGGACACCTGTCACTTTACTGGTTTTGAACTTGGGAAGGAGGAGCGAAACAGGAAGAGAAAAGAGAGTAACACCCGAATTTGGTGAGAGAAAAGAAGAAAAAAATTCTACCCCCAAATTCAGGGCGTTACATCGCAGGGAGAGTAAGAGAGTGTGTTTTGCTCTATAAAAGTGCGTCCAACCGCCTTGGCTTGTACTAGGGTTGTCTGTCATGTTCCTTCTTGGGTGCCCGATCCTTTGGCCTGAGTGTCGTCGATGCTATGTACTTTAACTTTTTTCCCTCTCTTAATTGAAAGACAGAGCTCGCCGACTCGATAAAAAAATGATAACCGTGATGGCAAGTAATAAAAACTAGTGTAAGAGAGATAAATCGAGACCTATTTAAAGTAAGTTTTTGGCTTGGAAGTCGACTCGATAAACTTTTCATGTTTGAGTTGTCGTACTTGGGCCAATGTTTGATAGCAGTTGTCTGATGGCAGTATGGCACAGAAGCCGACTTAGAAATTTTGGTCGTTTAATTTTTGAGCTGGATTTGCAATTGAAAACAGCTATCTAGGCAGATCTTTGATTTCACGGACACAGTTTTGATTCAACTTAAAGTTTCAAAATCGCAACCCTCATGTTTCCAAAATTTCGCACATAAGGGTTTTGCTAAGATTTGCCCAAAGCTTCATTAAGGCTAATAGATGTCTAAAACATAGTGAATAGTCTATTTTATTCCTACATGGTAAACAATAATTAGCCACAAGGGAAAGGAAAGAAACCAATAG
Organism: Zea luxurians; assembly: GCA_029449295.1. Taxonomy (NCBI): domain Eukaryota; kingdom Viridiplantae; phylum Streptophyta; class Magnoliopsida; order Poales; family Poaceae; genus Zea; species Zea luxurians. The sequence goes on along the minus strand of JAOPSE010000024.1, from coordinate 30,556,052 downwards.
AATATGAATCGCCGTTTTCTAGTTTTATGATCTACTAGGTATATGCCCGTGCGTTGCAACGGAACCAATATGTTAAAATACATTGATATGCAAAAATACTAAATGTTATCCTATACTTTTTTAGCATCATAAAAGTGGATGTTTATATATCTTAAAAGATGTAGGACTACTCTAAAGTTCTAGAGACAACTTGATTTTGATTGACAGCACAACATATGGTCATACATATGTTATTGCTGCATTATTTTTTCTCGTTGCAACATACAGGTATTTACCTAGCATGAATATAAAATGACATTGCTCTATAACTATAAGTGCTGATGTAAATTTTATCCCAAAAATGAAAAAAGCAAATAAGCAGCAAGCCAGCAACAATTTTGTATAAGAAAAGAGTTACCTCATCAGAAAGTTTATATGCAAGTTGTGCTCTCCTTACATCAATGGGTGTGTCTATATCAAGACCTAAACCGAGAGCATTTTGTGACTCCAGAATGTTCTTGAGATGCAATAAGAGATATATGGAACAATAAATATAACAAAAAAATAATATTGATGGTATGACTTCAGAATTGAACTAACACCTAAACAAAACTGAGAAGGTATGCAGAAATTTAACGAGTATTTTTATAATCAATAACCTAGGAATCAATTGCCTGCAAAGAATTTGACATGGTTATAACATGGGCCAACTGAAAGCTCCAAGTATCTCATTCATATATCAAAGCATAGACACATTCCCACCTTTGTTCCATATCAACATCACGATCACTTGTTTCCAACCTCTCTCCGTATATGCGTCTACCAATCTAGTAAAACAAGCAAAGAGGAAAAAGGTATCTTATTGGCATAAAACATAGCGAATGTGGGATATAGAGACGAAAACAATAAGATCATAGGAGATAGATCAGGAGCTAATACCTCCATGTGCATGTTAGCAGCATCTACATCATCAAGCCCAGGGTTTTCAGCATCACTTGAGTCCACACTCCTAAATAAATTATATGAATATCAAATACTCAGATTACAAGCAACATATATGTTTCATGTCTTGAATTTAAATATACGACATTGGCAGAAACACGTTAACCGGCCCAAGGATAAAGAGCATACCAAGAGCAACTTCTGTACCTTGTGCTTGAGTAAGGAGAGCGAGATCCATACCTTTCACTTAAAAATGTGATTTTTTAGAATCAAAGCACCTGGCTTCAAAAACACAGATAAATGTGCTAAAGGTAAATGGTTGCTTTGGATTTGACATGGCACTAAAAAGGAAAAGTTTTAGTTGTACCCAACACCAAATAATATATATGAGATAACAACAACTGAAACTATAAGAAAGAAAAATTGCCACTAATTAAAGCATTCTATGTTGTATCATTTCAGACATTAAGTCTAGTACAACATTACAGAATTCCAGTAGAATTTAGCACAAAGTTTATACACGGGGAGAAAAGATATTTTACATAATATGGTTCTGTCATGAAAAAACTTACTTGATTGTCTGTCCCAACAAACCCAAAAAATTGAGATATGTTTCCCTTTAGAAAATAATTCTGCAGAGAATCAACATAAATTATTTTACATAATATGGTTCTGTCATGAAAAAACTTACTTGATTGTCTGTCCCAACAAACCCAAAAAATTGAGATATGTTTCCCTTTAGAAAATAATTCTGCAGAGAATCAACATAAATCTTTACTCCGAATTATCATAGTTGCAAAGGCGTTGTGGGCGACCGCGGGGAGGGACACGACCTGTCTTGGGTGACAATACAACTTTCATCATCAGCTAAAGCAAGGTCTCCAGCGCAAAAACTATTTACAAAAATGTTCGTCGTCCTCTGTCGGACAAGAGCATCTCTCAGCGTAGTACCGAATTTTCCTCTACCGGGAAAAAGGCGAAGAAAGAAACTTACAGACAGACAGTCATTAAAAGCTCCAGCGACTATGCTCCCGCCTCCATCGGCGGTGAGCAGTTTAGGTCGAGATCGAACACGGCGGGCTTCCTTGCCGACACAGCGGCCGGTGGCGACGGCGACAGATCCACTACCGATGAACAGTCCGAGCCGCTCTGCGCCACGGTGACTGTCGGCGCCAGCTTGAGCACACGACACCCTGCTTCCACGGCGGCTGCAACTACGGCCTGCTTGAAGAAATAGTATGGGTGCGTAACGGGGATGCTGCCAAAAGGGAAGCATACGACGACGGCGCCCATGCCCACGGCCGCCGCGCGGTGGAACATGTCCAGCTCGAGCAACGGCGGGAGCGGCATGGGCGCTTACGCGTCGCCGCCGCCGCTGACGGGGAGGGCGAAGATGTCGTCCGGTAGTGGCATGCGCCGTCCCATCGGTGCCTGGCCCTGGCTTGCGCCCGCCTCGACGTCGGTGCCGCGGTTTGCCACTGCGACCCTCCTCCATGCAGAGTGGAGGCATTGCCCCCGTCGCCGAGGTCAGTATCGTCGACCTCCATGGTGTGGGGAGCGGCGGCGACGGTCGATTCGGCCGTTGGCTTGTGAGCGGGAGAGGAGGCGGAGGAAATGGGGAGGAGGGAGAACCTGCTGTAAATGAATAGTGGGAGAGGAGGCGAAGGAAACCGGGAGGGGGCGCGGACTGCCAACATGCGGCCCACTCGTCGGAGACTGTATGGATGGGAGAGGCAGAACCATGGTGCACGCGGTCTACACTAAGGTCTTATAGAATAGTAGAGATTAGCACTTATTGGCAAGGTTAAATGATTAATATACATATAATTTATCTACCTCCTGATTAACAATTAACTAATTCATTAGTTAGAGCATCTTCAACAATACCTCAAACTAGTGCCTCAAATTGAAATATGAGGCTCTAAGTAGTAAAAATTACTCGAACAGTGCCTCATTTCATAAAATTTGGTCAAAAATTATAGGACATCGTCTCAAGTGCCTCAAATATACTATACTGGGCTGCCCTATAATTTAAATTTGAGGCTTTACTGTTGGATCAAATTGTTTTGTTAGTGCCCTAAATTCTACAAAATATACTCATTTTTAAATTATAGGATATTTTTATAGGTTAACATTGTTAAAGATACTCTTAGCTCATTTAAAGGTTAAAGTGATAAAATTAGTCGTATACATGTCCAAATGGACGTGCCGGGCGAGCCCGGCACGGACACGACTGGGCACGACCCGACTCAGACGTGCCCAGGCATGGCACGCCAGTTATACGGGTCGGGCCGGGCTGGCACGCGGGCCATTTGTGCTGCCCAGGCACGACACGCCCAAGGTTAAACGGGCCGGGCCGGGCCGGGGGCACGTTTAGCCCATTAGTGCCGGGCTGGGCTCGGTGAGAGCACCTAGAGGGGGGGTGAATAGGTGATCTTGTAAAAACTTGAAACTTAATCCACAAAACTTGATTAAGAGTTAGCACAATAAAGCCAAGTGGCTAGAAAAGAGTTCTTGCACAACACGATAACCACAAGAAGATCAACACAGAGATGGCACAGTGGTTTATCCCGTGGTTCGGCCAAGTCCAACACTTGCCTACTCCACGTTGTGGCGTCCCAACGGACGAGGGTTGCACTCAACCCCTTTCAAGCGGTCCAAAGACCCACTTGAATACCACGGTGTTTTGCTTTCTCTTTATTATATCCCGCTTGCGAGGAATCTCCACATCTTGGAGCCTCTCGCCCTTACACTTTGATTATCACAAAGAAGCACAGAAGTAAGCATGGGATGAGCAACGCACACAAGACACAAAATCAGAGCAACACACACACAAGTCACAACATGAGCTCTCAACACAACTCAAAGAGTTCTCTACTCAAATGGAGCTCTAGTTGCTATCACAAAGAATCGAATGCGCGGAATTAAAGTCTTGGTGCTTAGGAATGCTTAGAGAATGCTTGGTGTACTCCTTCATGCGCCTAGGGGTCCCTTTTATAGCCCCAAGGCAGCTAGGAGCCGTTAAGAGCATTCCAGGAAGGCAATTCTTGCCTTCTGTTGCCTGGCGCACCGGACAGTCCGGTGCACCACCGGACACTGTCCGGTGCGGATTTATTTCCTTCTGTGGTGCAGCCGACCGTTGAAGATCCAGAGCCGTTGGCGCATTGGACATTGTCCGGTGTACACCGGATAGTCTGGTGCCCCCTTCTGACCGTTGGCTCGGCCACGCGTCGCGTGCGGATTATGCGGCCGACCGTTGGCCCGGCTGACCGTTGGCTCACCGGACAGTCCGGTGCACCACCGGACAGTCCAGTGATTTATAGCCGTACGTCGTTGATCGCTTCCCGAGAGCGACGACTTCGCCTGTGAATGGCTCACCGAACAGTCCGGTGCACCACCGGACAGTCCGGTGATTTATAGCCGTACACCTTTGATCGCTTCCCGAGAGCAGCCAGTTGACAGTCGCCAGCCTGGCGCACCGGAAACTGTCCGGTGCACCACCGGATAGTCCGGTGCACCCAGACTGCACAGAGTCTTGGCTGCTTAGCCAAGTCTTTTCCAAATTGGTCTTTTCCTGTTTCTAGCACTTAGACACAATACATTAGTCTCCAGAACAATGTACTAAGTCTTAGAAACATACCATTACTCTTGATTTGCACTTTGTCCATCAATTGGCATAGGTTAACACTTAAGCACTTGTGTTGGCACTCAATCACCAAAATACTTAGAAATGGCCCAAGGGCACATTTCCCTTTCAATCTCCCCCTTTTTGGTGATTTATGCCAACACAACAAAAAGCAACTAAAGAAGTGCAACATCAATGCAAATGAGAACACAAATTTGTTTTGATTCAAATTTGGCATATTTGGATCATTCTTTGCCACCACTTGGTTTTGTTTTTGCAAATCAACCTCAATTTCCTATCTCTAAGTCAAACACACTTGTTGAGACATAAAGAGAGTTGTTCCAAGAGAAATTGATCAAAGATTTCAAAAACTCCCCCTTTTTCCCATAATCAACTATTCTCCCCACAAGAGGCCAACTTTTGACAAAAGAGACAACAAGAGAGTTTTGACAAACCAAAGGCTCTATTCTACTATTTTCAAAATTCTCAAGTGGTAACTGATCCATTTATTGCTTTGGCCTTATTTTCTCCCCCTTTAGCATCAAGCACCAAAACGGGATCAATCTTGGCCCTTAAACCCCATTGCCTCACCAAAATCTTCAAATAAGAGTACAAAGGCAATAAGAATATGGAGATGAACTTGGAGTGAGTTACTGTCTCATCGGAGTGCAGTGGAAGTCTTGCATGGTCCAAGTTCACATTTCCCTTTCAATCCACCTTTGAGACTAAATCAAGTAAACTCAAGCACACAGTTAGTCTCAAAGGGTCAAGTTGTAGCATGCCTCCCCCTAAATAAGTGCATAACTTGCAAATGGACTTGTGAGGTCCGGGGATCATGAGTACAACTTGAGCACCATAAACAAAATGCATAAGGGAACATGGTCAAAGCGTAAGACACATGTATGCTACACATCAATCCAAGTTCCGCGAATCTAAGACATTTAGCTCACCACGCAGCCTGCAAAAGGTCTTCTCATCTAACGGCTTGGTAAAGATATCGGCTAGCTGGTTCTCGGTGCTAATATAAAACACTTAGATATCTCCCTTTTGCTGGTGGTCTCTCAAAAAGTGATGCCGGATGTCTATGTGCTTTGTGCGGCTGTGTTCAACAGGATTATCCGCCATGCGGATAGCACTCTCATTATCACATAGGAGTGGGACTTTGCTCAGATTGTAGCCAAAGTTCCTGAGGGTTTGCCTCATCCAAAGTAGTTGTGCGCAACACTGTCCTGTGGCAACATACTCGGCCTCAGCGGTGGATAGGGCAACGGAAGTTTGTTTCTTAGAACTCCACGACACCAGGGACCTTCCTAAGAATTGGCACGTCCCTGATGTACTCTTCCTATCGACCTTACATCCAGCATAGTCGGAGTCTGAATATCCAATCAAGTCAAAGGTAGACCCCTTTGGATACCAGATCCCGAAGCAAGGCGTAGCAACTAAATATCTAAGAATTCGCTTCACAGCCACTAAGTGACACTCCTTTGGATCGGATTGAAATCTAGCACACATGCATACACTAAGCATAATATCCGGTCTACTAGCACATAAATAAAGCAAGGAACCTATCATAGACCGGTATGCTTTTTGATCAACGGACTTACCTCCTTTGTTGAGGTCGACGTGTCCGTCAGTTCCCATCGGAGTCTTTATGGGCTTGGCATCCTTCATCCCAAACCGCTTTAGCAAGCCTTGCGTGTACTTCATTTAGGAGATGAAGGTGTCGTCCTTGAGTTGCTTCACTTGGAACCCAAGGAAGTAGTTCAACTCGCCCATCATCGACATCTCAAACTTTTGAGTCATCACCCTGCTAAACTCTTCACAAGACTTTTGGTTAGTAGAACCAAATATTATGTCATCGACATAAATTTGGCACACAAATAAGTCACCATCACATGTCTTAGTGAAAAGAGTTGGATCGTCTTTCCCAACCTTGAAAGCATTAGCAATTAAAAAGTCTCTAAGGCATTCATACCATGCTCTTGGGGCTTGCTTAAGTCCATAGAGCGCCTTACAGAGCTTACATACGTGGTCGGGGTACCGTTCATCCTCGAAGCCAGGGGGTTGCTCCACGTACACCTTCCCCTTGATTGGCCCGTTGAGGAAAGCGCTCTTCACATCCATTTGGAACAACCTGAAAGAATGGTGAGCGGCATATGCTAGCAAAATACGAATGGACTCTAGCCTAGCCATAGGAGCAAAAGTCTCCTCAAAGTCCAAACCTGTGACTTGGGCATAACCTTTTGCCACAAGTCGAGCCTTGTTCCTTGTCACCACCCCGTGCTCATCTTGTTTGTTGCGGAACACCCACTTGGTTCCCACAACATTTTGCTTGGGACGAGGCACCAGTGTCCAAACTTCATTTCTCTTGAAATTGCTGAGCTCTTCTTGCATGGCCAACACCCAGTCCGGATCTAGCAAGGCCTCTTCTACCCTGAAAGGCTCAATAGAAGAGACAAAGGAGTAATGCTCACAAAAATTAACTAATCTAGAACGAGTAGTTACTCCCTTGCTAATGTCACCCAAAATTTGGTCGACGGGATGATTCCTTTGAATCGTCGCTCGAACTTGGGTTGGAGGTGCCGGTTGTGCTTCTTCCTCCATCACATGATCATTTTGTGCTCCCCCTTGATCACACGCCTCCTCTTGATGAACTTGTTCATCATCTTGAGTTGGGGGATGCACCATTGTTGAGGAAGAGGGTTGATCTTGCTCCTTTTGTTCCTGTGGCCGCACTTCTCCAATCGCCATGGTGCGTATTGCGGCCGTTGGAACGTCTTCTTCATCTACATCATCAAGATCAACAACTTGCTCTCTTGGAGAGCCATTAGTCTCATCAAATACAACGTCGCTAGAGACTTCAACCAAACCCGATGATTTGTTGAAGACCCTATATGCCTTTGTATTTGAGTCATAACCTAACAAAAACCCTTCTACAGCTTTGGGAGCAAACTTAGAATTTCTACCTTTCTTTACTAGAATATAACATTTGCTCCCAAATACACGAAAGTAAGACACATTGGGTTTGTTACCGGTTAGAAGCTCATACGAAGTCTTCTTGAGGAGGCGATGAAGGTACACCCGGTTTATGGCGTGACAAGCCGTGTTTACAGCTTCCGACCAAAATCGCTCGGGCGTCTTGAATTCTCCAAGCATTGTCCTCGCCATGTCAATGAGCGTCCTGTTCTTCCTCTCTACCACACCGTTTTGCTGTGGTGTGTAGGGAGCGGAGAACTCGTGCTTGATCCCTTCCTCCTCAAGGTACTCCTCCACTTGAAGGTTCTTGAACTCGGACCCGTTGTCGCTCCTTATCTTCTTCACCTTGAGCTCAAACTCATTTTGAGCTCTCCTTAGGAAGCGCTTGAGGGTCCCTTGGGTTTTAGATTTATCCTGCAAGAAGAATACCCAAGTGAAGCGGGAAAAATCATCAACTATAACAAGACCATACTTACTTCCTCCTATGCTTAGATAGGCGACGGGTCCGAAGAGGTCCATATGAAGCAACTCCAAAGGTCTTGATGTGGTCATCACATTTTTGGTATGATGAGAGCTTCCCACCTATTTACCTGCTTGACAAGCTGCACAAGGTCTATCTTTTTCGAAAGTAACATTTGTTAGACCTATCACTTGTTCTCCCTTTAGAAGTTTGTGAAGGTTCTTCATCCCCACATGTGCTAAGCGGTGATGCCACAGCTAGCCCATGCTAGTCTTAGCAATTAAGCATGCATCTAGACCGGCCTCCTCTTTTGCAAAATCAACTAAATAGAGTTTGCCGTCTAATACACCCTTAAAAGCTAATGAACCATCACTCCTTCTAAAGACAGACACATCTACATTTGTGAATAAGCAGTTATATCCCATATTACAAAGTTGACTCACAGACAACAAGTTATATCCAAGCGACTCAACTAAGAAGACATTAGAAATAGAGTGCTCGGATGAAATAGCAATCTTCCCTAGTCCTTTGACCTTGCCTTGATTCTCGTCACCGAATATGATTGAGTCTTGGGAATCTTTGTTCTTGACGTAGGAGGTGAACATCTTCTTCTCCGCCGTCATGTGGTTTGTGCATCCGCTGTCGATAATCCAGCTTGACCCCCCGGATGCATAAACCTGCAAGGCAAATTTAGGCTTGGATCTTAGGTACCCAACTCTTGTTGGGTCCTACAAGGTTAGTGACAATATCCTTAGGGACCCAAATGCAGGTTTTATCTCCCTTGCATTTTGCCCCTAATTTCCTAGCAATCACCTTTCTATCCTTTCTACAAATTGCAAAGGAAGCATTGCAAGCATGATAAATTGTAGAAGGTTCATTGTTTACTTTCCTAGGAACATGAACAACATTTTTTCTAGGCATAACATTTTTCCTAGTCAAATTTTTATTATGCATAATAGAAGAACTTGAGGCAATCATTGCATTTGAATTGTAAGCATTACAACTCCTATCATAATGAACATTTCTAGAAAATTTCCTATCATGGTACATGAAAGCATGGTTCTTTTGACAGCTGTTAGTCATAGGGGCCTTCCCTTTCTCCTTGGCGGGAATGGGAGCCTTATGACTAGTTAAGTTCTTGGCTTCCCTCTTGAAGCCAAGCCCATCCTTAATTGAGGGGTGTCTACCAATAGTGTAGGCATCCCTTGCAAATTTTAGTTTGTCAAATTCATCCTTGCTAGTCTTAAGTTGGGCATTAAGACTAGCCACTTCACCATTTAGTTTTGCAATGGAAACTAGATGTTCACTACAAGCATCAACATTAAAATCCTTGCACCTATTGCAAATCACAACATGTTCTACACAAGAGTTAGATCTATTTGCTACTTCTAACTTAGCATTCAAGTCATCATTAATACTCTTTAAGTTAGAAATAGACTCATGGCATGTAGATAGTTCACATGAAAGCATTTCATTTCTTTTGACTTCTAGAGCAAGAGAATTTTGCGCACTAATAAATTTATCATGCTCTTCATACAAAAGATCCTCTTGCTTTTCTAACAATCTATTCTTATCATTCAAAGCATCAATCAATTCATTAATCTTATCAATCTTAGTTCTATCTAAGCCTTTGAATAAGCATGAATAGTCAATTTCATCATCACTAGATTCATCTTCACTTGAAGAAGCGTAAGTACTAGTATTACGAGTGCTTACCTTCTTTTCCCTTTCCATGAGGCAGGTGTGATGCTCGTTGGGGAAGAGGGATGATTTGTTGAAGGCAGTGGTGGCAAGTCCTTCGTTGTTAGAGTCGGACGAGGAGCAATCCGAATCCCACTCCTTTCCAAGATGTGCCTCGCCCTTTGCCTTCTTGTAGTTCTTCTTCTTTTCCCACTTTCCACTCTTCTTTTCCTGGTCACTCTCATTATCGGAACAATTAGCGATAAAATGACCAATCTTACCACATTTGAAGCAGGAGCGCTTTCGCTTCGTCTTGTTCTTGTTGGGGTGCTCCTTGCGACCCTTTAGCGCCGTCTTGAACCGCTTGATGATGAGGGCCATTTCTTCCTCATTAAGCCCGATCGCCTCAACTTGCGCCACCTTGCTAGGTAGCGCCTCCTTGCTCCTTGTTGCTTTGAGAGCCACAGTTTGAGGCTCGTGGATTGGGCCATTCAATGCATCGTCGACGTATCTTGCCTCCTTGATCATCATCCGCCCGCTTACAAACTTCCCAAGTATTTCTTCGAGCGACATCTTGGTGTACCTGGGATTCTCACGAATATTATTTACAAGATGTGGATCAAGGACAGTAAAAGACCTTAGCATTAGGCGGACGACGTCGTGGTCTGTCCATCGTGTGCTTCCATAGCTCCTTATTTTGTTGATGAGGGTCTTGAGCCGGTTGTACGTTTGGGTTGGCTCCTCTCCCCTGATCATTGCGAATCTCCCAAGTTCGCCCTCCACCAACTCCATCTTGGTGAGCATGGTGACGTCATTTCCCTCATGTGATATCTTGAGGGTGTCCCAGATCTGCTTGGCATTATCCAAGCCGCTCACCTTATTGTATTCTTCCCTGCACAAAGATGCTAAAAGGACAGTAGTAGCTTGTGCATTTTTATGGATTTGTTCATTGATGAACATGGGACTATCCATACTATCAAAGTGCATTCCATTTTCTATTATCTCCCATATACTTGGATGGAGAGAGAACAAGTGGCTACGCATTTTGTGACTCCAAAATCCGTAGTCCTCTCCATCAAGTGAGGGGGTTTACCGAGGGGTATGAAAAGCAAATGAGTATTGGAACTTTGCGGAATACGAGAATAATCAAAGGAAAAATTTGAATTAACCGTCTTCTTTTTCTCGTAGTCATTGTCGTCGTTCTTTTGGGAAGAAGAGGACTCGTCACTGTCATCGTAGTAGACGATCGCCTTGATGCGCCTCGTTTTCTTCTTCTTCCCATCTTTTCTTTTGTGACTCGCGCCCGAGTCAGTAGGCTTGTCATCCTTTGGATCATTGACGAAGGACTCCTTCTCCTTATCATTGACCACCATCCCCTTGCCCTTAGGATCCATCTCTTCGGGCGATTAGTCCCTCACGTGAAGAGAACGACTCTGATACCAATTGAGAGCACCTAGAGGGGGGGTGAATAGGTGATCCTGTAAAAACTTGAAACTTAATCCACAAAACTTGATTAAGAGTTAGCACAATAAAGTCAAGTGGCTAGAGAAGAGTTCTTGCACAACACGATAACCACAAGAAGATCAACATAGAGATGGCACAGTGGTTTATCCCGTGGTTCGGCCAAGTCCAACACTTGCCTACTCCACGTTGTGGCGTCCCAACGGACGAGGGTTGCACTCAACCCCTTTCAAGCGGTCCAAAGACCCACTTGAATACCACGGTGTTTTGCTTTCTCTTTACTATATCCCGCTTGCGAGGAACCTCCACAACTTGGAGCCTCTCGCCCTTACACTTTGATTATCACAAAGAAGCACAGAAGTAAGGATGGGATGAGCAACACACAAGACACAAAATCAGAGCAACACGCACACAAGTCACAACACGAGCTCTCAACACAACTCAAAGAGTTCTCTACTCAAATGGAGCTCTAGTTGCTATCACAAAGAATCGAATGCGCGGAATTGAAGTCTTGGTGCTTAGGAATTCTTAGAGAATGTTTGGTGTACTCCTCCATGCACCTAGGGGTCCCTTTTATAGCCCCAAGGCAGCTAGGAGCCGTTGAGAGCATTCCAGGAAGGCAATTCTTGCCTTCTGTTGCGTGGCGCACCGGACAGTCCGGTGCACCACCAGACACTGTCCGGTGCGGATTTCTTTCCTTCTATGGCGCAGCCGACTATTGAAGATCCAGAGCCGTTGGCGCACCGGACATTGTCTGGTGCACACCGGACAGTCCGGTGCCCCCTTTTGACCGTTGGCTCGGCCACGCGTCGCGCGCGGATTACACGGCCGACCGTTGGCCCGGCTGACCGTTGGCTCACCGGACAGTCCGGTGATTTATAGCCGTACGCCGTTGATCGCTTCTTGAGAGCGACGACTTCGCCTGTGAATGGCTCACCGGACAGTCCGGTGCACCACCGGACAGTCCGGTGATTTATAGCCGTATGCCGTTGATCGCTTCCCAAGAGCAGCCAGTTGACAGTCGCCAGCCTGGCGCACCGGACACTGTCCGGTGCACCACCGGATAGTCCGGTGCACCCAGACTGCGCAGAGTCTTGGCTGCTTAGCCAAGTCTTTTCCAAATTGGTCTTTTCCTGTTTCTAGCACTTAGACACAATACATTAGTCTCCAGAACAATGTACTAAGTCTTAGAAACATACATTTACTCTTGATTTGCACTTTGTCCATCAATTGGCATAGGTTAACACTTAAGCACTTGTGTTGGCACTCAATCACCAAAATACTTAGAAATGGCCCAAGGGCACATTTCCCTTTCACTCGGGCCCAGTAACCAAATATACATAAGATATCAGATTTAATAGAAATGCACATAGAACATCACATTAAACCATACATGTACACAGAATACATCAAATTTAACAAAAATACTTTGGAGCCTTAGTGCAATGCTGCCTCATTAAAAACCTTCCTAGGTAAAAACTCACACCTCGTGAGAAAACCCTTGGAAGGAAAAGAGTACAACCGGCTCCTTAAATTATTTATAGGTTCATAGTTCAGTCCACAGTCCACAGTCCATATGAGCATATTACAAATAAGAGAACATAAATAGGTAGGAAAAAAGAGAGAATAAGTTTAAGGCTGTTTGCTTTTGGAACTCTTTAGTGCTGCTTCCTTTCTCCCATCTCCTCCTCCTCCTTCATGTTCCTTTCTTTTGCTCCCTAGTGATACTCGTTGCTCATCATCTAGGTACATATCTTCAAAGGTTGCTTCAAGTTCTTTGGTTTCCTTCTCCACAGTATGTTGCTTGTGCTGGTCAGCCAACTCCCAATCCTTGATACATGAGAGCACTTCCACCATGTCTGTCGTCAACCGTCGTCGCCGCTCCTCGAGCACCCTGCTAGCTAGACTGAAAGTAGATTATGAAGATATTGTAGAAACAGGGACAGTCATAACATCTTTAGCTAGTATAGAAAGAATAGGGTAAGTTTGATTGTGGCGTTGCCACCACATAAGAATGTTGAAATCAGGCCCAAATTTAGTTTTAGTGTCACTATCAAGGTAAGAAGTTAACTCAGATAAACCAGTAGATGTACCAGCTGTACCAGTATTGCTGTAATTTTCATCATCACCATATATATCATCCCATGCCTCTGTGGCCTTACTAGAAACACTACCTGATTGTGGTTGAGGAGTCAAGCAAACTCCTCCAAATTTAGCCTCATAAATTTGATACATCTTAGTTAACTTGGATCTAACACATGAAGGATATCTACTATAGTCAGTCCCATTAAGAGAAGATAATCTTTGAAGAACTTTATGAAAGCCCCTCATCTTTGCTCGAGGATCAAGAATGAAAGCAAATGCATAAAGAATGGGTATTTCCCTCCAATATTTCAGAAATTTTCTTTTCATAGGTACAACAGCATTTCTTAAAAGTTCATGATTCTCATATGCATTTAGATGTCTAGCAATTTTCAAAATATGATGCAACATTAAAGGTGATGTAGGGTAATATATCCCAGAAAGTGCAACAGTTGAGTCATAGAATAATTGAAGGAAACACAACAATTTTTTAGCAACAACCTAATGATTATCAGTCAATAAAAAAGACCCATCCTCTTTGCAAGTATAATTAGTTGTAATCCACACAGAGAAAGTGCTATGATAAGGAACTAAATGTTTAAGCATCAGGAATGTTGAATTCCACCTAACATCCATATCTACTCCAAATTTACGTGGTCTAACACCAACACTCATGCAGTACTGTATATAAGAAGCAATTCTTTGATTTGAAGAGTTTAAAAATGTTATAGCTGTCCTAAAGTCTTCAAGATATGGTTGCAAACGTTTCAAACAACTTTTAACAATCAGATTAATAATATGGCAAGTGCAACGCTGATGCAAAAAGATAGTACTCAAATCACTCTCATTCCTACTAGGTGCAGGTATCAAATGGCCAATATAACCAAAAAAGACAGGTTTCAGAACATCAATAGCAGTTTTGTTAGATGAGGCATTATCAAGCACAATAGCAAAAATCTTATCAGTAATGCTATAGTCATTTGCAACCATTTCAACACGCTCAGCAATGTTAAGACCTGTATGAGCAACCTCTATAGGTCTAAGACCAAGCAATCTCTTTTCTAAACACCAATCAGAGTTCACAAAATGAGCAACAACACTAATATAGTCCTCTTTAGCTTTACCCGACCATATATCAGATGTCAAAGCAACAGATGAAACATGTTTAAGGACTTCAATAAGTAGTTCAACACGATCATTAAACAGTCGAACCAAGGAGGAGGCACCGAGCATCCTCTGCCTCATTATGTGCTTCAAGCCGTCGATCCTCGATCACGACATCGATGTTGAGTTCATCGTTAGCCGAGTCCGTGGACATGGCCATATCCTTAGTCGGCTTCTCCGGCTCCTCACGGTGTGCGGCGCACACACAAGGCGCACACCTGAACAAATCAAGCTTATGGTTAGGGTTACGTGCTCACGGCGGCGGAGCGAGAGAACGAGAAAGAAGACGGCTCACATGGCGGCGGATCGAGAGAACGAGAAAGGAAGACGACACCTAGAGACCGAGAAAGGAAGACGACACACACACAAACGACTCACGGCGACAGAGCGAGAAAGGAAGAAAGGACCGAGAGAACGAGATTTAGGGTTACCTGCAACACCGGAGCACCGGATCCACCAACGACAAGGCAGACGACAGAGGTAGAGGAGCGAGCTTGGCGCAGATCGAGGTTTAGCCATTTTGGGTTAGGGTTAGGGTGCACCGAACAAGCGGAGCGAGAAAGGAAGAGGATAGGACGGACTGAGAGAGGAAGAGGAAGATTAGCGTCGAGCCGTCGGTCGTCGGCCGGAGACCGGAGTTCTCCACCGGCGTCGGCCACCAGCAAGTGCTAACCCTAAATCTCCAAGCCGAGTCTCCCGCGACCGCGACCGCGAGAGAGGAGAAAGGAGCAGAGCAGGCAGCAGGTTCTGAAATTTGGAGAATGCAACCGCGTGTCCGCGTGAGTGACGAACTCGTTTTTTAACCGGGCCGGTGCCGTGCCAGCGCCTTAACCGGGCCGGGCCCGTGCCAGCACCGCGTGCCAGGTCGCCTGCCCAAGTACGGCACGCGCACCGGGCCGGGCCGGCACGGGCACGAGGCCTGCGTGCCGGGCCGGGCCTGAGCCGTGCTAAGGCGTGCCGGGCTATGAGCTACTTATCGGGCCGGCCCGGTTTGGACATGTATAATTAGTGGAGATGAATCTTTTCTTTCCGACTCACCAATAAAATCGCGACGGACGAGATTTACCAACAGCCAACCAGGGAAGATGTTTATGCCACGTCATGTCGCGCCAAAGCGTGTCAAATACAGCGGTCCCACATCAGTACGTCACCAATCGAACCGAATGGACCAGTCGACGTCATCGCCTCCCGCCCTCCCCCGCCTATCCGCTCGGCCGTTGGCGCTCACCAAAACCACCCAGAAGCCTCCGCTTGACCGCTTCACTCGCTTTCCGCCCGCCGCGCCATGAGCGCCGCCGCCTGCATGTTCGCTGCCGCCGTCTCCCTATCATTCCCGTCGACCTCCGCACCCTCTTCCGCAAGACGCCGCCGCCTCCGGAGCCCCACCACCCTCCTCCGCTGCTCCCCGACTCGCCGCCGTGGGCCGGTCCGGCGGACACTCGACGAGCAGCTGCTCGAGGCCGCGCCGGCGGAGACCGAAGACGTACAACCCGCTCTTGATTTAGAGGATGGAGGAGGGATCGCTGAGGGCGATGAAGTGGGAACAGAGGAGATGGAGGAGCTGGAGCAGCGCCCGCCGCCGAGGGCTTTCGTGAAGAGCAGGCGGCAGCGGCAGGAAGAGGAGGAAGCCGCGGCGTGGCAAGACCGGTTCAAGCTCATCAATGGCAAAGAGGTAGCGGATTGCGTAGCTTCAGCTGCTTGCTTTTGTTGCTCCGACAGGCCCGCCTGGCGCCGGCCTGTTTGACAGATTGGGCGGTTTCTACTCAGCGTGTGGAGAATATGATAACCTGCAGCGATCCATCAAATTCACCGGAGAGAACTTTTGATTGTTACATCCCCGCTAGATATTTTGGGCCGTGACATGAACATTAGAGCTGTGAGTTGGTGTTGCCTGCCAGTTTCATCATGTCTGATTTCTGTCTGAACCTGTGTACCTGGCTACCTGCAGATATTTCAAGAGAAGGCTTATCTGGTTGGTGTTGAGTGCAAACGGACAGGAGGGAACCTGTTCGGCATAGAGGAGTCCCTTAAGGAGCTGGAGCAGTTGGCTGATACGGCGGGCCTTCTGGTAGTCGGCTCAACCTATCAGAAGTAAGCTTCAGTTTGACTGGAACATCTCGACTGAGCCTGCGCTGTGCTCTACTAGCAATCATGGTTACACGTTTTCACCATAGATAAGATGGGACACCACGGAAAAACTGAGATGCCTGGTCAATCTAATTCGTGGTCCACAGAAACTTCACGGGCAACTTGGATAGATGAAATGCTACTGTTAGTTCAGATTTTCAAAATGTACTCTGCAGCATTGCCACAATCTGAAATAAATATAGCTCAAATTTCCCTCTTAATTTCCTGTATAAGCTGTATTGTTATGTTCTTATGTAAGATTGTAAGACTATGGCAGTATGGCATGACATACAAACCACTTGGCTTGCCTTTTCTTATTTCTACAGAGTACAGTGGTTCTCATGCTTTCTATTTTCCAATAGGCTTTCTACCCCAAATCCAAGGACTTACATTGGTTCAGGAAAGGTTTCTGAAATCAGGACTGCAATCCAAGCACTTGATGTTGAGACTGTAATTTTGGACGATGAGTTATCCCCTGGGTAAGATTCTCACTTATTACTCTGCTTGTTAGAGTACCCGTTTAGGGTTTGGTGTTTACCCCGTGTATTTACCTTCTCTCCCCTGTGTAAAGGGCCAAATCCATCTAACTTAGTCTATTAATATATCACCCAACCCCTTGTTAGGGTTTTCCACATGGTATAGAGATAGGTTTCTTTTTTCCTCTTCTCCTCCCACCCACCCGCCTCCACTTCCCTGCCAGCAAGCCCCAGCCACCGGCGCCTCCTCCCCTCATCACCGGCCAGCCCAGGCGCCGCCGGCACCCCCTGCAGGTCACGCCCGCCGGCGGCTGCCCCCCGGCACCGGCCGCGTCCCTGTGCCGGTCGTGCCCCCCCGGTCGCACCCCTCGTCGGCCACGCCCCCCAACCGTGCCGCCCCCAGCGCTGCCTGCAACCCGCCAGCAGCGGTGCGGCCCTCCTGCATCGGTCGCCGCCGTCAGCACCCTCCTCTCTGCGATGGACCCCATGGAGGCAGCCACCTACACCATCGGTGCGCCCGTCGTCCCCGGCGCCGCCGCGCTCGCCCCAAACGCTGCGACCGCCGCCGCAGCCGCGGCCGCCAGCGCACGCCCTACCGACGTTCTCGGCCTCTCAGGGTACCCGACGAGCACAGGCACCCTCAGCACCATCGTGGCCTCCGACCCCATCTCGCCGGCTCGCTTCTCCCGGCAGTCGCCCCTGGCTTCCCATCACTCGCCCGCTCGACGCCGACGCCACATGGACTTCCCTGGTGCCCTCCACCGACTCTGCATTGGCCTCCGCCATCGCCACCATCTAGGCAGCCTTGCCCGCCTCTCAGGCGCGCGAGCGCGCCCCTTCCCTCCCTCGCCCTGGAACAAGAGCATGCCATGGGCGCCTCTTTGACTGTCCAGATGGCCATCGCGCAGCGTCTCAACCACGACCCTCCTCCGGTCGTCCATGAGGCCCTCCGCTCACTCTCGAGCCCCCTCGCCTCTGGACTCGACGTCGACCACATCGCCGCGCTCCACGCTCAGGCCGCTAGACTCCACAACATCCGGTCCCTCATGTCCAGCATACTGGACCTGGCGCCCTCACGCTACCCCCGGTGTGCGTGGTCAAGTCCTCACGCTTCAGCGGTATGCTCTCGCGGACTGTCCTCGGCGACCTCGTCGCCTAGCCGTCTCCAGCCTTGTGCTTGATCGACAATGTGGTGCTCTCGTGGCTCCACGACACCATTACCGTCGAGCTGCAGGACATCATCCACGACAAGGCGGACACCGGCCGACGGGCATGGCTCACTCTCGAGGAATAGTTCTTGGGAACCGGGACACTCGGGCCCTCCACCTCGGCGCCCAGTTCCACCAGTTCTCTCAGGGGACCTCTTCGTGGGGGAGTATTGTCGCCAGATGAAGGGCATGACAGACTCCCTCTGCGACCTCGGCGAGCCGGTGGGCGACCGTACCTTGGTGCTGAATCTGCTGTGTGGCCTCAGCCCCCGTTACGGCCACCTGAAGGCTCTCATCAAGAGGACCGTGCCCTTTCCCACCTTCCATGACGTGCAGAACGAGCTTCTCCTCGAGGAGCTCACCATGGTGACTGAGGCACCCGCTTCGGCCCCGACACTCTACAACGCTCCTCTCGGCGGTCAGATGCCTTCTGGGGGGCAAGCCCCTCGTCCTCCATCGACCGGGGCCCCTGCTAGCCCTCCTACCTCGGCCCCTCGGTCGGCTTCCATCGTCGATGGAGGATGTCGCCCCCGCAAGGGCGGACACGGGGGTGGCAGCTCCCTTCCCGTGGAGGTTCCACTGGGCAGGGTGGCGGCTAGGGCTGGCCATCCATCCACAACCCCTAGACCGGGACCATGTCCATGTGGTCGGGTGAAGCACCGAGTGCCACCCGCCCCGGCACCGACTCTCCTGACTGCGCCTCCCTACGGCGTACCTCAAACGCCTGCCTACGACGTACCTCCATATGGCGTGCCACCGATGACACCGGCTCCACCCTAGCTCCCGCCTCCGGGGACCCCTGCGCGACTCCCTGGTCCCCGCTAGCTAGAAGCTAGGACACCACCTCCCTCGCCGCCGCCTATAGCACCATGGCGTTGGCCCCTCCCTCATCTGACTAGGTCATCGACTCTGGTGCCTCCTACCACACCACCCCCACTGTAGGCATGCTATCTCGCTCCCATCCCCATCATTTCTCCCATCCCACATCGATCGTCGTTGGAAACGGTTCCACTTTGCCGGTCGCCTCAGTAGGTGACTCGGTTTTCCTTGGGCCGTTCTATCTCAACGATGTTCTCGTAGCCCCTCACATCACCCATAATCTCCTTTCTGTTCGTCGGTTCACCATCGACTACTCTTGTTCCATTGAGTTTCACCCCTCTGGTTTTACTGTGAAGGATCTAGCCACCAGGACCCCTCTCGCCCGATGTGACAGCGTCGGACCCCTCTACACGCTTCGGTCTTCCACCATCGGCGTGTCTCCACCTCCCGTCCTGGTCTCCACCACTTGGCATTGTCGTCTCGGCCACCCAGGACCCGACGTCATGACAAAGCTTACCAGCAGTTTAGATTCTTCATGCAGTAGGGGACATTTTGAGGGCCTCTGTCATGCTTGTCAGTTAGGCCGACATACTCGTCTCCCATTCACTACTTCTTGGGCTGAGCAGGCTTTTGACCTGGTTCATTGTGATCTCTGGACCTCTCCTGTACTCAGTCTTTCTGGTTATAAATACTATTTGGTGATTTTAGATGATTTTCCCATTTTCTTTGGACTTTTCCTCTTCGGTTGAAGTCTGACACATTCACCACCCTCACACACTTCTTCGCCTGGGTCTCCACCCAGTTCCGTCCTCCGGTCCATGCGCTGATGTGTGACAATGGCCGCGAGTTCGACAACCACGCCTCCTGTTCTTTCTTTCTCACCAATGGCGTCCAGTTGCATCTCTCGTGTCCCTACACCTCTGTCCAGAATGGCCGGGCCGAACGCATGATTCGCACCACCACTAATATGATCCGCTGCCTCCTCTTCCGGGCATCTCTCCTTGCCAGCTACTAGGCAGAGGCCCTACACACCGTCATACACCTCCTCAATCGTCTTCCCTCGAAGGTGGTGAGCCACCCTACTCCTCACTTCGCCCGGTACGGCACAGCCCCCTCCTACAACCACCTTCGCGTGTTCGGTTGTGCCTGCTATCCTAACACTTCCGCCACCGCTCCCCATAAGCTATCTCCTCGCTTCACTCGCTGCCTCTTCCTTGGCTACCCCCCTGATCACAAGAGGTATCGCTGCGTTGATCTCGCCTCACACCGCATCATCATCTCTCGTCATGTCGTATTCGACGAAGATGTTTTCCCCTTGCTGGCTCCTCCCCACCCACCAATCTCAACTCCCTCCTCGAGTCCGATCCGGTTACCCCTCCTCCGCAGGTGCCCCAGCTTGCGCCTGTGCCTGCACCACGTACGACCTCGACGCCTTCGCTCGTGCCTCTTCCCGCGCCACGCACGACCCTATCGACCCTGCCAGCGCCACGCGCGGCCCTATCGACCCTGCCTGCGCCACGCGCGGCCTCGTCAACTCCCGCGCCTTGCGGCCCCGTCGCCGAGCGTGGCTCGCTTCGTCGACCCCGCCCTCGTCTACCAACGCCACTGGCGCGCCCCGCCCTCGGCACCCACTTACCTGAGCCCGTCGACGAGCATGGGCTCACTTTGCAGAACCCGTCGTCGTCTATCACCGTCGCGAGTCGATCACGACAGCGTCCCTCGACGTCCCGACAGCCCGCTCTGAGCCGCCTGTGTACCACCCGGTCGCCATCCACCGTGACCCCGGACACGTCCACCTGATGGTGACCCGGCGCGCCACCGGTGTTCTCTGCCCCGTTGATAGGCTGGTTCTAGCCGCCGATACGACCACCACTCCTCCAGACGCCTCCCCGGTCCCCTCCTCCATTCGCACTGTCCTCGCGGACCTACACTGGCGTTGTGCTATGGAGGAGTACGTGGCCCTGTTGGCCAACACACCCGAGACCTGGTGCTGTGTCCACCGGGCACCAACGTGGTCACTGGCATGTGGATCTTTCGCCACAAGCTGACATCGGCTGGCTACCTTGACTGCTACAAGGCCCGTTGGGTCCTTCGGGGCTTCACCCAGCGCCCCGGAGTGGACTACGATGAGATCTTCAGCCCCGTCGTTAAGTTTGCCACCGTTCGCGCCGTCCTCTCCCTCGCTCTCTCCCGGGACTGGGCGATCCATCAGCTCGACGTCAAGAATGCCTTCATGGCACTCTGACAGGGACTATCTACTGCAGCCAGCCCACCGGCTTTGTCGACGCCACTTGCCCGGATCTGGTCTGCCGGCTGAACCGCTCCTTATACGACCTCAAGCAGGCACCGCGGGTATGGTACAGTCGCTTCCCCTCCTACTTAGCCTCCATCATCTTCGTCGAGGCCAAGTTGGAGACGTCACTCTTCATCTACCGACGCGGCGATGACACCGTCTACCTCCTGCTCTACGTCCACGATATTGTACTCACAGCATCCACCGCCGACCTTCTACAGCGCACGATCGTCGCCCTTCAGCGGGAGCTCACAATGAAGGACCTGGGGCCCTTCCACCACTTCCTCGACATCAACGCCGAACGTTGGTCCTAGGATCTCTTCCTTCACCAGCGCCAGTACGCCATCGACTTTCTGGAGCGGGCTGGCATGTCTGACTGCAAGCCCTGCTCCACGCCTGTCGACACTTAGGCGAAGCTTTCTGAGGATGACGGGCCCCAAGTCGACGACGTGACGTCTTATCGGAGCCTGACCGACACGCTCCAGTACCTCACCTTCTCCAGGCCCGACATCGCCTATGCTGTCCAGCAGGTGTGCCTCTACATGCACACCCCACGGGAGCCTCATCTCATCGCTCTCAAGCGGATTCTGCGCTACCTCCGTGGCTCCCTCGACTACAGCCTCCTACTCTGACCATCCTCGACGTCGGAGCTCGTGGTCTACACCGACGCTGACTGGGCTGACTGTCCCGACACGCGCCGATCCACTTCCGGTTATGCCGTGTTCCTGGGCGCCAACCTCGTCTCCTGGGCCGCCAAGCGGCAGCCCGTCGTCTCCAGCTCCAGTGCTGAGGCCGAGTACCGCGTCGTGGCCAACGGCGTGGCAGAGGCCTCCTGGATGCGCTAGCTTCTACACAAGCTCCACAGCATCAGCGCACGAAGCACGTGGAGATCGACCTGCACTTCGTCTGCGAGCGTGTCGCTGCCAGTGACGTTTGGGTTCTCAGCGTCCCCACCATGCTGCAGTTTGCCGACATTTTCACCAAGGGGCTACTGTCGAGTGTATTTCTAGACTTTCGATCCAGTCTGAACATTTGTACATGATAGAGTTGCGACTGCGGGGGTATTAGAATACTCGTTTAGGGTTTGGGGTTTACCCCGTGTATTTACCTTCTCACCCTATGTAATGGGCCAGACCCATCTAACTAAGTTTATTAATACATCACCCAACCTCTTGTTAGGGTTAGGGTTTCCCACACTGCTTATGTGATTCGATCTGATTTCCGTGTTTGTCATATCTAAGACCCGTCAAATGAACCCAACTGTATGATCTTTGCCTTGTACTAATCGTTAACTATTATGCTCAAAATATTGGTCAGTCATCATACTTGTTATCTTCAGTTCAGAGAATACCTGAAAGAGTGTTATTTGTTAATCTCATAAACGGATGCCAGTATGTAATCAAATTTTTATTCTTCCTCTATACATAACCAGGATATATTTGAAGAATTTATCTTATGATTTCGAAAACATGTATTGTGTCGACCATACATTGTTTTCAACTTCTTCCTAATCATATTTTAAACTGCTAACCACCTCAGATTGGCCTAATAGTTACTCTGGTTGCTCATATTCCCAACAATGATTTCAGACAACTACGTAACTTGGAAAAGTCATTTGGTGGGAGTGTCCGAGTCTGTGATCGAACTGCTCTTATTCTTGATATTTTTAATCAAAGGGCAGCAACACATGAAGCTTCTTTACAGGTAAAAATCACATACAGTAGCTTCACCAACAGTAGTATCTTGTGGCATCATTTCTTGACATGAAGTTTGCAGCTTTAAGTAGAGTGAACATGTTTGTTGTCCACGTAAGTTACTCTATATTATGTTTTCCTTTTTAGGTTACTTTGGCACAGATGGAATATCAACTTCCTAGGTTGACGAAAATGTGGAGTCACCTGGAACGGCAGGCTGGAGGTCAAGTTAAGGGTATGGGTGAGAAGCAAATTGAAGTTGACAAGCGCATCTTGAGAACTCAAGTATTACTCTTTCTGGAAGTCAGAGATATTTTTTGCTCAATAATGGACACATGACTATGTTATTAGCTACCACTATTGGTCAATGACAGTGCACTCCGTCTCTAATGGCTGGAATAAAAAAATAGATGGCTGGTAGACATTTCCTAATAAAATGGCAAACTTGTATTGATAATTCATTTGTAGGACTTTATATTTTCCATGTCGTATTGTACATTGCTGAATTTGTAGTGCTGATCTTTTTTTTGTGGAACTTGTGGGTCTCAAACATAAGTGTCATTGACAGATAAGTGCCTTGAGGAAAGAATTGGAATCTGTACGGAAACACCGAAAGTTGTACCGCAACCGTCGCCAATCAGTTCCTATTCCTGTTGTTTCTCTGGTATAACCATGTACATTTCCTTACAATAATAGAAAACTATCATGCTTTCTATTCTACAAATATGTTCAGCTCCAAATAATTTTCAGGTAGGATATACAAATGCTGGGAAAAGTACACTCCTGAACCGCTTAACTGGAGCTGATGTGCTTGCAGAGGATAAGTTATTTGCCACATTAGATCCAACTACTAGAAGGGTTTTGGTATGTTATTAGAAAACTCTCCTGGTCCATAAAAAATGGAAACAAAAGCTTTTTTTCATGTAAATTGGATAATGGACATGAATAAGGTCTGTATTTATTATGATTTATATTGGGAAAGATTTTTTGTAAGAACTATCCATCATTATATCTACATATGACCATGACTGAATGTAATTATGTATTACTATGCAGATGAAGAATGGGACTGAGTTCCTTCTAACTGATACCGTCGGATTCATTCAGAAATTACCCACTATGCTGGTACATATCCACAAAGCATATTCCTCTTGTTTACATATCCAACTTTGCATATATCATTTATTGATAATACCTTTTCAGGTAGCAGCATTTAGAGCAACACTAGAAGAGATATCAGAATCATCAGTTATAGTTCATCTTGTGGACATTAGGTATGGAACTTATACTAGGGGTTCTCTTCGTTGTGGATTCAATTTCATGCATCTATATGCAGTTATGCACTGTCCTAATATTGTGTCATGTGTTCCAGCCATCCTTTAGCTCAACAACAGATAGATGCTGTTGAAAGAGTACTGAAGGAGTTGGATGTCGAGTCAATCCCCAAATTAGTCGTGTGGAATAAGGTTTGTTTGCTCAAATATTTGATCTGTTTGGTAAAATTTTCAACGTTTTCACTTTATTTTATATTTTTAGAGAGTAGAGATGAGATTTTCTGATCATAGTCTTTCTATGCTGGATTTAGTATCAATTTCTACTTTCCTATGCTTAATCCCCTATCTCATCCCCTATTTTAAACTTCTCTTTGCAAACGGTGTCATCTACAGTTCCGCGTCGCCTATTTTGCATGATTCACTGAAGACAGCCTTACGGTGGATTAAAATAGTGTGAAGCTTTTTTGATCAAAAGTTGTTGCTGAATGTAAAAGGCTTCTCATTTCTGATCCACCTCTGCCTATCACTCACTCTGAATAGATGATGTTCATATAAGAAAATTAATGCAGTAGTAAATCCCTAATATTTATATAAATGTTGCAGGGTTCTGTGGAGCTTTGATTTGCATTAGCTCATTTTTTTTAATCTAATCTTCAAGATCAATCAGAATCATAGTCAGGAGTTTGTAATAATAGTGCAAATAATGATGCAATCATGCAAACAAGACAAAATTATACATTTTCAACTGGATCTGATTCTTCAAGTGCTTCCTTTTTGGAACTAAGACATATTTGTATGTCATGCAGATTGACAATACGGATGAACCATTGAGTGTAAAAGAGGAGGCTCAGAAACAAGGAATAATCTGCATATCAGCGATGAATGGTGATGGTTTGGAAGATTTATGTAATGCAGTTCAAGCAAAGTTGAAAGTATGTGTTCCCCCCTCGTAGGCAGAGGAGTTGTTTTCCCGACATGCCTTTTTGGGTATCTACTGCACTTATTTATTTGGATTGGAATGAAGGGCCTCTGTGGTCCTGATCTAAGAATTTATGGAGCTGGTCATACCTAGCTCCAGAAATTATTGGAGCCAGAGCTGTAGGCATATACAAGTACATGTTATGCCTATGGTGCGTCAGTCAAGGGGCCTGGCCATGACTCCTTAGTTTTAGTTAAATAAATAGGATTAGATAAAGTTGTTAGGAGATAAAGTTGTGGGATTTGTTAGGGGCTGGTTCTATGTAAAGAGAGGCACCACAGTTAGTTGAGGCAACAATGAAGAACAGCCAGTCCAATTCCCTCAAATACTTAGTAGTCTAATCTCCCTCAAAAACCAACTTTGCCCAGCTATCTTCTTGGCAATGTTAACCCTAATGATCTAAGGATCATAAACACAGAGGGTATTTAGCTGAGGTATTTCCTTATTTTGGATCAATCACGGATGTCATACTCGGTGCTGAAAGCTCCTACACGATGTGGGGTATGGGGAATGGAATTTCTAGTTAGAGCTGCAGAAGGGATTAAACACAGATGTTTAAAGCACCTATTTTATCCTACTAGTGAAAAAATCTGCATAGACTCGATGACTCATTGTGGTTGTGAGACCTCCCACTGCCACTAGCTTCTTTAATTCTTGGTGGTGCCATGCAGCCAGATCTTTGCTCAAAATGGAAGAAAAATGATTTAATTTCCTAGTAATCCTAGTGATTTAGGAGCTTTGGAAGTATAGGAATGTCATTGTTTTTCAAGGTGTTAGGCTAGATGTCCAAAGTGTTGTGTCTGCAGTGGTTACTGAAGGGCAGATGTGGTGCCTGGCGTAGGGCTTTGGCCCTCTAGGACCTGGCCCTTAAGGCTGAACCATTTAGGTCTTGTTCGGTTAATCCCGTTACCTATGAATTGGACGGAATTGGAAAAAATTATGAAGAAATTTGACTTACTTGGGATTTAAACCCACACAATCCTAATCAATCTACATGGATTGAGAGCTAACCGAACAAGCCCTTAAGGTCGAAACGGGGCCAATAGTTTTTAAACGTGGGTTGTATTTCACCCTCTCCCCTGGAGGTGGCTAATCCATCGGGGGATTCCTTTTTCTTTCTTAATGAAACGAAGCTCTCCTGTGTGGTTCGAGAAAAAAAATCTGCATATGAGCTGGAGTTTTGCCAAAGATGATGTAAATCATGCATATGTGTCTTCTACAGGACTCGATGGTTCCTATAGAAGCTTTTGTCCCATATGACAAAGGAGATCTCCTGAATGACATACATAAGGTTGGAATGGTTGAAAAAATGGTGAGTGTCCTATTTGATTTAAGATGCAGTTTCTTTGGCAATGGTGTTTTTGAGCTTCTGGTTCATGTTGTCAAGTTTCTGCGTTTGTAATTTTGTTCTGGATGGAATACATGAGTTAATTTATTCAACTACCTCCAAAGAGACAACTTAGGCCTTATTTAAATGCACTAGAGCTAATAGTTAGCTGGTTGTTGCCTAACTAATAGCTGATTTGCTAGAAATAGCTAATAGCTGAACTATTAGTTGGGCTGTTTGGATGTTTACAGCTAATTTTAGCAACTAATTATTATCTCTAGTGCATTCAAACATGGTCTTAGTCATGGAAGCATGTGCATGGGTTAATTGTTAAAATTTTCTTTCTGAATAATCACACATTTTTGCTTATTGCAAATCTGCAAACCTAGATAATATCTAGACATTCCCAAGTACACGATATATTGATTTCTTGAGAAGCTTTCACTTAACAGAAAATTTGCTTTGCATTATTGTTTGGATTTAATGATAACTCCCCCCTCTTGCGATATTCACTGCAGGAGTACAAGGAAAGTGGGACATTTGTAAAAGCTCATGTGCCTCTACCTCTGGCAAGGCTTCTGACACCTCTACGGCAGCAGGTGGCAGCCACTGTGTGATGTGCATGTCCCCGATCCCTTGATGCCATTGGCACTCACAAAATTACCACATCTTGTAGATTCACAAAAGGAATAGCTTTGCTGTAGAAAACTTAATCATAGATTATCTTCATTCTGTTTCTACGGTTCTACCAGAGTAGCGTATCAACAGGTGCACAGGACTAGATAGCTGTATGTACGCACAACAGAAATGTAAATGTTCTCAGCAGAATTTAAGGTCCCGTTTGGTTTGGAGTGACTAGTTACTTTTAGTCCCTAAAGAAGCAAACATGGTGACTAAAGTAGGGTGACTAAATTTAAGTTCTTTAGCCACCGAGGAGACTAAAGTAGAATTTTTACCTCATTTGCCTTCTCTTTCTTAGTGCAGCAGTCATCTACTAATTAATTGGGGTAATACAGTCATTATTCGCACCAATTAATGCCTTTTAGTTAGGTTTAGTCACTGGAACTAAATGGGGTACTTTAGTGACTAAAGTTTAGTCAGGTGACTAAAGAAACCAAACATGACCTAACTCTCATTTTCCCCGTGTGAGAATCATTCTGTCTACAAGCATGTGTCGCTGTGCCAACTCAAATAGTGAACCCTCTGGTCCCAGATTTGCAGATATAAGAGGCGTTTGGATCTAGATGGCTAAATTTTAGTCTTGTCACATCGAATTAATGTTGAATATTTGACTGTTAGTTAAAAGTATTAAATATAATATAATTATAAAATAAATTACCTAAATAAGGACTAAACAACAAGACGAATTTGTTAAGTCTAATTAGTTTATGATTTTTTTTTCCGAAAACGCAGGAGAGCTCCATATCATTATATTAAGAAGAAAAGGTGAGGTAAAAAGGAGAAACCTCTTACAATTCCGCACGAACCCCCACACACTAGAGGATAGCTAGAAATACAACGATAGTATGAACAGCAATACTCATGACCATAGAAACCCAAAAACAAAAGGTCGCTGATTAGTGCGCGGGAGCGGAAAGGATGCTATCTAATCCACTGGCTCCAGCCCTACACCAGAGGTGAGACTCCTCCTTAACCCACTTGATGACCATGTTAGAACACGGCTGCACACCATTGAATACACAACGGTTGCAGTGATTCCAGATGGCCCAAGCTCCAAGTATGATCAAAGAATTGAGGCCTTTAGAAAGCCCCTTATGTGCTGGATCACTCGGGACCGCGACAACTCCTTCCCACCAATCTTCAAAGGAAGAGGTCTCATGGCTAGGAGCAAGGTGCTGCATTCAGACATATTTCAGAATCTGAAACCAAACTTCACACGAGAAGACACGGGAAACTAACAAATGGTTTGGGTCTCCTCCTCCTGATCACACAACAGTCAAAGAGGAGGGTGAGGCAGCCCCTTCCTTGCCAGACGGTCAGCTGTCTAGCAGCGACCGTGAGCCACAAGCCACATGAAGAATATGCATTTTCCAGGTGCCCAAGCTTTCCAAATCCTCTCCCAAGGCTTAAATGTTGTTGCTCCAAGAAAGAAACCAGCATATGCCGAATTGGTGGAATAAAGACCTGAGCTTGAGAGCAGCCAGATGTGCTTATCCTCATGGTCCGGATGTAAAGCCCAGTCTGCAGTGAGGTCCCAAACTTTAAGAAAATCCGACAGAACACTTAGGGTGATAGCACCTCGAATGTCATGCATCTAGTTCCTTGTTGTGAGAGCATTGTGGACACTCCTCTTTTTAGCCCTAGAAGAGACCGACTTGACCAGATGAGGGGCCAACTGACAGACTCTGGCCATCAATCCATTTATCAGTCCAAAACAAAGTGTTTTTACCGTTGCCCACCACCGAGGAAACCGCTGCCGAGAAGAAGGCCTTCACTGAAGGATGAGCATTTATTTTAAAGGAAGCCCAAGGCCAACCAGGTTCAGTTTTTTTCAACCAGAGCCAGCGCAGTCTAAGAGCCCAATTCATCTTTTGCAGGTCCGAGATGCCCAACCCCCCAATTTTTTGGTCTAGTAACCTTGTTCCAAGCTACCAAACAATGCCCTCCCAACGCTTTTTTCATTCCTCTCCACAAGAAACTTCTTCTGATTTTGTCAATTGCTTTGATAGCCCAAGAAGGTAGATCCATGGCCATAGTTAAATAAATAGTCATTAAAGACAAAACAGCTTGGACAAGGATCAACCTTCTAGCTTTGGTTAACAGATCGACTTTCTAGCTGGGAAGGCGATTCACAATTTTATCAATGAACGGTTGGAGGTGCTGTTTCCCAAGCTTTTTCAAGGAAAGAGGCACCCCCAAATATTTGCAGGGGAAGTCGGCAACGACGCATGGCAACAGGTTGTGAATGGTATCCAAATTTTCAGCAGCACAACGGATGGGTAAAACGCTGCTCTTTTCCATATTTGTTTTAAGCCCATATGCCTCTCCAAAAATCCTAAGAATATCCATGATGATCTAAAATCAGATGTCACTGAGTGGAGGAAGATCACCACATCATCAGCATAAAGAGATATACGGGTGTGGTCTGAATTTCCTGTTAGAGGCTCCAACAATCCCTCATCAGCTGCCTTCTTAATTAAATAGCAAAAAACATCCATAACCAGGATGAACAACATTGGGGAGAGAGGATCTCCCTACAGAAAACCCCTTCTATGGAGAATTTTATGCCCTGGTATACCGTTTAGCAGTACTCGAGAACAAGCAAAGGCAAGAAGATTGCTAATAATATCACACCAAATTTGTCCAAAGCCCAAATGCTTCAAGACTTCGAGGAGGAACGACCAGGAGACAGAATCAAAAGCTTTGGTGATATCCAACTTAAGTAGGATCCTTGCATAATTTTTCTGGTGAAGCATAATGGTTGTCTGTTGAGCAAGCATAAAGTTTATGATTGTCATTGCACAATTTTTCCCAAGTTTATGATTCTCTACGGTAAACATTTGTTAATCATGTATTAATTAATAAATTCTTCTCACCGTTTAGTTTTCATCTATATAACTAGTTTTATAATTAGACTATTGTCAATGTTTTGGTTACCAGGGTCCTAACCGACTAGTAAATTTGTGATGTGTGCTTATCCCAGATGGTTGTTGCAAGAAGACATACAAGATTTATCCTAGTTCAGACAAGAGAAGGCCCTACATCCAGCGGGAGAGGGAAGCTTATATTACCTTGCACCTAAGTGCTCGTAGTAGGGGATACAAGCGAGTCGAGAGAGGGAGGGAGTCCTAGGTGAGTGCCAATATCTGGAGTGATGTGAGTTGTGAGCTGTGAAGTCGTCCCTCCGAAGAAGGCCCCGTGCTCCTCCTTTTATAGTCGCAAGGAGGAGGCCCAGGAGTACAAGGGTTGGTGTGGTCAGAGGAGACGTGTTTGGGCCCTATAGCGGCGTGGCTGGCGGGATGGCTCTCGCCCTTGTGTCGTCTTTTGGTCAGAAGGATGCCTGATCCCTGTAGCCTGTTCTCTAGCTAGGGTAGAGAGCTGAGGCTGGGCTCAGGAGCATGGGTATTTGTCCGAGCCCTAGCCTGTACAGGGGTGCGGAAGTGTCAAGTTGGAGTAGTTGAAACAATCCTTGGCATGGTCTTCTATGAGATTCATGGGAGAGTAGGTGGTATTTAATGTGCGTCTGCTGGGGCAGTTGGCCGAGGCCGAGCTCGGGTGAGGCGAAGATTTCTCTCGAGGCCGAGGCCTTGATCGGACGTTACATGTAGTCACACTCGGAGTGGTTGAAAAGTGGTCGGAGTGGGGGAACAGTGTCCTATATCCGTGCCATGTGCATCGTTGTGGGCGATAAAGGTAGATTAGACCATAGTCGATGTCGTCCTTTGTTAACTTTGGCACCCTCAGCGGGGCAAGTGACGTACGGACGCACATTCTTGTATCGGAGTGGTTGGCCGAGGCGGGTAGCTCCCGGAGCATCGCTTGAGACGCCCTCGGGCGAATCAGAAATGTGCTTCTCGCCTGAGGATAGCCTCGGGCGAGTAGTGACTACGTCTCCCGCTCGCGGTTGGCCTCGGCCGAGTCGTGACATGGGTCCTTCGTGCCTTGGTAAGGTTGGGAGCGTGTTGTGCTTATGACCTGTTCTTACTCAAGCGTCTAGGCACTTTAGGGTTGTGATCTGGGTACCCCTAATTATGGTACCCAACAGTAGCCCCTGAGCCTTCAAGGGATTGTAGGCACTCGCTTGGATATTCTGTTAAGCCTTCTGGGCGTTTGCCCGATTTTTTAGAGTTGGTAGATTTTTTCCGATGGGTGCGCGCGAGCGCACCTATCGGGTGTAGCCCCTGAGGCCTCGGAGGAGTAGTTACTCCTTTGAGGTCTTTATGTTCTCTTCTATGGCTTTTGTCAGCCATTGAACCAACTTGACTGCAGTCTAGGTGCAAGGGTAGCGCCCGAGCCTCTACATAGGGCAAGAGAACGATCAGGGACTGTCTTGACTTTTGACGATACGCCTCTTACGTCGCCTTTCCGCAAGGAGGAAGAGGGGGTGAAAGTCTCCTAGAGGGGGGGGGGGGTGAATAGGCAAATCTGAAATTTATAAACTTTAAGCACAACTACAAGCCGGGTGAGCGTTAGAAATATAATCGAGTCTGAAAGAGAGGGCAAAAACAAATCAACCAAGAAAATAGAGCGGATGACACGATGATTTGTTTTACCGAGGTTCGCTTCTTGCAAACCTACTCCCCGTTGAGGTGGTCACAAAGACCGGGTCTCTTTCAACCCTTTCCCTCTCTCAAACGATCACTTAGACCGAGTGAGCTTTTCTCCTCAATCAAATGGGTCACTTAGACCCCACAAGGACCACCACACAATTGGTGTCTCTTGCTTTGATTACAAGTTGCTTGAGAACAAGAATGGGTAAGAAGAAAAGCGATCCAAGCGACAAGAGCTCAAATGAACACGAAAATCTCTCTCTCACTAGTCACAAATTGTTTGGAGTGGTGTTGGACTTTGGAGAGGATTTGATATCTTGTTTGTGTCTTGGAGTGAAGTCTAGAGCTCTTGTATTGAATGCAAATTGCTGGAAACTTGGATGCCTTGAATGGTAATGGTTGGGGGTATTTATAGCCCCAACAACCAAACCAACCGTTGGGGTTGAGCTGCTGTCGATGGGCGCACCGGACAGTCTGGTGCGCAACCGGACACTGTCCGGTGCGCCAGCCACGTCACCCAACCGTTAGGGTTCTGACGGTTTCGACCGTTGGAGCTCTGACATCTTGGTGCACCGAACAGTCCGGTGCCGCACCAGACAGGTACTGTTCACTGTCCGGTGCGCCTGGCGCTGCTCTAACTCTGAGCGAACTGTCCGCGCACTATAGCGCTTTTACAGGATTCCATTGGAGTCGACCGTTGCGCTGGAGCCGTTGCTCTGCTCGCACATCGGACAGTCCGGTAACCCACCGGACAGTCCGGTGAATTATAGCGGAGTGGCTTTTCTAGAAACCCGAAGGTGGCAAGTTGGAGTTGATCTCCCCTGGTGCACCGGACACTGTCCGGTGGCACACCGGACAGTTTGTTGCGCCAGACCAGGGTTCACTTCGGTTTCTTTTGCTCCTTTCTTTTTGAACCCTATTTCGTATCTTTTTATTGGTTTGTGTTGAACCTTTGGCACCTGTAGAACATATAATCTAAAGCAAACTAATTGGTTCAATTATTTGTGTTGGGCAATTCAACCACCAAAATCATATAGGAAAAGGTTTGACCCTATTTCCCTTTCAATCTCCCCCTTTTTGGTGATTGATGCCAACACAAACCAAAGCAAATATATAAGTGCAGAATTGAACTAGTTTGCATAAGGTAAGTGCAAAGGTTGCTTGGAATTAAACCAATTTCTACTTTCATAAGATATGCATGGATTGCTTTCTTTCTTTTAACATTTTGGACCACATTTGCACCACTTGTTTTGTTTTTGCAAATTCTTTTTAAAATTATTTTCACAGTCTTTTTGCAAATAGTCAAAGGTATATGAATAAGATTTCGAGAAGCATTTTCAAGATTTGAAGTTTTCTTTCCCTGTTTCAAATGCTTTTCCTTTGACTAAACAAAACTCCCCTTTAATAAAATTCTCCTCTTAGTGTTCAAGAGGGTTTTTACCAATTGAAAGAAGATCAAAGATTTTAGATACCATATTTTGAAAAAGTCCTCTTTTAGACATTTCAATATCAATTGAGATAGAATTTCTTAGAGGAATACTGAAGCGTCCCCAATCCTCTGGGACTCAAATGTGATACAATTACTAGTCCCAGGAGGCTAGTAAACACATTTATACATCAGATGATTACAGATCTGCTTAATCGACAAACCTATAAAGGTGGCGAACAACTTTAAGAGTTGGTCCATAACTCGGGACATATCATCAGAGTGGGGCTGAAGCAGCCCGATATACGCAGTGAAGCAAATCAGCGGTCCAACAGCCACAGGCAAGGTTGGGAACAGTCGTAACTCTTACCCGATCTCCTTTTTCTGAAAACAACAAATAAGCAAGGGTGAGTACAAACGTACTCAGCAGCCCAGCTTCACCCGCGGAATGGGGAAATCAGATATAATGCATGGGATATGTGGAGCTCAAGATATTTTGCAGAAACAACAATATTTTATGCAGAGTTGTTTTGAAAAACATTTTGTATTTTTGCAAAGTGCATCCTCTCCAAAAGGAGCAGGAAGTTTTTCAGTATTATAACAAAATCCTCTGGACTAAACCATCCAGGTATCTCAGCAGTTCCCACTGGTTTTCATTTTCAAAAACAACTACTGGACTTCCCGTCCACCATAGCTCACGGCTCAACCGCCGAACCTTTTAAAAACCACTTTTCTCAAAACCATCTCTTTTTTGGAAAACAAAACATTAATTGTCATACCATACCAGACTCGACCATTCCTGTGGACACAGACTATTCGAATAGGTTTGAACTCTGCGCAGAGGGGTACACTTTACCCACTAGTTCGGCTCTGCGATCCCATGGCCAATGAGACCCGAATCTGACTCTCTTTCTTTCCCCACACGTCCTAACCTTAATGGTTATCCGGAAGGAGTCAGGCCACCACCATGTCCAAACCGGACAAAACTTTCCCCCTCCTTATCCTCCCGGTGCTCCCCAGCCTTCATAACCCTGGGGTTGGACCGTACGAGTTCAGATTGAGTGACTGCCCACACAATCTCGAGTGGTTGTACTATTAAAGAGTACATGTAGTGAAGATGACAAACCGGTCCTTATATGAGGGGACAATCCTTCTGCTCACGCCTAAACCAGCTGAGCCAACACCTTAGGCCCTCCCCTAAACCTGGGAGTCCCTGATTATCCCACTCACAAGGTGATAAGGGTGAAAACCCTTCATCACACACATTTTGAGAAGCATTTTCTTTTGAAAACTCACACCTGTTCTCAAATCATTTGGAACATATATATCAGGGAATGATTGCGGCAAGCGGCTGGGTGGCCATAATAACTTGTCTCAAAATCATATCATGCATAAAATAACAGGCTGAGGGTTGTGGTTGAAAAATCATAGGTAATTTATGCATCAAAGGGATCCAGTGAGCTTGCCGTGCTTATTCGGCGAAGGGGGAAGGAGAGCTCGCGGAACTGGCTTCTGGCTACACCGCCTAGCGTAGACTCGTGGATCTGGCCTCCACGAGACGGCACGAACGCTCCGATAACTATGCAACATGAACAAGCAAATACAAACGAGCAAGTATACCAACAAATATTTAGTATAGTGGTCAGAATAGTGATACATGGATGGGTAGAGTCTTGAGTAGAATATGTGTCATGTGGTGTTGTGATATTACTGGTGGTGGAGCGGAGGTGCTTACCAGGAGGGTGGACTAGAGGTGAAGCGACACTATGCGTGTAGCCGGAAGAGCAGAGTAACTGAGTGGGTGGAATGTTTGCCTTGGCTGAGGGTGTTGAGTGTGTGTGGAGAGGGAGAGGGTAGCTGGGTGTATTTATAGTTGGGTGTATGTGGTGTAGCACAGTGAAGTTCACTGTTGGTGAGAATAGTGACGAATGAATCGTCTGACTTAGTATGAACAGGAGAGTTATAGGCAGAATATGGGACAAGAGTATTTTGGGAGTTTTCTGGAATATGGACCATGCTTAAGGGATGACATGGTTGGATAGGGAATAGTTTGATAAGAATTTAGAAACAAGAATTATTAGAATCTGAGTTTGGAAGCCTGGTTCAAAGGAATCTTAAAGTTAAGCGTGCTCAACTTGGAGAAACCTGGGATGGGTGACCAGATGGGAAGTTCCCTACTAGAAGGAAAATCACAGTCACCGGAGTTCGTATGACTGGAATATGGGTCTGGCTGGTCTTAGGTGGACCGGACAGCATGATGTATGAGTAGTTGAAATTTGAGGTGATCGGCTAATCGATGAACAGCAACGATGAATAGTAACGATGAATAGTGATGACGAAAAAGTTACTAGATATCATCGATGAGTAGTAACGATGATGAATAGTAACGATGATAAATAGTAACACTGAATAGTAACAATGGTGAATAGCGTCAGTGAATAGTAATGATGAATAGTAACAGTGAATAGTGATGGTGAATAGTCGTATGAACGAACGATGAATAGGAACTATGAACGAACGATGAACGATGAATAGGAACTATGAACGAACGGACGAACGATCGAATGATCGGACGAACGAACGATCGGAATTTCGGCAGCATAACGGCAGGACAAAGATTATCTGGGAGAACGATGAATAGGGACCATGAACGAATGATGAACGATGAATAGGAACTATGAACGAACGATGAACGATCGAATGATCGAACGAACGAACGATCGGAATTTCGGCAGCATAACGGTAGGAAAAAGATTATTTGGACGAACGAACGGACGAACGATCGAACGATCAGACGAACGGACAAACGAACCGTGAACGATCGGACGAACGAACGAACAAACTAAGAACAGGGGACGAACGATCGAAGAACGATCGAACGATCCTTGTGCTAGTGTGTGCTTGTGTGGAACATGGAGTGGGTGTGTGTGGGGAGGGGAAGAGAGTTGCCATGAAATGGCTTGGGGTGGGATGAGAGGAGGCCCTTGCCCCTCTATTTATAGCCATGGTGGGGGGATTAGGGGGAGGGATGAGAGGATTAGGGGGAGGATGAGATGATTAGTGGGAGGTTAGCATGTATTTGTCTTGTATAAGTGAGATTTGCTTGTAGAACTCACCGTATGACACTGGAGGCATACACATACGTATGAGCATGAGGAAAGTTATGAAGAAAATATTTGTAGGGACTTGAAAAATGATTCTGAAGGTATTTCTCAAGAGGAAAATACCTGGAGATATATCGGTGGAATATTTGGGCAGTATTTCTAGAAAGAACTTGAAGAGGATCACTAGGGAAATATCTGGGCAGTATTTCTGTAAACAATTTGAGGGGGACCACTGGGGAAATATTTGTAGGATATTTTGAGGAGGATTTTAGAGAGAATATAGACCACTATACTTTATTTGTTGATATCAACTCGCAAACAAACATTTTGAGTTGAAATTCATTTTGAATTTAGAGCGAGTTTGAGAAAATTTCAGGATTTGAATTTTTGGGATGCTACAAATCTACCCCACTTAAAAGGAATCTCGTCCTCGAGATTCGGCTTAGAAGGGTTATGGGTATAGCTTTACTTCAGCTACATATCTTCACTTTGCAGACTCTTCGAGGAGATAGAGCTTCAACAAAATCTGGCCTTTGAGGGGCATCTAGTTGCTGATTGCAAACGCTGATTCTGGCTACTCAAAGAA
Source organism: Zea luxurians (assembly GCA_029449295.1). Classification (NCBI taxonomy): domain Eukaryota; kingdom Viridiplantae; phylum Streptophyta; class Magnoliopsida; order Poales; family Poaceae; genus Zea; species Zea luxurians. Next base: position 30,519,139 of record JAOPSE010000024.1, on the reverse strand, counting down.
TCATCTTTAGGCTTCTAGGTTTCGCTTGGCAGCTAGCTTATTGAAGAAGCAACGATGCCTACACGCAAACCTTCTTCTTGCGAACTTATCCATGGGTCCCTTCCTTGATTGCTCTTCTAGTGCTTCATCAACGGAACTTGGGTGACCATTTCTCATCCAGAAACTTATAAGCTTCGATGATCTGGTCCTCCACAAGCTTGCTATAGGCCTTCTTCTTTTTCTCCATAGCAGGAACTTTACTGGAACACTACCCCACTTAAAAAGAATGAGGGTAGAACTCTTGAATCTTGGGGATTTGAACTCCTTGAAGTACCACATAACAAGGGTGTTACGGGGCCTTCTTCTGTTGCTGCTGCTTGAACAGGCTGCAGAGAGATGACTGACACAGGGTTGATTCTGGGAGAACCTTCTTCTTATCTTCTATTCACTATCTTCTTTTCACTGACCCTTTCTTTCTCTTTGCTCTCCCACTGGAGGATTCTATCAAAGATTATTACCATCACACAGAGGACGAAACCAAAGATGTTGAACCATATACAACAGTCTTCAACCCAAGAATCACCAAGCATTGTGATCTCAGGGGCGAGGGAGTGGAAAATGGAGTTGCTTGCGATTTGGCAGAGGGGGTTTTATCTGGAGTGTTTTGCTTGGGATGGGAACTGAGGGAGCTGGTGGGGGGGTTTATAGGCAAGCGGGGGTGCTCGGGGGGGGGGGGTGTGGAGTGGTAGTGATGGAGCAGGTGACACGAGGCAGCAGGTGCGACAAGGGGAAGGGGGGCCTGTTGCCAGCGACGATGGCGGTGGGTGCGCTGCAAATGGGGCGTGGGGCGGTGGTAGTGCGCTGCAAAGGGGGGCGTGGGGCGGTGGTTGGAGGCGGGGCACGAGTGTGGGGGGCACGGGTGAGTGGTGGGGTCAATGACCCTGATGTTTGTGGTCTCTGGTTCCAAGAATCTTTGCCTCACTGTATGGTAATAACTCCTTTTGTCCTCTTTTCCTGTTTACTTTGACTCAGGGGCAGTGCTTTGATTCTCACGGTCGGTCCTTTTGACTGAGCGGCTGGACTGGTTTCTTCTGTAGCTTGTTCCAGGCTTCAAGGGTAAGCTTCCTGGTATCTTCTTGGGTAAGGTGCTTTTCTCTTGAGATGGGTTAAGATGAGAATGGAAGCATAAGGTGAGGATTAGCTCTAATTTTTTTATCTATGTTTTTAGAGAAAACCTTTCTTAAAAAGAAAGAAAACACACAAGATCAGCAATGTTAATCACAAACAAATCAAATGTTTTGAATAAGGGAAGAATAGAGTTTTTCCAAAGCACGGACTACTCAGATTCGGGGGCTAAGCATAACTACTATTGCTTGGCTCCTGAATTGAGAACTATACTAAATGCAACTTATGAGCACTAACGTTAAAGCATCACATATGCACTCAAAAGGGAGGAAAACATCAAGCGAAATTCATTTTGAAATGCCCTAGGGGGCAACACAAATAGAGTTTTTCAAAGCACGAGACTACACGATTAACTCTCATACATGCAGGGTTCTAGCCAAAGTGAAGAAAAACTTCACTACCCAATGCATGCAGAGGACTGGGCATACTAACTTCAGACCAGACAACTTCTCTTCTGGCAAGGCTTGCACACAACTTCAATCTGAGACATCTCCTGGATGGGTTAAGAGGGAGCTGATGTTGATGACTTTTTCTGGCGGCAACTGAGATGGCAAGACGGAGTCGAACTCTTCTTCAAGCTGGACTGGCTCTTGTAGCTCCTCAGAGGGCGGCGGTGCTGGTGGGGTGCTTGCAGCTTCTTCCTTGACCTCAAGGGATGGTGCTAGAATCTTCTTCATGGTGAGGGGCTCAAACAACTCTGGCGGGGGATCTTGGGAGGATTCAGGGTGCTCTTGCTTATCCATAGCCTTAGGGGAGACTGGAATTCCTTCCAAGACTATGGCTCCTTCCGGGAGTTCCCAAGCCTTCTTTTCTCCTCTGGTAGAGACCGGGTGACCTTCAATAATCTGGGGGTCTTCTACTCTCCTGGGTTGAACTGGGTTGGATGAAGCGGGCTCTTGGATCCGCAGGGCTCTACGTTGGTTATGGGTTACCAAGTAGGCCTCCATCAACTTCTAGACGTGCTCATCCTTGGCTTGCTTCAGGGCTTCAACAGCAATGACTTCACGACTTTCCAAGGTAGTTGCACGGGCTTGAGCTGTGGTGAGATCCACATGCAGCTGATGGTTGCGCTTCTCTGCATCTTCTGCTCGGGCAATCATCTGACGGTGGTGCCGAGCCAAGAAATCATACTGTGCATCCAGGGTGAGCAGGTATGCAGTGAGGTACACGACTGAGGGGTCGTCCTCAAGCAGCCACTGCTCCTCCAATGCACGCATCCTGGCCATCCAAGCGGGACGGTCTCTCTGAAAGGGCGGAAAGAATCTGAGCAGGGTGTCAGCCACTTCTTCTTCATAAATTTGACACAGGGCCCTCAATGCCTTCCGGGCGACGACTTGGCAGGTGTCTTTGAATCTGTGCCCACCAGCAGTGACACTGCATTCCACATGGTGCGGGCTGGATCCAATGTATACAGTCATGACACACTTCTCTGTGCCATGCTCGAAGAATTCACGACCATCATACTCTGGCTGGCTCCTGATTCCGAGGCGAACTGTGCATGCTCTCAGCAACTTGGGGAAACCATCTTCATTCTGGCAGAAGCTGGTTTGGCACTGAACCTCCATCTAACTTCTGAGAGAAGGAAAGGGGGAAAACATTTTTGAAATGAAGGGATGAGAGCAAGAATTTTTTTAAGAAAATAGTTTTGACTCAAAAACTTTTGATCAGGCTAAGGGTTACGTCCTGCGGCCAACCTAACAGCTCTGATACCACCTGAAGCGTCCCCAATCCTATGGGACTCAAATGTGATACAATTACTAGTCCCAGGAGGCTAGTAAACACATTTATACATCAGATGATTACAGATCTGCTTAATCGACAAACCTATAAAGGTGGCGAACAACTTTAAGAGTTGGTCCACAACTCGGGACATATCATCAGAGTGGGGCTGAAGCAGCCCGATATACGCAGTGAAGCAAATCAGCGGTCCAACAGCCACATGCAAGGTTGGGAACAGTCGTAACTCTTACCCGATCTCCTTTTTCTGAAAAACAACAAATAAGCAAGGGTGAGTACAAACGTACTCAGCAGCCCTACCTTCACCCGCGGAATGGGGAAATCAGATATAATGCATGGGATATGTGGAGCTCAAGATATTTTGCAGAAGCAGCAATATTATATGCAGAGTTGTTTTGAAAAACATTTTGTATTTTTGCAAAGCGCATCCTCTCCAAAAGGAGTAGGAAGTTTTTCAGTATTATAACAAAATCCCCTGGACTAAACCATCCAGGTATCTCAGCAGTTCCCACTGGTTTTCATTTTCAAAAACAGCTACTAGACTTCCCGTCCACCATAGCTCACGGCTCAACCGCCGAACCTTTTGAAAACCACTTTTCTCAAAACCATCTCTTTTTTGGAAAACAAAACATTAATTGCCATACCATACCAGACTCGACCATTCCTGTGGACACAGACTATTCGAATAGGTTTGAACTCTGCGCAGAGGGGTACACTTTACCCACTAGTTCGGCTCTGCGATCCCATGGCCAATGAGACCCGAATCCGACTCTCTTTCTTTCCCCGCACGTCCTAACCTTAATGGTTATCCGGAAGGAGTCAGGCCACCACCATGTCCAAACCGGACAAAACTTTCCCCCTCCTTATCCTCCCGGTGCTCCCCAGCCTTCATAACCCTAGGGTTGGACCATACGAGTTCAGATTGAGTGACTGCCCATACAGTCTCGAGTGGTTGTACTATTAAAGAGTACAGGTAGTGAAGATGACAAACCGGTCCTTATATGAGGGGACAATCCTTCTACTCACGCCTAAACCAGCTGAGCCAACACCTTAGGCCCTCCCCTAAACCAGGGAGTCCCTGATTATCCCACTCACAAGGTGATAAGGGTGAAAACCCTTCATCACACACATTTTGAAAAGCATTTTCTTTTGAAAACTCACACCTGTTCTCAAATCATTTGGAACATATATATCAGGGATTGATTGCGGCAAGCAGCTGGGTGGCCATAATAACTTGTCTCAAAATCATATCATGCATAAAATAACAGGCTGAGGGTTGTGGTTGAAAAATCATAGGTAATTTATGCATCAAAGGGATCCAGTGAGCTTGCCGTGCTTATTCGGCGAAGGGGAAAGGAGAGCTCGCGGAACTGGCTTCTGGCTCCACCGCCTAGCGTAGACTCGCGGATCTGGCCTCCACGAGACGGCACGAACGCTCCGATAACTATGCAACATGAACAAGCAAATACAAACGAGCAAGTATACCAACAAATATTTAGTATAGTGGTCAGAATAGTGATACATGGATGGGTAGAGTCTTGAGTAGAATATGTGTCATGTGGTGTTGTGATATTACTGGTGGTGGAGCGGAGGTGCTTACCAGGAGGGTGGACTAGAGGCAAAGCGACACTATGCGTGTAGCCGGAAGAGCAGAGTAACTGAGTGGGTGGGGTGTTTGCCTTGGCTGAGGGTGTTGAGTGTGTGTGGAGAGGGAGAGGGTAGCTGGGTGTATTTATAGTTGGGTGTATGTGGTGTAGCACAGTGAAGTTCACTGTTGGTGAGAATAGTGACGAATGAATCGTCTGACTTAGTATGAACAGGAGAGTTATAGGCAGAATATGGGACAAGAGTATTTTGGGAGTTTTCTGGAATATGGACCATGCTTAAGGGATGACATGGTTTGATAGGGAATAGTTTGATAAGAATTTAGAAACAAGAATTATTAGAATCTGAGTTTGGAAGCCTGGTTCAAAGGAATCTTAAAGTTAAGCGTGCTCAACTTGGAGAAACCTGGGATGGGTGACCAGATGGGAAGTTCCCTACTGGAAGGAAAATCACAGTCACCGGAGTTCGTATGACTGGAATATGGGTCTGGCTGGTCTTAGGTGGACTGGACAACATGATGTATGAGTAGTTGAAATTTGAGGTGATCGGCTAATCGATGAACAACAACGATGAATAGTAACGATGAATAGTGACGACGAAAAAGTTACTAGATATCATCGATGAGTAGTAACGATGATGAATAGTAACGATGATGAATAGTAACACTGAATAGTAACGATGATGAATAGTGTCAGTGAATAGTAACGATGAATAGTGATGGTGAATAGTCGTATGAACGAACGATGAATAGGAACTATGAACGAACGATGAACGATGAATAGGAACTATGAACGAACGGACGAACGATCGGACGAACGAACGATCGGAATTTCGGCAGCATAACGGCAGGACAAAGATTATCTGGGAGAACGATGAATAGGGACCATGAACGAACGATGAACGATGAATAGGAACTATGAACGAACGATGAACGATCGAATGATCGAACGAACGAACGATCGGAATTTCGGCAGCATAACGGTAGGAAAAAGATTATTTGGACGAACGAACGGACGAACGATCGAACGATCAGACGAACGGACGAACGAACCATGAACGATCAGACGAACGATCGAACGATCGGACGAACGAACGAACAAACTAAGAACAGGGGACGAACGATCGAAGAATGATCGAACGATCCTTGTGCTAGTGTGTGCTTGTGTGGAACATGGAGTGGGTGTGTGTGGGGGGGAAGAGAGTTGCCATGAAATGGCTTGGGGTGGGATGAGAGGAGGCCCTTGCCCCTCTATTTATAGCCATGGTGGGGGGATTAGGGGGAGGGATGAGAGGATTAGGGGGAGGATGAGATGATTAGTGGGAGGTTAGCATGTATTTGTCTTGTATAAGTGAGATTTGCTTGTAGAGCTCACCGTATGACACTGGAGGCATACGCATACGTATGAGCATGAGGAAAGTTATGAAGAAAATATTTGTAGGGACTTGAAAAATGATTCTGAAGGTATTTCTCAAGAGGAAAATACCTGGAGATATATCAGTGGAATATTTGGGCAGTATTTTTGGAAAGAACTTGAAGAGGATCACTAGGGAAATATCTGGGCAGTATTTCTGTAAACAATTTGAGGGGGACCACTGGGGAAATATTTGTAGGATATTTTGAGGAGGATTTTAGAGAGAATATAGACCACTATACTTTATTTGTTGATATCAACTCGCAAACAAACATTTTGAAATGAAATTTGAAATTCATTTTGAATTTAGAGCGAGTTTGAGAAAATTTCAGGATTTGAATTTTTGGGATGCTACAAATACCAATTTGAAAGATACCAATTGGAAGCATAAAAAACTTTGTTTCGAAATTTTTTGAAATTGGCGTGGTGGCGGTCCTTTTGCTTTGGGCTAATACTCTCTCCCCCTTTGGCATTAATCGCCGAAAACAGAGTCTTTAGAGCCCTTTTACTTTCTCCCCAATGGTATGAGTATTGAATATAAGTGAAGATTATACCAAAGTGGAGAGCGATGCGGAGTGACGGCGAAGGGTAAATAATACCGATAGAGTGGAGTGGAAGCCTTGTCTTCGCCGAAGACTCCATTTCCCTTTCAATCTATAACTTAGCATAAGAATTTACTTGAAAACACATTAGTCATAGCACATGAAAGAGATATGATCAAAGGTATATAAATGAGCTATGTGAGCAAGGTATCAATCAAAATTCCGAGAATCAAGAATGTTTAGCTCATTCCTAAGTTTGGTAAAGGTTTTCTCATCTAATGGCTTAGTAAAGATTTCGGCTAATTGTTCGTTGGTGCTAACATAAGCAATCTCGATATCCCCCCTTTATTGGTGATCCCTCAAAAAGTGATACCAAATGGCTATGTGCTTAGTGCGGCTGTGCTCAACGGGATTATCCGCTATGCGGATTGCACTCTCATTATCACATAGGAGAGAGACTTTGGTTAATTTGTAGCCATAGTCCCTAAGGGTTTGCCTCATCCAAAGCAATTGCGCGCAACAATGGCCTGCGGCAATATACTCAGCTTCGGCGGTAGAAAGAGCTACTGAATTTTGTTTCTTTGAAGCCCAAGACACCAGGGATCTTCCCAAGAACTGACAAGTCCCTGATGTGCTCTTTCTATCAATTTTACACCCTGCCCAATCAGCATCTGAATAACCAATTAAATCAAAGGTGGATCCCTTGGGGTACCAAAGACCAAACTTAGGTGTATGAACTAAATATCTCAAGATTCTTTTCACGGCCCTAAGGTGGACTTCCTTAGGATCGGCTTGGAATCTTGCACACATGCATACAGGAAAGCATAATATCTGGTCGAGATGCACATAAATATAGTAAAGATCCTATCATCGACCGGTATACCTTTTGATCTACGGATTTACCTCCCGTGTCGAGGTCGAGATGCCCATTGGTTCCCATGGGTGTCTTGATGGGCTTGGCATCCTTCATTCCAAACTTGGTGAGTATGTCTTGAATATACTTGGTTTGGCTAATGAAGGTGCCCTCTTGGAGTTGCTTGACTTGAAATCCTAAGAAATACTTCAACTCCCCCATCATAGACATCTCGAATTTTTGAATCATACTAAACTCTTCACAAGTAGATTTGTTAGTAGACCCAAATATGATATCATCAACATAAATTTGGCATACAAACAAATAATTTGCAATGGTTTTAGTAAAGAGTGTAGGATCGGCTTTACCGACTTTGAATCCATTAGTGATAAGAAAATTTCTTAGGCATTCATACCATGCTCTTGGGGCTTGCTTGAGCCCATAAAGTGCCTTAGAGAGTTTATACACATGGTTAGGGTACTCACTATCTTCAAAGCCGGGAGGTTGCTCAACATAGACCTCTTCCTTGATTGGTCCATTGAGGAAGGCACTTTTCACGTCCATTTGGTAAAGCTTAAAGCCATGGTAAGTAGCATTAGCAAGTAATATGCGAATTGATTCAAGCCTAGCTACGGGTGCATAGGTTTCACTGAAATCCAAACCTTCGACTTGTGAATATCCTTTGGCTACAAGTCGGGCTTTGTTCCTTGTCACCACACCATGCTTATCTTGCTTGTTGCAGAATACCCACTTGGTTCCTATAACATTTTGGTTAGGACGTGGAACAAGATGCCATACCTCATTCCTCGTGAAGTTGTTGAGTTCCTCTTGCATTGCCAACACCCAATCCGAATCTCTTAATGCATCTTCCACCCTGTATGGCTCAATAGAAGACACAAAAGAGTAATGTTCACAGAAATGAGCGACTCGAGATCGAGTTGTTACCCCCTTATGAATATCGCCAAGGATGGAGTTCACGGGGTGATCTCGTTGTATCGCTTGATGGACTCTTGGGTGAGGCGGTCTTTGACCCTGATCATCTTCCTTGTCTTGATCAACTTCATCTCCCCTTGATCGTTGTCCTCCTCTTGAGGTGGCTCATCCCCTTGATCTTCATCTTCTTCATTTTCTTGAGCCTAATCCTCATCTTGAGTTGGTGGAGATGCTTGATTGGAAGATGATGGTTGATCTTGTGCTTGTGGAGGCTCTTCGGATTCCTTAGGACACACATCCCCGATGGACATGTTCCTTAGTGCGACGCATGGAGCCTCTTCATCATCTAGCTCATCAAGATCAACTTGCTCTACTTGAGAGCCGTTAGTCTCATCAAACACAATATCACAAGAAACCTCAACTAATCCAGTGGATTTGTTGAAGACTCTATATGCCCTTGTGTTTGAGTCATAACCAAGTAAAAAGCCTTCTACAGCCTTAGGAGCAAATTTAGATTTTCTAGCTCTTTTAACAAGAATAAAACATTTGCTACCAAAGACTCTAAAATATGAAACATTGGGCTTTTTACCGGTTAGGAGTTCATATGATGTCTTCTTGAGGATTCGGTGAAGGTAGAGACGGTTGATGGCGTAGCAAGCGGTGTTGATTGCTTCCGCCCAAAACCGGTCCGAAGTCTTGTACTCATCAAGCATGGTCCTCGCCATGTCAAGTAGAGTTCTATTCTTCCTCTCCACTACACCATTTTGTTGAGGTGTGTAGGAAGAAGAGAACTCATGCTTGATGCCCTTGTCCTCAAGAAAGCTTTCTATTTGAGAGTTCTTGAACTCTGTCCCGTTGTCGCTTCTTATTTTCTTGATCCTTAATCCAAACTCATTTTGAGCCTGTCTCAAGAATCCTTTTAAAGTTTCTTGGGTTTGTGATTTTTCCTGCAAAAAGAACACCCAAGTGAAGCGAGAATAATCATCCACAATAACTAGACAGTACTTACTCCTACCGATGCTTATGTAAGCTATCGGGCCGAATAGATCCATGTGGAGTAGCTCAAGCGGCCTGTCGGTCATCATGATGTTCTTGTGTGGATGATGAGCACCAACTTGCTTCCCTGCTTGACATGCGCTACAAATCCTGTCTTTCTCAAAATGAACATTTGTTAGTCCCAAAATGTGTTCTCCCTTTAGAAGCTTGTGAAGATTCTTCATCCCAACGTGGGCTAGTCGGCGATGCCAAAGTCAACCCATATTAGTCTTAGCAATTAAGCAAGTATCGAGTTCAGCTCTATTAAAATCAACTAAGTATAGCTGACCCTCTAGTACTCCCTTAAATGCTACTGAATCATCACTTCTTCTAAAGACAGTAACACCTATATCCGTAAAAAGACAATTGTATTCCATTTTGCATAATTGAGAAACTGAAAGCAAGTTGTAATCTAAAGAATCTACAAGAAAAACATTGGAAATAGAATGGTCAGGTGATATAGCAATTTTACCAAGTTCTTTGACCAAACCTTGGTTTCCATCCCCGAATGTGATAGCTCTTTGAGGATCATTGTTTTTCTCGTAGGAGGAGAACATCCTTTTCTCCCGAGTCATGTGGTTTGTGCACCTGCTATCAATTATCCAACTTGAGCCCCCGGATGCATAAACCTACAAAACAAGCTTAGGCCTTGTTCTTAGGTACCCAAACGGTCCTGGGTCCTTTCACATTAGAAACAAGCACCTTGGGTACCCAAACATAAGTCTTGGAGCCCTTGTGTTTGCCCCCAACATATTTGGCAACTACTTTGCCTGCTTTGTTAGTAAGCACATATGAAGCATCAAAAGTCTTAAATAAAACATTAGGTTCATTTGATGCAGTAGAAGTTTTCTTTTTAGGCAATTTAACATAGGTTGATTGCCTAGAACTAGAAGCCTCATTTTTATACATAAAAGCATGATGTGAAACATTGTGAGGTTTCCTAGCATGAATTCTCCTTATCTTGTGCTCGGGATAACCAACAGGATATAAAATATAGCCATCGTTATCCTGAGCCATGGAAGCCTTACCCTTAACAAAATTAGACAATTTCTTGGGGGCATTAAGCTTGACATTGTCTCCCCATTGGAAGCCAATGTCATCCTTAATGCCAGGGCGTCTCCCATTATAAAGCATGCTACGAGCAAATTTAAATTTTTCATTTTCTAATTCATGCTTGGCAATTTTAGCATCTAGTTTAGCTATATGATCATTTTGTTGTTTAATCATAGCAATGTGATCATGGATAGCATCAACATTAATGTCTCTACATCTAGTACAAATAGTAACATGATCAACACTAGATTTAGAGGGTTTGCATGTATTTAATTCATCAATCTTAGCATGTAACTTAGCATTCTCATTTCTAAGATTGGAAATGGAAACATTGCAAACAATTAAATCTTTAGCCTTAGAAATTAATTTACCATTCTCAATCTTAAGGCTAGAAATTGATTCATTTAACTTGTCAATCTTAGCAATCAAACTAGCATTATCATTTTTAAGGTTGACAAGAGAATCATCACAAACATTTAATTTCTCCACCTTAGCAATTAATTTGGCATTTTCAATTCTAAGGTTAGAGATAGTGTCATGGCAAATTCTAAGCTCGCTAGTTAATTTTTCACATTTTTCTACTTCCTGAGCATAAACATTTTTTACTTTAACATGCTTTTTGTTTTCCTTAATAAGGAATTTCTCTTAGCTATCCAAGAGTTCATCCTTCTCATGAATAGCTCCTATCAATTCATTTAATTTTTCTTTTTGTTGCATGTTAAGGTTGGCAAAAAGAGAAAGCAAACTATCTTCATCATCACTAGAGTTATCCTCATCACTAGATGTTGCATATTTAGTGGAGGCTCTAGATTTTACCTTCTTCTTTTTGCCGTCCTTTGCCATGAGGCACTTGTGGCCGACATTGGGGAAGAGGAGTCCTTTGGTAACGGCGATGTTAGCGGCGTCCTCGTCGGAGGAGGAGTCGGTGGAGCTCTCATCGAAGTCCCATTCCCGACACACGTGGTCATCGCCGCCCTTCTTCTTGTAGTATCTCTTCTTTTCCTTCCTCTTTCCCTTCTTGTCGTCACCCCTGTCACTATCACTTGATAATGGACATTTAACAATAAAATGACCGGGCTTATCACATTTGTAGCAAACCTTCTTGGAACGGGGTTTGTAGTCTCTCCCCTTCCTTTGCTTGAGGATTTGGCAAAAGCTCTTGATGATGAGCGCCATTTCCTCATTGTCGAGCTTGGAGGCGTCGATGGGGAGCCTACTTGACGTAGACTCTTCTTTCTTCTCCTTCGTCGCTTTGAAGGCGACGGGTTGCACCTCGGGTGTGGAGGTGGTGCCTCGTTCGATGATTTGTTTGGAGCCTTTGATCATCAATTCAAAGCTCACAAACTTTCCTATAACCTCCTCGGGAGACATTAGCTTGTATCTAGGATCACCACGAATTAATTGAACTTGTGTAGGGTTAAGAAAAATGAGTGATCTTAGAATAACCTTGACCATTTCATGGTCATCCCACTTTGTGCTCCCGAGGTTGCGCACTTGGTTCACCAAGGTCTTGAGCCGGTTGTACATGGCTTGTGGCTCCTCTCCTTGGTTGAGGATGAACCGACCGAGCTCCCCCTCGATCGTCTCCCGCTTGGTGATCTTTGTCACCTCATCCCCTTCGTGCGCGGTCTTGAGCACGTCCCAAATCTCTTTGGCACTCTTCAATCCTTGCACCTTATTATACTCCTCTCAACTTAGAGAGGCGAGGAGTATAGTAGTGGCTTGGGAGTTGAAGTGCCGGATTTGGTCGACCTCCTCTGAATCGTAGTCCTTGTCCCCTACCTTTGGTACCTGTGCTCCATACTCAACAATATCCCATATGCTTTTGTGGAGTGAGGTTAGGTGATGCCTCATTTTATCACTCCACATACAATAATCCTCACCATCAAAAAATGGTGGTTTGCCTAGGGGAATGGAAAGTAATGGAGTACGTTTGGAAATACGAGGATAGCGGAGGGGCATCTTACTATACTTCTTGCGCTCATGGCGCTTAGAAGTGACGGATGCCGATTCGGAGCCGGAGGTGGAGGGTGACGAAGAGTCAGTCTCGTAGTAGACCACTTTCTTCATCTTCTTCTTGTCACCTCTCCGTTGTGACTTGATGGAGGAAGAGGATTCCTCCTTGTGCTTGTGGCTGGACTCCCTCGAGTGGGTTCTCCTCGAGCTTGCGGACTTGTCGCCGCCGGTCACAATCTCCCTCTTGGCGTGATCTCCCGACATCACTTCGAGTGGTTAGACTCTTAATGAAGTACCGACTCTAATACCAATTGAAAGTCGCCTAGAGGGGGGGGGGGTGAATAGGCAAATCTGAAATTTATAAACTTTAAGCACAACCACAAGTCGGGTTAGCGTTAGAAATATAATCGAGTCCGAAAGAGAGGGTGAAAACAAATCGACCAAGAAAATAGAGTGGATGATATGATGATTTGTTTTACTGAGGTTCGGTTCTTGCAAACCTACTCCCCGTTGAGGTGGTCACAAAGACCGGGTCTCTTTCAACCCTTTCCCTCTCTCAAACGATCACTTAGACCGAGTGAGCTTTTCTCCTCAATCAAATGGGTCACTTAGACCCCACAAGGACCACCACACAATTGGTGTCTCTTACTTTGATTACAAGTTGCTTGAGAACAAGAATGGGGAAGAAGAAAAGCGATCCAAGCGACAAGAGCTCAAATGAACACGAAAATCTCTCTCTCACTAGTCACAAATTGTTTGGAGTGGTGTTGGACTTTGGAGAGATTTTGATCTCTTGTTTGTGTCTTGGAGTGAAGTCTAGAGCTCTTGTATTGAATGCATATTGCTGGAAACTTGGATGCCTTGAATGGTGGTGGTTGGGGGTATTTATAGCCCCAACAACCAAACCAACCGTTGGGGTTGGGCTGATGTCGATGGGTGCACCGGACAGTCCGGTGCGCCACCGGACACTGTCCGGTGCGCCATCCACGTCACCCAACCGTTAGGGTTCTGACGGTTTCAACCATTGGAGCTCTGACATCTTGGTGCACCGGACATGTACTATTCCCTGTCCGGTGCGCCTTCTAGTGCTACTCTGACTCTGCGTGAACTATCCGCGCACTGTACCGCTTTTACAGGTTTCCGTTGGAGTCGACCGTTGCGCTGGAGCCATTGCTCTGCTGGCACATCGGACAGTCCGGTGACCCACCAGACAGTCCGGTGAATTATAGCGGAGTGGCTTTTCCAGAAACCCGAAGGTGGCAAGTTGGAGTTGATCTCCCCTGGTGCACCGGACACTGTCTGGTGCGCCAGACCAGGGTTCACTTTGGTTTCTTTTGCTCTTTTCTTTTTGAACCCTATTTCATATCTTTTTATTGGTTTATGTTGAACCTTTGGCACCTGAGAACATATAATCTAGAGCAAACTAGTCAGTTCAATTATTTGTGTTGGGCAATTCAACCACCAAACTCATATAGGAAAAGGTTTGACCCTATTTCCCTTTCAGGGGGGAACTGTCGGTGTTTGGAGCCCGACCGCACACCCGGGGTTACACCTCGCGGTGCTGTCGACTGTAACTCAATGGTTCGTGCGAGATACATGAGAGACGGCAAGCGATTTTCTACAGGTTCGGGCCGCTTTGAGATGTGTAATACCCTACTTCCAGGTGTGGATCTTTGTGTGGTGGGTTACAAGGGAAGTCTCCTATATGAAGAAAGCTAGTGAGCTGAGTAAAATGGTCGATGATCCTTTGGTAACGGCGATGTTAGCGGCGTCCTCGTCGGAGGAGGAGTCGGTGGAGCTCTCATCGAAGTCCCATTCCCGACACACGTGGTCATCGCCGCCCTTCTTCTTGTAGTATCTCTTCTTTTCCTTCCTCTTTCCCTTCTTGTCGTCACCCCTGTCACTATCACTTGATAATGGACATTTAACAATAAAATGACCGGGCTTATCACATTTGTAGCAAACCTTCTTGGAACGGGGTTTGTAGTCTCTCCCCTTCCTTTGCTTGAGGATTTGGCAAAAGCTCTTGATGATGAGCGCCATTTCCTCATTGTCGAGCTTGGAGGCGTCGATGGGGAGCCTACTTGACGTAGACTCTTCTTTCTTCTCCTTCGTCGCTTTGAAGGCGACGGGTTGCACCTCGGGTGTGGAGGTGGTGCCTCGTTCGATGATTTGTTTGGAGCCTTTGATCATCAATTCAAAGCTCACAAACTTTCCTATAACCTCCTCGGGAGACATTAGCTTGTATCTAGGATCACCACGAATTAATTGAACTTGTGTAGGGTTAAGAAAAATGAGTGATCTTAGAATAACCTTGACCATTTCATGGTCATCCCACTTTGTGCTCCCGAGGTTGCGCACTTGGTTCACCAAGGTCTTGAGCCGGTTGTACATGGCTTGTGGCTCCTCTCCTTGGTTGAGGACGAACCGACCGAGCTCCCCCTCGATCGTCTCCCGCTTGGTGATCTTTGTCACCTCATCCCCTTCGTGCACGGTCTTGAGCACGTCCCAAATCTCTTTGGCACTCTTCAATCCTTGCACCTTATTATACTCCTCTCAACTTAGAGAGGCGAGGAGTATAGTAGTGGCTTGGGAGTTGAAGTGCCGGATTTGGTCGACCTCCTCTGAATCGTAGTCCTTGTCCCCTACCTTTGGTACCTGTGCTCCATACTCAACAATATCCCATATGCTTTTGTGGAGTGAGGTTAGGTGATGCCTCATTTTATCACTCCACATACAATAATCCTCACCATCAAAAAATGGTGGTTTGCCTAGGGGAATGGAAAGTAATGGAGTACGTTTGGAAATACGAGGATAGCGGAGGGGCATCTTACTATACTTCTTGCGCTCATGGCGCTTAGAAGTGACGGATGCCGATTCGGAGCCGGAGGTGGAGGGTGACGAAGAGTCAGTCTCGTAGTAGACCACTTTCTTCATCTTCTTCTTGTCACCTCTCCGTTGTGACTTGATGGAGGAAGATGATTCCTCCTTGTGCTTGTGGCTGGACTCCCTCGAGTGGGTTCTCCTCGAGCTTGCGGACTTGTCGCCGCCGGTCACAATCTCCCTCTTGGCGTGATCTCCCGACATCACTTCGAGTGGTTAGACTCTTAATGAAGTACCGGCTCTAATACCAATTGAAAGTCGCCTAGAGGGGGGGGGGGTGAATAGGCAAATCTGAAATTTATAAACTTTAAGCACAACCACAAGTCGGGTTAGCGTTAGAAATATAATCGAGTCCGAAAGAGAGGGTGAAAACAAATCGACCAAGAAAATAGAGTGGATGATATGATGATTTGTTTTACCGAGGTTCGGTTCTTGCAAACCGACTCCCCGTTGAGGTGGTCACAAAGACCGGGTCTCTTTCAACCCTTTCCCTCTCTCAAACGATCACTTAGACCGAGTGAGCTTTTCTCCTCAATCAAATGGGTCACTTAGACCCCACAAGGACCACCACACAATTGGTGTCTCTTACTTTGATTACAAGTTGCTTGAGAACAAGAATGGGGAAGAAGAAAAGCGATCCAAGCGACAAGAGCTCAAATGAACACGAAAATCTCTCTCTCACTAGTCACAAATTGTTTGGAGTGGTGTTGGACTTTGGAGAGATTTTGATCTCTTGTTTGTGTCTTGGAGTGAAGTCTAGAGCTCTTGTATTGAATGCATATTGCTGGAAACTTGGATGCCTTGAATGGTGGTGGTTGGGGGTATTTATAGCCCCAACAACCAAACCAACCGTTGGGGTTGGGCTGATGTCGATGGGTGCACCGGACAGTGCGGTGCGCCACCGGACACTGTCCGGTGCGCCATCCACATCACCCAACCGTTAGGGTTCTGACGGTTTCAACCATTGGAGCTCTGACATCTTGGTGCACCGGACATGTACTATTCCCTGTCCGGTGCGCCTTCTAGTGCTACTCTGACTCTGCGTGAACTATCCGCGCACTGTACCGCTTTTACAGGTTTCCGTTGGAGTCGACCGTTGCGCTGGAGCCATTGCTCTGCTGGCACATCGGACAGTCCGGTGACCCACCAGACAGACTGGTGAATTATAGCGGAGTGGCTTTTCCAGAAACCCGAAGGTGGCAAGTTGGAGTTGATCTCCCCTGGTGCACCGGACACTGTCTGGTGCGCCAGACCAGGGTTCACTTTGGTTTCTTTTGCTCTTTTCTTTTTGAACCCTATTTCATATCTTTTTATTGGTTTATGTTGAACCTTTGGCACCTGTAGAACATATAATCTAGAGCAAACTAGTCAGTTCAATTATTTGTGTTGGGCAATTCAACCACCAAACTCATATAGGAAAAGGTTTGACCCTATTTCCCTTTCAGGGGGGAACTGTCGGTGTTTGGAGCCCGACCGCACACCCGGGGTTACACCTCGCGGTGCTGTCGACTATAACTCAATGGTTCGTGCGAGATACATGAGAGACGGCAAGCGATTTTCTACAGGTTCGGGCCGCTTTGAGATGTGTAATACCCTACTTCCTGGTGTGGATCTTTGTGTGGTGGGTTACAAGGGAAGTCTCCTATATGAAGAAAGCTAGTGAGCTGAGTAAAATGGTCGATGATCCTTTGGTAACGACGATGTTAGCGGCGTCCTCGTCGGAGGAGGAGTCGGTGGAGCTCTCATCGAAGTCCCATTCCCGACACACGTGGTCATCGCCGCCCTTCTTCTTGTAGTATCTCTTCTTTTCCTTCCTCTTTCCCTTCTTGTCGTCACCCCTGTCACTATCACTTGATAATGGACATTTAACAATAAAATGACCGGGCTTATCACATTTGTAGCAAACCTTCTTGGAACGGGGTTTGTAGTCTCTCCCCTTCCTTTGCTTGAGGATTTGGCAAAAGCTCTTGATGATGAGCGCCATTTCCTCATTGTCGAGCTTGGAGGCGTCGATGGGGAGCCTACTTGACGTAGACTCTTCTTTCTTCTCCTTCGTCGCTTTGAAGGCGACGGGTTGCACCTCGGGTGTGGAGGTGGTGCCTCGTTCGATGATTTGTTTGGAGCCTTTGATCATCAATTCAAAGCTCACAAACTTTCCTATAACCTCCTCGGGAGACATTAGCTTGTATCTAGGATCACCACGAATTAATTGAACTTGTGTAGGGTTAAGAAAAATGAGTGATCTTAGAATAACCTTGACCATTTCATGGTCATCCCACTTTGTGCTCCCGAGGTTGCGCACTTGGTTCACCAAGGTCTTGAGCCGGTTGTACATGGCTTGTGGCTCCTCTCCTTGGTTGAGGACGAACCGACCGAGCTCCCCCTCGATCGTCTCCGCTTGGTGATCTTTGTCACCTCATCCCCTTCGTGCGCGGTCTTGAGCACGTCCCAAATCTCTTTGGCACTCTTCAATCCTTGCACCTTATTATACTCCTCTCAACTTAGAGAGGCGAGGAGTATAGTAGTGGCTTGGGAGTTGAAGTGCCGGATTTGGTCGACCTCCTCTGAATCGTAGTCCTTGTCCCCTACCTTTGGTACCTGTGCTCCATACTCAACAATATCCCATATGCTTTTGTGGAGTGAGGTTAGGTGATGCCTCATTTTATCACTCCACATACAATAATCCTCACCATCAAAAAATGGTGGTTTGCCTAGGGGAATGGAAAGTAATGGAGTACGTTTGGAAATACGAGGATAGCGGAGGGGCATCTTACTATACTTCTTGCGCTCATGGCGCTTAGAAGTGACGGATGCCGATTCGGAGCCGGAGGTGGAGGGTGACGAAGAGTCAGTCTCGTAGTAGACCACTTTCTTCATCTTCTTCTTGTCACCTCTCCGTTGTGACTTGATGGAGGAAGAGGATTCCTCCTTGTGCTTGTGGCTGGACTCCCTCGAGTGGGTTCTCCTCGAGCTTGCGGACTTGTCGCCGCCGGTCACAATCTCCCTCTTGGCGTGATCTCCCGACATCACTTCGAGTGGTTAGACTCTTAATGAAGTACCAGCTCTAATACCAATTGAAAGTCGCCTAGAGGGGGGGGGTGAATAGGCAAATCTGAAATTTATAAACTTTAAGCACAACCACAAGTCGGGTTAGCGTTAGAAATATAATCGAGTCCGAAAGAGAGGGTGAAAACAAATCGACCAAGAAAATAGAGTGGATGATATGATGATTTGTTTTACCGAGGTTCGGTTCTTGCAAACCTACTCCCCGTTGAGGTGGTCACAAAGACCGGGTCTCTTTCAACCCTTTCCCTCTCTCAAACGATCACTTAGACCGAGTGAGCTTTTCTCCTCAATCAAATGGGTCACTTAGACCCCACAAGGACCACCACACAATTGGTGTCTCTTACTTTGATTACAAGTTGCTTGAGAACAAGAATGGGGAAGAAGAAAAGCGATCCAAGCGACAAGAGCTCAAATGAACACGAAAATCTCTCTCTCACTAGTCACAAATTGTTTGGAGTGGTGTTGGACTTTGGAGAGATTTTGATCTCTTGTTTGTGTCTTGGAGTGAAGTCTAGAGCGCTTGTATTGAATGCATATTGCTGGAAACTTGGATGCCTTGAATGGTGGTGGTTGGGGGTATTTATAGCCCCAACAACCAAACCAACCGTTGGGGTTGGGCTGATGTCGATGGGTGCACCGGACAGTCTGGTGCGCCACCGGACACTGTCCGGTGCGCCAGCCACGTCACCCAACCGTTAGGGTTCTGACGGTTTCAACCATTGGAGCTCTGACATCTTGGTGCACCGGACATGTACTATTCCCTGTCCGGTGCGCCTTCTAGTGCTACTCTGACTCTGCGTGAACTATCCGCGCACTGTACCGCTTTTACAGGTTTCCGTTGGAGTCGACCGTTGCGCTGGAGCCATTGCTCTGTTGGCACATCGGACAGTCCGGTGACCCACCAGACAGTCCGGTGAATTATAGCGGAGTGGCTTTTCCAGAAACCCGAAGGTGGCAAGTTGGAGTTGATCTCCCCTGGTGCACCGGACACTGTCTGGTGCGCCAGACCAGGGTTCACTTCGGTTTCTTTTGCTCTTTTCTTTTTGAACCCTATTTCATATCTTTTTATTGGTTTATGTTGAACCTTTGGCACCTGTAGAACATATAATCTAGAGCAAACTAGTCAGTTCAATTATTTGTGTTGGGCAATTCAACCACCAAACTCATATAGGAAAAGGTTTGACCCTATTTCCCTTTCAGGGGGGAACTGTCGGTGTTTGGAGCGCGACCGCACACCCGGGGTTACACCTCGCGGTGCTGTCGACTGTAACTCAATGGTTCGTGCGAGATACATGAGAGACGGCAAGCGATTTTCTACAGGTTTGGGCCGCTTTGAGATGTGTAATACCCTACTTCCTGGTGTGGATCTTTGTGTGGTGGGTTACAAGGGAAGTCTCCTATATGAAGAAAGCTAGTGAGCTGAGTAAAATGGTCGATGATTCTGATCGGGTACCCCCTAGGCCTTATATACTCGACCGTGGGACATTACATGCGTGTATGATGACGACATGTACCTAAGTAATAGTGAACCGACTGAACTTATCTTCCTATAATCTTGCCGATCTATCCCTAGTTTGTTCCGATATTCAAGGTCACCCTGCGCGGGAAAGTTGAATCGGCGCAGTGGATAACGCTTAAACTCATCAAGCAGACTTGGGTCCGAGTCTGCTTCCTCCTCGCGTCGGCCCATTCCACCAGCAGTTCTCCCTGGCCCACGAAGGGGTGGCCTCGCAAGATAATAGGCCCAAAGCCTTTCGCGAGGCCTTCCTGCCTTCTAGTGGACCCGAGGGATATCTGTCCCCCACAGGAACCATCATTCTACCCTTAGAGGGCAACAAACATGATGTTTCCTGGGTGAGCTGTTAGCGGGTAGTCCGCGTGGAGGCCCGACCTTGTTCGATAGGGGCCGGCTAGTGGTCTGAAGACGCACCCTAATGTACCTACAGGTGATTCGCTGGTCTCGAACCCATTCGATAGGATCCAAGGGCTCGGTGCCTCCCTCCGATGAGATACCATTACAAATTGTTCCTGAAGGTTTCAGACATATCCTAGGGTACCTCAGGAGTGTAGCTTGAGCCTCAGCCGTGTACGGATGTACCCATGTTCATCCCTGACTATAGTGCTCTAGGGCGGTTGTCGAAACCCGCTGAGGGGCCAACCTTCGAACCCCTGAACAGTAAAGGGATCAGAGCTTGTTTCCTTCACTGGGAAGGACCCTCATCCGTAGAGAGGGAGGAAGACTGTAGTCTAGATGCAAGGGCAGCCTCGGGCCTCTACATAGGGCGAGAGAACGATCAGGGACTGTCTTGACTTTTGATGATACACCTCTTACGTTGCCTTTCCACAAGGAGGAAGAGGGGAAAGCTTCATGCTACCCTCGGGAGGGCAATGAGCACAATGTTTCTTGGGTGAGCTGTTAGCGGGTAGTCCATGTGGAGGCCCAAGCCCCGTTCGATAGGGGTCAGCTAGTGGTCTAGAGATACACCCCAACGTACCTACAGGTGATTTGTTGGTCCTGGACCCATTCGATAGGATCTAAGGGCTCCGTGCCTCCCTCTGGTGGGATACCATTACGAATCGTTCATGCAGGTTTTGGACATGTCCTAGGGTACCTCAGGAGTGTAGCCTGAGCCTCGGTCATGTACGGACGTACCCATGTTCATCCCTAACTCTAGTGCCCTGGGGTGGTTGTCGAACCCTACCAAGGGGCCAACCTTCGAACCCCTGAACAGTAAAGGGCTTAGAGACCATTTCCTTAGCTAGGAAGAAAACCCAAACAAATCTTTCTTTTCCATCGCCTGTTGACTGGGAAAGAGAGAGAGAGAGGCCCACCTAGGAAGGCGGAGCCGCGTCCGTAGGTTTCGCCAGCCAGATGAGACGTGTGGCCCTAGGGCGGGAGTTAATGCAATGGGACGTGATGCCCACAGGAGATCGGTTGTCGCGCGCACATGTGCGGGATTTGAGAAACAAAATCCGCTTTTGGATTCGATCTTTAAATGCGGGGGTTCAGTTTCAATCTCGGTGGATTCGTTGGTTCCCCTTCCTTCTCTCTATATATTCGGGAGGGGGGCTGCCCATGGCCTCCACTTCGCACTCACGTTCTCAGCCTTAGCCTCTTCTATTTTTTTCGACCGTGGACAAAGATCGAAATCGGAGCAAGAGGGACAAGAGAGGTCGAAGTAAGGGACTTCTTGGTGGTAGTGGGAGATTCGCGTGCCTCACCGTCATCGCCTTCTTTTTTCAGCCATGGCCGAGAGAGTCAACGTCCACGTGCCCCGCGCCCCGTGGCCCCACTCCATTGTGACCGTGGAGGATCTACGGAATCTCGTCGATGGAGGTATGCTCCACCCTTCCACCATTGGAGCGCCCCCCGAATGGCTCGTGCTCGGGGATGAGGAGTTGAATCCTTCCGCGGGCTATGTCGTCAGCTTCGTGTCATTCCCCGAGCGCGGGTTCGGGGTGTCGTCGAGCCGCTTCATGTGGGTGCTCCCTTACTACTATAGAGTCGAGCTCCACAACCTCAACTCGAACTCCATCACTTAGGTGGAGATTTTCATGGCAGTCTTGAAAGTCGCCTAGATGTGGGGTGAATAGGCGAAACCTGAAAATTATGAACTTTGAACACACACTACACTTGGGGTTAGGGTTATAAATAAATTCGGAGTGCAGAAGATTGTTCCTCTTGCTATGAGCTGCTCAATCAGTGCGAATAACTTTGGGAGCAAACTCAAAACATTATTAACAAGCGAACTTGAGAGAGAGAGGAGAGGGGATAAACAAATCGAGTGAAGATCAACACAGATGAACATGACGATTTGTTTACCGAGGTTCGGTTCCAAAGAACCTAGTCCCCGTTGAGGAGGCCACAAAGGCCGGGTCTATTCCAACCCTTTCTCTCTCTCAATCGATCACTTAGACTGGTTGAGTGCTTCTTCTTAATCACCAGGTCACTAAGACCCCGCAAGGATCACCACACAATTAGGTGTCTCTTGCTTGCTTTACAAATCACTTAGAAGGTTTAGAGAGAGATGAAGAAAGCAAGATTAAGAAAACCAAGCAACAAGAGCAACAAATGAAACACGAATCACACTCTCTCATGTCACTAATCACTAATGATCACTTGTCTTAATTGTGGAACTTGGAGAGATTGGAAGCTTTGAATGTGTCTTGGAATGGATTGCTAGATCTTGTATTGAATGTGTATGAGTGGAGTGCTTGGATGATGTGAATGGAGGTGGTTGGGGTTGTATTTGTAGCCTCCAACCACTTTCTAGTCGTTGCTCCTTTTCTGTCGACCGTGGACGGTCCGCGCCCCCTATCTGGACGGTTCGCCCCTGCACATCAACGACTGAAATTGCAACGGTCAGCAGTAACGGCTAGATCAATGACTATAGTGCATTTAATGCGTCGTCAGAGGTTAGATAAAGTAGTCGCCAATGGTCCGACCGTGCACCCTTGATGGTCCGCGAGGACGCTAAAATGCATTTTACCGAACCCGTCGCCTTCGGGTTTTTTTGGTTTTTCAACGACCGGACGGTCCGCGCCTGAGGCCGGACGGTCCGCGCTTGGTCTTGGATGTTGCTCACTTCACCTTCGGATGGTCCATAGTGTTAACTTGTGTTTTTGCAGTGTTCCTGTCCGAGGCTCACTCTGGTGTTGCGGACGGTCCGCCACAAGGGCCCGGACGGTCCGCGCACATGTGTTTTTCCAAAAGCTTCTCCTGTCCAGAATAATCTACGGTATTTTGGACAGTCGACATAGAGTAGTTGTAGATGAACTTATACACATGACAAATGATCAACTAGGCAAACTAGTTAGTCCATAAGGTTTGTGATGGTCGTTAAACACCAAAATCGATTATAGGAAATGTTGAGGTCATTTCCCTTTCAGGTCTGTGAGGGGTACCTCGGGATCGACCCCCATTAAGATCTTTGGGTCCACCTCTTCTGCGTGGAGCCCTTCTCTTTGCCGATGCTGGTGAAGAAGGTCCGCACTGCGGTGAGGGCCGGTAGTTGTACGCTCCAGCTGCGGTCGGATCGAGCGCATCTATACATCCCGGTCTCCCTTGCCTCTTCAAACAAGGGATAGCAGATGTGATACCCCAAATTTTCTAAAAAGAAGTTAAACTTATTTTTCTCTTTTCTTTGATGTTCTGGGTCATTGGGGTTTGGAGTTTTAGTAGGCATTCCTCAGAAAACAGTAGATCTTTTGACATTTTTTCTGCTGGGGTCGGGAGCTCAAAGGGGAGAGCGAGTTTGGGCCATTGATCTCGATCCGGTGGATGGGAGCCCCCCTCTCCTCCCCAACCCTAGTCGCCCCCTCCTTCTCCCCAATTGGGTTGCAGCCGCCCCCTCCTCTCTTGCTCTCCTCCCCAATGGCAGCCTCCCCCTACCCCCTCCATGTCTCCCTCCTCCCTCTAGATCCCCCCATGTAGCAAGGATCGAGAAGAGGAGGAGCACGTTGAATTGAAGAGGAAGAGAGGATCAAGGAGATGTTCTTCCCCATCTCTTTTTGAAGATTTTCTTGGGGAAAACCCTAGGTATGGATGAAATCCTTGTTCCTCCCTGTAATTATGTGCTTTTGGAGGTTGTGGATCATGGAGATTAAAGGATTAGAGGTTGGATTAGATGTGGGGTTAGGTTTTGATCTCGAATTTAGTTTTCTGCGGAATGGCAGATTCGATAGTTTCTGTTCATGCCAGTTTTCCGTGGTCTTAGTTGCCTCAAAAAATGAAAAGTCTATATATGAGTCGTAGATAATTTGTAGATCTTTCCCTGGCCGCGAAGAACACCTCAATCGGACATGAGATCAGAAAGTTATTGCAGTTTTATTATAGCAGTTTTTCAGTTTCATAATTCTGTGCAGAATCTGTTCTCTTAAGCTTTAGGCTTTTTTATCAACAGAATTCAACCTTGGGTTTGTAAGAAAAGTTGTAGATAATTTCATAAGCTTTCCAGATTGTTAAAAAGTGCATTCATATGAATTATGAAACTCCAGTTATGTTTGTTTTACTGTGGTTGTTCCTGTTTGCCTGACAAAAATGAGCGGGTCTGTTCACTGGTAGGTTTCATCAGGTAAATGGCCAAATTGGCTCTTCCAGCTATGCAGACTTCTGTAGAGGGATAAACGTTCTTACTGCCAATAGAATTTCATGAGTTTTGGTTGCGTGGTTTGTGAGATATCGAATTTTGAAGTTAACTACGGTGCTGTCTGAAACAGATTCAGTCAGTTATCTTGTCAGATGTTTTAGAACTTATAGATGGCAGAATTTAATTATTCATTGAATACCGAAGTTCTAGGGTATTTTGTGTAGATACTCCTAGATTATTTGTTTGATATCACCACTATTATAATTTTAAAGATACAAAATTAACAAACAGCGCTGCTGCTGTATGACATGTTGTTCAGGGTGGGAGGCTTACCACCAGGTCTTGGTTTAAAGTGTAGGAGCAATTTGTTGATTGTTGGCAAATGTTTGTGAAATATTTGTACTAAGTTTTATGCTCGCTAGCAGGTGGCTACACTCCAGATCATGCCTAGTACATTTCTTCTTCTTCGATGAAGGCAAGTGAATGTAGCGGTGGTTGCTTCCGTTCTGACCTATTATTTCTATTGCTTACAATCTAATATTCAGAAGTAGTGGATTCTTTCATAATTGGACTCTATAGCGATGCTTTACTTGCTTGCATTATACTGATGCTCAATCATATATTGATGATGATTATGATTCGAGTATGACTCATGAGATTAATTCACACCCCTGAAGGTAAATGAAGTATTATTTGAGGTTGGTATTGTTTCTGAAGGTAAATGAAGTATTATTTGAGGTTGATATTGTATTTGAAGGTAAATGAAGTATTATTTGAGGTTTTATTGTATGTGAAGGAAGTGAAGTATATTGATAAATGCATCATGCCATATACATTGCATGATTCACTTGCATCTGAAGTTGGGTCGTGACCTATGGTCTGACCGTACCAGCACAACTTAGCATCGTACGTTGCCCGAGGAGGGGTACGATGCAGCTTCATACCCTTAGAGGTATGAAGGCAGAGGACATATGCATTGCATTCATATGCATTCATTGAAGTGATATTTGCAGATGATGTGGTTTTATACTTTCAGAGGTATGAAGACAGAGTACCTACACTTTGCATTCCTATGCATACATTGAAGTGATATTTGTAGGTTTTGTTGACGCAGAGAAGTGTTATAGAACCTATGGTGGTTGTTCGAGGAAATGAGATGGTATTGGTTATATTGGGACTACTGATTTCTATATCTACAAGTATTTCTGATCTTAATTGTGATTCTTTTAAAATGTTGATTAATTCAATTTGTGTTTTAAATATCTCGTCAAAACAATTCGCTTGCTGAGATGTTTCATCTCACTCTTGCATTACTCAATGCAAGTGCTTGTTGCTCATCCAGGGAAGTGGGAAGTAGCAGCATATCCACCTTCACTCTCATAATAACGCTGTTTAGGCACAGTCATGATTTAATTAGAAGCTTCTTGCCAAAGAATGTTGGTTTCTAACTAGTTATGCGCACTGGTTAATTTAGTTCATGCCGTTATGGTTGTCTTCCCATTGCTAGTAGATTATTAATGTCGATTATGTTTTCTTATAATGATATCTATTTATACTTTGTTGCTTCCTCGTTTATGCAATTTTCAAAGGAGATGCTGTCGAAATTTTATATACGAATGTTAGAGGTGTAGTTTAGTAGCATTCTGGGGTGTTTGTGGATCTCGGGGTGTTACAGTTGATATCAAAGCATAGGCTTTAGATTCTTGGCAATTTGAAGATAAATTTGACACACTTGCACATATAGGAAGGGTATGGGTTCAAATATCTTTGATATATGTTAATGTCTTTGAAGTGCAGATGAAATAATTTCACCCTCCCTAATCCTTTACGGTGATGTGGTAAGTTGTTTATGACTTAATGTCTGATATAATTCATTTCTAAATTTTGATATTGTTTTATTAATGCGATTGATGTGGCAGAACCTCCCAAGTTATTAGGCCCACATACACATGCCCTTGTCTCAAAGACCTCAGACGGCTATGCATGTGCACCAGATAACTTAACAGGATCCGTCCGAGTGCCCCAAGGACCCCGGATAGACCACAAACAACCAGGACCGCAGGATTAAATAAACACAAATCACACACCAACAATTTTGCAGCGGAAATCTTATTATCAAATTTTACAAGTTACATCAAGTTTTACGACGTACATGATCAGAGTGATTACAAAATTGGTTCAAAGAAATAACTTTGAACAGTTATAAATTATCTGTAGTTTTGAAATATATGCTAGCTTAAGTGATCATCCTCAATAAGAAGTATAGAAGAAGTACTTAGACTTATAGAAGGCCGAGCCCACCGACACTTAACACCATCATCAGCAGCACAAACTATAGCCTGAAAAACAACAGGGAATAAAACCCAGAGTATGCAATTACTCAGCAAGACTTACCCGACTAAAGAAAAGACTCTCAAGGATATGCTGGCTTGTTGGGAATCAAGGTAAGGCTTATCAAATCTCAAAGACTCATTTTGCAGAAGAGCTTACTAGTAGTGAATCCTTATGCCAAAATTTTACTTCACAAGTTAAGTACTTTTCCTGAATCTAGATTTGCCTAATCTAGAGCATTCACTTGTCCTGATCTAGCTTTATTTTAGCCAATTCATATTTCACTTATCAACTACGATGAGTGGTCAGTGAGTTGAGTCTCCATAACCGAGGAGCAATGACGATTCGAACCGATTATACCCAGTAGGGGATCCCTAACCACACGACATATGTAGCACTTAATCCTTGCATATGTCAACCATTCCCACAGATCCTCCACAACGTGAACCGGTCCGCGCTACCCGGGAGCACAGTACTCCTCCATCCAGCCTCTAGCCAGGAGGGTACACGCTACTCCCACCATCTCCCACGCCCAGTGCGCGGTTGTCTTTTCACGTATGGAATAGTCAGGTTCAGGCTTACCTAGAGCATGTGGCTAGTTGCAAAGTCTCACCTCACCAGGCCTACATCGAACGGTCCTTAATCGACACAGACGGGTGAACTTTCCTGCTCAACGTCTGGTGTACATTACATATTATTTCTCAAAACTTGATACCTGAGAGAGGTACCCTACTTGAATGATGAAATCATCGCGGCCCCAATGGGTTCATCATCATCATAAGTCCTTTTATTTCACAAACTCCCCTATCCCGTGTTACACATCATCTTTTTAAAAAACATCCTAAATTAATAAGCAGGGCTAAGCATCACTAAATTTTTATAAAACAGGTATTAGGGTTGTTTAATCAAGGAAGGAAATGCATCAACGGTTTAATCACACAACTCCTATCACCTAATGCATCATTCAAGGTGATAAAACTTTTTAAAATCGAAGGAGGTGGCAAATGCACCGGGGCATGCTAGGAAGAATACTAGGTTAGTGTTAGTTAAGTGGCGACCACTTGGCGAGCATCCTTTGCCTTGGCACTCGTTCATTTTATCCATCTTCAGGTTCATCCGACTGACGACGTCGTCTTGCGGAGATGTTCAATCTCTGCATGATCCTGGGGTCGACTTGGGTCGTCTTCCACATCATGTGAGTAATTATCGTACCTAAATGATTTGCATAATGCACATGAATGCATATAAACAAGAATAGTACAAGACTAAATATTGCTACACGATAGCGAATTAAACACTTAAAGGTGACATGCATTTCAACATTCATGATACTAGTATCGACATAATACTAAATACAACAATCACCCTCTCTATCTTAACTAGCCCTAACTCAATTATTTTAGACATAGTAATCCATTAAAATAATCCTCGCATAATTTGTATCCCAAACTTAGGTTTTATCATACAAAGCAACTACATTACAAGTATGCACATAATCACACTAATGCATGATATGGTACATTTTAGAAATACCCACTAGCCTACCGAAGCACTTTTCATACAAACCTGCAATTCAAACACGATATTATACCTAACAATATATATATATATATATGCTTAATAATTGCAAAATACGACTATAGCATTACAAGTGACTAAGGCAATGTGTTATACACACGGTAAGTGTCGCTCTGGTTTGCTTTTCCACCTAGTTATAATATGCCTATTTCATAATTATGCCCACACCCATACCGCATAAACAAGACATTATAGCAAGTATCTAATACAATTACAACGCATATGCTACCTATAAAAGAACCGATGTATTAATATAGTTAATCAATCCGATCATTGAACCGCTAGCGTGAATAGTGAATCGACTTACCACACTAAATAGAACTTGAATCTCGCTAGGTCGAGGATGATCACCGGTTCATTTATTTTACCGAGCAGGGAGCTGCAAGGGCGTACGACCAGCGAGCACGGTGAAGCGACGACAACGGGGATCGAGCTCGCGACAGGAGGTGAGGATGGCGCGGCACGGCGTGCAGGGCTACCAAGGATTCCGCGATAGCGGGAGCACAGATGTAAAGCGAAGTCGATGGTCGAGACAAGATCGACAACGGCCAAGACTAGGCAAGGTCGATGGCGACGAGTTGGGACGAAGGCACACGGAACTACGGGGCAGCGGCAAACAGCCATGGCGAGGAGCCGTGTGTGGGAGCAGGTACTGGCGAGCAGAGGGCTGGTGGCGGCTTGCGTGCTGGCGAGCTCGGATAGGGATAAAGTCTGAACGAGCAGTCAAGGCGAGGGTCGGCGCTAGCTACAGACAACGGCGCACACATGAGGTGAAGACCGACGGCGAGCTGGGGAGACATGTCAAAAACCCGGACGCGACGACGATTTCACACCGAGGCGACCAACGGGGGCAGCGCCTAGGCACACACACGACATGAACCAGGCAACCAGCTGCCGACGGCACAACAGGAAAGAGAACTTGGCCACACAGCTTAGGCGAGCACCTGGGTCGAGCTCGACAGAGAAGAGCAGGGACAATCGGCGTTGGAAAGGAAAACGACATGGAGCTGGAGCAGGGGGCAGGACCGAGCTCGGCTGGGCACGACCATGGCAAAATCCGAGCAGGGTGTCATGGGAGGACGTGTAGAAAGAATCCACGGCGAGGGAGCTCAGGGGGAAAACCGCGGTGCGTGCGTAGGGACGAGTAGGAGATCGACGACGTTGGGGTTTGTGAAGGTCGAGCAGAGCCATGGAGATGGGCGCGCGCCTACGCAGTGGAGCAGGTGACCAGGGACGCAGTCCGAGCTCCATGGCGACACGGCATGAAGACAAGCGCAGCCGCGCGGCGTGAAGAGGAGCAGGAACACAAGAACGCGCGCACTTGGGAGCCGAGCAGCTGAAGACGAAGCTGAGAGAGGGGGCGACCATGGGAACGGCTAGAGGGAGCTCCGACTTGGAGGAGCGCGCGGCTGCCAGGACGAGGCCATGGCTGGGTGAGCTCCAAGCTAGGGCCATTGACGCGCAGAGGGAGCCGCTCGGCACGGAGATGGGCATGGGCGCGACCGACGAGCAGAGGGGAGGGGGAGGGGCACGACACGGCTGGGAGCTTGGAGGAGAAAAAACAGCGGCTCAAGCAGGAAACGAGAGGTGCGACCATGGGCGACGGGAAGGAGGGCTTCGGCTGGGGAGAGCGAATAGAGGGGAGAAGCTGGGAGTTGGGCGTCATCGGAGCTGGGCGAGCTGGGCGCTCGGCTTCGGAGGGACTCCAAGACATGCAGCACAGAGACTAGAGAGAGAGAGAGGGGGGGGCGGCTTGAAAGGAGCTCAAGGAGAGGGAGAGCGGCTGGGGAAGAAAGGAGATAAGGCCGGTGGCGGATATTTCTGCAGGAGATGAGCGGCGAAAAAAATCACGACGCACGCGCGCGGCAGTAGGATAGGAATGCCAGCAGATTTTTTTTGATTTTTCTGTTTTCTTTTTTTTTACCGAAAGTTGCAGATATTTTTGAAAATTGTAGATATTTCGAATAAGGATCCTTAGCATGCATATAATGGGTCGACTATATGGACTATATATTTTATTATCTGAATCACGAAACAGAAAATAAGAGGAATAACGGCTCTGGCTAAATCACGTTTGGACAATTTTTGTGACTATTCTGGGCACGATGTAAACGGACTGAACCAGAGTACATCGGATTCGACATTTTACTCTGCGATTTAACTGAAATTAGCCGGAACCATATCTGCTAAGGTATACACGATTTCGTCGCCAAAATAGCGTGCTGAAGAATGAATGGGATCTTAACCTCACGCACGATTTTTCTCAGATAATGCGCGATTCAGATGATTTTGCCTCGAACATTTTAATCGTCGAGTTCAAATTAATTTGCCCGGAATAAAAATCGCAAGAGCAGGTCGAGCTTCTGAATTCGTATTCGCGCGAGCGATGAATTTTAAATAATCACCGGACGCACCGATTTTCGGAACAACTATGTTCCGAATATCACGAAAATTTAGGAAGAGCCCGGACAGATAAAAATAAAAACGATGTCGAACTCGCGACAAACGAAATAGATGCGATATTAAAATCGCGATAGACGAAAATGTTTAAAATTTAGCGTCTATTTTATCCACTGATATTGCGTGCTTAAATCCATACTCATTATCGAGCAGAATATAAACACCAGGGGTGTTACAGCCCTCCCCCCTTAAAAGAATCTCGTCCCGAGATTCGGAGCGAAAGACTTTTAAGAGTAGAGAGGCATGTAACCCATGTCCATATCAGCGATAATCATGAGACAGTTCCCGACAAGGATAAGTGTCTCAGAAGGTTGTTTCTCTAGTGGACATAACTTGTATTGCCTTAGGCTAATTTAGAGATGTCCGTCAATAGAGATGATGTCTGCTAGAGGAACACATAAGGTTCCATGTGCGCAGTTTGGTTTTTCTGATACACTGTACTATCTGAGTCTGTTGAGCGAGCGGTAAATACGCGATTTTACCCAAACAGAACTAGATGCAACCTCTTGGGTAAAACACACAGAAAGAGGTTTACCAACAAGTGGTTATGGTAAGTTTATAGCACACGAGACGGGTGTGAATGTCGAATAACATCACAGTAAACTCGTGTTAGCCAGAGAATCCAAGTCCACTAATGCTAATGGAGACTCGAGGGAACATCAGTGAAGATTATCAACAAATGTTGGCTTCATAATCAGTCCACTTTTTGAGCACCAAGCATGACTCGACCTGATCACACATGCTAGAAAAGCACACGTGAGGCAATCGAGGCATGACTAGAGTGATGACTAGGTGGTTACTGGCCGACTTAATCTCAATTCTTGTAAGTACTTTCTTAAGATGGGTTGTACCAAAGTGAGTTTAGACAACTCGACAAAACAATCTCTAAACTCAACCTTTGTTCATTGGACAGTTACAAGTTAGTAAAACCAACTTGTTGAACTACTTTTGACATTGAGCAAGTTCTCTCAGTACCATCGGTAAGCCAAGGGTTGAGAGTTCACATTTGCCAATAGGAGATCATGTATTTGGGTAAAAATTCATTTGGTCAGGTTGTTCTTCCGTTTCTTCATGCGAGATGAATTATCCACTTGGTTAGGGAATACATGGATTAAATAAGGGCGCGAATGAACAAACTCCTGCATCTCAGCAGCAGGGAAAATCCAATCTCCATTTTGAGAGCTAATCAGTTGTCCCTCGACACTAAAAAAACTCCAAGGCTTCACTTTTACACAAAGGACGTAAAGGGAACTTGCATGAGTAGTCACTACCAAGATCAAAAGAAAAGAAAGACCACGCATGAAAGTGGTATGTTTTTTTTGATCCAATAAAGATGATAGATGTTGCTTGATCACTTCGATAAACAACACCGAAATCATTTCAAGGGAAATGTTTACGGAGATCACACATCAGTATAGTCCCACAATGGATCATGACCAGAGACCTCGATACCGGCATGCGCCAAGCAGCAAAATCCTGTGTGCCCATTCACAGAAGGCTCTCAGTTTGGCCGCGGTACCACAAGTCCTTAACCATGACACCATTGTCGAACAACACCAATAATGAATCTCACGTGGTAAGAACAATTTGTGTAGAGATAACATATTGATATAATCTCATAATGGATTATGACTACAAACTATGATACTAGCGTGTACTGAGTAGCACAACCTTGTGTGTATACCCACAGTAGGCCCTCGGTTTGGTCGTGGTATCATCAATTTTAGTCATAACGCCAATACCAGACATAACCAATAAGAAATCTCGCGTGACACCAATAGATTAGGCAAGGGTGACAATATACAAAGAGACTCTACTTGTCAAAACGATTACAAGTAGAGAGTCAAATAGATCATGGCCCAATGAAATGAACAAGGCATGGCCATAACTTGAACTTGATGAAAGGAGTATGATGGGAGACTGTTAATTCAGCCCCTAGCATATTTCTATGTCCATCATAGAGATTACAAGGTCAAGGATTAGTATCTGATTAGATACGGAGGGAAAACAAACATAAGATTAAGTTAGTATGCCTTCGATAGATATGAGGAAACCAAAGGCATCAAATTCGAGGAAATGATCGGACATGTCTTTCCTAAGTTAGGTTGATAAAATATCGACATGATCCCCAAGAAGATACAAAGTAGAAGAGAGACATCAGTCTGCACCAATCGAGCAAGGGAATGGTTTTGGAAGGAAGCATGACTCGATATTCTTGTTTTAAGCCCAGGTATACTTTATGTCCAACAAAGAAATTATCTAAGCATTTACTTATATGTGTTTGGGTCATGGAGTGATAACGGAAAATTCAAATTTGGGTCATGGTTCACCAACTAAGAACATGGCCTAATTTTCGGTTTAAGCAATCAAACTACCAGCCTTCTATCGACACATCAAATATAAGAGCAAGCAAATATATAACACCTAAATAGATTATCTAAGGAAACGAAGAATAACTATTTCACTGACGTTCATAATACTTTCATTACATCACATTATCCATAATCACTGTTTACTGGAATAAAGATGAGAGAAGCATTTTGGATGTATAGGTGACAAACATGATGCAACAATCAGGATGCATGCTCGTCCTATGCGTCCTCACTAATTTTGCCAACTTAATGTGGCAATAACTTTCTATATCGGTGGCATACGTTCTCTCTCGGTATTTTGCTAGTCGTCAACTACACATACGTTTTCGAGGTTATTGTACATGCAGAAAATTCCATCTCAGCCCAATTTCCCATGATTCAATTCAAACATGACAGTTTATCATAGTTTATACTCCATATATTTCTATATGGAGGCCAGCTCATCATTAAGCACCGAGCCACGCATAGGCGCCATTGCCACACTTTAACCATAGGGCAACTCATTATGGTTACTCACCTTCTTACCTAAGCGTAGGTGCGTCGTTACAAGTACATTACACTTCTCAGTATTCCCATGTCTGTATACCCGTACACATCCATGGGGTACTGAATTTCCAGAAAAGTAAATACTCCACATCGCAGCCTTCATATATACATATGTGTAACATGTATATAATCAAGCGCCACAATTAAGCACTTCCCTAGACCGACGGTTGTTCGGTCATGCTCTCACATCTCACCTTACCTGAGCGTCGATCCATTCAAAACCGAATGGCTTTCAAAATAACAATACACATGTATGCAATACCCCCGGTTGTGGGTTAGTGGTTTTTAAATAAGCCACCTAATAGTCCTTAATTTAGGGCTTAACAGAGGATGTCGCTAGCATTATAGTTTTTCAAAACTGTTTTCAAAGCCAAACAATGTGTTTAGTTG
Organism: Zea luxurians; assembly: GCA_029449295.1. Taxonomy (NCBI): domain Eukaryota; kingdom Viridiplantae; phylum Streptophyta; class Magnoliopsida; order Poales; family Poaceae; genus Zea; species Zea luxurians. The sequence goes on along the minus strand of JAOPSE010000024.1, from coordinate 30,485,134 downwards.
AAAATAGGTTTTCTAAAACCAAAACTTTGTTTTTAAAATATGTATGTGACTGTATTATACTTAATCCTGCTCCGATACCAGCTGTGGCAGAACCTCCCAAGTTATTAGGCCTAAATACACCTGCCCTTGTCTCAAAGACCTCAGACGGCTATGCATGTGCACCAGATAACTTAACAGGATCCGTCCGAGTGCCCCAAGGACCCCGGATAAACCACAAACAACCAGGACCGCAGGATTAAATAAACACAAATCACACACCAACAATTTTGCAGCGGAAATCTTATTATCAAATTTTACAAGTTACATCAAGTTTTACGACGTACATGATCGGAGTGATTACAAAATGGGTTCAAGGAAATAACTTTGAACAGTTATAAATTATTTGTAGTTTTGAAATATATGCTAGCTTAAGTGATCATCCTCAATAAGAAGTATAGAAGAAGTACTTAGACTTATAGAAGGCCGAGCCCACCGGCACTTAACACCATCATCAGCAGCACAAACTATAGCCTGAAAAACAACAGGGAATAAAACCCTGAGTACGCAATTACTCAGCAAGACTTACCTGACCAAAGAAAAGACTCTCAAGGATATGCTGGCTTGTTGGGAATCAAGGTAAGGCTTATCAAATCTCAAAGACTCATTTTGCAGAAGAGCTTACTAGTAGTGAATCCTTGTGCCAAAATTTTACTTCACAAGTTAAGTACTTTTCCTGAATCTAGATTTGCCTAATCTAGAGCATTCACTTGTCCTGATCTAGCTTTATTTTAGCCAATTCATATTTCACTTATCAACTACGATGAGTGGTCAGTGAGTTGAGTCTCCATAACCAAGGAGCAACGACGATTCGAACCGATTATACCTAGCTGGGGATCCCTAACCACACGACATATGTAGCACTTAACCCTTGCATATGTCAACCATTCCCACAGATCCTCCACAACGTGAACCGGTCCGCGCTACCCGGGAGCACAGTACTCCTCCATCCAGCCTCTAGCCAGGAGGGTACACGCTACTCCCACCATCTCCCACGCCTAGTGCGTGGTTGTCTTTTCACGTATGGAATAGCCGGGTTCAGGCTTACCGGAGCATGTGGCTAGTTGCAAAGTCTCACCTCATCAGGCCTACATCGAACGGTCCTTAATAGACACAGATGGGCGAACTTTCCTGCTCAACATCTGGTCTACATTACATATTATTTCTCAAAACTTGATACCTGAGAGAGGTACCCTACTTGAATGATGAAATCATCGCGGCCCCAATGGGTTCATCATCATCACAAATCCTTTTATTTCACAAACTCCCCTATCCCGTGTTACACATCATCTTTTTAAAAACCATCCTAAATTAATAAGCAGGGGTAAGCATCACTAAATTTTCATAAAACAGATATTAGGGTTGTTTAATCAAGGAAGGAAATGCATCAACAGTTTAATCACACAACTCCTATCACCTAATGCATCATTCAAGGTGATAAAACTTTTTAAAATCGAAGGAGGTGGCAAATGCACCGGGGCTTGCCTGGAAGAACACTAGGTTAGTGTTGGTTAAGTGGTGACCACTTGGCGAGCATCCTTTGCCTTGGCATTCGTTCATTTTATCCATCTTCAGGTTTGTCCGACTGACGACGTCGTCTTGCGGAGATGTTCAATCTCTGCATGATCCTGGGGTCAACTTGGGTCGTCTTCCGCATCACGTGGGTAATTATCGTACCTAAATGATTTGCATAATGCACATGAATGCATATAAACAAGAATAGTACAAGACTAAATATTGCTACACGATAGCGAATTAAACACTTAAAGGTGAGATGCATTTCAACATTCATGATACTAGTATCGACATAATACTAAATACAACAATCACCCTCTCTATCTTAACCAGCCCTAACTCAATTATTTTAGACACAGTAATCCATTAAAATATTCCTCGCATAATTTGTATCCCAAACTTAGGTTTTATCATACAAAGCAACTACATTACAAGTATGCACATAATCACACTAATGCATGATATGGTACATTTTAGAAATACCCACTAGCCTACCGAAGCACTTTTCATACAAACCTGCAATTCAAACACGATATTATACCTAACAATATATATATATATGCTTAATAATTGCAAAATACGACTATAGCATTACAAGTAACTAAGGCAATGCGTTATACACACGGTAAGTGTCGCTCTGGTTTGCTTTTCCACCTAGTTATAATATGCCTATTTCATAATTATGCCCACACCCATACCGCATAAACAAGACATTATAGCAAGTATCTAATACAATTACAACACATATGCTACCTATAAAAGAACCGATGTATTAATATAGTTAATCAATCCGATCATTGAACCGCTAGCATGAATAGTGAATCGACTTACCACACTAAATAGAACTTGAATCTCGCTAGGTCGAGGATGATCACCGGTTCATTTATTTTACCGAGTAGGGAGCTGCAAGGGCGAACCACCAGCGAGCACAGTGAAGCGACGACAACGGGGATCGAGCTCGCGACAGGAGGTGAGGATGGCGCGGCACGGCGTGCAGGGCTAGCAGGGTCTCCGCGACAGCGGGAGCGCAGATGTAAAGCGAAGTCGATGGTCGAGACAAGATCGACAACGGCCAAGACTAGGCAAGGTCGATGGCGACGAGTTGGGACGAAGGCACATGGAACTATGGTGCAGCGGCAAATAGCCATGGCGAGGAGCCATGTGTGGGAGCAGGTACTGGCGAGCAGAGGGCTAGTGGCGGCTTGCATGCTGGCGAGCTCGGGTAGGGACAAAGTCCGAACGAGCAGTCAAGGCGAGGGTCGGTGCTAGCTGCAGACAACGGCGCGCATACGAGGTGAAGACCGACGGCGAGCTGGGGAGACATGTCAAAACCCCGGACGCGACAGCGATTTCACACCGAGGCGACCAACGGGGGCAGCGCCTAGGCACACACGACACGAACCAGGCAACCAGCTGCCGATGGCGCAGCAGGAAAGAGAACTTGGCCACACAGCTTAGGAGAGCACCTGGGTCGAGCTTGACCAGAGAAGAGCAGGGGCAATCGGTGTTGGAAAGGAAAATGACAGGGAACTGGAGCAGGGGGCAGGACCGAGCTCGGCTGGGCACGACCATGGAGAAATCCGAGCAGGGAGTCATGGGAGGACGCGTAGAAAGAATCCATGGCGAGGGAGCTCGGGGGAAAACCATGATGCGTGCGCAGGGACGAGCAGGAGATTGACGGTGTTGGGGTTTGTGAAGGTCGAGCAGAGCTAGAAAGATGTGCGCGCGCCTGCGCAGTGGAGCAGGTGACCAGGGACGCAGTCCAAGCTCCATGGCGACACGACACGAAGACAAGCGCAGCCACGCGGCGTGAAGAGGAGCAGGAACACAAGAACGCGTGCACTTGGGAGCCGAGCAGCTAAAGACGAAGCTGAGAGAGGGGGCGACCATGGGAACAGCCAGAGGGAGCTCCTGACTTGGAGGAGCGCGCGGCTGCTAGGACGAGGCCATGGCCGGGTGAGCTCCAAGCCGAGGCCATTGACGCGCAGAGGGAGCCGCTCGGCAGGGAGATGGGCATGGGCGAGGCCGACGAGCAGAGGGGAGGGGGAGGGGCGCGACACGACTGGGAGCTTGGAGGAGAAAAAAACAGTGGCTCAAGCAGGAAACGAGAGGCGCGGCCATGGGCGACGAGAAGGAGGGCTTCGGATGGGGAGTGTGAACAGAGGGGAGAAGCTGGGAGTTGGGCATCATCGGAGCTGGGCGAGCTGAGCGCTCGGCTGCAGAGGGACTCCAAGACGTGAAGCACAGAGACCAGAGAGAGGGGGCGGCTTGGAAGGAGCTCAGGGAGAGGGAGAGCGGCTGGGGAAGAAAGGAGATAAGGCCGACAGCGGATATTTCTGCAGGAGATGAGCGGCGAAAAAATCACGACGCACGCGTGCGGAAGTAGGATAGGAATGCCAGCAGTTTTTTTTGATTTTTCTGTTTTCTTTTTTTTACCGAACATTGCAGATATTTTTGAAAATTGTAGATATTTCGAATAAGTATCCTTAGCATGCATATAATGGGTCGACTATATGGACTATATATTTTATTATCCGAATCACGAAACAGAAAATAAGAGGAATAACGGCTCTAGCTAAATCACGTTGGACAATTTTCGTGACTATTCTGGGCACGATGTAAACGAACTGAACCAGAGTACATCAGATACGACATTTTACTCTGCGATTTAACTGAAATTAGTCGGAACCATATCTGCTAAGGTATACGCGATTTCGTCGCCAAAATAGCGTGCTGAAGAATGAATGGGATCATAACCTCGCGCACGATTTTTCTCAGACAATGCGCGATTCAGATGATTTTGCCTCGAACATTTTAGTCGTCGAGTTCAAATTAATTTGCCCGGAACAAAAATTGCAAGAGCAGGTCGAGCTTTCGAATTCGTATTCGCGCGAGCGATGAATTTTAAATAATCACCGGGCGCACCGATTTTCGGAACAACTATGTTCCGAATATCACGAATTTTAGGAAGAGCCCGGACAGATAAAAATAAATACAATATCGAACTCGCGACAAACAAAACAGATACGATATTAAAATCGCGATAGACAAAAATGTTTAAAATTTAGCGTCTGTTTTATCCACTGATATTGCGTGCTTAAATCCATACTCGTTGTCGAGCAGAATATAAACATCAGGGGTGTTACAATTGATATCGCTGGTTTTTTTGTGAGATTGAAGTTGCTATTATGCTGGTGATATACAGGTATGCCTATGTTGTTTTCAACATGTTTTTCATGGTTGAGTTTTATTACAATAATATTGTTATATATGCTTGATTGAGGATGTTTCTAAGAGGAGTATGTTTTGGGTTACAAGGTAACCATTAATTTGAATTTAAGTTGTTGGGTAGTTGGTGGATAACTCCAACTACCTTTGCAAAGAATGATTGTTTATATCGAGAAACCAGTTCTGAAAGAAATGAATATTGGTACTTTTATATGGATTTTGGAGGAAGTCTTTACATAGCTAGAATGGCTTACATGTCTCTCTTCTATCTTATGTTTTAGTAGCCACAAAGCCTAGATGTGGTTTAAAGTGGTTGCATGTTAGTCATGCTAATTGTAGAATAAAATCTTTGATTTTCTTGATCCATTGATTATGTATTAATACGTTGAGGATCTGATGGATCTCTCCCCGATGCATGTTTGTGGAGCCATTGTTGGACCACTTATCTATTGGTTTGAATGAAGTCATTGCCTAGCCTAGAGTTGGTTGTGTGTGGTTAGTCACCTATTCCTAAATGATGTGGTTTTTACATCAGCTTGAGATGTTTACCAAATGTGTGAAGGATTACAGGGTTAGTATTGACCCTTTAAGTCTGGTACTTTGAGTGCATCATATGATAGAATGAAATGTAAGTTTCTGAACTACAGTGGATGAAGACTTATATTATGTGTAGGTTAACCTTACTAGTTGGATATTTTTCTTAGTTGAGATGTTGAATGAAGTATAGTGACATGGGTTAAGCAAGTATTGTGTTGTTGTTGGGCTGTCAGTGCTCTATGTAGAGTTTTTGGCATTTCTTCGATGAACTGTGCCGCGCAAGATGTTATTGGCTTCTTGTCGGCTTTATTGCTCCATTAGTTCTGTAGATTTTCTCCCTTTTGGTGGGGTGCAAAGTATGTTAGATTACATGATTATCTTTTCATTATGGTAAGAACAAGGTTTAGGAAGATTAGGAGTTTTGTTTCAATAGAACTACTTGTTTTATGGTGCTGTGAGGTGAGGTGTTTGATCTTCTTATACATTCATCTGGTGTGGATGTTTCACCATTGAATTAAAATGAATTGTTAAAGTTGGTAAAGGTTGTGCTTAGTGCATATTACCCCTTCATAAAAGAGTATCGTTTTAAGACATTGATGCTGATGTATGGCTGCATCCAAATTCGATGTTGGAAAATTGTAGTGTTGATTGCATCTATGACTTGGTTTGAGCTTCATTACATGTAGTTTCATGCTTGATGTCAGGTGCTATAGTTTCCTTAGACAATTAGTCGATGTAGAAGTTCTTGTGTTAATTAAGACCAATAATGGACCCATGTTTTGCATGGTGCTGCTATATGGGGTACCTTGGATGTTTTGTTGGAGTGGTCGAATTCGAGGACGAATTCTTTTTAAGGGGGGTAGAGTGTGATACCCCAAATTTTCTGAAAAGAAGTTAAACTTATTTTTCTCTTTTCTTTGATGTTCTGTGGCATTGGGGTTTGGAGTTTCATGAGGCATTCCTCAGAAAACAGTAGATCTTTTGTCATTTTTTCCGTTGGGGTCGGGAGCTCAAAGGGGAGAGCGAGTTTGGGCCATTGATCTCGATCCGGTGGATCGGAGCCCCCCTCTCCTCCCCAACCCTAGCCACCCCCTCTCCTTCTCCCCAATTGGGTTGCAGCCGCCCCCCTTCCTCTCTTGCTCTCCTCCCCAATGGCAGCCGCCCCTACTCTCTCCATGTCTCCCTCCTCCCTCTAGATCCCCCATGCAACAAGGATCGAGAAGAGGAGGAGCACGTTGAATTGAAGAGGAAGAGAGGATCAAGGAGATGTTCTTCCCCATCTCTTCTTGAAGATTTTCTTGGGGAAAACCCTAGGTATGGATGAAATCCTTGTTCCTCCCTGTAATTATGTGCTTTTGGAGGTTGTGAATCATGGAGATTAAAGGATTCGAGGTTGAATTAGATGTGGAGTTAGGTTTTGATCTCGAATTTAGTTTTCTGCGGAATGGCAGATTCGACAGTTTCTGTTCATGCTAGTTTTCCGTGGTCTCAGTGGCCTCAAAAAAATGAAAAGTCTATATATGAGTCGTAGATAATTTGTAGGTATTTCCGTGGCCGTGAAGAACACCGCAACCGGACATCAGATCAGAAAGTTATTGCAGTTTTATTATAGCAGTTTTTCAGTCTCATAATTCTGTGCAGAATCTGTTCTCTTAATATTTAGGCAATTTATCAACAGAATTCAACCTTAGGTTTGTAAGAAAAGTTGTATACAATTTCATAAGCTTTCCAGATTGTTAAAAAGTGCATTCATATGAATTATGAAACTCCAGTTATGTTTGTTTTACTGTGGCTGTTCCTGTTTGCCTGACAAAAATGAGCGGGTCTGTTCACTGGTAGGTTTCATCAGGTAAATGGCCGAATTGGCTCTTCCAACTATGGAGACTTCTGTAGAGGGATAAAAGTTCTTACTGCCAGTAGAATTTGATGATTTTTGGTTGCCTGGTTTGAGAGATATCGAATTTTGAAGTTAACTACGCTGCTGTCTAAAACAGATTCAGTCACTTATCTTGTCAGATGTTTTAGAACTTATAGATGGCAGAATTTGATTATTCATTGAATACCGAAGTTCTAGGGTATTTTGTGTAGATACTCCTAGATTATTTGTTTGATATCACCACTGTTATAATTTTAAAGATACAAAATTAACAAACAGCGCTGCTGCTGTATGGCATGTTGTTCAGGGTGGGAGGCTTACCACCAGGTCTTGGTTTCAAGTGTAGGAGTGATTTGTTGATTGTTGGCAAATGTTTGGGAAATATTTGTACTAAGTTTTATGCCCGCTAGCAAGTGGCTACACTCCAGATCATGTCTAGTACATTTCTTCTTCTTCGATGAAGGCAAGTGAATGTAGCGGTGGTTGCTTCCGTTCCGACTTGTTATTTCTATTGCTTACACTCTAATATTCAGAAGTATTGGATTCTTTCATAATTGGACTCTATGGTGATGCTTTACTTGCTTGCATTATACTGATGCTCAATCATATATTGATGATGATTATGATTCGAGTATGACTCATGAGATTAATTCACACCCCTGAAGGTAAATGAAGTATTATTTGAGGTTGGTATTGTATCTGAAGGTAAATGAAGTATTATTTGAGGTTGGTATTGTATCTGAAGGTAAATGAAATATTATTTGAGGTTGGTATTGTATCTGAAGGTAAATGAAGTATTATTTGAGGTTGGTATTGTATCTAAAGGTAAATGAAGTATTATTTGAGGTTGTATTGTATGTGAAGGAAGTGAAGTATAATGATAAATGCAGCATGCCATATACATTGCATGATTCACTTGCATCTGAAGTTGGGTCTTGACCTATGGTCCGACCGTACCGGTACAACTTAGCATCGTACGTTGCCCGAGGAGGGGTACGATGCGACTTCATACCCTTAGAGGTATGAAGGCAGAGGACATATGCATTGCATTCATATGCATTCATTGAAGTGATATTTGTAGATGATGTGGTTTTATACCTTCAGAGGTATGAAGACAGAGTACCTACACTTTGCATTCCTATGCATACATTGAAGTGATATTTGCAGGTTTTGTTGACGCAGAGAAGTGTTATAGAACCTATGGTGGTTGTTCGAGGAAATGAGATGGTATTGGTTATATTGGGACTACTGAGTTCTATATTTACAAGTATTTCTAATCTTAATTGTGATTCTTTTAAAATGTTGATTAATTCAATTTGTGTTTTAAATATCTCGTCAAAACAATTCGCTTGCTGAGATGTTTCATCTCACTCTTGCATTAGTCAATGCAGGTGCTTGTTGCTCATCTAGGGAAGTGGGAAGTAGCAGCACATCCACCTTCACTCTCATAATAACGCTGCTTAGGCGCAGTCATGATTTAATTAGAAGCTTCTTGCCAAAGGATGTTTGTTTCTAACTAGTTGTGCGCACTGGTTAATTTAGTTCATGCTATTATGGTTGTCTTCCCATTGCTAGCAGATTATTAATGTCCATTATGTTTTCTTATCATGATATCTATTTATACTTTGTTGCTTCCCCGTTTATGCAATTGTCAAAGGAGATGCTATCGAAATTTTATATATGAATGTTAGAGGTGTTGTTTAGTAGCATTCTGGGGTGTTTATGGATCTCGGGGTGTTACAGCAGAACCACTGGTTCTACCTCTGCAACGATGAAGGCATGCTGCCCTCGTATACCAAGCGGGTTGTGACTGCTGTGGGGGAGAACTGACGATGGGGCGTTGCGCGGGAGTATCAGCCTTAGTTGGACCCCCTCCTAGATGCCTTGCGAACGCTCCGCGGCCATGATGTTACTGCTGCCGAGATTGTCACCGCCTTTCACCGTCAGAGGGTGCTACCGTTAGTGGAGCGATGGCTGCGCCTGCACGAGATGACGGTCGAGGCCGAGGTGGAGAGTTCTCGGATGTCATCGGCCACCCTCACTACTAATGACCTCCTCAAGCAGGTCAAGGAACAGTGGGGAAGGCTGATTACAACATCCTTACTCAGGTCTCGATGTGCCCCGACCACGGTTATGTGTCTCTGGTAAGTCGCAGAACCTGCCTCTTCTTTATCCCTATTTTCAACATTTGAACCTAATTATCTAGGTTTTCCGTTTATTCCCAGGGGCTATGGGGTTACAGAATTGCCCTTTCTGCGGTCCTGGAGGACGTGACGGGCCGGGCAGCACATAGGTTGTGCAGAGCAGCAACAGAAGAAGATGGACAAGGAGAGGAAGCGAGCCCACGAGAAGAGGGAGGCTCGCGACGAGCTTGATAAGCGTTGTCGAGCGCAGGAGAAGGAGGGACTACGTGGGAGGCATCCCCAGACCTGTTCGGCGGTAATGACGATGATGACGACGACGAAGATGATGACGGGATGGAGCTCCGGCTCAGCTTTAGCCCCGAGGTGAGGTCTTGGTCTGAGCCGCCCCTAATGGGCCCATCGTACCAGCCATCTAGTGGGCTAGACGCATCAATGCCTAGGCTCAAGGCGTCGATGCCTCGGCTCGAGGCGCAGAAGTCGACTAAATGGGTGATTGTCCCCATGGCCGAGGTGGAGATGGCGACGAAGTGGGTTGCCGACCAACCCTAGACATAGACCGCGAGAACTAGGGGCCCGAGGAGTTTTGCGCCAAGGAGGCTAGCCATGCCTTGGTTTGGCTAAGTATCATGAGATATTAAGGCTGGTTTTTCTTTGCATTTTGTGTGAATTTTTGTTTTGGCATGCCTTTCTCAGCCAGAAGCACAAGGAGGGTGTGTCGGCCTTAGCCCCCTCGAAGGCCATTAAGATGGGCACAACCTCGACGGTCGTAGCTGTGGCCCGGTAGATCCCCTGGGTCGATGCTACATGGGATGCTCTCCAACAGGGGGTCAAGGAGGCCTGACTTGCTCTAGGAGAGCAGGTTGCTCGGGTGGATGCTCTAGCTGAGGCCACTCCGCCGTTAGGGGAGCCACAATCGCCGTGGCACCCCTTGACGTACCTTGGGTGCCAACTTCGATGCCAACACCTGTCGAGGTCACCCTCGGCCCATCCACGGAGGGTCGGTATACGCCGAGGTGACGTCGGTAGTGGTGCCACCGACCTTAGTGTCATCGGTCATCACTATCCCTGATTCCCTGGACTCTGACCGGGTAAGGGGGTGGCTGGTGACGATGAAACTAGTTCCTCAAAGCAGCCCAAGGTCTCGATCGTGGAGCGTACCGAGCTCCAACCTGGTGAGGGGAGCAACACCCTCGTTCCCATTAGGGGCAACCCCATCATGTGGGGAGGCCCGCAGCTCTTGTGGCGAGACCGCACTGCCTCAGGGGATGAGCCCGTGTTCACCCTTGACGATCAGGAGGAGATGCAACTGTGGCAGGACTTCTAGGACATCGGCCAGGTGGTGGAGAAATCTCTCTGGGTGGCGACACACGCCCTCACCCAGGATATGGATGTGGTTACCAAGGTAAGGGCTTGTCGAGTGATCGTGATGTCTTGGTGATGTTTGTTTCCTTTCAGGAGCTTATAGCAAAGAGCGCAACTAAGTCCATGTTCCTCTGCCATGAGAGCGGCCTTTGGGACTTGCTGCACCGGTAGAAGGGCTTGCTCGCCCAGGTGAACGAGCAACTTGCTCAAAAGAGCACTGAAGCAGCAGATCTTCAGACGCTTTGCTCAGAGCTAAAGGAAGAGGCAGCCTGCCTTGGATCGGGGAGAAGTGAATCCTCTGACCGAGAGGGTGCGTCGGCTAGAGGAGGACCTTGGTAGGGTATCCGATGAGCGGGACAAATTTTAGAATTAGGTCATGGATGCCTCCCTTCGAGCTAAGACCCTTGCCGGGCAGCTGGTCGATGCTGCCACCAAGTCCAGGACCCTCGCCGAGGAGCTAAAATCACAGCAGACTACGTGTGCTAAGAAGGAAAGTGCTCTAGTAGAGGCCGTAGAGACGACTGAGGCATCCCGAACCGAGGCTTCATAGTGAAAGGCTTGGGAGAAAGGTATGATTCGCTTGCATGTGATTTGCCTGATAGGACTCCTCCATCAACTGTGCTTACGTGTTGTTTAGCTGGTTTTAGATTTCAAGAAGGACCTTCTCGAGTCTATTAACACATCCAAGACGCTCACTCGAGCCATCAACGAGAAAAGTGTCAAGTGCGATGCCCTGTCCGACGCAGTTGCTGCCTTTCTACCGGACCTTCGGGATCAAAGACGTCCCTTCAAGCAGTTCCCCGCAGAGCCGCATGCTTGCCCTGAGTGGCCACATGCAGAGAGAACTCCGCGGGACTCTGCATACCGGTGTGAAGCGTGCGCTAGACATCATCTCCTATCACTACGAGATCGATCTCGAGCGAGTGAGCGAGGGCTACATTCTGCAGGAGGGAGATGATCTCGTCGAGGTGGAGGTTTGGGGGCTTGCGGACGCTGCCGAGGTGTCGGGTGCTGATTCTAGCCTTGCACTTCGATGAGGAGGTGGTTCCTCCTGTGTCTCGCTCGACACTGGGTCTTATTATGCGTCAATACCCTCTAGCGACATTGAAGCTACCTCGGTCGTGGTGGGCGATGTCGACCCTAAAGGTGCTGCTTCTCCCCCTGATGCCTGAGTTGTCGGTCCTGCAGGCCCATGTAAAAAACCTTCTAAGTTTTTTGTGAATGGTGATGCCCTGAGACCGGAACACTATTATGTTTGTTGTGCCCTTTTCCCCCTTGTTTCATGATTTTAGCTTTGCCTTTTCACGGAATCGCTACCAAAACATGAGTTACCCTTTAGGCGAAGGGCGGTGAGTGGGCAAACCATATCCTGGAGGTGTAGGTGCTCCCGCGACTTGATCATCCTTGCCGTTCGGGATGTCTCTTGTTCTTTTAGGATTCTATTTTTGACTAGACCGAAAACATGAAAGTCGTTTTTTAGGAAAACTTTTCTAGGAAAAAAGTGACATGGAGGGGGTTCCGTCCTTCTAGCCCTAGAGGGAGGTTCGGTCTAGTGAAGCAGGGCCGAGCCTCACTTGAAGGTTAGATTTAATTTATATTCAAAGATTGAAGTACATAATGACTTGGAATTCTAGGGATAAAAGCAACGTAGCTGCTCGATGTTCCAGTCATTGTTGTAGACTTCGCCTTGGCTATTGGACAGCTTGTAAGTTCCTTAGCATGCCAAGTTGATTCTCTCCTTTGTGCTCCTCATGCCCGGCATTGAGGCATTCCCAAGTTGGGTCGTAACCCTAGTTGTCGGAGTTGTGGTCGTTGGAGCCATCAGAGAGGAAGTAATCGCAAATGGATAGGAAGTGACGCATGGACCTAGGATTGTGGAGCCTGGAAAAGTCTAGGTCAAGATCTAGGTCATCTCCTTCTTTGGGGTCCGCGTGAGAGGGGTATCCTGCAGAGACATCGATCATCTCGAAAGGGACAGTGCGTGACGTCGATCCTACCTCCCGGATTGCCAGAGGAGGGGTTGATGGACATGTTGCGGGGGCAACATGTGTAGCCATCATTGTTCCTGGCGCGAGGCTGATGCTAGACAGGTCCCTCGCAAGGGAGTATGTGCCATTGGCCTATCCAGAAGCGCCAGCTAGGCGAGAAGCCCTGCCCGCAGTGCGGTTGCGGTTGTTCTGTCTTCACCTCCTTCGGTGAGAGGGATGGAGGCGGAAGTCTGGGTGTCCCTCCTTTAGCCAGGAGGGTAGGTGAAAGGGAAATGGGCTTAACCATCTTCCATAATTGATTTTGGTGGTTGACATCCATCACAAACCACGTGGACTAACTAGTTTATCAAGATGTCATGGATCTCAGGTGCATAAGGTTGAACTCAAACCAAGAAAGAAATTTAGTTGGGGACACAAACAAAATTAGAGCAAAGGACATGAGAGAGTGCTGCCTTTGGCACACCGAACAGTGTCCGGTGTGCACCGGATAGTGTCCGGTGCACCAGGCCCAGGCGCAAGCGAACATGCCACTCTCGGGAATTTTCTGGGCACCCTCCGCTATAATTCACCGGACTGTCTGGTGTGCACCGGACATGTCCGATGAGCCAGCGGAGCAACGGTCACTGCGCGTCAACGGTCGACTGCAAAAGTGAACAGTGATGAACAGTGCGAGGTAGAAGTCAGAGCAACGAAGTCAGAGGTCACCGGACATGTCCGGTGTGCCACTGGAATGTCCGGTGCAACTATAAGACAAGGGTTCCAACGGTCAACTCGCTCCAAACCCCAATGGGTGTGCTGACGTGGCACACACCGGATAGTGAACAACGACTGTCCGGTGCACCACCGGACAGTCCAATGTGCCCATCGCCAGCAAAACCAGCCAACAGCTAGGAAGTGGTTGGAGGCTATAAATACCCCCCAACCACCCCCTTCAATGGTATCCAAATTTTCTGAAGTTCTCATTCAATACAAGAGCAATAGCATTCACTCCAAGACACATTCCAAAATATCAAATCCTCTCCAAGTCCCAAAATCAACTCAACCACTTAGTGACTTGAGAGAGAGAGTTTTTGTGTTCATTTGCGCTCTTGTTGCTTGGATTGCCTTCTCTCTTCCCCATTCTTATACTTAAGTGCTTTGTAAGTTAAGCAAGAGACACCTAAGTGTGTGGTGGTCCTTGCGGGGTCTTAGTGACCCGATTGATTAAGGAGAAGGCTCATCCGGTCTAAGTGACCGCTTGAGAGAGGGAAAGGGTTGGAATAGACCCGGCCTTTGTGGCCTCCTCAACGGGGACTAGGTTCTTTGGAACCGAACCTTGGTAAAACAAATCACCGTGTTCACTCGCTTTGATTCTCTCTTGATTTGTTTGCCCTCTTTCCTCTCTCTAAAGTTTCCTGGCTAATATTGATTTGAGTTGGCTCCCAAACGTCATCCGCATTTATTAAGCAACTCATAGCAAGAGAAACAATCTTCCGCACTCGGATTTAATTCTAACGCTAACCCCAACCTTTAGTGTTGTTTAAGTTTATAAATTTTAGGTTTCGCCTATTCACCCCCCTCTAGGCGACTTTCAATTGGTATCGGAGCCAGTGCTTCATTAAGAGCCTAACAAACTTGAAGTGATGTGTGGAGATCATGCCAAGAAGGAGATCGTCACTGGCGACACGCCCGTAGGCTCGGGGAGGACTCTATCAAGGGAGTCCGGCGACAAATACAAGGAGGAATCCTCTTCCTCCATCAAGTCACTAAGGAAGGGTAAAAAGAAGAAAAAGAAAATGAAGAAGGTGGTCTACTACGAGACCGACTCTTCATCACCTTCTACTTCCGGCGCCGAGTCGACAACTTCGAAGCGCCACAAGCGTAAGAAGTATAGTAAGATGCCTCTACGCTATCCTCGCATTCCAAAGCGTGCTCCATTACTTTTGATACCCCTAGGCAAACCATCATATTTTGATAGTGAAGATTATTGCATGTGGAGTGATAAAATGAGGCACCATCTAACCTCACTCCACGAAAGTATTTGAGATATTATTGAGTTTGGAGCGCAGGCACCACATGTGGGTGACGAGGACTACGACTCGGATGAGGTCACCCAAATTAGGCATTTTAACTCCCAAACAACTTATATACTCCTCACCTCCTTGTATTAAGAGGAGTATAATAAGGTGCAAGGGTTGAAAAATGCCAAAGAAATTTGAGACGTCCTCAAAACGCGCACGAAGGGGACGAGGTGACCAAGATCACCAAGCAGGAGATGATCGAGGGAGAGCTTGGTTGATTCGTCCACAACAAAGGAGAAGAGTCGCAAGTGATGTACAATCGGCTCAAACCAATGGTGAATCAAGTGTGCAACCTCGGGAGCACCAAGTGGGATGACCATGAAATGGTCAAGGTTATTCTTAGATCACTTGTTTTTCGTAATCCCACTCAAGTGCAACTAATCTGTGGAGACCCTAGATATAAATAGATGTCTACCGAGGAAGTGATTGGCAAGTTTGTGAGCTTCGAACTTATGATCAAAGACTCCAAACACATTGTCAACTTGGAGCAAGGCGCCACCTCTACACCCGAGGTGCAACCCGTTGCATTCAAAGCAACAGAAGAAAAGGAGGAGGAGTCTACACCAAGTAGACTTCCAATCGACGCCTCCAAGCTCGACAACTAGGAGATGGCTCTTATTATTAAGAGCTTTCGATAGATCCTCAAGCAAAGGAAGGGGAAGGACTACAAACCCCGTTCCAAGAGGGTTTGCTATAGGTGTGGTAAGTCCAGTCACTAGCTAAATGTCCATATTCTAGTGAAAGTGACAGGGATGAAGACAAGAAGGGGAAGAAGAAGATGGAGAAGAATAAGTACTACAAGAAGAAGGGTGGCGAGGCACACATGGGGCAGGAATGGGACTCCGACTAGAAATCCACCGACTCCTCCGACGATGAGGACGCCACCAACATCACCATCAACAAAGGCCTCCTCTTCCCCAACGTCAGCCACAAGTGTCTCATGGCTAAGGACGGCAAGAAGAAGGTACATTCTAGAGTTACCCCCAAATACACTACATCTGATGACGAGGGTAGCTCTAGTGATAATGAAGATGATTTAGTTTCTCTCTTTGCCAACCTTACCATGGACCAAAAGAAAAAATTAAATGAATTAATAGAAACCATTAACGAGAAGGATGATCTCTTGAATGCCAAGAGGACTTGCTCGTTAAGGAAAATAAAAAAATTGTTAGATTGAAAAATGCTTATGCTCTAGAAGTAGAAAAATGTGAAAACTTAACTAATGAGCTTAGCATTTGCAATGATTCAATTTCCTGTCTTAGAAATGAGAATGCTAGCCTAAATGCTAAGATAGAAGAATTGAATGTTTGCAAACCCTCTACATCTACTGTTGAGCATGTTACTATTTGTACTAGATGTAGAGATATTAATGTTAAAGCTATTGATGATCACCTTGCTATGATTAAACAACAAAATGATCACATAGCTAAATTAACTGCTAAAATTACCGAGCATGAGCTAGAAAATGAAAAATTCAAATTTTCTCGTAGCATGCTTTATAATGGGAGACACCCTGGCATTAAGGATGACATTGGCTTCCAACAAGGGAGCCAAAGCAACACCAAACTTAATGCCTCAAGAAATTATCTAACTTTGTTAAGGGTAAGGCTCCCATGGTTCAGGATAGAGAGGGTTACATTTTATATCCTGCAAACTATCCTGAGCATAAAATTAGGAAAATCCATGCTAGAAAACCTCACACAGTTTCTCATCATGCTTTTATGTATAAAAATGAGGCTTCTAGTTCTAGGCATGCCACTAATATCAAAATGCCTAAGAAGAAAATTCCTAATCCATCAAATGAGCATAATATTTCATTTAAGACTTTTGATGCTTCTTATGTGCTAACTAACAAATCAGGCAAAGTAGTTGCCAAATATGTTGGGGGCAAACACAAGAGTCCCAAGACTTGTGTTTGGGTACCCAAGGTGCTTGTTTCTAATGTCAAAGGACCCAAGACTGTTTGGGTACCTAAGAACAAGTCCTAAATTTGTTTTGTAGGTTTATGCATCCTGTGGATCAAGTTGGATAATCGACAGCGGGTGCACAAACCACATGACAGGGGAGAAAAGGATATTCTCCTCATACGAGAAAAATGAAGATCCCCAAAGAGCTATTACATTCAGGGATGGAAATCAAGGTTTGGTCAAAGGTTTGGGTAAAATTGCTATATCTCCTGACCACTCCATTTCTAATGTTTTTCTTGTAGATTCTTTAGATTACAACTTGCTTTTAGTTTCCCAATTGTGCAAAATGGGCTACAATTGTCTCTTTACTGGTATTGGTGTTACTGTCTTTAGAAGAAGTGATGATTCAATATCATTTAAGGGAGTGTTAGATGGTCAGCTATATTTAGTTGATTTTAATGATAACAAAGCTGGACTAGACACTTGCTTAATTGCTAAGACTAATATGGGCTGCCTCTGGCATCACCGACTTGCCCATGTTGGGATGAAGAATCTTCACAAACTTTTAAAGGGAGAACACATTTTAGGACTAACAAATGTTCATTTTGAGAAAGACAGAATTTGTAGCGCATGTCAAGCAGGGAAGCAAGTTGGAGTCCATCATCCACACAAGTACATCATGATGACTGACATGCCACTTAAGCTACTCCACATGGACCTATTCGGCCCGATCGCTTACATAAGCATTGGCGGGAGTAAGTACTGTCTAGTTATTTTGGATGATTATTCTCGCTTCACTTGGGTATTCTTTTTATAGGAAAAATCTCAAACCCAAGAGACCTTAAAGAGATTCTTAAGACGGGCTCAAAATGAGTTTGGATTGAGAATCAAAAAGATTAGAAGCAATAATAGAACGAAGTTCAAGAACTCTGAAATTGAAGGATTTCTTGAGGAGGAGGGCATCAAGCATGAGTTCTCTTCTCGATACACACCTCAAAAAAATGGTGTAGTAGAGAGGAAGAATAGAACTCTATTGGACATGGCAAGGACCGCCATGCTTGATGAATACAAGACACCAGACCGGTTTTGGGCGAAGGCGATTAACACCGCCTGCTACTCCATCAACCAGTTATATCTTCACCGAATCCTCAAGAAAACATCGTATGAACTCCTCACTAGTAAAAAGCCCAATGTTTCTTATTTTAGAGTCTTTGGGAGCAAATTCTTTATTCTTATTAAGAAAGGTAGAAGTTCTAAATTTGCTCCTAAAGCAGTAGAAGGGTTTTTACTAGGTTATGACTCAAACACAAGGGTATATAGAGTCTTCAACAAGTCCACTGGATTAGCTGAAGTTTCTTGTGACATTGTGTTTGATGAGACTAATGGCTCCCAAGTGGAGCAAGTTGATCTTGATGAATTAGATGATGAAGAGGATCCATGTGTCGCGCTAAGGAACATGTCCATTGGGGATGTGTGTCCAAAAGAATCCGAAGAGCCCACACAAGCACAAGATCAACTATCATCTTCCATGCAAGCATCTCCACCAACTCAAAATGAGGATAAGGTTCAGGAAGAAGATGAAGATCAAGACGATGAGCCACCTCAAGAAGAGGACATTGATCAAGAAGGAGATGAAGATGATCAAGACAAGGAATATGATCAAGAGATTCGGGATCAAAGACCGCCACACCCAAGAGTCCACCAAACAATTCAAAGAGATCACCCCGTCAACTCCATTCTTGGTGACATCAACAAGTGGGTAACTACTAGCACATTTTTGTGAACATTACTCTTTTGTGTCCTCTATTGAGCCATACAAGATAGAGGATGCACTAAGAGATCTGAATTGGGTGGTGGCAATGCAAGAGGAGCTCAACAATTTCACGAGGAATGAGGTATGACATTTAGTTTCACGTCCTAACCAAAATGTTGTAGGTACCAAATGGGTATTCCGCAACAAGCAGGATGAGCATGGTGTGGTGACAAGGAATAAAGCCCGACTTGTTGCAAAGGGTTATTCACAAGTCGAAGGTTTGAATTTCGATGAAACCTATGCACCCGTAGCTAGGCTTGAGTCAATTTGTATATCACTTGCCTATGCTACTTACCATGGCTTTAAGATATATCAAATGGACGTGAAGAGTGCCTTCCTCAATGGCCCTATCAAAGAAGAGGTGTATGTTGAGCAACCTTCCGGCTTTGAAGATAGTGAGTATCCTAACCATGTGTATAAGTTCTCAAAGGCACTTTATGGGCTCAAGCAAGCCCCAAGAGCATGGTATGAATGCCTGCGAGACTTCCTTATCACTAATGGCTTCAAAGTCGGTAAAGTTGACCCTACTCTCTTCACCAAAACTATTACTAAAGACTTGTTTATATGCCAAATTTATGTTGATGATATTATATTTGGGTCTACTAACAAGTTTAGTAGAATTATGATACAGAAATTCAAGATGTCTATGATGGGGGAGTTGAAGTATTTCCTTGGAATTCAAATCAAGCAACTCCAAGAGTGCACCTTCATTGGCCAAACTAAGTACATTCAAGACATACTTAAAAAGTTTAGAATGGAGAATGGGAAACCCATCAAGACACCCATGGGAACAAATGGGCATCTCAACCTCGACACGGGAGGTAAATCCATAGATCAAAAGGTATACCGGTCGATGATAGGTTCTTTACTATACTTATGTGTATCTCGACCGGACATTATGCTTTCTGTATGCATGTGTTCAAGGTTCCAAGCAAATCCTAAGGAAGTTCAGCTTAGGGTCGTAAAAAGAATCATGAGATATTTAGTTTACACTCCTAAGTTTGGGCTTTGGTACCCAAGGATCTACCTTTGATTTAATTAGGTATTCCAATGTTGATTATGTCGGATGTAAAATTGATAGAAAGAGCACATCAGGGACTTATCAGTTTCTAGGGAGATCCCTGGTGTCTTGGACTTCGAAGAAACAAAACTCAGTAGCTCTTTCCACCGCCGAAGCCGAGTATATTGCTGCAGGCCATTGCTGTGCACAATTACTTTGGATGAGGCAAACCCTTAGGGAATATGGCTACAAGTTGAGCAAAGTCCCTCTCCTATGTGATAATGAGAGTGCAATCCGCATGGTGGATAATTCCGTTGAACACAGCCACACTAAGCACATAGACATCCGGTATCACTTTCTGAGAGATCACCAACAAAAAGGAGATATCAAAATTGCTTATGTGAGCACCCACAACCAATTAGCCGATATTTTTACCAAGCCACTAGATGAGAAAACCTTTAGCAAACTTAGGAATGAGCTAAATATACTTGATTCTCGGAATTTTGATTGAAACATTGCACACATAGCTCATGATTATACCTTTGATCATGTCTCTTTCATTTGGTACAAATGCATAGCTCTTATTCTTCTTGTGCCAAGGCTAAGACTAATGTGTTTTCAAGTGTATTTCTCCACTTAGTCTTAGATTGAAAGGGAAATAGAGTATTCGGCAAAGACAAGGCTTCCACTTCAACTCTATCGGTATCATTTACCCTTTTGTCATTACTCATGTAACTCTCAATTGGTATAACCCTTCACTTGTATTTATTTTACCATTTGGGAGCAAATATTAGGCCCCAAAAGGGAAAATGTAAAAAGGGCTCTCAAAGTTCTCCGTTTTTGGCGATTAATGCCAAAGGGGGAGAAAGTATTAAGCCCAAAGCAAAAGGACCGCACCACCATTTTTAAATTAGTGTATATTTCAAAATTGGAATCAAGATTTTTCAAAGGAAGTATTTATTTCAAATTGGTATTTGAGTTTATCTCAAGATTTTCACTTGGTATCCCAAAATTTTCAACTATTATATCATTTGGTGTATCAAGAAGTTTTCAATTGATATCTCAAGATTTTCTAGTTGATATTTTTTCAATTGGTATCTTATTTAATTTCAAAACTTCATATAGTATGAAAAATTTCAATTGGTATAATTTCACTTAAAATCTATTTCAAAAACCTCTTGAAAGCTAAGGGGAGAATTCATTCAGGGGAACTTTTGTATTAGTCAAAGGAAAAGCATTTGAACAGGGGGAGAAATTTCAAATCTTGAAAATGCTTCTTGCAATAATATTCCTATGCCTTTGACTATTTGCAAAAAGAATTTGAAAAGATTTTCAAAAAGATTTGCAAAAACAAAACAAGTAGTGCAAAGGTGGTCCAAAATGTTAAGTAAGAGAAAAGCAATCCATTCATTCTTAGACATATGTATAAAGTCTTTCAATGGTTTAATTCTAAGTAACCTATGCACATCTATCTCAATTGCAAACTAGTTACATTTCGACACTTCATATTTGCTTTGGTTTGTGTTGGCATCAATCACCAAAAAGGGGGAGATTGAAAGGGAAATGGGCTTAACCATTTTCCATAATCGATTTTGGTGGTTGAAGTCCATCACAAACCACGTGGACTAACTAGTTTGTCAAGATGTCATGTATCTCAGGTGCATAAGGTTCAACTCAAACCAAGAAAGAAATTCAGTTGGGCACACAAACAAAATTCGAGCGAAGGACATGAGAGAGTGCTGCCTTTGGCGCACCGGACAGTGTCCGGTGCACCAGGCCCAGGCGCAAGCGAACATGCCACTCTCGGGAATTTTCTGGGCACCCTCCGCTATAATTCACCGGACTGTCTGGTGTGCACTGGACATGTCCGATGAGCCAGCGGAGCAACGGTCACTGCGCGTCAACGGTCGACTGCAAAAGTGAACAGTGATGAACAATGCGCGGTAGAAGTCAGAGCAACGAAGTCAGAGGTCACCGGACATGTCCGGTGTGCCACTGAACTGTCCGGTGCAACTACAAGATAAGGGTTCCAACGGTCAACTCGCTCCAAACCCCAACGGGCGTGCTGACGTGGCACGCACCGGACAGTGAACAATGACTGTCCGGTGCACCACCGGACCGTCCGGTGTGCCCATCGCCAGCAAAACCAGCCAACGGCTAGGAAGTGGTTGGAGGCTATAAATACCCCCAACCACCCCCTTCAATGGTATCCAAATTTTCTGAAGTTCTCATTCAATACAAGAGCAATAGCATTCACTCCAAGACACATTCCAAAAGATCAAATCCTCTCCAAGTCCCAAAATCAACTCAACCACTTAGTGACTTGAGAGAGAGAGTTTTTGTGTTCATTTGCGCTCTTGTTGCTTGGATTGCCTTCTCTCTTCCCCATTCTTATACTTAAGTGCTTTGTAAGTTAAGCAAGAGACACCTAAGTGTGTGGTGGTCCTTGCGGGGTCTTAGTGACCCGATTGATTAAGGAGAAGGCTCATCCAGTCTAAGTGACCGCTTGAGAGAGGGAAATGGTTGGAATAGACCCAGCCTTTGTGGCCTCCTCAACGGGGACTAGGTTCTTTGGAACCGAACCTCGGTAAAACAAATCACCGTGTTCACTCGCTTTGATTCTCGCTTGATTTGTTTTCCCTCTTTCCTCTCTCTAAAGTTTCCTGGCTAATATTGATTTGAGTTGGCTTCCAAACGTCGTCCGCATTTATTGAGCAACTCATAGAAAGAGAAACAATCTTCCGCACTCGGATTTAATTCTAACGCTAACCCCAACCTTTAGTGTGTGTTTAAGTTTATAAATTTCAGGTTTCGCCTATGCACCCCCCTCTAGGCGACTTTTAGTAGGAGCGGTTGTGCTCCTCCTGGCTGGGAGAAACGATAGCGGTCATCGGTGTGGTGTCTAGGTGGGAGGAGTACCATGTCATAATCGTAGCCAAGGGACATGATCTCAAGAATCCCTGAACCAGATCACTATGCCAAGCGGCAAAGGGTGTTCAGGATTTGCCATCCGAAACCTTGATGGGAATTTGCTGTCAACATGTAGTGCCCCCTACCTGGCACGCCAATTGTCGGTGTTTTGGTTATAAGGGGTCCTAACCGACTAGTAAATTTGTGTTGCGTGCTCCTGTGCCGGATGATTGATGCAAGAAGACGCACAAGATTTATCCTGGTTCGGGCAAGAGAAGGCCCTACATCCAGCGGGAGGAGAGAGACTTGTAATATCTTGCACCGAAGCGCTCGCAGTAGGGGATACAAGCGAGTCGAGAGAGGGAGTGGGTCCCAAGTCTCTGAGTATGATTGAGGTGAGTGCCGATATCGGGAGTGAGGTGAGTTGTGAGTAGTTAAGTTGTCCCCCCCGTAGAAGACTCTGGGCTCCTCCTTTTATAGTCGCAAGGAGGAGGCCTAGGAGTACAAGGGTTGGTGTGGTCAGAGGAGACATGTTTGTGCCTACAACGACGTGGCCGGCGGGACGGTCTCGTCCTTGTGTTGCCTTTTGGTCAGAAGGATGTCTGATCCCTGTAGCCTATTCTCTGGCCGGGGTAAAGAATTGAGGCTGGGCTCGAAAGCATGGGCATGTGCCCGAGCCTGTATAGGGTGAAAGTGTCGAGTTGGAGTAGTTGAAATAGTGCTTGGCATGGTCTTCTATGACATTCGCTGAAGAGTAGGTAGCATTTAATACACGTCTACTGGGGCAGTTGGCCGAGGCCAAGCTCGCGCGAGGCACAGATTTCTCCCGAGGCCGAGGCCTTGATCGGAGGTTACATGTAGTCATGCTCGGAGTGGTTGAAACAGTGGCCGGAGTGGGGGAATAGTGCCCCGTATTCGCGTCCTGCGCATCGTCATGGGCCGTAAAGTTAGATTAGATCGTAGTTGTGTCGTCATTTGTTGACTTTTGCACCCTCAGCGGGGCAGGTGGACGTACGGACACACGTTCTTGTATCGGAGTGGTTGGCCGAGGCGGGTAGCTCCCGGAGAATCGCACGAGACGCCCTCGGGTGAATCGGAAATGCGCTTCCCACCAGAGGCTAGCCTCGGGCGAGTCAAAAATGAGTTTTCCGCCTAACGCTGGCCTCGGGCGAGTCGCGACTGCATCTTCTGCCCGGGGTTGGTCTCGGGCGAGTCGTGACTGCGTATCTCGCTCAGGGTTGGCCTCGGGCGAGTCGTGACTTGGGTCCTTCATGCCTTAGTAAGGTCGGGAGCGTGTTGTGCTTATGACCCCTTCTTACTCAAGCGTCTAGACACTTTAGGGTTGCGATCTACGTACCACTAATAATGGTACCCGAAAACTATACTTAATTTTTATAATTGTCATTTAACCGTTCGATTTGACACGGCCCAAACACCAAGATAGTCGATCTGGGTTAGTATTATTACAATAAAAAAAGCCATTTCAAGCTGAAGTTTACTGTAACAAGCAAAAACTTTGACCTTTATATGGCAATACAACCTTCAAAAAGGTGGCAATTCACAAGACCAGCAGACTTGTGTGCTAAAACTCTTTTGGCATCTGCTGATAAAATCACCGACCACTAGCTTTCAACTTCTATGCTTGTTCACCTTCGAATGACACCTTATGGCCCCTATCAGTCTTCCCTGGAGCACGTTTAGGGCTTATTCGGTTATTTTCAATCCATATGGATTGGAGAGGATTGATACGGATTGAGGGAGATTTTTAGTTACTAGGGATTGAACCCCCTCAATCCCACTCAATCCATATGGATTGGGGTAGAACCGAACAAGCCCTTATTGGGTCCCACAACAAGAACAAGCTGCACCGTACCGATTTCAGAATCGTAGTTCTTCTTCGTGGTCTCACGGAAGGTGTTGACCAGTTCCATGAGCCTCCTCTGCTTGACATCTTTGGGGGTACATCGTCCTCGTAGTTCCGGTGAGCGTGAGTCTTCTCTCTCATGCTATATGCAAACATGTAAGGTAAGCTATATCAACAGATTTTAGACTATCTCCAACAGCTTATTCATTTAGATACTCATATTTAAATTCCTCTCTATAAACAGTGCAAAACCGTGTTTGGGATGATTGGACGAACGTACGGTCTTACAAGGCTGAGGGTCTCAAAAGCCTGCAGTACGCCAGAGATGTATACATCCCGAAATTAAAAACAGAGTAACGTAAATGAAGTGTGTTAATGACTTGCGTGCAGGTTGGGTCATAGAAGATGAAACTAACGAAATCGCATGCCACTGTGAACGGTTCAGATCATTGAAGATGGAACTAAAGAGGTAATCATGTGCCCATGCAACGAGCAGACGTTACAGATCACGTGCTCTCAGGGGCGGGTCCAGGATTTAGAGAATGTGTATTCAAAATTGTACAGGAGAGAAAAAATTGGATGGCCTAAAGCCTATTCTAATAGCCTTTTTTACTAGAGAGTAAACTAAATCATAACTCACGTAAAAATAATAGGTCATAAGATGATGTTGTTCAACACTAAACATATTAAAGTATTAAATATAGAGAGCATTAAATAGTATAAGAAAGCTTACATATTACAAGACAATCTTCCGATCCTTAATAGTAGACACTGATACACATATACTTGAATTCTGATGACCTGTAGGCTGTAGCGGGGATCAACAATCTTGGCATGGATCCATGGCTGTTGGTAGGACGTTGGCTACAACTTGCATGTCGCTGACTTACCGTGGCACTAGCTGCAGGTTGCGACATTGTCCAGCGCTAGCTGTAGGATGTCGCAGGTCGCGTGCAGCCGCTCCCTTCCCCGATCCTTGTGGTCGCGTTGCCACCGTCTTTCTGTTGGGATTAGGGCTGTGTAGGCTTCAGACGTGCAGAGCCAGAGAGGAGGGGGCAGAGAGCAGTCGAAGCTAAAATCGGATGGGCCTGATGGGTTGCGCGATAGATAAAGGGAAGGAGGCTGATACAAAGGAAATTGTGGTCCAAATAGCTATAAAACGCTACTATTTTATGTTCTTTTACAATATTTCGATGTATAGCATAGCATATATACATATATGTGATTTTTTTTTAAAAAAATAATAGGTATTCAACTGAATACCATTGATTGAATGTAGGCTCGCCACTGCGTACTCTCTCTCTCTCACCCCACTTGGAACGCACCTTCGGCCATCTCGCTAGTATTCCGAAGGTGCTTATTTGGCCTTATCCCTATATTTTCTCCCCTCTTTACGAGTGTTTAAAGGGACCAACAATGTGCACGAGATATGTTAAGTCCATTTTTAGGATTAAGCATGAGACAGCTAGTGGACCAAGAATATGAATGACTGCTGATGAAGAACAAGAAAAAAAAGTATCCTAGAAGATCTATGACGCCCGGTTTGGATCAATGGAATTGAATTCCATTATAATAATAGTAATTTAGACATATATCAATTAAGTTAATTCGATTTTATGCAAAATATATTTGTATACTATTATTAGTAAGATGTTGAAGATATTTATATGCTACATTTTTAAATAAAGGAGTGAGACAAAGAGTGTTATGTAAGTTGCAGAGTATAAACAAATTCTACTAATGTATAAAATCATTTCTCATCTTACACCCCATAAATTTGAGATAGTCTTATATCTAAACTTTAAAAAGTGGTAGAATATCAAATTCCAAACTAAATAAGTTACTTTATTAAGTGAATTCCAATTATTTTAAAATGAAGGGATCCAAACGTCCCGTGAGACCAATTCCAAGGTTATTTCAAGGCGGATATCATCAATATATTTGGGCTTCACGCTGTACTAACCAAAAAAAATACCAACTGCCTTTTGCTTTTGCACCAACTTCAATCTGTACTAAAAAGCTAAAGAATTAACGCATCAATGTTTGCCCATTGTTCATGCTTGCAAAAACAAAAGGCACATTCTGAATTTTTTTCTCTGTCAATACAGGCCTTGCTCAGGTATTTGGGCTTCATGACGCAGGCGCATTCTGGTTTCCTTCCAGTCCGGATGGCTGCTGCATCCTCAGGAGGTGATGGAGACCGGCGACAACGTGCTGCCGGCTGGTTGGTACTCCAGTCTTCGCTAGAGCTCTACCGTGCTTGTCCAGGAGCACGAAGCAAGGGACGTATCTGATATCATAATGCAGAAGCTGCAAGCGGTTAAAAAACAAATTGACTGTCAGAATATTGAATTTTCATTTCAGTTTTTACATAAATGATAGATGCTTGGAGCAGTGGTATGATGCTCCGGTGCAGAGTTGCAGATGTACATTCAAGAAATAATAAGGTCATAATCCAAACTAGGCTGGTAAACAAGGACTGTCATTTTATGGCAGCAGAAGCACAACCCACAGTGCTTATTGGTTGTTCTATGTGGATTAGCTTCAATCATCAAGAACTATTATGATGCTGAAACCTGTGGTCGCTTCAGCACCTTAACGCGATAATATAAATTCTAACTGCCTCAGCTCATCCGAATGGGAAATTTCGTAATTTTAAACTTGGCATTTGCCAATACCTGTAAAAGGAAGAGATATCAGCCTATATAGCTTACGTGCACAGTTAATACACAAAGTCGCACAAGTCCATGTTTTAAAAAACTAGCAGCCCCACCAGAACTATCACACATCCGTACACATGCAAAATTGTCAGAGCAGGTTTTCCATCAACCCTCAAGTAAACCTATGTTGAGCTCTCTATTCACATTCTTCTTCTAAAAAGTAAACTAACCTATTGGCCAATTAAAAACGATAGTACTCATTCTACTCTGAATCATAATTTACTTTGGCTTTGTATTAACCCAAACTTCACTAGCTTTGACAGTTTTTTTTTTGGAAAAATGTATCAACACCTACAATTTCGAATAAGAGTTATATCAAAATATATTTCATGAATAATTTAATGAAACTAATTTAATGTTGTAGATGTTAGTACATTTTTCTATAAACTAGTCAGAGTAAAATAAGTTTGACTTAGGACAAAGACAAAGTAAACAATAATTTGAGAACAGAGGAAACCAAATGACGACTGTATCATAATCAATTAATTACTTGAACAGTTAAGTAAACCGTATGCATATACCAGCAACACCTGATATAATGCTCCATTAGTGAACAACCGGTGAAGAAAGTAGATATCGCATCGAAGTCCCTGGTTGTAACTTAACACCCTTGATGGCCAGGCATGATGCAATTCAACAAATCACTGCTTCCATCACCAAGGATGAATGTTCAACCATCTGACATATTCACATATCTTCAACCAGTCATACTAATGTGGAACCAATGCCCACTTGATGTCACCACCGTTGGTCTGACAAACCTTTAGAAATAATATTTACTCGTGGAACTAAGTAATAAGAGTGATAGCCATATATACAGTATGAAGCTCCTTGTCACCCTTTCACTGTTGTACAAAGTAATTAAATACTAAGGTGACAATCTTCACAATGTCCAAGAATCAAAACAAACGCCTGCGTATTTTCATGGCATTGTCCCTCAAGCTGCGCAAGTCACATAACCGAATGCAATGTTTGGTCTAAATGGTGTGATGACTGAACTTAAGTTTTCAAACCGACACTTTACGAGCCTACGAGGTAAATAGGGCAAATGAAACATAATAACCTTACGCCTCGTTTCGTTTGGATCCTTGGAATTAAATTCCATTCTAATATCTAATAATCGTAATTTAGTCATAAATCAATTAAGCTAATATGATTTTATATAAAAATTATTTGTATACTATTGCTAACCATATGAGAGAGATATTTATGTGCTACATTTCTATTATAGGGGACTGAGCTAAAGAGCGTGTTATAAGTTACAGAGTAGAAACATATACTAGTGATACATAAAAAAAATTTCCACTCTCTCATCCTATGAATTTGTGTCTTATATCTAAACTTTGGAAGGTGGTGGAATGTCAAATTCCAAACAAATAGCCTAGTTTATTAAGTAGATTCTAATTCCTTTAAAATGGAGGGATCCAAACACCCCCTTAAAAGAAAGGGGAGGATCATTTACCATGGAACATACTGATTTTCTAATCATCAATTTCTCATCATCAAAGCGCAACATAGCATCTAGTCATCATAAATTGATCAGAACATGACCAATATGGCTAAATTACCATAGCAAAGCTGCAAAGGCAATGAACAGAAGAAGACCTATGTGGCTAAATCACTATTGCAAAGGTTTATCTTTCCTCTGTAGAGAACAGAGCACCCAAATCGGCATCACAAATCTGACAAATTGTCTGAATTTTCCCAGAAGATGGCAAGGGGCGACATACCTCGGGGAGCCACCGGTCGTCCTCGGCGTCAGCGAGCACGAAACTGGCGGAGCCACTGGCACCGTCTTGGAGCTCGCGCACGAGGCCCTGCAGAGAGGCGCACAGGCGGCAGCGCGGGGAGTAGAACTCCAGCACCGTGGCGGGCCTCCCGCTCGCGAGCGATGCCGCCAGGGCGCGCTGTTCAGCGTCCCCGCGGTCCACCTCCACCACCGCGGCACCCGTGCGCCTCTGAACGCCCCTTACTCCTCCGCTGGGAGAAGAGGCGGGGGAGGGGATGTCGCCGGCGATGAGGAGGCCCTGCGCGAGGGTGCGGATGGACTTGAAGAGCCAGGGGAGCTCGAGGTCGCCGCAGGGGCTGGAGCTCGCCGATGGGATAGGATTAGAGCCCCACGGCCATTTGAAGCAGACGAGGGGAGGAGGCTTGCCGGCGGCGCCCATCTCCGGTGGATGGTCGCCGGCCCGGGGGGGGAGGGGGGGTAACGGACTGGCGGAGGGAAGATGTGAGGCGCACGTGGGGACGAGTTTTTGTTTTTGTTTTTGTTTTTGTTTTTTTTTTTTTTGCAGAAGTCACTGGCAGAAGGGCCGTAAGTGACTGATGTTGGGCCATCTGTTAGTGGCGCAGCAAAGCCCAGACATTCAAGAGGAGGACATTGGCCCACATATCACTTCGGGCCTGTTACAGGCCTCAATATCTCATGGGCTCGGGTACGTACTTGTTTAGCAGTGTTGATTGGATTGGACTTCCAGGTTTCCTTCTGTAGCGCGCGTCTTCTGACGGTTCGATGGAGCCTTTGAACCTTCGTTTTCCCGCCTAACCACCTTTGTTTAATTATTTGCAAGAGTAAAGTTCAAATCCCGCGCCGGGTTTCTTCAACAAGGAATCCTGCAATGGACACACTTTTTTTTTTGATAATGGAAACAAAAAATGTTCCAGCCTTTTGTAGTTTCCTACATACGGCATTACAGATTGAAAATTAATAAAACATGCATCATTAAAAAAATAACATCCTTGACAAGAACTTGTTCTCGAATTAAGCGTCCTTTAATCTGGCATTAGAACTCCAACCATGTTTTGCAAGGATCTCCATTGCCACCATCTCTAAGGATTGACATACCACAAGAATCTTTTGGTGAGCTTCTTGTTTCTGCAATAATCTCCAGAGTCTGAGCCAATACATCCCCCTGAAAAGAACCTGCAAAATTGATGGTATTGGTTTAAAATTAAAGGCCACATCATTGCGGCACAACCAAATAGACCAAAACATTGCTGTCACTCCAATTAAAAGTTTTTTTTCCGATGAGCTATTCCCTTGTTAGTAGCCCAATTCTCAATTATATGATTAATATTGATGGGTCTGTCTATGTTGAAAGCAAAGTAAATAATTCTCCAAATGTTCCTCATAAGGTAACAATCAAAAAAATATGTTGAATAGTCTCATTCTGATTACAAAAGCAGCATTTCATACTTCCTGTCCACCCACGTTTAGCTAAATTTTCTTTAGTGAGAATAACTCCTCTCCCTAAGTACCACAAGAAAATTTTAATTTTGAGAGGGATTTTTAGTTTCCAAAGCAACATATTATGGGTTAAAGTGGGAGTATTCATTAGAAGGCGGTACATTGACTGGACTGAGAAAACTCCATTTCGATGAGGTCCCCATAAGAATTTGTCCTTCGAATGACCCAAAGGAATAGATGCGAGAAAAGTTGATAAATTATGCCACTCGACCCGCTTCACCCCTACAATAGCTCTGCGAAAAGAAAGGTTGGGTAAATTTCCATTCATAACATCTTTGACTAAAGCCTTTCTTTTCCGCACGATATTAAAAAGGTTTGGATAAATGACCTTAAGCGGTCTATCCAGAATCCATCTATCATCCCAGAACCTAATTGCATGACCGTCACCTACTCGAAACCTCCCCCACCTCAAGAATTCTTCCTTAATATTCATGAGACCAGCCCAGAAATGAGAGTCTTCTGATTTTCTCACGGCTTGAGTAAGTGATTTGGATCCTAAATACTTATTTTTTAGAAGTTGTTGCCATGTACCGTCTTGATTCAATAACTTAAAGAGCCACTTACTGAGTAAACAAATGTTCTTAGTGGCTAGATTAGCTACCCCCAAGCCACCAACCTCCTTAGGTTGACAAATAATATTCCATTTTGCAAGTCTGTATTTCTTTTTAAATTGGCCATTTTGCCAATAGAACCGAGAGCGGATGGCATCTAGTTTTTTTAACACCCCGATAGGCACCTCAAAAAAGGACATCATGAAAATAGGGAGGCTGCTTAAGACTGAATTAATGAGCACTAGATGACCTCCGGAAGAAAGTAATTTACCTTTCCACATAGCTAATCGTTTTTCGAATCTATCAATAACACACTGCCACTCACTATTTCGTAACCTGCGATGGGTCATAGGAATTCCAAGGTATTTGAGAGGAAAAGAACCGATCCCACAACCAAAAAGATAAGAATAATCCATTTCATGATCCTTAGCTAACCCGTAGCAAAAAAGCTCACTTTTGTGAAAGTTGATTTTCAAACCTGACATCTGCTTAAAAGCGGTCAGGAGAAGTTTCACATTTCGTGCTTGATCCAAGTTATGATCCAAAAAAACAACGGTATCATCCGCATATTGGAGGATAGAAAGGCCACCATCCACTAGATGAGGAACCACACCCGTGAATTGGTTATTTTCCTTTGCTCTTAAAAATAGAATTGACAACATGTCCGCAACTATATTAAAGAGAATCGGAGAGAGAGGATCACCTTGACAGAGACCCTTATGAGTAGAAAAGAAAGGGCCAATTTCATCATTAACTTTAACCCCCACATGTCCTCCAGAGACAATTGACTGAACCCAATCACACCATTTCTGTGAGAAACCTTTCATTCGCATAGCTTGTTGGAGGAAGGGCCATTTTACCTTATCATAAGCTTTTTCAAAATCCAACTTTAGAATCACTCCATTCATTTTTTTCCTATGAAGTTCATGAATAGTCTCGTGAAGCACAATTACACCTTCAAGAATATTACGACCAGGCATAAAAGCAGTTTGTGAGGGATTAATAATCTTGTCTGCAACCACTCCAATTCTGTTCGTCAGGACTTTAGTAATTATCTTAAAACTAACATTAAGCAAGCAAATGGGCCGATAATCTTGTATTTTTAAGGCATTACATTTCTTAGGTAAAAGAGTAATGATCCCAAAATTAAGACTATAGACAGGGAGAGTGCCATTGTGAAATTCCATGAACAAGGCTAGTAAATCATCTTTTATTAATTCCCAAAACACCTGGTAAAACTCAGCCAAAAAACCATCTGGTCCAGGAGCTTTATTATGTTCCATGTGAAAAATTGCCTCACGGACCTCATCAACAATGAAGGGCGCCGTCAAAATTACATTTTCGATATCTGAAACCTGGGGGATATCGTGAGTAATTGATTCATCCAGCGATATCGAGTTTTGATTCGGCTTCCCAAACATGCCTTTATAGAAATTAGTGATATGGCTTTTGAGGTCAACCTCTTCAATACGAGTCCCGTCATTGTCCTCAACGCTATAAATTCTTTGTTTTTGATGTTTGCTATTAGCAACTGACTGAAAGTATTTAGTGTTATTGTCCCCTTCAAGAAGATGTTTAACTTTTGCCCACTGAAAGATACGAATTTCCTCTTCTCTTAGAATAGTAGCAAGTCTTTCATCAATATATATTTTTAGTGCTAGCTCATTTTGCGAAAGTTGAGAAGTCTCTGCCTTTTTATCTAACTCGACAAGTTTTTGAGTGAGTCGAGACTTCTCCTTTCGACGTGATCCAGCTGTGTTCTTGGCCCAACCTCGAAGGTGTTGACACAAGTCTCTTATCTTACATTGCCATTTCTCTATTGCCGTGATTCCCCTCGTTTGTTGCTGCCAGATCGTGGCAACCATATCATGGAACCCATCTCTAATAAGCCATCCTAACTCAAATTTAAACTGGGTGTGGGTGCCGAGCTGAGAGGAAACCATGGTGTTCAGCAGTAATGGAGTGTGGTCCGAGCGAGATCTATGAAGTGCTATGACAGAGACATTAGGGAATTGTAATTTCCAATCGGTACTCATAAAAACTCTGTCAAGTTTTTCAAAGGTTGGCGGATCTAAATTATTGGACCAAGTAAAATGACGACCCTTCAAGTCAATCTCTTTCATCTCAAGGCTCTCTATGACGGCATTAAATAAATTAGGCCAACGAAAATTGAAGTTATTTTTGTTTTTATCCTCGGGCCTTCTCATTATATTGAAATCCCCCAATAATAAAAGGGTGGGACTCGGCACCAACTACACTAGCCATTTCCGCTAAGAAGACATTCTTAAGGTCATCCTGAGCTGGGCCATATACTGCATACAAGGCCCATTTAAATTCATCTGATTTATTTCTAAGAAGAAATTTCGTGTAAAAATTCCCCTCATCGATAGCTCCAATGTCAAAAATTGCCGGATTTACTCCTAAAATCATTCCTCCAGATCTACCTCTTGGTGGCATAGTGTGCCAGAGAAAATCAATCCCACCACTTATATGCCGCAAAGAGAAGTCCGAGAAAAAGTCCTTGCCCGTCTCAAATATCGCTAAGAAGTCGAGACGATGATCTTTAGCTAAGGTAGAAAGATAATTATGTTTAGCCAAGTCTGCAAGACCTCTGCTATTCAAAAAAATACCCTTCATTTTAAACTAATTTTAGAAAGGGTGACTGGTTTTTTAGAAGGACGAGAAGCCCTCCTTACTGAAGTAAAATGATTCGCCTTTTTACGGCGTGAAACAACACTAAGATCATAACCCCACTCTAGACCGTCTTGGTCAGAGTTATCGTCCCATCTTTTAGAAGCATTTGATAGGTGAGTATCAATTTCATCCTCTTCTTCTTTATCTAAGTCAATACAATGAACAGAAGAAGATGAATTGGTAGAAACAATAAGTCTATCAACCTCCATATTCTTAATTGCTTCGACCGATTTAAGAACCTCATTATCATTTCTGCCTAAGCGAATCCCAACATTATTTAAATTGGTAGTAATAATTTTTGACTTAAAAGATACAAAGGAGCACTCACTTATTTCCAGATTGCGCTTTGCTGCTAGGCGCTGAGCCTTGCTCATAGTATCCTCATCAGAAGCCACTCTCTTGCTGGAGGCACGAGTAACTGCTTCTACAGCAGTCGGTCTTTGAGAAAGAGACTTTGATGTAAACCAATCTTGAAGAGCAACCAAGACGTGATTGTCTGTCTGTGCCAAATGTTGTAGAGCCTGTACCATTTCATCATTTTTCATATTAGCTTTAATTTTGAACAGCTTGCATAAATGTTGTAATGTAGCTCGAGGTACCTCTGAAAAAGAAAAAGAGGTATCTGAGGTGCCACCACTTTGGACCAGAGAAAATGGCATTGTATTTAAGTCTCCCTGCCCTGAAATATTTAATTCAGAAATAAATGGATCAACTTCCACATTTATGAGTGAACGAGAATAAGTATGTTTAGTGGGCCCTAGAGAAGGATTAACAAAATCATCACCTTCAACACATGTGTGGTCAGGACCCATGGAAAAATCGACCAAACCCACACACACATTTGCAGCAGCTTGAAAAGAATGCTGAGCCAAAGTCTGATCACTCCCCAACTCTAACGCATTGGGAGTAGCAGCCTGCATGTGCGCCAAAGCCACTGTCATTTTATCATCCATACCAACACACTCACTCTCAAGGGCGCTAACATTAGCGTTCTCTGTCTCCACATGGGCATCAATAGCCCCTGCATCAAGTTCATAACCTTTTGAAGCTGCATCTCCCAAGGCTAAATTTGGACCCTGATTATAGAAAAAACAGGAGCCGGGAATATATAATTCTGCTGCATGAAGTTGTCTAACATATAACGACTAAGAAAGGTAGTCCCAACAGCAGCAACATAACAAGGATAATCCCAACAGCACAAACATAACATGTTAATCCAAGGCAGAGACAAAACACAAGCTACTAAAATGTGATCCTGCTAGAAAAGTTCCATCCATTGGAAGCAAAAATCTGCATCATGGTCGTTTCAAGCAGACGACATCCAGTTTTATTTGTGGTTTGTCTTCTCCCTTTAGCATTATTGCCCACTCCCTCATCCAGTACGTTCTTTTGAAGACTACCTGCAAAGAAGTAGGCACTTGTGCACTGTTAAAAGTAATATCATTTCTACATAACCAAATTGCCTAGTAAAAGGCACAAGTTCCGAACCAAATCTTGTTCCTAAGGTTCCCATCTACCCCTTCCATCCACCTTCCAAACATATGTTGTATGATTCTAGGTGGTAAGATATTAAAGGAGACATGAACACACAACCATACACATCTAGCAATATAGCAATAAAAAAGGTGTTGAATGGATTCATCTAAAATACATGCAACACACTTTAAACTTCCTTTCCATTGCTTTTTTTGCTAGGTTGTCTTCGGTAAGGACTATATTCTTGATAAGATACCATATAAAAACCTTTATCTTTAGAGGAATCCTAAGTTTCTATATAGGATGTCTTCTAGGTGTAATATGCGGCATTATAAGAGCTGGATACATTGACCGAATCATGAACCGACCATGCTGATGTAGAGACCACTCGAATGTGTCTCTCTTATTAGTTAGTTGAGTATTCATAACCGTGGTTGTAAGTTGCTACTACATTTGCAAACTTTTTATTTGGCCACCACTGTTTTCTGAAAACTTTTTATCTTCCAAATTGTTACCACTACATTTGCAAAAACCCTCTTGACAGCTAAGAGGATAAAAAGTATTTATTCCAAAGGGGAGAATGATTTCAGGGGGACCTTTTATTTGGCCAAAGGAGAAGTATTTTGAAAAGGGGGAGCATCATCCAAACTTGAAAATGTTTTTTTGAAAAATTCTATTCTTATACCTCAGGATAATTGCAAAATAATTTGAAAAGACTTTTCCAAAAGATTTGCAAAAAAACAAGCTAAGTGGTGCAAATGTGGTCCAAAATTTTAACTATATCAAAACATTCATATGTACTTAGAACTGATTTCACTTCAGTAATTTATGCACTCTTGTCAAAATTGCAAACTAGTTACATTTCTGCACTTTATACTTGCTTTGGTTTGTGTTGGCATCAATCACTAAAAATGGGGATATTGAAAGGGAAATGACCTTTACCATTTTCTCTAAATTGATTTTGATTATTGATGACCATCACAACCTAATGGACTAACCAATTTGCCTAGTTGATTGATTCTCAGGTGCATAAGTCCAACCATCTCAATTCTAAGTCGACTGTCCGGAATACTGTAGATTATTCTAAACAGGAGAGCTTTTTGGAGAATTCACCTGTGTGCGTACCGTCCGGGCTCTTCTGGTGGACTGTCCGCGACACCTCGGTGAGCCTCAGATAGGAACTATGCAAATCTCAGGACTTCTACTACGGACTGTTCGAAGGACAGAAGAGTAGCGTCTGAGACCAAGCGCGGAGCGTTCGGACCTCAGGCGCAGACTGTCCGCCCATTAGAATCTAGATAAACCTGAACACTACAGGAAACACATAAATTTTCGTGGGCCGGGCTATTTTCGTCGGTCGGCCCACGAAAATACTATGTTATTTTCGTCGGCCAGCATGACCGATAAAAATGTGGTCTATTTTCGTGGGCCAGTGAATATTTTCGTGGGCAGGCCCACAAGAATACGAAAGTTATTTTCGTCGGCCTCGGGACCGATGATAATATGGTGTATTTTCGTCGGCCTCAGACAGGCCGACGAAAATAAGTCATTAACCGACCTCTATTTTCGTCGGCCTTACTGAGGCCGACAAAAATAGAGGCCCGTTAATCGTCCATCCGGCCTCAGCACGCATCTTCTCGCTCTCGCTCGTCCATCTCTAGCAGCGCCGCCGCCCGCTCGCCCTCGCCGCGCCGCGCCGCCGCCCGCGCCGCCCGCGCCACGCCCGCCCGCGAAGAAGGGAGCCCGTGGCCACCGTCACAAAGAAGGGAGCCCGCCGTCCGTCCACGCCGCGCCCGTCGTCCATCCACGCCGCGCCCGCCGTCCGTCCACGCTGCGCCCGCCATCCGTCCACGCCGCCCTCGTTCCCCGTGGTGAGCCTCCCGTCTCCTTTCTTCATTTGATGCACATGGCGGCCGTGGCGTGCCGTGCGCGTGCCGTGGCGGCCGTTAACCGTTAACCATAGCTTCTTCGTGTGTAAATCGACATCGACTTGGGGGGCTAACACAACAGGATATATAGATTGTTAAGGCGGTGGTGAACTGGTGATTTACAGCTAGCTTCTCTTATCCAATGGATCTCTTGTTTCTGATTGTGCAATATATAAGCGGTCAATCCCGTGTCAATTTTTTGTGCATTGCATGCATGCATGTAGAGTATGCATCAGCATCACTACTTGAGTAGCTCTGTTGCAGTGTTGTAAGTTAAAGTCACACCGTACGTGCACCATTCACATACGTAGTTTTTGCTTTTGTCCTGATAACACACAATTTTGTTAGCCATATACAATTATTATATTCTTCTTGGTTTTGTTTTTCTGATTGCAGTGTGCATCATTCTTCATTAGTAATCGCATTGTGATACAATTGCTTAATTGGTTTTGTATAGTGAAGAGTGCATGCTAGATCAGTGGTGATCAGTGATCATCATGTGAAGGAGCATACAATGCTGTGCTGATCTATCTTGAGGGTACTCGGTAACTGTCATATTTTTGTGGTTGGCTCATTTATGGTGGTGTTTGGTTTGTGCCTCATTATCCTCAATGTCTCATTCTATTATCTTAATTTTAGAGTTTAGTTTAATGTTTAGAGTTTAGTTTTAATCGTTAATCGTAGCGAACCGTATGTGTCACCCGTTCGGGAACGGCGAACGTCACATTGGCTTGTGAGGTTCGCCGTTCTAGAATTGTCCACATATTTTGGACAGCCTAAGAGTGTAGGCCGATGCTTGTGATTTGTGACATGTGCCTTACGATTGACGCGAAATTTCGGTTGTGTAACCCAGTTGTTCTCCAACACACCATTTCAGGCGTGTGCTTGGAGAGCAGCGGGGTTATGCTGCCGAAATTTCGCGGCAATCGTAGGCTACACGTCACAAATCACAAGCATCGGCCTACACTCTTGGGTGGGTTTAGGGCCTTTATCTAATAGTGTAACACCCCAGGGTCCACAAACACCCTGAAATGCTACTAAACTACACAACTAACATTCATATATAAATTTCGACAGCATCTCCTTTGGAAATTTGCATAAACGTGGAAGCAACAGAGTATAAACAGATATCATGATAAGAAAACATACTAGACATTAATAATCTGCTAGCAATGGGAAGATAACCATAACGACATAAACTGAATTAACTAGTGTGCACGACTAGTTAAAAACAAACATCCTTGACAAGAAGTTTCTAATTAAATCATGGTTGTGCCTGGGCAGCGTTATTATGAGAGTGAAGGTGGACGTGCTGCTACTTCCCTCATTCCCAACATGAATTAAGTACCTGCATTGAGTAATGCAAGAGTGAGATGAAACATCTCAGCAAGTAAAATATTTTGACGAGATATTTAAACCAAAAGAATTGAATTAATCAACATTTTAAAAGGGATCACAATTGAGATCAGAAATACTTGTAGATATAGAACTCAATAGTCCCAAAATAACCAATGCCATCTCATTTCCTCGAACGACCACAATAGGTTGTATAACACTTCCCTGCGTCAACAATACCTGCAAATATCACTTCAATGTATGCATA
Organism: Zea luxurians; assembly: GCA_029449295.1. Lineage (NCBI taxonomy): Eukaryota > Viridiplantae > Streptophyta > Magnoliopsida > Poales > Poaceae > Zea > Zea luxurians. The sequence goes on along the minus strand of JAOPSE010000024.1, from coordinate 30,446,675 downwards.
GGAATGCAATGTGTAAGTCCTCTGCCTTCATATCTCTTAGAGTATAAAACCACACCATCTGCAAATATCACTTCAATGAATGCATATGAATGCAATGCATATGTCCTCTGCCTTCATACCTCTAAGGGTATGAAGCCGCATCGTACCCCTCCTCGGGCAACGTACGATGCTAAGTTGTACCGGTACGGTCGGACCATAGGTCACGACAAAACTTCAGATGCAAGTGAATCATGCAATGTATATGGCATGCTGCATTTATCAATATACTTCACTTCCTTCAAATACAATACAAACCTCAAACAATACTTCGTTTACCTTCAGATACAATACAAACCTCAAATAATACTTCATTCACCTTCAGGAGTGTGAATTAATCTAGTGGGTCATACTCGAATCATCATCATCATCAATATATGATTAAGCATCAATATAATACAATCAAGTAAAGCATCCCATAGAGTTCAATTACGAAAGAATTCGATGATTCTGAATATTAGAGTGTAGGCGATGAAACAACAAGTCAAAACGGTAGCAACCACCGCTACATTCACTTGCCTTCATCGAAGAAGAAAATGTACTAAGCATGATCCAGAGCATAAACACCTGTTGCGGGGCATAAAACTTAGTACAAATATTTCATAAACATTTGCCAACAATCAACAAATCGTTCCTACGCTTGAAACCAAGACCTGGTGAAAAGACTCCCACCGTGAACCACATGTCAAACAGCAGCAGCGCTGTTTGTTAATTTTGTATCTTTAAAATTATAACAGTGGTGATATCAAACAAATACTCTAGAAGTATCTACACAAAATACTCTACAACTTCGGTATTCAATAGATAATTAAATTCTGCCATCTATAAGTCTAAAACATATTACAAGATAACTGACTGAATCTGTTTTAGACAGCCGCATAGTTAACTTTAAAAATTCGATATCTCACAAACTACTCAACCAAAAATCATGCAATTCTGCTGGAAGTAAGAACTTTTATCCCTCTACAAAAGTCTCCATAGCTGGGAGAGCCAATTCGGCCATTTACTTGATGAAACCTACCAGTGAACAGACCCGCTCATTTCTGTCAGGCCAACAGAAACAGCCACCGTAAAACAAACATAACTAGAGTTTCATAATTCATATGAATACACTCTTTAACAATCTGGAAAGCTTATGAAATTATCTACAACTTTTCTTACAAACCCAAGGTTGAATTCTGTTGATAAAATTGCCTAAATATTAATAGAACAGATTCTGCACAGAATTATGAGACTGAAAAACTGCTATAATAAAACTGCAATAACTTTCTGATCTGATGTCCGATTGAGGTGTTCTTCGTGGCCACGGAAAGATATCTAAATTGTCTACAACTCATAAATATACTTTTTATTTTTTTGAGGCCTCTAAGACCACGGAAAACTGGCATGAACAAAAACTATCGAATCTGTTATTCTGCAGAGACTAATTTCGAGATCAAAAATCTAATCTCCCATCTAATCCAACATAAAGGGCTAATTGCAGGGCCTAAAACTCATCCAAAACAAGGTAAAACATCCATCAAGTGGGGACAATGGAGAGAGGAAAGGAAATCCAACCAATTCTTGAAGAGGAACGATGACGACGACAGGCGACTGTGTGCCCTAATCTTCCCTCTCTTCTCTCCCTTGTTCTTCCTTTCTTCTCTTGGGCAAGGCACAAAAGGGGATGGCTGCTAGGGTGGGAGGACGTGGCTGCTAGGGTTAGGGAGGTATAAATAGAAAAAAACTCCCTCAATCCTAATATCCAATGGCTCAGATCGACCGGCACTTGAAAAAACTCATTCAGACTCCAAACAAGGCAAACTAGTAGTCGATCGGAATCGTCTCGACGATATCTATGCATCTACGGTCTCCGATCATCAGTAGGACACACCATATTAGGATTATAAACATGGTTTGGTTTTTATGGTATTATATTCTACCCCCCTTAAAAGAATTCGTCCTCGAATTCAGCCACTTCTACAAATCAAGACATTCACCAACGGTAAAACTCGACCAAACACCCTAAATAGACTCATATAGTAGACTAGTAGCCTTGACGAGATCATGAAAAGAGTTTTTTATGAAATAACCTCTAAGTTGGACTAATTTACCAAAGAAAATGACACACCTTGACAACAATCATAAAACAATATAAAATGAATTCCCAAGGCATTGTCATAGGTGCAATCAACACTAGGATTTGCTATCATTGAATTTGGATGCAACTATACATCAAGATCAATGTCTTAAAACAACACTCTTTTTATGAAGAGGTAATATGCACTAAGAACAACTCTTACCAACTTCAACAATTCATTTTAATTCAATTGTCAAACATCCACACCAGATGAATGCATAAGAAGATCAAACACCTCACATCAAAGCACCACGAAACAAGTCGTTCTATTGAAACAAAACTCCTAATCTTCCTAAACCTTGTTCTTGACGTCATGAAAAAGATAATCATGTAATCTAACGTTCTTTACACCCCACAAAAGGGAGAAAGTCTACAGAACTAGTGGAGCAATAAAGCCAACAAGAAGCCAATAACATTCTGTGCGGCACAGTTCATCGAACAAATGCCAAAAACTCCACAAAGAGCACTGACAGCACAGCAACAACACAATACTTTGCTTAACTAATGTCACTATACTTCATCCAACAACTCAACTAAAAAAATATCCAAACTAGTAAGGTTAACCTACTCATAATATAAGTCTTCATCTAATGTAGTTCAGAAACTTACATTTCATTCCATCATACGATGCACTCAAAGTACCAGACATACAGGGTCAATAATAACCCTGTAATCCTTCACACACATGACAAACATCTCAATCTGATGTAAGAACCACATCATTTAGAAATAGGTGACTTACCACACCCAACCAACTCTAGGCTAGGCAATGACTTCATTCAAACCAATAGATAAGTGGTCCAACAATGGCTCCACAAGCATGCATCAGGGAGATAACCATCAGATCCTCAACGTATTAATATATAATCAATGGATCAAGAAAATAAAAGATTTATTCTACAATTAGCATGACTAACATGCAACCACTTTAAACCACATCTAGGCTTTGTGGCTACTAAAACACAAGATAGAAGGGAGACATGTAATCCACTCTGGCTAGCTATGTAAAGACTTTCCCCCCAAAATCCATATAAAAGTACCAATATTCATTTCTTTCAGAACTGGTTTCTCGGCATAAACAATCATTCCTTGCAAAGATAGTTGGAGCTATCCACCAACCGCCCAACAACTTAAATCCAAATCGATGGTTACCTTGTAACCCAAAACATGCAATTCACACTACTCTTGGAAACATCCTCGATCAAACATATATAACAATATTATTGTAATAAAACTCAACCATGAAAAACATGTTGAAAACAACATAGGCATACACGTATATCACAAGCATAATAACGACTTCAATCTCACAAAAGAACAGCGATATCAATCTTATTAATAAACAATATCAAAATTTAGAAATGAATTATATCATGCATTAAGTCATAAACAACTTACCACATCACCGTAAAGGATTAGGGAGGGTGAAATTATTTCATCTGCACTTCAAAGACATTAACATATATCAAAGATATTTGAACCCACAACCTTCCTATATGTGCAAGTGTGTCAAATTTATCTTCAAATTGCCAAGAATCTAAAGCCTATGCTTTGATACCAACTGTAACACCCCAGGGTCCACAAACACCCTGAAATGCTACTAAACTACACAACTAACATTCATATATAAATTTCGACAGCATCTCCTTTGGAAATTTGCATAAACGTGGAAGCAACAGAGTATAAACAGATATCATGATAAGAAAACATACTAGACATTAATAATCTGCTAGCAATGGGAAGATAACCATAACGACATAAACTGAATTAACTAGTGTGCACGACTAGTTAAAAACAAACATCCTTGACAAGAAGTTTCTAATTAAATCATGGTTGTGCCTGGGCAGCGTTATTATGAGAGTGAAGGTGGACGTGCTGCTACTTCCCTCATTCCCAACATGAATTAAGTACCTGCATTGAGTAATGCAAGAGTGAGATGAAACATCTCAGCAAGTAAAATATTTTGACGAGATATTTAAACCAAAAGAATTGAATTAATCAACATTTTAAAAGGGATCACAATTGAGATCAGAAATACTTGTAGATATAGAACTCAATAGTCCCAAAATAACCAATGCCATCTCATTTCCTCGAACGACCACAATAGGTTGTATAACACTTCCCTGCGTCAACAATACCTGCAAATATCACTTCAATGTATGCATAGGAATGCAATGTGTAAGTCCTCTGCCTTCATATCTCTTAGAGTATAAAACCACACCATCTGCAAATATCACTTCAATGAATGCATATGAATGCAATGCATATGTCCTCTGCCTTCATACCTCTAAGGGTATGAAGCCGCATCGTACCCCTCCTCGGGCAACGTACGATGCTAAGTTGTACCGGTACGGTCGGACCATAGGTCACGACAAAACTTCAGATGCAAGTGAATCATGCAATGTATATGGCATGCTGCATTTATCAATATACTTCACTTCCTTCAAATACAATACAAACCTCAAACAATACTTCGTTTACCTTCAGATACAATACAAACCTCAAATAATACTTCATTCACCTTCAGGAGTGTGAATTAATCTAGTGGGTCATACTCGAATCATCATCATCATCAATATATGATTAAGCATCAATATAATACAATCAAGTAAAGCATCCCATAGAGTTCAATTACGAAAGAATTCGATGATTCTGAATATTAGAGTGTAGGCGATGAAACAACAAGTCAAAACGGTAGCAACCACCGCTACATTCACTTGCCTTCATCGAAGAAGAAAATGTACTAAGCATGATCCAGAGCATAAACACCTGTTGCGGGGCATAAAACTTAGTACAAATATTTCATAAACATTTGCCAACAATCAACAAATCGTTCCTACGCTTGAAACCAAGACCTGGTGAAAAGACTCCCACCGTGAACCACATGTCAAACAGCAGCAGCGCTGTTTGTTAATTTTGTATCTTTAAAATTATAACAGTGGTGATATCAAACAAATACTCTAGAAGTATCTACACAAAATACTCTACAACTTCGGTATTCAATAGATAATTAAATTCTGCCATCTATAAGTCTAAAACATATTACAAGATAACTGACTGAATCTGTTTTAGACAGCCGCATAGTTAACTTTAAAAATTCGATATCTCACAAACTACTCAACCAAAAATCATGCAATTCTGCTGGAAGTAAGAACTTTTATCCCTCTACAAAAGTCTCCATAGCTGGGAGAGCCAATTCGGCCATTTACTTGATGAAACCTACCAGTGAACAGACCCGCTCATTTCTGTCAGGCCAACAGAAACAGCCACCGTAAAACAAACATAACTAGAGTTTCATAATTCATATGAATACACTCTTTAACAATCTGGAAAGCTTATGAAATTATCTACAACTTTTCTTACAAACCCAAGGTTGAATTCTGTTGATAAAATTGCCTAAATATTAATAGAACAGATTCTGCACAGAATTATGAGACTGAAAAACTGCTATAATAAAACTGCAATAACTTTCTGATCTGATGTCCGATTGAGGTGTTCTTCGTGGCCACGGAAAGATATCTAAATTGTCTACAACTCATAAATATACTTTTTATTTTTTTGAGGCCTCTAAGACCACGGAAAACTGGCATGAACAAAAACTATCGAATCTGTTATTCTGCAGAGACTAATTTCGAGATCAAAAATCTAATCTCCCATCTAATCCAACATAAAGGGCTAATTGCAGGGCCTAAAACTCATCCAAAACAAGGTAAAACATCCATCAAGTGGGGACAATGGAGAGAGGAAAGGAAATCCAACCAATTCTTGAAGAGGAACGATGACGACGACAGGCGACTGTGTGCCCTAATCTTCCCTCTCTTCTCTCCCTTGTTCTTCCTTTCTTCTCTTGGGCAAGGCACAAAAGGGGATGGCTGCTAGGGTGGGAGGACGTGGCTGCTAGGGTTAGGGAGGTATAAATAGAAAAAAACTCCCTCAATCCTAATATCCAATGGCTCAGATCGACCGGCACTTGAAAAAACTCATTCAGACTCCAAACAAGGCAAACTAGTAGTCGATCGGAATCGTCTCGACGATATCTATGCATCTACGGTCTCCGATCATCAGTAGGACACACCATATTAGGATTATAAACATGGTTTGGTTTTTATGGTATTATAAATAGGGAGTTCACCTAAGCCACGGACGATCGTTGATGTTCTTTGTCTTTTGTTTAGCCTTTGAAATGGACGGTGATCGGAGGGTGATGTATGATGGGTGGAGAAAGGATGGGGCACATTCGAATGAATGAATGGGTGTAACAAAGGCTTTTCTTGAGCATGATTTCAAAGATGCAACTGGTCGTCTAGTGAAGTGTCACTACAGGAAACGCCTAAATTTTCGTGGGCCAAAAACCCACGAAAATAAGCCTAAACCGACGAAAATAGAGTATTTTCGCCGACGAAAATAGCCGCCGAAAAAAAGTTCGACGAAAATAGGCACCTATTTTCGTCGGTACCGACGAAAATAACCTATTTTCGTCGGCTTTCTTAAGGCCGACGAAAATCAATGGTCGGCTGACTATTTTCGTCGGCCCGGTGATGGCCGACGAAAATAAGTGCCAGGCTATTTTCGTCGGCCTGGGTGATGGCCGACGAAAATAAGTGCCAGGCTATTTTCGTCGGCCTCGGTGGTGGCCGACGAAAATAGCGTGGGAACATATTTTCGTCGGCCACCACCGAGGCCGACGAAAATTGATGGCCCCCCCCAAAACAGATTTTTCTGCACCTATTAATAATTCACAGCAATATACACAATATCATAATTCACATATACAGATTCACAAGCCTAATACATAATTCACAAAACACATTCACATATACATAAATAGTCCATAGTCCATTCAAATAAGTCTAGAGTATCCATAAGTCCAAAAGTCCATTGTCCATTCAAATACACAATTCACAAAACTCTAGTCCATAAGTCTAGAGTCCATAAGTCCATAAGCTACTCACTACTCACTCCTCACTGATCACTCCGGCGGGCTGTGGGAGTTTTAGGCCACTCCCTCCTCCGCCACCAGGAAGGTGGCCACTCCCTCCAGCACCATGGACGAGGAAGTCTTGGACGTTGACACCACCCTCCGATCCATGAGCATGTGACGCTGAACCCTGCAATTCATCAATCATTCAAATAAGGCTATATACATATACATTGCTGTGTTTGGTCAATATTTGCATAAAACTAAACATGGAACGTCACCTGTGATCCATGGTGAGGAGGAGGTTGTGCATGCATCCACGGGTACTGTTGTGGTGGCCACCCTAGAGGTGGTGGCACCCACCCCGTCGGTGGCGGTGCCATCCACGCTTGAAATGGCTGAGAGCCCGCCGGTGGCTGGGAGACCGGTGGCACCCATCCCTGGACTGGCTGCGATCCTTGGGGTGGAGGCGTCCAAGTGCCTGGAGGTGCCTGCGTCCACCCAACACCGGTCCACTGTGGCTGCGACGCTGGAGCTTGTCCTGACCACTGTCCCCATCCTTGTGCCTGCGAGCCATTTTTGATAATAAAGAAAGAGTTGCTATGGAATTGAAGTGTTCAGATAGTGTTACCTGGGGAGGGCGAAAAGCGGGCAAGTTCATATCAGGGCCGAGTCGAGTAGTCATTTCCTGCAAATGGATGCAACGTTAGTATCACAACATTATACTTTGAATTCAATGACGACACGTGATGAGATAGACGGATTACCTGAAAATAAGAAGCCATATATTGCGTCAGCTGTCCAACCTGCTCCTGCGCTGCTCGAGCTTGCTCCTGTGCTGCTCGAGCCTGCTCCTGTGCTGCCCGAGTCTCCTCCTCCAGCTGAGCCTCTCGAGCAGACCTGGAGGAGCGAGAACTCCCTCCCGAAGACGATGCCTTCCCTTGACCTATTGTCCTGTTATATTCCACAACGCCGGTGCCAAAGGCAAACCTGCATGATACACATAGTTGAGCCATTAAGTGGACACATTCTTGTTAATGAAATCGTCGAATCAAACACAAACACCTCACCTGCCATGCTTTCTACCCCCACCACTGTGGTACAACGCCGAGGCATCTAAGTCTGAATGCATCCAGTCGAAGTCAGGCCCATGGCGTTGAGTCATTTCCTCCCCATATGCATTCTTCAAAGAAAGTTGGAGTTAGACACAAAACATGCAATTTAATTCGTAAATACAAACTTGTTTACCATTTTCTCCCTTGCCGCCTCGCTGCATAGCACATCAGGGTTCGCCGGATCAGGGCCACGGTGACCACGGACGTAAACCTCCATAAAACTTGGAGCAACTCCACTTTCAGCTTCCTGCATGAAAAAGAAGAGTTAAACCATATAATTTTCATAGATGTAACATACAAGTTTGATTTATATACTTACCATGCGGCGTGCGGTACCAAGGTGTCCATCGGCGCCGTACCTGTGCCCTGGTCCTTCAGTGCCACGGTTGGCACGGTGTTTGTTGGACTCTGCAATCCACTCAGGCGACGCCCATATCTTAGCCAACCACCTCCAGGCTTCCATGTCCTTCGCCAGCCAATCCACAACGCTCTCCAGGTACTGCTCCTCTGTGAGGTAGATCTCATTGGCCCCTAATGCTTTGCTCATTTTCTGCCCCTTTATCTTCTTGTAGTAGTAGTTGACGGCCGCGATGCGAGCATTGTACATGGCATCCTTGATTATCTTATCAGCGCACTTCCGAAAGTGCCTCTTCACACGTGTCCACTGAGCCTGATCCTCCTCGATGTCATCCGGCAATTGGAACCTCCCCTACATATCAATGTAGAAGTTAAGTTAATGTAAGATTAGGAGAAGCAATAATTCAATGAATTGCTTATATACGAAAGTAAACTCACCCAGAACTCGTCCGACACAGCCACCTGACAAGTCCTTCGTTTTTTTCCGAACTTCCCCCTCCGCTACTGCTTTCCCCTGACTCCCCTGGCTTGACATAGTCCTTTAGACCCCAGTCAGCCCACTGTACCATGCGCGCTGCTTATTTATGGTTAGTGCATGATCTGCTGGCGTATGGAGATTGGTCTGGATGGTGTGTTCATGGTCGGTTGTGCTGTCCCATATGTATGAATGATACAGATGCATTCAGATTGAAGCATGATGGGAAAGTGTCATTCTTTGATGCTCATCGACGTTGGACTCCATTCAAGCATGATTTCAGGAGTTTGCTTACTGCATTCAGAAGTGGAGCCAAAATCAGAAATGGGCCACCAAAGAGGCAAACTGCACCGCAGATAATGGCATGGCATGCTTGTCTGAAGCAAGGAGAAAATGATAGGTTCCAAGGCTACGGGGAGGACCACAACTGGACCCATATTTCATCAATATGGGAGCTTCCGTATGCAAAAGCCTTGATCATGCCGCACAACATAGACTTGATGCACCAAGAGCGTAACGTTGCTGAAAGCATCATAAGCACATGTTTCGATGTGACTGATAAAACGAAAGATAATATGAAGGCAAGAAAAGACATGGCTGAAATTTGTAAGAGGCCGATGTTCGAGTTGAAAGTAAGCGATAAAGGGCATGAGAGCAGGCCGCGAGCTGATTACTGCCTCAAGCCGGATGAAAGGAAAGAAATATTTAAGTGGTTGAAGAATCTAAAATTTCCAGATCGATATGCGGCAAATCTGAAACGGGCAGTCAATCTGAAGACCGGTAAATTGATCGGTTTGAAAAGCCATGACTACCATATTATTATGGAGAGGCTGATGCCTGTGATGTTTCGAGGCTATTTTAAGGATGAGCTTTGGAGCATATTTGCAGAGCTGAGTTAATTCTATAGGGAAGTATGCGCAAAGACGGTATCGAAGAGGTTGATGCAAAAATTTGAGAAAGAAATTCCAATTCTTATTTGTAAATTTGAAAAGGTTTTCCCGCCAGGATTCTTCAATGTGATGCAACATCTAATTGTGCATTTGGCTTGGGAAGCTTTGGTAGGCGGACCAGTGCAATTCAGGTGGATGTATCCTATAGAAAGGGCGTTGAAAAAGCTCAGGGCGTCTGTTCGCAACAAGGCTAGAGTCGAAGGGTGTATTGCGGAGGCTTTTGCCCTTAAGGAGATATCTCAATTCTCAACCAGGTATTTCGCTCGAGCCAACAATGTGTTTGCGCCTTCAGTGCGACTTCATGTCGAAAATGAATCACTTTAAAGCACCCTTCAATTTTTTGCGAATCCGGGTAAAGCAGTTGGAAAAGGGAGTGTACGTCACATTGAAGCATCAGATTTGAACACACTAATGCTATATATGTATAGCAATATTGACAGCACACAGGAGGCGTTCGAGTAAGTTTTCCTCATAGTTACGTCCATTTTCTCATCTCATAATTTCTATAGTGTGTAATCTCCATGTTTCCAATATGTCCAGCATGTTTGATGAAGAATATTGGAAATCTACTAGTAAACCTACAACCATCCAATTAGAAAATCTTCGACGTGATGGGTTGAAAGGTGGCCCAAACTTCGTGCAATGGTTTTGTAATTATGTTAGTAATTGTCGTTGTCTCATTGTCCATACTTAATCTTTGAATTTTGGACTTGGAAGATATAATGCATATACTAATTCCTTGTATAGGTTTCCAAAAACTCTGTGCACCCGGACTTGCAACAAATGGCACATACCTCTGTGTCCGTCCAAGGCTATAATCGCTATGATGTAAATGGATATCGCTTCTGAACCGCGAAACTGGAGAAGAGTTGACCATTGGCAGCCACCACCAATAGTGGTGTGTTGGCAAGTTCATATGTTGACGATGACAAAGTAGTGAACTATTACAGTGTTCTTCAAAAACATTGTAGAGTTGATTTTCGATGGCCCCAAGGAACTTAAAGTCGTGTTTTTCGAGTGCGACTGGTTTGATGCTCACAGTGGGACTCGTGTCGACAAGTATGGTAATGTCGAGGTGAAGCATAGCTCTAGATTCTGAGCAGTATGAGCAATGTTGTCCTTGCAAATCAGGCAAAACAGGCGAAATCAAGAGCGTATGAATAAACAACGAGCCGAAGAAGCATCATCGGATGCGGATGACTTTTGATTAGTATGTTTCTTTTAGTTAATCAATTAAGCTATGTATTGCAATTTTACATTATTAATTTTCATATTATTTGTTTCATATACTGTGGTTTGACATTAATTTATCTACAGTTGAACATGTTCAAGCATAGGAGATCGAGGAGGAGTGGGGGCAGCGTGGCCAGCGAGTACAGCTCGGGCAGTGGGCTTTTTCAGGGCACCTCACAGAGCCGACAGAGGCAGCAGCAACTTCTCGACTGTCTAGACGAAGTGCAGGGTGAGGAGGGTGAGCAGGAGGCTCCTCAGCAGGATGATCATGTGCAGGGTGAGGAGGGTGGGGAGGAGGCTGATGTGCAGGATGAGGAGGTTGACCCTATGGGGGCACGCAGCGCGGGCGACACGTCAGATGGTTCTACGTCCTTCAGGTATTATTATGCATATTAGTTTAATTGATATTAGTTTTTAATCATATTAGTTTTTAATCATTTCATCATATTGAATTTACTTGTATACTTAGGTATAAGAAGAGCAATGCGCTTGGTCCGAGACCTGCCGAGAGGAGGCTCATCCGGCCGCATGGAGAATGGTGGGGCTTATTTCTGTTGTATTAATTTTTTAATGTGAACGTGATTGCACTAGTTTACTTGTTTTATTAATGTTTGTAGGTCATGGGAAGACTTGACTTGGGACGGTACAGACAGACGTCCCAAGGTGAACGCGGTGTTGGGTAGCCTCTATCGCTTCTACTACCCTGGCATGGTGGAGCTCAATGGCGATAGGTTCGCGGCTATGCAGTGGGCCGACTGGGGTCTAAAGGACTATGTCCAGCCAGGGGAGCCAGGGGAAAAGCAGTAGCGGAGGGGGAAGTTCGGAACAAAAATGAAGGACTTGTCAGGTGGCTGTGTGGGACGAGTTCTGGGTGAGTTTAATTTCGTATATAAGCAATTCACTGAATTATTGCTTCTCCTAATCTTACTTTAACTTAACTTCTCCATTGATATGTAGGGGAGGTTCCAATTGCCGAATGAGATCGAGGAGGATCAGGCTCAGTGGGCACGTGTGAAGAGGCACTTTCGGAAGTGCGCTGATAAGGTCATCAAGGATGCCATGTACAATGCTCGCATCGCGGCCGTCAACTACTACTACAAGAAGATAAAGGGGTAGAAAATGAGCAAATCATCAGGGGCCAATGAGATCTACCTCTTAGAGGAGGAGTACCTGGAGAGCATTGTGGATTGGCTTGTGAAGGACATGGAAGCTTGGAGGTGGTTGGCTAAGAGATGGGCGTCGCCTGAGTGGATTGCAGAGTCCTAGAAGCACCGTGCCAACCGTGGCACTGAAGGACCGGGGCATAGGTACGGCACCGATGGACACCTTGGTACCGCACGCCACATGGTAAGTATATAAATCAAACTTGTATGTTAAATCTATTAAAATTCTATGGTTTAACTCTTCTTTTTCATGCAGGAAGCTGAAAGTGGAGTTGCTCCAAGTTTTATGGAGGTTTACGTCCGTGGTCACCGTGGCCCTGATCCGGCGAACCCTGATGAGCTATGCAGCAAGGCGGCAAGGGAGAAAATGGTAAACAAGTTTGTATTTACGAATTAAATTGCATGTTTTGTGTCTAACTCCAACTCTAACTTTCTTTGCAAAATGCATATGGGGAGGAAATGAGTCAACGCCATGGGCCTGATTTCGACTGGATGCATTCAGACTTAGATGCCTCGGCGTTGTACCACAGTGGTGGGGGTAGAAAGCATGGCAGGTGAGGTGTTTGTGTTTGATTCGACAATTTCATTAACAAGAATGTGTCCACTTAATGGCTCAACTATGTGTATCATGCAGGTTTGCCTTTGGCACCGGCGTTGTGGAGTATAACAGGACAATAGGTCAAGGGAAGGCATCATCTTCGGCAGGGAGTTCTCGCTCCTCCAAGTCTGCTTGAGAGGCTCAGCTGGAGGAGGAGACTCGGGCAGCACAGGAGCAGGCTCGAGCAGCACAGGAGCAGGCTCGAGCAGCGCAGGAGCAGGTCGGACAGCTGACGCAGTATATGGCTTCTTATTTTCAGGTAATTCGTCTATCTCATCACATGTCATTGAATTCAAAGTATAATGTTGCGATTCTAACGTTTCATCCATTTGCAGGAAATGACTACTCGACTCGGCCCTGATATGAACTTGCCCGCTTTTCGCCCTCCCCAGGTAACACTATCTCAACACTTCAATTCCATAGCAACTCTTTTTTATTATAAAAAATGGCTCGCAGGCACAAGGATGGGTACAGTGACGAGGACAAGCTCCAGCGTCGCAGCCACAGTGGACCGATGTTGGGTGGACGCAGGCACCTCGAGGCACTTGGACGCCTCCACCACCCCAAGGATCGCAGCCAGTCCCGGGATGGGTGCCACCGGTCTCCCAGCCACCGGCAGGCTCTCAGCCATTTCAAGCGTGGATGGCACCGCCATCGACGGGGTGGGTGCCACCACCTCAGGGGTGGCCAGCACAACAGTACCCATGGATGCATGCACAGCCTCCTCATCACCATGGATCACAGGTGACGTTCCATGTTTAGTTTTATGCAAATAGTGACCAAACATAGCAATGTATAGGTATAGGGATAGCAAAACACAACCTTATTTGAATGATTGATGAATTGCAGGGTTCAACATCACATGCTCAGGGATCGGAGGGTGCTGTCAATGTCCAAGACTTCTTCGTCCATGGTTCTGGAGGGAGTGGCCACCTTCCTGGTGGCGGAGGAGGGAGTGGCCAAAACTCCCACAGCCCGCAGGAGTGAGTAGTGAGTAGTGAGTTTGTTTGAATGTGTATTGATTGTGAATGTTTGAAACTATGGATGTGTATGGCCAAAACTCCCACGAAAACTATGTATGGACTATGGACTTATGGATTATGGACTATTTATGTACTATGGAAGGTTGTGAATGTGTTTTGTGAATTGTGTATTTTGCTTGTGAATCTGTATATGTGATATTGTGAATTGTGTATTTTGCTGTCAATTAAAAGGTGCAGAAAAATCTGTTTTGGGGGGGGGGGTATCATGAATTTTCGTCGGCCTGGTTGGAGGCTGACGAAAATACATGCCCAGCTATTTTCGTCGGCCACCTATAGGCCGACGAAAATAAACGCCATCTATTTTCGTGGGCCACCGGGGCCGACGAAAATCACGTTCTTATTTTCGTCGGCCACCGAGGCCGACGTAAATAGTCAGCCGACCACCTATTTTCGTCGGGCTTGGGGAAGCCGACGAAACTAAGTCGTTTTCGTCGGTACCGACGGAAATAGTTGCCTATTTTCGTCGGCTGCCGACGAAAATAGGGTTTACGCTTATTTTTGTGGGTTTTTGGCCCACGAAAATTTAGGAGTTTCCTGTAGTGGAAAGTGCTAGATTCAGTAAAATTCATTTTAGCATCCCCGCGGACCATCCGGGGTGCACGCCCAGACCGCACGCAACTGCTTTATCTAACATTTTACGACACATTTAATGCACTTATAGCTGTTGATATAGCCGTTACTGCTGACCTTGTGATTTCAGCCATTGATGTGTGTAGGAGCGGACCGTCCGGGCCAGGAGCGCGGACCGTCCGCGATTGTCAGAAAGTGGGCAATGGCTAGGAAGTGGTTGGTGGCTATAAATATAACCCCAACCACCTCCATTCACTCCATCCAAGCATTCCATTCATCCTCATATAATACAAGAGCAAGCACTTCATCCCAGACACATTGAAAGCTCCCAGGCTTCTCCAAGTGCCATAATTGTGACTAGTTATCGTTAGTGATTTGTGACTTGGAAAGTCTTGTGAGAGTGTGATCTTGTGTTTTTCTTGTTGCTTGGCTTTCTTGATCATGCTTTCTTCATCTCCTAAACTCTCAAGTGACTTATAAAGCTAGCAAGAGACACATAATTCTATGGTGATCCTTGCGGGTCTAAGTGACCCTCGAGATTAAGAAGAAGCACGCAACCAGTCTAATTAAGTGACCGTTTGAGAGAGGGAAAGGGTTGAAAGAGACCCGACCTACATGGTCTCCTCAACGAGGAGTAGGTTCTTCAGAACTAAACCTCGATAAACAAATCGTCATGTTCATTTGTGTTGATCTTTACCTTGTGATTTGCTTCTTTCTCTCCCCTCTCTCTAAAGTTCTCTTGCTTATTCTTTTGAGTTAGCTCCCAAAGTAAATCCGCACATTGGTTGAGCAACTCGTGGCAAGAAGAACCATCTTCCGCACTCTGATTTCATTATTACTCTTTCTAACGCTAACTTCGGGTGAAGTTCATGTTCAAAATTTATAATTTTCAGGTTTCGTCTATTCACCCCTCTAGGTGACTTTCAGTTTGGATAGAAGGGAGATAAGAGTTTTCACGTTTACTGTAACAAGAAATACTGCCAAATTCTACTCCTATATCACTAGTTCTTGCTACATTGATATTTTATTTAGATATTTGGATCTGTGTTTTTTCTATTATGTGTTGGCATGTTTTTTAAACCAATGGATACATGGACTACTTAAATGCCTTTTTCAAATTGTTCACTTTGTTTCTAAAAATACAGAGTTATAAATACCAATATGCGCTATATATGGGTTCTTCACTCTGTTTTACAAATACGAAGTTATAAATACCTGTTATAAATATAGTTGTACCATTCACTTTGTTTTTAATCCAACTCTACACTTATACACAACTATATATGGTGAGAAGAAAATATTTAATTGCTGCTGTAGAACCTTGGATAGAGTAGTTGCCCTTTTTAGCACGTGTGTCACAAAAACTTGTGTAAACTCCCTTCTAAGAGGAACATCTCTCACCTTGGTGGTAAGTGTTTATCCGGGGTCCTTGGGACACTCGGACAGATCCTGTTAAGTTGTTTGGTGCACATGCATAGCTGTCTGAGGTCTTTGAGACAAGGACAGGTGCATGTGAGCCCAATAACTTGGGAGGTTCTGCGACACTCGAGATTAAGAAGAAGCACACAACCGTTCTAATTAAGTGAACGTTTGAGAGAGGGAAAGGGTTGAAAGAGACCCGACCTACGTGGTCTCCTCAACGAGGAGTAGGTTCTTCGGAACTGAACCTCGAGAAACAAATCGTCATGTTCATTTGTGTTGATCTTTACCTTGCGATTTGATTCTTTCTCTCCCCTCTCTCTAAAGTTCTCGTGCTTATTCTTTTGAGTTAGCTCCTAAAGTAAACCCGCACATTGATTGAGAAACTCGTGGCAAGAAGAACCATCTTCCACACTCTGATTTCATTATTACTCTTTCTAACGCTAACTTCGGGTGAAGTTCATGTTCAAAATTTATAGTTTTCAGGTTTCGACTATTCACCCTCTTTAGGTGACTTTCAGTTGGGATAGAAGGGAGATAAGAGTTTTCTCGTTTACTGTAACAAGAAATACTGCCAAATTCTACTCCTATATCACTAGTTCTTGCTACATAGATATTTTATTTAGAGAATGATTCAGATGCACCACTTGCACCTTTGTACTGCATAGGCGGCAAATTCTCCATCAACATGAGTACTGCACCTGAGACCTGCAGTGTGTTTCAATTTGGATTTTGCAGGAAACAACCTATATTGTAGGAAAGCAATCATGTTATTTATGTGTAGTTGGCATGCTCTGATATATAGCAAAAGAGGAGCAACTAAATCTCCTTTTTACAACATTCTTATTTTGTGAGAAAATTAGAGGACATGCTGGTCATGGTACCATATTTTGCATAGAACCAATTAACTAATATGTCTGGGCAACTAGTCCTGGAACACTTAAACTCTGGATAAATATATATACAATACTTGTTTACCCAATGGTTTGGATCTGTGTTTTTTCTATTTTGTGTTGGCATGTTTTTTAAATCAATGGATACATGGACTACTTAAATGCCTTTTTCAAATTGTTCACTTTGTTTCGAAAAATACAGAGTTATAAATACCAATATGCGCTATATATTGCTTCTTGACTCTGTTTTTACAAATACAGAGTTATAAATAAAGTTGTACTATTCACTCTGTGTTTAATCCATCTCTACACTTATACACAACTATATATGCTGGGAAGAAAATATTTAATTGATGCTGCAGAACCTTGGGTCATGTTGGTTTTTTTTGTTATGACTCATCTAAAAATATAGAACATTTGAAGGATGTAGTATTACCTTGTTCGTTGGCCATACAATGGGCATAAAAAGGGAATCCCCCATACTCTCTACACCTAAGTATGGTCGTGGTAGAGTAGTTTTCCTTTTTAGCACGCGAGTCACAAAAACTTGTGTAAACTCCCTTTTAAGAGGAACATCTCTCACCTTGGTGGTTGGGCCGATTGAGATATTATTTGCTATTGCATCAGGAAGTTCTGATCTTAGGATAGAATATAATATGACTTCTTTGCCAACGTAATAAAATATGCGAAATAAGATTACAAAGCTTAAATAATGAAACATAAATATGAAAAGTGATAGATGAGAAAATTACAGGATTATCCTCTACATTTTGAGACGATCCATGATTTTTTTGAGGTATCATTGTTGCAATGTCTTGCCTGCTTCATAGTAGAGGTGCAAAAAGGGTGGGAAAAGGGGAATCATTACAAGTATCAAAGATAAAAGCCGAATTAAGTAGTTTTTTTCCAGTGCAGATAATTTTAATCAGCAGAAGATGGAAAAGTTAAGGCTAGATATTATCACTGACCAATGGATGTGATCCAAGAATCTGTCATCGCTGCCTATCGGCACACACTCCTCGCGAGCAGCCCGTCCGCACTCGTCATTGCCGGCGGTTGCCCACACTCTCCCTCGCCGGTAGCCCACCGCACTACTACTCGACGACAGTCGACCGCTCGCAAGTCGCCGCCGTCCCTGTCTCATGTGATTAAAAGTATATCAATTTAATTTTGTTTTAAAAATAAAATGCATGGAAAATGTTAAATAAAACAATGATGGTAAGATACAGGTGGATGGCTAAGCATAATACAACACACAATAATAATAATATTCAAGAGGTTGTAGTTTTTAGATGGCATAAATCTGTATAGATGATTTTCTCAAAATAAAAGTTGACTTCTCTCCATATCAACAGTAGTAAACTAGTGGTGTTTAATGACAACGTTAAAAAAGACAATCACCTCTCTTTCTCATGCTAATTGCTAGATAGTCTCCTTGCTGCACAAATCCTTGCTTCATTCTATTGCGGGTCACCAACCCAGCGTCACCCTCATTCTCTGTTCCTCATCGCGGCTCATAGAAATCTCAAAACCCAACCAAGCCAGCGTCCACAAATAGAGTAGAATAACTGCTTCCTCCATCCGCTCCATATCCTTCACCCTATCCCGCCGTGGCACGTCTGCTTAGTGGCTGCACGGAGGCACCTATAGCAAAACTGGTGCTGCTGACAATAGCGGTCTAGATGAGAATGAGATACTGCATCGCCGTGCTGCTGACACATTATGCTTTGCTATTCAGAGTCTCAACAAAGCTAAATTTTCCTTTCGGTTCCGTTGCGTGCTACCTTTGAATGCTACATTGATTAAGTCTTATGTGAACTAAACCAAACTGAAATGTTTTTTCTGTCTTAAATGGACCCCACAGAAAGGTAATGGGCTCAATTTGGCCAAAATAATAATAGACTAAGGGGGTGTTTGAATGCACTATAACTAATAGTTAGTTAGCTAATAAGTTTCTAGCAAAAATAGTTGGCTAATTATTAGCTGCTAACTATTAGTTTGGTGCTGTTTGGATTATAGCTAAAAGGTTTCAGGTTAGCCGAAGCAGTCCTTTGTTCAGCTGTACATCCGTTCAATAGATTTCAACCATTTTTTATCTAATCAATATTCAATTTCAGCTTTACAACCGTTCATTTCAACTGCCCATCTCAACCTCATCTTTTTTCAAACAAAAAACAGTCATTCTGAAAATGTACATCTGTTTATAAAAATGTAGAGAAACTTGTCTCATAGCGATACAAACTGAACTACTTTGTCCACACAAATAGTATCTCCAACTTGTCACCCTCTCATGATAAACAACGCATTTGCAATGTTGTCACGGAAAGCGTTCATGCCTTGTTCTTCATCACCATCTTCTTCAAACAAATTGTTGCTCTGAATCGATATATAGTTCTCATCATTGTCACACATTTCAAAATCCGCGTCCGCCATAGCACTTTCTCTAATGAAATTATGAAGGGTCATGCACGCAAGTATAATCTTTGTTTGCTTTACCATTGGATACGATGGTAAGTGTAACAAGATCCTCCATTTCATCTTCAACACGCCAAACGAACGCTCGATGACGTTGCGAAGAGATGAGTGACAAAAATTGAATAACTCCTTCTTCCCACTTGGTCTAGGGCCTTGTCGAAACTCTGGTACATGATACTTAGTTCCCTTGTAAGGAGCTAGGTAACCATCACGGTTAGGGTACCCCGAGTCAACAAGATAAAATTTTCCTACAAAAAGTTAGACCATTAGAAAATGATAAAGCCATGACCATAAAATAACTTTGTAGTATATATATTTACCAGGAGGAGGATGAGGAAATTTGTCACCATATTTGCACAGAGCATCATTAAACACTCTCATATCATGAACTGACCCTGGCCATCCGGCGACCACAAAGGTAAACCTCATATCGAAGTCACATATGGCCAATACATTCTGAGTTGTATACCCATGATGCCCTGTATGTTGTAGCACCTTTGATGATGGGACAACAACACGCACATGTGTCCCATCTATAGCTCCAATACATTTATCAAAATGCGGTGAAAATTGGGGAGCTTGTACTCTTGGGTGCACAGTAGAAAATTCTGGATCTTTTGGTTTAATGATATGAGCAGACATCTTATAAACACAATGTAACACTTCTTCAAATTTTCTACTAATCGTCTCTTTTGACCTCTCAAAACGATTGGCAACTTGTCTAATTGATTGTGGAGCACCAATGATCCACAAAAACATGGCTAAAGCTTCTATGGAACTCATCTGACATGTTGACCGCAATCCATATGTTGATGCAAGGACATCATGAAGACTTTCAAATACATGCTTCCACCAACCGCTCCACAACTAAAATTCAAATTGATGGTTACCTTGTAACCCAAAACACACAATTCACACTCCTCTTAGATACATCCTCAATCAAGCATATATAACAATATTATTGTAATAAAACTCAACCATGAAAAACATGGTGAAAACAACATAGGCATACTTGTATATCACAAGCATAATAACAACATCAATCTCACAAAAGACTAGCGATATCAAACACATTAATAAAACAATATAAAGATTTAGAGATAAATTATATCAGGCATTAGATCATAAACAACTTACCACATCACCATAAGGCAATAGGGAGGGGTGAAATTATTGTCATCTGCACTTCAAAGACATTAATATATATCAAAGATATTTGTACCCATACCCTTCCTATATGTGCAAGTGTGTCAAATTTATCTTCAAATTGCCAAGAATCTAAAGCCTATGCTTTGATACCAACTGTAACACCCCGAGATCCACAAACACCCCAGAATGCTACTAAACTACACACCTAACATTCGTATATAAAATTTCGACAGCATCTCCTTTGAAAATTGCATAAAAGGGGAAGCAACAAAGTATAAATAGATATCATGGTAAGAAAACATAATAGACATTAATAGTCTGCTAGCAATAGGAAGACAACCATAACGGGATGAGCTAAATTAACCAGTGCGCACAACTAGTTAGAAACAAACATCCTTTGACACGAAGCTTCTAATTAAATCATGATTGCGCCTAAGCAGCGATATTATAAGAGTGAAGGTGGATGTGCTGCTACTTCCCACTTCCCTTGATGAGCAACAAGCACCTGCATTGAGTAATGCAAGAGTGAGATGAAATATCTCAGCAAGCGAATTATTTTGACGAGATATTTAAACCACAAATTGAATTCATCAACATTTTAAAAGAGTCACAATTAAAATCAGAAATACTTGTAGATATAGAACTCAGTAGTCCCACTATAACCAATACCATCTCATTTCCTCGAACAACCACAATAGGTTCTATAACACTTCCCAGCGTCAACAATACCTGCAAATATCACTTCAATGTATGCATAGGAATGCAATGTGTAGGTACTCTATCTTCAAACCTCTGAGGGTATAAAACCACATCATTTGCAAATATCACTTCAATGAATGCATATGAATGCAATGCATATGTCCTCTGCCTTCATACCTCTAAGGGTATGAAGCCGCATCGTACCCCTCCTCGGGCAACGTACGATGCTAAATTGTACTGGTACGGTCGGACCATAGGTCACGACAAGACTTCAGATGCAAATGAGTCATGCAATGTATATGGCATGCTGCATTTATCAATAAACTTCACTTCCTTCAGATACAATACAAACCTCAAATAATACTTTATTTACCTTCAGATACAATACCAACCTCAAATAATACTTCATTTACCTTCAGGGGTGTGAATTAATCTCATGAATCATACTCGAATCATAATCATCATCAATATATGATTGAGCATCAGTATAATGCAAGCAAGTAAAGCATCACCATAGAGTCCAATTATGAAAGAATCCAATACTTCTGAATATTAGAGTGTAGGCAATAGAAATAACAGGTCAGAACGGAAGCAACCACCGCTACATTCACTTGCCTTCATCGAAGAAGAAGAAATGTACTAGACATGATCTGGAGTGTAGCTACCTGCTAGCGAGCATAAAACTTAGTACAAATATTTCACAAACATTTGCCATCAATCAACAAAACACTCCTACACTTGAAACCTAGACCCAGTGGAAAGACTCCCACCCTGAACCACATGCCATACAGCAGCAGCGCTGTTTGTTAATTTTGTATCTTTAAAATTAAAACAGCAGTGATATCAAACAAATACTCTAGGAGTATCTACACAAAATACTCTACAACTTCAGTATTCAATGGATAATTAAATTCTGCCATCTACAAGTTCCAAAACATCTGACAAGATAACTGACTGAATTTGTTTTAAACAGCAGTATGGTTAACTTTAAAATTTGATATCTCCCAAACTACTGAACCAAAAATTGTGAAATTCTGCTAGAAGTAAGAACTTTTATCCCTCTACAAAAGTCTCCATATTTGGAAGAGCCAATTCGGCCATTTACTAGATGAAACCCACCAGTGAACAGACCCACTCATTTTTGTCAGGCAAACAGGAATAGCCACAGTAAAAAAACATAACTGGAGTTTCACAAATCATATGAATGCACTCTTTAACAATCTGAAAATCTTATGAAATTATATACAACTTCTTTTACCAACCCACAGTTTAATTCTGTTGATAAAATTGCCTAACTCTTAAGAAAACAGATTCTGCACAGAATTATGAGACTGAAAAACTGCTATAATCAAACTGCCATAACTTTCGGTTCTGATGTCCGATTGAGGTGTTCTTCGCGGCCACGGAAAGATCTACAAATTATCTACGACTCATATATAGACGTTTTATTTTTTTGAGGCCATTAAGACCACGGAAAACTGGCATGAACAGAAACTGTCGAATCTGCCATTCTGCAGAAATTAAATTTGAAATCAAAACCTAACCCCACACCTAATCCAACCTCTAATCCTTCAATCCACATGATCCACAACCTCCAAAAGCACATTATTATAGGGAGGAACAAGGATCCCATCCTTACCTAGGGTTTTCCCTAAGAAAAATCTGCAAGAAATAGGGGTAGCACATCTCCTTGATCCTCTCTTACTCTTCAATTCATCTTGTTCCTCCTCTTCTCGATCCTTGTTGCATGGGGGGGGGGGGGGGGAAGATCTAGGGAGGAAGAAGTATTGGAGGGCTGCTGCAATGGGGGGAGAGGGGGCGGCTAGCCAAGGGGGAAAAGTGAGGTGGCCAAGAAAGGGGAGGGGGTGGCGGCCAAGAAGGGGAAGGGGGTGGCCACCAAGGGTTTATTTTGTGGGAGAAAAGAAGTGACGCCTCAGATGACTTCTGATGCAGCATCCAACGACCCACAACCCTTTTTCCCACATCCACTTACCGAAGATCAACTTTTGGGTCAACATTTTTTTGGGATATTACAGAGACTACTTCAAGTGCACTCAAACGACCAAGTTAGTCTCAAAGGAGTCAAGTTGTAGCACATCTCCCCCTAAACATGTGCATCATTTGCGTAAGGACTTGTGAGGTCCGGGGATGACTTGTACAACTTGAGTACCACAAATAAGCAATAAATGATGTAAAGTAACATGATCAAAGGCATAGAACACATGTATGCTATCGATCAATCCAAGTTACACGAATCTAAGACATTTAGCTCACTACGCTGCCTGCAAAACCTTTTCTGATCTAAAGGATTGGTGAAGATATCAGATAGCTGGTTCTCGGTGCTAATATGGTAAATGTCGATATCTCCCGTTTGTTGGTGGTCTCTCAGGAAGTGATGTCGGATGTCTATGTGCTTAGTGCGGCTGTGTTCAACAGGATTATCCACCAAGCGGATTGCATTCTCATTGTCACATAGGAGTGGGACTTTGCTCATATTGTAGCCAAAGTCCCAAAGGGTTTGCCTCATCCAAAATAGTTGCACGCAACACTGTCCTGCGGCAACGTACTCGGCCTCAGCGGTGGATAGGGCAACAGATGTTTGTTTTTTAGAGCTCCAAGACGCTAGGGACCTTCCTAGAAAATGGCACGTCTCTGATGTGCTCTTCCTATCAACCTTGCATCTGGTATAGTCAGAATCTGAGTATCTGATTATGTCAAAGGTAGACCCCCTTTGGATACCAGATCCCGAAGCAAGGCATAGAAACTAAATATCTAAGAATTCGCTTAACGACCACAAGGTGACATTCCTTGGGGTCAGATTGAAATCTAGCACACATGCATACACTAAGCATAATGTCCAGTCTACTAGCACAAAGATAAAGTAGTGAACCTATCATTGACCGGTATGCCTTTTGATCAACGGACTTACCTCCTTTGTTGAGGTCTAGATGTCCGTCAGTTCCCATTGGTGTCATCGCGGGCTTCGCATCCTTCATCCCAAACCTCTTGAGAAGATCTTGAGTGTACTTTGTTTGGGAGATGAAATTGCCTTCATTGAGTTGCTTCACTTGAAATCCAAGGAAGTAGTTCAACTCGCCCATCATCGACATCTCAAATTTCTGTATCATTACCCTGCTAAACTCCTCACAAGACTTTTGGTTAGTAGAACCAAATATAATGTCATCGACATATATTTGGCAAACAAAAAGATCTCCATCGCAAGTCTTTGTGAAAAGAATGGGATCAGCTTTCCCAACCTTGAAAGCATTAGCAACTAGAAAATATCTAAGACATTCATACCATGCTCTTGGGGCTTGCTTAAGTCCAAAGAGCGCCTTAGAGAGTTTATAGACGTGGTCGGGATACCTGTCATCCTTAAAGCCAGGGGTTGTTCCACGTATACCTCCTCCTTGATTGGTCCATTTAGGAAGGCACTCTTCACATCCATTTGGAACAGCTTAAAGGAATGGTGAGCGGCATAGGCTAATAAAATTCGAATTGATTCTAATCTAGCCACAGGAGCGAAAGTCTCGTCAAAGTCCAAACCTGTGACTTGGGCATAACCTTTTGCCACAAGTTGAGCCTTGTTTCTTGTCACCACTTCGTGTTCGTCTTGCTTGTTGCGGAACACCCACTTGGTTCCCACAACATTTTGCTTTGGACGTGGCACCAGACTCCAGACTTCATTTCTTTTGAAGTTATTGAGCTCTTCCTGCATGGCCAACACCTAGTCCGGATCCTACAAGGCTTCTTCTATCCTGAAAGGCTCAATAGAAGAAACAAACGAGTAATGCTCACAAAAATTAGCTAATCGTGAGCGAGTTGTTACTCCCTTGCTGATGTCACCCAGAATCTGATCCACGGGGTGATTTCTTTGGATCGTCGCTCGGACTTGAGTTGGAGGGGCCCTTGATGCTTCTTCCTCCATAGCCTGTTCTTTCTGTGCTCCCCCTTGATCCTACCCCTCTTCTTGAGGTATCTGTTCATCGTCTTGAGTTGGGAGATGCACCATCGTAGAGGAAGATGGTTGATCTTGTTCCTATAGTTCCTGTGGTCACACATCACCTATCACCATAGTTCGCATTGCGGTCGTCGGAACCTCATCTTCATCTACATCATCAAGATCAACTTGCTCTCTTGGAGAGCCATTAGTCTCATCAAATACAACGTTGCTAGAGACTTCAACTAATCCTGATGATTTGTTGAAGACTCTATACGCCTTTGTATTTGAGTCATATCCTAGTAAAAACCCTTGTACGGCCTTGGGAGCAAATTTCGCATGTCTACCTTTCTTTACCAGAATGTAGCATTTGCTCCCAAATACACGGAAATAAGAAACATTGGGTTTGTTACCAGTAAGGAGTTTGTAGGAAGTCTTCTTCAGGAGACGGTGCAGATAGAGCAGGTTTATGGCATGGCAGGGTGTGTTCACAACTTCTGACCAAAACCGATCAGGCGTCTTGTACTCTCCAAGCATTTTTTCGCGTCATGTTGATTAGTGTCCTGTTCTTCCTCTCTACCACACCATTTTGCTGTGTTGTGTAGGGAGCGGAGAACTCATGCTTGATTCCTTCCTCCTCAAGATATTCTTCAACCTGTAGATTCTTGAACTCTAACCCATTGTCGCTTCTTATCTTCTTCACCTTTAGCTCAAACTCATTTTGAGCTCTCCTTAAGAAGCGTTTTAGGGTTCCTTGGTTTTTGGAATTGTCCTACAAAAAGAATACCCAAGTGAAGCGGGAAAAATCATCAACTATAACAAGACCATACTTACTTCCCCCGATGCTGAGATAGGCAACGGGGCCGAAGAGATCCATGTGTAGGAGTTCCAGTGGTCTTGATGACGTCATCACATTCTTGCTGTGATGAGTGCTTCCCACCTGTTTCCCTGCTTGGCACGCTGCACAATGTCTGTCTTTCTCAAAACAGACATCGGTTAGTCCTAACACATGATCTCCCTTTAGAAGTTTATGAAGGTTCTTCATCCCAACATGTGCTAGACGGCGATGCCACAGCCAGCCCATATTAATCTTAGCGATTAAGCATGCATCTAGATCGGCATTCTCCTTTGAGAAATCAACTAAATAGAGTTTGTTGTCTAATACACCCTTAAAGCTAATGAACCATCACTCCTTCTAAAGATAGATACATCAATATTATTTGTAAATAAACAATTGTAGCCCATATGACGCAATGGACTTACAGACAATAAATTATACCCGAGCGACTCTACTAAAAACACATTTGATATTGAGTGCTCGGTCATGATGGCTATCTTTCCCAATCCTTTAACCTTTCCTTGGTTCCCATCTCCAAAGATAATAGTATCCTGGGAATCCTTATTCTTGACGTAGGAGGTGAACATTTTCTTCTCCCCCGTCATGTGGTTTGTGCATCCGCTGTCGATAATCCAGCTTGAACCCCTAGATGCATAAATCTGCAAGGTAATTAAGCTTGGGTTTTAGGTACCCAACTCTTGTTGGGTCCTACAAGGTTAGTTATAATAACTTTTGGAACCCAAATGCAAGTCTTGTCTCCCTTGCATTTAGATCCCAATTTTCTAGCAACTACTTTGGCATTCTTGCATAACAATACAAAAGAAGTATTACACGTTTGATACATAAAAGTTGGACCAGTGTAAACTTTCGTAGATGCATGAGAAACAGTATGATTGCGCCTAGGCCTGCTCCTATCATGAACATATGTGGAACTAGAAGCAAGCATTGCATGTGAATCATGATAAGTAGGTAAAGCAGCATGATTATAACATATATCATGATGAGAAACTTTCTTGACATGAGCATAATGATAAGCATGGTTCTTTTGATCATGTGAAGAAATACTAGCCATACGAGCCTTCCCTTTCTCCTTGTTGAGAATGGTAGTCCTTTGGCTTGTTAGGTTCTTGGTTTCCTTTTGAAAACCAAGTCCATCCTTAATTGAGGGGTGGCTACCAACAGTGTAGACATCCCTAGCAAATTTAAGTTTCTCAAAATTATCCATGCAAGTCTTAAGTTGAGCATTAAGACTTGCAACATCATTGTTTAACTTAGCAATAGTAGAGACATTTTCATTACATGCATTAACATCAAAGTCTTTACATCTATTGCAAATAACAACATGCCCTACACATGAACTAGTTTCATTTGCTTTCTCTAGCTTAGCATTCAAATCATCATTTAAATTCTTTAAGCTAGAAATAGATTCATGACAGGTAGAGAATTCGGAAGACAACAGTTCATTCTTCTTAATTTCTATAGCAAGAGATTTTTGAACACTAACAAACTTATCATGTTCCTCATATAAAATATCTTCTTGCTTTTCTAGTAGTCTATCATTTTCATTAAGAGCATCAATTAATTCATTTATTTTGTCTACTTTAGCTCTATCTAAACCTTTAAACAGATCAGAGTAATCTACTTCATCATCAGAGGATTCCTCATCACTAGAAGAAGAATACTTAGGAGTATCTCGAATACATACCTTCTTCTCCTTAGCCATAAGGCACGTGTGTCGTTCGTTGGGGAAGAGCGAAGATTTGTTAAAGGCCGAGGCAGCTAGTCGTTCATCTTTGGAGTCGGATGAGGAACAGTCGGAGTCCCATTCCTTCCCGATGTGTGCCTTGCCTTTGGCCTTCCTGTAGTTTTTCTTCTTTTCCCTCTTCCCATGCTTCTCTTGTTCCTGGTCATTATCGTTATCGGGGCATTGAGCTATAAAATGACTAGTCTTACTACATTTGAAGCAGGAGCGTTTTCCCCTTGACTTGTTCTTGTTGGGGTACTCCTTGCATCCTTTTAGTGCGGTCTTGAAGTGCTTGATGATGAGCGCCATCTCATCCTCATTGAGCCCGGTAGCCTCCACTTGTGCTATCTTCTAGGTAGCGCTTCCCTGCTCCTAGTTGCTTTGAGAGCAACAGGCTGAGGCTCATAGACGGGTAGTGGACCGTTCAAGGCATCGTCCACGTATCGTGCTTCTTTCACCATCATACGCCCGCTTATGAATTTTCCGAGAATTCCCTCGGGTGTCATTTTGGTGTACCTGGGGTTCTCACGAATAACATTTACAAGATGGGGGTTAATAACTATAAATGACCTGAGCATGAGTCAGACGACGTCATGATCCGTCCATCTTGTACTCCCGTAGCTTCAGATTTTGTTGACAAGGGTCTTTAGCCTGTTGTATGTCTATGTTGGCTCTTCTCCCCTTATCATCACGAACCTGCCCAGCTCGCCTTTCACCAGCTCCATCTTGGTGATCATGGTGGCATCATTTCCCTCGTGAGAGATCTTGAGGGTGTCACATATTTGTTTAGCGTTGTCCAAGCCGCTGACCTTGTTATATTCATCCCTGCATAGAGATGCTAGCAAAACAGTAGTGGCTTTGGCATTTTTATGAATTTGTTCATTTATAAACACAGGGTTATCAGTACTGTCAAAGTGCATTCCATTTTCTACAATTTCCCAAATGCTAGGACAGAGAGAAAATAGGTCACTACGCATTTTATGGCTCCAAAATGAGTAATCCTCTCCATTGAAGTGTGGGGGTTTTCCAAGTGGAATAGAATGTAAATGGGCATTTGAATTGTACAGAATGCGGGAATAATTGAAGGAGAAGTTTTGATTAATTGTTTTCCTTTTAGATGAGGAGGAGTCGTCGTAGTCATCCCTTGGTGAAGAAGAGGAGGCATCACTGTCGTAGTAGATAATCTTCTTGATGCGCCTCTTCTTCTTCCCGTCCCTCTTCTTGTGACTTGAGCCTGAGTCAATGGGCTTGTCTTCTCTTGGCTCGTTGAAGAGGGACTCCTTCTCCTTGTCATTGATCACCATTTGAGGGGGGTGAATAGGTGATCCTGCAAAATTCAACACTAATAGCACAAACTTGGTTTATAAAATGTTAGTTAGATTAAACCAAGTTGCTATAGAGCGAGCTCTTGAGAAGAAATCAATCACAGTGAAAAGCAACACAAGAGACACGATGTTTTATGTCGTGGTTCGGCCAATGCCTACTCAACGTTGTGGTGACCTTCTTCGGTCAAGGATTGCACTCAATCCCTCTCAAGTGATCCAATGATCTACTTTGAGTACCACAGTTTTCTTTCTTAGTAGACTTTTCCCATTTGCGTGGAATCTCCACAAATTGGAGCCTCTCGCCCTTACAAAGTTGATCGCAAGAGAAGCACAAGAGTAAGGGAGGGAAAGCAAAACACGCAAGACTAAATTCGTAGCGAACACACACACACAAGCCAAGACTTGAGCACAAAACACGGCGCAGGGAGTTCACAACTCAAATGGTGCTCGAATCTCTAACACAACGATCCAAATGCGTGGCGGTGGAGTCTAGGTTTCTTAGGATGTTCAGAGAATGCTTGGTTTCCTGCTCCATGCGCCTAGGGGTCCCTTTTATAGCCCCAAGGCGGCTAGGAGCCGTTGGAGATCCAATTGGAAGGCAATTCTTGCCTTCTGTCGGGTGGCGCACCGAACAGTCCGGTGCACCACCAGACATGAACAGTAGTTGTCCAGTACCCGATCTCCTTCCTTATCGGGCGTAGTCGATCATTGGACCTCGGGTCCCGTTGGCGCACCGGACACTATCTGGTGCACACCGGACAGTCCGCTCTGCCCAACCGACCGTTGGCTCGGGCCACGCGTAACCCGATGATTGCACTACCGACCGTTGGCCACGGGTGCCGTTGGCGCACTGGACAGTAGGTGAATTTTAGTCGCGGTGCCTTTGCATTTTCCCGAGAGCGATGAGTTCGCCGCCGGGTGTAACACCATAATATCTTATTTTTGGTATTTGGAAAATTCTTCTATAAGATTTTAAATAGATGACCCTCTTAAAAGAATTTTTAAGATGTCCCCTTTTGATAATATATTTGGAGATATTGTTGAACAGGAAAACTTAAATTAAAATAACTTTTAATAAGGATTAAACATCAGGAATTATCTTCTTAAAGTGAATAGGTATCAAATAATTGATTAGTCGAATTATATTCCTGTTAGATCATACATTAAAAAATATAAGTTCAAGAAAATTTATGTATGTGCATCACTAATTAGAAGCATATACTTAAAAAAATAATAAATAAAACATCTAAAATAGGTATAACTTGATTATCACACTGATATCCTTTTTTATTATGAATTACAATTAAGTATAGAATTTAAACTTTATTTGAAGTCCATTTGAAATTGGATATATATATAAAAGGAAAACAGGAAAAGAAAAATAGAAAAAAGAGCTTACCTGATCTCCTTGGGCCGAATCTGCCCAGGCGCGGCCAACTAATGCGCCCGCACAGTCGAATTGCTCCCCTGCCGGCCCAGTTTTCTCTTCCTTGTCGGTCCAAATGTGCATTGCACCCGCACAGCCCAATCCATCCTCTTCCCCTTTTCTTTTTGTTTTGGCCACTGCGACGTGGGCCCTAGACAGCAGCCTCACCGCGGAAAGCGCGGGCGCTTCACTGCCTCATGTGGCGTTCTGTTCCGGTGGCTCCGGGGAAAACGTCCCTATATAACCCGACAGCCTTACCCTCCCCGATCGCATAACCCATTTGCAGCCGAGCGAACCGCAAGAACTATGGGCCATGAGATCGCGCCCTGGTTCTCCATCAATGGAGCGCCAAACCAGCCATCCCAGCGTCCCGTCACCAAGAGCAGAGCGGTTCGCTGATGAGCGTTGAAGAACACCGAAGCCACAGCGGATTTTTTCCTATTGGTTTCGAGATTCATCGCTGGGTCGCGGCGAGCTGTGGTCGGCATCGTAGCAGGCTTGACATCAGTGAGTGGCTTTTCCGCCTGTGTTGTCACTATCTCCGTTACTTTGGTGTACGGCCGTGGTCAGCCTAAGTGCTCAGGCGTACGCCGATGTGACGTCGTTGCCGGATTATGCGCCAGGGTGGCCCTCGGTCGCTCCCAGGGCTGTCTTGCGGAGAGAGAGATTGGGGGCGAGAGGTGGAAGACGATGCCTGGGTCGTTGATCATTTGATCAAGGGCCAGGAATTAACCGTAGAAGTAACCTTTCATGATTAGATCTGAACCGTAGATCTGGGTGGTTGCGGTGTAGATTGAAGGGTGGAGGTGTGGCGATAGTTTTGGCCGTTGGATTAGGATTGCGCGATCGCGATTAGCTATAGGACGACGTCTTGGCCATAGTTCATCCTGGCCGTGGATCAGTCAGTGGACGGTTCCGATGGCATCTCGGTGTGGGTGGTCTCTGGGTCGTTGGATGAAGATCTGACAAACCACAAAACGTATCGGTTTATATAATAAGCCGATCTAATCTGAGCCTTCAAATGCCGATCCAACGGCTGAAGTCAGCCCGTACCTCTTTGGCCGGGGATAACTGCATATGAGCCCTCATAAAACTATCAAATAAACCCGGTGTCCACTCACGTGGAAAACTAATTAAATCTAGGTCCTGAGTTTCACAGTTTAGACCCTGTGTTTTCTAGAAATTGTGTTCGCAGTCCAGAATTAATAGGGATATTCATAATTAAATCAGAAAAATGATATTTTTTTATAAAAAAATCTAGGAACTTGTTTAATTCATAGTTAATTCATTTTAGCTCCAAATTGAGTTATTCCAGTTGCAATAATTTTGTTTTAATATTATCTATCATCTAGTGCTTCTGTTTAGCCATAAAACTTGAATTAAAAATGTTCATTTGAATTAATCTATTCTAGGTGCTTAACAACTCCAGAAATTCATAACTTGGTAACCGTAACTCCGAATTTAGTAATTCTTGTTCCTACGATCTCGTTACACAGCGTAGAATATTATTATGTAGTTTGATCTTATGTTTGGTGTGATGTTAATTTTGCATATACATGTTTGTCTATATTGCTACGTTTAGCAGTGAGGACACGTGTCATCTGAAGAGCAAGTTGGTACCTGGAATCGCAAGTCCTAGGCAAGTTGTGCCCTTGATCACTTCTTTTTACCCATTCATGTTCTGATTAATCATAATGATCTGCATAGGTTAATTTTGATGGGACCCAATAGGTCACCCTAGTTTGACTATCTTTATGCCTTGTTTACCACTAAACTTCTGGGTAGTACTTGCTAGTGCTTTATGTGGATTTGGGCATTGAGATACACATTATTCATGATTATACTTTTGTTATAAGTTGTTATTTACTGTTCATGATAAGATCATTATGTTAATTGGAACATGGAGCGACCATCCGGGAAAACAGTGCTACCACAAGGGTTTATGGACGCCCTTGGCTGATTAATTAGGAAAGCTAGTGGAGGACTACCTTACCCGAAAGGGGCAAGGGCAGTAGGGGAGTGGTCAGTGTAGGGAGGTCCTTGGTTGATTTTGCTGCGATGGCGGTCTGGCAAGGGATCCCTACATTGGAGCTTCCTATAAACTGTAGCGGGTTTTCTGAAGCTAGTGGAACTTTGTAAAGGCCTCGTAGTGTTACCTTGCATCGCTTCCTTGGTAGAGGTGCATGGGGCCCGTACAACCCCGTGGCAAATGGGTAACATGACTTGTGGGTAAAGATGCGCAACCTCTGCAGAGTGTAAAACTGGTATACTAGTCGTGCTCACGGTCATGAGCAGCTCGGACCCTCACATGATTAACTTATGGAACTAAATTCAATTTGTCATATGCAGGTGATGTTGTTACTTCTGTTCTACTATTTAATTGGGTTGGAATTTACTTATACTTAGTAACTGCTAATAAAATTTTGACCAACTTTAAAAGCAATGCTCATCTTCAACCATCCTCTTTAGTAAGCCTTACACTTCACGTGAGCTCCCACCTTTGGCGAGTTCATGCACATTATTCCCCACAACTTGTTGAGCGATGAACATATGTGAGCTCACTCTTGCTGTCTCACACCCCCACAGGTCAAGAACAGGTACCGCAGGATGAGGCGCTTGGAGGATGCTGTGATGTGTTCGTGAGAGGTCTAGGCCATCATCTCCCAATCAACTTTGGGTTGCTGGACCGTTGTCTCCTTATAATGTAATTATTTATTTATTTATTTTGTATAGAACTCTTATTATATAGTAAAGATGTGACATTCGATCCTGTGCCATGAATCATCATATGTGTGAGACTTGGATCCAGCACACCTGGTGATTATGTTCGCGCCTGGGTCTTGGTGACCCAAAACCCGGGTGTGACACCGGGCCAGCTTGGGCACTGGACACTGTCCGTTGCACCACCGGACAGTCCGGTGCACCACAGGCTATATTCTCCTGTTCGATTCTAGTTTTCTTGGCTATATTCCTGGCACTTAGATAAATAGTACTCAAAAGCAATTTACTAAGGCTAGAGACATACCTTGTTCTTTGATTTGCATCTTAGCACTTATGGACCAATGTATTTTGTGTTGGGCATCTAATCACCAAAACATTTATTGAAATAGCCCAAGGGCACATTTCCATTTCAGTGTTCATCGATGATATTCTCATATACTCTCAGAGTGAAGAGGAGCATGTGGATCATTTAAAGATGGTATTGCAAAGGCTACGAGAGCACTAGTTATATGCCAAGCTGAGTAAATGTGTGTTCTAGATTCATGGGTCACATCATAAATAGAGATGGGTTAGTTGTGGATCCAAAGAAGGTAGTAGACATTCTGAACTAGAAAGCACTGAAAGATGTTCATGGAATCAGGAGTTTCATTGGAATGGCCAGATACTACCAGCGTTTAATTGAAGGTTTTTCAAAGATTGCAAGACCCATGATAGCCTTGCTAGCGAATAAAGTTGATTTTAAGTGGACCCAGAAGTGCCAATAGGCCTTTGAAGTGCTGAAACAGAAGCTGACAACAACACATGTCTTAGTTCTGCCAGATGTTCACAAGCCATTCTTGGTGTATTGTGATGCTTCCTACACTGGCTTGGGATGTGTGCTAATGCAGGAAGGAAGAGTTGTTGTGTACTTGTCCCGACAGCTGAAGGTTCATGAGAAGAATTATCCCACACATGACCTAGAATCGACAGCAGTGGTTCATGCATTGAAGACCTAGATGCATTACCTATATGGGCAGAAATGTGAAGTTTACACAAACCACAAGAGTATAAAGTACATATTCACCCAGTCGGAGCTAAATTTGAGGCAGCAAAGATGGCTAGAGCTGATTAAAGACTATAAGTTAGAGATACATTACTCTCTAGGAAAAGTGAATGTGGTGGCAGATGTGCTAAGTAGAAAAAGCCAAGTCACTATGATGGTCTCTCACCCAATGCTATATGAGTTAGCCATGGAGTTTGATAGACTAAGCCTCAGATTTCTGAGTAGCACACAGGGAGTGACAGTTGAACTAGAACCCACCCTAAAGCAGGATATCAAAGAAGGACAGAAAAGTGATGAGAAGATCAGCGAGATCCGTCAACTAATCTCAGAAGGGTGAGGCAAGGACTTTCGAGAAGATTCAAAAGGCATGATATGGTTCAAATACCGACTTTGTGTTCATGGCATTAAGTCCATTCGAGAGCTAATTCTCAAAGAAGCTCATTAGACATCCTATTGTATACACCCCGGAAGCGAGAGGATGTATCAGAATCCAAAAGGAGATTTTGGTTGCACGATATGAAAAGAGAGATTGCAAAACATGTTGCCATCTATGATAGTTGTCAAAGAACCAAAGCGGAGCATCAAAAACCAATTGGACTTTTGCAGCCATTTCAAATTCCTCAGTGGAAATGGGATGAGACCGGGATGTATTTCATAGTTGGCCTACCTCATACCCGAGCTGGCTACGATTCTATTTAGGTGATTGTGGACTGCTTTACAAAGGTGGCCCATACATACACGTGAAGACAACATACAATGGAGTAGCGCTAGCTGATTTATACATGTCTTGGATTATCTATTTGCATGGTGTGCCGAAGAAGATAGTGTCAGATTGAGGAACGCAGTTCACCTCTCATTTTTTGCAGCAGCTACAAGAAGCTTTGGGCATGCATTTAAAGTTCAGTTCAGCTTATCACCCGCAGATCGACGGTCAAACTAAAATGACTAATCAGATTCTCGAAGACATGTTGAGACCATGTGCATTGCAAAATATGTCAGGTTGGGATAAGAAATTACCTTATGTGGAATTCTCAACAGCCACCAAGCTAGCTTGAAGATGTCACCATTTCAGGCACTATACGGAACAAGTTGGAGAACTCCACTGCTCTAGGACCAACCTAGAGAATGGCAGGTGTTTGGTCCCGACATTTTGCTCGAAGCCGAGGAGAACATCAAAATGGTCCAAGAGAATCTAAAGATATCACAGTTAAGGCAACGCAGTTATGCTGACACAAGAAGAAGAGAACTGAGTTTTGAAGTGGGAGATTATGTTTATCTGATGGTGTCATCTATCAGAGAAGTCAGAAGGTTCGGAGTCAAGGGCTAGTTAGCACCATGGTATATCAGACCGTACCAGATTCTGGCAAGGCGTGGAGAAGTGGCCTACCAGCTCAGCTTACTAGAAGATCTATCGGCGGTGCATGACGTTTTCCATGTGTCTCAACTGAAGAAGTGTCAGCGAGTACCCGAAGATCAATTGCCAGTGGAGGGACTAGAAGTCCAAGAAGACCTAACATATGTGGAGAAGCCAACACAAATTCTAGAGATTGTAGATAGAGTCCCTTGGAGAAATATTATCAGAATGTGCAAAGTCAGATGGGGTCACCACTTTGAGGAAGAAGCAAACTAGGAACGCGAAGATGATCTGAAAGCGTGTACCCCAAACTCTTTGCTGGCCAACTTTGAATCTTGTGGTGAGATTCTTTAAAGAGGGATAGGTCTGTAACACCCTGAATTTTGGGGTATAAAAATTTCTTTGCTCTATACTCAAAATTCAGGTGTTACTCTCCCTCCTTTCTTTGCATTTCTTTTCCCTTTCTAAAATAATGGAGAATTATTTTGTTCTATGTTGGCATGAGCCCTAAAAGTGCTTTGTTTGTTGCATTCATGTTGTTGCATAGGGTTTGTAAGTGCAAGAAGTGTTTGAAACATGTTAATATATCTTGTAGAAGTTTGTGGAAAATTTTCATATTTTTTCTGAATATTTTTCTATTTTCTGAAAACCAAAATCTATTTATTTTAGGTACTTGAAAACATTTTCAAAATTTCTAAATATGTTTTTGAGTTCATTAGGGGCCAAATCATGCCTGGGAAGTTTCCTAGAATTTTTGGAGCCTTCAGGATATTTTTTGAACATTAAAAACGATTTAAGCCTTTTTTGGAATTATTTTAATTTTAAAAATGGATTTATTACGAAAAAATAAAATATCTTCAAACCCTAGAAATATATATGGCTGGAACACTATCGCCGAGTCCTTTCCAAACCTTGAAACCGTTTCCCAAGATTGGATCCACAATTCTCGAAATTCCTCTCCGAAGTTCAGGGCGGTTCCAACTTCGGCGACAACTCCAGCGAGCAATTACGTTCAATTTGTGCGTCGTTGGTGAAATCCAAGAGTACTGCTGCTTTCGTCTCATTGAGAGCTTAGTCCTGATGCTTTCGATTCATCAATCCACCTCCAGTTCGCCATCAATCGGTGATTTTCTTCTCGGCTCCGGCGAACTTCGTCTTCTCCGATTAGCTATCTCCATTGTTCTTCATGTTTCTTCTTCGTTGTTCGCCATGTGAAGCAGACCAACCCTATCCATGTAGCCCCTCGCCCTCTCCCCTCTCCACGCTCCCCCTCTCTCTTCCCCTCTCTCCCCTCTCCTCCCCTACCCACGGCGCGGTGGCGGCGGCTGGTCTCTCGGCCGAGGCCCCTACCCCCCCCCCCCACTTAGCGCCTGCCTCCCCCCACACGCGCGCCCGTCGAGACCCCTACCTCCCCCCCGCCGGCTGAGCCCCACCCTCACCCCTTGCCACAACGGCAGTGAGAAGAGAGATGGATGGAGGTAGGAGACTACAACTTTGCGAAATAGCCCCTAGGTTATTGGGAAACTTCGCACAGAAAATCCGTTTAATTTAAAATTGTGATATCTTTTGCATTATAAATCTGATTCGCTGTGTTCAAGTCGCGTTAGATTCGTATTAAAGTTGTCTACATGTTAGAAATTTTATTCTCTACTATTACATAATTTAATTAACTATTTAAATGTTGACCAATGATTATTAAATTAGCGTTCCGATTAAATCTAATTTAGGGTTTTCAACTTCTGCTTTTATAAATAAACACCAACATGGTTAATATTAGCTAAAAATATTCTTTTATTAATAATTGTTTAGTATAAATGCATCATCTAATTAATAGTCCTCGTGTGTCGCGTTGGTCCGCGTGCCGTGCGCGTGCTGTTCGCGTGTTGTCGTGCTATTTTGCATGTCGCGCACTTTGTCTTGCGCCATTAATTCACCTCGCTTAGAGTCGCTCTGTAACACCCCGGGTTCCACAAACACCCCGGAATGCTACTGAACTACACTTCTGACATCTCTATATATAAAATTTCGGCAGCATCTCCTTTGCAAAGTTGAATAAATGAGGGGGCAACAATGTATAAACATATATCATGACAAAAACATACTAAGTATTATTAATCGGCTAGCAAAGGGAAGTCAAACATACGACATGAACTGAATTAACCAGTGCACACGACTAGTTAAAAAAACAAACTTCCTTTGACAATAAGTTTCTAATTAAATCATGGCTACACTGAGCAGCGTTATTATGAGAGTGAAAGTTGTAATATCCCAAAAAATGTTGATCCAAAAGTTGATCTTCGGTGAGTGGATATGGGAAAAAGGGTTGTGGGCCGTTGGATGCTGCATCAGAAGTCATCTGAGGCGTCACTTCTTTTCTCCCACAAAATAAACTCTAGGTGGCCACCCTCTTCCCCTTCTTGGCCGCCACCACCTCCCCTTTCTTGGTCGCCTCACTTTTCCCCCTTGGCTGGTCGCCCCCTATCCCCCTGTAACACCCCAGGGTCCACAAACACCCCGGAATGCTACTAAACAACACTTCTGACATCTATATATAAAATTTCGGCAGCATCCCCTTTGCAAAATTGCATAAAGGAGGGGGCAACAGAGTATAAACATATATCATGACTAAAACATACTAAGTATTATTAGTCGGCTAGCAAGGAAAGATAAACATATGACCTGAACTGAATTAACCAGTGCGCACGACCATATAAAAAATAAACAAACTTCCTTTGACAATAAGTTTCTAATTAAATCATGGCTGCGCCTGGGCAGCGTTATTGTGAGAGTGAAAGTGGACGTGCTGCTACTCCCCTCATTCCCAGCATGTATCAAGTACCTGCATTGAGTAATGCAAGAGTGAGATGACACATCTCAGCAAGTAAAATAATATCAAACAGTTTAACCACATAAGAACATTGTTTTACCACCACTTGATTCCACAACCTTCTTATTACGAAGGTGCAGCACGTATACAACGTACAACACACCTAGTTACCACACCTCGCAGGTAGAAACCACAATAGTAACATAGTAATGTCACACTTCATATATTCCTCATGAGTGCAAATGTCTGCAAATGCAAGGATGACTTCTGCCTTCATACCTCTAAGGATATGAAGCCGCATCGTACCCCTCCTCGGGCAACGTACGATGCTAAAAATGTACCGGTACGGTCGGACCATAAGATCACGACATAACTTCAAAATGCAAGATGGATGATGCGATGTGCATGTCATGCCTACAACACTTCATATAACATGATTCAAAAAGACACTTCAACTTCATCCAGATGGGAATCAACCACATATATCATTACCAAATTATGATCATCCTCAATATTAGACAATTGAGAATTAATACTTCCAAACAAATAAACTTCATCATAGAATTCAATGATTAACATAATTAAAACTTATGCATACTCAATGACAGGGAATAAGATGCAAACCAAACGGTAGCAACCACCACTGTATTTACTTGCCTTTACCGGAAGTTCGGGCAAATCCCTAAGTACGATCCGGAAGTCCACCACCTGTTTTTGACACCCAACTTAGTACACCAAGTTCACATAATCAGGCTCATAAGCGACGCCGCACCTACGCACAAACTCAAACCCCGCCGCGGGTTACATCTCTTCCTACACCCACCAAACTGCAGCGGTGCTGCTTAATAATTTCATAACTTTAAAATTATGACAGCGGTGGTAACAAACAAAAACTCTAAAGGCATCTACATAAAATTCCCCACAAGTTTTGTATACAATTTATAATTAAATTCCAATACCTAATTAGCCCAAAACAGTCCACAAGATGAACCCTGTAATCTGTTTTCCTTTGTCTTTTGGACAGCGACATACCCGGATTCAAACAGCGATATCTTTTAAAATATAATTCCAAATCAAGCGCATAAGTACTCATTGGAAAGATAAGACAAATCCCTACATGATTATCATACTGGTTAACACTAATTACCCACGAAAAATTCCCAGAAACTGCTAATACCACTGCTGTTCACCCACCTGAAAAATCTGTTTTTTGGACAGCAACATAACCGGATTCAAACAACGATATCTCCTAAATTATAACTCCGAATCAAGCGCATAAGTACTTGTTGGAAAGATAACATAAAGCCCTACATGATTCTCATACTGATTAACACTAATTACTCCCGAAAAATTCCCAGAAACTGCTAATACCACTGCTGTTCACCCACCTGAAAAATCTGTTTTTTGGACAGCAACATAACCGGATTCAAACAACGATATCTCCTAAATTATAACTCCGAATCAAGCGCATAAGTACTTGTTGGAAAGATAACATAAAGCCCTACATGATTCTCATACTGATTAACACTAATTACTCCCGAAAAATTCCCAGAAACTGCTAATACCACTGCTGTTCACCCACCTGAAAAATCTGTTTTTTTGGACAGCAACATAACCGGATTCAAACAACGATATCTCCTAAATTATAACTCCGAATCAAGCGCATAAGTACTTGTTGGAAAGATAACATAAAGCCCTACATGATTCTCATACTGATTAACACTAATTACTCCCGAAAAATCCCCAGAAACTGCTAATACTGCTGCTGTTCGTCCACCCCCTTAAAATTCTGGACAGCCCTTCTACCAAATCGCACACGCAACATCTAAACAATTGGATTGCCGCATAAAATGAACAAGAGATAAACACAAGAATCACCTTGGGTTCTCCCCCTTTTCTTCCTCCCTTCCTCCCTCCACCGAAAACCGTTGAAGATTTGCACCACGCGACGGAGATCCGAGCGGCAACGAATGGCACCATGGGAGGAGGAGATGGGGGGGGGGGCGGCTAGGGTTTGATGTGTGGCTGCAAGTGCTTGAGAAAGGAGGAGATGGGAGGGGGGGGCGGCCAAGAGGATAGGGGAATGGGGGGGCGGCTGCACAAAGAAGGGGGGGGGGGTTAGGGGAAGGGCGGCTAGGGTTATGGGGGTTAGTGGGCCAAAACAAGATTTGCGGCCCAACACACCCACGCGACGGCTCCCGACCCCGATGCAAGCGCCTAACCAAAGAAATTCTACTGCCCTACTGGTGAATGTTTTTCCTCAAATTCCAAATTCCCAAAACGCAACCACTGAAAGAGAGAAAAAAACAAAAAGAATACCCTCCAACTTCTCTTCTTTGCAAACCGGGTGTCACACTCTACCCCTCTTAAAAAGAATTCGACCTCGAATTCCGACGCTTCTATCGGAACAACAAAAGAAAGATTAATGAATCAACAAAACTCACACATAAAGAAAAGTTCGAGTACTTCTGCCGCATCAGCTCCTCAAGCTCCTAGGATTCTAAGATACGCAGCAGATGACACTCTAGAGTCTGCTCTTGCTACACAGGAATCAGCTCTAGCTCGATTTGATGGTCTGGATTCCGCAAATACTTCCTCAACAAAAAGACATGGAATACTTGGTGTACTCTGATCACAGATTTCGACAATTACATGTGCTAAGCCCAGCTGCCAACTCGGCCAAGATAGTGGACGGTCCTATATACCTCGGACCAAGCTTTCCTGACACCAAATCAATCATTGACATATGCAAGTACTTCAAGGAATGTATATATGAATGCAAGGCATATAATGTTCCTATAGCCTAAACCAAACTTAGCCAAACAAGAGCAACTTCAAGAGAGCAACTTAATGCTTGCATATTTCTAGATAGCAGCACAGCGGTTAATTGTTTTGCTCCTAACTCACAAAATATGCATCGAAAATTAGTAAACTAGGACTTTATGGAAAACTTATAAAGTCCACTATACCCTTGGTATTATCATCACAACAAGATTTGACACTTAGAAAGGTCAAACAATGCTAAACGTAAATTCTGTCCAGACTTGGACATAATTCAACTACTCAATTCAAAAATCCATAATTGGAGTCTCAATCATCCAATTCAGGTGCTCCCAGACTTTTTAGAAAGCTAGTAGAATTGTCTATAATTCATTTATAAACATATCAAGTTAATTCAATGCATATTAAGGTCAAAAGACACGAGAACGGCTCTGCTGTCCAAATTTGGACAGATTCAGAGATCACACTTAAAACAGCTGTAACTTAACTTATAGATCTCCAAAAAAATTAATCCAAAATTTGTTGAAACGATTAAGAAAAGTACTACAACTTCTTTATAATTTATAATAAGTTATTCGAAGTTTAAATTGGGCAAACAAGGTCAGCTTCGAAATCTGTACAGAATCTGCACAGATTTCAAGACTGGACTTGAGAAAATCATAACTCCCAAACTACTAGACCTATGGTCATGAAATTTTTACACAAGCAAGATAAAGAAGTTGGCTACAACTTTTATATATAACATCCCTACAGAAAAGATGGTTTACTTCATTGAACTAGCTGCATAACTAAAACTGGTCATGCAGTCCCAATAGCAAGCAATAGATTTTATCAGGTTCATTACTCTTCTAAGATTAAGTGTTCATTGAAAGACTATTAACTTTAGGTTCTTCATTACGAGACACCTAGAACAAATATAAATATAGAAGCAATATGATAACTTTTTAAATCATCTAAGCCTAATCTCACATCATGCAAACAAAAATCAATTTAAGCATGTTATGTCTGCCCACATATTCATCCAAGCACATTCTATACATGATATCATAACTCCCTGCAGCTAACAAAATTTTGCAAATATAAACTCATTGAAAAGATTATAACATTCCCTAGAACTTTTATTATAATGAGTGTCTTGGAATTGGTTTCCAAACCGATAAAACAATGCAACTCTTTTGTTTCAAAACTGATAAGATTGAAACAATGGACAACTAAAATTCAAAAACCTATAACTCCTGCTATACTCAACTTAAACTACAACGAACACGCGTTGGAAAAGTTTTGAAAATTGTCCACGACTTTTGCAATAAAGTTGCACCCAAATTTATCCTTATAGCCCTCAACTCTGCATGACCTACAGCTAAACTCAGCCTGAGATACTGCACATTAGAGATTCGACTTATATCCAGGAAACCACCTCTCCAAATCTATTTAACAGACAGTTACAAGTAAATACCCATTAAAAAGGTACTGAAAAGACCTACAAGTTTTGCTTAAAGAGAATTCGCAAATTTGTGCTCTGCAACTATCAAAACGCGGTCGATGGTGATTATAACGACGCCTAAAGTTCAGACACAACAGTGCAACAACTTCAGAGCAACCTAACTCCAATTATATGCAATGAGAATTAGAAACCCATACTCTTTGAAAAGACCATGAAATTAATAAAACTTTCATAATCCAACAAAACCCAAAATTTACCGTATTCAATGCCCCTATACTTCCGTACAAAATTAAGGCTGCTATAGGAAACCAATAACTCTCAAATGTTTAGACCAAACTGGGTGATTGAGCATCCTATGCAAAGATGAAGAAACCTACTACAAAACATTCTAGATAAGTGAAGCCTGATTCAGCCTCCAACTAATTTAAAATGACTCCCAAAACAAAACAACACCTTACCCATAATAAAAAAAACAATATAAAATAAAACCCAAGGCATTGGCAGGTGTGATCAACACTAGGATTTTCCACTACCAAATGGGGATGCAACTCCCCAAAGCCTTTAAGCAACACTTCACCTAATAGGTTAGAACACTAAGCACATCAATCAACGAATTCAACAACCTCATTTGTTAATGCCACTAAGGTCAAACATCCATGTATCGACAATGTATGAAACACCTAACATACCCGTCTCTAGCACTATAAAACATGGTTGTTATTACACTAGAATCCAACTATTAGAGCTCCCCACAACTATTCTGTTGACGTGAAGCAAATGGTGCTCATGTCATGTAACGTCTTTTCCTCCTCTCAAAAGAGATAAAATTTGCAATACTCATAAAGCAATGGAGGGATAACAACAAGAAAGAACTAATGTACTTCTTGACACAGACTCATGCAAAAGCTTCATAAATATTACTTTCAATACTAAAATAATAACACGATACTATGCTCAACAGGAGTAATTGGACGTCAATAAGACAATCCACATAACCAAACTACCTTGATTAACCTCACATACAACAAAACCTACTATTACTGCACTTGA
Organism: Zea luxurians; assembly: GCA_029449295.1. Lineage (NCBI taxonomy): Eukaryota > Viridiplantae > Streptophyta > Magnoliopsida > Poales > Poaceae > Zea > Zea luxurians. The sequence continues at coordinate 30,402,971 of JAOPSE010000024.1, read as the reverse complement.
ACAATTTGTACCTCGTGATATCACAGGATGCATTCCAAGTAGTAGACATACATGATCTAACAGACCATCATTCATATAAGAAAAATTTCAATCCGATGCAACAACACCATCATTAAAGAGATAGATGACTAACAAACATAAGCATCTCCCAGTTAAGCATTGACTTTGTTTAAGATAAAGCGGTCCAAATAATGATTCAACAAGCATGCATAGAGAAACTGCTCATAAAAAATCAAACTGCCATACCATGTTGGCAAATAAAAAAATATATATATATAAAACGGGTTGTCAATATCGCCCACATGACTAGCCTGCAACAACTAAAAATTATGCATAGCCTTATGGCTATTGAAACAAGCCATAGAAGGAAAATATGCACGACATAAAATCCACTTGAAACCACCCTTTTTATTGTTAAAAATAAGGTTGCACATAATAAGAAAATCTATCAGGTAGACATGGTTGGACTTATCAATCTACGTCATCTCACAAATTCACTAGAGTTCTACCAGTCTAAAGATTTCATAGACATTACAACATTGCCTCTGCTCTATAGAGACAAACCAATTTTATACTAAGATCAAGTTAGCAAGTAGCCACACTAGCCTAAAAAAAAGTGAGGCGCAAAGCATTGCACCCATGGAAACATTACATTGATAAGTTGGGTTGTAAGCCAACAGTCAAGCAAACTCAACAACACCATAAAACTACATTATATAGTGTTTTCACACTACACCAAGTCGGATTAGACCCACTATACACAAGCTCAATAAACAATCGGTCCTATAAGTACAAGAACCCAAGAATCCTTTTGGGAAAAAACATCCACAGTCAAGCATATAGAAATATATGATGGTAATAGCTCAGAGATTTGAAGACATTGCATTCTAAAAAAACATCATGACGATATGTATATAAAACAAGTACATTAGTAGCTTCACTTGCATAATATCTTCAATAACAACCACATCAAGAGACCAATATTAAATAGAAGTAACATATCATATCAAGCATTACGTCGTTAACGACATACCCCATCAAACCATAAAGGGATTTGGAGTAAGGAAGTTCTAGTCATCTATACAATAAAATACTAATATGAAAGATATACGAACCCATACCCTTCCTATATGTGCAAGTGTGTCAAATTTATCTTCAAATTGCGTAGAATCTAAAGCCTATCCTCTGATACCAACTGTAACACCCCAGGGTCCACAAACACCCCGGAATGCTACTAAACAACACTTCTGACATCTATATATAAAATTTCGGCAGCATCCCCTTTGCAAAATTGCATAAAGGAGGGGGCAACAGAGTATAAACATATATCATGACTAAAACATACTAAGTATTATTAGTCGGCTAGCAAGGAAAGATAAACATATGACCTGAACTGAATTAACCAGTGCGCACGACCATATAAAAAATAAACAAACTTCCTTTGACAATAAGTTTCTAATTAAATCATGGCTGCGCCTGGGCAGCGTTATTGTGAGAGTGAAAGTGGACGTGCTGCTACTCCCCTCATTCCCAGCATGTATCAAGTACCTGCATTGAGTAATGCAAGAGTGAGATGACACATCTCAGCAAGTAAAATAATATCAAACAGTTTAACCACATAAGAACATTGTTTTACCACCACTTGATTCCACAACCTTCTTATTACGAAGGTGCAGCACGTATACAACGTACAACACACCTAGTTACCACACCTCGCAGGTAGAAACCACAATAGTAACATAGTAATGTCACACTTCATATATTCCTCATGAGTGCAAATGTCTGCAAATGCAAGGATGACTTCTGCCTTCATACCTCTAAGGATATGAAGCCGCATCGTACCCCTCCTCGGGCAACGTACGATGCTAAAAATGTACCGGTACGGTCGGACCATAAGATCACGACATAACTTCAAAATGCAAGATGGATGATGCGATGTGCATGTCATGCCTACAACACTTCATATAACATGATTCAAAAAGACACTTCAACTTCATCCAGATGGGAATCAACCACATATATCATTACCAAATTATGATCATCCTCAATATTAGACAATTGAGAATTAATACTTCCAAACAAATAAACTTCATCATAGAATTCAATGATTAACATAATTAAAACTTATGCATACTCAATGACAGGGAATAAGATGCAAACCAAACGGTAGCAACCACCACTGTATTTACTTGCCTTTACCGGAAGTTCGGGCAAATCCCTAAGTACGATCCGGAAGTCCACCACCTGTTTTTGACACCCAACTTAGTACACCAAGTTCACATAATCAGGCTCATAAGCGACGCCGCACCTACGCACAAACTCAAACCCCGCCGCGGGTTACATCTCTTCCTACACCCACCAAACTGCAGCGGTGCTGCTTAATAATTTCATAACTTTAAAATTATGACAGCGGTGGTAACAAACAAAAACTCTAAAGGCATCTACATAAAATTCCCCACAAGTTTTGTATACAATTTATAATTAAATTCCAATACCTAATTAGCCCAAAACAGTCCACAAGATGAACCCTGTAATCTGTTTTTCTTTGTCTTTTGGACAGCGACATACCCGGATTCAAACAGCGATATCTTTTAAAATATAATTCCAAATCAAGCGCATAAGTACTCATTGGAAAGATAAGACAAATCCCTACATGATTATCATACTGGTTAACACTAATTACCCACGAAAAATTCCCAGAAACTGCTAATACCACTGCTGTTCACCCACCTGAAAAATCTGTTTTTTGGACAGCAACATAACCGGATTCAAACAACGATATCTCCTAAATTATAACTCCGAATCAAGCGCATAAGTACTTGTTGGAAAGATAACATAAAGCCCTACATGATTCTCATACTGATTAACACTAATTACTCCCGAAAAATTCCCAGAAACTGCTAATACCACTGCTGTTCACCCACCTGAAAAATCTGTTTTTTGGACAGCAACATAACCGGATTCAAACAACGATATCTCCTAAATTATAACTCCGAATCAAGCGCATAAGTACTTGTTGGAAAGATAACATAAAGCCCTACATGATTCTCATACTGATTAACACTAATTACTCCCGAAAAATCCCCAGAAACTGCTAATACTGCTGCTGTTCGTCCACCCCCTTAAAATTCTGGACAGCCCTTCTACCAAATCGCACACGCAACATCTAAACAATTGGATTGCCGCATAAAATGAACAAGAGATAAACACAAGAATCACCTTGGGTTCTCCCCCTTTTCTTCCTCCCTTCCTCCCTCCACCGAAAACCGTTGAAGATTTGCACCACGCGACGGAGATCCGAGCGGCAACGAATGGCACCATGGGAGGAGGAGATGGGGGGGGGGGGGGGGCGGCTAGGGTTTGATGTGTGGCTGCAAGTGCTTGAGAAAGGAGGAGATGGGAGGGGGGGGCGGCCAAGAGGATAGGGGAATGGGGGGGGCGGCTGCACAAAGAAGGGGGGGGGGGGTTAGGGGAAGGGCGGCTAGGGTTATGGGGGTTAGTGGGCCAAAACAAGATTTGCGGCCCAACACACCCACGCGACGGCTCCCGACCCCGATGCAAGCGCCTAACCAAAGAAATTCTACTGCCCTACTGGTGAATGTTTTTCCTCAAATTCCAAATTCCCAAAACGCAACCACTGAAAGAGAGAAAAAAACAAAAAGAATACCCTCCAACTTCTCTTCTTTGCAAACCGGGTGTCACACCCCCCATTGCAGCAGCCCTCCAATACTTATTCCTCCCTAGATCTCCCCCCCATGCAACAAGGATCGAGAAGAGGAGGAACAAGATGGATTGAAGAGGAAGAGAGGATCAAGGAGATGTGCTACCCCCATCTCTTGCAGATTTTTCTTAGGGAAAACCCTAGGTAAGGATGGGATCCTTGTTTCTCCCTATAATTATGTGCTTTTGGAGGTTGTGGATCATGTGGATTGAAGGATTAGAGGTTGGATTAGGTGTGGGGTTAGGTTTTGATTTCGAATTAAATTTATGCAGAATAGCAGATTCGACAGTTTCTGTTAATACCAGTTTTCCGTGATCTTAGTTGTCTCAAAAAAATAAAAAGTCTATATACGAGTCGTAGATAATTTGTACATGTTTCCGTGGCCGTGAAGAACACCTCAATCGGACATCAGAACAGAAAGTTATGACAGTTTGATTATAGCAGTTTTTCAGTCTCATAATTCTGTGCAGAATCTGTTCTCTTAAGAGTTAGGGAATTTTATCAACAGAATTAAACTGTGGGTTGGTAAAAGAAGTTGTAGATAATTTCATAAGCTTTCCAGATTGTTAAAGAGTGCATTCATATGATTTGTGAAACTCTAGTTATGTTTGTTTTACTGTGGCTGTTCCTGTTTGCCTGACAAAAATGAGTGGGTCTGTTCACTGGTGGGTTTCATCTAGTAAATGGCCGAATTGACTCTTCCAACTATGGAGACTTTTGTAGAGGGATACAAGTTCTTACTTGCAGCATAATTTCATAATTTTTGGTTCCGTAGTTTGGGAGATATCAAATTTTAAAGTTAACCATACTGCTGTCTAAAACAGATTCAGTCAGTTATCTTGTCAGATGTTTTAGAACTTGTAGATGGCAGAATTTAATTATCCATTGAATACTGAAGTTGTAGAGTATTTTGTGTAGATACTCCTAGAGTATTTGTTTGATATCACCGCTGTTTTAATTTTAAAGATACAAAATTAACAAACAGCGCTGCTGCTGTATGGCATGTGGTTCAGGGTGGGAGTCTTTCCACTGGGTCTTGGTTTCAAGTGTAGGAGTGTTTTGTTGATTGAAGGCAAATGTTTGTGAAATATTTGTACTAAGTTTTATGCCCGCTAGCAGGTGGCTACACTCCAGATCATGTCTAGTACATTTCTTCTTCTTCGATGAAGGCAAGTGAATGTAGCGGTGGTTGCTTCCGTTCTGACCTGTTATTTCTATTGCCTACACTCTAATATTCAGAAGTATTGGATTCTTTCATAATTGGACTCTATGGTGATGCTTTACTTGCTTGCATTATACTGATGCTCAATCATATATTGATGATGATTATGATTCGAGTATGATTCATGAGATTAATTCACACCCCTGAAGGTAAATGAAGTATTTTTTGAGGTTGGTATTGTATCTGAAGGTAAATGAAGTATTATTTGAGGTTGGTATTGTATCTGTAGGTAAATAAAGTATTATTTGAGGTTTGTATTGTATCTGAAGGAAGTGAAGGTTATTGATAAATGCAGCATGCCATATACATTGCATGACTCATTTGCATCTGAAGTTTTGTCGTGACCTATGGTCCGACCGTACCGATACAATTTAGCATCGTACATTGCCCGAGGAGGGGTACGATGCGGGGGTATGAAGGCAGAGGGCATATGCATTGAATTCATATGCATTCATTGAAGTGATATTTGCAGATGATGTGGTTTTAGACTCTCAGAGGTATGAAGATAGAGTACCTACACATTGCATTCCTATGCATACATTGAAGTGATATTTGCAGGTATTGTTGACGCAGGGAAGTGTTATAGAACCTATTGTGGTTGTTCGAGGAAATGAGATGGTATTGGTTATAGTGGGACTACTGAGTTCCATATGCACAAGTATTTCTGATTTTAATTGTGACTCTTTTAAAATGTTGATGAATTCAATTTGTGGTTTAAATATCTCGTCAAAATTATTGCTTGCTGAGATGTTTCATCTCACTCTTGCATTACTCAATGCAGGTGCTTGTTGCTCATCAAGGGAAGTGGGAAGTAGCAGCACATCCACCTTCACTCTTATAATAACTCTGCTTAGGCGCAGTCATGATTTAACTAGAAGCTTCTTGTCAAAGGATGTTTGTTTCTAACTAGTTGTGCGCACTGGATAATTTAGCTCATGCTGTTATGGTTGTCTTCCCATTGCTAGCAGACTATTAATGTCTATTATGTTTTCTGATCATGATATCTATTTATACTTTGTTGCTTCCCCGTTTATGCCATTTTCAAAGGAGATGCTGTCGAAATTTTATATACGAATGTTAGATGTGTAGTTTAGTAGCATTCTAGGGTGTTTGTGGATCCCGGAGTGTTACAGTTGGTATCAAAGAATAGGCTTTAGATTCTTGGCAATTTGAAGATAAATTTGACACACTTGCACATATAGGAAGGGTATGGGTACAAATATCTTTGATATATATTAATGTCTTTGAAGTGCAGATGACAATAATTTCACCCCTCCCTATTGCTTTATGGTGATGTGGTAAGTTGTTTATGACCTAATGCCTGATATAATTTATCTCTAAATCTTTATATTGTTTTATTAATGCGTTTGATATCGCTAGTCTTTTGTGAGATTGACGTTGTTATTATGCTTGTGATATACAAGTATGCCTATGTTGTTTTCACCATGTTTTTCATGGTTGAGTTTTATTACAATAATATTGTTATATATGCTTGATTGAGGATGTATCTAAGAGGAGTGTGAATTGTGTGTTTTGGGTTACAAGGCAACCATCAATTTGAATTTTAGTTGTGGAGCGGTTGGTGGATAGTTCCAACTATCTTTGCAAAGAATGATTGTTTATGACGAGAAACCGGTTCTGAAAGAAATGAATATTGGTACTTTATATGGATTTTTGGGGGAAGTCTTTTCATAGCCATAATGGCTTACATGTCTCTCTCCTATTGTGTCTTTTAGTTGCCACAAAGCCTAGATGTGGTTTAAAGTGGTTGCCTATTAGTCATATTAATTGTAGAATAAATCTTTGATTCTCTTGATCCATTGATTATGTATTAATACATTGAGGATCTGATGGTTCCCTTTCCGATGCATGCTTGTGGAGCCATTTTTAGACCACCTATCTATTGGTTTGAAGGAAGTCATTGCCTAGCCTAGAGTTGGTTGGGTGTGGCTAGTCACCTACTTCTAGATGATGTGGTTTTTACATCAGCTTAATATGTTTGTCAAATGTGTGAAGGATTAGGGGTTATTATTGACCTTGTATGTCTGGTACTTTGAGTGCATCGTATGATAGAATGAAATGTAAGTTTCTGAACTACAGTAGATGAAGACTTATGTTATGTGTAGGTTAACCTCACTAGTTTAGATATTTTTCCCTAGTTGAGTTGTTGGATGGAGTATAGTGACATTGGTTAACCAAGTATTTTGTTGTTGTGCTATCAGTGCTCTTTGTGGAGCTTTTGGCATTTCTTCGATGAAATGTGCCACGCAGAATGTTATTGGCTTCTTGTTGGTTTTATTGCTCCATTAGTTCTATAGATTTTCAACCTTTTGTGGGGTGCAAAGAATGTTAGATTACATGATTATCTTTTCATGATGGCAAGAATAAGATTTAGGAAGATTAGGAGTTTTGTTTCAATAGAACTACTTGTTTTGTGGTGCTTTGAGGTGAGGGGTTTGATCTTCTTATACATTCGTCGGGTGGGGATGTTTCACCATTTAATTAAAATTAATTGTTGAAGTTGGTAAGGGTTGTGCTTAGTGCATATTACCCCTTCATAAAAGAGTGTTGTCTTAAGACATTGATGTTGATGTATAGTTGCATCCAAATTCGATGGTGTGAAATTGTAGTGTTGATTGCATCTAAGACTTGCTTTGAGCTTCATTGCATGTTGTTTCATGCTTGATGTCAGGTCGTGTAGTTTCCTTAAACAATTAGTCCAAGGTAGAAGTTCTTGTGTTAATTAAGACCAATAATGAACCCATGTTTTGAATGGTGGTGCTATATGGGGTACCTTGGATGTTTTGGTTGGAGTGGTTGAATTCGAGGACGAATTCTTTTTAAGGGGGGTAGAGTGTAATATCCCAAAAAAATGTTGACCCAAAAGTTGATCTTCGGTGAGTGGACATGGGAAAAAGGGTTGTGGGTCGTTGGATGCTGCATCAGAAGTCATCTGAGACGTCACTTCTTTTCTCCCACAAAATAAACCCTAGGTGGCCACCCTCTTCCCCTTCTTGGCCGCCACCCCCTCCCCTTTCTTGGCCGCCTCACTTTTCCCCCTTGGCTGGTCGCCCCCTCTCCCCCCATTGCAGCAGCCCTCCAATACTTCTTCCTCCCTAGATCTCCCCCCCACGCAACAACGATCGAGAAGAGGAGGAACAAGATGGATTGAAGAGGAAGAGAGGATCAAGGAGATGTGCTACCCCCATCTCTTGCAGATTTTTCTTAGGGAAAACCCTAGGTAAGGATGGGATCCTTGTTTCTCCCTATAATTATGTGCTTTTCAAGGTTGTGGATCATGTGGATTGAAGGATTAGAGGTTGGATTAGGTGTGGGGTTAGGTTTTGATTTCGAATTTAATTTCTGCAGAATGGCAGATTCCACAGTTTCTGTTCATACCAGTTTTCCATGATTTTGTGGCCTCAAAAAAATAAAAAGTCTATATATGAGTCATAGATAATTTGTAGATCTTTCCGTGGCTGCGAAGAACACCTCAATCGGACATCAGAACAGAAAGTTATGACAGTTTGATTATAGCAGTTTTTCAGTCTCATAATTCTGTGCAGAATCTGTTCTCTTGAGAGTTAGGCAATTTTATCAACAGAATTAAACTGTGGGTTGGTAAAAGAAGTTGTAGATAATTTCATAAGCTTTCCAGATTGTTAAAGAGTGCATTTATATGATTTGTGAAACTCCAGTTATGTTTGTTTTACTGTGGCTGTTCCTGTTTGCCTGACAAAAATGAGTGGGTCTGTTCACTGGTGGGTTTCATCTAGTAAATGGCCGAATTGGCTCTTCCAACTATGGAGACTTTTGTAGATGGATAAAAGTGCTTACTTCCAGCAGAATTTCATAATTTTTGGTTCAGTAGTTCAGGAGATATCGAATTTTTAAATTAACCATACTGCTGTCTAAAACAGATTCAGTCAGTTATCTTGTCAGATGTTTTAGAACTTGTAGATGGCAGAATTTAATTATCCATTGAATACTGAAGTTGTAGAGTATTTTGTGTAGATACTGCTAGAGTATTTGTTTGATATCACCGCTGTTTTAATTTTAAAGATATAAAATTAACAAACAGTGTTGCTGCTGTATGACATGTGGTTCAGGGTGGGAGTCTTTCCACTGGGTCTTGGTTTCAAGTGTAGGAGTGTTTTGTTGATTGATGGCAAATGTTTGTGAAATATTTGTACTAAGTTTTATGCCCGCTAGCAGGTGGCTACACTCCAGATCATGTCTAGTACATTTATTCTTCTTCGATGAAGGCAAGTGAATGTAGCGGTGGTTGCTTCCGTTCTGACCTGTTATTTCTATTGCCTACACTCTAATATTCAGAAATATTGGATTCTTTCATAATTGGACTCTATGGTGATGCTTTACTTGCTTGCATTATACTGATGCTCAATCATATATTGATGATGATTATTATTCGAGTATGATTCATGGGATTAATTCACACCCCTGAAGGTAAATGAAGTATTATTTGAGGTTGGTATTGTATCTGAAGGTAAATAAAGTATTATTTGAGGTTTGTATTGTATCTGAAGGAAGTGAAGGTTATTGATAAATGCAGCATGCCATATACATTGCATGACTTATTTGCATCTGAAGTTTTGTCGTGACCTATGGTCCGATCGTACCGGTACAATTTAGCATCGTACGTTGCCCGAAGAGGGGTACGATGCGGCTTCATACCCTTAGAGGTATGAAGACAGAGGACATATGCATTGCATTCATATGCATTCATTGAAGTGATATTTGCAGATGATGTGGTTTTATACCCTCAGACGTATGAAGATAGAGTACCTACACATTGCATTTCTATGCATACATTAAAGTGATGTTTGCAGGTATTGTTGACGCAAGGAAGTGTTATAGAACCTATTGTGGTTGTTCGAGGAAATGAGATGGTATTGGTTATAGCGGGACTACTGAGTTCCATATCTACAAGTATTTCTGATTTTAATTGTGACTCTTTTAAAATGTTGATGAATTCAATTTGTGGTTTAAATATCTCATCAAAATTATTCGTTTGCTGAGATGTTTCATCTCACTCTTGCATTACTCAATGCAGGTGCTTGTTGCTCATCAAGGGAAGTGGGAAGTAGCAGCACATCCACCTTCACTCTTATAATAACGCTGCTTAGGCGCAGTCATGATTTAATTAGAAGCTTCTTGTCAAAGGATGTTTGTTTCTAACTAGTTGTGCGCACTATATAATTTAGCTCATGCCGTTATGGTTGTCTTCCCATTGCTAGCAGACTATTAATGTCTATTATGTTTTCTTATCATGATATCTATTTATACTTTGTTGCTTCCCCGTTTATGCAATTTTCAAAGGAGATGCTGTCAAAATTTTATATACGAATGTTAGATGTGTAGTTTAGTAGCATTCTGGGGTGTTTGTGGATCCCGGGGTGTTACAAAAGTGGACGTGCTGCTACTCCCCTCATTCCCAACATGTATCAAGTACCTGCATTGAGTAATGCAAGAGTGAGATGACACATCTCAGCAAGTAAAGTAATATCAAACTGTTTAACCATATAAGAACATTGTTTTGCCGCCACTTGATTTCGCAACCATCTTATTACGAAGGTGCGGCACGTATACAACGTACAACACACCTAGTTACCACACCTCGTAGGTAGAAACCACAATAGTAACATAGTAATGTCACACTTCATATATACCTCATGAGTGCAAATGTCTGCAAATGCAAGGATGACTTCTGCCTTCATACCTCTAAGGATATGAAGCCGCATCGTACCCCTACTCGGGCAACGTACGATGCTAAAAAAATGTACCGGTACGGTCGGACCATAAGATCACGACATAACTTCAAAATGCAAGATGGATGATGCGATGTGCATGACATGCGTACAACACTTCATATAACGTGATTCAAAAAGATACTTCAACTTCATCCAAGATGGGAATCAACCACATATATCATTACCAAATCATGATCATCCACAATATTAGACAATTGAGAATAGGATGCAAACCAAACGGTAGCAACCACCATTGTATTTACTTGCCTTCACGGGGAATTTAGAATGGTACTAAGTACGATCCGGAAGTCCACCACCTGTTTTTGAGACACACCATAGTGCACAAATTCACATAACAAACTCTAATAAACAACGTCGCACCTACACACAATTCCAACCCATCGCGAGCGACAACTCTCCCCATCACCACCAAATTGCAGCGGCGCTGCTTGATAATTTCATAACTTTAAAATTATAACAGCAGTGATATCAATCAAAAACTCCGGAAGCATCTACATAAAATTTCCCACAAGTTTTGTATTCAAAACATAATTAAATTCCCACATCTACTTAGCCCAAAACCGTCCACAAGATATATCCTGCAATCTGTTTTTGACAGCAACCTAGCCGGGTTCAAACAACGATATCTCCTAATGTATAACTCCGAATTGAGCGTATAAGTACTCGTTGGAAAGGTGTGACAAGGATATACATGATTCTCATACTGATTATCACTAATTTCCCACGAAAAATCCCCAGAAACTGCTAATACTACTGCTGTTCGCCCACCTGCAGAAATCTGTTTTTTTGGACAGCAACATACCCGGATTCGAACAGCGATATCTCCTAAAATATAACTCCGAATCGAGCGCATAAGTACTCGTTGGAAAGGTATGACAAAGCTATACATGATTCTCCCACTGATCCACAATAATTACCCACGAAAAATTCCCAGAAATAACTAGAACTACTGCTGTTCGCCCACCCACAAAATTTCAGGACAGCCCCTCTACAGATTCGCATAGGTAAACATATAATCAATTGGATTACAGCACAATTAAACAAGATACAATCTCAAAATCACCTTGAATCCTTCTCCTTTCCTCCCTTCTTCTTCCCTCCACCAAAATCCAATTGGAGACTTGCACCAACGCGACGTAGATCTGAGCGGGAAAGGAATGACACCTTGGAGAGAAGGCTTGAGGAGGGGGCGGCTAGGGTTTGATGGGGGAGGTGGGGTGGCGGCTGCAAATGGGTGGAGGAGTGAGAGGGGGTGGCGTCCAAGGCTACAGAGAGGGGGGGGGGCTGCACAAGAGAAAGGGGAGGGGGTGGCTGAAAAATCCCAAGGGATTAGGGGAGGGGCGGCTAGGGTTAGGGGGAACTAGTGGTCCGGATTCTCGTTCACACGTCAACCCCCGACCCCCTAGCGCATGAGTCTGACCAAAAATTCTACTGTTTTACTAGTGAATGCTTCCCCAAAAATTCCTAACCCCAAAAGCGTACCACCCGAAAGAAAGAAGGGAAAAAAGAAACAAGGAAACAATAAACTCCAACTTCTCTTCTTTGCAAACTGGGTATCACACTCTACCCCCTTCAAAAGAATTCGACCTCGAATTCTGACGCTTCTAGCGGAACGACAAAAGAAAAGATCAGCGACGACAAAAAACTCACCCCATAACGAAAAGTTCAGGGTACTTCAGCCGCATCAGCTCCTCGAGCTCCAAGGATTCTAGGATACGCAGCAGACGACACTCTAGAGTCAGGTCTTGCTACACGAGAATCGACTCTAGCTCGATTTATTGATCTAGATTCCGCAAATAATTTCTCAACATAGAGACATGGAATACATGGTGTACTCTGATCATAGACTCCGACAATTGCATGTGCTAAGCCAAACTGCCAACTCGGGCTAAGATAGTAGATGATCCTATATACCTCGAACAAAGCTTTCCTGACACCAAATCAACATTAACACATGCAAGTACTTCAATGAATATATATATGAACGCAATACATACGGTGCTCCTATAGCCTAAACCAAACCTATCCAAACAAGAGTAACTTCAAAAGATCAATTTAATGCTTGCATATTTCTGGACAGTAGCACAACGGTTAATTGTTTTGCTCATAACTCACCAAAATATGCATCCAAAAGTAGTAAACTAGGACTTTATGGAAAGCTTACAAAGTCCACTATAACCTTGGTATTATCATCACCACAAGATTTGACACTTAGAAAGGCCAAACAATGTGAAACATAAATTTTGTCCAGACTTGGACAGAATTCAACTACTCAGTTCAAAAATCCATAATTGGAGTCGCAGCCATCCAATTCAGGCGCTCCTAGACTTTTTAGAAAGCTAGTAAAATTGTCTATATTTCATTTATAAACATATCAGGTTAATTCAATGCATATCAAGATCAAAAGACATAAGAAAGCTTTGCTGTCCAAATTTGGACAGATTCAAAGATTCCACTTAAAATAGCTGTAGCTTAACTTATAGGTCACCAAAAAGGGTGATCCAAAATTTATTGGAAAGCTTAAGGGAAGTACTACCACTTCTTTATAATTTATAAGAACTGATTCGAAGTTTAACTTGGGCAAACAAGGTCAGTTTCGAAATCTATACAGAATCTGGACAGATTCCAAGACTAGACTTGAGAAAATCATAACTCCCAAGCTACTAGACCTATGGTCATGAAATGTTTACACAAGTAAGATGAAGAAGTTGGCTACAACTTTTATATACAACAACTCTACAGAAAACATGGTTTAATTCATTGAACTAGCTGCATACCCAAAACTGGTCATGCTGTCCCAAACAGTAAGCAATATATGTATGTAGGTTCTATACTCTTCTAACGTTAAGCGTTCATCGAAGGACTAATAAATTTAGGTTCTTCATTACGAGATACTTAGATCCAACATAAGGATAGAAGCAATATGCTAACTTTTTAAATCATTTCAAGCCTGATCTCACATCATGCAAGCAAGAATCGATTTAAGCATACTATGCCTGCCCATATATCCATCCAAGCACATTCTATACATTATATCCTCCCATCGAAGAACTCTTTTTTTAATTATACTATGCATATATATCCATCAAAAACTCACATAATCTGCATCTCAACCTAGACTTCACACGACGTAACTATTTCATACTTACGCAATCACACCAAGACCAGAAAACATGGCTTCACAACAATACGCACTGGCCTATTCAAATGTCCCTCGCTATCTCTGTGTTTCAGCCCACGTTCCGCATATACATAAACAATATAACTATCACAACCACTACGTCTATTCCCTCCCACCATACAATGTAATTAACATGGATTGTGAAAGAGCTCACCATAACTAAACCAAACTTCCATGGAAATATCCCTAAATAGAAAATTGACAATCAACAACACAAATGTTCATTCTGTTTCTACCTCTTTTACTATAAAAGCAATGATAACAAATAAATATTGTAAAATCATCTAAACTTCATGATCTACAACTTTCGTATTCAAAGGATAAACAAAGGTTTATTTTATCTCCCATTTTTAGTTTGACTTGTAAGGCGACATACATGATCTGCCACCAGAACCTGACGGAACATGACCCATAAATTCAAAACCTCATAACTCTCTGCATCTAACAAAATTTTGCAAATATAAACTCATTGGAAAGATTATAACATTCCCTAAAACTTTTATTATAATGAGTGTCTTGGAATTGGTTTCCAAACCGATAAAACAATGCAACTGCTTTGTTGCAAAACTGATAGGATAGAAACAATGGACAGCTAAAGTTCAAAATCATATAACTCCTGCTATACTCAACTTAAAACTAAACGAACACGTGTTGGAAAAGTTTGGAAATTGTCCACGACTTTTGCAATAAATTTGCACCCAAATTTATCTTTATAGCCCTCAACTCTGCATGACCTACAGCTAAACTCAGCCTGAGATACTGCACATCAGAGATTCGACTTATATTCGGACAACCACCTCTCCCAATCTATTTAACAAACAATTACAAGTAAATACCCATTAAAAGGTACTGAGGAAAACTAAAAGTTTTGCTTAAAGAGAATTCCCAAACGTGGGCTCTAAAACTATCAAAACGTGGTCGATTTATTGGTGGTTTTAACGACACCTAAAGTTCAGACACAACGGTGCAACAACTTCAGAGTAGCCTAACTCCAATTATATGCAATGAAAATTACAAACAATACTCTTTGGAAAGATGATGAAATTACTTCAGAGTAGAGGAGTAGACTCCTCACACCGGGTAAGTCTAGCTGAGTATTAGTATACTCAGCCTTGCTTGTGGCATAATTTTTACAGGTTCTCTAGAGGACATGGTTGCTGGAGTGACTTGGTCGTCCATCTTGCCACCAGGTTGGACAGTCGAGTGGGTCCCTACCTCGACAGAGGAGGAGCATGAGGAGTGATGGGCCAGGCTTCCCCATCCCTCCGTTTATTTACCGTTAGTTATATTCCGCTGCATTTCGAACAATGATCACTACTTTTGATAAACTCCGATGATGTTGTAATAAAATTAAGTACTCATTAATGTATGGTTTTATGCTTTATTGTATTTGCTCTGTGCCTCACCTTCGAGTGAGTACGTGGTACTTGATCCTATTAGTGCCTCGTCGGACTAGATCCAAGGGACTGACGTTTTATTCCTATTTAAGTGTGGTCTAGCCTCTAAGGCGAGACTTAGGCACTTAAGGTGGAATAATTCAGATGGTCTCGCCACAGCTGGTATCGAAGCTTGTACCACCACAGAGGAATCAATAAACTGTAATTACCATCCTTTTCAAAAAGTAAAACTTGTTAGAAAAAATGTTGGATAGATCGGTATGACAATAAGGATGGATATAGGATGTGAAGCCTTAGGATACTAGAGGGGTAGCTAGGTGGCTATTTGAATGTGCCCTATGGGCTACTCTAATAATGGACGGAGATTTCTCTATCCCTATAGGTTGATGTGAGGTCGCTTAGGACAAACATGCATGCATCATTTTATTCTAACTACTTAGTAAGTGGCCAAGAAAGTTTAAAAGCTATGAGGCACGATAATAAAAGATTAAGTGTATCTCCAAGATCTCCACCTAACCCTAGGAAAGCCAAGCCCTAGTTCCCTTTTATTTTCTTAATTCTTTTTCTTTTTCGCTTACGCTTACCCCTACACAGATTACTTCTCACGAAACCTCGGATGGAGGGAACGCACATTCCAACACGGACAGACTTGCGCGAGAGGGTTTTCCTCGCATTTTGTGGGAGTTGCTACAGGGAGCCGGTTATACGACGCCTCCCCAGTATGTGGTGCAGTTGTTCGAGGAGCACCGGGTACCCCGCTGTAGGGTGAGGATGACCTTGGAGCCTCATCCCTTGCAGCCAGGCTAGCGTTCGTTGGACTCCGAGTCTTTCGGATTTAGGGCTGAAGATACTATCGAGTCCATTGCTCTCCACGGACTGATGACCTTTTATGGCTTTCACCCCTTAGTGCCGTCCACTCATCCCATTGGCTTGTTCCCCGCTAAAAAGGAGGACGATCCAATGTAGAAGGACCGAGTGGAGCATGCCAAGGATGTGTGGGCTCTTTACCTTGGGTAGACATCTCACCTAACGGTGTGGTGCATGAATGCCCTGTATCGTCTGCAAGCAGTGCGAGTGGAGGCAATGTCCCAGCTGATGGGCTTGGTGGAGTATACTAAGATCACCCTGGATAATAGGGAAGACCTTGTGGTAGACCTGTCCACTGAGTTGGTGTAAAAGGACCTCCAGGTAGAGCTGATGGCCACCCAAATCCAAGAGCTTGAGGAGCAAGTAGGAGCTAGGGAGAACACCATCGAGGTTATCGTGGATCAGCTCCTGACCACTCAACAACAAATTGAGGAAGCCAACCAGCACCTGGATATGCACCATCAGGAAATTCAAGACATGGAGGCAGAAGGGGCCGACGAGGATGTTGACATCGAGGGAGGAGAGGAGCCGAAGCCTGCATCCAGCTTGGACACAGCTGGCTCAGGGAGACCACCTTCCCCCGAGTCTAGCGTTGCCTCGTTTGCTCAGTAAGTTTCAGAGATGGGGTTAGAAGTGTGTGGCAGTAGAACTCCTCGAAACTAGCTTAGCTTTTGCACCTTCGGGGTACTAGGCTAGAGAGAGTCGAGTATTTTCAACACTGTTGTAACTATTAGCAAACTCTTTTGGATTGATGAAGGATGGATGATCTCTAATTAAGTTATGAAGAAAGTTTTATGTCATGTGGTATCTTTTATGAAAAATGCAAGGAAATGTTTGGCATTTTACAAACTTTGTCCTTTCAAATCTTTTACCATGTGCGAACCCTGATGTCAAAAGTATGATATTAAGAGCATCCTAAATTTTCAGATGGCAGGAAGAGCGCGTCGTGGGCAGAATGAGCGCATTCCTCCACCACCGCCGCCGCCTCCTACCATGCACGAACTAATGGCTTAGCAGAATGAGATTCTGCGGCAGTTGGCTCAGCGTCAGCCACCACCTCAGCACTATGGTGGTGGTGATCACCATCAACGTCCCCCAGCAGCGGCCACCTATCAGGAGTTCCTCAGCACTCAGTCGCCATTGTTCACTCGGGCAGAGGATCCACTTGATGCTAATATGTGGCTCAGGGTAGTGGAATCCAAATTCCACTACTTAATGGAGTTTGCTCAGATGTGGCTAAGGTCCAGTTCGCCACCCAGCAGCTTCGTGGACCCGCGCGAACATGGTGGGACCACTTCCTCGCTATGCAGCCAGTTGACCAAGTGGTGGAATGGGGAGAGTTCAAGGCAGCATTCAGAGGGCATCAGATACTGGCAGGCACCATGGACCGCAAGCTCAATGAGTTTCTGGCACTCACTCAGGGGAATCGTACAGTGTTGCAGTACGCTCAAGCTTTTAATGACCTATGTCAGTACGCAAGCTACCATGATGACACAGATGAGAAGAAGAGGGACAGGTTCAGGAGGGGCCTCAGTACTAAGCTCCGCGACCGTCTCAACACAGTCAGGGCCAACAGTTACAATGTGTTAGTCAACATGGCCATTTCTCAGGAAGACTGCATCACAGCTCGCCAGGCAGAAAAGAAGAGGAAGACCCCTATGGCAGGACCTTCAGCTCAGCCTCAGCGCTTCAGGATTGTGTCCGACACTCAGAGTAGAGGACCTCAGCAGCAAGGATGATGGGTGATCCGACCACAATAGCAGCAGCAGGCACCCAACCGCTCTCAGCCCTCAGTTTAGAGGAACAACAACCAGCCACAGCAGCAGTACTGTCAGGCCAGTGACAACAGATGTTTTACTTGTGGTAGCATTGGGCACTACGCCAAGAATTGCCCCAAGAACCAGCAAGGGCAGAATTCAAACCAGAACCAAGGCAAGAGGCAGAAGGTGCAGGTGAGGCAAGGCAAGGCAGGCTGAACTTCACCATGATGGCTGACATTCCAGAGGGAGCACCCGTCATGACTGGTATCTTCTCCGTTTCGAATTATCCTGCAGTCATTCTTTTTGATTCAGGTGCATCACACAATTTTATCAGTGCAAAATTTAGTGCCAAATGCCAATTACCTTTCCATCACACAAATGGGGGCATTACAATCTCAACACCAGGAGGCAGGGTTGGCACCTATCAAATGAACAGGCAAGTGCCTATAAAATTTGGTAGCCTTATAATTAAAACCACCCTCCATATCTTGGGATTGGATAGTGTAGATATCATATTAGGAACTGACTGGTTATCAAGGCATCAGGCAATAATTGACATCGTAGCAAGGGCCATTGAGATACACTCACCTAGTTGTGGTGAAATTACGTTATATCTGCCTAACCAGGGTTGTACCCGTTCCTTTGCCTTTGCCCTAATAGAGTCACATGTTGAGAGAATTCCAGTGGTATGTGAGTACTCAGATGTTTTTCTAGATGAATTGCCAGGGATGCCACCAGACCGAGACATAGAGTTCGCAATTGAGCTACAACCCGGAACTGCACCTATATCCAAGAGACCCTATAGGATGCCTCCCATGGAGTTGGCAGAATTGAAAAAGCAATTGCAAGAGTTGTTGGACAAGGGATTCATTCGCCCAAGTACTTCACCATGAGGATGTCTAGCATTGTTCGTGAAGAAAAAGGATGAGAGTCTGAGATTGTGTGTTGATTACCGCCTCTCAATGCGGTAACCATAAAAAATAAGTATTCGTTGCCCCGCATTAATGTATTGTTTGATCAGTTGGTGGGAGCCACGGTGTTTTCCAAGATAGACCTTCGCTCTGGCTATCATCAAATCAAGATCAGGGCCAGCGATATTCTGAAGATGGCTTTCTCTACCAGATATGGACTCTATGAGTACTTGGTGATGTCTTTCGGGCTGACCAATGCCCCGGCATATTTTATGTATTTGATGAACTCAGTGTTTATGCCAGAGCTGGACAAGTTTGTGGTGGTTTTCATTGATGACATTCTGATATATTCAAGGAACGAGCAGGAGCATACTAAACACTTGCATACAGTACTTCAGAGACTGCACGATCATCGTTTATATGCTAAGTTGTCCAAATGTGATTTCTGGCTGAAGGAAATAAAATTTTTGGGTCACACCATTTCTCAGGATGGGGTATCAGTTGATCCTGAGAAAGTGCAAGAAGTGATGGATTGGAAGCCCCCTACCATCGTATGGCAGATTCGGAGTTTTGTGGGATTGGCAGGATATTATCGGTGATTCATTCCGGATTTCTCTAGGATTGCAAAGCCAATGACTGAATTGTTGAAGAAAGGAATAAAGTATGAATAGAGTCAGAAATGTGAGAATGCCTGTCATGCATTAAGGTAGCATCTAACAACAGCACCCGTGCTAGCGTAACCTGACAACACCAAACCCTTTGAGGTTTATTGCGATGCTTCAGGCACTGGATTGGGATATGTCTTGATGCAAGACAACAGAGTTATTGCCTATGCATCCCGAGCACTTAGGCCTCAAGAGCAGAACTACCCCACCCATGATCTAGAATTAGCAGCCATAGTTCATGCTCTGAAGATTTGGATACACTATCTAATGGGAGCTCATTATAATATCTATACTGATCACAAGAGTCTCAAGTATATTTTCACTCAGGCTGATCTTAATATGAGGCAGAGGAGATGGTTGGAATTAATCAAGGACTATGGTTTGGAAGTACATTACCATCCGGGCAAGGCAAATGTTGTGGCAGATGCCTTAAGTCGAAAGGCCCGGTGTAACTTTGTAACTATGGACTATAAGATCGCCACCCTGTGTGACGAGTTGTGCAAGTTGAACATGGAAGTTGTTTCCTCAGGTACCTTGAATTATATCTCAGTGGGGCCCACTTTACATCAGCAGATAATCGTGGCACAGATTGGTGACAATGGTGTTTCAAGTCATTAAGGAAATGCTCGAATAGAAGGTGGATAAGTACAAATGCTTCCGTCAGGACGGCAAGGAAGTTCTATGGTTTGAAGACCGATTGGTGGATCCTAAAAATCCAGAACTCAGGAAGAAAATATTGGATGAAGCTCATCTTTCCAAATTTTCCATGCACCCCGGCAGTAACAAGATGTATCATGATCTCAGATCCTTGTATTGGTGGACCAGAATGAAGAGGGAAATTGCTAAGTATATATCTGAATGCGACACTCACCATTGTACTGCATTGAGTAACAAGTGGAAATGTGTTTGGCAAAAGATATTGATTGCTAAATGTTTGATACCATGTATGATTAGCTAGGTGTACATTAATTCTTAAGAGAGTCACACTAAAACTTGAAAAGCTAAAACTTGATTTTAGACTCAGCTAGTGCTTTATGGCAAACCAAACCCCCTCAGCCAAACAGCTGCATGTCTAGAGGTAGAGGAGTAGACTCCTCACACCGGGTAAGTCTAGCTGAGTATTAGTATACTCAGCCTTGCTTGTGGCATAATTTTTACATGTTCTTTGGAGGACATGGTTGCTGGAGTGACTTGGCCATCCATCTTGCCACCGGGTTGGACAGTCGAGTGGGACCCTACCTCGGCAGAGGAGGAGCATGAGGAGTGATGGGCCAGGCTTCCCCATCCCTCCGTTTATTTACCGTTAGTTATATTCCGCTGCATTCCGAACAATGATCACTACTTTTGATAAACTCCGATGATGTTGTAATAAAATTAAGTACTCATTAATGTATGGTTTTATGCTTTATTGTATTTGCTCTGTGCCTCACCTTCGAGTGAGTACGTGGTACTTGATCCTGTTAGTGGCCTCGTCGGACTAGATTCGAGGGACTGACATTTTATTCCTATTTAAGTGTGGTCTAGCCTGTAAGGCGAGACTTAGGCACTTAAGTTGGAATAATTCGGGCGGTTCTGCCACAATCTAGGGTTGAGAATTGCAGAGCTAAGAATTTGGCACAAGACGCCTCAGGTTATTGGATAAAACGAGGGAAGTTTCACAATACCGAAAATCTAATAACCGGTGTCGCGCCAGACCCCCTAGGTTGTGGATCGTCTGGGAGGCCAAGTCAGACCATCCGCACTGGGTTCGAACTGTCCGAGTATGGGGTCTGGATCATCCGACGATGCCAGGAATGTTCTCCTAATTGATTCGGCTGATAACGCAGCCGATGCAATTGATTGGAGGGCACCTATAATTAATTACCTACGCAATCCTAGTGTTAGGACAGACAGGAATGTTGGGTGTGCAACTTTCAAGTATGTTTTAATGGATGATGAACTCTACCACCGAATTGTCAATGCTGTCCTAATTAAATGCTTGGGCACAGATGATGCTTTGTTAGCCATGGCCGAAGTACATGAGGGGATTTGTGGTACTCATCAATCAGCTCCGAAGATGAATTGGTTATTGCGAAGATCTAGCTTCTATTGGCCTAATATGATAACTGATTATTTCAAGTACTACAAAAGATGCCAAGTGTGTCAGAAATTCGGCGACTTACAGTTGGTCCCTACAGCCGATTACATCCTATCATCAAACCTTGGCTATCAGGGGATGGGGATTGGATTTTATAGGATAAATTCATCCTTCATCATCAAAAGGGCATCATTTTGTGTTAATCACCACTGACTACTTTACCAAATAGACTAAAGTCGTTGCTCTGAAGAACATGACGCACAGAGAGGTAATTGAGTTTATAACTAAGCATATTATTCATAGATTTGGCATTCCTCAGACTTTGACCACAGACCAGGGGACTTCTTTTATGTCAAAGGAGGTAATTGAGTTTGCTAAATCATGTAGAATCAAATTGCTCAATTCATCTCCATATTATGCTTAGGCCAATGGGTAGGTCAAGTCTAGTAATAGGACATTGATTAGCCTGGTAAAAAAGAAGATATCTGATCATCCTAAGCATTGGCATAAGGTCTTGTATGAAGCTTGATGGGCTCATAGAATATCTAACCACCATGTTACTAAAGTTTCTCCATTTGAGCTTGTTTATGGGTAGGAAACAATTTTGCCTATGGAGGTAAGCCTAAATGTTGTCAGGTTCACCAGACAGAATGATCTAACCGTCAATGATTATCATAATTCAATGATGGTCAATATTGATGAAATGACGATAAGTGATTGATAGCTCTAGGAGAAATAGAGAAAGACAAGATCATGGTTGCAAAAGCTTACAACAAGAAAGTGAAGGATAAGTCATTCCAGGTAGGAGACCTGGTATGGAAGACCATCTTGCCACTAACGAGCAAAGACCGGAAGTTAGGGAAATGGTCGCCAAGCAGGGAATGCCCTTACAAGATCACACAGGTCATATCTGGTAATGCCTATATGTTGCAAACATTACTAGGCGAGGACTTTCCCAAGACACTAAACAGATGTTTCCTAGAGCAATATCATCCTAGTATGTGGCAAGATGCTTAAGAGAACCGATGTGATCACATTGATTTGATTCCAGCATGCACTTGTGCTTTTGGTTCGCTCAGCTTCTCTAAAAGGCAGGGGCATGTATTGAGCACCATTTGTGGCACTGGTCACGACCGGATGGTTCGGCCCCGAGGACCGGACGGTCCGCCCATAGGCGCGGATCGTCCACGAATAGATCAGATCAGGCGGTTAAAGTCCTATTTCCTCACGTGTCTATCCCTCTAATCTCACGGTAGATGTTGTAGGACACCTAGCTAGGAACGGGTCTATACCTCCCCCTTATAAATTTGAAGGGGTACGACCGATTGAAGAACTAACAACCGAATCAACAATCAATTTATCTTATGTTCTTTACCTTTTTCCCTAGGAGTAGACAGTAACATAAAATCTAATCTCCACCTCTTGTGACTCTATGTCGTTTAGAGGCGTCTTGGGTGGCCTGCCGACCCAAGAAAAACTCTAGGATCTCTCCTCTTCGATGGGGTCTGTGGCAGAACCGTCCGAATTATTCCAGCTCAAGTGCCTAAGTCACACCTCAGGGGCCATAACACACTTAAATCGGAATAACCCAACAGTCCCTCAGATCTAGTCTGATAAAGCCACTTAACCAGGATCAAATACCACAAACTCACACGAAGGTGAGTCACAGAAGAAGTACAATAAAATAGGAAACCTCAATTTAAGTACTGAATTATTACATAGATCGGAGTTTTTCAAGTAGCAAATTAACATCCACAATTAAAATGCAGCGGATAATCGATGTCGTCGATAGCGAGGGAATGGGCAAGGCCTAGCCCACTACTCCTCCCGCTCCTCTTCCGTGGAAGCAGCATCCCACTCGACCGTCCAACCCGGTGGCAGGGTGGTAGGCCAAGTCACACCATCAACCATATCCTGAAGCATACGTGCAAAATTATGCCACAAGCAAGGCTGAGTATACTAATACTCAGCTAGACTTGCCCGGTGTGAGGAAACTACTCCTCTACCTCTAGACCATGCAGCTGTTTGGCTGAGGGGTTTGGTTTGCCAAAGCACTAGCCGTATCTAAAATCAAGTTTTAGCTTTTCCATTTCTAGTATCTTTATCTTTACTAAGTTGCTCCTTCTAATCATACATGGTAGCAAGCATTTAGTACAATCAACAAATTATCTCATATAACGTCATTTCACTTCTTACTCCATGTAGTACAAGGGGTCAAGAAGTCTCATTAGCTGCGAGAAGCAGACGATTCAAATCGAGTTTTTATCCTTGCAAGGTAAGCCTAAACACACGACATGTCAGGGTACCCCGACCCTACACATATCAACCGTCCCCATCGATTCCCCGTTCGCGGCCAGGGCTCACCGCCTTGGCATACAATGCCCCACTGACCTTGGCTGCCGCCGTGCAGTGGCCGCACTTGTACCCACCATAGCTAGCATGGGAGACCCAGTCTCAGGACGAGTGAGGCATAAAGTCCACGCCTGGCTTCACTCAGGTACTAGGTTTACCGGTTACCATATTTCCCGGCATGTGCTTAGTACGTTCAAATGCTTGACTCAGGTATCCACACTTTGATCCTTAATTCTTTTTCTTGTCTCACGGACAAGGCATCCTCCCTGGATCCAATTCCATAGACTATCATAGATCCCGTTATCAAGATGAATACAATCAATTCCTGACCTCGCGCGAGTGCTAGAAAATCACTCGACTTCTACCGAGATCCTGATTAGCAAAGTAGCTACTCGACCTAGCATACGAGTATCCATCTCAAAAAGGAATCCTAAGTTCATGCAACTAGAGGTTTCAAGCAACTCCTACACTTAAGTGCACATTACAATCCTATAAGCATTAAGTGTAGTAAAGTAGCATATATAAATATGGATATGCATAAAACTGGGGCTTGCCTTCAAATGCTGGGGCTGCGGGGAGACTCTCAGTGGCAGTCTCGGGAGCTGGCTCCTGGTCCTCCTCTTGGACAGTTCCTTGCTCGTGGATGAGCACGTACTCTCCGTCAGCTAGATTGCAGTCTAAGAATGCAATGAGTAAGATACATGGATGATATGATGAGTGCTCTAGTAATTAAACTTGATGGTGACAGATTCACTTAAATTAGATAGGGTTTACTCTTGCTACTAAAGATTCTTGTGACAGTCCATAATATTTAGAGTCCAGCAAAATTGGTTTGACAAATTTTGGTTAAGTATTTCTCAAGTTATGAATTTCCTAAGTCTTCTGCTAAATAATAAAGATTAAATCAAAATGGTTTAAAGAAAAATTGTTTTGCGCTGGGGTCCCTGGCGGAAGTTCTTAAAAGAATTACAGACAGGTCCCCATGCACTATTCATTCGAGTCTACGGCTCTGCAGAAAACCCCTAGGGTTTCTGGAAATCGAACCTGCGGTCCTGTCCCCAATTGAACAGTACCCGCGGCGGAGAAAAGGGTGGAGGGGCTTACCGGTGGCAAGGCTGCTCCGGTGAGGTGGTCGGGGGCGTAGGGGAGATCTCGGGGATCACGGCGATGTGCGGGACGCCGTCAGGGATGGTCGGAGTCGGCCGGTCCGCGTGCGCAGGCGGAGATGCTCGTCGGCGGTGAGGAATCTGGCCTACTCACGACGCAATAGGTCGATTGAACGGGTCAGAGAGCTTCACTGGGTACTAGGGAATACATGGGTGCAAGGAATTTGATAATGGCTTACCGAAGAGCTTGGTCCACGCACGACAGTGGGCGACCGAAGTCTGGCGAGGGTGATCCCGGGCTTCAGGTGAAGTTCTGCCGGGTCCAAGGACATGGAAAGCTTCACGGGCTAATGGCGAATCTAACCGAGGCGTTAGCGCGACTTGGACGCGACTAGGAGAGAGCTGGCCACGGTGGCCGAGGCTCTAAAAGCTTGGCGGGCGGTGGCGCAGGCGTGGTCGGGGCAAATTCCGGTGATCTCTGGCTTGGGCAAGACTTGAGAGCACGAGGGAGGAATGGCCAAGGCTTGGGGCTGCTTTATAGGCACGGCGCGGTGCACGGGCGGCCGTGAACCGGCGAGCGCGCGCGGGCGTGCACTCGGGGGCGCGGGTGCGCGAACGGGCGTGAACCGGGGGTGTCAGCCACAGTCGAACACGTGCAACCATTGCCTCTTCCCAAGTTCTAACGCTGGTTGGGTGCAAATCATCGCGAATTTGGGCAAGATCGCTATGAAGGATTTGTTCACCTGACCTTGCTTTGTCTTTTGTGTATGGACGTCGCACGGTTTTAGGCTAGGGACAGGGAGTTGTAGCGTCACCAAGGTGCCAGTGTCAGAATGTCTGGTCCCGAGGTCAAACTACGCCAAAACCGTGTCAAATGAATTTGGTTTGAGTTCAAATTTTTCCAGGGCGTGTTCAAGGGAATTTGGCACAACTTTGATATTTGGACTTCCTGGTTTTGAGTTTTGAAAAATAGAGAACGCAGTTGATCCTTGGAAAGGGGTCTGAAATTCAGAAATTCAGAATTCTGAATTTCTCCATGGGATCATGGTTCAACGGCTAATTTAGGAATTTTGGAAAAACCAAATGGTCAAACTCTCTGACTATGATTTGTTAGTTATTTGATGAACTAAAACTTTGTAATTTTGTCAAATCTAAAATTTGCATTTCCCCCCAAGATTTCTCCCAATTACCCTTTATGCTTAAATTGGCTCACTTAGGATTTATTAAGGTTTGATAGTCTTTCTCTCTCAAGGTTCATGACAAGGTTAAGGAGAGTTTAAGAAGACTCATTATAAATCTTTGCTCTTAATTTTCTTTTGATGTTCATTCCTTTATTAGGTTTACATGTGATAATAGGTTGGGGTTAGCTTAGGGAAGAAACCCTAGGTGACACTGGGGTGTCACAGGGTCCCACCCGGGAGAGAGATCCAGTTGCTGTTGGTGAACTCTCGCCTCTGCTCAAGCGCGGACCATCCGGCCCTCAACCACGGACCGACCGCTCTGCCGTAGAGAGCACTACCGTCTGTAATCATAGTAGTGATTGACGCCTAGTTCGATGCCAACATCTAGGATGCAAAGAATTTTTTCCCATTCATCCGGTCGTCGAGATACAATACAAAGCAATGTCTAAACTTTATCTATTTTTGTTTGCCTTTTATATTGTCTGCTATGTACATATGATGTGTATTGTAGTGCTGATTTGTGAGGGTCGTTTTCTTAGCTTGTGTCATGCAATTAATCTTTGGGTACGTTGCTAGCTGGCTGGTAGCTCCCTTGTTGGAGTCTAAAGCTTCGGATGAGATGTCAAATTAGCTCCACGCTAATTAGGCTGGGTTGTTTTTTCAGATTGTCCAACGCATGCATATATAAAACATAGATACAGAAAAACAAACATGACTATGATATGTAAAATACGTGTGGAAACATTATTAATATCACATAAATTATTTCTAAGGAGTCAATATAGAACTTTTAATGACAGACAAATATATCGACAACCGTACACTAATCTAATCCTTTTTAACAATATTGATAAGTGTCTGTATTTAGAAACATAGGTACAAAACATCTTAATTGCAAGAGAACGTGCAGCAGTATTGGTTCGCTGGTTAAGGAATCTTAGGGATACATCTCAAGGTATTGTTCGGAGGAGAGCATAAGGAGTGGAGCACTGCTCTATGCTAGAGGTAACTGCTGCTCATTGGAGCCTTGGTTTAGAGTTATGTGTATGGCTCTAATAGTGTTTGGAGTTGTCTTGTAGTTGCTCCCGATAACCGTAGCCCCATCTATGCACCATTCATTTACATAAGAAACAAAATCACCATCTGATACACCAGTGGATTCCTGCACATCATATGAAACTTTCGGAGCTTAGGCCCACTTAGGCTTATTGTCGCGTACTAAATTTGAACAATTTAGGAGACAAACAAATTCAGTAGGTAGCACCGTAGCAAGATACTTGCAAAGTTAGTGGGGGCACGAGGCCATAGCTAGTTTTTCCTTCAGCGTATACAATTATGAAACAACATACACAAATGGAATAGAGGGAATACCTAGTGTGTAATTTTCAACTTCCAAATATGCAGACTATTTCAAAGTTCTTACCTCTATCTTGGAAGAGGCTTCTGAAACGACCCCCTGGCTTTGGATTTTCTTATATAATTACACCCATATGGCTGCAAACACAAACAAGGAGGTAATGCTTAGTATGTGAAATTATTTAATTGACTAAGTTGTCAGAGACAAGATGTGAAATTGTCACCTGCATCTCTAACTAAAGTAAATATACATAGTTTCACTCATGTTGTACAATGTTACTAGCAACAAACGTTTGATGCAAAAAGAGCTTACAATTTGCAAGTATAAGGCACAAGTATGTATATGTAGCGTGTGTGAGCTCTTTGTATCAGTGTATGACTTGCCACTGCAAGGTTTACAACTACAACTATGTAGATTGTGAGCAGGACATTAGAGTTCCTTGCAGACGAATGTATTGCTTAAAAAGGACACTGATGTTGGTAACCAAAGTTTGTTCCTCGCTGCTGCTAGGTATGCAATTAAAGTTATTTAAACCTTTTGTGGTTCACCAAATACTAGGAAATGCAGACGACTAGGTAGAAAAAAGTTGAACAAGAGAATTGAGTGTCATTTCATTAAGAAAATTGTGTGTAAAATGTGACCTAAATAACCAGTATTTTAGTAAAGTTTTAGGGTGTAAAGTCATGCACAAGTGTTTTTCATGCATATTGATTAATGTCTATTCGAAACCACACCACATGATTATGAGTTATGCCTATGAATTTTTTCAGCTATTTGCACTATGGGTTGTTGGTCGCTAGAGCATGTTTCGTAAAATCTAGCAATGGCAATGGTTACAACAGCATGCAGCATGCAACTACCTGTTTGTCTACCACAACATCTGTAAGCATCATTATACAGTACAATAGTGTGGTTCGAAGACAGTTTTAGAAACATGTTGATCCATGTCCTGGACCATCCGGATGCCAACAAGCTAAACTATCACACAGTGCAATCCAAGACATCAACTGTATTAAGTGAAGTAGCGTGTTGCATATGTAACGAGAAAAGATGAGCTCTTATTTAGTGTGTTTTCATTGAAGTACACATCATTTTTCAAAATTGTTTATAGTGTGTTTATTCATCTGGTTCTACAGTATCTTCGATGACAAGACCTATAGTTTTTGTATGTGTAAAAGTGTCTAACAACATTTGATCTAGTGATATTTAATTATCCACATAGAGCAGTAAATAAATTACTAACTTCAGAAAATAGTGGATTGGGGGCGACACTCACCGGATGATGGCAACAATCTGCTTTATAAACAGAGGCAGGAGTTCATGGTGTCTCGAGCGTGGTGCGTGGCTGCATCGAAGGCGGATGGGCTTGGTTGTTGGTGGCATGCATGGAGCGGGTGTTGGCACGGTCGCGACATGCGCAGAGGGGGAGGGGCACGGGTCCGGTTGTGGCTTTCGCGGGTTCCTGTGCGGAGGGGGAGACATGCAGGGGCGGGGGCATTAGCTGTGGACGCTGACTTTAGAGTCTTAATAAAGTATTGTAGATTAATTGTTTGGATCGGATGTCTGCTTTCAAGGCTCTGCTCTCATGGATGCGTTGCCTATCAGTTTGTTGTTTTAATTGTGCGTGCATGCATGCATGCATGCTGAGCTAGATGCACTTGTGCCTACATGACAAATCTTGACATCCACTTTTGTCTCATGATAAATGTTCATCCAACCATAGATATTTTAATTTCATCATAGGGTCAGATACCCATGTGACATTTGATGACTGTAATAATGTCTTATAACTGTTGCAAGGGGTGTAGTACATCTAAGATTGTTCGCGGATAGACAAAACAATTTGGATGTTGGATAGTTGCAAATCTAGCTTGTTCAGAGGGGATGGCCAACTTGTTGTCAAGTAACATAAAAATATAAAAACTACTTTAATGCACCACTTTCGTGCACGCATGCGCTTTCGTGTGTCGCCCCCTCCGTGCCTTCGTCCGCCCTCGTCTCCGGTCGTGATCCATCCTACTCTTTTTACTGGCTTTTTTTACCAAACAAATTATCTATAGATTATCTGTTACACTTCTATTATTTCTGTTTTAGAAAGACAGGAGCATACATTGTCATGTGGTAGTGCCTTACAAATGTCTTTCCTAATGACCACTAGTACACAACAACTCTATACTGGCGGTTGTAAACCTATTTACACTGGCGTTTTTCACAACCACCAATACTAGGGGCCTATGGAAATAATTTTTTCTATAGGCGGTTGAGCTAAGAAAACTGCCAGTAGAAATCGATTTTAACATGAGGTCGAGGTAATAAAACTGTCTATAAAAATATTTTCCAAGTAACATAAAAATGGGTTTAAAATAGCAAAAAATATTTTATTAGATGGCCACGCCGCCCGCCCGTCTCCGTCGAAGTCACAAGTCGCGACATTTTTCGTGCAAAATACGCGACTATGCAGTCAGTGGGAACATAATCCACGACCTCCATTATGGTAGTGCCTAACAAATGTCCTTCCATTATTTTAAGCAAATTACAAAAATCACAAGCAATTGAAGTAAACAACAAACAATTGAGGCAAATAGCTAGGTGTGCTAGTTTGCTTGGCTTCTTAGCTGAGAAAGTCGTCGTCGACCAAAAGCTACCAAAAGTCAGTAATTAAATTTTGATAGAGGTTCGAAGTAAAAAGTGTTTGTAGTACATGCTTTCTATTTGGGAGATGAGTCAGTTAGCATTCTATTGACATGAGGCGGATTCCATAATATAAAGAAAAGAAGTGGACTCGGAAACACTATCCCATGGAAACTGGTCGGAGAAATAACATCTTTAATAATTGCAAAAGTTTTGGTTACTGAGAATAAAATACACACTAAATTACAACAAGGTATGCAATACTTTTGAGAGCTACGCACGACTGATTCAAATATCAAATATAAAAAGGAGCACAACTTGCTTGTTTTAACTTTAAGGGTGCTCCTAGCAGATATGTCTCTAAATGCTTGCAATAGCTTATTCTTCAGCGGGTGGTAGGGACGGGATCCATGACTCCCCCGAGATGTAGTGTATGCCGAGAAAGGGTATTGCCTCGACATAGGTCAGAATTGAGGTTACCATTGGAGACATCCCAGGCCCGTAACACCTGAAAGTGGCGCAGTAGTACCCCCTATAATAAAAAATGCAACGCAACAACAACACCTTTCATCAGTATAGATAATGAACAACACCTTTAATCACACAATCATATATGAAGAAAGGAGAGGATGTAATGGACATAGGAGTGGTACCTTTCGACTGTCTGGACGTCCCGACCATCAGATATTATGCCTACAATCTCCTTACCTATATTAGTGTAGGAGTATATCACAGGCGTGCCCACCCTACCCAAGTAAATTTTTTCTCCTTCCCCGTCGATTGTGCAAGTCTTGAATGCCAACCCGCTCTTGCCTGGGGCGATTTCGATGGGATTTCTAGAGCGGTCCTGCTCCGGTGGTGCCAATGGCAATACCAATGCCTCCTTCAACACCGAAACGATTTTGCATTCCTCATAAAATGACTTGGCAGATCCGAAGATGAAGTCGATGGTTCCCTTGATGGCACAAGCCTTGAAGTAGTGCAGACCCGTCTGGTCGTACAGAGCACCCTGGCCGCCTTCGATGGTGCAATTATAGAAGGTTGCCTTTGTTCCCATCACTCGCAGTGCTGGTGCCTCACCTTTCTTTTCCCCTAGCTTTGGTAGCGGCGCATCGTTCTTGAAGACAACGTTGTAGGCGACAAAATAGTCGGACTCTATGGCCATGGTGCTGCTTCCATCCACACCAAGGGGCTTGCCGTCCTTGCCCATTGTGGTGGCAGTGTCATTCCAGACAATAACAGCAGGGTTCATGGGGTCCTCGGACATTATGGTGATGAAAGGCTTGCTTCTACCGAGTAACAGCTTCTCGCGGAACACAACACCAGGTTTGAGGATAAGGAGGTAGCGTTTGGCGTTGTCCTCAGGGATGTTGGCGATGGACTCGCTAATGGTCGTGTAACCGCCATCTTCAGGTCTCAATTGAGAGGCAGGGTCGATGTAATTCCATACCTTAATGGTGTCGGCGGAGGAGAGCGCATCATCTTTCTTAGCACACCCCGCATCTTGGGTGGCATTAGCTGGCTGGTTTGTCACCCATAAGTTGAAAAAGACCTTTTTGCACGATGTCGTCGGCAGCGATCCAAGCTCGAACAACACTAGGAGCAGGGACAAGACGAGCATTTGTTTACTCATCATCATGGTCGAGATGTTATCTTCTTCTTAGTATTTCTCAATCTACTTATTCCTCCCTTCCTCATTGTTCATTATTTATAGATACCTAGCCTGGGACTATCGAGAATGAGAGGTGTGTGATTGAACATGGCAAGGAGTGGTGTTCCTTTGTTTTAGTTGTTGATGGAAGGCTGTTAGGTATTAGCTAAGTCCAACAACCTAATTTGAGAAGTTGAATTCGGATGAATGCATGTACGTTCCTTTGATTAATGCATGGAAAATTAACGAGTCTGTATTCCTCAACAAAATGAATTTACTAAAACTTTTCATATAAATCCTACTGAAGTTGTTAGAAACCATACTCGATAAGTACAAGACCTCAAACCAATATGAATCGTTGGTTTTATTAGTGTGTTACGTTTGGGTGTAATTTGTTTGGTGGATTTAGTGGAAGTTATAGATGTGGGGGTAATTTGGTTGGGTGGGTGGGTTTTGCAAATATATATTCTCCAACTCGATTTAGTATAGGAAATTTTTTGTAGAAAGATTCAGAACATGTGCTATGAAAATTAAGCGAACATATTGTCCCACATTTCCAGCAAGGTTACACGTAAACCTAGCTCTGCTATTGCTCTAGCTAGCTGTCCTATATCCTGACATAGGAGTATGTTACAAAGCTACTAATACGGTCCATGCATTATACCCCCGCACTCCTAAACTACTATTTATTTCTATTTTTTACCAAGTACGTGTAGCTTTAATTGTACACACATAACAGGAATCAGGATAACTCTCGTTGGGCAAAATAATCCATGTAGGCTTTTTAAAATGTCGACAGAGACAAACTAATAAACGTCAGTCGTAAAGACGCTGGTGAAAGTTAAGTTAATTACTGTCGGCCAAGAGGTCAGCCGATGAGGATTAAATAACTCTCGTTGGCCTCTTTACTCATGAGAATAAATAACTCATGTCAGCCATGGAGCCTGGCTGACAGGGATTAGTGTGGGCCTGGCAAACTATCTCACGCACATGTGGGGATTGATCACTTTTGTCGGCCCTTGATCTTGGCCGACAGGTTTATGCATTATGAGGATTGTGCCCAACTTTTCATCCACACGTGATCACGCTCGCCCATTTCTATGCACTAGCTTTACGACGCCGCCGACAACGCTCTGCCCCCCCTACTCTACAGCCGACACGCCACCACTGGCTTGCTGCCCCGTGTAACACCCTGAATTTTGGGGTACAAAAATTTCTTTGATCTATACTCAAGATTCAGGTGTTACTCTCTCCTTTCTCTACTTTTTCCCCTTTCTAAAATAATGGAGAGTTATTTTGTTCTATGTTGGCGTGAGCCCTAGAAGTGCTTTGGTTGTTGCATTCATGTTGTTTCATAGTGTTTCTAAGTGCAAGAAGTGTTTGAAACATGTTAATATATCTTGTATAAGTTTCCGAAAAATTTCATATTTTTCTGAATATTTTTCTACTTTCCGAGAACCAAAATCTATTCATTTGAGGTAGTTCCAACATTTTCAAAAGTTCTAAATATGTTTCTTGAGTTCAGTGGGTGCCAAATCATGCTTGGGAATTTTTTTCCTAGAATTTTCGGAGCCTTTGAGATATTTTTCGGACATTAAAAATGATTTCAGCCTTTTCTAGAATTATTTTAATTTTAAAAATGGATTTATTACAAAAAAATAAAATATCTTCAAACTCTAGCAATATGTATATGGCTGGAACCCACTCGCCGAGCCCTTTCTAAATCTTGAAACCGCTTTCCCAGATTTAATCCATAATTCCCGGAATTGCTCGCTGAAGTTCGGGGTAGTTCCAACTCCAGCGATAACTTCGGTGAGCAATAACTTTCAATTTGTGCGATATTGGCAAAATCTGAGTGTACCGCAACGTTCGTCTCGTCGAGAGCTTCGTCCCGGTGCCTTCGATTCATCGCTCCGACCTCCGGTTCGCCATTAATAAGCGATTTTCTTCTCGGCTCTAGCGAATTCCATCTTCTATGGTGAGCTATCTCCATTGTTCTTCGTGTTTCTTCTTCATTGTTCGCGGTGTGTCGCAGCCCAACCATATCCCGGCACCCCCTCTCCCTCTCCTCTGTCCCCACTCGTCGTGCCCCCTCTATCTTTCCCGATCTCCCCTCCCTACCCGTGGCGCGGTGGCCCCTGCCTCTTCCCCACCGAGAGCCTGCCCTCCCCCAACAAGCGTGTGGCCCCTGTAGGCGCGGCCGCCAAGGCCCCTGCCTCCCCGCTGCCGAGCGCCTGCCCTCCCCTCTGCCAGCTGAGCCCACCCCCCGGTTGCCATGGCGACGGTGAGAAGAGAGATAGAGAGAGGTAGGAGATGGTAATTTTATGAAATAGCCCCTCGGGTTATTAGGAAACTATGCACAGAAAAATCATTTAATCTAAAATTGTGATATCTTTTGCGTTATAAATCTGATTCGCTCTGTTCAAGTCGCGTTAGATTCATATTAAAGTCGTCGACATGTTAGAAATATTATACTCTGTTGTTACATACTTTAACTAATTATTTAAATATTTGTTTGACCAATGATTATTGAATTAGCGTTCCAATTAAATCTAATTTAGGGTTTTCAACTTGCGCTTTTATAAATAAACACTAGCATGGTTAATATTACTGAAATATTCTTTTATTAATAATTGTTTAGTATAAATGTGTCATCTATTTAATAGTCTTCGCGTGTCACATTGGTCCGTGCAACGTGTGCGTGCTGTGCGCGTGACCTTCGCGTGCTGTCGTGCGAAACAACATGTTGCGCTCTTCGTCTTGCACCGTTAATTCGCCTCGCTTAGAGTCGCTCATATTATTTAAATTACTTATTTAACCGAGAGTTGTTAGTGTAACAGATTAATTAAAACTAGGTAATAACTCTAGTTATATTTGATAAATGTCGATTAATGCAAGTACGTCGAATTAAATGTTTTAGTTCATATTTGTATAACGTAAACGCGATAATTTCTCAATCGTAGCTTCGATTTTGACGTTTCTTTTCCTGGTGTGACCATAGAAGCGAGCTCTATTTTGTATTGCACATTTTTATAATGTTTTCCCTTGTATGGTGTACTGTTCCTTTCTGTTCCAAGAATATTGAATGTATGTTCGCACTCGCCTAAATAACGTTCCGTTCGTGGAGTCCGAGGAAGTTGCAGGAGAAGCCTCTGAGCAGCAGCAGTTTGGTGAAGTCAAGTGTCCTCTGACCTATTATGTACTATTTACTTTATAATTCACTGTCCCGCATAATATGATTAACCTAAGGATTGACTAGTTTTCTATTTATCCTGTACTTGATTACATTTTTGGGATGGACTTTTATGATCAACTACATGCTAGTGATTTACTTTAATCAACAAACATGATGAGAATTACTTTATGATACAATGATTCATTCTGATTATGATTTGAGCTTGTGGCATTTTAGGGGGCCTCGGGTTGTTTCCCGAGCCTCTCCGTAAGGACCTATTCGTTGAGAGACCACCCGGGATAATAGTACAACCATGAGAGTGGTATGGGATACTCTTAGCTGATTAATTGGAGGAATCTGGGGGTGTAGTTTGCTTCGCCGTTGTGCCGTCACTTGGGGCTGGGGCATAGTGTAACACCCCGGGGTCCACCAACACCCCGGAATGCTACTGAACAACACTTCTGACATCTATATATAAAATTTCGGCAGCATCTCCCTTGCAAAATTGCATAAATGAGGGGGCAACAGTGTATAAACATATATCATGACAAAAACATACAAAGTATTATTAATCGGCTAGCAAAGAGAAGTTAAACATACGACATGAAGTGAATTAACTAGTGTGCACGACTAGTTAAAAAAACTTCCTTTGACAATAAGTTTCTAATTAAATCATGGCTGCGCCTGGGCAGCGTTATTGTGAGAGTGAAAGTGGACGTGCTGCTACTCCCCTCATTCCCAACATGTATCAAGTACCTGCATTGAGTAATGCAAGAGTGAGATGACACATCTCAGCAAGTAAAATAATATCAAACTGTTTAACCACATAAGAACATTGTTTTACCACCACTTGATTCCACAACCTTCTTATTACGAAGGTGCAGCACGTATACAACGTACAACACACCTAGTCACCACACCTCGCAGGTAGAAACCACAATAGTAACATAGTAATGTCACACTTCATATATACCTCATGAGTGCAAATGTCTACAAATGCAAGGATGACTTCTGCCTTCATACCTCTAAGGATATGAAGCCGCATCGTACCCCTCCTCGGGCAACGTACGATGCTAAAAAATGTACCGGTACGGTCGGACCATAAGATCACGACATAACTTCAAAATGCAAGATGGATGATGCGATGAGCATGTCATGCCTACAACACTTCATATTACGTGATTCAAAAAAAATACTTCAACTTCATCCAAGATGGGAATCAACCACATATATCATTACCAAATTATGATCATCCACAATATTAGACAATTGAGAATTAATACTTCCAAACAAATAAACTTCATCATAGAATTCAATGATTAACATAATTGAAACTTATGCATACTCAATGTCAGGGAATAGGATGCAACCCAAACGGTAGCAACCACCACTGTATTTACTTGCCTTTACCGGAAGTTCGGGCAAATCCCTAAGTACGATCGGGGAGTCCACCACCTGTTTTTGACACACAACTTAGTGCACCAATTTCACATAATCAGGCTCATAAACGACGCCGCACCTACGCACAAACTCAAACCCCGCCGCGGGTTACATCTCTCCCCACACCCACCAAACTGCAGCGACGCTGCTTAATAATTTTATAACTTTAAAATTATGACAGCAGTGGTAACAAACAAAAACTCCAGAGGCATCTACATGAAATTCCCCACAAGTTTTGTATACAATTTATAATTAAATTCCAACATCTGATTAGCCTAAAACAGTCCACAAGATGAACCCTGTAATCTGTTTTTTTGTCTTTTGGACAGCAACATACCCGGATTTAAACAGCGATATCTTTTAAAATATAATTTCAAATCAAGCGCATAAGTACTCATTGGAAAGATAAGACAAAGCCCTACATGATTATCATACTGGTTAACACTAATTACCCACGAAAAATTCCCAGAAACTGCTAATACTACTGCTGTTCACCCAACTGAAAAATCTATTTTTTTGGACAGCAACATAACCGGATTCAAACAACGATATCTCCTAAATTATAACTCCAAATTGAGCGCATAAGTACTCGTTGGAAAGGTATGACAAAACTCTACATGATTCTCCCACTGATCCCCACTAATTGCCCACGAAAAATTCCCAGAAATCCCTAGAACTACTGTTGTTCGTCCACCCACTAAATTTCTAGACAGCACCTCTACCAAATCGCATAGGTAAACATGTAACCAATTGGATTGCAGCACAAATACAACAAAATGATCACGAAAATCACCTTGGGTTCCTCCTTTTCTCCTTCTTTTCTTCCTCCTTCCTCCCTCCGAACTCCCATGGAAGACTCGCACCCACACGACGGACACAAAGCGGGGAGGTTCCACCTTGATGAGGAAGAGGTGGGGGGGCTAGGGTTGAGGGGTGGCGCTGCAATCACTTGGGGAAGAAGGAGAGGGATTGGGGCGGCTGCAAGAGTGGAAGAGAGAGGGGAGGGGCGGCCAAAGGGGTGGGGGAGTGAGAGGGAGGGGGCGGCTAGGGTTAAGGGGGGGAAACTAATGGGCTCCCCACCGCCAGATCGAGATCCATGGCCCAAACTCGCTCTCACGTCTGCTCCCGACCCCAGCGCACAAATCCAACAAGTATTCTACTGTTTTATTGGTGAATGCTTCCTAAAAAACTCCAACCCCAACTACACAGATCAAGAAAGAGAAGGAAAAATACATTTAACTTCTTTTCAGAAAATTGGGTATCACACTCTACCCCCTTAAAACAATTCGACCTCGAATTCCGACGCTTCTATCGGAACGACAAGGAAAGATCAATGAATCAACAAAACTCACACATAAAGAAAGGTTCGGGTACTTCTACCGCATCAGCTTCTCAAGCTCCTAGGATTCTAAGATACGCAGCAGACGACACTCTAGAGTCTGGTCTTGCTACACAGGAATCGACTCTAGCTCGATTTGATGGTCTCGATTCCGCAAATACTTCCTCAACATAAAGACATGGAATACATGGTGTACTCTGATCATAGACTCCAACAATTGTAGGTGCTAAGCCAAGCTGCCAACTCGGGCTAAGATAGTAGACAGTCCTATATAACTCGGACAAAGCTTTCCTGACACCAAATCAACATTGACACATGCAAGTACTTCAATGAATATATATATATATGAATGCAATACATACTGTGCCCAAATAGCCTAAACCAAACCTATCCAAACAAGAGTAACTTCAAAAGATCAA
The DNA here is from genome assembly GCA_029449295.1 of Zea luxurians. Taxonomy (NCBI): domain Eukaryota; kingdom Viridiplantae; phylum Streptophyta; class Magnoliopsida; order Poales; family Poaceae; genus Zea; species Zea luxurians. The sequence continues at coordinate 30,364,727 of JAOPSE010000024.1, read as the reverse complement.
TTTAATGCTTGCATATTTCTAGACAGCGGCACAACGGTTATTTGTTTTCCTCATAACTCACAAAATATGCATCCAATAGAAGTAAACTAGGACTTTATGGAAAGCTTACAAAGTCCACTATACCCTTGGTATTATCATCACCACAAGATTTGACACTTAGAAAGGCCAAACAATGTGAAACATAAATTTTGTCCAGACTTGAACAGAATTCAACTACTCACTTCAAAAATCCATAATTGGAGTCTCATTCATCCCATTCAGGCGCTCCTAGACATTTTAGAAAGCCAGTAAAATTGTCTATATTTCATTTATAAACCTATCAGGTTAATTCAATGCATATCAAGATCAAAAGACATAAGAAAGGCTTTGCTGTCCAAATTTGGACAGATTCAAAGATTCCAATTAAAACAGATGTAGCTTAACTTATAGGTCACCAAAAAGGGTGATCCAAAATTTGTTGGAAAGCTTAAGGAAAGTACTACCACTTCTTTATAATTTATAAGAACTGATTCGAAGTTTAACTTGGGTAAACAAGGTCAGTTTCGAAATCTGTACAAAATCTAGACAGATTCCAAGACTAGACTTGAGAAAATCATAACTCCCAAACTACTAGATCTATGGTCATGAAATTTTACACAAGTAAGATGAAGAAGTTGGCTACAACTTTTTATATACAACACCTCTACCGAAAACATGGTGTAATTCATTGAACTAGCGGCATAACCAAAACTGGTCATGTAGTCCCAAACAACAAGTAATAGATTTATTCATGTTCTATACTCTTCTAAGATTAAGCGTTCATCAGAGGACTAATAACTTTAGGTTCTTCATTACGAGACACTTAGAGCCAACATAAGGGTAGAAGCAATATGCTTACTTTTTAAATCATTTTAAGCCTGATCTCACATCATGCAAGCAAGAATCAATTTAAGTATACTATGCCTGCCCATATATCCATCCAATAACTCAGACAATCTGCATCTCCACCTAGACTTCACATGACGTAACTATTTCATACTTACACAAACACGCCAAGACCAGAAAACATGGCTTCACAACAATACGTACTGGCCTATTCAAATATCCCTCGCTATCTGTCTGTTTCAGCCCACGCTCCACATATACAATAACAAGATAACTATCACAACCACTACATCTATTCCCTCCCACCATACAACATAATTAACATGGATTGCGAAAGAGCTCACCATAACTAAACCAAAGTCCCAAAGAAATATCCCTAAATAGAAAATTGACAATCAACAGCACAAATGCTCATTCTGTCTCTACCTCTTTCACTATAAAAGCAATGATAACAAAGAAATATTGTAAAATCATCTAAACTTCATGACCTACAACTTTTGTATTCAAAGGATAAACAAAGTTTTTTTTTATCTCCATTTTTTTTAATTTGACTTGTAAGGTGACATACATGATCTGCCACCAGAACCTGACGGAACATGACCCATAAATTCAAAACCTCATAACTCTCTGCATCTAACAAAATTTTACAAATATAAACTCATTGAAAAGATTATAACATTCCCTAAAACTTTTATTATAATGAGTGTCTCAGAATTGGTTTCCAAACCGATAAAACAATGCAACTGCTTTGTTGCAAAACTAATAGGTTAGAAACAATGGACAACTAAAATTTAAAATACTATAACTCCTGCTATACTCAACTTAAAATTACAACGAACACGCGTTGGAAAAGTTTGGAAATTGTCCACGACTTTTGCAATAAAGTTCCACCCAAATTTAACTTTATAGCCCTCAACTCTGCATGACCTACAACTAAACTCAGCCTGAGATACTGCACATTAGAGATTCGACTTATATCCGGACAACCACCTCTCCCAATCTATTTAATAGACAATTACAAGTAAATACCCATTAAAAGGTACTAAGAAAAACTAAAAGTTTTTCTTAAAGAGAATTCCCAAATTTGGGCTCTGAAACTATCAAAACGCGGTCGATTTATTAGTGGTTTTAACGACACCTAAAGTTCAGACACAACGGTGCAAAAACTTCAGAGTAGCCTAACTCCAATTATATGCAATGAAAATTACAAACCAATACTCTTTGGGAAGATCATGAAATTACTAAAACTTTCATAATCCAACAAAACCCAAAATTTACCGTATTCAATGTCTATACTTCCGTACAAAATTAAGGCTGCTATAGGAAACCCATAACTCTCAAATGTTTAGACCAAACTGGGTGATTGAGCATCCTATGCAAAGATGAAGAAACCTACTACAAAACATTCTAGATAAGCGAAGCCTGATTCAGCCTCCAACTAATTTAAAATGACTCCCAAAACAAAACAACACCTTACCCATAATAAAAAACAATATAAAATAAAACCAAAGGCATTGGCAGGTGCGACCAACATTAGGATTTTCCACTACCAAATGGGGATGCAACTCCCCAAAGCCTTTAAGCAACACTTTACCTAATAGGTTAGAACACTAAGCACCACAATCAACGAATTCAACAACCTCATTTGTTAATGCCACTAAGGTCAAACATCCATGTATCGACAATGTATGAAACACCTGACATATCCGTCTCTAGCACTATAAAACATGGTTGTTATTACACTAGAATCCAACTATTAGAGCTCTCCACAACTATTCTGTTGACGTGAAGCAAATGGTGCTCATGTCAAGTAACGTCTTTTCCTCCTCTCAAAAGAGATAAAATTTGCAATACTCATTAAGCAATGGAGGGATAACAAGAAAAACTAATGTACTTCTTGACACAGACTCATGCAAAAGCTTCATAAATATTACTTTCAATACTAAAATAATAACACGATACTATGCTCAACAGGAGTAATTGGATGTCAATAAGATAATCCACATAACCAAACTACCTTGATTAACCTCACATACAACAAAACCTACTATTACTGCACTTGAACAATTTGTACTTCGTGATATCACATGATGCATTCAAAGTAGTAGACATACATGATCTATCAAACCATCATTCATATAAGAAAAATCTCAATATGATGCAACAACCCCATCATTAAAGAGATCGATGACTAACAAACATAAGCAACTCCCAGTTAAGCATTGACTTCGTTTAAGATAAAGCGGTCCAAATAATGATTCAACAAGCATGCATAGAGAAACTGCTCATAAAAAAATCAAACTGCCATACAATGTTGGCAAAAAAATATAAAACGGGTTGTCAATATCGCCCACATGACTAGCCTGCAACAACTAAAAAAATATGCATAGCCTTTATGGCTATTGAAACAAGCCATAGAAGGAAAACATGCACGACATAAAATCCACTTGAAACCACCCTATTTATTGTTAAAAATAAGGTTGCACATAATAAGAAAACCTATCAGGTAGACATGGTTGGACTTATCAATCTACGTCATCTCACAAATTCACTCGAGTTCTACCAGTCTAAAGATTTCATAGACATAACAACGTTGCATCTGCTCTATAGAGACAAACCAATTTTATACTAAGATCAAGTTAGCAAGTAGCCACACTAGCCTAAAAAAAGTGAGGCGCAAAGCATTGCACCCATGGAAATATTACATTGATAAGTTGGGTTGTAACCCAACAGTCAATCAAACTCAACAACACCATAAAACTACATTATATAGTGTTTTCACACTACACCAAGTCGGATTAGACCCACTATACACAAGCTCAATAAACAATCGGTCCTATAAGTACAAGAACCCAAGAATCCTTTTGGGAAAAAACATCCACCGTCAAGCATATAGAAATATATGATGGTAATAGCTCAGAGATTTGAAAACATTGCATCCCAAAAAAAACATCATGACGATATGTATATAAAACAAGTACATTAGTAGCTTCACTTGCATAATATCTTCAATAACAACCACATCAAGAAACCAATACTAAATGGAAGTAACATATCAAATCAAGCATTACATCGTTAACGACATACCCCATCAAACCATAAAGGGATTTGGAGCAAGGAAGTTCTAGTCATCTATACAATAAAATACTAATATGAAAGAGATACGAACCCATACCCTTCCTATATGTGCAAGTGTGTCAAATTTATCTTCAAATTGCGTAGAATCTAAAGCCTATCCTCCGATACCAACTGTAACACCCCGGGGTCCACCAACACCCCGGAATGCTACTGAACAACACTTCTGACATCTATATATAAAATTTCGGCAGCATCTCCCTTGCAAAATTGCATAAATGAGGGGGCAACAGTGTATAAACATATATCATGACAAAAACATACTAAGTATTATTAATCGGCTAGCAAAGAGAAGTTAAACATACGACATGAAGTGAAATAACTAGTGCGCACGACTAGTTAAAAAAACTTCCTTTGACAATAAGTTTCTAATTAAATCATGGATGCGCCTGGGCAGCGTTATTGTGAGAGTGAAAGTGGACGTGCTGCTACTCCCCTCATTCCCAACATGTATCAAGTACCTGCATTGAGTAATGCAAGAGTGAGATGACACATCTCAGCAAGTAAAATAATATCAAACTGTTTAACCACATAAGAACATTGTTTTACCACCACTTGATTCCACAACCTTCTTATTACGAAGGTGCAGCACGTATACAACGTACAACACACCTAGTCACCACACCTCGCAGGTAGAAACCACAATAGTAACATAGTAATGTCACACTTCATATATACCTCATGAGTGCAAATGTCTGCAAATGCAAGGATGACTTCTGCCTTCATACCTCTAAGGATATGAAGCCGCATCGTACCCCTCCTCGGGCAACGTACGATGCTAAAAAATGTACCGGTACGGTCGGACCATAAGATCACGACATAACTTCAAAATGCAAGATGGATGATGCGATGAGCATGTCATGCCTACAACACTTCATATTACGTGATTCAAAAAAAATACTTCAACTTCATCCAAGATGGGAATCAACCACATATATCATTACCAAATTATGATCATCCACAATATTAGACAATTGAGAATTAATACTTCCAAACAAATAAACTTCATCATAGAATTCAATGATTAACATAATTGAAACTTATGCATACTCAATGTCAGGGAATAGGATGCAACCCAAACGGTAGCAACCACCACTGTATTTACTTGCCTTTACCGGAAGTTCGGGCAAATCACTAAGTACGATCGGGGAGTCCACCACCTATTTTTGACACACAACTTAGTGCACCAATTTCACATAATCAGGCTCATAAACGACGCCGCACCTACGCACAAACTCAAACCCCGCCGCGGGTAACATCTCTCCCCACACCCACCAAACTGCAGCGGCGCTGCTTAATAATTTTATAACTTTAAAATTATGACATCAGTGGTAACAAACAAAAACTCCAGAGGCATCTACATGAAATTCCCCACAAGTTTTGTATACAATTTATAATTAAATTCCAACATCTGATTAGCCTAAAACAGTCCACAAGATGAACCCTGTAATCTGTTTTTTTGTCTTTTGGACAGCGACATACCCGGATTCAAACAGCGATATCTTTTAAAATATAATTCCAAATCAAGCGCATAAGTACTCATTGGAAATATAAGACAAAGCCCTACATGATTATCATACTGGTTAACACTAATTACCCACGAAAAATTCCCAGAAACTGCTAATACTACTGCTGTTCACCCAACTGAAAAATCTGTTTTTTTGGACAGCAACATAACCGGATTCAAACAACGATATCTCCTAAATTATAACTCCAAATTGAGCGCATAAGTACTCGTTGGAAAGGTATGACAAAACTCTACATGATTCTCCCACTGATCCCCACTAATTGCCCACGAAAAATTCCCAGAAATCCTTAAAACTACTGCTGTTCGTCCACCCACTAAATTTCTGGACAGCACCTCTACCAAATCGCATAGATAAACATGTAACCAATTGGATTGCAGCACAAATACAACAAAATGACCACGAAAATCACCTTGGGTTCCTCCTTTCCTCCTTCTTTTCTTCCTTCTTCCTCCCTCCAAACTCCCATGGAAGACTCGCACCCACACGACGGACACCAAGCGGGGAGGTTCCACCTTGATGAGGAAGAGGTGGGGGGGGCTAGGGTTGAGGGGTGGCGCTGCAATCACTTGGGGAAGAAGGAGAGGGATTGGGGCGGCTGCAAGAGTGGAAGAGAGAGGGGAGGGGCGGCCAAAGGGGTGGGGGAGTGAGAGGGAGGGGGCGGCTAGGGTTAAGGGGGGGAAACTAATGGGCTTCCCACCGCCGGATCGAGATCCATGGCCCAAACTCGCTCTCACGTCTGCTCCCGACCCCAGCGCACAAATCCAACAAGTATTCTACTGTTTTATTGGTGAATGCTTCCTAAAAAACTCCAACCCCAACTACACAGATCACGAAAGAAAAGGAAAAATACATTTAACTTCTTTTCAGAAAATTTGGTATCACACATAGTGATTGCTCTGCTAAGGGTGGGGTTGACAAGGTTCATTCGATTTGGTTTCGTTAGTCACCCCCTTAGGGAGGAGTACTGTGTGTGTACGACTGGTGAAACCAACATGAAGGCTACACAACAGGAGAATCTTTGTAAAGGCTACATAGTGAAACCTTGCCGACTCACCTTGGTAGTGTTTGAGGGTTCGATCGACCCAAGGCAAATAGGGATCACGACTCGTTGGTAAAGTGTGCAACCTCTACAAAGGGTTAGAAACTAGTATATTAGTCACGCTCACGGTTAAGAGCAGCCTTGGTCTTCTCTTTGATTAGAGATACTCTAGATACATTTATGTTGATGGTTTAATGATAATGGCTATACTTATGATTTCTAGTACTTTCCTCTCTAAGGAGGTGCTTTTTGAGATATCAACTTGGGTTCTATGATAAAACTTGGCTTCTACTAATGATAAATATTTGACCAACTAAAAGCAACTACTTTGAGCTTAACCCCATATACGGCTAGTCCACTTCAACCAAATGAGACATTTGCTGAGTACGTTGATGTGTACTCACCCTTTCTTAAACACCAAACACCAGGTTGTCCACATTGTAGCCATTTTTTAGGAGAAGATGTAGGCACACAGAGGATTTTTAGGAGTTTCAGGACATCGAGGAGTTCTAAACTAGATTAGTGGTGAACCCCCAGTTAGCTCCCTGCGAAGGCCTTGTCTTTACTATGTTTTGTTTAACACTTTGATTTCTGTTGAAGTTAATGACTATGTGGATGTTTTGGACATCATGATACAATAAAGTAATACTTCTTTGCGCTATTATTTGAGCATTGTGTGATGATGTCCAATTATGTAATCACTGTGTACGTGAATTTCTGATCCTGGCATGTACATGGTTCACATTCGGTTTGTCTTCCAAAACCGGGTGTGACATAAGTGGTATCAAAGTCGTGCTGACTATAGAACCACTAACCTAGAGTAGAATGACGTTCTAAGGATTATGGACCCTTATTCTCACCATGACCTTTGGTGTCACTTCAAAAGTCGATCATCTCGACCAACCCTATGCTTCACTATTGTATATATTACACCTTGCTAAACTTTTATTTGATTTTATCTTCTATTCTATTTATGGTTTACTTGCTGGTCCTATTCACTCTATTCTTATCCTTATTCTTATGGTGTCTTTTGTAGATGGCTCGCCTTAGCTACATTGCTTGTAAGTCAGTGATTCCTTTCCTGCCTTCTCGTCTTGCGAAGCGCCGACTTCTCTGCATAGTGACTAGTCAGTCGAGTCACCTGAAGAGGCTGCACCACCGCCTACGCGAGGAGAAGGAACGCCGGCATCGAGAGAAGGAGTAATAGGACTCTTCCTCCCCACCTCAGTAGAAGGTAGAGTCTATGAGGTGTCCCTCCCCTATACCCCAGCTGGAGGCACCCCCTGCACCACCACAAGGCATCTCAGCTGCTGGAGGAGCTACTAGAGAAGATCCCGATGGAGTCGACGACTGTGGAAACTCATACCACAGTACCAAGCTTTTCGAGGAGCAGGAGTTGGAAGGATGGTTTGCCTGACCCATCACCCACGATGCTGCTCGTGGTTGTCTCTTTCACGACGCACTCGACACCCTGTTGCATCGGGCTTTAGACTGACACATCTGGTCGATCGAGTATTATTGTGTAGTTGAAAGGGAATTAGGCTTACACCTATTTCCAAATTGATTTTGGTGGTTGAATTGCCCAACACAAATAATTGGACTAACTAGTTTGCTCTAGTCTATAAGTTCTACAGGTGCCAAAGGTTCACAATAAGTCAATAAAAAGACCAAGAATGGGTTCAAACAAAGAGAGCAAGGGACAACCGAAGTGTGCCCTGATCTGGCGCACCGGACTGTCCGGTGTGCCACCGGACAGTGTCCGGTGCACCAGGGGACTCCAAGCTGAACTCTTCACCTTCGGGAAATCTAAGAGGCACTTCGCTATAATTCACCGGACTGTCCGGTGCCCCAGGGGAGAGCGACTCTGAACTCTCCATCTTCGGGAATCCGCTCCGCTAAAATTCACCGGACTGTCCGGTGTAACACCGGACTGTCCGGTGAGCCAGCGGAGCAACGGCTACTTCGCGCGCAACAACTTACAAGAGCTCTAGCATTCAATTCTAGACACACAAAAGAGATCAAATCCTCTCCCAATTCCACACAAAGCTTTAGTGATTAGAGAGAGTGATTACTGTGTTCATTTGAGCTCTTGCGCTTGGATTGCTTCTTTTTCTCATTCTTTCTTGCGATCATCTCAATTGTAATCAAGGCAAGAGACACCAATTGTGTGGTGGTCCTTGTGGGGAAGTTTGTTCCCGTTTGATTGAGAAGAGAAGCTCACTCGGTCCGAGGGACCGTTTGAGAGAGGGAAAGGGTTGAAAGAGACCTGGTCTTTGTGACCACCTCAACGGGGAGTAGGTTTGCGAGAACCGAACCTCGGTAAAACAAATCCTCGTGTCTCACTTCTTATTCGCTTGCGATTTGTTTTTACACCCTCTCTCGGACTCAATTATATTTCTAACACTAACCCGGCTTGTAGTTGTGATTAACTTTGTAAATTTCAGTTTCGCCCTATTCACCCCCCCCTCTAGGCGACTTTCAATTGGTATCAGAGCCCGGTGCTTCATTAGAGCCTAGCCGCTCAAAGTGATGTCGGGAGATCACGCCAAGAGGGAGATGGAGACCGGCGACAAGCCCGCTACAAGCCACGGGAAAGCTTCATCGGAAGAGTCCCGCAATAAAGGGAAGGGGAAGGAGAAGAAATCTTCTTCCCACACGTCGCATTGGAGAGGCGACAAGCACAAGAAGATGAGGAAAGTGGTCTACTACGAGACCGACTCTTCATCACCATCGACCTCCGGCTCCGATGCGCCGTCCGTAACTTCTAAGCGCCATGAGCGTAAGAAGTATAGTAAGATCCCCCTACGCTACCCCCGTATTTCAAAGCGTACTCCTTTTTGCTCTCTGTTCCATTAGGAAAACCACCGGTTTTTGACGGTGAAGACTATAATATGTGGAGTGATAAAATGAGGCATCATCTAACCTCACTCCACATAAGCATTTGGAATGTTGTTGAGTTTGGTGTATAGGTACCATCCGTAGGGGATGAAGATTACGACTCGGACGAAGTGGCCCAAATCCACCACTTTAACTCCCAAGCAACCACTATACTCCTCGCCTCTCTAAGTCGAGAGGAGTATAATGAGGTGCAAGGGTTAAAAAGTGCGAAGGAAATTTGAGACGTACTCAAGACCGCGCACGAAGGAGACGAGGTGACCAAAATCACCAAGCGGGAGACGATCGAGGGGGAGCTCGGTCGGTTTCGACTCAACCAAGGCGAGGACCCTCAAGCCATGTACAACCGCTTGAAGACCTTGGTGAACCAAGTGCGCAACCTCGGGAGCACTAAATGGGATGACCATGAGATGGTCAAGGTTATTCTAAGATCTCTCGTTTTTCATAACCCTACGCAAGTTCAATTAATTCGAGGAAATCCTAGATATACACAAATGACTCCCGAGGAAGTAATAGGTAATTTTGTGAGCTTTGAGTTGATGATCAAAGGCTCAAAGAAGATCATCGAGCTAGATGGCCCCTCCGCGCCCGAAGCACAACCGGTTGCATTCAAGGCAATGGAGGAAAAGAAAGAGGAGTCTAGATCAAGTAGACAACCCATTGATGCCTCCAAGCTCGACAATGAGGAGATGGCTTTAATCATCAAAAGCTTTCGCCAAATCCTCAAGCAACGAAAGGGGAAGGACTACAAGTCACGCTCCAAGAAAGTTTGCTACAAATGTGGTAAGCCCGGTCACTTTATTGCTAAATGTCCATTATCAAGTGATAGTGACAGGGACAACGACAAGAAGGGGAGAAGAAAGGAGAAGAAGAGGTACTACAAGAGGAAGGGCGGCGATGCCCATGTTTGCCGGGAGTGGGACTCCGACGAGAGCTCCACCGACTCCTCCGATGAGGACGCCACCAACATCACCGTCACCAAGGGACTTCTCTTCCCCAACGTCGGCCACAAGTGCCTCGTGGCAAAGGACGGCAAAAAGAAGAAGGTTAAATCCAAATCCTCCACTAAATATGAGTCCTCTAGTGATGATAATGCTAGTGATGAGGAAAAAAATTTGCGTACCCTTTTTGCCAACCTAAACATGCAACAAAAAGAAAAATTAAATGAATTAATTAGTGCCATCCATGAAAAGGATGAACTCTTGGACACCCAAGAGGACTTCCTAATCAAGGAAAACAAAAAGCATGTTAAGGTTAAAAATGCTTACGCTCTAGAAGTTGAAAAATGTGAAAAATTAACTAGTGAGCTAAGCATGTGTCATGATTTGATTGCCAACCTTAGAAATGAAAATGCTAGATTAATTGCTAAGGTTGATTCTAATGTTTATGATGATTCAATTTCCAATCTTAGAGATGATAATGCTAATTTGCTTGCTAAGATTGAAAAATTGAATGATTCTCTTGCTAGCCTTAAACATGAAAATGAAAAATTAATTGCTAAGGCTAAAGATTTTGATGTTTGCAATGTTACTATTTCTAACCTTAGAAGTGAAAATGATATATTACATGCTAAGGTTGTAGAATTAAAATCTTGCAAACCCTCTACATCTACTGTTGAGCATGTTTCCATTTGCACTAGATGTAGAGATGTTGATATTGATGCTATTCATGATCACATGGCTTTAATTAAACAACAAAATGATCATATAGCAAAATTAAATGCTAAAATTGCCGAGCATGACTTAGAAAATGAAAAATTTAAATTTGCTAGAAGCATGCTCCATAGTGGGAGACGCCCTGGCATCAAGGATGGCAATGGCTTTCAAAAGGGGGACAATGTCAAACTTAGTGCCCCTCCTAAAAGATTGTCTAACTTTGTTAAGGGCAAGGCTCCCATGCCTCAGGATAACGAGGGTTACATTTTGTACCCTGCCGGTTATCCCGAGAGCAAAATTAGGAGAATTCATTCTAGTAAGTCTCACTCTGGCCAAAATCATGCTTTTATGTATAAGGGTGAGACATCTAGCTCTAGGCAACCAACCTGTGCTAAGTTGCCTAAGAAGAAAACTCCCAGTGCATCAAATAATCATGACATTTCATTCAAAACTTTTGATGCAACTTATGTTTTAACTAACAAATCCGGCAAGGTAGTTGCCAAGTTTGTTGGGGGCAAACGCAAAGGATCAAAGACTTGTGTTTGGGTGCCCAAAGTTCTTGTGTCTAATGCCAAAGGACCCAAAACTGTTTGGGTACCTAAAGTCAAGAACTAAATTTGTTTTGTAGGTTTATGCATCCGGGGGCTCAAGTTGGATCATCGATAGCGGGTGCACAAACCACATGACAGGGGAGAAGAAGATGTTCTCCTCCTACGAGAAAAAACCAAGATCCCCAACGAGCTATCACATTCGGGGATGGAAACCAAGGTTTGGTCAAAGGTTTGGGTAAAATAGCTATATCTCCTGACCATTCCATTTCCAATGTTTTTCTTGTTGATTCATTAGATTACAATTTGCTTTCCGTTTCCCAATTATGTCAAATGGGCTACAACTGTCTATTTACTGATGTTGGTGTCACTGTCTTTAGAAGAAGTGATGATTCAATAGCATTTAAGGGAGTGTTAGAGGGTCAGCTATACTTGGTAGATTTTGATAGAGCTGAACTCGACACTTGCTTAATTGCTAAGACTAACATGGGTTGGCTCTGGCATCGCCGACTAGCCCATGTTGGAATGAAGAATCTTCATAAGCTTCTAAAGGGAGAGTACATTTTAGGATTAACAAAAGTTCATTTTGAGAAAGACAGGATTTGTAGCGCATGCCAAGCAGGGAAGCAAGTTGGTGTCCATCATCCGCATAAGAACATCATGACGACTGACAGGCCACTGGAGCTCCTACACATGGATCTATTCGGCCTGATTGCTTACATAAGCATCGGCGGGAGTAAGTACTGTCTAGTTATTGTCGATGATTATTCTCGCTTCACTTGGGTGTTCTTTTTGCAGGAAAAATCTCATACCCAAGAGACCTTAAAGGGATTCTTGAGACGAGCTCAAAATGAGTTCGGCTTAGGGATCAAGAAAATAAGAAGCGATAACGGGACGGAGTTCAAGAACTCTCAAATCGAAGGCTTCCTTGAGGAGGAGGGCATCAAGCATGAGTTCTCTTCTCCCTACACACCACAACAAAATGGTGTAGTGGAGAGGAAGAATAGAACTCTATTGGATATGGCAAGGACCATGCTTGATGAGTACAAGACTTCGGATCGGTTTTGGGCCGAGGCGGTCAACACCGCCTGTTACTCCATCAACCGATTGTATCTATACCGAATCCTCAAGAAGACATCGTATGAACTCCGAACCGGTAAAAAGCCCAATATTTCATATTTTAGAGTCTTTGGTAGCAAATGCTTTATTCTTGTTAAAAGAGGTAGAAAATCAAAATTTGCTCCTAAGACTGTAGAAGGCTTTTTACTAGGATATGATTCAAACACAAGGGCATATAGAGTCTTTAACAAGTCCTCAGGACTAGTTGAAGTTTCTTGTGACGTTGTGTTTGATGAGACTAACGGCTCTCAAGTAGAGCAAGTTGATCTTGATGAGATAGGTGACGAAGAGGCTCCGTGCATCGTGCTAAGGAACATGTCCATTGGGGATGTGTGTCCTAAGGAATCCGAAGAGCCTCCAAAAGCACAAGATCAACCATCCTCCTCCACGCAAGCATCTCCAACAACTCCAAATGAGGATGAGGCTCAAGTTGATGAAGGAGAAGATCAAAGAGATGAGCCACCTCAAGATGACGGCAATGACCAAGGGGGAGATGCAAATGATCAAGACAAGGAGGATGAAGAACCAAGACCGCCACACCTAAGAGTCCACCAAGCAATTCAATGAGATCACCCCGTCGACACCATCCTCGGCGACATTCATAAGGGGGTAACCACTAGATCTCGTGTTGCACATTTTTGTGAGCATTACTCTTTTGTTTCCTCTATTGAGCCACACAGGGTAGAGGAAGCACTTCAAGATTCGGATTGGGTGGTGGCGATGCAAGAGGAGCTCAACAACTTCACTAGGAACGAGGTATGGCATTTAGTTCCACGTCCTAACCAAAATGTTGTAGGAACCAAGTGGGTGTTCTGCAACAAGCAAGATGAGCATAGTGTGGTGACAAGGAACAAAGCCCGACTTGTGGCTAAGGGATACTCCCAAGTCGAAGGTTTGGATTTTGGTGAAACCTATGCACCCGTAGCTAGGCTTGAGTCCATTCATATATTATTAGCCTATGCTACTTACCATGGCTTCAAGCTTTACCAAATGACGTGAAGAGTGCCTTCCTCAATGGACCAATCAAGGAAGAGGTCTATGTTGAGCAACCTCCCGGCTTTGAAGACAGTGAGTATCCTAACCATGTCTATAGGCTCTCTAAGGCGCTTTATGGGCTCAAGCAAGCCCCAAGAGCATGGTATGAATGCCTAAGAGATTTCCTTATTGCTAATGGTTTTAAAGTCAGAAAGGCCGATCCTACTTTATTTACTAAACCTCTTGCAAATGATTTGTTTGTATGGCAAATTTATGTTGATGATATTATATTTGGGTCTACTAACGAATCTACATGTGAGGAATTTAGTAGGATCATGACACAAAAATTCGAGATGTCAATGATGGGGGAGTTGAAGTATTTCTTAGGATTTCAAGTGAAGCAACTCCAAGAGGGCACCTTCATTAGCCAAACAAAGTATACTCAAGACATTCTAAACAAGTTTGGGATGAAGGATGCCAAGCCCATCAAGACACCCATGGGAACCAATGGGCATCTCGACCTCGACACGGAAGGTAAATCCATAGATCAAAAGGTATACCGGTCGATGATAGGTTCATTACTCTATTTATGTGCATCTCGACCGGACATTATGCTTTCCGTATGCATGTGTGCAAGATTCCAAGCCGACCCTAAGGAAGCTCACCTTACGGCCGTAAAACGAATCTTGAGATATTTGGCTTATACTCCTATGTTTGGGCTTTGATATCCTAGGGGATCCACATTTGATTTAATTGGTTATTCGGATGCCGATTGGGTAGGGTGTAAAATTAAAAGAAAGAGCACATCGGGGACTTGCCAGTTCTTGGGAAGATCCTTGGTGTCTTGGGCTTCAAAGAAGCAAAATTCCGTAGCTCTTTCTACCACCGAAGCCGAGTATATTGCCGCAGGCCATTGTTGCGCGCAATTGCTTTGGATGAGGCAAACCCTTAGGGACTATGGTTACAAATTAACCAAAGTTCATCTTCTATGTGATAATGAGAGTGCAATCCGCATGGCGGATAACCCCGTTGAGCATAGCCGCACTAAACACATAGCCATTCGATATCACTTCTTAAGGGATCACCAACAAAAGGGAGATATCGAGATTGCATATATTAACACTAAAGATCAATTAGTCGATATCTTTACCAAGCCACTAGATGAACAAACTTTTAACAAACATAGGCATGAGCTAAATATTCTTGATTCTAGGAATTTCTTTTGATGTCTTGGACACATAGCTCATAAATATACCTTTGATCATATCTCTTTTATATATGCTATGACTAATGTGTTTTCAAGTGAATTTCAAACCAAGTCATAGGTGTATTGAAAGGGAATTGGAGTCTTCGGTGAATACAAAGGCTTCCACTCCATAACTCATCCTTCGTCGTCGCTCCGAGCAACTATCCATCTTTGGTATAATCTTCACTCATATGTTATTTACCGAAGGGGGAGAAAGTAGCAAAAGGGCTTATATTTCACTCAAAGTATCCGTTTTTGGCGATTCATGCCAAAGGGGGAGAAAGTATTAGCCCAAAGCAAAAGGACCGCACCACCACCTAATTTTAAAACATATGATTTTCAAATTGGTATCTCATTGTGTTCAAAAGAGGGAGAAATTAGTATTTCAAAAATTATGTCTTAAAACCCTCTTGAACACTAAGAGGAAGATTTTATTGAGGGGGAGTTTTGTTTAGTCAAAGGAAAAGCATTTGAAACAGGAGAAATTTTCAAATCTTAAATGCTTCTCAAAAATCTTATTCATTTACCTTTGACTAGTTGCAAAATCTCTTTGAAAAGATTTTACAAAAGAATTTGCAAAAACAAAACATGTGGTGCAAGCGTGGTCCAAAATGTTAAAAATAAAAGAAACAATCCATGCATATCTTATGAATTTCTATTGGCTCAATTCTAAGTAACCTTTGCACTTACAATTATGCAAACTAGTTCAATTATGCACTTCTATACTTGCTTTGGTTTGTGTTGGCATCAATCACCAAAAAGGGGGAGATTGAAAGGGAATTAGGCTTACACCTATTTCCTAATTGATTTTGGTGGTTGAATTGCCCAACACAAATAATTGGACTAACTAGTTTGCTCTAGTCTATAAGTTCTACAGGTGCCAAAGGTTCACAATAAGTCAATAAAAAGACCAAGAATGGGTTCAAACAAAGAGAGCAAGGGACAACCAAAGTGTGCCCTGGTCTGGCGCACCGGACAGTGTCCGGTGCACCAGGGGACTCCAAGCTGAACTCTTCACCTTCAGGAAATCTCAGAGGTGCTTCGCTATAATTCACCAGACTGTCCGGTGCACCATCGGACTGTGTCTAGTGCCCCAGGGGAGAGCGACTCTGAACTCGCCAGCTTCGGGAATCCGCTCTGCTAAAATTCACCGGACTGTCCGGTGTAACACTGGACTGTCCGGTGAGCCAGCGGAGCAACGTCTACTTCGTGCGCAACGGTCGACTACAATGCATTAAATGCGCGCCAGCGCGCGCAGAGGAGCAGAGCACGCGCGGGTGGCACACCGGACAGCCTACAGGGCCTGTCCGGTGCACCACCGGACAGCCAGGCGTGCCCACAAGACAGAGCTCCAACGGTTGGAATCCTTCGGCCTGGTGACGTGGCTGGCGCACCGGACTGTCCGGTGCGCCATGCGATAGAAGCCTTCACCAAACAGCTAGTTTGGTGGTTGGGGTTATAAATACCCCCAACCACCCCACATTCAAGTCATCCAAGTTTTCGCCTTCCAACTACTTACAAGAGCTCTAGCATTCAATTCTAGACACACAAAAGAGATCAAATCCTCTCCCAATTCCACACAAAGCTTTAGTGATTAGAGAGAGTGATTGTTGTGTTCATTTGAGCTCTTGCGCTTGGATTGCTTCTTTTTCTCATTCTTTCTTGCGATCATCTCAATTGTAATCAAGGCAAGAGACACCAATTGTGTGGTGGTCCTTGCGGGGAAGTTTGTTCCTGTTTGATTGAGAAGAGAAGCTCACTCGGTCCGAGGGACCGTTTGAGAGAGGGAAAGGGTTGAAAGAGACCCGGTCTTTGTGACCACCTCAACAGGGAGTAGGTTTGCGAGAACCGAACCTCGGTAAAACAAATCCTCGTGTCTCACTTCTTATTCGCTTGCGATTTGTTTTTACACCCTCTCTCAGACTCGATTATATTTCTAATGCTAACCCGGCTTGTAGTTGTGATTAACTTTGTAAATTTCAGTTTCGCCCTATTCACCCCCCTCTAGGTGACTTTCAGTAGTCTACCATCACAGTCGTGGGAAGTACCCGGACCGCTGGGAGGTTACTTGTCTGGTACGCCGTTTGGAGGACTATCTCTAGGGTGCAGAGGCTTGCTCAAAGCACTATGTTATCTCTGAGAGGAACACTGTTGAGGCAGCCATGCAGGATGTTGCACGGTGTGCGCTCTCGCAGTATTGCTCTTCATTTGGTGGGATGGCTGATGGCCTTAACCTCAGATATTACCCCCGTCGTTTGACCAGCAATATGGGGGGTGTGATTATCTCACATGTTGCTGTCCTAGGTTGAGCAGCACGGTCAACCTAGTCTTTGTGCTTAACACTGAGCTGAACCATGCACTTAACAAGCTGAGTAGGGCTCGTGCTAAGATCTCAGAGCTGCGTGCTGAGCGTGCGGAGCACCGTCACCAGGAGGATGGTTCTCCCACCCCAATTGGGACTCAGCACCCGTACCGCTCACCGCCACGTGGACACCATGTTTATGGCACCCCCGAAAGTAGGACCAATATAGATCTAGATCCTTAGATCGTTAGTGTTAGAGTTTGTAATAAATTCTTAAGTCAAGTGTCTCAGTCTTAATTAGTTAGGATAGTTAGCTTATACTTTGTTTTCATGCTTGTCATGGTGAACCTATACTGGATTTGGATCTTTGTAATGACTGTCACCAAAATGTGGGTGTCCCTTGTAGTTTGGTTTAGCTAATAATGTTAATAAAGTTAGTTATTTAGTTGGGAAACCTTTTACTTCTACTTTCCTCTTTATCTCAGAAGATGTGTTTGGCTGTGTTGAGAATCAGTGAAGATGGTTGTTCATTCAATGTTATGAAGAACTCTATATGCCTTTTCTTATGCTGAAAGGTTACAAGATCAATTCTGATGTGTGAATGCCTTCTATAGATGTCTGACAATAGGTGCCAAGGAGAGAGGCATGCTCAGTAGGAGCAGCATGCCCCGCAGGATGAGGCACCCCAGCCGATGCCTCCCCCGCCTCCCCCGATGATAGTGGAGCAAATGTTCTTCTTGCAGACCCAGACAGTGCAACCTATCGGGCAGACTTTGGCAGCCATGCAACAAGCGCAACAAAAACTTCAGCCACAACCACAGTTTTGTATGGTCCCCGTCTGCTAAGGGGAGCAGCCCAGTCGTGGTGGTATTCATATCTTGCCACCCATGCCGACCCTAAAGCTATCACTTGGGAAGAATTCAAAGACAATTTCCGTCGGTATCATGTTCCAGAAGGCCTAATGATAGTGAAGAAGGAGTTCCTGTCACTGAAGCAGGGACCCATGTCCGTTAGTGAGTACCGGGATAGATTTCTGCAGTTGTCTCGCTATGCACCCGAAGATGTCAACACCGACGCAAAAAGGTAGTGTCGATTCATGAGAGGTATGGTTGATCCCCTGCATTATTAGTTGATGAATCACACTTCCCCACCTTTCAACATCTGATTAACAGAGCAATCAGGACTGAAAGAAAGAGCAAAGGGATGGAAGATGTTGGGGCGAAGGCGAAGACGCCACCCTTCGCTCGATGCCTTCGCCGACCTCACTGCACCAACAGAGACAAGGCAACTGGCAGACTTACCCTTCATCCCACACGTCGCTGGACGAAGACCTGTGACGAGGTCGTCTCATCTTGCGACCTCGTCCAACATGGAGGCCCACGTGTGATCCGACCCATTGTAACAGGCCCTGCGTGGCCGCTATGCATTACGGGCCTAATTTGTAAAGGTCTCCCTGTAATTACGGTCTGTAACCCCGCTTTATGGGAATATTCCGGGGATAACCTAGGTGCCTGAGGGCACATGCGTCCTTAACACTGGACGCTGGGCACTCAGATACCTATAAATACCCCCGCACAGTGCCCCTGAGAGGCTAGATTAACAAAGTTATTGCCATCTCGAGCAAAAACCTTGTTTACGTTGCTTCACTCCCCCGTTGGATCAACTTGCTCGAGAGAGCAAGTTCCAACATTAGGCGCCCACCGTTCGTGCTACGAAAAAACCACCCGCGATGGCACCCATGAAAGCTAGCTCGAAGGCTGACGAGGCTGCGAAGGCAGCACTTCTGGCCGAGAAAAAAGGCAAGGCCCTCGCCCTCGTCGACACCACCCACCAAGAGGCCACCGAAGATGACGCTCTCAGCAAGAGGCAGCGCAACGAACAACACACTCCTGAAGGCAGTCTCTGCACCTGCAGCTCTGGAGGACAACCGCAACCTCCCCCAGGCTTCGCTCCACCGGAGGGCGCGGACGTCATCGAGGACGGCGAAGTCATCGGTGTCTCAGCAGAAGAGCAGCTACAACTGCGCGCCTTGCGCATCAAGAACCACAATCTCCAGAAGCAAAAAGAGATACTTGAGGCCAAGCGCCAACGCGTGTCTGCACAAGCCAAGGTGCGGCAGATGATACGCGACGAAGAGCAGAAGGCTCAAGAGCTCGAACAAGAGATTGCGCTAATGCAGCGCGAAGGCCACCTCGGCCTGCAACACGGCCCACCCCTACAACAGCGCGCACAAGTCGAAGACCTATACTTCCCCCAGTGCGGCCACGCCATCCCACACGCCGCGGCATTCCAAGGTGTCAACTACCTCGATGAGCGAAGTCCCCTGGCGCCACACCTGCAAGTGACACCTTGGCCCGCCAACTTCCGGGCAAGGACCTATCCCAAGTACAACGGCAGCACTGACCCAGCATAGTACATCATGAGTTATCAGGTCACCGTTGCATCTTCCGTAGGGGATGACGCCACGATGGCAAAGTCATTCATCATCGCCCTCGAAGGCCCAGCCCTCACCTGGTACACCAGGTTGCCCCCGTTGTCCATCGACTCTTGGAGAAGCCTTCGGGACAAATTCCTGCTCAACTTCCAAGGGTACCACCCAGACACCGACGCCTTGGCTAAACTTTCACTCTGCAAGCAGCTGGAAAAAGAGACTCTGCAGGAGTACTACCGCAAGTTTCTGACCCTCAAATCACAACTGTCTTCGGTCGATGACCAAATCGCCATCCACTACGCCATCAGCGGCCTTCGGGCCGGCGTCCTTTACAGCCACTGCATCAGGGATCCGCCCAAAAACCTCCACGAGTTGTATCAGCTATTTGAAAAATATGCCAGATCTGAAGAGCTCCACCAGCGCAAAATCGAGTCTCAGAGGAAACCCAAGGACACTCCACAATCCAGCCGCACGTGGACGAGGCCTTCGCAGCCAGACTCCGGTCAGGACGGCCGCAATCAGCAGCAAGTGCACAACATCGCCAACCAGCACCCCGCTGGCGAGGCCCCTCGCCGCCAGGAATATCACCCCAGGGCCGCGGGAACGGAACTCGCGGTCGGGGCCGGGGACGTGCGCAGTAGCCGCGCCGATTTTACTGCCTGTTCCACGGCAAAGACTGCGCCCACCAAACCAGAGACTGCCGAGAGACAAAGGCCACTAGAGACAGGATGGCACGGGCGCAACCAGCCGACAACCCTAGAGTTGTCGTGCACATATATCAGCAACCCCCTCCGCCATACATCCACGGCCCCACTCCGCATGCACCGCACCACGCATACCAACACCACCAGGAAGTACAAATCGTACCTCCCCCACCCCACCTCCACACCAACAACAACAAAACATCCACCACCCCCATGCCCCAAAGCAAGAGGACTTCGCCGATCAGCTGTATCGCGGAGTCATTCATATGATCACTGGGGGGTCCAGCGCCGACTTCGACACGAAGCGGCAGAAACAGGACCACTACCGCAGCATCAACCACGTCGCCATCACCGGTCCAGTCATACAGACGAAGTGGTTCCATGTGCCGCTAACCTTCGACGCCCGAGACGTCGATCTACGCAGCGCCCCCCCACATCGACGCCATGGTTATCAACTGCAGCGTGGCAGGCTGGGACCTGCACAAAGTCCTAGTCGACAATGGCAGCCAAGCAGACATCATTTTCCTCCATGCCTTCGACCGCATGGGCATAAGCCACAACCTTCTCAAGCCTTCGGACATCCCGTTGTACGGTTTCGGCGGCAAGGGCACCTTTCCTGTCGGCAAAATAGAGTTACCTCTCTCCTTCGGTGTAGCACCCAATGCCCGAAGTGAGCAAGTCACATTCGATATCGTCGACATGGTGTATCCGTACAACGCCATTATGGGCCGGGGCTCCATCAACAAGTTTGAGGCAGCCATTCACGAACTTTACCTGTGCATGAAGATACCAGGTCCGCAAGGCGCCATCACGGTCTACGACAACCAGTAGACTGCGCGAAACATAGAGCGGGACTTCGTCCCCGGACAAAGAAACGTGCACTGCCTCACGGCCCAGGGCGAGGTCCCCGCGTCTGCCAGCCCAACTGACAAAGAACACGACAAAGCATAGCTACAGAGCAATGACGGGACCAAGACTGTTCCCCTCGACCAAGCCACGCCCAAGCAGACGGTCACCATCAGTGAAGACCTCACTTCGCATGACGAGGAGAAACTCCTCTGCTGCTTGTTCAAGAACAAAGACGTCTTCGCCTGGTCCGCCCTCGACCTGGTCGGAGTCAGTCGCTCCATCATCGAGCACAGCTTGGCAATCGACCCTTCGGTGAGACCGAAAAAATAGCGGCTCCGCAAAATGTCTGATGAGAAGATAGAAGCCGCCAAGGCCGAGGTACATCGCCTCCTGGAGGCCAAATTTATCGAGCCATTGGCCTACCCCACATGGCTCGCCAACGTTGTGATGGTGCAGAAAAGAGCGGCAAATGGCGGATGTGCATCGATTTCACCAGTCTCAACAAGGCCTACCCAAAGGACAACTTCCCGTTGCCTCGGATCGACAAAATAGTCGATAGCGCGGCCGGGTGCGAAGTCATGTCACTCCTCGACTGCTTCTCCAGCTACCATCAAATATACATGAAGGAGGAGGACAAGGCCAGCACCAGCTTCATAACACCCTTCAGCACGTATTGCTTCATCAGAATGCCGGAGGGACTCAAGAACGTCGGGTCCACTTTCTCCCGGCTTACCAAAACGGTGCTCGAGGGGCAAGTAGGCAAAAATATATTCACGTATGTGGACGACATCGTCGTCGCCAGCAGAAGCAAGGAGGACCATCTTGCTGACCTCGCCGAAACGTTTGCGAACATGCGGGACGCACGACTTTGCCTAAACCCCGAAAAGTGCGTCTTCGGCGTTCGCCAGGAGAAAATATTGGGCTACCTGGTGTCACACCGCGGAATCGAGGCCAACCCAACCAAAATTCAGGCCATCATCAACATGACGCCCCCGCAGTCAGCCAGAGACGTCCAACGCCTAACAGGCAGATTGGCCGCCCTTAACAGATTCATCTCCAAATCCGCAGAGCGAAGTCTCCCCTTCCTCAAAACTCTCCGCGGCGCAAAAGACTTCGCTTGGGGACCAGAGCAGGCGGCGGCCTTTGCCTCATTGAAACATTACCTGTCGGAATTGGCGGTTCTTACAAGCCCCGACTCTTCGCTACCCCTGTTGCTCTATGTTGCGGCTTCGCCACATGCGGTCAGCGCGGCACTGGTTCAAGAGCAGACAATAGAGGGCATAATCAGGCAATGTCCAGTTTATTACGTCTCCGAAGTGCTCACACCATCAAAATGTAATATGACAGAACTGGAAAAGATTGCCTATGCAGTTGTCATGGCTTCGCGCAAATTGCGCCACTATTTTGAAGCATTCAAGGTCCGGGTCACATCAGATAGAGGACTCGACGAATTGTTCAGAAACCCGGAGGCATCGGTCTGGATTGCCAAATGGGCGGCCGAACTCTCCGGCTACCACATCACATTCGAGCCCAGGACAGCCATCAAGTCACAAGTTCTAGCAGACTTCGTTGTCGACTGGACTGGGCCAACAACACAGCCGGACCCGTCCGCAGAGAAGGTTTGGACAATCCATTGCGACGGCTCATGGTGTCACGCGGGGGCAGGCGCTGCTGCAGTCATCACCTAACCCACCGGGGTCAAGCACAGATACGCGGCACACCTCAGCTTTGCTCTGGAATCTCACAGATGCACTAACAACATAGCAGAATACGAAGCTGCCATCCTCGGCCTCCGCAAACTAAGGGCCCTTGGTGTCACTACGCAGCGAAGGACACCGCACTCATGCAATACCTCGCGGCTATCCATAGTCTTGAGAGACAATTCAAAGGTTTCACCTTGCAGCATGTGAACCGGGCCAAAAATGAGGAGGCCGACGCATTGGCCAAGGCTGCCGCCAGAGGCGAGTCCCTGCCCTCCGACGTGTTCTACCATGTTATCGGCACGCCAGCCGTCCGCAACCCCGAAGGGCTCCAAATAACCAATGACATCGAGGGCCACCGCATAGTCAACCTTATTATGACTGAAGACTGGCGGGCACCAATAACCCTGTTTCTACAGGGGTACTACCATCCAACCGACATCAAAGAGGCCAAGCGCCTCAAACATCGAAGCCGGGACTTCGCACTAATTGAAGGACAGCTTTACAAGAAGGGGGTCAGTCAACCCATGCTCAAATGTGTCACCGAGACCGAAGGTGTCCAAATCCTGCGCGAAGTCCACAACGGGACTTGCGGCTCTCACGCAGGGCCAAGGGCCCTAGCCGCAAAGGTGATCCGTCAAGGTTTCTACTGGCCCGCAATGATCTGCGCCGCAAATCGGGTCACAAGGTCCTGCGAAGCCTGCCAGAAGTTTTCTCCTCGATCAGGAAGCCCTTCGCAATTCACGAAACTAATCGCCCACACATGGCCTCTCCAGCGCTGGGGCCTGGACATTGTCGGGCCCCTGCCCACGGCTCAGGGGAACCTCAAGTTCACCTTCGTCGCTGTCGAGTATTTTACCAAATGGATCGAGGCGAGGGCTGTATCCACAATAACATCAAAGACTGCACAGAAATTCTTCTCGCAAAACATTGTTTGCCGCTTCGGAGTCCAGTCCAAACTCACAGTTCACAATTGCAAGCAATTTGACAGCCAAGACTTTAAGGATTTCTGCTTCTCCATTGGCACCAAGCTTGCCTTCGCCTCAGTATACCATCCGCAATCCAACGGAGTTGTGGAACGCGCAAACGGCAAAATTTTCACAGCCGTCAAGAAGATGCTGCTCGACGATAAAAAAGGCAAGTTGGCCGAGTTGTTACCTGAAGCAGTCTGGGCATTAAACACGACTGAGTGCAGGGCGACAGGGTTCACCCCTTTCTGCCTCCTATATGGATTGGAGGCCATGACCCCGCAAGAAATAAAACATGGGTCCCCACGGACAGTCCCGTCAGCTATCCCCGACGTGGACGAGCCCACTTCAAAGGACCTCATCGATGGAGACCGTGTCTTCGCCCTGCAGGCCCTAAACAAATACCAGGCCCAGACAAAAGCATGGCGCGACCACACAGTCATCCCGAGGGAATTTAGCGAAGGAGACCTCGTACTCGTCCGAACAGCTCGGACAGAGTCCAGGGGCAAGCTGGAGCCCAAGTGGGAGGGCCCTTTCATCGTCAAGACGAAGGCGTCCCCCAGCGCATATAGGCTCGCAACGCCATTCGGCGAGGACTTGGAGCATTCCTGGAACATTGATAATCTCCGCAAGTTTTTTGTTTGACTCCTCAGGGCCAGCTCGCCCTTGTAATTCGCAAAAACAATTTTATTCTGGCCCGCACTCTTTTCCTCCCGGGGGTGCGGTTTTTAACGAGGCGGAGTCATGTAATATACAAGTGAAAAATCCCCCGCAAAAATCTATGTCGAAAAAGGACCGCGTCGACGGTCTTCGACATTCAACCAATACAAAGTCACCACGAGGGGCAGCGCTAGCCACCCTCGCGTGCGACACTCCTCGCAAAAGTCGCCTAAGGGAGCAGTTGGACTAGCACAACAAGTGCGAAAAATCGAAGTCTTCCTCAAAAAGACTACCCGCGCAAAAGTCGCCTAAGGGTGCAGCCGGACTAGCACAACAAGTGCGAAAAATTGAATTCTTCCTCAAAAGACTATCCATGCAAAAGTTGCCTAAGGGTGTAGCCGGACTAGCACAACAAGTGCGAAAAATTGAAGTCTTCCTCAAAAGACTATCCGTGCAAAAGTCGCCTAAGGGTGCAACCGGACTAGCACAACAAGTGCGAAAAATCGAAGTCTTCCTCAAAAGACTATCCGTGCAAAAGTCGCCTAAGGGTGCAGCCGGACTAGCACAACAAGTGCGAAAAATCGAAGTCTTCCTCAAAAATACTATCCACGCAAAAGTCGCCTAAAGGTGCAGCCGGACTAGCACAACAAGTGTGAAAAATCGAAGTCTTCCTCAAAAGACCACTCGTGCAAAACCCTACACCAAACTGTCCGCGCAAAGACCGACTACAGGTGCAGCCGGACCGACATAATAAACGTACTAGACCAAGTGCGCAACGCCTTTATGAACATAACCGGATGCGCGAAGGCGCACAACCTCATCATACAAACTATAGTCACATATGTACAGCGAGGGCATCACACCTTACATCGGTTCAACCTTCGGAATAATTCCCATCTCCCTATAGTTAAATAGCTTTATCCTAAGCTCCTCACCCTCAAAAAGACTTCGCAACTCCCCCGCACCTGCACTCGCCCAGCCGGCGAGGACAACAATTCCTGCTTGCCAGCCCTGCCCACACGAAGCCGACCGCCATCCACCTCACTCACTCTACGCTTCGCAACCGCCCTTCGCCGCCTACGCCCAGCACTCGGACCAGGCACAACTCCAGCATCCGCAGCACGCGGCGAAGCCTCTGCCGCTGCCACATCCAAGGCCGCAAAGTAATCCAAGTCCTCATCCGAACACTCTTCCGTCCACTCAACCGAGCTCCCAGGGTCACCAAAGTCAGAAAACTTAGAAGCAGACTCATCTGATTCATTCCCAGCATCCACGGTCGAAGCCGCCACAAAATTAGCAGTAGCGGTTGCGTGCGCAGGCCCAAAATCTTGAACCTGCGCAGCAACCAAGGTTCAGCAACATAGACAAAATTCTCTAACTACCCACACACACTAAGCCACCTGCGAAGACCTAGCCGCCGTGGGGTCCTCCGCTGCCGGCTCCGTCACCGTCTTCGGGGGATCCTCAGCCCTCGGCACAGCGGTTGGCGACGAGCCACCACCGGACACAGTAGCCGCAGGGGCAGCGAGGGAGCCCTCGCCGGTTTCTGGGGGCGGCGCCGGGTCGACCGCGGCCTCGGCCGCCTCCGGGTTCGCCTCCGCTTCGGGCCGCACACTGTTCAAAGGTCCGAAGTCCTCCACGTTCTCGGCACGCGCCCCCTACAACACAGCACACCAATTCAGCAAGACCACGTATAACCCACATTCAACAACACTAAACAAAAGATAAACATTACCTGATCCCTCGCGTGGTTGGACCACTCCCTAACCACCTCCCGACCGTGGGGGCCCCACATCCGGTCAAAGAGGGCTCCCGCGGAGTCCTTCAGCTCACGGTCCTCGACCTTGTAAATCTCGCGCTCAAAATCTTCATCAGATCGGTCGAAGACCTCATAGTGACTGCACCCTTCGCGGGACAGCGCACTCATCGCCCCTTTGCAGGTGACGAGGGAGGCAAAAGACATAAATCCCTCCACAATGGTTAGGAGCGCTAGCAATTCCTCTTGCAGCCACTCGAGGCAGCGAAGGCCTGACTCTCGGTCGGGCACTTCGAAGTCAGCGGTCCGCACGCCCAGCTCGCGGTATGAATCCATGAGCTGTTTGCGCGTCCGCTCAACTTTCGAGCGCGTAGAAGCCTCGGCCCTCTCCATGCGGGCCTGCAGAGTGTTGAATCACGCCTCCCATTCCTCGGCACGCTGGCTGGCGAGACTACCATCCACCTGCGCCAAATTGGCCTCCGCCTGCGCCGACTGTGCTTTGGCAAGGGCCTGATTAGCCTCCCTCCTCTCCTCCACCAGCTGGCGCAGGAGGTCAGTCCTCTCGCCCTCCAGGGCGGCCACCTTCTTCGCCAGCTTGCGGCACTTGCTATCAGCGGCCGACTTTTCCCGGATGGCGTCAGCATGCTGCGCCTGAAGTCTCTCGACTTCGGCAGACACAACTGCCGTAAGGGCCCCCGACGCCACGCGGTCAACGAAGTCGGCCGCCTAAAAAACACACATAAGACCACAATCCCCATGAAAGCGGTAAACACCGAAGTCTAGCTCAACTTACTTAACTCAGCCGCTGCGACGCCTCCCTCAGCCGGCGGGACACAGTGCCCGCCTCGTCCTTGATGGCAGTGAGCGCCGAAATCTCACCGCCAGGCACCGCGGCAGACACCGTGGTCG
Organism: Zea luxurians; assembly: GCA_029449295.1. Classification (NCBI taxonomy): domain Eukaryota; kingdom Viridiplantae; phylum Streptophyta; class Magnoliopsida; order Poales; family Poaceae; genus Zea; species Zea luxurians. The sequence goes on along the minus strand of JAOPSE010000024.1, from coordinate 30,337,443 downwards.
CCACCGCAGGCGGAACAACAACAAGTTGCCCCTCGCCCGATCCTGCAACATATCAACAGTCAAAAAAAAAATCTCGGGCCAACGACTTACCAACAAGATAATCGTCCACACTAATTGTTGGGGACTTGTTCTCAAATGCTATGAATCAAGAACAAGGCAACATAGAATGTTAAATATCAAAGCCCTTCGTCCTTCAGATCATTATTTCCCTTCGGATATAATGAATCTAGGACGAAGGTCATGAAGGACATATCTTTATGATCATGATAAAAGATAGAGAACATTCATACACAGTACAGAAAGTAACATAATTTCTGTAAACATTATTATTAATCTATTTCCATTTATATTACTTATGTAAACAATAGTAAATTACAAATGTACCTTCGGTTTGAAGGAATGAGAATACAGGCGTGACGCAAAAGTGAATGCCAAGTCAGCGTGAACAGTACAGGAATACTGTTCACCTATTTATAGGCACGGGTCTCAGCCCATGCAAAATTACATTAATGCCCTTTACATTTATCAATAACTATATAGTAATTCTTCGAGGTCTAATTTGGCTTTTCATCTTTAAGTCGGTTTCCCTTTCCCGACGTTATGCCGAAGCTCTTCTGCACATAGCTTCGTGATCATCTTATCCTTCGTCGTGATCGCCGTCCCAGTCAAGCTTCGTCTTGACCATGCTTCTGTATATCCGCAACCTGATTCCGAAGATACCTGCTCGCATACTTAGAAAACATTGTCAAATCACGCTTTTGAGGACCTTCGGAAGCCGAAGGCCCCCAACAGTAGCCCCTCGCAATATTAATTTTGCTGTAATGATAAATTCATATTGCGATATGGACGAAGGCCTTAAGCCGAAGGTCCGAAAAAACACCTTCTCTTTGCTAGAATAGCAACAGTCTTTGACAAGCGGGACCCTCCAGTTTCCAACGCTCTGGGCGTACAAATAAGAGCTCATCCCGAGTTATTTGACACACTCTCTTGCCAACTGTTTTTACTGACCCAACATTTAGCCTACGCGCAACAGCCTTTGCTCGGCCTTTTAAATTTTAAGGCTTCGGCGTTGAGAGCACTTTCTTAGCGTTTGCAAGGATGTCTGAAGATAACAAAGCTGTTGGTGGTTCGAAGCTGAGTCTTTCTGAGGAAATGCATCTGGGTTTTCTTCAATCTATGTCGAAGACTAATACAGAGAAGATCACTAAAGAAATTTTGGAAGGTTTATCTGAAGATACTGGTGACTGCGACAGCTATGATGTGGATAGTGGTGGTGAAGACTCCGAAGATGACCTTGGCGACCAAGCCATGCGGTTTTCGGCAAATCAAGTATTAAAGAAAATCATCTTGTCAACATGAGGGGAAGATATTTCCGGGACTTGTCCGTTGTGAGGGCCGACGAAGGAGAGAAGACTTGTCCAACTCCTGAGGAAAATGAAGTCGTAGTATTCCGAAGCTTCTTAAAAGCTGGACTACGATTTCCCCTAAGCAGTTTTGTTGTAGAGGTGCTGAAGATATTTGAAATCTACCTTCACCAACTTACCCCCGAAGCAATCATAAGGATGAATATCTTCGTGTGGGCCACGAGAAGCCAAGGCTTGGAACCTGATGCGAAAAGCTTCTGCAACATACACGAATTGTTATACGAGACAAAAGCCCTGGGGTAAGGAACAATATCACAACAACTTTGGCTGCTACAGCTTCGGCTCCCGGTCTGGGTCAAGCTGCCCAGTGCCGACCTTTCGAAAGAGATGGCCTGGCGACTGGATGACGGAATGGTTTTACGTGAAGAATGACTTGAAATCTCGAGAAGATATAAAGAAGATCATTATGCGTCCCATCTGGCAACGCTTCGGCCTGCGGAGGCCGAAGGTGGAAATGAATGAAGCAGCCGAAGAATGTCAGAGAGCCTTCGGAGTTGTTTGCTCTTTTATTGGGACGAGGGATTTGGTCCAAGAACCCATTGCCTTCAGAGTATGGCCGCTTGAGGAAAAATGGGAAATGCCGCTGGAAACCATTAAAGAGACTGACGAAGGTGGACTAGTCAGGCTGAAGTACACTTTTAAGTTTGGAGATAAATTCGTTGAGCCAGATGATGACTGGCTAAAAAGCATTGAAACTGTAAGTGATGAACTGCTTGGAGTATATTCAAAGGCCGAAGATACTGCATTGTCAGCAGCTTTCGGAGGCCGAAAAAAGAAAAGACTGAACCGAGTATTTGACGCAATTGGGTTCGTGTACCCCGACTACCATTATCCAGTGCGGGGTCAAAAAAGAAAGAACACTTCTTCTGCGAAAGAAACTGCTTCAGCCGCTCCTAGTGAGCCGGCGCCGAAGAGGAAAAGGGTAAAGGTTCTCACACACCGGCCACATTACATTGAACTAGCCACAGTGCCTGAGCTCGCCGGTGAGACCTCTTCGGCCCCCGAAGCTAAGGAATTAATTCTGCTGCCAGAAATCAAAGAGCTGGCCGAAGTGCCAGCAACAGAAAAATTGGAAGAACCAAAGACTCTACTGCCAGAAATCAAAGAGCTGGCCGAAGTGCCAGCAACAGAAAAATTGGAAGAACCAAGGACTGAAAAAGAAAAAACATCATAAGTTTTGGTGCCGAAAGGTCCAATCGTAACCCCAAAAAGAAAAAGAATGGTTAATGTATTAGATGTTTTGGAGACAATTAAATCTTCAAGCATAACTCCAAAGAAAACTGTTGAAACTTCTGAAGTGTCTACTGAAGCCTTTGGTGCCGAAGCTTCAAAGCAACAATTTGAAACTGAAGCTGGGCCCTCAGAGCCAACCAAGGTAAAACCTTTTGAAACCGAAGGAACAAACATTGCAGAGGCAGCCGAGAAAATAAAAATATCAGAGCCAATTTTGGTTGAAGAAACCGACACTGCTGCCCCCGAAGCACCTTCAAAAATATATGATTATATTGTGCGACACGCTTCGGGAAAGAAATTATCCGAAGAAGAGATTTTTGAAGCTAATCACTATGCCAAAGAATTGAAATATCCGAAGGGGGCACTAGTGTTCAATGGGACAGACGAAGATGACTTCCTATACTGCCTCCCAAACAACAAAGAATTATCTGTCTGCCGGCAAATGGCTAGAAGCATGGGGTTTCCGAAGCTTGAAGCTGGATTATGCGCTATGACGAAGGAGGATCTTGCGGTTAGCCTTGCATACAATAGCCTGAAGGTACGAGAACTGCATGTTTGGAAATTTTATAATTTGCAACTCATTCTTTTATTCTTATACCAACTCTTTTACATATAGGGTTTAATACTAAGCAACGCGTTGAGAGCGCAAAAGAATGCCGAAGACGAGAGCTATGAAATTGCTTTCAACAACCTACGATCAGAGGTTGTTAAACTGAGAAACGAAGCTCTGGAAATGGATAAAATTCTGGTTACATTGGTGGACAAGATAAAAGAAGACGAAGTTGCCTCAAAGGCCCAAGCTGAAGCCCAAAAGCGTGAAATTAAAGATCTTCAAAAACAGCTAGCTAGAGCTAAAGAAGAACGTATACTTGAAGAGACAAAACGAGAGCTTAGTGATCAATGGGCCGATCATTTGGAAATAAATGTTAAAGAGCTTCATGCATCCCAGAGAAAATGCTATGTTAAATCCATAGAATGTGTTAAGAAGATAAAATCCAGCTTCGCCAACGTTGGCGCATTCTCTAGTGAAGAGAATTTCTCAAGGGGCAATCCTGAAGGTCCGATTAAATGGATCAGTCACGAAGCTGAGGCCTTCGAGGAAATCCTGAATAGCCACGGTGACATATGTGCTTTTTTGGGTGCTAGAGGAATTGCTACTGTTTTGGAGAGGAAAGGTTGCGAGCATGTAAAATCCTTAGCGCAGTCCGAAGCTACTTTGTCCTCCGAAGACATTAAAGACCCCTCAGCCGAAGCAAGCATGGTCGGCGGAAAATTCTTCACCGATATCTGGGACAACAGTGGCCGAGAAATGGCGCAAGAAATTATTCAAAAGAGTGAAAAAGGCATCCACGATGCTAGAAAAGTAACAGAAGCTGCCGAGAAAAGTACAGAGCCCGAAGGGCAAATAGGTATTAATTAGTGGTTTTTATTATGTTGTAATTTTTAATTCCAGACTTTGCTCGCGGTTTGTAATAGTAATATAGCTGTATCTTCTCTTCCCTCAGAACCTGCTGAGGCATCTCCGGGCCCCCACCCGAAGGGGGACGATGAAATAATAAAAATGGCCGAAGCCATTATGGACAAGGTTGTCGACCAACTACTGAACGAAGCTGCAGAAATAGTTCTTAAGGAGGATTAAATGCTATTGTAGAAACATTTGGAACGTAACATGTGTAATACATTGTAACTTTGAATGTAATATATAATCTATTTATAGTTTAATTCTTTACGATGCATGAAATTTTGCACACATACCATTTTTTGAGCCTTCAGGGAAAAAACACCTTCCCTTCTTTTCATGCTTCGTGAAGAAAATCTTTTCTATATCACAAGAATTTTGCATACTTCTCTGATGAAGAATATCCAAGCTTCGTGAAATATTCTCCGAAGCTATAAAAAAGTTTTATGTTGCCTCTAAATGAAGCTACACTTCGTCTTGATTTATCTTGTGCCTTAGCACGATTTTCTCTTTTCCAAAATATTCTCCGAAGATCAACACTGTATCCCCTTCTTGTTCCACATGCAATATGCTGTATGATGCTTATGTTATGCAGAATGATGTGATGATGTTATGTTATGCAAAATGATATTTGTGCCGCAGATACATATCCCTGTAATAGAGCGCACACACTTTTTAAATCAGCGCTGACTTTTCGCTGTAAGCCTCCCTTAGGAGCTTCTTCGCCTTTTACGTTCAGCGGAATCAGCGTTTATTTTTCGCTGTAAGCCTCCCTTAGGAGCTTCTTCGCCTTTTACTTTCAGCGGAATCAGCGTTTATTTTTCGCTGTAAGCCTCCCTTAGGAGCTTCTTCGCCTTTTACATTCGGCGGAATCAGCGCTGACTTTTCGCTGTAGGTTCAGAAAACTTACACTGTGCTCCCTTAGGAACGACTTTTTACTGTTTCGAACAATTTGCACTGTGTCCGTTAGAACAAATTTTTGATAATACAAAGGTCCTTCATGCCACCATAAATTCGTATGCTTCGGCAACTCAAGCCTATGGAAAAGACATATTTTTATTATGGTAAAAGACAAAAGTGTTACAAGAAATTGAAAAACGATAAAAGACATATTCGTATGCTTCTCATAATTGTTCCTTATTAACAAAAAAAAGGTAATACTGAATGTAAAAATGCGAAAAAACTGCTGTTGAGGTAGGATATTTATCAATAAATGTGCTTCGACTCTGGCACAGTGCTATTGACTGTGCGAGCTTCGGACTCCTCTCTGAAGTCCCTCTGAAGGTGATTGTGCTGACTCCCTTCTGGCTGCTGTCCTCGCTGCATCGGCGGTGGCGGTGGAGGCTGCTGCCAAGATGCTTGGGGTTGGCTTGCCGAAGCAACAAAAGCTGCAGGGTGGTTGCCTACATATTCTGGAATATAAGGCAAATGATACGAAGCAGTATGCATGACCTGCTTCGGCTGACTTTGTTGCGCTGCTGCTTCTGCTATCTCCTTCTGCTTCTAGATGGTAACGTGGCACATCCTGGTGGTATGGCCCTTGTCTTCACCACAGAATAGGCAGTAAATTTTTCTTGCCTGATCTCCAAACCTTCCCCCGAAGCCCCTAGCGCCTCTGCCCCTTGGCACTGGCGGCCGAAAAGAACTTTGCTGCTGCCCCGAAGCTTGTGAAGAGTATTGTGGCCTTTGCTGCTGGCTCCCTCGATCATCACTTTGAGTAGAGTTATGAATTGACCTAACGTGCCTCGGGTGAAATCTTCCTCCGAAGCCCCTGGTCATTTCAGAGAACCTGAATGCTTCCTCCCTTCTTTGGCGGAAGTCATTGTCAGCTCGAATATATTCGTCCATCTTCTGGAGCAGCTTCTCCAAAGTTTGTGGTGGCTTCCTGGCAAAGTATTGCGCTGAAGGTCCCGGCCGAAGCCCCTTAATCATGGCCTCAATGACAATTTCATTGGGCACTGTTGGCGCCTGTGCCCTCAGACGCAGAAACCTTCGGACATACGCCTGGAGGTATTCTTCAGTGGTCCTGGGTACACTGGAATAGAGCTTGAGCAGTGACTGGCTTCGTCTGAAACCCTTGGAAGCTAGTTATCAACATATCCTTCAACTTCTACCAAGAAGTGATTGTCCCTGGCCGAAGAGAGGAGTACCAGGTCTGAGCAACGCTCTTGACGGCCATGACAAAAGATTTTGCCATGACTGCAGTATTGCCACCATACGAAGATATGGTTGCTTCATAGCTCATCAAGAATTGCTTCGGGTCTGTATGACCGTCGTACATGGGGAGTTGGGGTGGTTTGTAAGACTGGGGCCATGGTGTAGCCTGCAATTCTGTTGAGAGAGGAGAAGCATCATCGAAAGCAAAATTTCCATGATGGAAATCTTCATACCAGTCGTCCTCATTGTAAAAGCCTTCTTGATGGAGCTCTCTGCGCGGAGGCCTTCGGTTCTGATCATCTTGAACAAGATGACGAACCTCTTCCGAAGCCTCATCTATCTGTCTCTGAAGATCAGCTAGACGAGCCATCTTCTCCTTCTTTCGTTATACCTGCTGCTGAAGGATCTCCAGGTTTTGGATCTCCTGATCCAAGTCGTCCTCCGGAGGCGTTGGACTAGCAGCCTTCCTCTTCTGGCTTCGGGCCTCCCTAAGGGAAAGGACGTCCTGATTGGGGTCCAGCGGCTGCAGAGTGGCAGCCCCTGTTACTGAAGCTTTTTTCGGCGGCATGACGAAGGTGATGCTTGCCGAAGGTATTCAAAGCTCAAGAAATGGAAGTGAGTTCACCGGAGGTGGGCGCCAATGTTGGGGACTTGTTCTCAAATGCTATGAATCAAGAACAAGGCAACATAGAATGTTAAATATCAAAGCCCTTCGTCCTTCAGATCATTATTTCCCTTCGGATATAATGAATCTAGGACGAAGGTCATGAAGGACATATCTTTATGATCATGATAAAAGATAGAGAATATTCATACACAGTACAGAAAGTAACATAATTTCTGTAAACATTATTATTAATCTATTTCCATTTATATTACTTATGTAAACAATAGTAAATTACAAATGTACCTTCGGTTTGAAGGAATGAGAATACATGCGTGACGCAAAAGTGAATGCCAAGTCAGCGTGAATAGTACAGGAATACTGTTCACCTATTTATAGGCACGGGTCTCAGCCCATGCAAAATTACATTAATGCCCTTTACATTTATCAATAACTATATAGTAATTCTTCGAGGTCTAATTTGGCTTTTCATCTTTAAGTCGGTTTCCCTTTCTCGCCGTTATGCCGAAGCTCTTCTGCACATAGCTTCGTGATCATCTTATCCTTCGTCGTGATCGCCGTCCCAATCAAGCTTCGTCTTGACCATGCTTCTGTATATACGCAACCTGATTCCGAAGATACCTGCTCGCATACTTAGAAAACATTGTCAAATCACGCTTTTGAGGACCTTCGAAAGCCGAAGGCCCCCAACACTAATATTGGTGCCGAAATCGACAATGCGCTTCCCCGGCGAAGGCAATTCTCGGGCCTTCGCGGCCCTGGCCGAGGCAGACTTGGTTCCACCGGCGCCGACCGCCTTCACGCCCTCCGGCACCTTGCTGGACCCAGGGGCGGCCGACTTCGCCGCCAGCGTCGGCTGGCTACCGCCGGGGGCGGCAACCTTCGAAGTCCCCCGTGCCCTCTTCGGCCTAGCCTCGGGCAGCCTGATGACCGCCTGGCGCTTCCGCGTAGCTTCTTGACGATCCTTGTCCATCACTACCGACACAATAGAAGCAATATTCCGTCCATAAGGAAACACTCTCAAGTCACGAACCATGCGAGATGTAAAAAAGTCTTCGCCGGCCGCGCGGGGGATAGGAACGTTCTTAGGCCACCAACCCCCGGTACCCTTCAGCATCCGCGCCGAAGACTCCTGGATCTCGGGCGAAGACATCCTTCCCCCGGGGCCACGCATGTCCCCATCAACTCCATAGCAAAACTATCGGAGACCCCCAGTCCTCCCATCGCAGTACCTAGCTTCCTCTTCTTAGTGGATGGGGTGGCCGTCGGCGCGGGGTCGTCTTCAGTCTCAGCCGCCGGTTTTTTCCCGCGGCGGTCGACAACGTCTTGCCCGGGATAACTGCCATACGGCAGACGGTTCAACTCGAATACCCTATTCAAGCGATCGTTGGATCCGCGTATATCCCAACTACGCTGGGCCTCCGTCTTTGGCCCGTAGCGACCAACAATCCGCACCGCCGCATCCTCCGCCTCACGCACGAATGCGGCGGGATCTTGGCCATGCAAATCCAGTGCGAAGGCGGGACTCCGCACCAGCATCCCGCCATGAGAAGGTATCTAGCGAGGGCATACTTCACCCAGCGCCCAGCCACGCGCTAAGGGCCACACCCCATACACGACAAACTCCTCAACCAGATCGCGCCCGCTACTCATGTCGGCCACGCACCACAGGGCCCCTTTGTCTGCATCCTCCTCCGCTACTTCAAACTACGGGTACGCTGAGTAATAATGCGAACACATCTCGGCCACGGGGAGCCCCGGATGGTCTTCAACTGTGCCTTCGGCAATGTAGAACCAAAATTCCCACCAGTTGCCCCATTTATTGCGGGCGCAGGGAACCAACTCAATGACTTCCATCGAAGTCTTGCCCGTCTTCGGTGTAAACATGCAAGATCCAAATTGAGCAATCTTATTTCCGATTTTCCTTTTCTGCCAATGCAGACAATAATACTTCACGAAGACTTCGACCGAGGGCTGCCCGCTGTACGAAGTCGTTGCCCAGACATATTTCGCCAGAGCCACCACGACATTTGGCGTCAACTGGTGGACCTGGACGTTGAATCTACGCAGAACTTCTCCCACAAATCAATGTGCGGGAAGACGAAGGCCAGCGGCGAAAAAAGCCTCGAAGACAACCAACTCACCTTCTAGCTCGGGGACCTCCTCCGTCCCCGGGACACGCGCCACTCCGCCGCCGAAATAACCAAGCTGTTGCATGTCTTGCACGCGGAACGAGGACATCTATGACACGCTGAACTCCACTGTGTCGCCGGCGCACAACTCCTCCACCGCCACATTGCTCAGCGTCTCCTCGGACGACACGCCGGCCGACGGTGTAGCGGTAGCAGAAGAGGAAGAGGACGGCATCGCTACGTACCAGTCGGCGGCAGCGGGCGGTCTGCTTCACACGGGCCAGATCTCCAACGAGCAAGAGCAAGGAGGGCATACGAGCAGCGAGCGGTATGAGAAGGAAGTTAGGGTTTTTGCGGAGCGTGGAAAGATAAAGTTCAAAACGCGCCGCCCCCCGCCCCCTTTTATACACAGGGCGCGGCGCTTCGGGAAACCCGCAATCCAACAGTACGGCGTCAATCAACGGTCATGTCAAAAACCCCCGCGGAACCACTTCGAGCGAGGGCTGCGTCTCCACCATCTAGCGAGGTCTTCGGCACCAGATGACTTAGTCGAACTAGTCCCTCGGAGGGCAAATGTTGGGGCGAAGGCGAAGACGCCACCCTTCGCTCGATGCCTTCGCCGACCTCGCTGCACCAACGGAGACAAGGCATCTGGCAGACTTACCCTTCGGCCCACACGTCGCCGGACGAAGACCTGTGATGAGGTCGTCTCATCTTGCGACCTCGTCCAACATGGAGGCCCACGTGTGATCCGGCCCATTGTAACAGGCCCTGCGTGGTCGCTGCACATTACGGGCCTAATTTGTAAAGGTCTCCCTGTAATTACGGTCTGTAACCCCGCTTTATGGGAATATTCCGGGGATAACCTAGGTGCCTGAGGGCACATGCGTCCTTAACACTAGACGCTGGGCACTCAGATACCTATAAATACCCCCGCACAGTGCCCCTGAGAGGCTAGATTAACAGAGCTATTGCCATCTCGAGCAAAAACCCTGTTTACGTTGCTTCACTCCCCCGTTGGATCAACTTGCTCGGGAGAGCAAGTTCCAACAGAAGAGTAGAAGCGTAAGATGAGTGGACCCCAGTCCAGGAGAAACAGTCGCCCCTGTTTCCCAGACAGTTCATCTCAGCGGTATAAGCATGGCCACTCGTAGGGATATCAGCAGCAGAATTTTTATTAACAATTTTGGATTTGTTTTTATAATTCCCATAATGATTTCCTAGTTGGAATAGTGCTAAATAAAACATTTCACTTTACTTTTGTTCTGGACTAGTGGTCTTTTTATTTTTCCAAGGTTCTCTGTTACTCAAGTAGGCTAGGAAAAATAATTTTATTCACTGTTCATTAATTCCTAATGCCTCTCTGATTTTCCTAAGTTTTGGATAGAAATGGCTTTTAATAGATATTCCTACTTAATTTTTCAATACTGGGGTTCCCACTATTTTTAAACAGGGTCTAATTGGGGTTTGAACAAATACAAATTTTCTTAAGCTCAGCACAAAAGCACAACAAATTTTCTTTAATTAAACAAGGTTTGGTCAGTTTCTATATTTAATTCCAAACTCTAAAAATTAGAATAGAAAGCATGGGGTTTAGTAATTTTAATTGACAGTCCATAATATTTAGAGTCCAGCAAAATTGGTTTGACAAATTTTGGTTAAGTATTTCAAAATTTATGAATTTGCTAAGTCTTCTGCTAAATAATAAAGATTAAATCAAAATGGTTTAAAGAAAAACTGTTTTGCGCTGGGGTCCCTGGCAGAAGTTCTTAAAAGAATAACAGACAGGTCCCTAGAGCACTATTCATTCGAGTCTACGGCTCTGCAGAAAACCCCTAGGGTTTCCGGAAATCGAACCCGCGGTCCTGTCCCCAATTGAACAGTACCCGCGGTGGAGAAAAGGGCGGAGGGGCTTACCGGCGGTGAGGTTGCTTCGGTGAGGTGGTCAAGCGCGTAGGGGAGGTCTCGGGGATCACAGCGATGTGCGGGTCGCCGTCGGGGATGGTCGGAGTCGGCCGGTCCGCGTGCGCAGGCGGAGATGCTCGTCGGCGGCGAGGAATCCGGCCTACTCACAGCGCAATAGGTCGATTGAACGGTCAGAGAGCTTCACTGGGTACTAGGGAAGACATGGGTACAAGGAATTTGATAATGGCTTACCGGAGAGCTCGGTCCACGCGCGGCGGCGGGCGACCGAAGTCTGGCGAGGGTGATCCCGGGCTTCTGGTGAAGTTCTGCCGGGTCCGAGGACTTGGAAAGCTTCACGGGCTAATGGCGAAGCTAACCGAGGCGTTGGCGCGACTTGGACGCGACTGGAAAGAGCTGGCCACGGCGGCCGAGGCTCTGAAAGGTTGGCGGGTGGTGGCACGGCATGCTCGGGGCAAATTCCGGTGATCTCTGGCTTGGGCAAGACTTGAGAGCACGCGGGGAGGAATGGCCGAGGCTTGGGGCTGCTTTATAGGCACGGCGCGGTGCACGGGCGACCGTGGACCAGCGAGCGCGCGTGGGCGTGCACTGGGGGCGCGGGTGCGCAAACGGGCGTGAACCGGGGTGTCAGCCACGGTCGAACACGTGGAATCGTTGCCTCTGCCCAAGTTCTAACGCTGATCGGGTGCAAATCTTTGCGAATTTGGGCAAGATCGTTGGGAAGGATTTGTTCACCTGACCTTGCTTTGTCTTTTGTGTATGGACGTCGTGCGGTTTTAGGCTAGGGAAAGGGATTTGTAGCATCACCAAGGTGCCAGTGTCAAATTGTCTGGTCCCGAGGTCAAACTACGCCAAAACCATGACAAATGAATTCAAATTTTTCCAGGGCGTGTTCAAGCGAATTTGGCACAACTTTGATATTTGGACTTCCTGGTTTTGAGTTTCAAAAAACAGAGAACGCAGTTGATCCTTGGAAAGGGGTCTGAAATTCAGAAATTCAGAATTCTGAATTTCTCCATGGGATCATGGTTCAAGGGCTGATTTGGGAATTTTGCAAAAACCAAATGGTCAAACTCTCTTACTATGATTTGTTAGTTATTTGATGAACTAAAACTTTGTAATTTGGTCAAATCAAAAATTTGCATTTTCCCCCCAAGATTTCTCCCAATTACCCTTTATGCTTAAATTGGCTCACTTAGGATTTATTAGGGTTTGAGAGTCTTTCTCTCACAAGGTTCATGACAAGGTTAAGGAGAGTTTAAGAAGACTCATTATAAATCTTTGCTCTTAATTTTCTTTTGATTTTCATTCCTTTATTAGGTTTACATGTGATAATAGGTTGGGGTTAGCTTAGGGAAGAAACCCTAGGTGACACTAGGGTGTCACAGGGTCCCTCCCGGGAGAGAGATCCAGTTGCTGTTGGTGAACTCTCGCCTCTGCTCAAGAGCGGACCATCCGGCCCTCAACCACGGACCGGCCGCTCTGCCATAGAGAGCACTACCGTCTGTAATCATAGTAGTGATTGACGCCTAGATCGATGCCAACATCTAGGATGCAAAGAATTTTTTCACATTCATCCAGTCGTCGAGATACAACATAAAGCAATGTCTAAACTTTATCTATTTTTGTTTGCCTTTTATATTGTCTGCTATGTACATATGATGTGTATTGTAGTGCTGATTTGTGAGGGTCATTTTCTTAGCTTGTGTCCTGCAATTAATCTTTGGGTACGTTGCTAGCTGGCTGGTAGCTCCCTTGTTGGAGTCTAAAGCTTCGGATGAGATGTCAAATTAGCTCCACGCTGATTAGGCTGGGTTGTTTTTTCAGATTGTCCAAGGCATGCATATATAAAACATAAATACGGAAAAACAAACAACACTATGATATGTAAAATACGTGTGGAAACATTATTAATATCACATAAATTATTTCTAAGAAGTCAATATAGAACTTTTAATGACAGACAAATATATCGACAACCGTACACTAATCTAATCCTTTTTAACGATATTGATAAGTGTCTATATTTAGAAACATAGGTACAAAACATCTTAATTGCAAGAGAACGTGCAGCAGTATTGGTTCGCTGGTTAAGGAATCTTAGGGATACATCTCAAGGTATTGTTCAGAGGAGAGCATAAGGAGTGGAGCACTGCTCTATGCTAGAGGTAACTGCTGCTCGTTGGAGCCTTGGTTTAGAGTTATGTGTATGGCTCTAATAGTGTTTGGAGTTGTCTTGTAGTTGCTCCCGGTAACCGTAGCTCCATCTATGCACCATTCATTTACATAAGAAACAAAATCACCATCCGATACACCAGTGGATTCCTGCACATCATATGAAACTTTCGGAGCTTAGGCCCACTTAGGCTTATTGTCGCGTACTAAATTTGAACAATTTAGGAGACAAACAAATTCAGTAGGTAGCTCCGTAGCAAGATACTTGCAAAGTTAGTGGGGGCACGAGGCCATAGCTAGTTTTTGTTTCAGCGTATACAATAATGACACAACATACACAAATGGAATAGAGGGAATACCTAGTGTGTAATTTTCAACTTCCAAATATGCAGACTATTTCATAGTTCTTACCTCTATCTTGGAAGAGGCTTCTGAAACGACCCCCTGGCTTTGGATTTTCTTCTGTAATTACACCCATATGGCTGCACACACAAACAAGGAGGTAATGCTTAGTATGTGAAATTATTTAATTGACTAAGTTGTCAGAGACAAGATGTGAAATTGTCACCTGCATCTCTAACTAAAGTAAATATACATAGTTTCACTCATGTTGTATAATGTTATCAGCAACAAACGTTTGATGCAAAAAGAGCTCACAATTTGCAAGTATAAGGCACAAGTATGTATATGTAGCGTGTGTGAGCTCTTTGTATCAGTGTATGACTTGCCACTACAAGGTTTACAACTACAACTATGTAGATTGTGAGCAGGACATTAGAGTTCCTTGCAGATGAATGTATTGCTTAAAAAGGACACTGATGTTGGTAACCAAAGTTTATTCCTCGCTACTGCTAGGTATGCAATTAAAGTCATTTAAACCTTTTGTGGTTCACCAAATACTAGGAAATGCAGACGGCTAGGTAGAAAAAAGTTGAACAAGAGAATTGAGTGTCATTTCATTAAGAAAATTGTGTGTAAAATGTGACCTAAATAACCAGTATTTTAGTAAAGTTTTAGGGTGTAAAGTCATGCACAAGTGTTTTTCATGCATATTGATTAATGTCTATTCGAAACCACACCACATGATTATGAGTTATGACTATGAATTTTTTCAGCTATTTGCACTATGGGTTGCTGGTCGCTAGAGCATGTTTCTTAAAATCTAGCAATGGCAATGGTTACAACAGCATGCAGCTACAAGTGTATAGTAGAAACTACCTGTTTGTCTACCACAACATCTATAAGCATAATTATACAGTACAATAGTGTGGTTCGAAGACAGTTTTAGAAACATGTTGATCCATGTCCTGGACCATCCGGATGCCAACAAGCTAAACTATCACACAGTGCAATCCAAGACATCAACTGTATTAAGTGAAGTAGCGTGTTGCATATGTAACGAGAAAAGATGAGCTCTTATTTAGTGTGTTTTCATTGCAGTACACATCATTTTTCAAAATTGTCTATAGTGTGTTTATTCATCTGGTTCTACAGTATCTTCGATGACAAGAGCTACAATTTTTGTATGTGTAAAAGTGTCTAACAACATTTGATCTAGTGATATTTAATTATCCACATAGAGCAGTAAATAAATTACTAACTTCAGAAAACAGTGGATTGGGGGCGACACTCACCGGATGATGGCAACAATCTGCTTTATAAACAGAGGCAGGAGATCATGGTGTCTCGAGCGTGGTGCGTGGCTGCATCGAAGGCGGATTGACTTGGTTGTTGGTGGCATGCACGGAGCGGTTGTTGGCACGGTCGCGACATGCGTAGAGGGGGAGGGGCACGAGTCCGGTTGTGGCTTTCGCGGGTTCCTATGCGGAGGGGGAGACATGCAGGGGCGGGGGCATTAGCTGTGGACGCTAACTTTAGAGTCTTAATAGAGTAGTGTAGATTAATTGTTTGGATCGTATGTCTGCTTTCAAGGCTCTGCTCTCATGGATGTGTTGCCTATCAGTTTGTTGTTTTAATTGTGCATGCATGCATGCATGCTGAGCTAGATGCACTTGTGCCTACATGACAAATCTTGATCATCCACTTTTGTCTCATGATAAATGTTCATCCAACCATAGATATTTTAATTTCATCATAGGGTCAAATACCCATGTGACATTTGATGATTGTAATAATGTCTTATAATTGTTTCAAGTGGTGTAGTACATCTAAGATTGTTCGTGGATAGACAAAACAATTTGGAATTGTTGGATAGTTGCAAATCTAGCTCGTTCAGAGGGGATGGCCAACTTATTGTCAAGTAACATAAAAATATAAAAACTACTTTAATGCACCACTTTCGTGCACGCATGCGCTTTCGTGTGTTGCCCCCTCTGTGCCTTCGTCCGCCCTCATCTCCGGTCGTGATCCATCCTACTCTTCTTACTAGCTTTTTTCACCAAACAAATTATCTATAGATTATCTGTTACACTTCTATTATTTCTGTTTTAGAAAGACAGGAGCATACATTGTCATGTGGTAGTGCCTTACAAATGTCTTTCCTAATGACCACTAGTACACAACAACTCTATACTGGCGGTTGTAAACCTATTTACACTGGCGTTTTTCACAACCACCAATACTAGGGGCCTATGGAAATAATTTTTTCTATAGGCGGTTGAGCTAAGAAAACTGCCAGTAGAAATCGATTTTAACATGAGGTCGAGGTAATAAAGTTGTCCATAAAAATATTTTACATGTAACATAAAAATGGGTTTAAAATACCAAAAAATATTTTATTAAAAGGCCACGCCGCCCGCCCATCTCCGTCGAAGTCACAAGTCACGACATTTTTCGTGCAAAATACGCGACTATGCAGTCAGTGGGAACATAATCCACGACCTCCATTATGGTAGTGCCTAACAAATGTCCTTCCATTATTTTAAGCAAATTACCAAAATCACAAGCAATTGAAGTAAACAACAAACGATTGAGGCAAATAGCTAGGTGTGCTAGTTTGCTTGGCTTCTTAGCTGAGAAAGTCGTCGTTGACCAAAAGCTACCAAAAGTCAGTAATTAAATTTTGATAGAGGCCCGAAGTAAAAAGTGTTTGTAGTACATGCTTTCTATTTGGGAGATGAGTGAGTTAGCATTCTACTGACATGAGGCGGATTCCATAATATAGAGAAAAGAAGTGGACTCTGAAACACTATCCCATGGAAACTGGTCGGAGAAATAACATCTTTAATAATTGCAAAAGTTTTGGTTACTGAGAATAAAATACACACTAAATTACAACAAGGTATGCAATACTTTTGAGAGCTACGCACGACTGATTCAAATATCAAATATAAAAAGGAGCACAACTTGCTTGTTTTAACTTTAAGGGTGCTCCTAGCAGATATGTCTCTAAATGCTTGCAATAGCTTATTCTTCAGCGGGTGGTAGGGACGGGATCCATGACTCCCCCGAGATGTAGTGTATGCCGAGAAAGGGTATTGCCTCGACATAGGTCAGAATTGAGGTTACCATTGGAGACATCCCAGGCCCGTAACACCTGAAAGTGGCGCAGTAGTACCCCCTATAATAAAAAATGCAACGCAACAACAACACCTTTCATCAGTATAGATAATGAACAACACCTTTAATCACACAATCATATATGAAGAAAGGAGAGGATGTAATGGACATAGGAGTGGTACCTTTCGACTGTCTGGACGTCCCGACCATCAGATATTATGCCTACAATCTCCTTACCTATATTAGTGTACGAGTATATCACAGGCGTGCCCACCCTACCCAAGTAAATTTTTTCTCCTTCCCCCTCGATTGTGCAAGTCTTGAATGCCAACCCGCTCTTGCCTGGGGCGATTTCGATGGGATTTCTAGAGCGGTCCTGCTCCGGTGGTGCCAATGGCAATACCAATGCCTCCTTCAACACCGAAACGATTTTGCATTCCTCATAAAATGACTTGGCAGATCCGAAGATGAAGTCGATGGTTCCCTTGATGGCACAAGCCTTGAAGTAGTGCAGACCCGTCTGGTCGTACAGAGCACCCTGGCCGCCTTCGATGGTGCAATTATAGAAGGTTGCCTTTGTTCCCATCACTCGCAGTGCTGGTGCCTCACCTTTCTTTTCCCCTAGCTTTGGTAGCGGCGCATCGTTCTTGAAGACAATGTTGTAGGCGACAAAATAGTCGGACTCTATGGCCATGGTGCTGCTTCCATCCACACCAAGGGGCTTGCCGTCCTTGCCCATTGTGGTGGCAGTGTCATTCCAGACAATAACAGCAGGGTTCATGGGGTCCTCGGACATTATGGTGATGAAAGGCTTGCTTCTACCGAGTAACAGCTTCTCGCGGAACACAACACCAGGTTTGAGGATAAGGAGGTAGCGTTTGGCGTTGTCCTCAGGGATGTTGGCGATGGACTCGCTAATGGTCGTGTAACCGCCATCTTCAGGTCTCAATTGAGAGGCAGGGTCGATGTAATTCCATACCTTAATGGTGTCGGCGGAGGAGAGCGCATCATCTTTCTTAGCACACCCCACATCTTGGGTGGCATTAGCTGGCTGGTTTGTCACCCATAAGTTGAAAAAGACCTTTTTGCACGATGTCGTCGGCAGCGATCCAAGCTCGAACAACACTAGGAGCAGGGACAAGACGAGCATTTGTTTACTCATCATCATGGTCGAGATGTTATCTTCTTCTTAGTATTTCTCAATCTACTTATTCCTCCCTTTCTCATTGTTCACTATTTATAGATACCTAGCCTGGGACTATCGAGAATGAGAGGTGTGTGATTGAACATGGCAAGGAGTGGTGTTCCTTTGTTTTAGTTGTTGATGGAAGGCTGTTAGGTATTAGCTGAGTCCAACAACCTAATTTGAGAAGTTGAATTTTGATGAATGCATGTACGTTCCTTTGATTAATGCATGGAAAATTAACGAGTCTGTATTCCTCAACAAAATGAATTTACTAAAACTATTCATATAAATCCTACTGAAGCTGTTAGAAACCATACTCGATAAGTACAAGACCTCAAACCAATATGAATCGTTGGTTTTATTGGTGTGTTACGTTTGGGTGTAATTTGTTTGGTGGATTTAGTGGAAGTTATGGATGTGGGGGTAATTTGGTTGGGTGGGTGGGTTTTGCAAATATATATTCTCCAACTCGATTTAGTATAAGAAATTTTTTGTAGAAAGATTCAGAACATGTGCTATGAAAATTAAGCGAACATACTGTTCCACATTTCCACCAAGGTTACACGTAAACCTAGCTCTGCTATTGCTCTAGCTAGCTGTCCTATATCCTGATATAGGAGTATGTTACAAAGCTACTAATAATGTCCATGCATTATACCCCCGCACTCCTAAACTACTATTTATTTCTATTTTTTACCAAGTACAGTGTAGCTTTAATTATACACACATAACAGGAATCAGGATAACTCTCGTTGGGCAAAATAATCCATGTCGGCTTTTTAAAATGTCGACAGAGACAAACTAATAAACATCAGTCGTAAAGACGCTGGCGAAAGTTAAGTTAATTACTGTCGGCCAAGAGGTCAGCCGATGAGGATTAAATAACTCTCGTTGGCCTCTTTACTCATGAGAATAAATAACTCATGTCAGCCATGGAGCCTGGCTAACTGGGATTAGTGTGGGCCTAGCAAACTATCTCACGCACATGTGGGGATTGATCACTTTTGTCGGCCCTTGATCTTGGCCGACAGGTTTAATGCATTATGAGGATCGTGCCCTACTTTTCATCCACACGTGATCGCGCTCGCCCATTTCTATGCACTAGCTTTACGACGCCGCCGACAACACTCTGCCCCCCTACTCTACAGCCGACGCGCCACCACCGGCTTGCTGCCCTGTGTAATACCCTAAATTTTGGGGTACAAAAATTTCTTTGCTCTATACTCAAGATTCAGGTGTTACTCTCTCCTTTCTCTACTTTTCCCCTTTCTAAAATAATGGAGAGTTATTTTGTTCTATGTTGGCGTGAGCCCTAGAAGTGCTTTGGTTGTTGCATTCATGTTGTTTCATAGTGTTTCTAAGTGCAAGAAGTGTTTGAAACATGTTAATATATCTTGTATAAGTTTTCGAAAAATTTCATATTTTTCTGAATAGTTTTCTACTTTCCGAGAACCAAAATCTATTCATTTCAGGTAGTTCCAACATTTTCAAAAGTTCTAAATATGTTTCTTGAGTTCAGTGGGTGCCAAATCATGCCTGGGAATTTTTTCCTAGAATTTTCGGAGCCTTTGAGATATTTTTCGGACATTAAAAATGATTTCAGCCTTTTCCGGAATTATTTTAATTTTAAAAATGGATTTATTACAAAAAAATATCTTCAAACCCTAGCAATATGTATATGGCTGGAACCCACTCGTCGAGCCCTTTCTAAATCTTGAAACCGCTTTCCCAGATTTGATCCACAATTCCCGGAATTGCTCGCCGAAGTTCGGGGTAGTTCCAACTCCAGCGATAACTTTGGTGAGCAATAACTTTCAATTTGTGCGATATTGGCAAAATCTGAGTGTACCGTTGCGTTCGTCTCGTCTAGAGCTTCGTCCCGGTGCCTTCGATTCATCGCTCCGACCTCCGGTTTGCCATCAATAAGCGATTTTCTTCTCGGCTCCAGCGAACTCCATCTTCAATGGTGAGCTATCTCCATTGTTCTTCGTGTTTCTTCTTCATTGTTTGCGGTGTGTCGTAGCCCAACCCTATCCCAGCACCCCCTCTCCCTCTCCTCTGTCCCCACTCGTCGTGCCCCCTCTCTCTTTCCCTCTCTCCCCTCCCTACCCGTGGCGCGATGGCCCCTGCCTCTTCCCTGCCGAGAGCTTGCCCTCCCCCCACAAGCGCAGCCGCCAAGGCCACTATCTCCCCGCTGCCGAGCGCCTGCCCTCCCCTCTGCCAGCTGAGCCCACCCCCCCCAGTTGCCATGGCGACAGTGAGAAGAGAGATAGAGAGAGGTAGGAGATGGTAATTTTACAAAATAGCCCATGAGTTATTGGGAAACTATGCACAGAAAAATCGTTTAATCTAAAATTGTGTTATCTTTTGCGTTATAAATCTGATTCGCTCTGTTCAAGTCGCGTTAGATTCATATTAAAGTCGTCGACATGTTAGTAATATTATACTCTGTTGTTACGTACTTTAACTAATTATTTAAATATTTGTTTGACCAATGATTATTGAATTAGCGTTCCAATTAAATCTAATTTAGGGTTTTCAACTCGCGTTTTTATAAATAAACACTAACATGGTTAATATTACTGAAATATTCTTTTATTAATAATTGTTTAGTATAAAGGTGTCATCTATTTAATAGTCCTCGCTTGTCACATTGGTCCGTGCAACGTGCGCGTGCTGTGCGCGTGACCTTCGCGTGCTGTCGTGCGATACAACATGTTGCGCTCTTCGTCTTGCACCGTTAATTTGCCTCGTTTAGAGTCGCTCATATTATTAAAATTACTTATTTAACCGAGAGTTGTTAGTGTAACAGATTAATTAAAACTAGGTAATAACTCTAGTTACATTTGATAAATGTCGATTAATGCAAGTACGTCGAATTAAATGTTTTAGTTCATATTTGTATAACGTAAACGCGATAATTTCTCAATCGTAGCTTCGATTTTGGCGTTTCTTTTCCTGGTGCGACCATAGAAGCGAGCTCTATTTTGTATTGCACATTTTTATAATGTTTTCCCTTGTATGGTGTACTGTTCCTTTCTGTTCCAAGAATATTGAATGTATGTTCGCACTCGCCTAAATAACGTTCCGTCCGTGGAGTCCGAGGAAGTTGCAGGAGAAGCCTCTGAGCAGCAGCAGTTTGGTGAAGTCAAGTGTCCTCTGACCTATTATGTACTATTTACTTTATAATTCACTGTCCCGCATAATATGATTAACCTAAGGATTGACTAGTTTTCTATTTATCCTGTACTTGATTACCTTTTTGTGATGGACTTTTATGATCAACTACATGCTAGTGCTTTACTTTAATCAACGAACATGATGAGAATTACTTTATGATACGATGATTCATTCTGATTATGATTATGAGCTTGTGGCATTTTAGGGGGCCTCGGGTTGTTTCCCGAGCCTCTCCATAAGGACGTATTAGTTGAGAGACCACCCGGGATAACAGTACAACCATGAGGGTGGTATGGGATACCCTTAGCTGATTAATTGGAGGAATCTAGGGGTGTAGTTTGCTTCGCCGTTGTGCCGTCACTTGGGGCTGGGGCATAGTGATTGCTCTGCTAAGGGTGGGGTTGACAAGGTTCATTCGATTTGGTTTCGTTAGTCACCCCCTTAGGGAGGAGTACTGTGTGTGTACGACTGGCGAAACCAACCAAAGGCTACACAATAGGAGAATCTTTATAAAGGCCATATAGTGAAACCTTGCCGACTCACCTTGGAAGTGTTTGAGGGTTCAATCGACCCAAGGCAAAAAGGGATCACGACTCATGGGTAAAGTGTGCAACCTCTACAAAGGGTTAGAAACTAGTATATTAGTCACACTCACGGTAAAGAGCAGCCTTGGTATCCTATTTGATTAGAGATACTCTAGATACATTTATGTTGATGGTTTAATGATGATGGCTATACTTATGATTTCTAGTACTTTCCTCTCTAAGGAGGTGCTTTTTGAGATATCAACTTGGGTTCTATGATAAAACTTGGCTTCTACTAATGATAAATATTTGACCAACTAAAAGCAATTACTTTGAGCTTAACCCCATATACGGCTAGTCCACTTCAACCAAATGAGACATTTGCTGAGTACGTTGATGTAATATCCCAAAAAAATGTTGACCCAAAAGTTGATCTTCGGTGAGTGGATGTGGGAAAAAGGGTTGTGGGCCGTTGGATGCTGCATCAGAAGTCATCTGAGGCGTCACTTCTTTTCTACCCACAAAATAAACCCTTGGTGGCCACCCCCTTCCCCTTCTTGGCCGCCACCCCCTCCCCTTTCTTGGCCACCTCACTTTTCCCCCTTGGCTGGCCGCCCCCTCTCCCCCCATTGCAGCAGCCCTCCAATACTTCTTCCTCCCTAGATCTTTCCCCCCCCCATGCAACAAGGATCGAGAAGAGGAGGAACAAGATGAATTGAAGAGTAAGAGAGGATCAAGGACATGTGCTACCCCTATCTCTTGCAGATTTTTCTTAGGGAAAACCCTAGGTAAGGATGGGATCCTTGTTCCTCCCTATAATAATGTGCTTTTGGAGATTGTGGATCATGTGGATTGAAGGATTAGAGGTTGGATTAGGTGTGGGGTTAGGTTTTGATTTCGAATTTAATTTCTTCAGAATGGCAGATTCGACAGTTTCTATTCATGCCAGTTTTCCGTGGTCTTAGTGGCCTCAAAAAAATAAAAAGTCTATATATGAGTCGTAGATAATTTGTAGATCTTTCCGTGGCCGCGAAGAACACCTCAATCGAACATCAGAACAGAAAGTTATGGCAGTTTGATTATAGCAGTTTTTCAGTCTCATAATTCTGTGCAGAATCTGTTTTCTTAAGAGTTAGGCAATTTTATCAACAGAATTAAACTGTGGGTTGGTAAAAGAAGTTGTAGATAATTTCATAAGATTTCCAGATTGTTAAAGAGTGCATTCATATGATTTGTGAAACTCCAGTTATGTTTGTTTTACTGTGGCTGTTCCTGTTTGCCTGACAAAAATGAGTGGGTCTGCTTACTGGTGGGTTTCATCTAGTAAATGGCCGAATTGGCTCTTCCAAATCTGGAGACTTTTGTAGAGGGATAAAAGTTCTTACTTCCAGCAGAATTTCACAATTTTTGGTTCAGTAGTTTGGGAGATATCAAATTCTAAAGTTAACCATACTGCTGTCTAAAACAAATTCAGTCAGTTATCTTGTCAGATGTTTTAGAACTTGTAGATGGCAGAATTTAATTATCCATTGAATACTGAAGTTGTAGAGTATTTTGTGTAGATACTCCTAGAGTATTTGTTTGATATCACTGCTGTTTTAATTTTAAAGATACAAAATTAACAAACAGCGCTGCTGCTGTATGGCATGTGGTTCAGGGTGGGAGTCTTTCCACTGGGTCTAGGTTTCAAGTGTAGGAGTGTTTTGTTGATTGATGGAAAATGTTTGTGAAATATTTGTACTAAGTTTTATGCCCGCTAGCAGGTGGCTACACTCCAGATCATGTCTAGTACATTTCTTCTTCTTCGATGAAGGCAAGTGAATGTAGCGGTGGTTGCTTCCGTCCTAACCTGTTATTTCTATTGCCTACACTCTAATATTCAGAAGTATTGGATTCTTTCATAATTGGACTCTGTGGTGATGCTTTACTTGCTTGCATTATACTGATGCTCAATCATATATTGATGATGATTAGGATTCGAGTATGATTCATGAGATTAATTCACACCCCTGAAGGTAAATGAAGTATTATTTGAGGTTGGTATTGTATCTGAAGGTAAATAAAATATTATTTGAGGTTTGTATTGTATCTGAAGGAAGTGAAGTTTATTGATAAATGCAGCATGCCATATACATTGCATGACTCATTTGCATCTGAAGTCTTGTCGTGACCTATGGTCCGACCGTACTGGTACAATTTAGCATCGTACGTTGCCCGGGGAGGGGTACGATGCGGCTTCATACCCTTAGAGGTATGAAGGCAGAGGACATATGCATTGCATTCATATGCATTCATTGAAGTGATATTTGCAGATGACGTGGTTTTATACCCTCAGAGGTATGAAGATAGAGTACCTACACATTGCATTCCTATGCATACATTGAAGTGATATTTGCAGGTATTGTTGACGCTGGGAAGTGTTATAGAACCTATTGTGGTTGTTCGAGGAAATGAGATGGTATTGGTTATAGTGGGACTACTGAGTTCTATATCTATAAGTATTTCTGATTTTAATTGTGACTCTTTTAAAATGTTGATGAATTCAATTTGTGGTTTAAATATCTCGTCAAAATAATTCGCTTGCTGAGATGTTTCATCTCACTCTTGCATTACTCAATGCAGGTGCTTATTGCTCATCAAGGGAAGTGGGAAGTAGCAGCACATCCACCTTCACTCTTATAATACCGCTACTTAGGCGCAGTCATGATTTAATTAGAAGCTTCTTGTCAAAGGATGTTTGTTTCTAACTAGTTGTGCGCACTGGTTAATTTAGCTCATGCCGTTATGGTTGTCTTCCCATTGCTAGCAGACTATTAATGTCTATTATGTTTTCTTATCATGATATCTATTTATACTTTGTTGCTTCCCCTTTTATGCAATTTTCAAAGGAGATGCTGTCAAAATTTTATATACGAATGTTAGATGTATAGTTTAGTAGCATTCTGGGTGTTTGTGGATCCCGGGGTGTTACAGTTGATGTGTACTCACCCTTGCTTAAACACCAAACACCAGGTTGTCCACATTGTAGCCATTTTTTAGGAGAAGATGAAGGCACGCAGAGGATTTTTTGGAGTTTTAGGACTTCGAGGAGTTCTAAACTAGATTAGTGGTGAACCCCCAGTCAGCTCCCTGCGAAGGCCTTGTCTTTACTATGTTTTGTTTAACACTTTGATTTCTGTTGAAGTTAATGACTATGTGGATGTTTTGAACATCATGATACAACAAAGTAATACTTCTTTGCGCTATTATTTGAGCATTGTGTGATGATGTCCAATTATGTAATCACTGTGTACGTGAATTTCTGATCCTGGCATGTACATGGTTCACATTCGGTTTGTCTTCCAAAACCGGGTGTGACATAAGTGGTATCAAAGCCGTGCTAACTATAGAACCACTAACCTAGAGTAGAATAACCGTTTTAAGGATTATGGACCCTTATTCTCACCATGACCTTTGGTGTCACTTCAAAAGTCGATCATCTCGACCAACCCTATGCTTCACTATTGTATATATTACACCTTGCTAAAATTTTATTTGATTTTATCTTCTATTCTATTTATGGTTTACTTGTTGGTCCTATTCACTCTATTCTTATCCTTATGCTTATGGGTACTTTTGTAGATGGCTCGCCTTAGCTACATTGCTTGTAAGTCAGTGATTCCTTTCCTGCCCTCTCGTCTTGCGAAGCGCCGGCTTCTCTGTATAGTGACTAGTCAGTCGAGTCACCTGAAGAGGCTGCACCACCGCCTGCGCGAGGAGGAGGCCGACATCGAGAGAGGGAGTAACAGGACTCTTCCTCCCCACCTCAGTAGGAGGTAGAGTCTATGAGGCGTCCCTCCCCTGTACCCCAGCTGGAGGCACCCCCTGCACCACCACAAGGCATCTCGACTGCTGGAGGAGTTACTAGAGAAGATCCTGATGGAGTCGATGATTGTGGAAACTCATACCACAGTACCAAGCTTTTCGAGGAGCAGGAGTTGGAAGGATGGTTTGCCTGACCCATCACCCATGATGCTGCTCGTGGTTGTCTCTTTCACGACGCACTCGACACCCTGTTGCGTCGGACTTTAGACTGACACATCTGGTCGATCGAGTATTATTGTGTAGTCTACCAGCACAGTCGTGGGAAGTACCCGGACCGCTGGGAGGTTACTTGTCTGGTGCGCCGTTTAGTGGACTATCTCTAAGGTGCAGAGGCTTGCTCAAAGCACTATGTTATCTCTGAGAGGAACACTACTGAGGCGGCCATGCAGGATGTTGCACGGCGTGCGCTCTCGCAGTATTGCTCTTCATTTGGTGGGATGGCTGATGGCCTTAACCTCAGATATTAACCCCGTTGTTCGACCAGCAATATGGGGAGTGTGATTATCTCACATGTTGCTGAAGGCAATCCTAGGTTGAACAGCACGGTCAACCTAGTCTTTGTGCTCAACACTGAGCTGAACCATGCTCTTAACAAGCTTAGTAGGGCTCGTGCTAAGATCTCAGAGTTGCGTGCTGAGCGTGCGGAGCACTGTCACCAGGAGGATGGTTCTCCCACCCCAATTGGGACTCAGCACCCGTACCGCCCACCGCCACGTGGACACCATGTTTATGGCACCCCCGAATGTAGGACCAATATAGATCTGGATCCTTAGATCGTTAGTGTTAGAGTTTGTAATAAATTCTTAAGTCAAGTGTCTCAGTCTTAGTTAGTCAGGAAAGTTAGCTTATAGTTTGTTTTCATGCTTGTCATGGTGAACCTATACTGGATTTGGATCTTTGTAATGACTGTCACCAAAATGTGGGTGTCCCTTGCAGTTTGGTTTAGCTAATAATGTTAATAAAGTTAGTTATTTAGTTGGGAAACCTTTTACTTCTACTTTCCTCTTTATCACAGAAGATGTGTTTGGCTGTGTTGAGAATCAGTGAAGATGCTTGTTCATTCAATGTTATGAAGAACTCTATATGCCTTTTCTTATGTTGAAAGGTTACAAGATCAATTCTGATGTGTGAATGCCTTCTACAGATGTCTGACAATAGGTGCCAAGGAGAGATGCGTGCTCACCAGGAGCAGCATGCCCCGCAGGATGAGGCACCCCAGCCGATGCCTCCCCCGCCACCCCCGATGATAGTGGAGCAAATGTTCTTCTTGCAGACCCAGACAGTCCAAGCTATCGGGCAGACTTTGGCAGCCATGCAACAAGCGCAACAAAAACTTCAGCCACAACCACAGTTTTGTATGGTCCCCGTCTGCTAAGGGGAGCAGCCCAGTCGTGGTGGGATTCATATCTCGCCACCCATGCCGACCCTAAAGCTATCACATGGGAAGAATTCTAAGACAATTTACGTCGGTATCATGTTCCAGAAGGCCTAATGATAGTGAAGAAGGAGTTCCTGTCACTAAATGAGGGACCCATGTTCGTTAGTGAGTACCGGGACAGATTTCTGCAGTTGTCTCGCTATGCACCCGAAGATGTCAACACCGACGCAAAAAGGTAGTGTCGATTCATGAGAGGTATGGTTGATCCCCTGCATTACCAGTTGATGAATCACACTTCCCCACCTTTCAACATCTGATTAACAGAGCAATCATGACTGAAAGAAAGAGCAAAGGGATGGAAGACTGGAAGCGTAAGATGAGTGGACCCTAGTTCGGGAGAAAGAGTCGCCCCTGTTTCCCAGACAGTTCATCTCAGCGGTACAAGCATGGCCACTCGCAGGGATATCAGCAGCAGAACCAGCGTCAGAACCAGGAGCAGACTTAGAGGCAATATCAGCAGTCGTAGCAGTACCGTCAGAACAGTCAATAGGGAGGAAATCAGTACGAGAGGCAGAGCAATCAGGCACCTCACCTTCCTACCCTAGCAACTAATCAAAACAACTAGGCAGTCCTAGTGCAAAGAGGCAGAGCATGCTTACACTGTGGAGAGCAAGGCCACTAGGCAATGCAGTGCCCAAGCAGTCGCCTCCTAATGCCCCAGCAAAACATAATGCACCATAGTCGGGAGCAAGCAACCACGGCCAGCCACGTACCTAGTATAAAAAGGTGAACCACTTGGAGGCTGATATGGTTTAGGAGACCCCAGTAGTGGCAATAGGTGTTCTTAGTCGAATCTCCTCATGCAAATGTGTTGTTTGATACTGGAGCCACACACTCTTTTGTGACTACATCATCGGTACAAACACACAGCATACTAGTAGCACCAATGTTCCTGCCCATGACAGTTAGTTCAGTTGGTGGGCGGACCCAAACAGATAGATTATGTCCAAATGCAAGAGTCAAAATAAGGGAGATAGAGTTCCCCATCGATTTGGTAGTAATGGGTACCCGGGACGTAGACATAGATGTCATCCTAGGGATGAATTGGTTGACAAAGTTTCAAGCGGGCCTTAGATGTGATATGGCAACTGTGAGGTTGGTGTCCTCATCAGGAGAAGTAGTGGTGGAGCTGATCTTGTCTAAACCGAAG
Organism: Zea luxurians; assembly: GCA_029449295.1. Lineage (NCBI taxonomy): Eukaryota > Viridiplantae > Streptophyta > Magnoliopsida > Poales > Poaceae > Zea > Zea luxurians. The sequence goes on along the minus strand of JAOPSE010000024.1, from coordinate 30,309,514 downwards.
AAGGGAAGCTATCACTAGATATCTATTCATAGCAAGGAAGCCAATCTGCTTGAGGTCATCAGAGTAGTATCGGAATTCCCAGATGTGTTCCCTGAAGAGCTACCAGGCATGCCGCCTGAGAGAAAAGTCGAGTTTGCCATAGAGCTTATCCCATGCACTGCCCCCATTTCTAAAAGAGCCTACAGAGTGTCCAAACCAGAATTGGTGGACCTCAAGAAGCAGATATATGAGTTGTTAGAGAAGGGTTACATCAGACCCAGCACCTCGCCTTGGGCCGCTCTAGTGTTGTTCGTAGAGAAGAAGGATGGTACGTAGATGATGTGCATAGATTATAGAGCCTTGAATGAGGTCACCATAAAGAATAAATACCCCTACCCAGAATAGAAGATCTGTTCGACTAGCTGAGAGGAGCCAGTGTGTTCTCGAAGATAGATCTGAGGTCAGGTTACTATCAGCTCAGAATCCGACCTTCTTTTGCCACCAAGTATGGGTTATATGAGTTCACAATGATGTCTTTTGGTCTAACAAATGTGCCAACTTTCTTCATGTATCTGATGAACAGCGTGTTCATGGATTACCTAGACAAGTTTGTGGTGGTGTTTGAGAGCACCTAGAGAGGGGTGAATAGGTGATCCTGCAAAATTCAACACTAATAGCACAAACTTGGTTTATAAAATGTTAGTTAGATTAAACCAAGTTGCTATAAAGCAAGCTCTTGAGAAAAATCAATCACAGTGAAAAGCAACACAGGAGACACGATGTTTTATCCCATGGTTTGGCGAATGCCTACTCCACGTTGTGGTGACCTCCTTCGGTCAAGGATTGGACTCAATCCCTCTTAAGTGATCCAATGATCTACTTTGAGTAGCACGGTTTTCTTTCTTAATAGACTTTTCCCGTTTGCGAGGAATCTCCACAAATTGGAGCCTCTCTCCCTTATAAAGTTGATCACAAGAGAAGCACAAGAGTAAGGGAGGGAAAGCAACACACGCAAGACTCAATTCGCACCGAACGCACGCACACAAGCCAAGACTTGAGCACAAAACACGGCGCAGGGAGTTCACAACTCAAATGGTGCTCAAATTTCTAACACAACGATCCAAATGTGTGGCGGCGAATTCTAGGTGTCTTAGGATGTTTAGAGAATGCTTGGTTTCCTGCTCCATGCGCCTAGGGGTCCCTTTTATAGCCCCAAGGCGGCTAGGAGCCATTGGAGATCCAATTGGAAGGCAATTCTTGCCTTCTGTCGGGTGGCGCACCGAACAGTCCAGTGCACCACCGAACATGAACAGTAGCTATCTGGTGCCCGATCTCTGTAACACCCCTGGTGTTACTATAACTAAAACTTGAGCATGGCATCATAAGCATTGGCATTGCATATGTTTGATACACTTAGAGTGCATTCACTAGGTAAAAATTTCAAACAAGTTATGTTGTTATAACATTTTGCAAATAGGACCCTGGATAGGGAACTTAACCCTAAATGGGGGTTAAAGGGGTAAGACATAACCCAAATTGAGAAAATCTAAAAGCTTTAGGAGAATACTCATAAAATGTTCCCAAGAATACAATTGAATCATATTTATACCCTAAGGTACTAAAAATCCCCATTTGAACCCTGGAAAACCCTAAAACTAAAACCTAGGGGCTTATGTGCAAAAATTAGTCCACTTTTGGACTAAAGTGCAAAAACCAAGTTAAATAAGTATCTTATGTCATTTGGGTCACAAATATGTGAATTTGCAAGTTAAACCCTAAGTTTTGGGCTTATTTGCAAAACTCCCCTCTTAAGCCCTTAATAGTCTGTCCGATTTTCAGTGATATTGGCTCAACTTTGGAGCCTTGTATCTTTCAAATTCTAGGGTTTTTGCCCTAGGTCACCACATCAAAATTATAGAGCAAACTAAGGAGAACAATTTTGCTTAAGAGTGTAAGCAAGGTTGTTATGGAGAAATTGGAGATAATCAAACCCAAAGATAGGCTGTCAGCCTGTTTAAATTCTGAACTTCAATCTAGCAGTGCAACTGCAAGCACTTTGGGCATGAATTAATACATGATCAAGCAAGAATTTGCTTAGGGTTGCTATACCAAGATTATAGCTGGATCCTAGAGCTATAACTTTGCTAAAGCGTGATGATCATGTTACTACACAAAATTGGGAGTAAACATCCCTGCAAATCGCTCTGTCAGGTCGGCTGATGATCTTCGCCATGGTACAGTGACAAAAGATCTCAGGTGCCGTGCATCTCACCGTCGGTGACTCGCCGCCGCGATTCGTGTTGCCGCCGTTCCAATTTGGGCTCGGTAAGGAACGGATAACGGCGGAGTTAGATAATGCATACGTGGCACCATTTCCCGAGTCCAGCTGGAGACCTCACCGGCGGCCACCGTGACCCAGTGACTTTGCCGCGGTGTCACCCATGCCGCGATCTCCCTCACTGTGTCTTCTACCGATGTGGTAAGCATGCGATAGCAAAGCTATCCGGGGCCGGAGATCGTCTGCCGGGTCGCCGTGGCTATAAATAGCACGGTGGTCCACGGCGGGGTATGAACTTCGCACACACAATGAGTTGATTGATGCCTAAATTCGCACTATCTCTGCCACCTCCTCCCAAATTGGTTGAGCACGGTAAAACTAGAGTCCCTTGCCGTCGTATAGCCCCAAGCTCCGCCCTCAATTTCAACCGAGCACGTCGTGACGCCGTTTTCCCCCAAATCAGTCCGCCGCGCCACCGTGAACAGCTCTGTCGTGGCCAGCCCACTCGGGTAAGACTCTGTCCAATTCATGTGTTGTTTTTATTGCTCTATGTGCTAGTGAAGCTTACCGTGGCACCCGTTAGCTCAATTGGGCCATGGTTAAGCAGGAACGCGTGCCCATGGTCATAGTTTTCGCCGTGCATGTGGACAGGCCATTCTCAGTACGTTCGGGTCAAATTAATGCGTGTTCCGAGGCCATCTTAGGTTAGTGAAGCCTCCCCGATGGTTAGTCCGGGCAGTTATCGCCGGCCATGGCCGGTACAGACCCGTCCAGGATGAACGGCGAGCGCGCCGTGGACAGGGGTGTAGATGGAGAAGAATTAGAAGTATGGGGGTCTTTCTGCGAATGTCAGCGACTCGCCGAAACAGTGCTCTGACCCCGCTTTAGGTTATTCTGTTAGTCAGGGCCTTTTCTGCAAAACCCACAGCGCGGGCACGCGTTGGCGCGTTTCTACACTAATTGGGCCGGCTCGGGCTGCTTTCGGCCCCTTCATAAATTTCCTTTTTCTTTTCTTAGTAGGCATTGGAAATCTGTCATAAATTGTAGAAAAATCCTAAAAATAGGAGACCAATTTTGTTAGATCCCTAATTTTTTGTAGTATTTAATAAAAATAATCTCATGATTTTTGGATCAAATAGGGAATTTTAGAGTATTTAAAATAGCTTAAACTATTGGTTCTGGATTTTTAGAAAATAGATAATAAGTCCAAAAATGCCCAAACTTTTTATATGAACTTAAAACAATACTTAAAAGCCATGGGTAGAATTTGGGTTGATTTGAACCTTGTTTGATACCTAGAACCCAAAACCCCCCCTGCCCTTTGAAATCCTTTACTAACTCCGGAAACCCTAAGTTCTCGGAGTTCCGTGAAGGAAAGTTGTATTCAAGACTTAGTTAATAAATCTTTATTATCTTTGCACTCTCATGAGCATTACATGGCATTCATTCTTATATATATACCTATATGGTTATATTTAGAAAACGAAGAAGAGAGTGAAGTGACTCAAGAGAAGACACCACCACCTTTGGAATCTCAGGCAGGGACTTGGCTCTACTTCGACATCTGCGAGTCTGAGCCTGACTCACCTACGAACGAAGGCAAGCCCCGGTGCATGCAACCCCTTTCCTTGTGTTTTTAAATAATTTTCGCACACTTTAAGTCTAGTGAAATGTGCATTAGGTTCATAGGAGTTGCTTGGAACCCTTTGATGCATTGCTTTCCTTGATATCCATACTTTTATAGATACTTCTGTGAAGTATCAAAATATGATTTACAAAAATGCTTAGCCTTGCTTAGATCTTATGGATAGAGGTTGTCCTTAGCCTAGCTCGAGAAAGGATGACTTCTACCTGCAAGAATATTTTCATTTGGAGCAATGGTGGGATCTTACTGCAAAGTTCCCTGTGATGCTCTTTTCATCCTAAGGAACAGAAACAATCCTAGGGATGGAAATACTTAAATTGAGACTTGGGTTAGGAACAGGTGATGTTCTACCTAGGTTGATTAAGGATTGATGCGTATGTAGGCTTGATGATCGAGGACCCTTTAACTGGTCACATGCCTCGTCATGGGTAAGCCTTGCCTCGGGCAGACTAAGGCCAGAATAAGATAACACGAAATGGGCGTGGAGCGGTGGCGAGAGTAGCGTGTACCCTCCGTGGCAAGAGGCTGGACGGTGGTGTATCTGTGCTCTCGGTTTGCGTGAACCTGATCTGGTCTTAAGAACCCCGGTGGCGGGTTGACATATGCAAGGGTTAAGTGCTACCTATGTCGTGTGATTGGAGATCCTCAACTGAGTATAATCGATTCGGATCGTCGTACCTTCGCGGTTATGAAGACTTGGTCACTGCCCTGCAACCTAAGTCAGGATGTGAACATTATGAATAAAAAGGATGTTGTATTGATGAGATGATGAAATTAGACTAGATGCAAACAGAGTCTATTTGTATTTAATCTGGCGTTAAAATATTGAAAGTAAGGCTAGTAAGCTATTTCTGCAAAAGTATCTAAGTTGATTCTTGCTAAAGCCTCTCCTTGATTCCTATTTATCCAGCATACCCTTGAGAGTCTTTTCCTTAGTCGGGTAAGACTTGCTGAGTAATTCCATACTCAGGGTTTATCCCTCCGTTGTTTTTAGGTGAGGAAGCGACAAATTTTTGTTGCTTTTGCTCCAAGGTGGTGTCAAATGAAGAAAAACAAGAGTGAAGATGCGGGAGGACGTGGTCCTCCATAAGAACCTTTGTTTGATAGTTATCGGGAGGAGTTTTTGCCTCCCTTGGTATTGTAATAATACGACTCTGCACTCCTAGGACAACTCTGGTCTGTAATAAGTAACTTGATCTTACTTTCTAAATAAATGTAAGTTTATGTAATAGCTTCCGCATTTCGATATCTCCGATGTTCTGTAATGTCTGCAAGATGGGTGAAACGTTCCTGGAAAGGTAAGGAAAGATACCGAACTTGTCAAGTGACTTAGGAACATCTTCAGGGTGTCTGATGTCTGTTAGACAAGGACAACTATAGGTGGGCCTAATTACATGGCAGGTTCCGTCACAGCTGGTATCGGAGCGTAGCCCTTCTTTGAAGATGTTATGAGGCATGTTCAAAAGGATTTTCTAAAAGTCTTACCTAGAAACTCTCTTCCTTTCTTACCTAAGTATTCTGAAGAGTCTATCTTAAAGACCAGGTAGTAAGAGTGCAACATATAGAAGGTGTGAATCAACTAAGGTTGATTCTGTAATTACACATGCATCATGCTAAGAACTATACTAATAAGTTTTCCCCCTTAGAGAAATGCTGTCGCGCACCAGAAAGACCGCGCGCAAATCTACTAGACCCATTGGCATACCCTGCCATTGACTTGTCCCAATACTTGAAGAAAGTAGCAGTGGTAGCAACGGTCCTATCGGGGATCTGGAAGCACAAGTCGAACTGCTTCAATCAGAACTCCGTCACAGGAATGATCTATGGGTCGCAGATGCAGCCATCCGCTACTTGCAAGACCAACTCGCGAAACGAGATCTAGCGCTCGATTGGGCAATTAACTCTCGTCCACTCGCCTGGGCTAAGGAAGCCAAAGCTCGAGCCCGCGTGGAGGAGCTTAGCTTAGCCATGGATAACTTGCAGGTCTATTATAATACACTACATGAAGAAGTTCATGTGTTGTATTCACAACTGCACCCGAACGTCCCTGCGGATCCTGTCGGGATGGAAGCCGGACCTTTTCATATAGCTGGAGAAGCACTTGATGGTGAATTGGACCTTTTCAGGCTCCCTCCCTCTATGAAGTTGGTTGACGAATGGTCTTCCACGCCCGACAGTAAAGCTACCAAACGTGAAAAGAAGTGGCTTACCAAGTGCCCGTAACATTGGCCGGACGGGACTTTCCAGCTAATATGGTTGTTCTGAAAGGCCAAGACATATATGTCATCTTGGGCATGAACTGGTTAGCCCAGCAAAAAGTAATTCTCAACCCTGATCTGAGAACCATCAGGTTGAGTTATGACCAATAGAGAGTTGGTGACTTGATTGCCTAAACCCAAGAATTAGGTTATATTAGTATTTAGTGAACCATGACCCGACCCAAAGTTGAATTTTTCGTTATTACTCCATGACCACACCCATGCGAATAAATGCCTAGATAATTTCTTTGTCGGACCTAAAGTGTACCTGGACTTCAAACAAGGATCTCAAGTCATGTCTCCTTCTAGAACCATTCTCTTGTTCAGCTGATGCAGGTTGAGGTCTCCATTGTATTTGGCCTCTCCTTGCGGATCGTCGTGTTGCTTTATTAACCCAACCTAGGGAAGACATGTCCGACCATTTTCTTGCATTTGATGCCTTTGGTTCCTTCATATGTATCGAAGGCATACCAACTTAACCCTTGACCTTGTGCTTTCTACGATGTGCATAGAAATATGCTTGGGGCTGAATTAACAGTCTCCCATCGTACTTCCTTCATCAAGTTTAGATTATGGCCATGCCTTGGGCCATGATCTATTTGGCGCTCTACTTGTAACCATCTTTACTAGTGGAGTATCTCTTTGTGTATAGTCACCCTTGCTCAATCCATTGGTGTCGCGTGAGATTTCTTATTGGTTATGTCTGGTAATGGTGTTATGACTAAAATCGGTGACACCGCGCTGAAACCGAGGGCCTCCGGTGGGTGCACACACATGGTTGCGCTACTTGGCACGCGCTGGTATCATAGTTAGTAGTCATAATCCATTATAAGACTATATTGATATGTTATCTCTATGCAAATTGTTCTTACCTTGTGAGATTCAGTATTGGTGTCAGTTTTGAAATGGTGTCATGGTTAAGGACTTATGGTACTACAGCGAAACTGAGAGCCTCCTGTAAATGTGCACACAAGATTTTGCTGCTTGGCGCATGTCGGTATCGAGGTCTCTAGTCATGATCCATTATGGAATTACACTGATGTGTTATCTTCCATTGACCTTTCCTTGAAACAATTTCTATGTTGTTTGTGAAAGAGATCAAGCAACATCTGTCATTTCCGTTGGATCAAAATGGCATACCACTTTCATATGTGGTCTTATCTCTTTTGATCTTGGTAGTGACTACTCAAGTTCCCTTTACATCCTTTGTATAAAGGTAAAGCCTTGGAGCTTTTTAGTGTTGGACAACAACTGATTAGCTCCCAAAATGGAGATCTGTTTTCCCTACTGCTGAAATGCAGGAGTTTGTTCATTCGCTCTTTTATTTAATCCATGTATTCCCTAACCAAGTGGATAATTCATCTCACATGAGGAAACGGATGAACAACTTGATCAAATAGATTTCTACCCAACTACATGCTCAACTGTTAAGAAGAGTGAACTCTTAACCCTTGGCTTACCAATGGTATTGAGAGGATTTGCTTAATGTCCAAAGTAGTTCAACAAGTTGGTTTTGACTAACTTGTAACTGCACAAGGAACGAAGGCTGAGTTTAGAGATCGTTTTATCGAGTTGTCTAAACTCACTTTGGTTCAACCCACCATAAAGAAAGTACTTACCAAAATCAAATTAAGTCGACCAGTAACCACCTAATTATCGTTCTAGTCGTGCCTCGACCGCCTCACGCGTGTTTTTCCTGCACGTGTGATTATGCCGATCCATGACTAGTGCTGGATAAAATGGACTGGTTGCAAAGTCTGCATTTATAGATCCCTCCGCTGGTGATTTTCCTGAATCTATATCACCTTTCGTGGACTGGGATTCCCTAGCTAACACGAGTTGACCGTGGTGTTATTCGACATTCACACCCGTCTCGTGTGCTATGAACTTACTATAACCATTTGTTGGTAAACCTCTTTCTGTGTGTTTTACCCAAGATGATGCATCTGATTCTGTTTGGGTAAAATTGCATAATTGTCGCCCGCCCAACAGACTCAGATAGTACAGTGTCATCAGAAGAAGCAAATTGCACACATGTAACCTTATGTGTTCTTCTGGCTGACATCATCTTTATTGGTGGACGAAAATGAAGATTGAAATTGCACGTTATGTGGCTGATATGACACTTGTAAACGTGTCAAGGCCATACACATGAAGACTGCTGGTCCATTACAATCTTTACCTATCCCAGCATGGAAATGGGAAGATATTGTATGGACTTCATTGTGGAATTACCCAGGACTACACAAGGGTATGACTTTATCTGGGTTATTGTTGATCGGCTTATGAAAATTTCTCATTTTCTGCCAGTCAAGACAGATCACCCAGTTACTGTCTATGCCCAGTTGTACATTGCCCGTATTCTTAGTTTGCATGATGTTCCAAAAACCATAGTTTCGAATCGTGGACCTCAATTTATAGCCAAGTTTTGGGAAGCACTTCACAAATCCTTGGGTACTAAGTTGCTCCATAGTTCGGCCTACCATCCTCAAACCAGTGGGCAGACTGAGAGGGTAAACCAAATACTGGAAGATATGCTACGGGCATGTGTTCTGGAATTCCCACAGAAATGGGATGAATGTTTGCCATTAGTGGAGTTTTCTTATAATAATAGCTATCAAGAAAGCATCAAGATGGCACCCTTTGAAGCTTTATATGGACGACGATGTCGTACTCCGCTAAATTGGTCTGAACCTGGCAAAAGGTACTTCTTCAGACTTGATATGGTGAACGAGACCAAAGAAAAAGTTCAAAGAATAATTCATAAATTGAAGAAGTGTCTTCGGGTTCCCGATCGAACCATTGTGGTAATAGATGTTGTCCTTGAACCAAACTTGACATATTCTGAACATCCCATTCGAGTCTTGGACCAAAAGGACAGGGTTACTCAGAGAAAAACTATCAAGTTCTATAAGATACAGTGGAACCAACATTCCGAAGATGAGGCTACATGGGAAACTCAAGATTTTTTTAGATAAGAATTTCCCAGGCTTTTTAGCCTCTTGTAATTTGTAAGGCATGTATAGCTGTTGTAATAAAGGAGTAAATTCTCAAACCACCTCTGCCTTGTACCAGAAATAAGGAAATAAAAGTATGCCGCGTTTCCTTTTCCATTACTTACCCAAGGACTTTTAATCTCGGGACAAGATTCTTTTATGGGGGAAAGGATGTAACACCCCTGGTGTTACTATAACTAAAACTTGAGCATGGCATCATAAGCATTGGCATTGCATATCTTTGATACACTTAGAGTGCATTCACTAGGTAAAAATTTCAAACAAGTTGTGTTGTTATAGCATTTTGCAAATAGGACCCTAGATAGGGAACTTAACCCTAAATAGGGGTTAAAGGGGTAAGACATAACCCAAATTGAGAAAATCTAAAAGCTTTAGGGGAATACTCATAAAATGTTCCCAAGAATACAATTGAATCACATTTATACCCCTAAGGTACTAAAAATCCCCATTTGAACCCTGGAAAACCCTAAAACTAAAACCTAGGGGCTTATGTGCAAAAATTAGTCCACTTTTGGACTAAAGTGCAAAAACCAAGTTAAATAAGTATCTTAAGTCATTTGGGTCACAAATATGTGAATTTGCAAGTTAAACCCTAAGTTTTGGGCTTATTTGCAAAACTCCCCTCTTAAGCCCTTAATAGTCTATGTTTAATTTTCATTGATATTGGCTCAACTTTGGAGCCTTGTATCTTTCAAATTCTAGGGTTTTTGCCCTAGGTCACCACATCAAAATTATAGAGCAAACTAAGGAGAACAATTTTGCTTAAGAGTGTAAGCAAGGTTGTTATGGAGAAATTGGAGATAATCAAACCCAAAGATAGGCTGTCAGCCTGTTTAAATTCTGAACTTCAGACTAGCAGTGCAACTGCAAGCACTTTGGGCATGAATTAATACATGATCAAGCAAGAATTTGCTTAGGGTTGCTATACCAAGATTATAGCTGGATCCTAGGGCTATAACTTTGCTAAAGTGTGATGATCATGTTACTACACAAAATTGGGAGTAAACATCCCTGCAAATCGCTCTGTCAGGTCGGCTGATGATCTTCGCCATGGTACAGTGACAAAAGATCTGAGGTGCCGTGCATCTCACTGTCGGTGACTCGCCGTCGCGATTCGTGTCGCAGCCGTTCCAATTTGGGCTCGGTAAGGAACGGATAACGCCGGAGTTAGATAACGCATACGTGGCACCATATCCCGAGTCCAGCCGGAGACCTCACCGTCGGCCACCGTGACCCAGTGACTTTGCCGCGGTGTCACCCATGCCGCGATCTCCCTCACTATGTCTTCTACCGACGTGGTAAGCATGCGCTAGCAAAGCTATCTGGGGCCGGAGATCATCTGCCGGGTCGCCGTGGCTATAAATAGCACGGTGGTCCACGGCGGGGTATGAACTTCGCACACAGTGAGTTGATTGATGCCTAAATTCGCACTATCTCTGCCCCCTCCTCCCAAATTGGTTGAGCACGGTAAAACTAGAGTCCCTTACCGTCGTATAGCCCCAAGCTCCGCCCTCAATTTCAACCGAGCACGCCGTGACGCCGTTTTCCCCCAAATCAGTCCGCCGCGCCACCGTGAACAGCTCTGTCGTGGCCAGCCCACTCGGGTAAGACTCTGTCCAATCCATGTGTTGTTTTTATTGCTCTATGTGCTAGTGAAGCTTACCGTGGCACCCGTTAGCTCAATTTGGCCATGGTTAAACAGGAACGCGTGCCCATGGTCACGGTTTTCGCCGTGCATGTGGACAGGCCATTCTCAGTACGTTCGGGTCAAATTAATGCGTGTTCTGAGGCCATCTTAGGTCAGTGAAGCCTCCCCAATGGTTAGTCCGGGCAGTTATCGCCGGCCATGGCCGGTATAAACCCCGTCCAGGATGAACGGCGAGCGCGCCGTGGACAGGAGTGTAGTTGGAGAAGAATTAGAAGTATGGGGGTCTTTCTGCGAATGTCAGCGACTCGCCGAAACAGTGCTCTGACCCCACTTTAGGTTATTCTGTTAGTGAGGGCCTTTTCTGCAAAACCCGCAGCGCGGGCGCGCGCTGGCGCGTTTCTACGCTAATTGGGCCGGCTCGGGCTGCTTTCGGCCCCTTCATAAATTTCCTTTTTCTTTTCTTAGCAGGCTTTGGAAATCTGTCATAAATTGTAGAAAAATCCTAAAAATAGGAGACCAATTTTGTTAGATCCCTAATTTCCCGTAGTATTTAATAAAAATAATATCATGATTTTTGGATCAAATGGGGAATTTTAGAGTATTTAAAATAGCTTAAACTATTGGTTCTGGATTTTTAGAAAAAAGATAATAAGTCCAAAAATGCCCAAACTTTTTATATGAACTTAAAACAATACTTAAAAGCCATGGGTAGAATTTGGGTTGATTTGAACCTTGTTTGATACCTAGAACCCAAAACCCCCCTGCCCTTTGAAATCCTTTACTAACTCCGGAAACCCTAAGTTCTCGGAGTTCCGTGAAGGAAAGTTGTATTCAAGACTTAGTTAATAAATCTTTATTATCTTTGCACTCTCATGAGCATTACATGGCATTCATTCTTATATATATACCTATATGGTTATATTTAGAAAACGAAGAAGAGAGTGAAGTGACTCAAGAGAAGACACCACCACCTTTGGAATCTCAGGCAGGGACTTGGCTCTACTTCGACATCTGCGAGTCTGAGCCTGACTCACCTACGAACGAAGGCAAGCCCCGGTGCATGCAACCCCTTTCCTTGTGTTTTAAAATAATTTTCGCACACTTTAAATCTAGTGAAATGTGCATTAGGTTCATAGGAGTTGCTTGGAACCCTTTGATGCATTGCTTTCCTTGATATCCATACCTTTATAGATACTTCTGTGAAGTATCAAAATATGATTTACAAAAATGCTTAGCCTTGCTTAGATCTTGTGGATAGAGGTTGTCCTTAGCCTAGCTCGAGAAAGGATGACTTCTACCTGCAAGAATATTTTCATTTGGAGCAATGGTGGGATCTTACTGCAAAGTTCCCTGTGATGCTCTTTTCATCCTAAGGAACAGAAACAATCCTAGGGATGGAAACACTTAAATTGAGACTTGGGTTAGGAACAGGTGATGTTCTACCCAGGTTGATTAAGGATTGATGCGTATGTAGGCTTGATGATCGAGGACCCTTTAACTGGTCACATGCCTCGTCATGGGTAAGCCTTGCCTCGGGCAGACTAAGGCCTGAATAAGATAACACGAAATGGGCGTGGAGCGGTGGCGAGAGTAGCGTGTACCCTCCGTGGCAAGAGGCTGGACGGTGGTGTATCTGTGCTCTTGGTTTGCGTGAACCTGATCTGGTCTTAAGAACCCCGGTGGCGGGTTGACATATGCAAGGGTTAAGTGCTACATATGTCGTGTGATTGGAGATCCTCAGCTGAGTATAATCGATTCGGATCGCCGTACCTTGGCGGTTATGAAGACTTGGTCACTGCCCTGCAACCTAAGTCAGGATGTGAACATTATGAATAAAAAGGATGTTGTATTGATGAGATGATGAAATTAGACTAGATGCAAACAGAGTCTATTGATATTTAATCTGGCGCTAAAATATTGAAAGTAAGGACTCACTTTAGTAAGCTATTTCTGCAAAAGTATCTAAGTTGATTCTTGCTAAAGCCTCTCCTTGATTCCTATTTATCCAGCATACCCTTGAGAGTCTTTTCCTTAGTCGGGTAAGACTTGCTGAGTAATTCCATACTCAGGGTTTATCCCTCCATTGTTTTTAGGTGAGGAAGCGACAAATTTTTGTTGCTTTTGCTCCAAGGTGGTGTCAAATGAAGAAAAACAAGAGTGAAGATGCGGGAGGACGTGGTCCTCCATAAGAACCTTTGTTTGATAGTTATCGGGAGGAGTTTTTGCCTCCCTTGGTATTGTAATAATACTACTCTGCACTCCTAGGACAACTCTGGTCTGTAATAAGTAACTTGATCTTACTTTCTAAATAAATGTAAGTTTATGTAATAGCTTCCGCATTTCGATATCTCCGATGTTTTGTAATGTCTGCAAGACGGGTGAAACGTTCCTGGAAAGGTAAGGAAAGATACCGAACTTGTCAAGTGACTTAGGAACATCTACAGGGTGTCTGATGTCTGTTAGACAAGGACAACTGTAGGTGGGCCTAATTACTTGGGAGGTTCCGTCACAATCTCCTTCCTTATCGGGCGTAGTCGACCGTTGGACCTCGGCTCCCATTGACGCACTGGACATTGTCCGGTGCACACCAGATAGTCCGGTGTGCCCAACCGACCATTGGCTCGGGCCATGCGACAGCCGATGATTGCGCTACCGACCGTTGGCCGCGGGCGCCGTTGGCGCACCAGACGGTCTGGTGCACACTGGATAGTCCGGTGAATTTTAGCCGCGGTGCCTTCGCATTTTCTAGAGAGCGACGAGTTCACCACCGGGCCAGCTTGGGCACCGGACAGTCTGGTGCAGCACAGGCTGGTGCTGTTATGGCTGAACTTAGCCAAAACTTCTCCTGTTCGATTCCAGTTTTCTTGGCTATATTCCTGGCACTTAGATAAATATGTTAGTACTCAAAAGCAATTTACTAAGGCTGGAGACATACCTTGTTCTTTGATTTGCATCTTAGCACTTATGAACCAACGTATTTTGTGTTGGGCATCTAATCACCAAAACATTTAGGCCCCGTTTGTTTCATTGGAATTGAATTACATTTTAATAATTATAATTTAGATAAAACTAATTAAGTTCATATATTTATATATATAATATATTTGTATATTACTCTAAATCATATAAGAGAGATAGTTATATACTACATTTATGTTATAGCGATGCAAGTAGAAGAGTGTGCTATAAGTTGTACATTGGGAAAATAGCATGTAAATCTATAGAATCAATTTCCATCTCTCACCCCATGAATTTGAGATAGACTTATATGATAACTTTGGAAAGTGGTCGAATGTCACATTTTTTAAAAAATAACCTATTCTATTAGTAAGATTCCAATTCCTCAAAATGAAAGGAAACAAACGGGACCTTTGAAATGGTCCAAGGGCACATTTCCCTTTCAATCTCCCCGTTTTTGGTGATTTCTGCCAACACATTAAAAAGCAACCAAAAGTGCAACATTATTCTCAAAAGTGCAAATCTGAAGACCAAATTTTTCTTACTCGGTATTTGGCATATTTGGATCACTTTTGCCACCACTTGGTTTGTTTTTGCAAATCAAATTCTTTTTCCTATCTCTAAGTCAAACAAACTTGTTTGGGTAAATAGAGAGATGTCTCAAGAATAATTTTGATCAAGCGACAAAAACTCCCCCTTTTTCCCATAATCAAAATTCTCCCCCATAAGAGACCAAATTTTGCAATAAGAGTATTTTGGACAAAATACAAATTCTAACTCTACTATTTTCAAAGTTCACAAGTGGTTGGCTAATCCATTTGCTTTGGCCTTAATTTCTCCCCTTTGGCATTAAGCACCAAAACAGGATAACTTTTGGCCCTTTTAACCTCATTGCCTCACCAAGATGTCAAATAAGAGCAAAAAGGCAATGAGAGCATTAGGATGAACTTGGAATAAGATACACGTATTCCGGAGTGCAGTGGAAGTATTTTCTTCATCCAAGTTCATTTTCCCTTGCAATGTTCCTTCGAGACTACTTCAAGTGCACTCAAACAACCAAGTTAGTCTCAAAGGAGTCAAGTTGTAGCACATCTCCCCCTAAACATGTGCATCATTTGCATAAGGACTTGTGAGGTCTGGGGATGACTTGTACAACTTGAGCACCACAAATAAGCAATAAATGATGTAAAGTAACATGATCAAAGGCATAGAACACATGTATGCTATCGATCAATCCAAGTTACACGAATCTAAGACATTTAGCTCACTACGCTGCCTGCAAAACCTTTTCTGATCTAAAGGATTGGTGAAGATATCAGATAGCTGGTTCTCGGTGCTAATATGGTAAATGTCGATATCTCCCGTTTGTTGGTGGTCTCTCAGGAAGTGATGTCGGATGTCTATGTGCTTAGTGCGGCTGTGTTCAACACGATTATCCACCAAGCGGATTGCATTCTCATTATCACATAGGAGTGGGACTTTGCTCATATTGTAGCCAAAGTCCCAAAGGGTTTGCCTCATCCAAAGTAGTTGCGCGCAACACTGTCCTGCGGCAACGTACTCAGCCTCAGCGGTGGATAGGGCAACGAATGTTTGTTTCTTAGAGCTCCAAGACACTAGGGACCTTCCTAGAAAATGGCACGTCCCTGATGTGCTCTTCCTATCAACCTTGCATCTGGCATAGTCAGAATCTGAGTATCTGATTAAGTCAAAGGTAGACCCCCTTTGGATACCAGATCCCGAAGCAAGGCATAGAAACTAAATATCTAAGAATTCGCTTAACGGCCACAAGGTGACATTCCTTGGGGTCGGATTGAAATCTAGCACACATGCATACACTAAGCATAATGTCCAGTCTACTAGCACAAAGATAAAGTAGTGAACCTATCATTGACCGGTATGCCTTTTGATCAACGGACTTACCTCCTTTGTTGAGGTCTAGATGTTCGTCAGTTCCCATTGGTGTCATCGCGGGCTTCGCATCCTTCATCCCAAACCTCTTGAGAAGATCTTGAGTGTACTTTGTTTGGGAGATGAAAGTGCCTTCATTGAGTTGCTTCACTTGAAATCCAAGGAAGTAGTTCAACTCGCTCATCATCGACATCTCAAATTTCTGTATCATTACCCTGCTAAACTCCTCACAAGACTTTTGGTTAGTAGAACCAAATATAATGTCATCAACATATATTTGGCAAACAAAAAGATCTCCATCGCAAGTCTTTGTGAAAAGAATGGGATCGGCTTTCCCAACCTTGAAAGCATTAGCAACTAGAAAATATCTAAGGCATTCATACCATGCTCTTGGGGCTTGCTTAAGTCCATAGAGCGCCTTAGAGAGTTTATACACGTGGTCGGGATACCTGTCATCCTTAAAGCCAGGGGGTTGTTCCACGTATACCTCCTCCTTGATTGGTCCATTTAGGAAGGCACTCTTCACGTCCATTTGGAACAGCTTAAAGGAATGGTGAGCGGCATAGGCCAATAAAATTCGAATTGATTAGAATCTAGCCACAGGAGCGAAAGTCTCGTCAAAGTCCAAACCTGTGACTTGGGCATAACCTTTTGCCACAAGTTGAGCCTTGTTTCTTGTCACCACTTCGTGTTCGTCTTGCTTGTTGCGGAACACCCACTTGGTTCCCACAACATTTTGCTTTGGACGTGGCACCAGGCTCCAGACTTCATTTCTTTTGAAGTTGTTGAGCTCTTCCTGCATGGCCAACACCTAGTCCGGATCCTATAAGGCTTCTTCTATCCTGAAAGGCTCAATAGAAGAAACAAACGAGTAATGCTCACAAAAATTAGCTAATCGTGAGCGAGTTGTTACTCCCTTGCTGATGTCACCCAGAATCTGATCCACGGGGTGATTTCTTTGGATCGCCGCTCGGACTTGAGTTGGAGGGGCCCTTGATGCTTCTTCCTCAATAGCCTGTTCTTCCTGTGCTCCCCCTTGATCCTACTCCTCTTCTTGAGGTATTTGTTCATCGTCTTGAGTTGGGAGATGCACCATCGTAGAGGAATATGATTGATCTTGTTCCTATAGTTCCTGTGGTCACACATCACCTATCACCATAGTTCGCATTGCGGTTGTCGGAACCTCATCTTCATCTACATCATCAAGATCAACTTGCTCTCTTGGAGAGCCATTAGTATCATCAAATACAATGTTGCTAGAGACTTCAACTAATCCTGATGATTTGTTGAAGACTCTATACGCCTTTGTATTTGAGTCATATCCTAGTAAAAACCCTTGTACGGCCTTGGGAGCAAATTTTGCATGTCTACCTTTCTTTACCAGAATGTAGCATTTGCTCCCAAATACACGGAAATAAGAAACATTGGGTTTGTTACCAGTAAGGAGTTTGTAGGAAGTCTTCTTGAGGAGACGGTGCAGATAGAGCCGTTTTATGGCATGGCAGGGTGTGTTCACAGCTTCTGACCAAAACCGATCAGGCGTCTTGTACTCTCCAAGCATTTTTCGCGTCATGTTGATTAGTGTCCTGTTCTTCCTCTCTACCACACCATTTTGCTGTGTTGTGTAGGGAGCGGAGAACTCGTGCTTGATTCCTTCCTCCTCAAGATATTCTTTAACCTGTAGATTCTTGAACTCTAACCCATTGTCGCTTCTTATCTTCTTCACCTTTAGCTCAAACTCATTTTGAGCTCTCCTTAAGAAGCGTTTTAGGGTTCCTTGGTTTTTGGAATTGTCCTACAAAAAGAATACCCAAGTGAAGCGGGAAAAATCATCAACTATAACAAGACCATACTTACTTCCCCCGATGCTGAGATAGGCAACGGGGCCGAAGAGATCCATGTGTAGGAGTTGCAGTGGTCTTGATGACGTCATCACATTCTTGCTGTGATGAGTGCTTCCCACCTGTTTCCCTGCTTGGCACGCTGCACAATGTCTGTCTTTCTCAAAACAGACATCGGTTAGTCCTAACACATGATCTTCCTTTAGAAGTTTATGAAGGTTCTTCATCCCAACATGTGCTAGACGGCGATGCCATAGCCAGCCCATATTAGTCTTAGCGATTCAGCATGCATCTAGATCGGCATTCTCCTTTGAGAAATCAACTAAATAGAGGTTGTTGTCTAATACACCCTTAAAGCTAATGAACCATCACTCCTTCTAAAGATAGATACATCAATATTTGTAAATAAACAATTATAGCCCATATGACGCAATTGACTTACAGACAATAAATTATACCCGAGCAACTCTACTAAAAACACATTTGATATTGAGTGCTCGGTCATGATGGCTATCTTTCCCAATCCTTTAACCTTTCCTTGGTTCCCATCTCCAAAGATAATAGTATCCTGGGAATCCTTATTCTTGACGTAGGAGGTGAACATTTTCTTCTCCCCCATCATGTGGTTTGTGCATCTGCTGTCGATAATCCAGCTTGAACCCCTAGATGCATAAACCTGCAAGGTAATTAAGCTTGGGTTTTAGGTACCCAACTCTTGTTGGGTCCTACAAGGTTAGTTACAATAACTTTTGGAACCCAAATGCAAGTCTTGTATCCCTTGCATTTAGATACCAATTTTCTAGCAACTACTTTGGCATTCTTGCATAACAATACAAAAGAAGTATTACACGTTTGATACATAAAAGTTGGACCAGTGTTAACTTTCCTAGATGCATGAGAAACAGTATGATTGCGCCTAGGCCTGCTCCTATCATGAACATATGTGGAACTAGAAGCAAGCATAGCATGTGAATCAAGATAAGTAGGTAAAGCAGCATGATTATAACATTTATCATGATGAGAAACTTTCTTGACATGAGCATAAAGATAAGCATGGTTCTTTTGATCATGTGAAGAAATACTAGCCATAGGAGCCTTCCCTTTCTCCTTGTTGAGAATGATAGTCCTTTGGCTTGTTAGGTTCTTGGTTTCCTTTTGAAAACCAAGTCCATCCTTAATTGAGGGGTGTCTACCAACAGTGTAGGCATCCCTAGCAAATTTAAGTTTCTCAAAATTATCCATGCAAGTCTTAAGTTGAGCATTAAGACTTGCAACATCATTGTTTAACTTAGCAATAGTAGAGACATGTTCATTACATGCATTAACATCAAAGTCTTTACATCTATTGCAAATAACAACATGCCCTACACATGAACTAGTTTCATTTGCTTTCTCTAGCTTAGCATTCAAATCATCATTTAAATTCTTTAAGCTAGAAATAGATTCATGACAGGTAGAGAATTCGGAAGACAACAGTTCATTCTTCTTAATTTCTATAGCAAGAGATTTTTGAACACTAACAAACTTATCATGTTCCTCATATAAAATATCTTCTTGCTTTTCTAGTAGTCTATCATTTTCATTGAGAGCATCAATTAATTCATTTATTTTGTCTACTTTAGCTCTATCTAAACCTTTAAACAGATCAGAGTAATCTACTTCATCATCAGAGGATTCCTCATCACTAGAAGAAGAATACTTAGGAGTATCTCGAATACATACCTTCTTCTCCTTAGCCATAAGGCACGTGTGTCGTTCGTTGGGGAAGAGTGAAGATTTGTTGAAGGCCGAGGCAGCTAGTCGTTCATCTTTGGAGTCGGATGAGGAACAGTCAGAGTCCCATTCCTTCCCGATGTGTGCCTCGCCTTTGGCCTTCCTATAGTTTTTCTTCTTTTCCCTCTTCCCATGCTTCTCTTGTTCCTGGTCATTATCGTTATCGGGGCATTGAGCTATAAAATGACTAGTCTTACTACATTTGAAGCAGGAGCGTTTTCCCCTTGACTTGTTCTTGTTGGGGTACTCCTTGCATCCTTTTAGTGCGGTCTTGAAGTCCTTGATCATGAGCGCCATCTCATCCTCATTGAGCCCGGTAGCCTCCACTTGTGCTACCTTCTAGGTAGCGCTTCCCTACTCCTGGTTGCTTTGAGAGCAACGGGTTGCGGCTCGTAGACGGGTAGTGGACCATTCAAGGCATCGTCCACGTATCGTGCTTCTTTCACCATCATACGCCCGCTTACGAATTTTCCGAGAATTTCCTTGGGTGTCATTTTTGTGTACCTGGGGTTCTCACGAATAACATTTACAAGATGGGGGTTAATAACTATAAATGACCTGAGCATGAGTCAAACGACGTCATGATCCGTCCATCTTGTACTCCCGTAGCTTCAGATTTTTTTGACAAGGGTCTTTAGCCTGTTGTATGTCTATGTTGGCTCTTCTCCCCTTATCATCACGAACCTGCCCAGCTCGCCTTCCACTAGCTCCATCTTGGTGATCATGGTGACATCATTTCCCTCATGAGAGATCTTGAGGGTGTCACATATTTGTTTAGCGTTGTCCAAGCCGCTGACCATGTTATATTCATCCCTGCATAGAGATGCTAGCAAAACAGTAGTGGCTTTGGCATTTTTATGAATTTGTTCATTTATAAACACAGGGTTATGAGTACTATCAAAGTGCATTCCATTTTCTACAATTTCCCAAATGCTAGGACGGAGAGAAAATAGGTGACTACGCATTTTATGGCTCCAAAATGAGTAATCCTATCATTGAAGTGTGGGGGTTTTCCAAGTGGAATAGAATGTAAATGGGCATTTGAATTGTACAGAATGCGGGAATAATCGAAGGAGAAGTTTTGATTAACCGTTTTCCTTTTAGATGAGGAGGAGTCGTCGTAGTCATCCCTTGGTGAAGAAGAGGAGGCATCACTGTCGTAGTAGATAATCTTCTTGATGCGCCTCTTCTTCTTCGCGTCCCTCTTCTTGTGACTTGAGCCTGAGTCAGTGGGCTTGTCGTCTCTTGGCTCGTTGAAGAGGGACTCATTCTCCTTTTCATTGATCACCATTTGAGGGGGGTGAATAGGTGATCCTGCAAAATTCAACACTAATAGCACAAACTTGGTTTATAAAATGTTAGTTAGATTAAACCAAGTTGCTATAGAGCGAGCTCTTGAGAAGAAATCAATCGCAGTGAAAAGCAACACAAGAGACACGATGTTTTATCCCGTGGTTCGGCCAATGCCTACTCCACGTTGTGGTGACCTTCTTCGGTCAAGGATTGCACTCAATCCCTCTCAAGTGATCCAATGATCTACTTTGAGTACCACAGTTTTCTTTCTTAGTAGACTTTTCCCGTTTGCGTGGAATCTCCACAAATTGGAGCCTCTCGCCCTTACAAGGTTGATCACAAGAGAAGCACAAGAGTAAGGGAGGGAAAGCAACACACGCAAGACTCAATTCGTAGCGAACACACACACACAAGCCAAGACTTGAGCACAAAACACGGCGCAGGGAGTTCACAACTCAAATGGTGCTCGAATCTCTAACACAACGATCCAAATGCGTGGCCGTGGAGTCTAGGTGTCTTAGGATGTTCAGAGAATGCTTCGTTTCCTGCTCCATGCGCCTAGGGGTCCCTTTTATAGCCCCAAGGCGGCTAGGAGCCATTGGAGATCCAATTGGAAGGCAATTCTTGCCTTCTGTCGGGTGGCGCACCGAACAGTCCGGTGCACCACTGCACATGAACAGTAGTTGTCCAGTGCCTGATCTCCTTCCTTATCGGGCGCAGTCGATCATTGGACCTCGGGTCCCGTTGGCGCACCGGACACTATCTGGTGCACACAAGACAGTCCGCTGTGCCCAACCGACCGTTGGCTCGGGCCACGCGTCACCCGATGATTGCACTACCGACCATTGGCCACGGGCGCCGTTGGCGCACTAGACAGTAGGTGAATTTTAGCCGCGGTGCCTTCGCATTTTCCTGAGAGCGATGAGTTCGCCGCCGGGTGTAACACCCTAATATCCTATTTTTGGTATTTGGAAAATTCTTCTATAAGATTTTAAATAGATGACCCTCTTAAAAGAATTTTTAAGATGTCCCCTTTTGATAATAAATTTGGAGATATTGTTGAACAGGAAAACTTAAATTAAAATAACTTTTAATAAGGATTCAACATCAGGAATTATCTTCTTAAAGTGAATAGGTATAAAATAATTGATTAGTCGAATTATATTCCTGTTAGATCATACATTAAAAAAATTTAAGTTCAAGAAAATTTATGTATGTGCATCACTAATTAGAAGCATATACTTTAAAAAATAATAAATAAAACATCTAAAATAGGTATAACTTGATTATCACACCGGTATCCTTTTTTATTATGAATTACAATTAAGTATAGAATTTAAACTTTATTTGAAGTCCATTTGAAATTGGATATATATAGAAGGAAAACAGGAAAAGAAAAATAGAAAAAAGAGCTTACCTGATCTGCTTGGGCTGAATCTGCCCAGGCGCGGCCAACTAATGCGCCCGCATAGTCGAATTGCTCCCCTATCGGCCCAGTTTTCTCTTCCTTGTCGGTCCAAATGTGCATTGCACCCGCACATCCCAATCCATCCTCTTCCCCTTTTCTTTTTGTTTTGGCCACTACGACGTGGGCCCTAGACAGCAGCCTCCTCTCATATGCGCAGGTCACGGCGGGGACACCGGCTGGCGGCCTCTCACGGTCAGAGTTGTCCTCTCCAAACAACTCCACGCGACACTGTGGAAAGCGCGGGCGCTTCACCGCCTCATGTGGCATTCTGTTCCGGCGGCTCTGGGGAAAACGTCCCTAAATAACCCGACAGCCTTACCCTCCCCGATCGCATAACCCATCTACAGCCGAGCGAACCGCAAGAACTATGGGCCATGAGATCGCGCCCTGGTTCTCCATCAATGGAGCGCCAAACCAGCCATCCTAGCGTCCCGTCACCAAGAGCAGAGGGGTTCGCTGATGAGCGTTGAAGAACACCGAAGCCACGACGGATTTTTCCTATTGGTTTCGAGATTCATCGCTGGGTCGCGGCGAGCTGTGGTCGGCATCGTAGCAGGCTTGACGTCAGTGAGTGGCTTTTCCGCCTGTGTTGTCACTATCTCCATTACTTTGGTGTACGGCCGTGGTCAGGCTAAATGCTCAGGCGTACGCCGGTGCGACATCGTTGCCGGATTATGCGCCAGGGTGGCCTTCGGTCGCTCCTAGGGCTGTCTTGCGGAGAGAGAGATTGGGGGCGAGAGGTGGAAGACGATGCCTGGGTCGTTGATCATTTGATCAAGGGCCAGGAATTGACCGTAGAAGTAACCTTTCATGATTAGATCTGAACCGTAGATCTAGGTGGCTGCGGTGTAGATTGAAGGGTGGAGGTGTGGCGATAGTTTTGGCCGTTGGATTAGGATTGCGCGATCGCGATTAGCTATAGGACGACGTCTCGGCCATAGTTCATCCTGGTCGTGGATCAGTCAGTGGACGGTTCCGATGGCATCTCGGTGTGGGTGGTCTCTTGGTCGTTGGATGAAGATCTGACGAACCACAAAACGTACCGGTTTATATAATAAGCTGATCTAATCTGAGCCTTCAAATGCCGATCCAACGGCTGAAGTCAGGCCGTACCTCTTCGGCCGGGGATAATTGCATATGAGCCCTCATAAAACTATCAAATAAACCCACCGTCCACTCACGTGGAAAATTAATTAAATCTAGGTCCTGAGTTTCACAGTTTAGACCCTGTGTTTTCTAGAAATTGTGTTCGCAGTCCAGAATTAATAGGGATATTCATAATTAAATCAGAAAATGATATTTTTTATAAAAATAAATCTAGGAACTTGTTTAATTCATAGTTAATTAATTTTAGCTCCAAATTGAGTTATTCCAGTTGCAATAATTTTGTTTTAATATTATCTATCATCTAGTGCTTCTGTTTAGCCATAAAACTTGAATTAAAAATGTTCATTTGAATTAATCTATTCTAGGTGCTTAACAACTCCAGAAATTCATAACTTGGTAACCGTAACTCCGAATTTAGTAATTCTTGTTCCTACGATATCGTTACACAACGTAGAATATTATTATGTAGTTTGATCTTATGTTTGGTGTGATGTTAATTTTGCATATATATGTTTGTCTGTATTGCTACGTTTAGCAGTGAGGACACGTGTCATCTGAAGAGCAAGTTGGTACCTGGAATCGCAAGTCCTAGGCAAGTTGTGCCCTTGATCACTTCTTTTTACCCATTCATGTTCTGATTAATCATAATGATCTGCATAGGTTAATTTTGATGGGACCCAATAGGTCACCCTAGTTTGACTATCTTTATGCCTTGTTTACCACTAAACTTCTGGGTAGTACTTGCTAGTGCTTTATGTGGATTTGGGCATTGAGATACACATTATTCATGATTATACTTTTGTTATAAGTTGTTATTTACTGTTCATGATAAGATCATTATGTTAATTGGAACATAGAGCGACCACTCGGGAAAACAGTGCTACCGCAAGGGTTTATGGACGCCCTTTGCTGATTAATTAGGAAAGCTAGTGGAGGACTACCTTACCCGAAAGGGGCAAGGGCAGTAGGGGAGTGGTCAGTGTAGGGAGGTCCTTGGTTGATTTTACTGCGATGGCGGTCAGGCAAGGGATCCCTGCATTGGAGCTTCCTATAAACTGTAGCGGGTTTTCTGAAGCTAGTGGAACTTTGTAAAGGCCTCGTAGTGTTACCCTACCTCGCTTCCTTGGTAGAGGTGTATGGGGCCCATACAACCCTGTGGCAAATGGGTAACATGACTTGTGGGTAAAGATGTGCAACCTCTGCAGAGTGTAAAACTGGTATACTAGCCGTGCTCACGGTCATGAGCAGCTCGGACCCTCACATGATTAACTTATGGAACTAAATTCAATTTGTCATATGCATTGCATCGCAGGTGATGTTGTTACTTTTGTTCTACTATTTAATTGGGTTGGTATTTACTTATACTTAGTAACTACTAATAAAATTTTGACCAACTTTAAAAGCAATGCTCAGCTTCAACCATCCTCTTTGGTAAGCCTTACACTTCACGTGAGCTCCCACCTTTGGCGAGTTCATGCACATTATTCCCCACAACTTGTTGAGCGATGAACGTATGTGAGCTCACTCTTGCTGTCTCACACCCCCACAGGTCAAGAACAGGTACCGCAGGATGAGGCGCTTGGAGGATGCTGTGATGTGTTCATGAGAGGTCTAGGCCGTCGTCTCCCAGTCAACTTTGGGTTGCTGGACCGTTGTCTCCTTATAATGTAATTATTTATTTATTTATTTTGTATAGAACTCTTATTATATAGTAAAGATGTGACATTCGATCATGTGCCATGAATCATCATATGTGTGAGACTTGGTCTCAGCACACCAGGTGATTATGTTCGCGCCCGGGTCTTGGTGACCCGAAACCCGGGTGTGACAGAAGTGGTATTAGAGGGATGTTGACTGTAGGACGAAACCTAGACAGAACCGGACAACCCTTACCTACTTACCTTTGCTACTCTGATCCTTTCTAAACTTTTCTTAATCTTTTCTCATCCACTGCTGCTTTACTCTGATTATTATTACCTTTTTATTCTAAAGACAAATGTGGATTTTACACTTTGAAATCCTGTGCCTAAAGTGACCTTTAGGAATAGGATACCTACTCTTAGGAACAAAAACAAAATTATTTTTCTTTTATATAGATAACTATGAACTTGAATGCTTGTTCTTATGATACTTGTCTGATTTGGATCTTTGATTGAGTGCGATGAGTTGTGGAGTAATGTCCACAATTACATCTGTATATACATATAATAAAAAAATGTTGATAAAATAACTAGCCAACTTGGATTATCCCCCACTAAAATATGTTAAGCTTAATAGATCTACCCTATCTTAAAAGATACTCTATTACTTTAGTAGACTCATCTTATCTTGAAAAGACTTTATCTCACCTTAATAGATCTAACTGACCTCAAAAGATTCTATCTTATGTTTATGGATTCATCTTATCCTAATAAGCATACTTATCCACTCTAGTTTAACAACCATGATCTAATGCAAATTAATTAGATCTTATCTAGTCAAACTAGTCATACCAATCTAATCTAGATCCTATCTAATCTTATATGATCTAATCTAGTGTGAGTTACTTAATGCAGGTACAAATGATAAGACCATACTCCTAATGCACTTAAACCTAAATTAGTGCATTAGACCAACTCAACACCGAGCATCAGACCAACCCAACCAATAGAGTCTTGATGGATTGCATAATCTATTAACCCCACCTGACATCAAACCAGATTTTGACCTACATCATGTAGTCCATCTCACCCATAACTATTTCAACCATATGCCCAACTCCGATGATATACACTAACCTAAAATTGATGAGACCAATATCGGAGAAGAAAAGATCAACATCGACAAGGAAGGAGATAACAATCAAAGTGAATCAAGACTTAAACATTTCGGATGAAGTCTTTTCCTTACCATAATCTTTCCTACCTCAACCTGTCCAGTCTATATCCTACATAATAAGTAGCTAGATACCCATGCCCTCCTAATCACTCACTAATGAAAAAAAGAGAGGCTCTTGATTTTTGAAATAATTAGAAACTGAAAGCTAAATTGAGAACCACTCTTCCTATATCTCTTTTCTTACAAATCTCGAGGACGAGATTTCTGTTAAGGGGGTAGGATTTGTAACACCCTAATATCCAATTTTTGGTATTTGGAAAATTCTTCTATAAGATTTTAAATAGATGACCCTCTTAAAAGAATTTTTAAGATGTCCTCTTTTGATAATAAATTTGGAGATATTGTTGAACAGGAAAACTTAAATTAAAATAACTTTTAATAAGGATTAAACATCAGGAATTATCTTCTTAAAGTGAATAGGTATCAAATAATTGATTAGTCGAATTATATTCCTGTTAGATCATACATTAAAAAAATATAAGTTCAAGAAAATTTATGTATGTGCATCACTAATTAGAAGAATATACTTAAAAAATAATAAATAAAACATCTAAAATAGGTATAACTTGATTATCACACTGGTATCCTTTTTTATTATGAATTACAATTAAGTATAGAATTTAAACTTTATTTGAAGTCCATTTGAAATTGGATATATATATAAAAGGAAAACAGGAAAAGAAAAATAGAAAAAAGAGCTTACCTGATCTCCTTGGGCCGAATCTGCCCAGGCGCGGCCAACTAATGCGCTCGCACAGTCGAATTGCTCCCCTGCCGGCCCAGTTTTCTCTTCCTTGTCGGCCCAAATGTGCATTGCACCCGCACATCCCAATCCATCCTCTTCCCCTTTTCTTTCTGTTTTGGCCACTGCGACGTGGGCCCTAGACAGCAGCCTCCTCTCATATGCACAGGTCACGACGGGGACACTGGCTGGCGGGCCCTCACGGTCAGAGTTGTCCTCTCCAAACAACTCCACGCGACACTGTGGAAACCGCGGGCGCTTCACCGCCTCATGTGGCGTTCTATTCCGGCGGCTCCGGGGAAAACGTCCCTATATAACCCGACAGCCTTACCCTCCCCGATCGCAAAACCCATATGCAGCCGAGCGAACCGCAAGAACTATGGGCCATGAGATCGCGCCCTGGTTCTCCATCAATGGAGCGCCAAACCAGCCATCCCAGCGTCCCGTCACCAAGAGCAGAGGGGTTCGCTGATGAGCATTGAAGAACACCGAAGCCACGACGGATTTTTCCTATTGGTTTCGAGATTCATCGCTGGGTCGCGGCGAGCTGTGGTCGGCATCGTAGCAGGCTTGACGTCGGTGAGTGGCTTTTCCGCCTGTGTTATCACTATCTCCGTTACTTTTGTGTACGGCCGTGGTCAGGCTAAGTGCTCAGGCGTACGCCGGTGCGACGTCGTTGCCGGATTATGTGCCAGGGTGGCCCTCGGTCGCTCCCAAGGCTGTCTTGCGGAGAGAGAGATTGGGGGCAAGAGGTGGAAGACGATGCCTGGGTCGTTTATCATTTGATCAAGGGCCAAGAATTGACCGTAGAAGTAACCTTTCCTGATTAGATCCGAACCGTAGATCTGGGTGGCTGCTATGTAGATTGAAGGGTGGAGGTGTGGCGATAGTTTTGGCCGTTGGATTAGAATTGCGCGATCGCGATTAGCTATAGGACGACGTCTCGGCAATAGTTCATCCTGGCCGTGGATCAGTCAGTGGACGGTTCCGATGGCATCTCGGTGTGGGCGGTCTCTGGGTCGTTGGATGAAGATCTGACGAACCACAAAACATACCGGTTTATATAATAAGCCGATCTAATATGAGCCTTCTAATGCCGATCCAACGGCTGAAGTCAGCCCGTACCTCTTCGGCCTGGGATAATTGCATATGAGCCCTCATAAAACTATCAAATAAACCCGACGTCCACTCACGTGGAAAACTAATTAAATCTAGGTCCTGAGTTTCACAGTTTAGACCCTGTGTTTTCTAGAAATTGTGTTCGCGGTCCAGAATTAATAGGGATATTCATAATTAAATCAGAAAATGATATTTTTTATAAAAATAAATCTAGGAACTTGTTTAATTCATAGTTAATTCATTTTAGCTCCAAATTGAGTTATTCCAGTTGCAATAATTTTGTTTTAATATTATCTATCATCTAGTGCTTCTGTTTAGCCATAAAACTTGAATAAAAATGTTCATTTGAATTAATCTATTCTAGGTGCTTAACAACTCCAGAAATTCATAACTTGGTAACCGTAACTCCGAATTTAGTAATTCTTGTTCCTACGATCTCGTTACACAGCGTAGAATATTATTATCTAGTTTGATCTTATGTTTGGTGTGATGTTAATTTTGCATATACATGTTTGTCTGTATTGCTACGTTTAGCAGTGAGGACACGTGTCATCTGAAGAGCAAGTTGGTACCTGGAATCGCAAGTCCTAGGCAAGTTGTGCCCTTGATCACTTCTTTTTACCCATTCATGTTCTGATGAATCATAATGATCTGCATAGGTTAATTTTGATGGGACCCAATAGGTCACCCTAGTTTGACTATCTTTATGCCTTGTTTACCACTAAACTTCTGGGTAGTACTTGCTAGTGCTTTATGTGGATTTGGGCATTGAGATACACATTATTCATGATTATACTTTTGTTATAAGTTGTTATTTACTGTTCATGATAAGATCATTATGTTAATTGGAACATGGAGCGACCACCCGGGAAAACAGTGCTACCACAAGGGTTTATGGACGCCCTTGGCTGATTAATTAGGAAAGCTAGTGGAGGACTACCTTACCCGAGAGGTCCTTGGTTGATTTTGCTGCGATGGCGGTTAGGCAAGGGATCCCTGCATTGGAGCTTCCTATAAACTGTAGCGGGTTTTCTGAAGCTAGTGGAACTTTGTAAAGGCCTCGTAGTGTTACCCTGCCTCGCTTCCTTGGTAGAGGTGTATGGGGCCCGTACAACCCCGTGGCAAATGGGTTACATGACTTGTGGGTAAAGGTGCGCAACCTCTACAGAGTGTAAAACTGGTATACTAGCCGTGCTCACGGTCATGAGCAGCTTGGACCCTCACATGATTAACTTATGGAACTAAATTCAATTTGTCATATGCATTGCATCGCAGGTGATGTTGTTACTTCTATTCTACTATTTAATTGGGTTGGAATTTACTTATACTTAGTAACTGCTAATAAAATTTTGACCAACTTTAAAAGTAATGCTCAGTTTCAACCATCCTCTTTGGTAAGCCTTACACTTCACGTGAGCTCCCACCTTTGGCGAGTTCATGCACATTATTCCCCACAACTTGTTGAGCGATGAACGTATGTGAGCTCACTCTTGCTGTCTCACACCCCCACAGGTCAAGAACAGGTACCGCAAGATGAGGCGCTTGGAGGATGCTGTGATGTGTTCGTGAGAGGTCTAGGCCGTCGTCTCCCAGTCAACTTTGGGTTGTTGGACCGTTGTCTCCTTATAATGTAATTATTTATTTATTTATTTTGTATAGAACTCTTATTATATAGTGAAGATGTGACATTCAATCCTATGCCATGAATCATCATATGTGTGAGACTTGGTCCCAGCACACCTGGTGATTATGTTCGCGCTTGGGTGTTGGTGACCCGAAACCCGGGTGTGACACCGGGCCAGCCTGGGCACTGGACACTGTCCGTTACACCACCAGACAGTCCGGTGCACCATAGGCTGGTGCTGTTTTAGCTGAACTAAGCCAAAACTTCTCCTGTTCGATTCTAGTTTTCTTGGCTATATTCCTAGCACTTAGATAAATAGTACTCAAAAGCAATTTACTAAGGCTAGAGACGTACCTTGTTCTTTGATTTGCATCTTAGCACTTATGGACCAATGTATTTTGTGTTGGGCATCTAATCACCAAAACATTTATTGAAATAGCCCAAGGGCACATTTCCCTTTCAGTGTTCATCGATGATATTCTCATATACTCTCAGAGTGAAGAGGAGCATGTGGATCATTTAAAGATGGTATTGCAAAGGCTACGAGAGCACTAGTTATATGCCAAGCTGAGTAAATGTGTGTTCTAGATTCATGGGTCACATCATAAATTGAGATGGGTTAGCTGTGGATCCAAAGAAGGTAGTAGACATTCTGAACTAGAAAGCACTGAAAGATGTTCATGGAATCAGGAGTTTCATTGGAATGGCCAGATACTACCAGCGTTTAATTGAAGGTTTTTCAAAGATTGCAAGACCCATGATAGCCTTGTTAGCGAATAAAGTTGAGTTTAAGTGGACCCATAAGTGCCAAGAGGCCTTTGAAGTGCTGAAACAGAAGCTGACAACAACACATGTCTTAGTTCTGCCAGATGTTCACAAGCCATTCTTGGTGTATTGTGATGCTTCCTACACTGGCTTGGGATGTGTGCTAATGCAGGAAGGAAGAGTTGTTGTGTACTTGTCCCGACAGCTGAAGGTTCATGAGAAGAATTATCCCACACATGACCTAGAATCGACAGCAGTGGTTCATGCATTGAAGACCTAGATGCATTACCTATATGGGCAGAAATGTGATGTTTACACAAACCACAAGAGTATAAAGTACATATTCACCCAGTCGGAGCTAAATTTGAGGCAGCAAAGATGGCTAGAGCTGATTAATGACTATAAGTTAGAGATACATTACACTCTAGGAAAAGTGAATGTGGTGGCAGATGTGCTAAGTAGAAAAAGTCAAGTCACTATGATGGTCTCTCACCCAATGCTATATGACTTAGCCATGGAGTTTGATAGACTAAGCCTCAGATTTCTGAGTAGCACACAGGGAGTGACAGTTGAACTAGAACCCACCCTAAAGCAGGATATCAAAGAAGGACTGAAAAGTGATGAGAAGATCAGCGAGATCCGTCAACTAATCTCAGAAGGGTGAGGCGAGGACTTTCGAGAAGATTCAAAAGGCATGATATGGTTCAAATACCGACTTTGTGTTCCTGGCATTAAGTCCATTTGAGAGCTAATTCTCAAAGAAGCTCATTAGACATCCTATTCTATACACCCCGGAAGCGAGAGGATGTATCAGAATCCAAAAGGAGATTTTGGTTGCACGATATGAAAAGAGAGATTGCAAAACATGTTGCCATCTATGATAGTTGTCAGAGAACCAAAGCAGAGCATCAAAAATGAGTTGGACTTTTACAGCCATTTCAAATTCCTCAGTGGAAATGGGATGAGACCGGGATGTATTTCATAGTTGGCCTACCTCATACCCGGGCTGGCTACGATTCTATTTAGGTGATTGTGGACTGCTTTACAAAGGTGGCCCATACATACCCGTGAAGACAACATACAATGGAGTAGCGCTAGCTGAGTTATACATGTCTTGGATTATCTATTTGCATGGTGTGCCAAAGAAGATAGTGTCAGATTGAGGAACGCAGTTCACCTCTCATTTTTTGCAGCAGCTACAAGAAGCTTTGGGCCTGCATTTAAAGTTCAGTTCAGTTTATCACCCGCAGATCGACGGTCAAACTAAAAGGACTAATCAGATTCTCAAAGACATGTTGAGACCATGTGCATTGCAAAATAAGTCAGGTTGGGATAAGAAATTACCTTATGTGGAATTCTCAATAGCCACCAAGCTAGCTTGAAGATGTCACCGTTTCAGGCACTATACGGAACAAGTTGGAGAACTCCACTGCTCTAGGATCAACCTAGAGAATGGCAGGTGTTTGGTCCCGACATTTTTCTCGAAGCCGAAGAGAACATCAAAATGGTCCGAGAGAATCTAAAGATATCACAGTCAAGGCAGCACAGTTATGCTGACACAAGAAGAAGAGAACTGAGTTTTGAAGTGGGAGATTATGTTTATCTGATGGTGTCATCTATCAGAGAAGTCAGAAGGTTCGAAGTCAAGGGCTAGTTAGCACCATGGTATATCAGACCGTACCAGATTCTGGCAAGGCGTGGAGAAGTGGCCTACCAGCTCAGCTTACTAGAAGATCTATCAGCGGTGCATGACGTTTTCCATGTGTCTCAGCTGAAGAAGTGTCTATGAGTACCCGAAGATCAATTGCCAGTGGAGGGACTAGAAGTCCAAGAAGACCTAACATATGTGGAGAAGCCAACACAAATTCTAGAGATTGTAGACAGAGTCCCTTGGAGAAATATCATCAGAATGTGCAAAGTCAGATGGGGTCACCACTTAGAGGAAGAAGTAAACTAGGAACGCGAAGATGATCTGAAAGCGTGTACCCCGAACTCTTTGCTGGCCAACCTTGAATCTTGTGGTGAGATTCTTTAAAGGGGGATAGGTCTGTAACACCCTGAATTTTGGGGTATAAAAATTTCTTTGCTCTATACTCAAAATTCAGGTGTTACTCTCTCCTTTCTTTACTTTTCTTTTCCCTTTCTAAAATAATGGAGAGTTATTTTGTTCTATGTTGGCATGAGCCCTAAAAGTGCTTTGGTTGTTGCATTCATGTTGTTGCATAGGGTTTGTAAGTGCAAGAAGTGTTTGAAACATGTTAATATATCTTGTAGAAGTTTGTGGAAAATTTTCATATTTTTCTGAATATTTTTATATTTTCCGAAAACCAAAATCTATTTATTTTAGGTACTTGAAAACATTTTAAAAATTTCTAAATATGTTTTTGAGTCCATTAGGGGCCAAATCATGCCTGGGAAGTTTCCTAGAATTTTTGGAGCCTTCAGGATATTTTTCGAACATTAAAAACGATTTAAGCCTTTTTTGGAATTATTTTAATTTTAAAAATGGATTTATTACGAAAAATAAAATATCTTCAAACCCTAGCAATATATATGGCTGGAACACTATCGCCGAGTCCTTTCCAAACCTTGAAACCGTTTCCCAAGATTGGATTCACAATTCTCGAAATTCCTCTCCGAAGTTCAGGGCGGTTCCAACTTCGGCGACAACTCCAGCGAGCAATTACGTTCAATCTGTGCGTCGTTGGTGAAATCCAAGAGTACTGCTGCTTTTGTCTCATTGAGAGCTTCGTCCTAATGCTTTCGATTCATCAATCCACCTCCAGTTCGCCATCAATCGGTGATTTTCTTCTCGGCTCCGGCGAACTCCGTCTTCTCCGATTAGCTATCTCCATTGTTCTTCATGTTTCTTCTTCGTTGTTCGCCGTGTGAAGCAGACCAACCCTATCCATGTAGCCCCTCACCCTCTCCCCTCTCCACGCTCCCCCTCTCTCTCCCCCTCTCTCTTCCCCTCTCTCCCCTCCCCTCTCCTACCCACGGCGCGATGGCAGCGGCTGGCCTCTCGACCGAGGCCCCTACCTCCCCCCACTTAGCGCCTGCCTCCCCCCACACGCGCGCCCGTCGAGACCCCTACCTCCCCCCCGCCGGCTGAGCCCCACCCTCACCCCTTGCCACAACGGCAGTGAGAAGAGAGATGTATGGAGGTAGGAGACGACAACTTTGCGAAATAGCCCCTAGGTTATTGGGAAACTTCGCACAGAAAATCCGTTTAATTTAAAATTGTGATATCTTTTGCATTATAAATCTGATTCGCTGTGTTCAAGTCGAGTTAGATTTGTATTAAAGTTGTCTACATGTTATAAATTTTATTCTCTACTATTACATAATTTAATTAACTATTTAAATCTTGACCAATAATTATTAAATTAGCGTTCCGATTAAATCTAATTTAGGGTTTTCAACTTGTGCTTTTATAAATAAACACCAACATGGTTAATATTAGCTAAAAATATTCTTTCATTAATAATTGTTTAATATAAATGCATCATCTATTTAATAGTCCTCGCGTGTCGCGTTGGTCCGCGTGCCGTGCGCGTGCTGTTCGCGTGCTGTCGTGCTATTTTGCACGTCGAGCACTTTGTCTTGCGCCGTTAATTCACCTCGCTTAGAGTCGCTCTGTAACACCCCGGGTTCCACAAACACCCCGGAATGCTACTGAACTACACTTCTGACATCTCTATATATAAAATTTCGGCAGCATCTCCTTTGCAAAGTTGAATCAATGAGGGGGCAACCATGTATAAACTTATATAATGACAAAAACATACTAAGTATTATTAATCAGCTAGCAAAGGGAAGTCAAGCATACGACATGAACTGAATTAACCAGTGCGCACGACTAGTTAAAAAAACAAACTTCCTTTGACAACAAGTTTCTAATTAAATCATGGCTACACTGAGCAGCGTTATTATGAGAGTGAAAGTTGTAATATCCCAAAAAAATGTCGACCCAAAAGTTGATCTTCGGTGAGTGGATATGGGAAAAAGGGTTGTGGGTCGTTGGATGCTGCATCAGAAGTCATCTGAGGCGTCACTTCTTTTCTCCCACAAAATAAACCCTAGGTGGCCACCCTCTTCCCCTTCTTGGCCGCCACCCCCCTCCCCTTTCTTGGCCGCCTCACTTTTCCCCCTTGGCTGGTCGCCCCCTCTCCCCCCATTGCAGCAGCCCTTCAATACTTCTTCCTCCCTAGATCTCCCCCCCACGCAACAAGGATCAAGAAGAGGAGGAACAAGAGGAAGAGAGGATCAAGGAGATGTGCTACCCCCATCTCTTGCAGATTTTTCTTAGGGAAAACCCTAGGTAAGGATGGGATCC
The DNA here is from genome assembly GCA_029449295.1 of Zea luxurians. NCBI lineage: Eukaryota > Viridiplantae > Streptophyta > Magnoliopsida > Poales > Poaceae > Zea > Zea luxurians. The sequence continues at coordinate 30,274,875 of JAOPSE010000024.1, read as the reverse complement.
TTGTTTCTACCTATAATTATGTGCTTTTGGAGGTTGTGGATCATGTGGATTGAAGGATTAGAGGTTGGATTAGGTATGGGGTTAGGTTTTGATTTCGAATTTAATTTCTGCAGAATGGCAGATTCGACAGTTTCTGTTCATACCAGTTTTCCGTGATCTTAGTGGCCTCAAAAAAATAAATAGTCTATAATATGAGTCGTAGATAATTTGTACATCTTTCCGTGGCCGCAAAGAAAACCTCAATCGGACATCAGAACAGAAAGTTATGACAGTTTGATTATAGCAGTTTTTCAGTCTCATAATTCTGTGCAGAATCTGTTCTCTTAAGAGTTAGACAATTTTATCAACAGAATTAAAATGTGGGTTGGTAAAAGAAGTTGTAGATAATTTCATAAGCTTTCCAGATTGTTAAAGAGTGCATTCATATGATTTGTGAAACTCCAGTTATGTTTGTTTTACTGTGGCTGTTCCTGTTTGCCCGACAAAAATGAGTGGGTCTGTTCACTGGTGGGTTTCATCTAGTAAATGGCCGAATTGGCTCTTCCAACTATGGAGACTTTTGTAGAGGGATACAAGTTCTTACTTCCAGAAGAATTGCATAATTTTTGGTTCAGTAGTTTGGGAGATATCGAATTTTCAAGTTAACCATACTGCTGTCTAAAACAGATTCAGTAAGTTATCTTGTCAGATGTTTTAGAACTTGTAGATGGCAGAATTTAATTATCCATTGAATACTGAAGTTGTAGAGTATTTTGTGTAGATACTCCTAGAGTATTTGTTTGATATCACCGCTGTTTTAATTTTAAAGATACAAAATTAACAAACAGCGCTGCTGCTGTATGGCATGTGGTTCAGGGTGGGAGTCTTTCCACTTGGTCTTGGTTTCAAGTGTAGGAGTGTTTTGTTGAATGATGGCAAATGTTTGTGAAATATTAATACTAAGTTTTATGCCCGCTAGCAGGTGGCTACACTCCAGATCATGTCTAGTACATTTCTTCTTCTTCGATGAAGGCAAGTGAATGTAGCGGTGGTTGCTTCCGTTCTGACCTGTTATTTGTATTGCCTACACTCTAATATTCAGAAGTATAGGATTCTTTCATAATTGGACTCTATGGTGATGCTTTACTTGCTTGCATTATATTGATGCTCAATCATATATTGATGATGATTATGATTCGAGTATGATTCATGAGATTAATTCACACCCCTGAAGGTAAATGAAGTATTATTTGAGGTTGGTATTGTATCTGAAGGTAAGTAAAGTATTATTTGAGGTTTGTATTGTATCAGAAGGAAGTGAAAGTTATTGATAAATGCAGCATGCCATATACATTGCATGACTCATTTGCATCTGAAGTTTTGTCGTGACATATGGTCCGACCATACCGGTACAATTTAGCATCGTACGTTGCCCGAGGAGGGGTACGATGCGGCTTCATACCCTTAGAGGTATGAAGGCAGAGGACATATGCATTGAATTCATATGCATTCATTGAAGTGATATGTGCAGATGATGTGGTTTTATACTCTTAGAGGTATGAAGATAGAGTACCTACACATTGCATTCCTATGCATACATTGAAGTGATATTTGCAGGTATTGTTGACGCAGGGAAGTGTTATAGAACCTATTGTGGTTGTTCGAGGAAATGAGATGGTATTGGTTATAGTGGGACTACTGAGTTCCATATCCACAAGTATTTCTGATTTTAATTGTGACTCTTTTAAAATGTTGATGAATTCAATATGTGGTTTAAATATCTCGACAAAATTATTCGCTTGCTGAGATGTTTCATCTCACTCTTGCATTACTCAATGCAGGTGCTTGTTGCTCATCAAGGGAAGTGGGAAGTAGCAGCACATCCGCCTTTACTTTTATAATAACGCTGCTTAGGTGCAGTCATGATTTAACTAGAAGCTTCTTGTCAAAGGATGTTTGTTTCTAACTAGTTGTGCGCACTGGATAATTTAGCTCATGCCTGTTATGGTTGTCTTCCCATTGCTAGCAGACTATTAATGTCTATTATGTTTTCTTATTATGATATCTATTTATACTTTGTTGCTTCCCCGTTTATGCCATTTTCAAAGGAGATTGTAACACCCTAGGTGTTACTCAGGGTGTCCACCCCAGGGTTACCCCCTTTTAACCCATTATCACATGAAGATTTAAGTGGGCAACATCTATCAAACTTGGAATTTTAGGTCCTAAGCAAATGTAAACTACCTTGGATGTCATGCCCTAGCTTGTAATACACATCTAAGTAGGGATCTCCCAAAACCCTAGAGCAAAACCCCCATAGGCAATTATAACCCTAATTGAAGCCATGATCAAAAGATCATGTAAGCATCATGATCATGGGTTGGGCCAAATATAAAAGTTGTAATATACTTAATAACCTACAATTAATAGTAAGGAAGTACCCCAAAAAAGTTTTCAGAAAGGTCCTAAAAAGATCACCAAAGGTTGAACACAAGGGAGGAATTCAGATTTTGCCTAAGTCAAAAACCAACCCTTGAGCAAAGATCCCTCATGTTCACCTTGATCCCCTTTTCAAAACTAGTCGACCCAATTAACAAAATGGCGCCAAATTAACCCTAGAACACCCTGGCAAGAGATGACACCTACCCTAGGATGCTAGACACGACTTGACACCCCTTTTGTCTCGGGTTGGACCCAGCTGACACAGCAAACTTCTTCCCTCTCTATCTCCCTGCCCTGACCATATCTCGACTTGGAACTCACAGCAAAAGGGTAGGATTTGGAGCAGAGGAGTGACCGTACACAGTGACTTTGCCAAGATACGCACTGCCATGGCGCTCAAATCGGCCGTTGAACCTTGGCAGAAGCAACCCTCCACGTGTTCGGCGCGAGCTGGCATCCGGGGGCGCGCTCAGAGCACGCCCGTGCGCGAACCCCCGCGCGCCCGCGGCCGCCCGTGACCACGCCCGAGCCGCTGGCTATAAAACCCGCCCCAGTGCTCGGTTGCCTTCCCCATTGCCTCCTCCGTACTTCGCCCGACTTGCCCGAGCCGGCCATTGCCTCCGGCGACCTCCCCGCGACCCGCCAGTGCCGCCCGAAAGCCACCGCCGTGGCCAAACCCTCTCCCGTCCTCCTCCGTTCGATCCAAGCCCCCAGATAGCTTCCTGGTGAAGCCGTGAGACTTGCTCAAGCTTAACCCGAGGGCCCGCGTCACCGGAGTAGCCAAATCGCGCTCACCGGAGTTCGGGAACTCGCCGGCGCTCGTGGACCGGGTAAACCCCTTCACCATTTCCCGATTCGTTGCGCGCATGGCCTCTGTGTCTTTCCGTGAAGCTCCTCGTGCCCATTAATTGAACTCTACCGCCGTGGTTTGGCCGGAGCAGGCGTCGCCGACGATCCCTGCCGCCTGTGTTCGTGGCCAGGGGAGCTCCGACCACCTCTAGCGCCGACCCGCACATCGACGTGACCGTCGCGACCTCCTGAACATCGCTGACCACCTCACCGGACCTCCCTCGCCGCCGGTAAGCCGCGCCACCCTTTCCTTTCCCGCGGCTACTGTTTCAGTGAGGGAAGGACTGCGGGTGAGAGGGAGAGAAAGTCAGGGGGTTAAGTGAAAAGTCAGAGACTCAAGTGAATAGTGGCCCGAGGGTAGATCTGCGAGGTTTGATTCGGTTTAAACCCAGGGACCTTGGCGCAAACTGCTTTTTCAGAAAAACTTAATTGAAATCTGATTTAAATTCAAACAGAAACTTTAAAAACCCATAACTTCTGTTTGGTTTATCCAAATTTGGTCAAACTAATTTTGCCAGACTCTAAATAATGTAACCTGTCTAAGAAAAATATAAAACCCCATAAGTACTAGAGAAAAATATAAGGTTCTGATTTAATTTTGGTTTTGACCAAAAGCTTAATAATAGCAAGAAAAATGGTTGTACTATTTAACTAAGGTTAGAAAAATTTAGAGAAGTCATTGTCTACCTACTGACCTAGTTAAAAATATTAAACCTCTCTGTCCACTGCATTAAGTTAGTTTTAACCCCTTCTTCCATAATATGCTTAAGGTTAAGAAAAATAGAAAAAGTGACATAAATAATGAACCAGAGGGCACCCCTATTTTTGTTGAGATACTTAGTCAATATAGTTCACTGGAAAAATATAACATACCCTGTTGTAGTGTAAGATAAGAAAGATACCTTTTAAATGGAGAAAATAAGGATAACTTAGAAAAACCCTACAAAAATAACCCTAAGGTGAAACCTCCCCAAACCTTAGGATAACTAATATGTTGATAATAAGAACTTAAGAAAAATCTGAAATCTGTTGTTTGATATTTTTCAAATGACAAGTTAGTTCTAATCACCCTTTTTGCACCAAAGTTTAGAAATCCACCATTAATTAACCATCATGTGGCTCTCCGTCATTTTTGGTACAAGAGCTTATTATCACTGTTAGAGGCCAACAAAAATAACCCTTAGGTCAGAATCCACTTTAATAAAGGACTTGTAGTGCAAAGTGGCTTAATTGCCCCACTTTTTGTTATTTTTGTATACAGCCTAGCCTTTTTATTTTAAATCCCAAATTCCTAAGACAGGCCCTATTGAACAAGGGCAGGCCACTGTAATTTTTGTGGAATTATTGAAAATAGTTAATTCACCTTGGTAGTTCAAACCCCACTAGAATTCATAAATGAACACTAAGGAGAGGAAATTGAGTAATGGGAACTAATGTCCTCATAAAACCTTTGTAAATTATCCACTAAAATCTATAAAAGCAATACAAATCCCCTAAGTGTTATCCTAAAAGAAAACCTAAACCTAAAAGAGAACAAGTCTATGTATATATATATACCACTGGTAAACCCACATAGCCAGGGAACCCTAAGTTAAATTCTTGACTTAATTTCTGTAGCTTAATGTTCTCAAATCCTGCATAATCATGACATACATGTTCTTTGCATTTCGATAGACTGTAATCTTGCCGACGGAGAGTACATCCTCGTGCCGGAGCAAGGAGCTGCCCAGGAGGTTGCCCCAGACCCAGCACCAGAGCCTGCATCAGAGGACCTGCCTGCCACTGCTTTGGAAGGCAAGCCCCGGTTTATGCATAACCTGTTATTTATGCTATTTTACTACACTTAATGATTGTAGGATTGTCTGTGCATTTAAGTGTAGGAGTTGTTTGAAACCTTAGTTGCATGATCTCAGGAACCTCATTGTGATGAATACTAGTATGCTAGGTCGAGTAGCCGCTTTATTAAGTAGGAACTCGGTAGAAGTCGAGTGATTTTTCTACCACTCGCGCGAGGTCAGGATATGGTTGTATCCACTTTGATAACAGAATGGTGATGGTCTGTGGACACGGTCCATGGGGACGCGTGGTCTACGAGATGAAAATTTGAATAAGGATTAACGTGCGGATACCTGTGTCAAGCGTTTGAATGTACTAAACACATACCGAGAAATATGGTAAATCGGTAAGCCTAGTACCTGAGTGAACCTGCCCGCAGACATATCCCCTCACGCGACCTGAGACGAGGTCTCCCATTCCGGTTATGGTGGGTACAAGTGCGGTCACTGCACGACGGCCAGTCGGGGTCAGTGAGGCATTGTACGCCAAGGCGGTGAGCCCTGATCTGTTGCCAGGGAATCGATGGGGACGGTTGATGTGTGTGGGGACAGAGTGCCCCTACATGTCGTGTGTTTAGGTTTACCTTGCAAGGATAAAACTCGATTCGAATCGTCTGCTTCTCGCAGCTAATGAGACTGCTTGATCCATTGTACTGCATTGAGTAACAAGTGGAACTGTGATGAGATGATACAAGATGTTGATTGCTAAAACTGCTTGTTACTATGATGGGTAGATAGTACACTTTTAGCCTTAAGAGAGTCACACTTAATTTTGACAAAGATAAAATCTTGATTTAGAAACTCAGCTAGTGCTTTTGGCAACCAAACCCCACAGCCAAACAGCTGCATGTCTAGAGGTAGAGGAGTATAGACTCCTCACACCGGGTAAGTCTAGCTAAGTATTAGTATACTCAGCCTTGCTTGTGGCATAATTTTTACAGGTTCTCTGGAGGATATGGTTGCTGGAGTGACTTGGCCATCCACCCTGCCACCGGGTTGGACTGTCGAGTGGGACCCTGCCTCGGCTGAGGAGGAGCATGAGGAGTGATGGGACAAGCTTCCCCATCTCTCCGTTTTATTATCGTTAGTTTTATTCCGCTGCACTTCGAACAATGATGACTACTTTTGGCAAAACTCCGATGATGATGATGATGATGTAATAATTAACACTCTCCCATGTATGGTTTTATGCTTTACTATATTTGCTCTGTGACTCACCATCGAGTGAGATTGTGGTACTTGATCCTGTCAGTGGCCGTGTCGGACTAGATCCGAGGGATTGACGGGTTATTCCCATTTAAGTGTCGTCTAGCCTCTAAGGCGGGGCTTAGGCACTTAAGTTGGAATAATTCGGGCAGTTCCGCCACAGCTGGTATCGGAGCTTGTACCACCACAGAGGAATCAATAAACCATAAATGCCATCCCTTTTCTAAAGTAAAAATTTGATAGAAACAGTGTTGGATAGATCGTAGGACGAGCAGGATAGACCTAGGACGTGAAGCCTTAGGATGGTAGAAGGGGTAGCTAGGTGGCTAATTAACTAGGCCCTGCAGGCCACTTCTAAAGGATGGGAGTTCTTCCCTATTCCTTTTTATCTTCTGGAGAGGTCGTTCAGGACGTGCATGCATGCATTCTTAAGTAAGCAAATGGATAACTAAGTAAAAGGACTTAAAAATGAGATAACAGCCAACTAGGTCCCCAATGCCTTTTTCTTTTAGCTAGAGGCGGGTGGAGTTTTTCATTATTCTTTTGTTATTCTTTTTCTTTTACTTACGCTTAACCATGCACAGATGACTTCCCACGGATCCTCCGATGATGGAAATGCACTGACCCACACTGACGGACGTGCACGAGAGGGTTTTCCCCGCATCTTGTGGGAGGTACTTCAGGGAGCCGGATACTTGACACCCCCTCAGTACGCGGTGCAGCAGTTCGAGAAGCACCGGGTGCCTCGCTGTAGGGTGAGGATGACTTTGGAGCCTCATCCCCTGCAGCCAGGCTGGCGCTCCTTGGACTCTGAGTCTTTCGGGTACCGAGCGGAGGATACCATCGAGGCAATCGCTCTGCATGGACTGACTACCTTCTGCGGATTCCATCCCTTGGAGCTGGCTACCCACCCCATGGGGTGTTCCCCGCGGAAAAGGAGGACGACCCGATGTGGAGGGATCGGGTGGAGCATGCCAAGGACATCTGGGCTCTCTACCCAGGCCACACCGCTCACTTGTCGGTACGATGCATGAACGCTCTGTATCGTCTGCAAGTGATGCGTGAGGAGGCAATGTCTCACCTGATGGCATTGCTGGAGGCCACCAAGATCACCCTGGACAACAGGGAGGAGCTCGTGGTGGACTTGTCCCAGGAGCTTGTGGAAAAAGATTTGCAAGTGGAGCAGCTGTCTGATGAGATTCATGAGCTGGAGGAGCTAGTGGGCACCCGGGAGAACACCATTGAGGTTCTCGAGGATCAGCTCCTCAACACTCAGCAGCAGCTGGCAGAAGCAAATGAGCACCTGGACATGCATCACCAAGAGATCCATGGTGAGGAAGCTGACGAGGACGTTGACATCGAGGGAGGAGACGAGTCTGCATCCAGTGTAGACACCGCTGGCTCAGGGAGACCACCTTCCCCCGAGTCTAGCGTTGCCTCGTTCGCTCATTAGACGCCAGGCTAATCCTAGAGATTGATGATAGTTGGACTCCGCGCCGCTAGCTTAGCTTTTGCACCCTTAGGGTACTAGGCTAGGTAGAGTTGAGTCTTTTGGATCATTGATGTAACCAGTGTTAAAACTCTTTTGGAAGTTCAGGGATGATTAATGGCAGTTTAAATTTGAACGGGAGGTTTATGTTTTCGTTTTGTTTTATTTGGGAGCCTATCAAATTGCTTTAACTCCCCTACCATGTTTAAGCCATAAACTGAGAAGATGTGTTATTAAGCAACCATGTGATTTTTCAGATGGCTGGGAGAGCGCGCCGTGGTCAGAATGAGCACGTTCCTCCACCGCCACCGCGTCCCACTTTGCAGGAGCTCATGGCCCAACAGAATGAGATCCTGAGACAGTTAGCTCAGCGTCAGCCACCACCTCAGCATTATGGTGGAGACCATCAGCGTCACCCCGTCGCTGCTACCTACCAGGAGTTCCTTAGTACTCAGCCACCATTGTTTACCAGGGCAGAGGACCCACTTGATGCAGATGTGTGGTTGAGGGTGGTAGAATCCAAATTCCCACTGCTCCATGGAAATTGCTCAGAGGTCACCAAGGTCAGGTTCGCCACCCAGCAGCTTCGCGGACCCGCGAGGACTTGGTGGGACCATTTTCTTGCTATGCAGCCAGAAGGTAGAGAAGTGGAATGGAGGGAATTCAAGGCGGCTTTCAGAGGGCACCATATCCCCGCTGGCATCATGGACCGGAAGCTCAATGAGTTTCTGGCACTCACTCAGGGCAGCAGGACGGTATTGCAGTATGCCCAGGCCTTCAATGATTTGTGTCAATATGCTGGATATCATGCAGATACGGATGAGAAGAAGCGAGACAGGTTCAGGAAGGGGCTCAGCACCAAGCTCCGTGATCGGCTCAACACCGTCAGGGCCAACAGTTACAATGAGTTGGTCAACATGGCTATCTCCCAGGAGGACTGCATCTTGGCTCGACAGGCGGAGAAGAAGAGGAAGACCCCTGTGGCAGGACCCTCATCTCAGCCACAGCGCTTCAGGATTGTGTCTGACTCGCAGAACAAGGGACCTCAGCAGCAGCAAGGGAGATGGGTGATCAGGCCGCCGCAGCAGCAGCAGACACCCAACCGCACCCAGTTTCCAGCTCAGAGGAACAATCAGCAGCAGCAGTACGGCCAGGCCAATGATAACAGGTGTTTCACTTGTGGCAGCACTGGACACTATGCCAAGAATTGCCCCAAGAATCAGCAGAGGCAGGGGCAGAATGTTAATCAGAACCAAGGGAAGAGGCAGAAAGTGCAAGTGAGGCAGGGCAAGCTGAACTTCACTACAATGGCTGATATTCCAGAGGGAGCACCCGTCATGACTGGTATCTTTACAGTTTTAAATTTTCCTGCTATTGTTCTTTTTGATTCTGGTGCTTCGCATAGTTTTGTCAGTGCCAAATTTAGTGTCAAGTGCCAGTTGCCTTTTCACCACACCAATGGGGGAATCACAATTTCAACACCAGGAGGCAGGATTGCCACTAATCAAATCAGCAAGAATGTGCCCATAAAGTTTGGTAGTCTAATAATTAAAACCACCCTCCTCATTTTGGGTTTGGACAGCGTGGATATCATCTTGGGAACTGATTGGTTGACCAAACATCAGGCAATATTGGACGTTGCAGCCAGAGCCATTGAAATTCATTCCCCTGCTTATGGCGAGACTGTTTTGTATTTACCCAACCAGGGTTGTACCCGGTCATGTGCCTTTGTTATGACCGAATCCCCCGTGAGGAAGATCCCAGTAGTCTGTGAATATCCCGATGTTTTTCCGGATGAATTGCCAGGAATGCCCCCCGACAGAGATATTGAGTTTGCCATTGAATTGCAACCCGGGACTGCTCCTATTTCTAAAAGACCTTATAGGATGCCTCCCGCGGAACTGGCAGAATTGAAGAAGCAATTGCAAGAATTGTTGGATAAGGGGTTTATTCGTCCCAGTACTTCACCATGGGGATGTCCCGCCTTATTCGTGAAGAAGAAGGATGAGAGTTTGAGGATGTGTGTTGACTACCGTCCTCTCAATGCGGTGACTATCAAGAACAAGTACCCGTTACCCCGCATTGATGTTCTGTTTGATCAGTTGGTAGGAGCCAAGGTATTCTCCAAGATAGACCTTCGCTCAGGCTACCATCAGATCAAGATCCGTGCCAGTGATATTCCCAAGACGGACTTCTCTACTAGATATGGGTTGTATGAGTTTTTAGTGATGTCTTTTGGGTTGACCAATGCCCCGGCTTATTTCATGTACTTGATGAACTCAGTGTTCATGCCAGAGTTAGACAAGTTCGTGGTCGTTTTCATCGATGACATTCTGGTTTATTCCAAAAATGAGGCTGAGCACACTAAACATTTGCATACTATGCTCCAGAGACTCAGTGACCACCAGTTGTATGCTAAATTGTCCAAGTGTGAGTTCTGGCTAAAGGAAATAAAATTCTTGGGTCACACGATTACTCAGGAGGGGGTATCAGTCGACCCTGAGAAAGTACAAGAGGTGATGGACTGGAAACCCTCGACTACGGTAAAGCATATTCGGAGTTTTCTGGGTTTGGCAGGGTATTACCGACGATTTATTCCGGATTTCTCCAGAATTGCCAAGCCAATGACTGAACTGTTGAAGAAGGGAGTCAAATTCGAGTGGAGCCAAAAGTGTGAAGAGGCTTTTCATACCTTGAGGCAACAATTGACAACAGCCCCAGTGCTAGCCCAACCCGACAATACCAAGCCATTTGAAGTTTATTGTGATGCTTCTGGTACCGGATTGGGTTGTGTCTTGATGCAAGATAACCGGGTCATTGCTTATGCTTCCCGAGCACTTAGGCCCCATGAGCAGAACTACCCGACACATGATCTGGAGTTGGCAGCAGTAGTTCATGCCCTCAAGATATGGAGGCACTACTTGATGGGAGCTCACTGTAACATTTACACTGATCACAAGAGCCTCAAGTACATTTTCACTCAGGCAGATCTGAACATGAGGCAGAGAAGATGGCTGGAATTAATCAAGGACTATGATTTGGAGGTGCATTATCATCCTGGCAAGGCCAATGTTGTGGCAGATGCCTTGAGCAGAAAGGCCCAGTGTAATTGCATGAACATGGATGCAAGAATCACCACCTTGTGTGATGAGTTGTGCAAGCTGAATTTGGAAGTTGTTCCTTCCGGTGAATTGAGATATATCGCAGTGGAGCCCACATTGCAAGAACAAATAGCTCAGGCACAGTTTGGGGATAAGGGTGTTCAGGTCATCAAGGATATGATCAAGCAAAAGGCCGAGAAATACAAGTGTTTCCGTCAGGACAGCAAGGGAATTTTGTGGTTTGAAGATCGATTGGTGGTTCCCAAGAACCCTGAGCTCAGAAAGAAGATACTGGATGAAGCTCACCTTTCCAAGTTCTCCATGCACCCCGGTAGCAACAAGATGTACCATGATCTCAGGCCCTTGTATTGGTGGACCAGGATGAAGAGGGAAATTGCCAAGTACATCTCCGAGTGTGACACTTGCCAGAGGATAAAAGCTAGTCACTTGAAGGCAGCAGGCCCGCTGCAACCCCTTCCCATACCATCTTGGAAATGGGAGGACGTTTGCATGGACTTCATAATGGGATTGCCCAATACCTCCAGGCACCATGATTCTATATGGGTTATTGTGGACAGATTGACCAAGACTGCTCATTTCTTGCCAGTACACACCACCCACAAGACAGAAAAGTACGCAGAAATTTACGTGGATCAAATAGTAAGATTGCATGGCATCCCAAAGACCATTATATCGGACAGAGGAGCACTGTTTGTGGCACGCTTTTGGGAGAAACTGCAAGAAGCTCTCGGGACCCACGTAATCCGGAGCTCAGCTTATCACCCTCAAACAGATGGTCAGACCGAAAGGGTAAATCAGATTTTGGAAGACATGTTGCGGGCATGTGCACTACACTATGGAAAGGACTGGGACAAGTGTCTTTCCTTGGCTGAATTTTCTTACAATAATAGCTATCAGTCTAGTCTGAAGATGGCACCTTTTGAGGCCTTATATGGGAGAAGATGCAGAACCCCGCTGAATTGGTCTCAAGCAGGAGAAAGGGAAATTTTTGGGCCAGACTTGGTGCTTGAAGCAGAGGCAAAGGTTAGAGTTATCAGGAAGAACTTAGAAGCTGCTCAGGCCAGGCAAAAGAGTTATCATGACCAGAGGCGGAAGCCTCTACAGTTTGAGGTAGGAGATCATGTCTATCTTAAGATATCACCAACCAAGGGTGTCCAGAGATTCGGGATCAAGGGCAAGTTGGCCCCTCGCTACATTGGACCCTATAAGATCAAGGCAAGTTGTGGACCCATAGCTTACCAATTGGAATTGCCACCCCGTATGTCAACAGTTCACAATGTGTTCCACGTATCTCAGCTGCGGAAATGTGTTCGTCTACCCACTGAAGTGCTACCAGAACCGGACATTGAGATAGAACCAGACTTGTCCTACCAAGAGTACCCTGTCAAGGTATTGGATCAAAAGGAAAGATCAACTCGGGCAAGATCAATCAGAATGTATAAGGTTCAGTGGAGTCACCATTCAGCAGAAGAAGCTACATGGGAGACAGAGGATTTTCTGCGCTCTCGCTTCCCCGACTTTCTACCCAAAGGAATCGGTATGTAGCCCCAAAACCCCACCCCCACCTGCCCTTTGAAGTCAATTATAAGAAAAACTTAGATAACAAGGATAGTCTAAGTTGTGGATTTGACTTAAGAAGGGCTTCCTTCTGAAGTTGCAAAGAGGATGACATTCGAAGAACAGTTAAAAGGTAAAACTTGGGTATAAAGGGAAAGTAGCACCAGCACACCTTCAAAGCATCCCTCCAAGGGACTCTACCTGAAATCTCGGGGCGAGATTCCTTTAAGGGGGGAGGGCTGTAACACCCTAGGTGTTACTCAGGGTGTCCACCCCAGGGTTACCCCCTTTTAACCCATTATCACATGAAGATTTAAGTGGGCAACATCTATCAAACTTGGAATTTTAGGTCCTAAGCAAATGTAAACTACCTTGGATGTCATGCCCTAGCTTGTAATACACATCTAAGTAGGGATCTCCCAAAACCCTAGAGCAAAACCCCCATAGGCAATTATAACCCTAATTGAAGCCATGATCAAAAGATCATGTAAGCATCATGATCATGGGTTGGGCCAAATATAAAAGTTGTAATATACTTAATAACCTACAATTAATAGTAAGGAAGTACCCCCAAAAAGTTTTCAGAAAGGTCCTAAAAAGATCACCAAAGGTTGAACACAAGGGAGGAATTCAGATTTTGCCTAAGTCAAAAACCAACCCTTGAGCAAAGATCCCTCATGTTCACCTTGATCCCCTTTTCAAAACCAGTCGACCCAATTAACAAAATGACGCCAAATTAACCCTAGAACACCCTGGCAAGAGATGACACCTACCCTAGGATGCTAGACACGACTTGACACCCCTTTTGTCTCGGGTTGGACCCAGCTGACACAGCAAACTTCTTCCCTCTATATCTCCCTGCCCTGACCATATCTCGACTTGGAACTCACAGCAAAAGGGTAGGATTTGGAGCAGAGAAGTGACCGTACACAGTGACTTTGCCAAGATACGCACGCCATGGCGCTCAAATCGGCCGTTGAACCTTGGCAGAAGCAACCCTCCACGTGTTCGGCGCGAGCTGGCATCCGGGGGCGCGCTCAGAGCATGCCCGTGCGCGAACCCCCGCGCGCCCGCGGCCGCCCGTGACCACGCCCGAGCCGCGGCTATAAAACCCGCCCCAGTGCTCGGTTGCCTTCCCCATTACCTCCTCCGTACTTCGCCCGACTTGCCCGAGCCGGCCATTGCCTCCGGCGACCTCCCCGCGACCCGCCAGTGCCGCCCGAAAGCCACCGCCGTGGCCAAACCCTCTCCCGTCCTCCTCCGTTCGATCCAAGCCCCCAGATAGCTTCCTGGTGAAGCCGTGAGACTTGCTCAAGCTTAACCCGAGGGCCCGCGTCACCGGAGTAGCCAAATCGCGCTCACCGGAGTTCGGGAACTCGCCGGCGCTCGTGGACCGGGTAAACCCCTTCACCATTTCCTGATTCGTTGCGCGCATGGCCTCTGTGTCTTTCCGTGAAGCTCCTCGTGCCCATTAATTGAACTCTACCGCCGTGGTTTGGCCGGAGCAGGCGTCGCCGACGATCCCCGCCGCCTGTGTTCGTGGCCAGGGGAGCTCCGACCACCTCTGGCGCCGACCCGCACATCGACGTGACCGTCGCGACCTCCTGAACATCGCTGACCACCTCACCGGACCTCCCTCGCCGCCGGTAAGCCGCGCCACCCTTTCCTTTCCCGCGGCTACTGTTTCAGTGAGGGAAGGACTGCGGGTGAGAGGGAGAGAAAGTCAGGGGGTTAAGTGAAAAGTCAGAGACTCAAGTGAATAGTGGCCCGAGGGTAGATCTGCGAGGTTTGATTCGGTTTAAACCCAGGGACCTTGGCGCAAACTGCTTTTTCAGAAAAACTTAATTGAAATCTGATTTAAATTCAAAGAGAAACTTTAAAAACCCATAACTTCTGTTTGGTTTATCCAAATTTGGTCAAACTAATTTTGCCAGACTCTAAATAATGTAACCTGTCTAAGAAAAATATAAAACCCCATAAGTATTAGAGAAAAATATAAGGTTCTGATTTAATTTTGGTTTTGACCAAAAGCTTAATAATAGCAAGAAAAATGGTTGTACTATTTAACTAAGGTTAGAAAAATTTAGAGAAGTCATTGTCTACCTACTGACCTAGTTAAAAATATTAAACCTCTCTGTCCACTGCATTAAGTTAGTTTTAACCCCTTCTTCCATAATATGCTTAAGGTTAAGAAAAATAGAAAAAGTGACATAAATAATGAACCAGAGGGCACCCCTATTTTTGTTGAGATACTTAGTCAATATAGTTCACTGGAAAAATATAACATACCCTGTTGTAGTTTAAGATAAGAAAGATACCTTTTAAATGGAGAAAATAAGGATAACTTAGAAAAACCCTACAAAAATAACCCTAAGGTGAAACCTCCCCAAACCTTAGGATAACTAATATGTTGATAATAAGAACTTAAGAAAAATCTGAAATCTGTTGTTTGATATTTTTCAAATGACAAGTTAGTTCTAATCACCCTTTTTGCACCAAAGTTTAGAAATCCACCATTAATTAACCATCATGTGGCTCTCTGTCATTTTTGGTACAAGAGCTTATTATCCACTGTTAGAGGCCAACAAAAATAACCCTTAGGTCAGAATCCACTTTAATAAAGGACTTGTAGTGCAAAGTGGCTTAATTGCCCCACTTTTTGTTATTTTTGTATACAGCCTAGCCTTTTTATTTTAAATCCCAAATTCCTAAGACAGGCCCTATTGACCAAGGGCAGGCCACTGTAATTTTTGTGGAATTATTGAAAATAGTTAATTCACCTTGGTAGTTCAAACCCCACTAGAATTCATAAATGAACACTAAGGAGAGGAAATTGAGTAATGGGAACTAATGTTCTCATAAAACCTTTGTAAATTATCCACTAAAATCTATAAAAGCAATACAAATCCCCTAAGTGTTATCCTAAAAGAAAACCTAAGCCTAAAAGAGAACAAGTCTATGTATATATATATATACCACTGGAAAACCCACAGAGCCAGGGAACCCTAAGTTAAATTCTTAACTTAATTTCTGTAGCTTAATGTTCTCAAATCCTGCATAATCATGACATACATGTTCTTTGCATTTCGATAGACTGTAATCTTGTCGACGGAGAGTACATCCTCGTGCCGGAGCAAGGAGCTGCCCAGGAGGTTGCCCCAGACCCAGCACCAGAGCCTGCATCAGAGGACCTGCCTGCCACTGCTTTGGAAGGCAAGCCCCGGTTTATGCATAACCTGTTATTTATGCTATTTTACTACACTTAATGATTGTAGGATTGTTTGTGCATTTAAGTGTAGGAGTTGTTTGAAACCTTAGTTGCATGATCTTAGGAACCTCATTGTGATGAATACTAGTATGCTAGGTCGAGTAGCCGCTTTATTAAGTAGGATCTCGGTAGAAGTCGAGTGATTTTTCTAGCACTCGCGCGAGGTCAGGATATGGTTGTATCCACTTTGATAACAGAATGGTGATGGTCTGTGGACACGGTCCATGGGGACGCGTGGTCTACGAGATGAAAATTTGAATAAGGATTAACGTGCGGATACCTGTGTCAAGCGTTTGAATGTACTAAACACATACCGAGAAATATGGTAAATCGGTAAGCCTAGTACCTGAGTGAACCTGCCCGCAGACATATCCCCTCACGCGACCTGAGACGAGGTCTCCCATTCCGGTTATGGTGGGTACAAGTGCGGTCACTGCACGACGGCCAGTCGGGGTCAGTGAGGCATTGTACGCCAAGGCGGTGAGCCCTGATCTGTTGCCAGGGAATCGATGGGGACGGTTGATGTGTGTGGGGACGGAGTGCCCCTACATGTCGTGTGTTTAGGTTTACCTTGCAAGGATAAAACTCGATTCGAATCGTCTGCTTCTCGCAGCTAATGAGACTGCTTGATCCATTGTACTGCATTGAGTAACAAGTGGAACTGTGATGAGATGATACAAGATGTTGATTGCTAAAACTGCTTGTTACTATGATGGGTAGATAGTACACTTTTAGCCTTAAGAGAGTCACACTTAATTTTGACAAAGATAAAATCTTGATTTAGAAACTCAGCTAGTGCTTTTGGCAACCAAACCCCACAGCCAAACAGCTGCATGTCTAGAGGTAGAGGAGTATAGACTCCTCACACCGGGTAAGTCTAGCTGAGTATTAGTATACTCAGCCTTGCTTGTGGCATAATTTTTACAGGTTCTCTGGAGGATATGGTTGCTGGAGTGACTTGGCCATCCACCCTGCCACCGGGTTGGACTGTCGAGTGGGACCCTGCCTCGGCTGAGGAGGAGCATGAGGAGTGATGGGACAGGCTTCCCCATCTCTCCGTTTTATTATCGTTAGTTTTATTCCGCTGCACTTCGAACAATGATGACTACTTTTGGCAAAACTCCGATGATGATGATGATGATGTAATAATTAACACTCTCCCATGTATGGTTTTATGCTTTACTGTATTTGCTCTGTGAGTCACCATCGAGTGAGATTGTGGTACTTGATCCTGTCAGTGGCCGTGTCGGACTAGATCCGAGGGATTGACGGGTTATTCCCATTTAAGTGTGGTCTAGCCTCTAAGGCGGGGCTTAGGCACTTAAGTTGGAATAATTCGGGCAGTTCCGCCACAGAGATGCTATCGAAATTTTATATACGAATGTTAGATGTGTAGTTTAGTAGCATTCTGGGGTGTTTGTGGATCCCGGGGTGTTACAGTTGGTATCAAAGAATAGGCTTTAGATTCTTGGCAATTTGAAGATAAATTTGACACACTTGCACATATAGGAAGGGTATGGGTACAAATATCTTTGATATATATTAATGTCTTTGAAGTGCAGATGACAATAATTTCACCCCTCCCTATTGCTTTATGGTGATGTGGTAAGTTGTTTATGACCTAATGCCTGATATAATTTATCTATAAATCTTTATATTGTTTTATTAATGCGTTTGATATCGCTAGTCTTTTGTGAGATTGACGTTGTTATTATGCTTGTGATATACAAGTATGCCTATGTTGTTTTCACCATGTTTTTCATGGTTGAGTTTTATTACAATAATATTGTTATATATGCTTGATTGAGGATGTATCTAAGAGGAGTGTGAATTGTGTGTTTTGGGTTACAAGGCAACCATCAATTTGAATTTTAGTTGTGGAGCGGTTGGTGGATAGTTCCAACTATCTTTGCAAAGAATGATTGTTTATGACGAGAAACCGGTTCTTAAAGAAATGAATATTGGTACTTTATATGGATTTTTGGGGGAAGTCTTTTCTTAGCCATAATGGCTTACATGTCTCTCTCCTATTGTGTCTTTTAGTTGCCACAAAGCCTAGATGTGGTTTAAAGTGGTTGCCTGTTAGTCATACTAATTGTAGAATAAATCTTTGATTCTCTTGATCCATTGATTATGTATTAATACATTGAGGATCTGATGGTTCCCTTTCCGATGCATGCTTGTGGAGCCATTTTTAGACCACCTATCTATTGGTTTGAAGGAAGTCATTGCCTAGCCTAGAGTTGGTTGGGTGTGGCTAGTCACCTACTCCTAGATGATGTGGTTTTTACATCAGCTTAATATGTTTGTCAAATGTGTGAAGGATTAGGGGTTATTATTGACCTTGTATGTCTGGTACTTTGAGTGCATCGTATGATAGAATGAAATGTAAGTTTCTGAACTACAGTAGATGAAGACTTATGTTATGTGTAGGTTAACCTCACTAGTTTAGATATTTTTCCCTAGTTGAGTTGTTGGATGGAGTATAGTGACATTGGTTAACCAAGTATTGTGTTGTTGTGCTATCAGTGCTCTTTGTGGAGCTTTTGGCATTTCTTCGATGAAATGTGCCGCGCAGAATGTTATTGGCTTCTTGTTGGCTTTATTGCTCCATTAGTTCTATAGATTTTCTCCCTTTTGTGGGGTGCAAAGAATGTTAGATTACATGATTATCTTTTCATGATGGCAAGAATAAGATTTAGGAAGATTAGGAGTTTTGTTTCAATAGAACTACTTGTTTTGTGGTGCTTTGAGGTGAGGGGTTTGATCTTCTTATACATTCGTCGGGTGGGGATGTTTCACCATTTAATTAAAATTAATTGTTGAAGTTGGTAAGGGTTGTGCTTAGTGCATATTACCCCTTCATAAAAGAGTGTTGTCTTAAGACATTGATGTTGATGTATAGTTGCATCCAAATTCGATGGTGTGAAATTGTAGTGTTGATTGCATCTATGACTTGCTTTGAGCTTCATTGCATGTTGTTTCATGCTTGATGTCAGGTCGTGTAGTTTCCTTAAACAATTAGTCCAAGGTAGAAGTTCTTGTGTTAATTAAGACCAATAATGGACCCATGTTTTGAATGGTGGTGCTATATGGGGTACCTTGGATGTTTTGGTTGGAGTGGTTGAATTCGAGGATGAATTCTTTTTAAGGGGGGTAGAGTGTAATATCCCAAAAAATGTTGACCCAAAAGTTGATCTTCGGTGAGTGGATATGGGAAAAAGGGTTGTGGGCCGTTGGATGCTGCATCAGAATTCATCTAAGACGTCACTTCTTTTCTCCCACAAAATAAACCCTAGGTGGCCACCCTCTTCCCCTTCTTGGCCGCCACCCCCTCCCCTTTCTTGGCCGCCTCACTTTTCCCCCTTGGCTGGTCGCCCCCTCTCCCCCCATTGCAGCAGCCCTCCAATACTTCTTCCTCCCTAGATCTCCCCCCCACGCAACAACGATCGAGAAGAGGAGGAACAAGATGGATTGAAGAGGAAGAGAGGATCAAGGAGATGTGCTACCTCCATCTCTTGCAGATTTTTCTTAGGGAAAGCTCTAGGTAAGGATGGGATCCTTGTTTCTCCCTATAATTATGTGCTTTTGGAGGTTGTGGATCATGTGGATTGAAGGATTAGAGGTTGGATTAGGTGTGGGGTTAGGTTTTGATTTCGAATTTAATTTCTGCAGAATGGCAGATTCGACAGTTTCTGTTCATACCAGTTTTCCATGATCTTAGTGGCCTCAAAAAAAAAATAAAAAGTCTATATATGAGTCATAGATAATTTGTAGATCTTTCTGTGGCCGCGAAGAACACCTCAATCGGACATCAGAACATAAAGTTATGACAGTTTGATTATAGCAGTTTTTCAGTCTCATAATTCTGTGCAGATTCTGTTCTCTTAAGAGTTAGGCAATTTTATCAACAGAATTAAACTGTGGGTTGGTAAAAGAAATTGTAGATAATTTCATAAGCTTTCCAGATTGTTAAAGAGTGCATTCATATGATTTGTGAAACTCCAGTTATGTTTGTTTTACTGTGGCTGTTCCTGTTTGCCTGACAAAAATGAGTGGGTCTGTTCACTGGTGGGTTTCATCTAGTAAATGGCCGAATTGGCTCTTCCAACTATGGAGACTTTTGTAGATGGAAAAAAGTGCTTACTTCCAGCAGAATTTCATAATTTTTGGTTCAGTAGTTTAGGAGATATCGAATTTTAAATTTAACCATACTACTGTCTAAAACAGATTCAGTCAGTTATCTTGTCAGATGTTTTAGAACTTGTAGATGGCAGAATTTAATTATTCATTGAATACTGAAGTTGTAGCGTATTTTGTGTAGATACTGCTAGAGTATTTGTTTGATAGCACCGCTGTTTTAATTTTAAAGATACAAAATTAACAAACAGTGTTGCTGCTGTATGGCATGTGGTTCAGGGTGGGAGTCTTTCCACTGGGTCTTGGTTTCAAGTGTAGGAGTGTTTTGTTAATTGATGGCAAATGTTTGTGAAATATTTGTACTAAGTTTTATGCCCGCTAGCAGGTGGCTACACTCCAGATCATGTCTAGTACATTTATTCTTCTTCGATGAAGGCAAGTGAATGTAGCGGTGGTTGCTTCCGTTCTGACCTGTTATTTCTATTGCCTACACTCTAATATTCAGAAATATTGGATTCTTTCATTATTGGACTCTATGGTGATGCTTTACTTGCTTGCATTATACTGATGCTCAATCATATATTGATGATGATTATGATTCGAGTATGATTCATGAGATTAATTCACACCCCTGAAGGTAAATGAAGTATTATTTGAGGTTGGTATTGTATATGAAGGTAAATGAAGTATTATTTGAGGTTGGTATTGTATCTGAAGGTAAATAAAGTATTATTTGAGGATTGTATTGTATCTGAAGAAAGTGAAGGTTATTGATAAATGCAGCGTGCCATATATATTGCATGACTCATTTGCATCTGAAGTTTTGTCGTGACCTATGGTCCGACCGTACCGGTACAATTTAGCATCGTACGTTGCCCGAGGAGGGGTACGATGCGGCTTCATACCCTTAGAGGTATGAAGGCAGAGGACATATGCATTGCATTCGTATGCATTCATTGAAGTGATATTTGAAGATGATGTGGTTTTATACCCTCAGAGGTATGAAGATAGAGTACCTACACATTGCATTTCTATGCATACATTAAAGTGATATTTGCAGGTATTGTTGACGCAGGGAAGTGTTATAGAACCTATTGTGGTTGTTCGAGGAAATGAGATGGTATTGGTTATAGCGGGACTACTGAGTTCCATATCTACAAGTATTTTTGATTTTAATTGTGACTCTTTTAAAATGTTGATGAATTCAATTTGTGGTTTAAATATCTCGTCAAAATTATTCGTTTGCTGAGATGTTTCATCTCACTCTTGCATTACTCAATGCAGGTGCTTGTTGCTCATCAAGGGAAGTGGGAAGTAGCAGCACATCCACCTTCACTCTTATAATAACGCTGCTTAGGCGCAGTCATGATTTAATTAGAAGCTTCTTGTCAAAGGATGTTTGTTTCTAACTAGTTGTGCGCACTGGATAATTTAGCTCATGCCGTTATGGTTGTCTTCCCATTGCTAGCAGACTATTAATGTCTATTATGTTTTCTTATCATGATATCTATTTATACTTTGTTGCTTCCCCGTTTATGCAATTTTCAAAGAAGATGCTGTCAAAATTTTATATACGAATGTTAGATGTGTAGTTTAGTAGCATTCTGGGGTGTTTGTGGATCCCGAGGTGTTACAAAAGTGGACGTGCTGCTACTCCCCTCATTCCCAACATGTATCAAGTACCTGCGTTGAGTAATGCAAGAGTGAGATGACACATCTCAGCAAGTAAAGTAATATCAAACTGTTTAACCACATAAGAACATTGTTTTACCACCACTTGATTTCGCAACCATCTTATTACGAAGGTGCGGCACGTATGCAACGTACAACACACCTAGTTACCACACCTCGTAGGTAGAAACCACAATAGTAACATAGTAATGTCACACTTCATATATACCTCATGAGTGCAAATGTCTGCAAATGCAAGGATGACTTCTGCCTTCATACCTCTAAGGATATGAAGCCGCATCGTACCCCTACTCGGGCAACGTAGGATGCTAAAAAAATGTACCGGTACGGTCGGACCATAAGATCACGACATAACTTCAAAATGCAAGATGGATGATGCGATGTGCATGACATGCCTACAACACTTCATATAACGTGATTCAAGAAGATACTTCAACTTCATCCAAGATGGGAATCAACCACATATATCATTACCAAATCATGATCATCCACAATATTAGACAATTGAGAATTTATACTTTTGAACAAATAAACTTCATCATAGAATTCAATGATTAACATATTTAAAACTTATGCATACTCAATGACAGGGAATAGGATGCAAACCAAACGGTAGCAACCACTATTGTATTTACTTGCCTTCACCGGGAATTTAGAATGGTACTAAGTACGATCCGGAAGTCCACCACCTGTTTTTGAGACACACCATAGTGTACAAATTCACATAACAAACTCTAATAAACAACGTCGCACCTACACACAATTCCAACCCATCGCGAGCGACAACTCTCCCCATCACCACCAAATTGCAGCGGCACTGCTTGATAATTTCATAACTTTAAAATTATAACAGCAGTGATATCAATCAAAAACTCCGAAAGCATCTACATAAAATTCCCCACAAGTTTTGTATTCAAAAGATAATTAAATTCCCACATCTACTGAGCCCAAAACCGTCCACAAGATATATCCTGCAATCTGTTTTTGGACAGCAATCTAGCCGGGTTCAAACAGCGATATCTCCTAATGTATAACTCCGAATTGAGAGTATAAGTACTCGTTGGAAAGGTGTGACAAGGCTATACATGATTCTCATACTGATTATCACTAATTTCCCACGAAAAATCCCCAAAAACTGCTAATACTACTGTTGTTCGCCCACCTGCAGAAATCTGTTTTTTTGGACAGCAACATACCCGGATTCGAACAGCGATATCTCCTAAAATATAACTCCGAATCGAGCGCATAAGTACTCGTTGGAAAGGTATGACAAAGATCTACATGATTCTCCCACTGATCCACAATAATTACCCACGAAAAATTCCCAGAAATAACTAGAACTACTGCTGTTCGCGCACCCACAAAATTTCAGAACAGCCCCTCTACAGATTCGCATAGGTAAACATATAATCAATTGGATTACAGCACAATTAAACAAGATACAATCTCAAAATCACCTTGAATCCTTCTCCTTTCCTCCCTTCTTCTTCCCTCCACCAAAATCCAATTGGAGACTTGCACCAACGCGACGTAGATATGAGCGGGAAAGGAATGGCACCTTGGAGAGAAGGCTTGAGGAGGGGGCGGCTAGGGTTTGATGGGGGAGGTGGGGTGGCGGCTGCAAATGGGTGGAGGAGTGAGAGGGGGTGGCGTCCAAGGCTACAGAGAGGGGGGCTGCACAAGAGAAAGGGGAGGGGGTGGCTGAAAAATCCCAAGGGATTAGGGGAGGGGCGGCTAGGGTTAGGGGGAACTAGTGGGCCGGATTCTCGTTCACACGTCAACCCCCGACCCCCTAGCGCATGAGTCTGACCAAAAATTCTACCGTTTTACTAGTGAATGCTTCCCCAAAAATTCCTAACCCCAAAAGCGTACCACCCGAAAGAAAGAAGGGAAAAAATAAACAAGGAAACAATAAACTCCAACTTCTCTTATTTGCAAACTGGGTATCACACTCTACCCCCTTCAAAAGAATTCGACCTCGAATTCTGACGCTTCTATCGGAACAACAAAAGAAAAGATCAGCGACGACAAAAAACTCACCCCATAACGAAAAGTTCAGGGTACTTCTGCCGCATCAGCTCCTCGAGCTCCAAGGATTCTAGGATACGCAGTAGACGACACTCTAGAGTCAGGTCTTGCTACACGAGAATCGACTCTAGCTCGATTTATTGATCTAGATTCCGCAAATAATTTCTCAACATAGAGACATGGAATACATGGTGTACTCTGATCATAGACTCCAACAATTGCATGTGCTAAGCCAAACTGCCAACTCGGGCTAAGATAGTAGACGATCCTATATACCTCGGACAAAGCTTTCCTGACACCAAATCAACATTGACACATGCAAGTACTTCAATGAATATATATATGAACGCAATACATATGGTGCTCCTATAGCCTAAACCAAACCTATCCAAACAAGAGTAACTTCAAAAGATCAATTTAATGCTTGCATATTTCTGGACAGCAGCACAACGGTTAATTGTTTTGCTCATAACTCACCAAAATATGCATCCAAAAGTAGTAAACTAGGACTTTATGGAAAGCTTACAACGTCCACTATAACCTTGGTATTATCATCACCACATGATTTGACACTTAGAAAGGCCAAACAATGCGAAACATAAATTTTGTCCAGACTTGGACAGAATTCAACTACTCTGTTCAAAAATCCATAATTGGAGTCACAACCATCCAATTCAGGCGCTCCTAGACTTTTTAGAAAGCTAGTAAAATTGTCTATATTTCATTTATAAACATATCAGGTTAATTCAATGCATATCAAGATCAAAAGACATAAGAAAGCTTTGCTGTCCAAATTTGGACAGATTCAAAGATTCCACTTAAAATAGCTGTAGCTTAACTTATAGGTCACCAAAAAGGGTGATCCAAAATTTGTTGGAAAGCTTAAGGGAAGTACTACCACTTCTTTATAATTTATAAGAACTGATTCGAAGTTTAACTTGGGCAAACAAGGTCAGTTTCGAAATCTATACAGAATCTGGACATATTCCAAGACTAGACTTGAGAAAATCATAACTCCCAAGCTACTAGACCTATGGTCATGAAATGTTTACACAAGTAAGATGAAGAATTTGGCTACAACTTTTATATACAACACCTCTACAGAAAACATGGTTTAATTCATTGAACTAGCTGCATACCCAAAACTGGTCATGCTGTCCCAAACAGCAAGCAATATATGTATGTAGGTTCTATACTCTTCTAAGGTTAAGCGTTCATCGAAGGACTAATAAATTTAGGTTCTTCATTACGAGATACTTAGATCCAACATAAGGATAGAAGCAATATGCTAACTTTTTAAATCATTTCAAGCCTGATCTCACATCATGCAAGCAAGAATCGATTTAAGCATACTATGCCTGCCCATATATCCATCCAAGCACATTCTATACATTATATCCTCCCATCGAAGAACTCTTTTTTTAATTATACTATGCATATATATCCATCAAAAACTCACACAATCTGCATCTCAACCTAGACTTCACACGACGTAACTATTTCATACTTACGCAATCACACCAAGACCAGAAAACATGGCTTCACAACAATACACACTGGCCTATTCAAATGTCCCTCGCTATCTCTGTGTTTCAGCCCACGCTATGCATATACATAAACAAGATAACTATCACAACCACTACGTCTATTCCCTCCCATCATACAACGTAATTAACATAGATTGTGAAAGAGCTCACCATAACTAAACCAAACTTCAATGGAAATATCCCTAAATAGAAAATTGACAATCAACAGCACAAATGTTCATTCTGTTTCTACCTCTTTTACTATAAAAGCAATGATAACAAATAAATATTGTAAAATCATCTAAACTTCATGATCTACAACTTTCGTATTCAAAGGATAAATAAAGTTTTATTTTATCTCCCATTTTTAGTTTGACTTTTAAGGCGACATACATGATCTGCCACCAGAACCTGACGGAACATGACCCATAAATTCAAAACCTCATAACTCTCTGCATCTAACAAAATTTTGCAAATATAAACTCATTGGAAAGATTATAACATTCCCTAAAACTTTTATTATAATGAGTGTCTTGGAATTGGTTTCCAAACCGATAAAACAATGCAACTGCTTTGTTGCAAAACTGATAGGATAGAAACAATGGATAGCTAAAGTTCAAAATCATATAACTCCTGCTATACTCAACTTAAAACTAAACGAACACGCGTTGGAAAAGTTTGGAAATTGTCCACGACTTTTGCAATAAAGTTGCACCCAAATTTATCTTTATAGCCCTCAACTCTGCATGACCTACAGCTAAACTCAGCCTGAGATACTGCACATCAGAGATTCGACTTATATCCGGACAACCACCTCTCCCAATCTATTTAACAGACAATTACAAGTAAATACCCATTAAAAGGTACTGAGGAAAACTAAAAGTTTTGCTTAAAGAGAATTCCCAAATTTGGGCTCTGAAACTTTCAAAATGTGGTCGATTTATTGGTGGTTTTAACGACACCTAAAGTTCAGACACAACGGTGCAACAACTTCAGAGTAGCCTAACTCCAATTATATGCAATGAAAATTACAAACCAATACTCTTTGGAAAGATGATGAAATTACTTCAGAGTAGAGGAGTAGACTCCTCACACTGGGTAAGTCTAGCTGAGTATTAGTATACTCATCCTTGCTTGTGGCATAATTTTTACAGGTTCTCTAGAGGACATGGTTGCTGGAGTGACTTGGCCGTCCATCTTGCCGCCAGGTTGGACAGTCGAGTGGGACCCTACCTCGGCAGAGGAGGAGCATGAGGAGTGATGGGCCAGGCTTCCCCATCCCTCCGTTTATTTACCGTTAGTTATATTCCGCTGCATTCCGAACAATGATCACTACTTTTGATAAACTCCGATGATGTTGTAATAAAATTAAGTACTCATTAATGTATGGTTTTATGGTTTATTGTATTTGCTCTGTGCCTCACCTACGAGTGAGTACGTGGTACTTGATCCTGTTAGTGGTCTCGTCGGACTAGATCCAAGGGACTGACGTTTTATTCCTATTTAAGTGTGGTCTAGCCTCTAAGGCGAGACTTAGGCACTTAAGGTGGAATAATTCGGGCGGTTCCGCCACAGCTGGTATCGAAGCTTGTACCACCACAGAGGAATCAATAAACTGTAATTACCATCCTTTTCAAAAAGTAAAACTTGTTAGAAAAAATGTTGGATAGATCGGTAAGACAATAAGGATGGATATAGGATGTGAAGCCTTAGGATACTAGAGGGGTAGCTAGGTGGCTATTTGAATGTGCCCTACGGGCTACTCTAATAATGGATGGAGATTTCTCTATCCCTATAGGTTGATGTGAGGTCGCTTAGGACAAACATGCATGCATCATTTTATTCTAACTACTTAGTAAGTGGCCAAGAAAGTTTAAAAGCTATGAGGCATGGTAATAAAAGATTAAGTGTATCTCCAAGATCTCCACCTAACCCTGGGAATGCCAAGCCCTAGTTCCCTTTTATTTTCTTAATTCTTTTTCTTTTTCTCTTACGCTTACACCTACACAGATTACTACTCACGAATCCTCAGATGGAGGGAACGCACATTCCCACACGGACGGACTTGCGCAAGAGGGTTTTCCTCGCATTTTGTGGGAGGTGCTACAGGGAGCCGGTTATACGACGCCTCCCCAGTATGTGGTGCAGTTGTTCGAGGAGCACCGGGTACCCCGCTGTAGGGTGAGGATGACCTTGGAGCCTCATCCCTTGCAGCCAGGTTGGCGTTCGTTGGACTCCAAGTCTTTCGGATTTAGGGCTGAAGATACTATCGAGTCCATTGCTCTCCTCGGACTGATGACCTTTTATGGCTTTCACCCCTTAGTGCTGTCCACTCATCCCATTGGCTTGTTCCCCGCTAAAAAGGAGGACGACCCAATGTGGAAGGACCGAGTGGAGCATGCCAAGGATGTGTGGGCTCTTTACCTGGGGTAGACTGCTCACCTAACGGTGTGGTGCATGAATGCCCTGTATCGTCTGCAAGCAGTGCGAGTGGAGGTAATGTCCCAGCTGATGGGCTTGGTGGAGTCTACCAAGATCACCCTTGATAATAGGGAAGACCTTGTGGTAGACCTGTCCACTGAGTTGGTGTAAAAGGACCTCCAGGTAGAGCTAATGGCCACCCAGATCCAAGAGCTTGAGGAGCAAGTAGGAGCCAGGGAGAACACCATCGAGGTTCTCGTGGATCAGCTCCTGACCACTCAACAGCAAATTGAGGAAGCCAACCAGCACCTGGATATGCACCATCAGGAAATTCAAGACATGGAGGCAGAAGGGGCCGACGAGGATGTTGACATCGAGGGAGGAGAGGAGCCGAAGCCTGCATCCAGCTTGGACACAGCTGGCTCAGGGAGACCACCTTCCCCCGAGTCTAGCTTTGCCTCGTTTGCTCAGTAAGTTTCAGAGATGGGGTTAGAAGTGTGTGGCAGTAGAACTCCTCGAAACTAGCTTAGCTTTTGCACCTTTGGGGTACTAGGCTAGAGAGAGTTGAGTATTTTCAACACTGCTGTAACTATTAGCAAACTCTTTTGGATTGATGAAGGATGGATGATCTCTAATTAAGTTATGAAGAAAGTTTTATGTCATGTGGTATCTTTTATGAAAAATGCAAGGAAATGTTTGGCATTTTACAAACTTTGTCCTTTCAAATCTTTTACCATGTGCGAACCCTAATGTCAAAAGTATGATATTAAGAGCATCCTAAATTTTCAGATGGCAGGAAGAGCGCGTCGTGGGCAGAATGAGCGCATTCCTCCACCACCGTCGCCGCCTCCTACCATGCACGAACTGATGGCTTAGCAGAATGAGATTCTGCGGCAGTTGGCTCAGCGTCAGCCACCACCTCAGCACTATGGTGGTGGTGATCACCATCAACGTCCCCCAGCAGCGGCCACCTATCAGGAGTTCCTCAGCACTCAGCCGCCATTGTTCACTCGGGCAGAGGATCCACTTGATGCTAATGTGTGCCTCAGGGTAGTGGAATCCAAATTCCACTACTTAATGGAGTTTGCTCAGATGTGGCTAAGGTCCAGTTCGCCACCCAGCAGCTTCGTGGACCCGCGCGAACATGGTGGGACCACTTCCTCGCTATGCAGCCAGTTGACCAAGTGGTGGAATGGGGAGAGTTCAAGGTAGCATTCAGAGGGCATCACATACTGGCAGGCACCATGGACCACAAGCTCAATGAGTTTCTGGCACTCACTCAGGGGAATCGTACAGTGTTGCAGTACGCTCAAGCTTTTAATGACCTATGTCAGTACGCAAGCTACCATGCTGACACAGATGAGAAGAAGAGGGACAGGTTCAGGAGGGGCCTCAGTACTAAGCTCCGCGACCGTCTCAACACAGTCAGGGCCAGCAGTTACAATGTGTTAGTCAGCATGGCCATTTCTCAGGAAGACTGCATCACAGCCCGCCAGGCAGAAAAGAAGAGGAAGACCCCTATGGCAGGACCTTCAGCTCAGCCTCAGCACTTCAGGATTGTGTCCGACACTCAGAGTAGGGGACCTCAGCAGCAAGGACGATGGGTGATCCAACCACAATAGCAGCAGCAGGCACCCAACCGCTCTCAGCCCTCAGTTCAGAGGAACAACAACCAGCCACAGCAGCAGTACTGTCAGGCCAATGACAATAGATGTTTTACTTGTGGTAGCATTGGGCACTACGCCAAGAATTGCCCCAAGAACCAGTAGGGGCAGAATTCAAACCAGAACCAAGGCAATAGGCAGAAGGTGCAGGTGAGGCAAGGCAGGCTGAACTTCACCACGATGGCTGACATTCCAGAGGGAGCACCCGTCATGACTGGTATCTTCTCCGTTTCGAATTATCCTGCAGTCATTCTTTTTGATTCAGGTGCATCACACAATTTTATCAGTGCAAAATTTAGTGCCAAATGCCAATTACCTTTCCATCACACAAATGGGGGCATTACAATCTCAACACCAGGAGGCAGGGTTGGCACCTATCAAATGAACAGGTAGGTGCCTATAAAATTTGGTAGCCTTATAATTAAAACCACCCTCCTTATCTTGGGATTGGATAGTGTAGATATCATATTAAGAACTGACTGGTTATCATGGCATCAGGCAATAATTTACATCGCAGCAAGGGCCATTGAGATATACTCACCTACTTGTGGTGAAATTACGTTATATCTGCCTAACCAGGGTTGTACCCGTTCCTTTGCCTTTGCCCTAATAGAGTCACATGTTGAGAGAATTCCAGTGGTATGTGAGTACTAAGATGTTTTTCCAGATGAATTGCCAGGGATGCCACCAGACCGAGACATAGAGTTCGCAATTGAGCTACAACCCGGAACTGCACCTATATCCAAGAGACCCTATAGGATGCCTTCCATAGAGTTGGCAGAATTGAAAAAGCAATTGCAAGAGTTATTGGACAAGGGATTCATTCGCCCAAGTACTTCACCATGGGGATGTCTAGCATTGTTCGTGAAGAAAAAGGATGAGAGTCTGAGATTGTGTGTTGATTACCGCCTCTCAATGCGGTAACCATAAAAAATAAGTATCCGTTGCCCCGCATTAATGTATTGTTTGATCAGTTGGTGGGAGCCACTGTGTTTTCCAAGATAGACCTTCGCTCTGGCTATCATCAAATCAAGATCAGGGCCAACGATATTCTGAAGATGGCTTTCTCTACCAGATATGGACTCTATGAGTACTTGGTGATGTCTTTCGGGCTGACCAATGCCCCGACATATTTTATGTATTTGATGAACTCAGTGTTTATGCCAGAGCTAGACAAGTTTGTGGTGGTTTTCATTGATGACATTCTGATATATTCAAGGAACGAGCAGGAGCATACTAAACACTTGCATACAGTACTTCAGAGACTGCACGATCATCGTTTATATGCTAAGTTGTCCAAATGTGATTTCTGGCTGAAGGAAATAAAATTTTTGGGTCACACCATTTCTCAGGATGGGGTATCAGTTGATCCTGAGAAAGTGCAAGAAGTGATGGATTGGAAGCCCCCTACCACCGTATGGTAGATTCGGAGTTTTGTGGGATTGGCAGGATATTATCGGCGATTCATTCCGGATTTCTCCAGGATTGCAAAGCCAATGACTGAATTGTTGAAGAAAGGAGTAAAGTATGAATAGAGTCAGAAATGTGAGGATGCCTTTCATGCATTAAGGCAGCATCTAACAACAGCACCCATGCTAGCGCAGCCTGACAACACCAAACCCTTTGAGGTTTATTGCGATGCTTCAGGCACTAGATTGGGATGTGTCTTGATGCAAGACAACAGAGTTATTGCCTATGCATCCCGAGCACTTAGGCCTCAAGAGCAGAACTACCCCACCCATGATCTAGAATTAGCAGTCGTAGTTCATGCTCTGAAGATTTGGATACACTATCTAATGGGAGCTCATTATAATATCTATACTGATCACAAGAGTCTCAAGTATATTTTCACTCAGGCTGATCTTAATATGAGGCAGAGGAGATGGTTGGAATTAATCAAGGACTATGATTTGGAAGTACATTACCATCCAGGCAACGCAAATGTTGTGGCAGATGCCTTAAGTCGAAAGGCTCGGTGTAACTTTGTAACTATGGACTCTAAGATCGCCACCCTGTGTGACGAGTTGTGCAAGTTGAACATGGAAGTTGTTTCCTCAGGTACCTTGAATTATATCTCAGTGGGGCCCACTTTACATCAGCAGATAATCATGGCACAGATTGGTGACAAGGGTGTTTCAAGTCATTAAGGAAATGCTCGAACAGAAGGTGGATAAGTACAAATGCTTCCGTCAGGACGGCAAGGAAGTTCTATGGTTTGAAGACCGATTGGTGGTTCCTAAAAATCTAGAACTCAAGAAGAAAATATTGGATGAAGCTCATCTTTCCAAATTTTCCATGCACCCCGGCAGTAACAAGATGTATCATGATCTCAGATCCTTGTATTGGTGGACCAGAATGAAGAGGGAAATTGCTAAGTATATATCTGAATGCGACACTCACCAAAGAGTCAAGGCTAGTCATTTGAAGGTAGCAGGTACCTTACAGCCCCTTCCCATACCATATTGGAAATGGGAGGATATTTGCATGGATTTTATTATGGGATTGCCCAACACCTCCCGACACCATGATTCTAGTTGGGTCATTGTGGACAGATTAACCAAGGCAGCTCATTTCTTGCCAGTACATACCACCCACAAGGCAGAGAAATATGCAGAGATCTATATTGACCAAATAGTGCGTTTGCATGGAATTCTGAGAACTATTGTATCTAATAGAGGAGCACTGTTTGTGGCATGTTTTTGGGAGCAGCTCCAAAGGTCACTGGGAACCACTGTGATTAGAAGCTCAGTATACCATCCTTAGACAGATGGACAGACGGAAAGAGTAAATCAGATTCTCGAAGACATGTTGCGAGCCTGTGTGCTACACTATGGTAAGAATTGGGATAACTTCCTTTAGTTGGCAGAATTCTCTTATAACAACAGCTACCAGTCCAGCCTAAAGATGGCACCTTTCGAGGCCTTGTATGGGAGAAGGTGTAGAACGCCGCTAAACTAGTCACAAGTTAGAGAAAGAGAAATTTTTGGACCTAACCTAGTGCTTGAAGCTGAGGAGAAAGTCAGAATCATTAAGAAGAACTTGGAAGCTGCTCATACCAGACAGAAGAGCTATCATGATAAGAGGAGGAAGCCTCTACAATTTGAAGCAGGAGATCATGTAGATCTCAAGGTGTCACCCACCAAAGGTGTTCAGAGGTTTGGAATCAAGGGCAAGTTTGCTCCTCGCTATATTGGGCCCTATGAAATCAAAGAGACTTGTGGACCTGTAGCATACCAATTGAAGTTGTCACCTCATATGTCAGCAATTCATGATGTATTCCACGTATCTCTGCTACAAAAGTGTGTCCGCTTACCCATGGAAGTGCTACCTGAACCAGAATTGGAGATAGAGCCAGACTTGTCTTATCAAGAGCACCCCGTCAAGGTATTGGATCGGAAAGAAAGATCAACTCGAGCTAGGTCAATCCAAATGTATAAGATTTAGTGGAGCAACCATTCAGAAGAAGAGGCTACGTGGAGACTGAGGATTTTCTACGTTCTCGCTTCCCCGACTTTTTGCCTAAAGGAGTCGGTACATGACCCAAAACACCCACCCCCACCTGCCCTTTGAATCTAAATATAAGAAAAACCTAGTTCATAAGAGTAGAGTAAGTTGAGGAAAGAAATCTAGAAGGACTTCCTTCTGAAGTTGCAAAGAGGATGACATTCAAAGAGCAGTTAACTAGAGAAACTTGGTTAAAGGAAACTGCAACACAACAACTTACACCTTCTTGGTACCCCACTAAAGGATCCCTACCCAATCTCGGGACGAGATTCCTTTAAGGGGGGAGGGTTGTAACACCCCAGGTGTTACCCAAGGCCCTGGCTCAATACATGCACTTATGGACTTTTATCACATGTGTTTAAGTGGGGGAGAAGGGTGCACCAAAACTTTAGAAACCATGGATTAATTAAGGAATGATCATGAAAAAAGAAATACCCAAGATTTTCATACATCTTCACCTTGGAAAAAGTGGCTCAAACCCTAGACCCCCTCTTGAGCCATTAGACCTCCGAGCATGGGATTAGTGGGAAGCTATGCAAATGACCATTTCATGACTTAAACCCTTTACCAAAGTTGAAGTACAGTTATATATCTATAAGAAATAGTAAGGAAAGTATTCCAAAAAGGCCCCACAAAATTCTCAAATTCAACCCCCAAGTGAAGAACACTCAAGAGCAACCAATTTTTCTCTATGTTAAAAATCAGCCCTCTTCCAAAGATCAGGGATGTTCACCTAGTTTTTGGCACCAAATCCATGAGGTCCAATTGACGAAAGGGAGCCAAAATTACCTAAGGCACACACTAGAAAATATTGAACCGAAGCCAAGACCTTTTGACATGAGTTGTCATCCGTTTTGTCTCGGGATGAATAGTGCCGACAGACCCAACTTGCGCTTGTATATCTCCCAAGCTAGGGCATATCTTCCCTTGGAACTCACATGAACTAGGTAGCCCTAGGTGCAGGGAAGAGATCTCACAAAAGTCTTATGGCGAGATTCGCACGTTTCGCTGCTCAGCAAGGGCTAGAACACAGGCAGAAGGAAATGGCCTCGTGTTCGACGCGCCATGGCGACGCCAGAGCACGCCCCGGTGCTCGGCCCCGTGCGTGCCGCGCCGTGCCAAGCAAGACCCCGTGCCCACACCCGCTCCCGTGACTATAAAGCT
The DNA here is from genome assembly GCA_029449295.1 of Zea luxurians. Lineage (NCBI taxonomy): Eukaryota > Viridiplantae > Streptophyta > Magnoliopsida > Poales > Poaceae > Zea > Zea luxurians. Next base: position 30,240,989 of record JAOPSE010000024.1, on the reverse strand, counting down.
GATCCTAGCCTTGACCGTACACCCCCGCTCGCTCTCCACCCCGCCGGAGCGCAAGTTCACCAGCGATCGCTCTGCGCACGGCGTGCCAGCGGCCGCCCGAGACCCAACCACCGTAGACCGGCCACCCTAGACATTCCCCGCCCTGTCCGACCCTCAGGATAGCCTCTACGGACCTCAGTGAAGCTTCCAGAGCCGGGGATTGAACTCTACCTCGCCGGAGACACCGAATCAACATCGCCGGACTTCACCCGACCGCCGGCGCACGTAGACCGAGCTCCACGGTGAGCCCTTCTTCGATTCCTTGCACTAGTAGCACCCTTAGCCTTCTGTGAAGCTCCCCGTGTGGTTTAATTGAACTCTACCGCCATGAGCAGGCCGGAGCATATGCCGCCGATGAGCCTGCCCGCCTGCGCACGTGGCCTAACCGATTCTGGCCATCACCGTCGACGAGCCATACCTCGACGTGACCGTCAGGACCTCCCGGAGCTAATTCCGCCCTTCGTCGGACCTCCCTCTCCGCTGGTTATTGTTTCAAAGGGGGGAGGGAGCTCGGGGAAAAAGAAGAAGAAGCCGGGGGGTTTTGAATAGTCAGTGACTCATGTGAACAGTTTCGCAGGGGTATAAGTTAAAGACTTGGTTTAGGAAAAGCCCAGGGGTCTCGATGTAAACTGGTTTTTCATAAAACCTTTTAAACATTATTCTTTTAAATGTAATCAGAGCTTGTAAAATTCATAGCTTCAATTTTATCCAACAAAATCTGTTCAAACAAATTTTGCTAGGTTCTAAATATTATGAATTACTTAGGAAAAATACCAAACACCCTAAGTATTGTAGGAGATTCTAAAGTTTAGATTTAAATAGTAAACTGACCAAAAGTTAAATAAAGAAGGGAAAAATAGCTACACTTTTAGACTAGGATTAAGAGAAATTAGAGAGGTACTTAACCACTACCTAGCCTGTTCAAAAATAATAAACCCCTCAGTACACCAGATTAGGGAAGGGTTTGCCATTTAAACTCACTTTGACACAAAGTTAAAGAAAATAGAAAAGTTAGTTTAAAATAAGAACTAGGAAGCAACCACATTTTTTCTAGCTTACTTCATTCACATAGTTCACTGGAAAATTTTGTTAAGCCCTCTGTTAGCACAAAAGAAATGCACCACATTTTATTTCATGAAAACAATGAGAACTGAGAAAAATCCTAGAAAAATAATCCTGAGAAGAACCCACCCCAATCCTTGGGATAACTAATAATATGCTCACATGAATCTAGGAAAAATGTAAGTTCTGTTGTTTGATATTTTTCAAATAACAAGTTAGTTATAAGTACCTTTTTGACTTTAAACTTTAGAAAATCACAACTAAATATCCAGTGGGTCTTTTTCTATGATTTTTAACATAGAGACCTGTTGGGGACTTGTTCTCAAATGCTATGAATTAAGAACAAGGCAACATAAAATGTTAAATGTAGATGCCCTTCGTCCAACGAAGCATCGATCCCTTAAGGATTAATGAACTTTGGACGGAGGTAAAAGGCAATACCATTACGAAGGTTAAATCTTCGTAATAGATTGAATAAAGTAATATAGAATACGAAGCGTCAAAGATAAATAAACTGCAAATGAACAATATTACTTTATATTAAATTGATTTAATATATTTAAACATTGAATACAATTATACCTTTGCCTTGACAAAGATTGATTCCCAAATGATATGATTGCAATTACAGGAGTGTGTCCACAGTAAAGGAATACTGTTCACTATTTATAGACACAGGGCACAGCCTGTGGGGAATTACAATTATGCCCTTTTTAAGGGATTACAACAGCGACCTAAACATTTATGGACTAAAAGTTCATTCTACTTTTAAGTCGGTTTGTAATTCCGAAGCTTCATGAAGAGGATCCTTCGGTCATCTCATGCGGACAGCTTCAGCCGAAGCTGCTTCTTCCTACAAGACCTTCGGCGACGAAGCATAGTCCCAACAGTAGCCCCTTTCGCGGCACTAGATCGTTTTTCGTAACGAGCTTGATCCATGAAAAAAGTTTCTTAAGCTTCGGGAAGCCGAAGGTCCAAAAAACACCTTCCCTGAGCTCGTTGTCGAGAAACGATTCAGTTTCCGAGCGCGTAGCGGTCCCACCTTGCAGAGCTACTGTTTGGTCTCTGCGGTCCACCGCGCAGCGAGTGCAAGCGGCTGTCCGCCTGGTGTAAAAATCCTGGCGATTCACCTTCTTACCTGCATCACTATATAAACAGACGAGTAGGTGTGAAGTTACCACAGCATTCATTGCTATTTGCACTGTTTTGCTGCCAAAATTTTTAACCATAGCCGAAGCTTGACTCTCAGAATCAGACGAAGCTCTAGTTTGAAGCCTACTTCGTCAGAAGAAAAAGCTTCGGAAGAGAAAGCATTTAGTTCCCAAAAAATTCAGAGTTAAATGGCCAGAGTGCGTTCTACCGCTAGGGTTGAACGTGAGGGAGGCGAAGCTGAAGGATCGGAGACTGTTCCCATCTCCGAAGCGATGCAACGATCCGGACTGGTAACCACGGAAGAAATCTCCACTACTGAGACAGAACAGGCGACTGCCAAAGGGGAAGAAGGAAACATTGAGGAAACTGATTCCGAAGATGATTATCGTATTGCCATGCCAAGTAAGCCCAGCCACTTGGACTTCGGAAAGTCGACTGTTTCGAAGGTTGATCTCTCCAAGATGGTGAGGTCAGGTTATTTCAGTGAAAGTCAGAAGAAGCTACTACGCTTCGGGGGGGAAGAAACTACCCCGAAGCCAGAGAAGGATGAAATAGTCATTTTCAAGAGCTTTCTAAAGGCTGGGTTGAGATTCCCCCTGCATGGGATTATTGCAGATGTATTGAAGAGGTTTGGGATCTACTTTCATCAGCTGACTCCTAACGCTATCGTTAGGCTCAGCGTCTATATCTGGGCCCTCCGAAGCCAGGCGGTGGAGCCGTTTGCCGACAGCTTTTGTCGAGTTCATGAGCTGCATTATCAGACGAAGGCTAGAAAAGATGGATTGCACGATAACTTTGGTTGCTATAATTTTGCCTATCAGAAAACCACAAAGTTTCCTGTCATTAGCTATCGAAGCAAGTGGCCGGCAGGCTGGAAATCAGAATGGTTCTACGTCAAGGTTGATGACGACAAGGAGAAGCTTGTGCAGAGTCCGCTTGAACTAATCTTCGGAGAAACCCGACCTCATTGCAACATGACACCAGAAGGTCCAACCCAAAAAGCGTTGGCTGAGTTTAAAATTATTTCAGAGCATATCAGCACAAGAGACCTGGTTCAAGAGTTTTTGGCTTTCAGGGTTTTTCCTACCTTAAAAGAATGGGGAATGCCGAAGCTAGAGGGGGAGAAGAAAGAAGGGGAACTTGTGCGGTTACCTTACTATTACAAGTTTAAGAAATATTTTAAAACACCTTGCCAAGAGTGGCTGGACACAATTGAAATAATGTGCAATGAAATACTCGGTAATTACTCCAAAAAAGAGGATCAGTTGATGACTGTGGCCTTCGGTACCCGTCCGAAGCGAAGACTGAATCGAGTGCTGGACGCCCTGGATTTTGAATACCCTGACTACGAAAATCTGAATAAAGGTGCCGAAGGCCGGAAAAGGAAAAGGGTAGCCGAAGCTTTAAATGAAGATGAGAAAGAACCACCAAAAAAGAAGAATATTCCGAAGAAGAGGAAAGTATCATCTCCGAAGCAAAAAGTATCCGACGAAGAGGAGACTCCCGCATCACGCTCTGCCACTGACGTGGAAGAGATTTTGAAGGTAATGACTGAATCCCTACCTGCGAAGCTAAGTCCATTGGGGCCTCAACTGACAAAGTTTTTTCAGAAGGAAAAGGAGCCCGAAAAAACAAAGAAAACAACTAAAACAAAGAGACAAAGAATCATCGCAGTGACAGAAGTCATTGACAAGACACCACCAAGAGCTTCAGCTCAGAAGATACCAGCGGCTGAGGAAATAACAAATATTGAAGTCATACCTTCGGAGGTCGCGGCTACCGAAGCTACCTCAACTGAAGATTTGAATTTGGCAAGCACAATCGAACACATCGACAAAATGCTGCTAAACATGGCCACAGAAGAAGCCACTACTGCCGCCGAAGAGGCCATGGCCGCAGTGTCTGAGAAAGAAAAGGAAATTGCTGACGAAGCTTCAGAGGACGAAGCCTTCATGTTTCAAAATTTAGTTGGACAAGAATTGTCAAAAACCGAAATAGAAGAGCTTAAAGAATATGCCAAATCTTGCGGATATAAACCAGGAGCACTCCTCTTCGGGGGTATCGACGATGAAAAATTAGACTGTATCCGGGATCACACTGGAGCTAAGGTTATCGGTACTCTATCGAAGAGTATCGGTTTTCCGAAGCTAGAAACAGACATTAGCCGCTACCGACGACAACATATCGTTGGTAGTTTATTTTATTCCAATTTCAAGGTGAACTACTTTTCCCTTGACTTTTATTGTTTTTAATAATGAAGACATGTCTAACGAAGGTTGTTTACGTGCAGAGTATGCTGTTGAGCAAGGCTTTGAAAATGCAGCAAGATCTAGAAGACAAAAAACACGAGGTTATAATTGAAAATTTAGAGAGCAAAATAAAAGAGCAATCAGCTACTGTTGAAAAGAAAAACTTCGAGCTTCAGACAACTGAAAGCTTACTGGCAGAAGCCGAAGCTAAAGTAGCAGAATTGAATACGAAGCTTCTCTGCCAATCTGAATAGTTTGAAAAAGAAAAGCAAGAACTTAATACGAAACTTGAAGCCGAAGTCCAACAAAATTCAGATTTGAAAAAATTATTGGCAAGCCTTCAAGACAAATGTTTGGAGTTTAGCAATAAATGTATTCAACGACTGAGAAAAATCTTCCACTTAGTCGGGGCCAGCAGTGGGAAGTTCACCCCGTCAACTGAAGATTTACCAAAGACCTTCGAACATATTGAGGGTGAAATTGATGAGCTTGACGAAGTTATAGCCGGGCACGGTGACTTCTGTGCCTGGGTAGCTTCTCGGGGTACTGCTGCAGCTTTTCTGAAAGCTAGCTGCGACCATGGAAAAATTGTTAATAGGCCCAATTTCACTCTATCACCATCAATTTTAGATGATATTCCTGACCTCGCCCGAAGCATTTCTAATAGATTTGTAAAGATGATATGGACAAAAGGTGGGCGAGAAAAGGCTGGAGACGAAGCTCGGAGTCATCTTGAACCAGTAAGAAATCATACCTTGTGCTTACCTTTTCCTTCAAGCTTGGTTTTGACCCACAACAACTTAATTCATGTAGGATGACGAAGTCGAGACCGATGCTTAAAGAGTATGACGCCGAAGTTGAGGCCTCATGAAGATCAGTAGGAGTAGACTGTAGACAAGCTCAAGAAACTTTTGAAATAACTTTTGTGAATATGACTAAACTGTTCTTAATGAATTCTGTTCATACCTTGTAATATGCTCTTACCCTTCCATTAATGTATGAGAGACGCTTTGATGTGGACGAAATTATCTTTTTGAGCCGAAGGCGAAAAAAAACACCTTCCCTTCTTTTCGTACACAGCGAAGCATAAAAAACAACTTTTCCTTTTTTCCGAAGTTCTTCTTTTCGTACACGACGAAGTACAAAAGACAGTTTTTTCCTTTTTGCCGAAGCAACCACTTATGCTATGATGATGGTTATCCTACATATGCCTGGATGAGTGTTTATGAATGCAAATGTTATGATGTAATGTGATGTGCAAATGAATGTCCAAACACATATCAGAAGCCATAATCACAACCGTTATTTCCTTAGAAACAATCACATATCAGCGCTGACTTTTCGCTGTAAGCCTCCCTTAGGAGCTTCTTCGCCTTTTACTTCAGCGGAATCAGCGTTGACTTTTCGCTGTAAGCTCTGCATTCCCTTAGGAACGTCTTTGGAGCTTCTTCGCCTTTTACTTTCGGCGGAACCAGCGTTGACTTTTCGCTGTAAGCTCTGCATTCCCTTAGGAACGTCTTTGGAGCTTCTTCCCTGTTTCTTTCCGGCACTCGATGGTGCGTTCTCAGCTTTTACATTTACATCTTTGGGGGATCTTGCTCTTATATAGCTAAAAAAGGAAATTACATGTGATAGCCCCATTAAAAACCTTTCTCCCCCTTCAGAAAGGAAAAGGGTGCCATGAAAGAAAAAATAAAAAATATAAAAAATTACATCAAGTTATACATAATATCGCCGAAGCTCATCCGCATTCTAAGATCTAGGAATGTCGTTGCCGTCCATATCCTTCAATCTATATGAACCGGGTCTTGACGAAGATACTACCAAAAAAGGTCCCTCCCATTTCAACTACAACTTGCCCACTGTATCTGGGTTAGCCACTCTCCGAAGCACCAAATGTCCTGGCTCAATATTCTTTAGCCGAACCTTTCTATCACGCCATTTGATTGTTTCGGCTTGATATTTATTGATGTTCTCCACAGCTTGAAGCCTGATCCCTTCTATGGCATCTTTTTCCACAGAATGATCAGCTTCAGGATCTGATTCTGCCGAAGCTAGTACTCTTATTGATCCAGTTTTAGCTTCTTCCGGGGTTATTGCTTCGTCACCAAACAATAATTTGAATAGAGTAAAGCCTGTTGACCTTGATGTTGTTGTGTTGTGGCTCCATACCACTTTGATTAATTGATCTGGCCACTTTCCCCTGGGTTGATTGAAGATTAACTTCATTATTCCTGTCATTATGATGCCATTGGCTCTTTCAACGAGTCCATTTGACTCCGGATGCCTGACTGATGCAAAATGGATCTTCGTGCCAATTTGATCACAGAATTCTCTGAAAGCTTCGGAGTCGAACTGTGTTCCATTATCTACAGTGATGGCCTTTGGTACTCCAAAATGACAAACAATATTCTGCCAGAAAAACATTTGAATGGTGGCCGAAGTTATTGTGGCTAAAGGCTTTGCCTCAATCCATTTAGAAAAATATTCCACATCCACTACAACATACCTTAAGTTTCCTTGGGCCGGTGGCAACGGACCTAACAAGTCAAGGCCCCACCTTTGCAATGGCCAGATGGGTTGTATCAGCTGAGTTAGGGACGAAGGTTGTTTTTGATCTCTTGCACACTTCTGACAACCTTCGCACTTTTGAACTAATTCCTCTGCATCCGAAGCTGCCTTCGGCCAATAAAACCCTTGACAGAAAACTTTTCCAAGTAACGGCCTAGATCCAATGTGTGATCCACACAGGCCTGCATGTATTTCTTTCATCAATTCTATGCCTTCGGCTCTAGATAAACACTTGAGTAATGGAGCACAAACTCCATGCTTGTACAACTCCCCTTTTATCATGACATATGGACGAGCTCTTGCCTCTATCCTCCTGTTGTAAGTTTCGTCATCTGAAAGGAAATTACCCTGAAGGTAAGAGATAATCTTTGTTCTCCAGTCTTCACTATAAACAGGAGATATATTGAGGACTGCTCTTTCAAAAAGTTCCACTGAAGGTGCTTTTATTGTTTCGAAGAACACATCCGAAGGTAAGGGCAGCCCCTGTGCTGCTGACTTAGCTAGCAAATCAGCATGCTCATTTTGTCCTCGAGGGATATTTTTGACAGAAAATCCTTCGAAGGAAGCTTCAATCCTTCGGACCGTGTCTAGATATTTTTCAAGCTTCGGATCTTTAGCCTTAAAACTATTAGTCGATATGACCCGAAACAACCTGGGAATCAGTTTTAAGAATGGCCCTTCTGATTCCCATTGCTTTTAACTTCCGAAGGCCCAAAAGCAGGGCTTCGTACTCAGTAATATTGTTAGTACAACTAAAATCGAGTCTTGCTGCATAACAAGTTTTAACTTTGGATGGTGAGACCAACACAGCGGCTGCTCCTGCTCCGAAGGTTCCCCAAGACCCATCGCAAAACACTGTCCATACTTCGGCATCTTTATTTGTTTCTTCATCCTGAGCCCCTGGCGTCCAGTCAGCAATGAAATCTGCCAACGCTTGAGACTGGATCGAAGATCTATGCACATAATCAATGCAAAATTCATTGAGCTCTGCAGCCCATTTTTCAATCCGTCCATTAGCTTCTCTATTTCTCATAATATCCTTCAACGGTTGTGAAGAAGGAACAACAATATTGTATGCTTGAAAGTAATGCCGAAGCTTCCTGGATGCCATCAAAACAGCATATAACACCTTCTCCAATTCTGTATAGTTTTTCTTTGATATACTAAGAACTTCAGATACAAAATACACTGGGACCTGCTTCTTGACTTGGCCATCAAGCTTCTCCTGGACAAGTGCTGCACTTACCGCTGAATGCGAAGCTGCCACATATAATAACAAAGGAGCCCCTGGCGTTGGTGGAGTTAATGTTGTTAAATCTATCAAATATTGCTTCAGTTCCTCGAAGGCTTTTTGTTGGCTTGGTCCCCATTGAAAGACTTCGGCTGATTTCAGCACTTCGAAGAATGGTAAATTTCTCTCTGCTGATCTAGATATGAATCTATTGAGAGATGCCAGCCTCCCTGTCAATCTTTGGGCCCCCTTTTTTGTAGTTGATGGCTCCATTCGAAGTATAGCTTCAATCTTACTTGGATTAGCTTCAATTCCCTTTGTTGAAACCAAGTATCCAAGAAATTTCCCCTTCTTTACTCTGAAGACACATTTTTCTGGATTCAACATTAGACCAGCTTGTCTAAAACTGGCGAAGGTCTCCTGCAAATCAGTAATGTGATTTTCCTGTTTCGTGCTTTTTACAATGATATCATCAACATAAGTTAGCACATTTCTGCCTATCTGAGACTGGAGAACCTTCGCAGTCATTCTGCTGAAACTTCCTCCAGCGTTCTTGAGCCCCTCAGGCATCCGAAGGTAACAATATGTTCCACTAGGGGTTATGAAACTGGTCTTCGGCTCATCCTCCTTCTTCATCCAAATTTGATGATAGCCTGAATAACAATCGAGAAGACTCATAAGCTCTGACGAAGCTGCTGCATCAACTAAGGAGTCTATCCTTGGCAATGGGAATTTGTCCTTCGGACAGGCCTTGTTGAGATCCGTAAAGTCAATACACATTCGCCATTTGCCATTGGCCTTTTTTACCATAACAGTGTTAGCTAGCCATTCTGGGTACTTTACTTCTCTGATAACTCCTGCACTGAGGAGTCTTTTGACTTCATTCCGAGCGCCTTCGGCCTTGTCATCAGACATTTTCTGAAGCCTCTGCTTTCTGGGTCTGAAGGATGGGTCAACATTGAGTGAGTGTTCAATAACATCCCTGTTAACTCCGCAAAGATCATTAGCTGACCATGCAAAAACATCTTTGTTGTTGAACAAAAACCTTATCAAGGTTTTCTCCTGTTCTTTGGATAATTGAGAGCCCAGCAGCACCTTCTGCTCTGCTATGTCCTCACATAAGAGCATGGGCTTCGGTTGATCTGCCGAAGCTGCTTTCTCCCTTCTAAATTTGTACTGTTCACAAGCTTCAGCTCCATCTATATTATGGATTGCTTTTGAGTCAGTCCAGTTTCCTTCGGCCCTTCTGGCAGCTTCCTGACTTCCATGAATAGCAATGGGTCCTTGATCCGAAGGTATCTTCATGCAAAGATAAGCAGGATGAAGAATTGCTTCGAAAGCATTGAGGGTGCCACGACAAATAATTGCATTGTAAGGGTATTCCATGTCAACAATGTCAAACACAACTTGCTCAGTTCTGGTGTTGTTGATGAATCCGAAGGTCACTGGCATGGTGATCTTGCCCAGTGCTACAATCTGTCTTCCTCCGAAGCCACAGAGAGGGTGTGTAGCATCATGGATCTTATCTTCTGGCTCTTGCATTTGCCTGAAGGCCTTAGAAAATATAATATCAGATGCACTGCCTATATCAACCAAAACATTGTGGACCAGAAACCCTTTGATAACGCAAGAAATAACCATAGCATCGTTATGAGGAAAATCCTTGAGTTGAAGATCCTCTTGGGAGAAGGTGATTGGAATGTGAGACCATCTTGACTTGATGAAGGGTCCCTGCACTCCAACATGCTGTACCCTTCTCTGCGCCTCTTTCTTCTGCTTCTTGTTAACCGGTTCTGAGCACGAACCGCCTGTTATCGGGAGAATCAGCTTCGGAGCCGAAGCAGCTCCAGCTTGGTTCTTGAACGAAGCCATTGTGTCAGGAAAGTGGAAGTGAGTTCACCGGAGGTGGGCGCCAATGTTGGGGACTTGTTCTCAAATGCTATGAATTAAGAACAAGGCAACATAAAATGTTAAATGTAGATGCCCTTCGTCCAACGAAGCATCGATCCCTTAAGGATTAATGAACTTTGGACGGAGGTAAAAGGAAATACCATTACGAAGGTTAAATCTTCGTAATAGATTGAATAAAGTAATATAGAATACGAAGCGTCAAAGATAAATAAACTGCAAATGAACAATATTACTTTATATTAAATTGATTTAATATATTTAAACATTGAATACAATTATACCTTTGCCTTGACAAAGATTGATTCCCAAATGATATGATTGCAATTACAGGAGTGTGTCCACAGTAAAGGAATACTGTTCACTATTTATAGACACAGGACACAGCCTGTGGGGAATTACAATTATGCCCCTTTTAAGGGATTACAATAGCGACCTAAACATTTATGGACTAAAAGGTCATTCTACTTTTAAGTCGGTTTGTAATTCCGAAGCTTCATGAAGAGGATCCTTCGGTCATCTCATGCGGACAGCTTTAGCCGAAGCTGCTTCTTCCTACAAGACCTTCGGCGACGAAGCATAGTCCCAACAAGACCTATTATCACTTAGGAATCATGGCAAAAATAAAATTTAGAGCAGAAACCTCACCTAAAGCAGAGCTATAGTGTAAAGTAACCTTTTACCCTTACTTTTGTCATTTTTGCACAAGGAGTATCTGAATTATTTTCAACCTCAAATTTATAGAATGAAACCCAGAGGTCAATGTTTACCCACTGTAATTTTTTAACATTTTTGGAAAATTCTAAATTGCCATGGTAATTCAAAAATACTTAATAAGAAGCACAATAGGAGGAAAAAGGGGAAATTTTGGGAGAACTTAATAATGTATAACTAAATCCTTCTAAGAGTCCCATAGAACCTAAAAGATGTAATTAGAGGTTTTAAGTTCATTCAAAACCCTAAATATGAAGGTATGAAACCCTTAAGGCTAACAACGGAAACCCTAGTATACCCCTATTTTAATACTGTTTCACTATGCTTAGTGTTTCCAAAATGCCATATCATTAATATGCATACATCTTATTCATTGCATTCAATAGACTGTAATCTCGCTGACGGGGAGTACAGCCTTGTTTTGGAGCAAGGAGTTGTTCAGGAGGTAGCCCAGGAGCCAGCACCAGAACCTGCCATCGAGGATCTGCTTGCCCCAGCTTTGGAAGGCAAGCCCCGATTTTATGCATAACCAATTCTATATGCTATTTTACTGCACCTCATGATTGTAGGCTTGTGTTGTGCACTTAAGTATAGGAATTGACTAAAACCCTAGTTGCATGAAATCAGGATTTCTTTGAGATGGATTCTAGTATGCTAGGTCGAGTAGCTGCTTTACTAATTAGGGATCTCGGTAGAAGTCAAGTGATTTTTCTAGCACTCGCGCGAGGTCAGGAATTGATTGTATCCATTTTGATAATGGAATGATGATGGTCTATGGACACGGATCGATGGGGATGTGTGGTCTACAAGATGAAATTGGAATAAGGATTAACGTGCGGATACCTGTGTCAAGCGTTTGAATGTACTAAGCACATGCCGAGAAATATGGTAAATCGTTAAGCCTAGGACTTGAGTGAACCTGCCCGCAGACTTTACTCCTCACGTGACCTGAGACGTAGTCTCCCATTCCGGTTATGGTGGGTACAAGTGCGGTCACTACACGACGGCAGTCAGGGTCAGTGAGGCATTGTACGCTAAGGCGGTGAGCCCTGATCTGTTGCTAGGGAATCGATGGGGACGATTGATGTGTGTGGGGAAGGAGTGCCTCGCCACGTCGTGTGTTTAGGTTTACCTTGCAAGGATAAAAACTCGATTTGAATCGTTTGCTTCTCGCAGCTAATGAGACTGCTTGATCCATTGTACTGCATTGAGTAACAAGTGGCAATATGTTTGGCAAAAGATATTGATTGCTAAATGTTTGATACCATGTATGATTAGCTAGGTGTACATATAGTCTTAAGAGAATAGTCTTAAGAGAGTCACACTAAAACTTGAAAAGCTAAAACTTGATTTTAGACTCAGCTAGTGCTTTATGGCAAACCAAACCCCATCAACCAAACAACTGCATGTCTAGAGGTAGAGGAGTAGACTCCTCACACCGGGTAAGTCTAGCTGAGTATTAGTATACTCAGCCTTGCTTGTGGCATAATTTTTACAGGTTCTCTGGAGGACATGGTTGCTGGAGTGACTTGGCCGTCCATCTTGCTACCGGGTTGGACAGTCGAGTGGGACCCTACCTCGGCAGAGGAGGAGCATGAGGAGTGATGGGCCAGGCTTCCCCATCCCTCCGTTTATTTACCGTTAGTTATATTCCGCTGCATTCCGAACAATGATCACCACTTTTGATAAACTCCGATGATGTTGTAATAAAATTAAGTACTCATTAATGTATTTGCTCTGTGCCTCACCTTCGAGTGAGTACGTGGTACTTGATCCTATTAGTGGCCTTGTCAGACTAGATCCGAGGGACTGACGTTTTATTCCTATTTAAGTGTAGTCTAGCCTGTAAGGCGATACTTAGGCACTTAAGTTGGAATAATTCAGGCGGTTCCACCATAATCTAGGGTTTAGAATTGTAGAGCTAAGAATTTGGCACAAGACGCCTCAAGTTATTGGATAAAACGAGGGAAGTTTCACAATACCGAAAATCTAATAACCGGTGTCGCGCCAGACCCCCAGGTTGTGGTTCGTCTTGGAGGCCATGTCAGACCATCCGCACTGGGTTCGAACTGTCCGAGTATGGGGTACGGATCATTCGACGGTGCCAGGAATGTTCTCCTAATTGATTAGGCTTATAACACAGCCGATGCAATTGATTGGAGGGCAGACAGGAATGTTCATTATGCAACTTTCAAATATGTTTTAATGGATGATGAACTCTATCGCCGAATTGTCAATGATGTCCTAATTAAATGCTTGGGCACAGATGATGCTATGTTAGCCATGGCCGAAGTACATGAGGGGATTTGTGGTACTCATCAATCAGCTCCGAAGATGAATTGGTTATTGCGAAGATCTAGCTTCTATTGGCCTAATATGATAACTGATTATTTCAAGTACTACAAAAGATGCCAAGTGTGTCAGAAATTCGACGACTTACAGTTGGTCCCTACAGCCGAATTACATCCTATCATCAAACCAAGGCCTTTCAGGGGATGGGGATTGGATTTTATTAGAGAAATTCATCCTTCATCATCAAAACGGCATCGGTTTGTGTTAGTCACCACTGACTACTTTACCAAATAGACTAAAGTCATTGCTTTGAAGAACATGATGCACATAGAGGTAATTGAGTTTATAACTAAGCATATTATTCATAGATTTGGCATTCCTTAGACTTTGACCACAGACCAGGGGACTTCTTTTATGTCAAAGGAGGTACTTGAGTTTGCTAAATCAAGTAGAATCAAATTGCTCAATTCATCTCCATATTATGCTTATGCCAATGGGCAGGTCAAGTCTAGTAATAGGACATTGATTAGCCTGGTAAAAAAGAAGATATCTGATCATCCTAAGCATTTGCATAAGGTCTTGTATGAAGCTTGATGGGCTCATAGAATATCTAACCACCATGTTACTAAAGTTTCTCCATTTGAGCTTGTTTATGGGTAGGAAGCAATTTTGCCTATGGAGGTAAGCCTAAATGATGTCAGGTTCACCAGACAGAATGATCTAACCGTCAATGATTATCATAATTCAATGATGGTCAATATTGATGAAATGACGATAAGTGATTGATAGCTCTAGGAGAAATAGAGAAAGACAAGATCATGGTTGTAAAAGCTTACAACAAGAAAGTCAAGGCTAAGTCATTCCAGGTAGGAGACTTGGTATGGAAGACCATCTTGCCACTAACGAGAAAAGACCGGAAGTTAGGGAAATGATCGCCAAGCAGGGAATGCCCTTACAAGATCACACAGGTCATATCTGGTAATGCCTACATGTTGCAAACATTACTAGGCAAGGACTTTCCCAAGACACTAAACAGATGTTTCCTAGAGCAATATCATCCTAGTATGTGGCAAGATGCTTAAGAGAACCGATGTGATCACATTGATTTGATTCCAGCATGCACTTGTGCTTTTGGTTCGCTCAGCTTCTCTAAAAGGCAGGGGCATGTGTTGAGCACCGTTTGTGGCACTGGTCACGACCGGATGGTTCGGCCCCGAGGACCGGACAGTCCGCCCATAGGCGCGGATCGTCCACGAATAGATCAGATTAGGCGGTTAAAGTCCAATTTCCTCACGTGTCTATCCCTATAATCTCACGGTAGATGTTGTAGGACACCTAGCTAGGAACGGGTCTATACCTCCCCCTTATAAATTTGAAGGGGTACGACCGATTGAAGAACTAACAACCGAATCAACAATCAATTTATCTTATGTTCTTTACCTTTTTCCCTAGGAGTAGACAGTAACATAAAATCTAATCTCCACCTCTTGTGACTCTACGTCGTTTAGAGGCGTCTTGGGTGGCCTGCCGACCCAAGAAAAAACTCTAGGATCTCTCTACCTCGATGGGGTCTGTGGCAGAACCGTCCGAATTATTCCAGCTCAAGTGCCTAAGTCACACCTCAGGGGCCGTAACACACTTAAATCGGAATAACCCGACAGTCCCTCAGATCTAGTCATAAAGCCACTTAACCAGGATCAAATACCACAAACTCACACGAATGGTGAGTCACAGAAGAAGTACAATAAAATAGGAAACCTCAATTTAAGTACTGAATTATTACATAGATCGAAGTTTTTCAAGTAGCAAATAAACATCCACAATTAAAATGCAGCGGATAATCGATGTCGTCGGTAGCGAGGGAATGGGCAAGGCCTAGCCCACTACTCCTCCTGCTCCTCTTCTGTGGAAGCAGCATCCCACTTGACCGTCCAACCTTGTGGCAGGGTGGTAGGCCAAGTCACACCATCAACCATATCCTGAAGCATACGTGCAAAATTATGCCACAAGCAAGGCTGAGTATACTAATACTCAGCTAGACTTGCCCGGTGTGAGGAAACTACTCCTGTACCTCTAGACCATGCAGTTGTTTGGCTGAGGGGTTTGGTTTGCCAAAGCACTAGCCGTATCTAAAATCAAGTTTTAGCTTTTTCATTTCTAGTATCTTTAGCTTTACTAAGTTGCTCCTTCTAATCATACATGGTAGCAAGCATTTAGTACAATCAACAAATTATCTCATATAACGTCATTTCACTTCTTACTCCATGTAGTACAAGGGGTCAAGCAGTCTCATTAGCTGCGAGAAGCAGACGATTCGAATCGAGTTTTTATCCTTGCAAGGTAAGCCTAAACACACGACATGTCAGGGTACCCCGACCCTACACATGTCAACCATCCCCATCGATTCCCCGTTCGCGGCTAGGGCTCACCACCTTGGCATACAATGCCCCACTGACCTTGGCTGCCGCCGTGCAGTGGCCGCACTTGTACCCACCATAGCTAGCATGGGAGACCCAGTCTCAGGACGAGTGAGGGATAAAGTCCGCGTCTGGCTTCACTCAGGTACTAGGTTTACCGGTTACCATATTTCCCGGCATGTGCTTAGTACGTTCAAATGCTTGACTTAGGTATCCACACTTTGATCCTTAATTCTTTTTCTCGTCTCACGGACAAGGCATCCTCCCTGGATCCAATTCCATAGACTATCATAGATCTCGTTAACAAGATGAATACAATCAATTCCTGACCTCGCTCGAGTGCTAGAAAATCACTCGACTTCTACCGAGATCCTGATTAGCAAAGTAGCTACTCGACCTAGCATACTAGTATCCATCTCAAAAAGGAATCCTAAGTTCATGCAACTAGAGGTTTCAAGCAACTCCTACACTTAAGTGCACATTACAATCCTATAAGCATTAAGTGTAGTAAAGTAGCATATATAAATACGGATATGCATAAAACCGGGGCTTGCCTTCAAATGCTGGGGTTGCGGGGAGACTCTTAGTGGCAGTCTCGGGAGCTGGCTCCTGGTCCTCCTCTTGGACAGTTCCTTGCTCGGGGATGAGCACGTACTCTCCGTCAGCTAGATTGCAGTCTAAGAATGCAACGAGTAAGATACATACATGATATGATGAGTGCTCTAGTAATTAAACTTGATGGTGACAGATTCACTTAAATTAGATAGGGTTTACTCTTGCTACTAAAGATTCTTGTGGTATATATATATAGTGATTTAGATCGCATTTAGTTAAGTGAAGTGGTAAGTCTATTTCGGTGTCCCACTGAATTCTTTTTAAGCCTTAGTGAGAAACTAATAGGAATTCTAGTTGAGCTTATTGGAGTGAGGTTTATTATTTTCCTTTCTTCTTATTTCCTTTATTCTTTTAAGATAGGTTTGAACTACAAGTGATATCAATAAATTTCCAAAAATTCTAAAAACATTACAGTGGCTTATTACTGGTGTATAATTTCTTGTCTCAAAATTTGGGGTTCGAAAAGTAAATAGTTCTTCCTGGATAAAATCATTAAATATTAGGGCAGAAGGGATGGTTTGAACTACAACTACCATTAAACAGAAGGTTATTTCTTAAGACATATTTTTGCTGGCATCTAGATGTTATAACATGACTTTGCACAAATTTCTAGCTATTTATACTTACCAGTCAATTTGATATGATTTTCCAAAGTTTCTAGCCAAAGGGGTGCTTTCTACTACCACTATATTTGAAAAATATCAAACAACATATTTCTGAATTTTCTTAGCTTCTTCTTTGTGCAAGAGCAATCATTCTGATGTTTGGAATCTTTTTGCTTAAGGGAAAGGTGGTAGGAATTATTTGGACTAAATGACCTCTTTCATAAAGTATTGGCAATGTATATTATTTTGTAGCTTCCAATTGGGTTTTGCATTTTATTCTGGTGGCCTATCTTATTATTGATCTAGTAAAAATTTATTTGTCCAATATTGCATTATTTTGGGTTGCTCATGATTTAATTGAAATATGACCCATTGTCAAGTTTTATTTGTTTACCCTACTTAAAGTGATGGACTGAGGTGTTTATTATTTTTGTAGTGGGGTTCTAGTGGTTACAAGTCCACTGGATTTTTATTAACAATTTTGGATTTGTTTTTATAATTCCCATAATGATTTCCTACTTGAAATAGTGCTAAATAAAACATTTCACTTTACTTTTGTTCTGGACTAGTGGTCTTTTTATTTTCCTAGGTTCTTTGTTACTCAAGTATGCTAGGAAAAATAATTTTATTCACTGTTCATTAATTCCTAATGCCTCTCTGATTTTCCTAAGTTTGAGGTAGAAATGGCTTTTAATAGATATTCCTACTTAATTTTTCAATACTGGGGTTCCCACTATTTTTAAACAGGGTCTAATTTGGGTTTGAACAACTACAAATTTTCTTAAGTTTAGCACAGAAGCACAACAAATTTTCTTTAATTAAACAAGGTTTGGTCAGTTTATGTATTTAATTCCAAACTCTAAACATTAGAACAAAAAGCATGGGGTTTAGTATTTTTAATTGTCAGTCCATAATATTTAGAGTCCAGCAAAATTGGTTTGACAAATTTTGGTTAAGTATTTCTCAAGTTATGAATTTCCTAAGTCTTCTGCTAAATAATAAAGATTAAATCAAAATGGTTTAAAGAAAAACTGTTTTGCGCTGGGGTCCCTAGCAGAAGTTCTTAAAAGAATTATAGACAGGTCCCCGGGGCACTATTCATTCGAGTCAACGGCTCTGCAGAAAACCCCTAGGGTTTCTGGAAATCGAACCCGCGGTCCTGTCCCCAATTGAACAGTACCCGCGGCGGAGAAAAGGGCGGAGGGGCTTACCGGTGGCAAGGCTGCTCCGGTGAGGTGGTCGAGGGCGTAGGGGAGGTCTCGGGGATCACGGCGATGTGTGGGTCGCCGTCGGGGATGGTCGGAGTCGGCCGGTCCGCGTGCGCAGGCAGAGATGCTCGTCGGCGGTGAGGAATCCGGCCTACTCACGATGCAATAGGTCGATTGAACGGGTCAGAGAGCTTCACTGGGTACTAGGGAAGACATGGTTGCAAGGAATTTGATAATGGCTTACTGGAGAGCTCGGTCCACGCACGGTGGCGGGCGACCGAAGTCTGGCAAGGTTGATCCCGGGCTTCCGGTGAAGTTCTATTGGGTCCAAGTACTTGGAAAGCTTCACGGGCTAATGGCGAAGCTGGAGAGACCTGGCCACGGCGGCCGAGGCTCTAAAAGCTTGGCGGACGGTGGCGCAGGCGTGCTCGGGGCAAATTCCGGTGATCTCTGGCTTGGGCAAGACTTGAGAGCACGAGGGAGGAATGGCCAAGGCTTGGGGCTGCTTTATAGGCACGGCGCGGTGCACGGGCGGCCGTGAACCGGCGAGCGCGCGGGGGCGTTCACTGGGGGCGTGGGTGCGCGAACGGGCGTGAACCGGGGGTGTCAGCCACGATCGAACACGTGGAACCGTTGCCTCTGCCCAAGTTCTAACGCTGGTTGGGTGCAAATCTTCGCGAATTTGGGCAAGATCGCTGTGAAGGATTTGTTCACCTGACCTTGCTTTGTCTTTTGTGTATGGACGTTGCGCGGTTTTAGGCTAGGGACAGGGAGTTGTAGCGTCACCAAGGTGCCAGTGTCAGAATGTCTGGTCCCGAGGTCAAACTGCGCTAAAACCATGTCAAATGAATTTGGTTTGAGTTCAAATTTTTCCAAGGCGTGTTCAAGGGAATTTGGCACAACTTTGATATTTGGACATCCTGGTTTTGAGTTTCGAAAAACAGAGAACGCGGTTGATCCTTGGAAAGGGGTCTGAAATTCAGAAATTCTGAATTCTGAATTTCTCCATGGGATCATGGTTCAACGGCTGATTTGGGAATTTTGAAAAAACCAAATGGTCAAACTCTCTGACTATGATTTGTTAGTTATTTGATGAACTAAAACTTTGTAATTTGGTCAAATCTAAAATTTGCATTTTCCCCCCAAGATTTCTCCCAATTACCCTTTATGCTTAAATTGGCTCACTTAGCTAGGATTTATTAAGGTTTGATAGTCTTTCTCTCTCAAGGTTCATGACAATGTTAAGGAGAGTTTAAGAAGACTCATTATAAATCTTTGCTCTTAATTTTCTTTTGATGTTCATTCCTTTATTAGGTTTACATGTGATAATAGGTTGGGGTTAGCTTAGGGAAGAAACCCTAGGTGACACTGGGGTGTCACAGGGTCCCTCCCGGGAGAGAGATCCAGTTGCTGTTGGTGAACTCTCGCCTCTGCTCAAGCGCGGACCATCCGGCCCTCAACCACGGACCGGCCGCTCTGCCACAGAGAGCACTACCGTCTGTAATCATAGTAGTGATTGACGCCTAGTTCGATGCCAACATCGAGGATGCAAAGAATTTTTTCCCATTCATCCGGTCGTCCAGATACAACACAAAGCAATGTCTAAACTTTATCTATTTTTGTTTGCCTTTTATATTGTCTGCTATGTACATATGATGTGTATTGTAGTGCTGATTTGTGAGGGTCGTTTTCTTAGCTTGTGTCCTGCAATTAATCTTTGGGTACGTTGCTAGCTGGCTGGTAGCTCCCTTGTTGAAGTCTAAAGCTTCGGATGAGATGTCAAATTAGCTCCACGCTGGTTAGGCTGGGTTGTTTTTTCAGATTGTCCAAGGCATGCATATATAAAACATAGATACTGAAAAACAAACATGACTATGATATGTAAAATACGTGTGGAAACATTATTAATATCACATAAATTATTTCTAAGGAGTCAATATAGAACTTTTAATGACAGACAAATATATCGACAACCGTACACTAATCTAATCCTTTTTAACCATATTGATAAGTGTCTGTATTTAGAAACATAGGTACAAAACATCTTAATTGCAAGAGAACGTGCAGAAGTATTGGTTCGCTGGTTAAGGAATCTTAGGGATACATCTCAAGGTATTGTTCGGAGGAGAGCATAAGGAGTGGAGCACTGCTCTATGCTAGAGGTAACTTCTGCTCGTTGGAGCCTTGGTTTAGAGTTATGTGTATGGCTCTAATAGTGTTTGGAGTTGTCTTGTAGTTGCTCCCGATAACCGTAGCCCCATCTATGCACCATTCATTTACATAAGAAACAAAATCACCATCTGATACACCAGTGGATTCCTGCACATCATATGAAACTTTCGGCTGATACACCAGTGGATTCCTGCACATCATATGCAATCCTAGGTTGAACAGCACGGTCAACCTAGTCTTTGTGCTCAGCACTGAGCTGAACCATGCTCTTAACAAGCTGAGTAGGGCTCGTTCTAAGATCTCAGAGCTGCGTGCTGAGCGTGCGGAGCACCGTCACCAGGAGGATGGTTCTCCCACCCCAATTGGGACTCAGCACCCGTACCGCTCACCGCCACGTGGACACCATGTTTATGGCACCCCCGAACGTAGGACCAATATAGATCTAGATCCTTAGATCTTTAATGTTAGAGTTTGTAATAAATTCTTAAGTCAAGTGTCTCAGTCTTAGTTATTCAGGATAGTTAGCTTATACTTTGTTTTCATGCTTGTCATGGTGAACCTATACTGGATTTGGATCTTTGTAATGACTGTCACCAAAATGTGGGTGTCCCTTGCAGTTTGGTTTAGCTAATAATGTTAATAAAGTTAGTTATTTAGTTGGGAAACCTTTTACTTCTACTTTCCTCTTTATCTCAGAAGATGTGTTTGGCTGTGTTGAGAATCAGTGAAGATGCTTGTTCATTCAATGTGATGAAGAACTCTATATGCCTTTTCTTATGCTGAAAGGTTACAAGATCAATTCTGATGTGTGAATGCCTTCTACAGATGTCTGACAATAGGTGCCAAGGAGAGAGGCATGCTCAGCAGGAGCAGCATGCCCCGCAGGATGAGGCACCCCAGCCGATGCCTCCCTCACCACCCCCAATGATAGTGGAGCAAATGTTCTTCTTGTAGACCCAGACAGTGCAAGCTATCGGGCAGACTTTGGCAGCCATGCAACAAGCGCAACAAAAACTTCAGCCACAACCACAGTTTTGTATGGTCCCCGTCTGCTAAGGGGAGCAGCCCAGTCGTGGTGGGATTCATATCTCGCCACCCATGCCGACCATAAAGCTATCACATGGGAAGAATTCTAAGACAATTACGTCGGTATCATGTTCCAGAAGGCCTAATGATAGTGAAGAAGGAGTTCCTGTCACTGAGTGAGGGACCCATGTTCGTTAGTGAGTACCGGGACAGATTTCTGCAGTTGTCTCGCTATGCACCCGAAGATGTCAAAACCGACACAAAAAGGTAGTGTCGATTCATGAGAGGTATGGTTGATCCCCTGCATTACCAGTTGATGAATCACACTTCCCCACCTTTCAACATCTGATTAATAGAGCAATCATGACTGAAAGAAAGAGCAAAGGGATGGAAGACTGGAAGCGTAAGATGAGTGGACCCTAGTTCGGGAGAAACAGTCGCCCCTGTTTCCCAAACAGTTCATCTCAGCGGTACAAGCATGGCCACTCGCAGGGATATCAGCAGCAGAACCAGCGTTAGAACCAGGAGAAGACTCAGAGGCAGTATCAGCAGCCGTAGCAGTACAGTCAGAACAGTCAATAGGGAGGAAATCAGTACCAGAGGCAGAGCAATCAGGCACCTCGCCTTCCTACCCCAGCAACTAATCAAAACAACTAGGCAGTCCTAGTGCAAAGAGGCAGAGCATGCTTACACTGTGGAGAGCAAGGACACTAGGCAATGCAGTGCCCAAGCAATCGCCTCCTAATGCCCTAGCAAAACATAATGCTCCATAGTCGGGAGCAAGCAACCACGGCCAGCCACGTACCTAGTGTAAAAAGGTGAACCACTTGGAGGCTGATATGGTTTAGGAGACCCCAGTAGTGGCAATAGGTATGTTCTTAGTCGAATCTCCTCATGCAAATGTGTTGTTTGATACTGGAGCCACACACTCTTTTGTGACTACATCATCAGTACAAACACACAGCATACTAGTAGCACCAATGTTCCCGCCCATGACAGTTAGTTCAGTTGGTGGGCGGACCCAACCAGATAGATTATGTCCAAATGCAAGAGTCAAAATAAGGGAGATAGAGTTACCCATCGATCTGGTAGTAATGGGTACCCGAGACGTAGACATAGATGTCATCCTAGGGATGAATTGGTTGACAAAGTTTCAAGCGGGCCTTAGATGTGATATGGCAACTGTGAGGTTGGTGTCCTCATCAGGAGAAGTAGTGGTGGAGCTAATCTTGTCTAAACCGAAGAAGGGAAGCTATCACTAGATATCTATTCATAGCAAGGAAGCCAATCTGCTTGAGGTCATCAGAGTAGTATCGGAATTCCCAGATGTGTTCCCTGAAGAGCTACCAGGCATGCTGCCTGAGAGAAAAGTCGAGTTTGCCATAGAGCTTATCCCATGCACCGCCCCCATTTCTAAAAGAGCCTACAGAGTGTCCAAACCAGAATTGGTGGACCTCAATAAGCAGATATATGAGTTGTTAGAGAAGGGTTACATCAGACCCAACACCTCGCCTTGGGCCGCTCTAGTGTTGTTCGTAGAGAAGAAGGATGGTACGTAGATGATGTGCATAGATTATAGAGCCTTGAATGAGGTCACCATAAAGAATAAATACCCCTACCCAGAATAGAAGATCTATTCGACTAGCTGAGAGGAGCCAGTGTGTTCTCGAAGATAGATCTGAGGTCAGGTTACCATCAGCTCAGAATCCGACCTTCTTTTGCCACCAAGTATGGGTTATATGAGTTCACAATGATGTCTTTTGGTCTAACAAATGTGCCAACTTTCTTCATGTATCTGATGAACAGCGTGTTCATGGATTACCTAGACAAGTTTGTGGTGGTGTTTGAGAGCACCTAGAGAGGGGTGAATAGGTGATCCTGCAAAATTCAACACTAATAGCACAAACTTGGTTTATAAAATGTTAGTTAGATTAAACCAAGTTGCTATAAAGCAAGCTCTTGAGAAAAATCAATCACAGTGAAAAGCAACACAAGAGACACGATGTTTTATCCCATGGTTTGGCGAATGCCTACTCCACGTTGTGGTGACCTCCTTCGGTCAAGGATTGGACTCAATCCCTCTCAAGTGATCCAATGATCTACTTTGAGTACCACGGTTTTCTTTCCTAATAGACTTTTCCCGTTTGCGAGGAATCTCCACAAATTAGAGCCTCTCGCCCTTATAAAGTTGATCACAAGAGAAGCACAAGAGTAAGGGAGGGAAAGCAACACATGCAAGACTCAATTCTCAGTGAACGCACGCACACAAGCCAAGACTTGAGCACAAAACACGGCGCAGGGAGTTCACAACTCAAATGGTGCTCAAATTTCTAACACAACGATCCAAATGCGTGGCGGCGAATTCTAGGTGTCTTAGGATGTTCAGAGAATGCTTGGTTTCCTGCTCCATGCGCCTAGGGGTCCCTTTTACAGCCCCAAGGCGGCTAGGAGCCGTTGGAGATCCAATTGGAAGGCAATTCTTGCCTTCTGTCGGGTGGTGCACCGAACAGTCCAGTGCACCACCGAACATGAACAGTAGCTATCTGGCGCCCGATCTCCTTCCTTATCGAGCGCAGTCGACTGTTGGACCTCGGGTCCCATTGGCGCACTGGACATTGTCCGGTGTGCCCAACCGACCATTGGCTCGGGCCATGCGACAGCCGATGATTGCGCTGCCGACCGTTGGCCGCGGGCACCGTTGGCGCACCGGACGGTCTGGTGCACACCGGATAGTCCGGTGAATTTTAGCCGCGGTGCCTTCAAATTTTCCAGAGAGCGACGAGTTCACCACCGGGCCAGCTTGGGCACCGGACACTGTCCGGTGCACCACCGGACAGTCTGGTGCACCACAGGCTGGTGCTGTTATGGCTGAACTTAGCCAAAACTTCTCCTGTTCGATTCCAGTTTTCTTGGCTATATTCCTGGCACTTAGATAAATATGTTAGTACTCAAAAGCAATTTACTAAGGCTGGAGACATACCTTGTTCTTTGATTTGCATCTTAGCACTTATGAACCAACGTATTTTGTGTTGGGCATCTAATCACCAAAACATTTAGGCCCCGTTTGTTTCATTGGAATTGAATTCCATTTTAATAATTATAATTTAGATAAAACTAATTAAGTTCATATATTTATATATATATAATATATTTGTATATTACTCTAAATCATATAAGAGAGATAGTTATATACTACATTTATGTTATAGCGAAGCAAGTAGAAGAGTGTGCTATAAGTTGTACATTGGGAAAATAGCATGTAAATCTATAGAATCAATTTCCATCTCTCACCCCATGAATTTGAGATAGACTTATATGATAACTTTGGAAAGTGGTGGAATGTCACATTTTTTAAAAAATAGCCTATTCTATTAGTAAGATTCCAATTCCTCAAAATGAAAGGAAACAAACGGGACCTTATTGAAATGGTCCAAGGGCACATTTCCCTTTCAATCTCCCCGTTTTTGGTGATTTCTACCAACACATTAAAAAGCAACCAAAAGTGCAACATTATTCTCAAAAGTGCAAATCTGAAGACCAAATTTTTCTTACTCGGTATTTGGCATATTTGGATCACTTTTGCCACCACTTGGTTTGTTTTTGCAAATCAAATTCTTTTTCCTATCTCTAAGTCAAACAAACTTGTTTGGGTAAATAGAGAGATGTCTCAAGAATAATTTTGATCAAGTGGCAAAAACTCCCCCCTTTTCCCATAATCAAAATTCTCCCCCATAAGAGACCAAATTTTGCAATAAGAGTATTTTGGACAAAATACAAATTCTAACTCTACTATTTTCAAAGTTCACAAGTGGTTGGCTGATCCATTTGCTTTGGCCTTAATTTCTCCCCCTTTGGCATTAAGCACCAAAACAGGATAACTTTTGGCCCTTTTAACCTCATTGCCTCACCAAGATGTCAAATAAGAGCAAAAAGGCAATGAGAGCATTAGGATGAACATGGAATAAGATACACATATTCCGGAGTGCAGTGGAACTCTTTTCTTCATCCAAGTTCATTTTCCCTTGCAATGTTCCTTCGAGACTGTAACACCCCGGGATCCACAAACACCCCAGAATGCTACTAAACTACACATCTAACATTCGTATATAAAATTTCGACAGCATCTCCTTTGAAAATTGCATAAAAGGGGAAGCAACAAAGTATAAATAGATATCATGATAAGAAAACATAATAGACATTAATAGTCTGCTAGCAATGGGAAGACAACCATAACGGCATGAGCTAAATTAACCAGTGCGCACAACTAGTTAGAAACAAACATCCTTTGACAAGAAGCTTCTAATTAAATCATGATTGCGCCTAAGCGGCGGTATTATAAGAGTGAAGGTGGATGTGCTGCTACTTCCCACTTCCCTTGATGAGCAACAAGCACCTGCATTGAGTAATGCAAGAGTGAGATGAAACATCTCAGCAAGCGAATTATTTTGACGAGATATTTAAACCACAAATTGAATTCATCAACATTTTAAAAGAGTTACAATTAAAATCAGAAATACTTGTAGATATAGAACTCAGTAGTCCCACTATAACCAATACCATCTCATTTCCTCGAACAACCACAATAGGTTCTATAACACTTCCCAGCGTCAACAATACCTGCAAATATCACTTCAATGTATGCATAGGAATGCAATGTGTAGGTACTCTATCTTCATACCTCTGAGGGTATAAAACCATATCATCTGCAAATATCACTTCAATGAATGCATATGAATGCAATGCATATGTCATCTGCCTTCATACCTCTAAGGGTATGAAGCCGCATCGTACCCCTCCTCGGGCAACATACGATGCTAAATTGTACCGGTACGGTCGGACCATAGGTCACGACAAGACTTCAGATGCAAATGAGTCATGCAATGTATATGGCATGCTGCATTTATCAATAAACTTCACTTCCTTCAGATACAATACAAACCTCAAATAATACTTTATTTACCTTCAGATACAATACCAACCTCAAATAATACTTCATTTACCTTCAGGGGTGTGAATTAATCTCATGAATCATACTCGAATCATAATCATCATCAACATATGATTGAGCATCAGTATAATGCAAGCAAGTAAAGCATCACCATAGAGTCCAATTATGAAAGAATCCAATACTTCTGAATATTAGAGTGTAGGCAATAGAAATAACAGGTCAGAACGGAAGCAACCACCGCTACATTCACTTGCCTTCATCGAAGAAGAAGAAATGTACTAGACATGATCTGGAGTGTAGCCACCTGCTAGCGGGCATAAAACTTAGTACAAATATTTCACAAACATTTGCCACCAATCAACAAAACACTCCTACACTTGAAACCTAGACCCAGTGGAAAGACTCCCACCCTGAACCACATGCCATACAGCAGCAGCGTTGTTTGTTAATTTTGTATCTTTAAAATTAAAACAGCGGTGATATCAAACAAATACTCTAGGAGTATCTACACAAAATACTCTACAACTTCAGTATTCAATGGATAATTAAATTCTGCCATCTACAAGTTCCAAAACATCTAACAAGATAACTGACTGAATTTGTTTTAGACAGCAGTATGGTTAACTTTAAAATTTGATATCTCCCAAACTACTCAACCAAAAATTGTGAAATTCTGCTGGAAGTAAGAACTTTTATCCCTCTAAAAAAGTCTCCATATTTGGAAGAGCCAATTCGGCCATTTACTAGATGAAACCCACCAGTGAACAGACCCACTCATTTTTGTCAGACAAACAGGAACAACCACAGTAAAACAAACATAACTGGAGTTTCACAAATCATATGAATGCACTCTTTAACAATCTGGAAATCTTATGAAATTATCTACAACTTCTTTTACCATCCCACAGTTTAATTCGGTTGATAAAATTGCCTAACTCTTAAGAAAACAGATTCTGCACAGAATTATGAGACTGAAAAACTGCTATAATCAAACTGCCATAACTTTCTATTTTGATGTCCGATTGAGGTGTCCTTCGCGGCCACGGAAAGATCTACAAATTATCTACGACTCATATATAGACTTTTTATTTTTTTGAGGCCATTAAGACCACGGAAAACTGGCATGAACAGAAACTATCGAATCTGCCATTCTGCAGAAATTAAATTCGAAATCAAAACCTAACCCCACACCTAATCCAACCTCTAATCCTTCAATCCACATGATCCACAACCTCCAAAAGCACATTATTATAGGGAGGAACAAGGATCCCATCCTTACCTAGGGTTTTCCCTAAGAAAAATCTGCAAGAGATAGGGGTAGCACATCTCCTTGATCCTCTCTTACTCTTCAATTCATCTTGTTCCTCCTCTTCTCGATCCTTGTTGCATGGGGGGGGGGAAGATCTAGGGAGGAAGAAGTATTGGAGGGCTGCTGCAATGGGGGGAGAGGGGGCGGCCAGCCAAGGGGGAAAAGTGAGGTGGCCAAGAAAGGGGAAGGGGTGGCGGCCAAGAAGGGGAAGGGGGTGGCCACCAAGGGTTTATTTTGTGGGAGAAAAGAAGTGACGCCTCAGATGACTTCTGATGCAGCATCCAACGGCCCGCAACACTTTTTCCCACATCCACTCACCGAAGATCAACTTTTGGGTCAACATTTTTTTGGGATATTACACTTTACCCCCCTTAAAAAGAATTCGTCCTCGAATTCAACCACTCCAACCAAAACATCCAAGGTACCCCATATAGCACCACCATTCAAAACATGGGTCCATTATTGGTATTAATTAACACAAGAACTTCTACCTTGGACTAATTGTTTAAGGAAACTACACGACCTGACATCAAGCATGAAACAACATGCAATGAAGCTCAAAGCAAGTCATAGATGCAATCGACACTACAATTTCACACCATCGAATTTGGATGCAACTATACATCAACATCAATGTCTTAAGACAACACTCTTTTATGAAGGGGTAATATGCACTAAGCACAACCCTTACCAACTTCAACAATTAATTTTAATTAAATGGTGAAACATCCCCACCTGACGAATGTATAAGAAGATCAAACCCCTCACCTCAAAGCACCACGAAACAAGTAGTTCTATTGAAACAAAACTCCTAATCTTCCTAAACCTTATTCTTGCCATCATGAAAAGATAATCATGTAATCTAACATTCTTTGCACCCCACAAAAGAGAGAAAATCTATAGAACTAATGGAGCAATAAAGCCAACAAGAAGCCAATAACATTCTGCGCGGCACATTTCATCGAAGAAATGCCAAAAGCTCCACAAAGAGCACTGACAGCACAACAACACAATACTTGGTTAACCAATGTCACTATACTCCATCCAACAACTCAACTAGGGAAAAATATCTAAACTAGTAAGGTTAACCTACACATAACATAAGTCTTCATCTACTGTAGTTCAGAAACTTACATTTCATTCTATCATACGATGCACTCAAAGTACCAGACATACAAGGTCAATAATAACCCCTAATCCTTCACACATTTGACAAACATATTAAGCTGATGTAAAAACCACATCATCTAGGAGTAGGTGACTAGCCACACCCAACCAACTCTAGGCTAGGCAATGACTTCCTTCAAACCAATAGATAGGTGGTCTAAAAATGGCTCCACAAGCATGCATCGGAAAGGGAACCATCATATCCTCAATGTATCAATACATAATCAATGGATCAAGAGAATCAAAGATTTATTCTACAATTAGTATGACTAACAGGGAACCACTTTAAACCACATCTAGGCTTTGTGGCAACTAAAACACACAATAGGAGAGACATGTAAGCCATTCTGGCGATGAAAATACTTCCCCAAAAAATCCATATAAAGTACCAATATTCATTTCTTTCAGAACCGGTTTCTCGTCATAAACAATCATTCTTTGCAAAGATAGTTGGAACTATCCACCAACCGTTCCACAACTAAAATTCAAATTGATGGTTACCTTGTAACCCAAAACACACAATTCACACTCCTCTTAGATACATCCTCAATCAAGCATATATAACAATATTATTGTAATAAAACTCAACCATGAAAAACATGGTGAAAACAACATAGGCATACTTGTATATCACAAGCATAATAACAACATCAATCTCACAAAAGACTAGCGATATCAAACACATTAATAAAACAATATAAAGATTTAGAGATAAATTATATCAGGCATTAGATCATAAACAACTTACCACATCACCATAAGGCAATAGGGAGGGGTGAAATTATTGTCATCTGCACTTCAAAGACATTAATATATATCAAAGATATTTGTACCCATACCCTTCCTATATGTGCAAGTGTGTCAAATTTATCTTCAAATTGCCAAGAATCTAAAGCCTATGCTTTGATACCAACTGTAACACCCCGAGATCCACAAACACCCCAGAATGCTACTAAACTACACACCTAACATTCGTATATAAAATTTCGACAGCATCTCCTTTGAAAATTGCATAAAAGGGGAAGCAACAAAGTATAAATAGATATCATGATAAGAAAACATAATAGACATTAATAGTCTGCTAGCAATAGGAAGACAACCATAACGGGATGAGCTAAATTAACCAGTGCGCACAACTAGTTAGAAACAAACATCCTTTGACAAGAAGCTTCTAATTAAATCATGATTGCGCCTAAGCAGCGATATTATAAGAGTGAAGGTGGATGTGCTGCTACTTCCCACTTCCCTTGATGAGCAACAAGCACCTGCATTGAGTAATGCAAGAGTGAGATGAAACATCTCAGCAAGCGAATTATTTTGACGAGATATTTAAACCACAAATTGAATTCATCAACATTTTAAAAGAGTCACAATTAAAATCAGAAATACTTGTAGATATAGAACTCAGTAGTCCCACTATAACCAATACCATCTCATTTCCTCGAACAACCACAATAGGTTCTATAACACTTCCCAGCGTCAACAATACCTGCAAATATCACTTCAATGTATGCATAGGAATGCAATGTGTAGGTACTCTATCTTCAAACCTCTGAGGGTATAAAACCACATCATTTGCAAATATCACTTCAATGAATGCATATGAATGCAATGCATATGTCCTCTGCCTTCATACCTCTAAGGGTATGAAGCCGCATCGTACCCCTCCTCGGGCAACGTACGATGCTAAATTGTACTGGTACGGTCGGACCATAGGTCACGACAAGACTTCAGATGCAAATGAGTCATGCAATGTATATGGCATGCTGCATTTATCAATAAACTTCACTTCCTTCAGATACAATACAAACCTCAAATAATACTTTATTTACCTTCAGATACAATACCAACCTCAAATAATACTTCATTTACCTTCAGGGGTGTTAATTAATCTCATGAATCATACTCGAATCATAATCATCATCAATATATGATTGAGCATCAGTATAATGCAAGCAAGTAAAGCATCACCATAGAGTCCAATTATGAAAGAATCCAATACTTCTGAATATTAGAGTGTAGGCAATAGAAATAACACGTTAGAACGGAAGCAACCACCGCTACATTCACTTGCCTTCATCGAAGAAGAAGAAATGTACTAGACATGATCTGGAGTGTAGCTACCTGCAAGCGAGCATAAAACTTAGTACAAATATTTCACAAACATTTGCCATCAATCAACAAAACACTCCTACACTTGAAACCTAGACCCAGTGGAAAGACTCCCACCCTGAACCACATGCCATACAGCAGCAGCGCTGTTTGTTAATTTTGTATCTTTAAAATTAAAACAGCGGTGATATCAAACAAATACTCTAGGAGTATCTACACAAAATACTCTACAACTTCAGTATTCAATGGATAATTAAATTCTGCCATCTACAAGTTCCAAAACATCTGACAAGATAACTGACTGAATTTGTTTTAAACAGCAGTATGGTTAACTTTAAAATTTGATATCTCCCAAACTACTGAACCAAAAATTGTGAAATTCTGCTAGAAGTAAGAACTTTTATCCCTCTACAAAAGTCTCCATATTTGGAAGAGACAATTCGGCCATTTACTAGATGAAACCCACCAGTGAACAGACCCACTCATTTTTGTCAGGCAAACAGGAATAGCCACAGTAAAACAAACATAACTGGAGTTTCACAAATCATATGAATGCACTCTTTAACAATCTGGAAATCTTATGAAATTATATACAACTTCTTTTACCAACCCACAGTTTAATTCTGTTGATAAAATTGCCTAACTCTTAAGAAAACAGATTCTGCACAGAATTATGAGACTGAAAAACTGCTATAATCAAACTGCCATAACATTCTGTTCTGATGTCCGATTGAGGTGTTCTTCACGGCCACGGAAAGATCTACAAATTATCTACGACTCATATATAGTCGTTTTATTTTTTTGAGGCCATTAAGACCACGGAAAACTGGCATGAACAAAAACTGTCGAATCTGCCATTCTGCAGAAATTAAATTTGAAATCAAAACCTAACCCCACACCTAATACAACCTCTAATCCTTCAATCCACATGATCCACAACCTCGAAAAGCACATTATTATAGGGAGGAACAAGGATCCCATCCTTACCTAGGGTTTTCCCTAAGAAAAATCTGCAAGAAATAGGGGTAGCACATCTCCTTGATCCTCTCTTACTCTTCGATTCATCTTGTTCCTCCTCTTCTCGATCCTTGTTGCATGGGGGGGGGGGAAGATCTAGGGAGGAAGAAGTATTGGAGGGCTGCTGCAATGGGGGGAGAGGGGGCGGCTAGCCAAGGGGGAAAAGTGAGGTGGCCAAGAAAGGGGAGGGGGTGGCGGCCAAGAAGGGGAAGGGGGTGGCCACCAAGGGTTTATTTTGTGGGAGAAAAGAAGTGACGCCTCAGATGACTTCTGATGCAGCATCCAACGGCCCACAACCCTTTTTCCCACATCCACTTATCGAAGATCAACTTTTGGGTCAACATTTTTTTGGGATATTATAGAGACTACTTCAAGTGCACTCAAACGACCAAGTTAGTCTCAAAGGAGTCAAGTTGTAGCACATCTCCCCATAAACATGTGCATCATTTGCGTAAGGACTTGTGAGGTCCGGGGATGACTTGTACAACTTGAGTACCACAAATAAGCAATAAATGATGTAAAGTAACATGATCAAAGGCATAGAACACATGTTTGCTATCGATCAATCCAAGTTACACGAATCTAAGACATTTAGCTCACTACGCTGCCTGCAAAACCTTTTCTGATCTAAAGGATTGGTGAAGATATCAGATAGCTGGTTCTCGGTGCTAATATGGTAAATGTCGATATCTCCCGTTTGTTGGTGGTCTCTCAGGAAGTGATGTCGGATGTCTATGTGCTTAGTGCGGCTGTGTTCAACAGGATTATCCACCAAGCGGATTGCATTCTCATTGTCACATAGGAGTGGGACTTTGCTCATATTGTAGCCAAAGTCCCAAAGGGTTTGCCTCATCCAAAGTAGTTGCACGCAACACTGTCCTGCGGCAACGTACTCGGCCTCAGCGGTGGATAGGGCAACAGATGTTTGTTTTTTAGAGCTCCAAGACGCTAGGGACCTTCCTAGAAAATGGCACGTCTCTGATGTGCTCTTCCTATCAACCTTGCATCTGGCATAGTCAGAATCTGAGTATCTGATTAAGTCAAAGGTAGACCCCCTTTGGATACCAAATCCCGAAGCAAGGCATAGAAACTAAATATCTAAGAATTCACTTAACGACCACAAGGTGACATTCCTTGGGGTCAGATTGAAATCTAGCACACATGCATACACTAAGCATAATGTCCAGTCTTCTAGCACAAAGATAAAGTAGTGAACATATCATTGACCGGTATGCCTTTTGATCAACGGACTTACCTCCTTTGTTGAGGTCTAGATGTCCATCAGTTCCCATTGGTGTCATCGCGGGCTTCGCATCCTTCATCCCAAACCTCTTGAGAAGATCTTGAGTGTACTTTGTTTGGGAGATGAAATTGCCTTCAT
The DNA here is from genome assembly GCA_029449295.1 of Zea luxurians. Classification (NCBI taxonomy): domain Eukaryota; kingdom Viridiplantae; phylum Streptophyta; class Magnoliopsida; order Poales; family Poaceae; genus Zea; species Zea luxurians. The sequence goes on along the minus strand of JAOPSE010000024.1, from coordinate 30,207,794 downwards.
TGAGTTGCTTCACTTGAAATCCAAGGAAGTAGTTCAACTCGCCCATCATCGACATCTCAAATTTCTGTATCATTACCCTGCTAAACTCCTCACAAGACTTTTGGTTAGTAGAACCAAATATAATGTCATCGACATATATTTGGCAAACAAAAAGTTCTCCATCGCAAGTCTTTGTGAAAAGAATGGGATCAGCTTTCCCAACCTTGAAAGCATTAGCAACTAGAAAATATCTAAGACATTCATACCATGCTCTTGGGGCTTGCTTAAGTCCAAAGAGCGCCTTAGAGAGTTTATAGACGTGGTCGGGATACCTGTCATCCTTAAAGCCAGGGGATTGTTCCACGTATACCTCCTCCTTGATTGGTCCATTTAGGAAGGCACTCTTCACGTCCATTTGGAACAGCTTAAAGGAATGGTGAGCGGCATAGGCTAATAAAATTCGAATTGATTCTAATCTAGCCACAGGAGCGAAAGTCTCGTCAAAGTCTAAACCTGTGACTTGGGCATAACCTTTTGCCACAAGTTGAGCCTTGTTTCTTGTCACCACTTCGTGTTCGTCTTGCTTGTTGCGGAACACCCACTTGGTTCCCACAACATTTTGCTTTGGACGTGGCACCAGACTCCAGACTTCATTTCTTTTGAAGTTATTGAGCTCTTCCTGCATGGCCAACACCTAGTCCGGATCCTACAAGGCTTCTTCTATCCTGAAAGGCTCAATAGAAGAAACAAACGAGTAATGCTCACAAAAATTAGCTAATCATGAGCGAGTTGTTACTCCCTTGCTGATGTCACCCAGAATCTGATCCACGGGGTGATTTCTTTGGATCGTCGCTCGGACTTGAGTTGGAGGGGCCCTTGATGCTTCTTCCTCCATAGCCTGTTCTTTCTGTGCTCCCCCTTGATCCTACCCCTCTTCTTGAGGTATCTGTTCATCGTCTTGAGTTGGGAGATGCACCATCGTAGAGGAAGATGGTTGATCTTGTTCCTATAGTTCCTGTGGTCACACATCACCTATCACCATAGTTCGCATTGCGGTCGTCGGAACCTCATCTTCATCTACATCATCAAGATCAACTTGCTCTCTTGGAGAGCCATTAGTCTCATCAAATACAACGTTGCTAGAGACTTCAACTAATCCTGATGATTTGTTGAAGACTCTATACGCCTTTGTATTTGAGTCATATCCTAGTAAAAACCCTTGTACGGCCTTGGGAGCAAATTTCGCATGTCTACCTTTCTTTACCAGAATGTAGCATTTGCTCCCAAATACACGGAAATAAGAAACATTGGGTTTGTTACCAGTAAGGAGTTTGTAGGAAGTCTTCTTGAGGAGACGGTGCAGATAGAGCAGGTTTATGGCATGGCAGGGTGTGTTCACAACTTCTGACCAAAACCGATCAGGCGTCTTGTACTCTCCAAGCATTTTTTCGCGTCATGTTGATTAGTGTCCTGTTCTTCCTCTCTACCACACCATTTTGCTGTGTTGTGTAGGGAGCGGAGAACTCATGCTTGATTCCTTCCTCCTCAAGATATTCTTCAACCTGTATATTCTTGAACTCTAACCCATTGTCGCTTCTTATCTTCTTCACCTTTAGCTCAAACTCATTTTGAGCTCTCCTTAAGAAGCGTTTTAGGGTTCCTTGGTTTTTGGAATTGTCCTACAAAAAGAATACCCAAGTGAAGCGGGAAAAATCATCAACTATAACAAGACCATACTTACTTCCCCCGATGCTGAGATAGGCAACGGGGCCGAAGAGATCCATGTGTAGGAGTTCCAGTGGTCTTGATGACGTCATCACATTCTTGCTGTGATGAGTGCTTCCCACCTGTTTCCCTGCTTGGCACGCTGCACAATGTCTGTCTTTCTCAAAACAGACATCAGTTAGTCCTAACACATGATCTCCCTTTAGAAGTTTATGAAGGTTCTTCATCCCAACATGTGCTAGACGGCGATGCCATAGCCAGCCCATATTAATCTTAGCGATTAAGCATGCATCTAGATCGGCATTCTCCTTTGAGAAATCAACTAAATAGAGTTTGTTGTCTAATACACCCTTAAAGCTAATGAACCATCACTCCTTCTAAAGATAGATACATCAATATTATTTGTAAATAAATAATTGTAGCCCATATGACGCAATGGACTTACAGACAATAAATTATACCCGAGCGACTCTACTAAAAACACATTTGATATTGAGTGCTCGGTCATGATGGCTATCTTTCCCAATCCTTTAACCTTTCCTTGGTTCCCATCTCCAAAGATAATAGTATCCTGGGAATCCTTATTCTTGACGTAGGAGGTGAACATTTTCTTCTCCCCCGTCATGTGGTTTGTGCATCCGCTGTCGATAATCCAGCTTGAACCCCTAGATGCATAAATCTGCAAGGTAATTAAGCTTGGGTTTTAGGTACCCAACTCTTGTTGGGTCCTATAAGGTTAGTTATAATAACTTTTGGAACCCAAATGCAAGTCTTGTCTCCCTTGCATTTAGATCCCAATTTTCTAGCAACTACTTTGGCATTCTTGCATAACAATACAAAAGAAGTATTACACGTTTGATACATAAAAGTTGGAGCAGTGTAAACTTTCGTAGATGCATGAGAAACAGTATGATTGCGCCTAGGCCTGCTCCTATCATGAACATATGTGGAACTAGAAGCAAGCATAGCATGTGAATCATGATAAGTAGGTAAAGCAGCATGATTATAACATATATCATGATGAGAAACTTTCTTGACATGAGCATAATGATAAGCATGGTTCTTTTGATCATGTGAAGAAATACTAGCCATAGGAGCCTTCCCTTTCTCCTTGTTGAGAATGGTAGTCCTTTGGCTTGTTAGGTTCTTGGTTTCCTTTTGAAAACCAAGTCCATCCTTAATTGAGGGGTGGCTACCAACAGTGTAGACATCCCTAGCAAATTTAAGTTTCTCAAAATTATCCATGCAAGTCTTAAGTTGAGCATTAAGACTTGCAACATCATTGTTTAACTTAGTAATAGTAGAGACATTTTCATTACATGCATTAACATCAAAGTCTTTACATCTATTGCAAATAACAACATGCCCTACACATGAACTAGTTTCATTTGCTTTCTCTAGCTTAGCATTCAAATCATCATTTAAATTCTTTAAGCTAGAAATAGATTCATGACAGGTAGAGAATTCGGAAGACAACAGTTCATTCTTCTTAATTTCTATAGCAAGAGATTTTTGAACACTAACAAACTTATCATGTTCCTCATATAAAATATCTTCTTGCTTTTCTAGTAGTCTATCATTTTCATTAAGAGCATCAATTAATTCATTTATTTTGTCTACTTTAGCTCTATCTAAACCTTTAAACAGATCAGAGTAATCTACTTCATCATCAGAGGATTCCTCATCACTAGAAGAAGAATACTTAGGAGTATCTCGAATACATACCTTCTTCTCCTTAGCCATAAGGCACGTGTGTCGTTCGTTGGGGAAGAGCGAAGATTTGTTAAAGGCTGAGGCAGCTAGTCGTTCATCTTTGGAGTCGGATGAGGAACAGTCGGAGTCCCATTCCTTCCCGATGTGTGCCTTGCCTTTGGCCTTCCTGTAGTTTTTCTTCTTTTCCCTCTTCCCATGCTTCTCTTGTTCCTGGTCATTATCGTTATCGGGGCATTGAGCTATAAAATGACTAGTATTACTACATTTGAAGCAGGAGCGTTTTCCCCTTGACTTGTTCTTGTTGGGATACTCCTTGCATCCTTTTAGTGCGATCTTGAAGTGCTTGATGATGAGCGCCATCTCATCCTCATTGAGCCCGGTAGCCTCCACTTGTGCTATCTGCTAGGTAGCGCTTCCCTGCTCCTAGTTGCTTTGAGAGCAACAGGCTGAGGCTCATAGACGGGTAGTGGACCGTTCAAGGCATCGTCCACGTATCGTGCTTCTTTCACCATCATACGCCCGCTTATGAATTTTCCGAGAATTCCCTCGGGTGTCATTTTGGTGTACCTGGGGTTCTCACGAATAACATTTACAAGATGGGGGTTAATAACTATAAATGACCTGAGCATGAGTCAGACGACGTCATGATCCGTCCATCTTGTACTCCCGTAGCTTCAGATTTTGTTGACAAGGGTCTTTAGCCTGTTGTATGTCTATGTTGGCTCTTCTCCCCTTATCATCACGAACCTGCCCAGCTCGCCTTTCACCAGCTCCATCTTGGTGATCATGGTGGCATCATTTCCCTCGTGAGAGATCTTGAGGGTGTCACATATTTGTTTAGCGTTGTCCAAGCCGCTGACCTTGTTATATTCATCCCTGCATAGAGATGCTAGCAAAACAGTAGTGGCTTTGGCATTTTTATGAATTTGTTCATTTATAAACACAGGGTTATCAGTACTGTCAAAGTGCATTCCATTTTCTACAATTTCCCAAATGCTAGGACGGAGAGAAAATAGGTCACTACGCATTTTATGGCTCCAAAATGAGTAATCCTCTCCATTTAAGTGTGGGGGTTTTCCAAGTGGAATAGAATGTAAATGGGCATTTGAATTGTACAGAATGCGGGAATAATTGAAGGAGAAGTTTTGATTAATTGTTTTCCTTTTAGATGAGGAGGAGTCGTCGTAGTCATCCCTTGGTGAAGAAGAGGAGGCATCACTGTCGTAGTAGATAATCTTCTTGATGCGCCTCTTCTTCTTCCCGTCCCTCTTCTTGTGACTTGAGCCTGAGTCAATGGGCTTGTCTTCTCTTGGCTCGTTGAAGAGGGACTCCTTCTCCTTGTCATTGATCACCATTTGAGGGGGGTGAATAGGTGATCCTGCAAAATTCAACACTAATAGCACAAACTTGGTTTATAAAATGTTAGTTAGATTAAACCAAGTTGCTATAGAGCGAGCTCTTGAGAAGAAATCAATCACAGTGAAAAGCAACACAAGAGACACGATGTTTTATGTCGTGGTTCGGCCAATGCCTACTCAACGTTGTGGTGACCTTCTTCGGTCAAGGATTGCACTCAATCCCTCTCAAGTGATCCAATGATCTACTTTGAGTACCACAGTTTTCTTTCTTAGTAGACTTTTCCCGTTTGCGTGGAATCTCCACAAATTGGAGCCTCTCACGCTTACAAAGTTGATCGCAAGAGAAGCACAAGAGTAAGGGAGGGAAAGCAACACACGCAAGACTCAATTCGTAGCGAACACACACACACAAGCCAAGACTTGAGCACAAAACACGGCGCAGGGAGTTCACAACTCAAATGGTGCTCGAATCTCTAACACAACGATCCAAATGCGTGGCGGTGGAGTCTAGGTGTCTTAGGATGTTCAGAGAATGCTTGGTTTCCTGCTCCATGCGCCTAGGGGTCCCTTTTATAGCCCCAAGGCGGCTAGGAGCCGTTGGAGATCCAATTGGAAGGCAATTCTTGCCTTCTGTCGGGTGGCGCACCGAACAGTCCGGTGCACCACCAGACATGAACAGTAGTTGTCCAGTGCCCGATCTCCTTCCTTATCGGGCGCAGTCGATCATTGGACCTCGGGTCCCGTTGGCGCACCGGACACTATCTGGTGCACACCGGACAGTCCGCTGTGCCCAACCGACCGTTGGCTCGGGCCACGCGTAACCCGATGATTGCACTACCGACCGTTGGCCACGGGCGCCGTTGGCGCACTGGACAGTAGGTGAATTTTAGTCGCGGTGCCTTTGCATTTTCCCGAGAGCGATGAGTTCGCCGCCGGGTGTAACACCATAATATCTTATTTTTGGTATTTGGAAAATTCTTCTATAAGATTTTAAATAGATGACCCTCTTAAAAGAATTTTTAAGATGTCCCCTTTTGATAATATATTTGGAGATATTGTTGAACAAGAAAACTTAAATTAAAATAACTTTTAATAAGGATTAAACATCAGGAATTATCTTCTTAAAGTGAATAGGTATCAAATAATTGATTAGTCGAATTATATTCCTGTTAGATCATACATTAAAAAATATAAGTTCAAGAAAATTTATGTATGTGCATCACTAATTAGAAGCATATACTTAAAAAAATAATAAATAAAACATCTAAAATAGGTATAACTTGATTATCACACTGATATCCTTTTTTATTATGAATTACAATTAAGTATAGAATTTAAACTTTATTTGAAGTCCATTTGAAATTGGATATATATATAAAAGGAAAACAGGAAAAGAAAAATAGAAAAAAGAGCTTACCTGATCTCCTTGGGCCGAATCTGCCCAGGCGCGGCCAACTAATGCGCCCGCACAGTCGAATTGCTCCCCTGCCGGCCCAGTTTTCTCTTCCTTGTCGGTCCAAATGTGCATTGCACCCGCACAGCCCAATCCATCCTCTTCCCCTTTTCTTTTTGTTTTGGCCACTGCGACGTGGGCCCTAGACAGCAGCCTCACCGCGGAAAGCGCGGGCGCTTCACCGCCTCATGTGGCGTTCTGTTCCGGCGGCTCCGGGGAAAACGTCCCTATATAACCCGACAGCCTTACCCTCCCCGATCGCATAACCCATCTGCAGCCGAGCGAACCGCAAGAACTATGGGCCATGAGATCGCTCCCTAGTTCTCCATCAATGGAGCGCCAAACCAGCCATCCCAGCGTCCCGTCACCAAGAGCAGAGCGGTTCGCTGATGAGCGTTGAAGAACACCGAAGCCACAGCGGATTTTTTCCTATTGGTTTCGAGATTCATCGCTAGGTCGCGGTGAGCTGTGGTCGGCATCGTAGCAGGCTTGACATTAGTGAGTGGCTTTTCCGCCTGTGTTGTCACTATCTCCGTTACTTTGGTGTACGGCCGTGGTCAGCCTAAGTGCTGAGGCGTACGCCGATGTGACGTCGTTGCCGGATTATGCGCCAGGGTGGCCCTCGGTCGCTCCCAGGGCTGTCTTGCGGAGAGAGAAATTGGGGGCGAGAGGTGGAAGACGATGCCTGGGTCGTTGATCATTTGATCAAGGGCCAGGAATTAACCGTAGAAGTAACCTTTCATGATTAGATCTGAACCGTAGATCTGGGTGGTTGCGGTGTAGATTGAAGGGTGGAGGTGTGGCGATAGTTTTGGCCGTTGGATTAGGATTGCGCGATCGCGATTAGCTATAGGACGACGTCTTGGCCATAGTTCATCCTGGCCGTGGATCAGTCAGTGGACGGTTCCGATGGCATCTCGGTGTGGGTGGTCTCTGGGTCGTTGGATGAAGATCTGACAAACCACAAAACGTATCGGTTTATATAATAAGCCGATCTAATCTGAGCCTTCAAATGCCGATCCAACGGCTGAAGTCAGCCCGTACCTCTTTGGCCGGGGATAACTGCATATGAGCCCTCATAAAACTATCAAATAAACCCGCTGTCCACTCACGTGGAAAACTAATTAAATCTAGGTCCTGAGTTTCACAGTTTAGACCCTGTGTTTTCTAGAAATTGTGTTCGCAGTCCAGAATTAATAGGGATATTCATAATTAAATCAGAAAATGATATTTTTTTATAAAAAAAATCTAGGAACTTGTTTAATTCATGGTTAATTCATTTTAGCTCCAAATTGAGTTATTCCAGTTGCAATAATTTTGTTTTAATATTATCTATCATCTAGTGCTTCTGTTTAGCCATAAAACTTGAATTAAAAATGTTCATTTGAATTAATCTATTCTAGGTGCTTAACAACTCCAGAAATTCATAACTTGGTAACCGTAACTCCGAATTTAGTAATTCTTGTTCCTACGATCTCGTTACACAGCGTAGAATATTATTATGTAGTTTGATCTTATGTTTGGTGTGATGTTAATTTTGCATATACATGTTTGTCTATATTGCTACGTTTAGCAGTGAGGACACGTGTCATCTGAAGAGCAAGTTGGTACCTGGAATCGCAAGTCCTAGGCAAGTTGTGCCCTTGATCACTTCTTTTTACCCATTCATGTTCTGATTAATCATAATGATCTGCATAGGTTAATTTTGATGGGACCCAATAGGTCACCCTAGTTTGACTATCTTTATGCCTTGTTTACCACTAAACTTCTGGGTAGTACTTGCTAGTGCTTTATGTGGATTTGGGCATTGAGATACACATTATTCATGATTATACTTTTGTTATAAGTTGTTATTTACTGTTCATGATAAGATCATTATGTTAATTGGAACATGGAGCGACCACCCGGGAAAACAGTGCTACCACAAGGGTTTATGGACGCCCTTGGCTGATTAATTAGGAAAGCTAGTGGAGGACTACCTTACCCGAAAGGGGCAAGGGCAGTAGGGGAGTGGTCAGTGTAGGGAGGTCCTTAGTTGATTTTGCTGCGATGGCGGTCTGGCAAGGGATCCCTACATTGGAGCTTCCTATAAACTGTAGCGGGTTTTCTGAAGCTAGTGGAACTTTGTAAAGGCCTCGTAGTGTTACCTTGCATCGCTTCCTTGGTAGAGGTGTATGGGGCCCGTACAACCCCGTGGCAAATGGGTGACATGACTTGTGGGTAAAGATGCGCAACCTCTGCAGAGTGTAAAACTGGTATACTAGTCGTGCTCACGGTCATGAGCAGCTCGGACCCTCACATGATTAACTTATGGAACTAAATTCAATTTGTCATATGCAGGTGATGTTGTTACTTCTGTTCTACTATTTAATTGGGTTGGAATTTACTTATACTTAGTAACTGCTAATAAAATTTTGACCAACTTTAAAAGCAATGCTCATCTTCAACCATCCTCTTTAGTAAGCCTTACACTTCACGTGAGCTCCCACCTTTGGCGAGTTCATGCACATTATTCCCCACAACTTGTTGAGCGATGAACATATGTGAGCTCACTCTTGCTGTCTCACACCCCCACAGGTCAAGAACAGGTACCGCAGGATGAGGCGCTTGGAGGATGCTGTGATGTGTTCGTGAGAGGTCTAGGCCATCATCTCCCAGTCAACTTTGGGTTGCTGGACCGTTGTCTCCTTATAATGTAATTATTTATTTATTTATTTTGTATAGAACTCTTATTATATAGTAAAGATGTGACATTCGATCCTGTGCCATGAATCATCATATGTGTGAGACTTGGTCCCAGCACACCTGGTGATTATGTTCGCGCCTGGGTCTTGGTGACCCGAAACCCGGGTGTGACACCGGGCCAGCCTGGGCACTGGACACTGTCCGTTGCACCACCGGACAGTCCGGTGCAACACAGGCTATATTCTCCTGTTTGATTCTAGTTTTCTTGGCTATATTCCTGGCACTTAGATAAATAGTACTCAAAAGCAATTTACTAAGGCTAGAGACATACCTTGTTCTTTGATTTGCATCTTAGCACTTATGGACCAATGTATTTTGTGTTGGGCATCTAATCACCAAAACATTTATTGAAATAGTCCAAGGGCACATTTCCATTTCAGTGTTCATCGATGATATTCTCATATACTCTCAGAGTGAAGAGGAGCATGTGGATCATTTAAAGATGGTATTGCAAAGGCTACGAGAGCACTAGTTATATGCCAAGCTGAGTAAATGTGTGTTCTAGATTCATGGGTCACATCATAAATAGAGATGGGTTAGCTGTGGATCCAAAGAAGGTAGTAGACATTCTGAACTAGAAAGCACTGAAAGATGTTCATGGAATCAGGAGTTTCATTGGAATGGCCAGATACTACCAGCGTTTAATTGAAGGTTTTTCAAAGATTGCAAGACCCATGATAGCCTTGCTAGCGAATAAAGTTGATTTTAAGTGGACCCAGAAGTGCCAAGAGGCCTTTGAAGTGCTGAAACAGAAGCTGACAACAACACATGTCTTAGTTCTGCCAGATGTTCACAAGCCATTGTTGGTGTATTGTGATGCTTCCTACACTGGCTTGGGATGTGTGCTAATGCAGGAAGGAAGAGTTGTTGTGTACTTGTCCCGACAGCTGAAGGTTCATGAGAAGAATTATCCCACACATGACCTAGGATCGACAACAGTGGTTCATGCATTGAAGACCTAGATGCATTACCTATATGGGCAGAAATGTGAAGTTTACACAAACCACAAGAGTATAAAGTACATATTCACCCAGTCGGAGCTAAATTTGAGGCAGCAAAGATGGCTAGAGCTGATTAAAGACTATAAGTTAGAGATACATTACTCTCTAGGAAAAGTGAATGTGGTGGCAGATGTGCTAAGTAGAAAAAGCCAAGTCACTATGATGGTCTCTCACACAATGCTATATGAGTTAGCCATGGAGTTTGATAGACTAAGCCTCAGATTTCTGAGTAGCACACAGGGAGTGACAGTTGAACTAGAACCCACCCTAAAGCAGGATATCAAAGAAGGACAGAAAAGTGATGAGAAGATCAGCGAGATCCGTCAACTAATCTCAGAAGGGTGAGGCAAGGACTTTCGAGAAGATTCAAAAGGCATGATATGGTTCAAATACCGACTTTGTGTTCATGGCATTAAGTCCATTCGAGAGCTAATTCTCAAAGAAGCTCATTAGACATCCTATTGTATACACCCCGGAAGCGAGAGGATGTATCAGAATCCAAAAGGAGATTTTGGTTGCACGATATGAAAAGAGAGATTGCAAAACATGTTGCCATCTATGATAGTTGTCAAAGAACCAAAGAAGAGCATCAAAAACCAATTGGACTTTTGCAGCCATTTCAAATTCCTCAGTGGAAATGGGATGAGACCGGGATGTATTTCATAGTTGGCCTACCTCATACCCGAGCTGGCTACGATTCTATTTAGGTGATTGTGGACTGCTTTACAAAGGTGGCCCATACATACACGTGAAGACAACATACAATGGAGTAGCGCTAGCTGAGTTATACATGTCTTGGATTATCTATTTGCATGGTGTGCCGAAGAAGATAGTGTCAGATTGAGGAACGCAGTTCACCTCTCATTTTTTGCAGCAGCTACAAGAAGCTTTGGGCATGCATTTAAAGTTCAGTTCAGCTTATCACCCGCAGATCGACGGTCAAACTAAAAGGACTAATCAGATTCTCGAAGACATGTTGAGACCATGTGCATTGCAAAATAAGTCAGGTTGGGATAAGAAATTACCTTATGTGGAATTCTCAACAGCCACCAAGCTAGCTTGAAGATGTCACCATTTCAGGCACTATACGGAACAAGTTGGAGAACTCCACTGCTCTAGGACCAACCTAGAGAATGGCAGGTGTTTGGTCCCGACATTTTGCTCGAAGCCGAGGAGAACATCAAAATGGTCCAAGAGAATCTAAAGATATCACAGTTAAGGCAGCGCAGTTATGCTGACACAAGAAGAAGAGAACTGAGTTTTGAAGTGGGAGATTATGTTTATCTGATGGTGTCATCTATCAGAGAAGTCAGAAGGTTCGGAGTCAAGGGCTAGTTAGCACCATGGTATATCAGACCGTACCAGATTCTGGCAAGGCGTGGAGAAGTAGCCTACCAGCTCAGCTTACTAGAAGATCTATCGGCAGTGCATGACGTTTTCCATGTGTCTCAACTGAAGAAGTGTCAGCGAGTACCCGAAGATCAATTGCCAGTGGAGGGACTAGAAGTCCAAGAAGACCTAACATATGTGGAGAAGCCAACACAAATTCTAGAGATTGTAGACAGAGTCCCTTGGAGAAATATCATCAGAATGTGCAAAGTCAGATGGGGTCACCACTTTGAGGAAGAAGCAAACTAGGAACGCGAAGATGATCTGAAAGCGTGTACCCCAAACTCTTTGCTGGCCAACTTTGAATCTTGTGGTGAGATTCTTTAAAGGGGGATAGGTCTGTAACACCCTGAATTTTGGGGTATAAAAATTTCTTTGCTCTATACTCAAAATTCAGGTGTTACTCTCTCTCCTTTCTTTGCATTTCTTTTCCCTTTCTAAAATAATGGAGAATTATTTTGTTCTATGTTGGCATGAGCCCTAAAAGTGCTTTGTTTGTTGCATTCATGTTGTTGCATAGGGTTTGTAAGTGCAAGAAGTGTTTGAAACATGTTAATATATCTTGTAGAAGTTTGTGGAAATTTTTCATATTTTTTCTGAATATTTTTCTATTTTCTGAAAACCAAAATCTATTTATTTTAGGTACTTGAAAATATTTTCAAAATTTCTAAATATGTTTTTGAGTTCATTAGGGGCCAAATCATGCCTGGGAAGTTTCCTAGAATTTTTGGAGCCTTCAGGATATTTTTCGAACATTAAAAACGATTTAAGCCTTTTTTGGAATTATTTTAATTTTAAAAATGGATTTATTACGAAAAAATAAAATATCCTTCAAACCCTAGAAATATATATGGCTGGAACACTATCGCCGAGTCCTTTCCAAACCTAGAAACCGTTTCCCAAGATTGGATCCACAATTCTCGAAATTCCTCTCCGAAGTTCAGGGCGGTTCCAACTTCGGCGACAACTCCAGCGAGCAATTACGTTCAATTCGTGCGTCGTTGGTGAAATCCAAGAGTACTGCTGCTTTCGTCTCATTGAGAGCTTCGTCCTGATGCTTTCGATTCATCAATCCACCTCCAGTTCGCCATCAATCGGTGATTTTCTTCTCGGCTCCGGCGAACTTCGTCTTCTCCGATTAGCTATCTCCATTGTTCTTCATGTTTCTTCTTCGTTGTTCGCCGTGTGAAGCAGACCAACCCTATCCATGTAGCCCCTCGCCCTCTCCCCTCTCCACGCTCCCCCTCTCTCTTCCCCTCTCTCCCCTCTCCTCCCCTACCCCCCCCCCCCACTTAGCACCTGCCTCCCCCCACACGCGCGCCCGTCGAGACCCCTACCTCCCCCCCCCCGCCGGCTGAGCCCCACCCTCACCCCTTGCCACAACGGCAGTGAGAAGAGAGATGGATGGAGGTAGGAGACGACAACTTTGCGAAATAGCCCCTAGGTTATTGGGAAACTTCGCACAGAAAATCCGTTTAATTTAAAATTGTGATATCTTTTGCATTATAAATCTGATTTGCTGTGTTCAAGTCGCGTTAGATTCGTATTAAAGTTGTCTACATGTTAGAAATTTTATTCTCTACTATTACATAATTTAATTAACAATTTAAATGTTGACCAATGATTATTAAATTAGCGTTCCGATTAAATCTAATTTAGGGTTTTCAACTTGTGCTTTTATAAATAAACACCAACATGGTTAATATTAGCTAAAAATATTCTTTTATTAATAATTGTTTAGTATAAATGCATCATCTAATTAATAGTCCTCGTGTGTCGCGTTAGTCCGCGTGCCGTGCGCGTGCTGTTCGCGTGCTGTCGTGCTATTTTGCATGTCGCGCACTTTGTCTTGCGCCATTAATTCACCTCGCTTAGAGTCGCTCTGTAACACCCCGGGTTCCACAAACACCCCGGAATGCTACTGAACTACACTTCTGACATCTCTATATATAAAATTTCGGCAGCATCTCCTTTGCAAAGTTGAATAAATGAGGGGGCAACAATGTATAAACATATATCATGACAAAAACATACTAAGTATTTGATAGTCGCCTAGAGGGGGGGGTGAATAGGGCGAAACTGAAATTTACAAAAATAATCACAACTACAAGCCGGGTTAGCGTTAGAAATATAAACGAGTCCGCGAGAGAGGGTGCAAAACAAATCGCAAGCAAATAAGAGAGTGACACGCCGATTTGTTTTACCGAGGTTCGGTTCTCGCAAACCTACTCCCCGTTGAGGAGGCCACAAAGGCCGGGTCTCTTTCAACCCTTCCCTCTCTCAAACGATCCCACGGATCGAGTGAGCTTTCTCTTCTTCTCAATCAAACGGGAACAAAACTTCCCCGCAAGGGCCACCACACAATTGGTGCCTCTTGCCTTGGTTACAATTGAGATTGATCACAAGAACAAATGAGAAAGAAAAGAATGCGATCCAAGCGCAAGAGCTCGAAAGAACACAAGCAAATCACTCTCTCTAGTCACTATGGTGTTGTGTGGAATTTGGAGAGGACTTGATCTATTTGGTGTGTCTAGAATTGAATGCTAGAGCTCTTGTAGTAGTTGAGAAGTGGAAAACTTGGATGGCAATGAATGTGGGATGGTTGGGGTATTTATAGCCCCAACCACCACAAGTGACCGTTGGCTGGAGGTTTCTGTTCGATGGCGCACCGGACAGTCCGGTGCACACCGGACAGTCCGGTGCCCCTGCCACGTCACGGTTGCCGTTGGATTCTGACCGTTGGAGCTTCTGACTTGTGGGCCCGCCTGGATGTCCGGTGCACACCGGACATGTACTGTTTAATGTCCGGTGCACCGGTATGGGCAAGCCTGTCGTCTGCGCGCGCTGCGCGCGTAATAAATGCTCCGCAGGGAGCCGTTGGCGCCGCCGAGAGCCGTTGCTCCGCTGGCACACCGGACAGTCCGGTGCACACCGGACAGTCCGGTGAATTTTAGCGGAGCGGCTGCTGCGCGAACCCGAGGCTGGCGAGTTCCGGAAGACGCCGTTTCCTTGGAGCACCGGACATGTCCGGTGCACACCGGACAGTCCGGTGAATTATAGCGCTCGTCTTCCGAGAATTCCCGAGGGCGAAGAGTTGAAGTCGTAGTTCTCTGGGCGCACCGGACACTGTCCGGTGCACACCGGACAGTCCGGTGCCTCCGGCCAGAGAAGCCCTCGGTTGCCTCAATGCTCCTTTGTTGAATCCAACACTTGGTCTTATTATTGGCTAAATGTGAACCTTTTGCACCTGTATAACTTATGCACTAGAGCAAACTAGTTAGTCCAATATTTGTGTTGGGCAATTCAACCACCAAAATTATTTAGGAACTAGGTGTAAGCCTAATTCCCTTTCAGTATTATTAATCGGCTAGCAAAGGGAAGTCAAACATATGACATGAACTGAATTAACCAGTGCACACGACTAGTTAAAAAAACAAACTTCCTTTGACAATAAGTTTCTAATTAAATCATGGCTACACTGAGCAGCGTTATTATGAGAGTGAAAGTTGTAATATCCCAAAAAAATGTTGATCCAAAAGTTGATCTTCGGTGAGTGGATATGGCAAAAAGGGTTGTGGGCCGTTGGATGCTGCATCAGAAGTCATCTGAGGCGTCACTTCTTTTCTCCCACAAAATAAACTCTAGGTGGCCACCCTCTTCCCCTTCTTGGCCGCCACCACCTCCCCTTTCTTGGTCGCCTCACTTTTCCCCCTTGGCTGGTCGCCCCCTATCCCCCCATTGCAGCAGCCCTCCAATACTTCTTCCTCCCTAGATCTCCCCCCCCCCCCCATGCAACAAGGATCGAGAAGAGGAGGAACAAGATGGATTGAAGAGGAAGAGAGGATCAAGGAGATGTGCTACCCCCATCTCTTGCAGATTTTTCTTAGGGAAAACCCTAGGTAAGGATGAGATCCTTGTTTCTCCCTATAATTATGTGCTTTTGGAGGTTGTGAATCATGTGGATTGAAGGATTAGAGGTTGGATTAGGTGTGGGGTTAGGTTTTGATTTCGAATTAAATTTCTGCAGAATAGCAGATTCGACAGTTTCTGTTCATACCAGTTTTCCGTGATCTTAGTGGCCTCAAAAAAATAAAAAGTCTATATACGAGTCGTAGATAATTTGTACATGTTTCCGTGGCCGTGAAGAACACCTCAATCGGACATCAGAACAGAAAGTTATGACAGTTTGATTATAGCAGTTTTTCAGTCCATAATTCTGTGCAGAATCTGTTCTCTTAAGAGTTAGGGAATTTTATCAACAGAATTAAACTGTGGGTTGGTAAAAGAAGTTGTAGATAATTTCATAAGCTTTCCAGATTGTTAAAGAGTGCATTCATATGATTTGTGAAACTCCAGTTATGTTTGTTTTACTGTGGCTGTTCCTGTTTGCCTGACAAAAATGAGTGAGTCTGTTCACTGGTGGGTTTCATCTAGTAAATGGCCGAATTGGCTCTTCCAACTATGGAGACTTTTGTAGAGGGATACAAGTTCTTACTTCCAGCAGAATTTCATAATTTTTGGTTCCGTAGTTTGGGAGATATCAAATTTTAAAGTTAACCATACTGCTGTCTAAAACAGATTCAGTCAGTTATCTTGTCAGATGTTTTAGAACTTGTAGATGGCAGAATTTAATTATCCATTGAATACTGAAGTTGTAGAGTATTTTGTGTAGATACTCCTAGAGTATTTGTTTGATATCACCGCTGTTTTAATTTTAAAGATATAAAATTAACAAACAGTGTTGCTGCTGTATGGCATGTGGTTCAGGGTGGGAGTCTTTCCACTGGGTCTTGGTTTCAAGTGTAGGAGTGTTTTGTTGATTGATGGCAAATGTTTGTGAAATATTTGTACTAAGTTTTATGCCCGCTAGCAGGTGGCTACACTCCAGATCATGTCTAGTACATTTATTCTTCTTCGATGAAGGCAAGTGAATGTAGCGGTGGTTGCTTCCGTTCTGACCTGTTATTTCTATTGCCTACACTCTAATATTCAGAATTATTGGATTCTTTCATAATTGGACTCTATGGTGATGCTTTACTTGCTTGCATTATACTGATGCTCAATCATATATTGATGATGATTATTATTCGAGTATGATTCATGAGATTAATTCACACCCCTGAAGGTAAATGAAGTATTATTTGAGGTTGGTATTGTATCTGAAGGTAAATAAAGTATTATTTGAGGTTTGTATTGTATCTGAAGGAAGTGAAGGTTATTGATAAATGCAGCATGCCATATACATTGCATGACTCATTTGCATCTGAAGTTTTGTCGTGACCTATGGTCCGATCGTACCGGTACAATTTAGCATCGTACGTTGCCCGAGGAGGGGTACGATGCGGCTTCATACCCTTAGAGGTATGAAGACAGAGGACATATGCATTGCATTCATATGCATTCATTGAAGTGATATTTGCAGATGATGTGGTTTTATACCCTCAGAGGTATGAAGATAGAGTACCTACACATTGCATTTCTATGCATACATTAAAGTGATATTTGCAGGTATTGTTGACGCAAGGAAGTGTTATAGAACCTATTGTGGTTGTTCGAGGAAATGAGATGGTATTGGTTATAGCGGGACTACTGAGTTCCATATCTACAAGTATTTCTGATTTTAATTGTGACTCTTTTAAAATGTTGATGAATTCAATTTGTGGTTTAAATATCTCGTCAAAATTATTCGTTTGCTGAGATGTTTCATCTCACTCTTGCATTACTCAATGCAGGTGCTTGTTGCTCATCAAGGGAAGTGGGAAGTAGCAGCACATCCACCTTCACTCTTATAATAACGCTGCTTAGGCGCAGTCATGATTTAATTAGAAGCTTCTTGTCAAAGGATGTTTGTTTCTAACTAGTTGTGCGCACTATATAATTTAGCTCATCCCGTTATGGTTGTCTTCCCATTGCTAGCAGACTATTAATGTCTATTATGTTTTCTTATCATGATATCTATTTATACTTTGTTGCTTCCCCGTTTATGCAATTTTCAAAGGAGATGCTGTCAAAATTTTATATACGAATGTTAGATGTGTAGTTTAGTAGCATTCTGGGGTGTTTGTGGATCCCGGGGTGTTACAAAAGTGGACGTGCTGCTACTCCCCTCATTCCCAACATGTATCAAGTACCTGCATTGAGTAATGCAAGAGTGAGATGACACATCTCAGCAAGTAAAGTAATATCAAACTGTTTAACCACATAAGAACATTGTTTTGCCGCCACTTGATTTCGCAACCATCTTATTACGAAGGTGCGGCACGTATACAACGTACAACACACCTAGTTACCACACCTTGTAGGTAGAAACCACAATAGTAACATAGTAATGTCACACTTCATATATACCTCATGAGTGCAAATGTCTGCAAATGCAAGGATGACTTCTGCCTTCATACCTCTAAGGATATGAAGCCGCATCGTACCCCTACTCGGGTAACGTACGATGCTAAAAAAATGTACCGGTACGGTCGGACCATAAGATCACGACATAACTTCAAAATGCAAGATGGATGATGCGATGTGCATGACATGCCTACAACACTTCATATAACGTGATTCAAAAAGATACTTCAACTTCATCCAAGATGGGAATCAACCACATATATCATTACCAAATCATGATCATCCACAATATTAGACAATTGAGAATAGGATGCAAACCAAACGGTAGCAACCACCATTGTATTTACTTGCCTTCACGGGGAATTTAGAATGGTACTAAGTACGATCCAGAAGTCCACCACCTGTTTTTGAGACACACCATAGTGCACAAATTCACATAACAAACTCTAATAAACAACGTCGCACCTACACACAATTCCAACTCATCGCGAGCGACAACTCTCCCCATCACCACCAAATTGCAGCGGCGCTGCTTGATAATTTCATAACTTTAAAATTATAACAGCAGTGATATCAATCAAAAACTCCGGAAGCATCTACATAAAATTTCCCACAAGTTTTGTATTCAAAACATAATTAAATTCCCACATCTACTTAGCCCAAAACCGTCCACAAGATATATCCTGCAATCTGTTTTTGACAGCAACCTAGCCGGGTTCAAACAGCGATATCTCCTAATGTATAACTCCGAATTGAGTGTATAAGTACTCGTTGGAAAGGTGTGACAAGGATATACATGATTCTCATACTGATTATCACTAATTTCCCACGAAAAATCCCCAGAAACTGCTAATACTACTGCTGTTCGCCCACCTGCAGAAATCTGTTTTTTTGGACAGCAACATACCCGGATTCGAACAGCGATATCTCCTAAAATATAACTCCGAATCGAGCGCATAAGTACTCGTTGGAAAGGTATGACAAAGCTATACATGATTCTCCCACTGATCCGCAATAATTACCCACGAAAAATTCCCAGAAATAACTAGAACTACTGCTGTTCGCCCACCCACAAAATTTCAGGACAGCCCCTCTACAGATTCGCATAGGTAAACATATAATCAATTGGATTACAGCACAATTAAACAAGATACAATCTCAAAATCACCTTGAATCCTTCTCCTTTCCTCCCTTCTTCTTCCCTCCACCAAAATCCAATTGGAGACTTGCACCAACGCGACGTAGATCTGAGCGGGAAAGGAATGACACCTTGGAGAGAAGGCTTGAGGAGGGGGCGGCTAGGGTTTGATGGGGGAGGTGGGGTGGCGGCTGCAAATGGGTGGAGGAGTGAGAGGGGGTGGCGTCCAAGGCTACAGAGAGGGGGGGGGGCTGCACAAGAGAAAGGGGAGGGGGTGGCTGAAAAATCCCAAGGGATTAGGGGAGGGGCGGCTAGGGTTAGGGGGAACTAGTGGGCCGGATTCTCGTTCACACGTCAACCCCTGACCCCCTAGCGCATGAGTCTGACCAAAAATTCTACTGTTTTACTAGTGAATGCTTCCCCAAAAATTCCTAACCCCAAAAGCGTACCACCCGAAAGAAAGAAGGGAAAAAAGAAACAAGGAAACAATAAACTCCAACTTCTCTTCTTTGCAAACTGGGTATCACACTCTACCCCCTTCAAAAGAATTCGACCTCGAATTCTGACGCTTCTATCGGAACGACAAAAGAAAAGATCAGCGACGACAAAAAACTCACCCCATAACGAAAAGTTTAGGGTACTTCAGCCACATCAGTTCCTCGAGCTCCAAGGATTCTAGGATACGCAGCAGACGACACTCTAGAGTCAGGTCTTGCTACACGAGAATCGACTCTAGCTCGATTTATTGATCTAGATTCCGCAAATAATTTCTCAACATAGAGACATGGAATACATGGTGTACTCTGATCATAGACTCCGACAATTGCATGTGCTAAGCCAAACTACCAACTCGGGCTAAGATAGTAGATGATCCTATATACCTCGGACAAAGCTTTCCTGACACCAAATCAACATTAACACATGCAAGTACTTCAATGAATATATATATGAACGCAATACATACGGTGCTCCTATAGCCTAAACCAAACCTATCCAAACAAGAGTAACTTCAAAAGATCAATTTAATGCTTGCATATTTCTGGACAGTAGCACAACGGTTAATTGTTTTGTCTCATAACTCACCAAAATATGCATCCAAAAGTAGTAAACTAGGACTTTATGGAAAGCTTACAAAGTCCACTATAACCTTGGTATTATCATCACCACAAGATTTGACACTTAGAAAGGCCAAACAATGTGAAACATAAATTTTGTCCAGACTTGGACAGAATTCACCTACTCAGTTCAAAAATCCATAATTGGAGTCGCAGCCATCCAATTCAGGCGCTCCTAGACTTTTTAGAAAGCTAGTAAAATTGTCTATATTTCATTTATAAACATATCAGGTTAATTCAATGCATATCAAGATCAAAAGACATAAGAAAGCTTTGCTGTCCAAATTTGGACAGATTCAAAGATTCCACTTAAAATAGCTGTAGCTTAACTTATAGGTCACCAAAAAGGGTGATCCAAAATTTGTTGGAAAGCTTAAGGGAAGTACTACCACTTCTTTATAATTTATAAGAACTGATTCGAAGTTTAACTTGGGCAAACAAGGTCAGTTTCGAAATCTATACAGAATCTGGACAGATTCCAAGACTAGACTTGAGAAAATCATAACTCCCAAGCTACTAGACCTATGGTCATGAAATGTTTACACAAGTAAGATGAAGAAGTTGGCTACAACTTTTATATACAACAACTCTACAGAAAACATGGTTTAATTCATTGAACTAGCTGCATACCCAAAACTGGTCATGCTGTCCCAAACAGTAAGCAATATATGTATGTAGGTTCTATACTCTTCTAAGGTTAAGCGTTCATCGAAGGACTAATAAATTTAGGTTCTTCATTACGAGATACTTAGATCCAACATAAGGATAGAAGCAATATGCTAACTTTTTAAATCATTTCAAGCCTGATCTCACATCATGCAAGCAAGAATCGATTTAAGCATACTATGCCTGCCCATATATCCATCCAAGCACATTCTATACATTATATCCTCCCATCGAAGAACTCTTTTTTTAATTATACTATGCATATATATCCATCAAAAACTCACATAATCTGCATCTCAACCTAGACTTCACACGACGTAACTATTTCATACTTACGCAATCACACCAAGACCAGAAAACATGGCTTCACAACAATACGCACTGGCCTATTCAAATGTCCCTCGCTATCTCTGTGTTTCAGCCCACGTTCCGCATATACATAAACAATATAACTATCACAACCACTACGTCTATTCCCTCCCACCATACAACGTAATTAACATGGATTGTGAAAGAGCTCACCATAACTAAACCAAACTTCCATGGAAATATCCCTAAATAGAAAATTGACAATCAACAACACAAATGTTCATTCTGTTTCTACCTCTTTTACTATAAAAGCAATGATAACAAATAAATATTGTAAAATCATCTAAACTTCATGATCTACAACTTCCGTATTCAAAGGATAAACAAAGTTTTATTTTATCTCCCATTTTTAGTTTGACTTGTAAGGCGACATACATGATCTGCCACCAGAACCTGACGGAACATGACCCATAAATTCAAAACCTCATAACTCTCTGCATCTAACAAAATTTTGCAAATATAAACTCATTGGAAAGATTATAACATTCCCTAAAACTTTTATTATAATGAGTGTCTTGGAATTGGTTTCCAAACCGATAAAACAATGCAACTGCTTTGTTGCAAAACTGATAGGATAGAAACAATGGACAGCTAAAGTTCAAAATCATATAACTCCTGCTATACTCAACTTAAAACTAAACGAACACGCGTTGGAAAAGTTTGGAAATTGTCCACGACTTTTGCAATAAATTTGCACCCAAATTTATCTTTATAGCCCTCAACTCTGCATGACCTACAACTAAACTCAGCCGGAGATACTGCACATCAGAGATTCGACTTATATTCGGACAACCACCTCTCCCAATCTATTTAACAAACAATTACAAGTAAATACCCATTAAAAGGTACTGAGGAAAACTAAAAGTTTTGCTTAAAGAGAATTCCCAAATTTGGGCTCTGAAACTATCAAAACGTGGTCGATTTATTGGTGGTTTTAACGACACCTAAAGTTCAGACAGAACGGTGCAACAACTTCAGAGTAGCCTAACTCCAATTATATGCAATGAAAATTACAAACCAATACTCTTTGGAAAGATGATGAAATTACTTCAGAGTAGAGGAGTAGACTCCTCACACTGGGTAAGTCTAGCTGAGTATTAGTATACTCAGCCTTGCTTGTGGCATAATTTTTACAGGTTCTCTAGAGGACATGGTTGCTGGAGTGACTTGGTCGTCCATCTTGCCGCCAGGTTGGACAGTCGAGTGGGTCCCTACCTCGACAGAGGAGGAGCATGAGGAGTGATGGGCCAGGCTTCCCCATCCCTCCGTTTATTTACCGTTAGTTATATTCCGCTGCATTTCGAACAATGATCACTACTTTTGATAAACTCCGATGATGTTGTAATAAAATTAAGTACTCATTAATGTATGGTTTTATGCTTTATTGTATTTGCTCTGTGCCTCACCTTCGAGTGAGTACGTGGTACTTGATCCTGTTAGTGCCTCGTCGGACTAGATCCAAGGGACTGACGTTTTATTCCTATTTAAGTGTGGTCTAGCCTCTAAGGCGAGACTTAGGCACTTAAGGTGGAATAATTCGGACGGTCTCGCCACAGCTGGTATCGAAGCTTGTACCACCACAGAGGAATCAATAAACTGTAATTACCATCCTTTTCAAAAAGTAAAACTTGTTAGAAAAAATGTTGGATAGATCGGTATGACAATAAGGATGGATATAGGATGTGAAGCCTTAGGATACTGCATCATTTTATTCTAACTACTTAGTAAGTGGCCAAGAAAGTTTAAAAGCTATGAGGCACGATAATAAAAGATTAAGTGTATCTCCAAGATCTCCACCTAACCCTGGGAAAGCCAAGCCCTAGTTCCCTTTTATTTTCTTAATTCTTTTTCTTTTTCGCTTACGCTTACCCCTACACAGATTACTTCTCACGAAACCTCGGATGGAGGGAACGCACATTCCCACACGGACAGACTTGAGCGAGAGGGTTTTCCTCGCATTTTGTGGGAGTTGCTACAGGGAGCCGGTTATACGACGCCTCCCCAGTATGTGGTGCAGTTGTTCGAGGAGCACCGGGTACCCCGCTGTAGGGTGAGGATGACCTTGGAGCCTCATCCCTTGCAGCCAGGCTGGCGTTCGTTGGACTCCGAGTCTTTCGGATTTAGGGCTGAAGATACTATCGAGTCCATTGCTCTCCACGGACTGATGACCTTTTATGGCTTTCACCCCTTAGTGCTGTCCACTCATCCCATTGGCTTGTTCCCCGCTAAAAAGGAGGACGATCCAATGTAGAAGGACCGAGTGGAGCATGCCAAGGATGTGTGGGCTCTTTACCTGGGGTAGACATCTCACCTAACGGTGTGGTGCATGAATGCCCTGTATCGTCTTCAAGCAGTGCGAGTGGAGGCAATGTCCCAGCTGATGGGCTTGGTGGAGTATACCAAGATCACCCTGGATAATCGGGAAGACCTTGTGGTAGACCTGTCCACTGAGTTGGTGTAAAAGGACCTCCAGGTAGAGCTGATGGCCACCCAGATCCAAGAGCTTGAGGAGCAAGTAGGAGCTAGGGAGAACACCATCGAGGTTATCGTGGATCAGCTCCTGACCACTCAACAAGAAATTGAGGAAGCCAACCAGCACCTGGATATGCACCATTAGGAAATTCAAGACATGGAGGCAGAAGGGGCCGACGAGGATGTTGACATCGAGGGAGGAGAGGAGCCGAAGCCTGCATCCAGCTTGGACACAGCTGGCTCAGGGAGACCACCTTCCCCCGAGTCTAGCGTTGCCTCGTTTGCTCAGTAAGTTTCACAGATGGGGTTAGAAGTGTGTGGTAGTAGAACTCCTCGAAACTAGCTTAGCTTTTGCACCTTCGGGGTACTAGGCTAGAGAGAGTCGAGTATTTTCAACACTGTTGTAACTATTAGCAAACTCTTTTGGATTGATGAAGGATGGATGATCTCTAATTAAGTTATGAAGAAAGTTTTATGTCATGTGGTATCTTTTATGAAAAATGCAAGGAAATGTTTGGCATTTTACAAACTTTGTCCTTTCAAATCTTTTACCATGTGCGAACCCTGATGTCAAAAGTATGATATTAAGAGCATCCTAAATTTTCAGATGGCAGGAAGAGCACGTCGTGGGCAGAATGAGCGCATTCCTCCACCACCGCCGCCGCCTCCAACCATGCACGAACTGATGGCTTAGCAGAATGAGATTCTGCGGCAGTTGGCTCATCGTCAGCCACCACCTCAGCACTATGGTGGTGGTGATCACCATCAACGTCCCCCAGCAGCGGCCACCTATCAGGAGTTCCTCATCACTCAGTCGCCATTGTTCACTCGGGCAGAGGATCCACTTGATGCTAATATGTGGCTCAGGGTAGTGGAATCCAAATTCCACTACTTAATGGAGTTTGCTCAGATGTGGCTAAGGTCCAGTTCGCCACCCAGCAGCTTCGTGGACCCGCGCGAACATGGTGGGACCACTTCCTCGCTATGCAGCCAGTTGACCAAGTGGTGGAATGGGGAGAGTTCAAGGCAGCATTCAGAGGGCATCACATACTGGCAGGCACCATGGACCGCAAGCTCAATGAGTTTCTGGCACTCACTCAGGGGAATCGTACAGTGTTGCAGTACGCTCAAGCTTTTAATGACCTATGTCAGTACGCAAGCTACCATGATGACACTGATGAGAAGAAGAGGGACAGGTTCAGGAGGGGCCTCAGTACTAAGCTCCGCGACCGTCTCAACACAGTCAGGGCCAATAGTTACAATGTGTTAGTCAACATGGCCATTTCTCAGGAAGACTGCATCACAGCTCGCCAGGCAGAAAAGAAGAGGAAGACCCCTATGGCAGGACCTTCAGCTCAGCCTCAGCGCTTCAGGATTGTGTCCGACACTCAGAGTAGAGGACCTCAGCAGCAAGGATGATGGGTGATCCGACCACAATAGCAGCAGCAGGCACCCAACCGCTCTCAGCCCTCAGTTTAGAGGAACAACAACCAGCCACAGCAGCAGTACTGTCAGGCCAGTGACAACAGATGTTTTACTTGTGGTAGCATTGGGCACTACGCCAAGAATTGCCCCAAGAACCAGCAAGGGCAGAATTCAAACCAGAACCAAGGCAAGAGGCAGAAGGTGCAGGTGAGGCAAGGCAGGCTGAACTTCACCATGATGGCTGACATTCCAGAGGGAGCACCCGTCATGACTGGTATCTTCTCCGTTTCGAATTATCCTGCAGTCATTCTTTTTGATTCAGGTGCATCACACAATTTTATCAGTGCAAAATTTAGTGCCAAATGCCAATTACCTTTCCATCACACAAATGGGGGCATTACAATCTCAACACCAGGAGGCAGGGTTGGCACCTATCAAATGAACAGGCAAGTGCCTATAAAATTTGGTAGCCTTATAATTAAAACCACCCTCCATATCTTGGGATTGGATAGTGTAGATATCATATTAGGAACTGACTGGTTATCAAGGCATCAGGCAATAATTGACATCGCAGCAAGGGCCATTGAGATACACTCACCTAGTTGTGGTGAAATTACGTTATATCTGCCTAACCAGGGCTGTACCCGTTCCTTTGCCTTTGCCCTAGTAGAGTCACATGTTGAGAGAATTCCAGTGGTATGTGAGTACTCAGATGTTTTTCCAGATGAATTGCCAGGGATGCCACCAGACCGAGACATAGAGTTCGCAATTGAGCTACAACCCAGAACTGCACCTATATCCAAGAGACCCTATAGGATGCCTCCCATGGAGTTGGCAGAATTGAAAAAGCAATTGCAAGAGTTGTTGGACAAGGGATTCATTCGCCCAAGTACTTCACCATGGGGATGTCTAGCATTGTTCATGAAGAAAAAGGATGAGAGTCTGAGATTGTGTGTTGATTACCGCCTCTCAATGCGGTAACCATAAAAAATAAGTATCCGTTGCCCCGCATTAATGTATTGTTTGATCAGTTGGTGGGAGCCACAGTGTTTTCCAAGATAGACCTTCGCTCTGGCTATCATCAAATCAAGATCAGGGCCAGCGATATTCTGAAGATGGCTTTCTCTACCAGATATGGACTCTATGAGTACTTGGTGATGTCTTTTGGGCTGACCAATGCCCCGGCATATTTTATGTATTTGATGAACTCAGTGTTTATGCCAGAGCTGGACAAGTTTGTGGTGGTTTTCATTGATGACATTCTGATATATTGAAGGAACGAGCAGGAGCATACTAAACACTTGCATACAGTACTTCAGAGACTGCACGATCATCGTTTATATGCTAAGTTGTCCAAATGTGATTTCTGGCTGAAGGAAATAAAATTTTTGGGTCACACCATTTCTCAGGATGGGGTATCAGTTGATCCTGAGAAAGTGCAAGAAGTGATGGATTGGAAGCCCCCTACCACCGTATGGCAGATTCGGAGTTTTGTGGGATTGGCAGGATATTATCGGTGATTCATTCCGGATTTCTCCAGGATTGCAAAGCCAATGACTGAATTGTTGAAGAAAGGAATAAAGTATGAATAGAGTCAGAAATGTGAGAATGCCTGTCATGCATTAAGGCAGCATCTAACAACAGCACCCGTGCTAGCGCAACCTGACAACACCAAACCCTTTGAGGTTTATTGCGATGCTTCAGGCACTGGATTGGGATATGTCTTGATGCAAGACAACAGAGTTATTGCCTATGCATCCCGAGCACTTAGGCCTCAAGAGCAGAACTACCCCACCCATGATCTAGAATTAGCAGCCGTAGTTCATGCTCTGAAGATTTGGATACACTATCTAATGGGAGCTCATTATAATATCTATACTGATCACAAGAGTCTCAAGTATATTTTCACTCAGGCTGATCTTAATATGAGGCAGAGGAGATGGTTGGAATTAATCAAGGACTATGATTTGGAAGTACATTACCATCCGGGCAAGGCAAATGTTGTGGCAGATGCCTTAAGTCGAAAGGCCCGGTGTAACTTTGTAACTATGGACTCTAAGATCGCCACCCTGTGTGACGAGTTGTGCAAGTTGAACATGGAAGTTGTTTCCTCAGGTACCTTGAATTATATCTCAGTGGGGCCCACTTTACATCAGCAGATAATCGTGGCACAGATTGGTGACAATGGTGTTTCAAGTCATTAAGGAAATGCTCGAATAGAAGGTGGATAAGTACAAATGCTTCCGTCAGGACGGCAAGGAAGTTCTATGGTTTGAAGACCGATTGGTGGTTCCTAAAAATCCAGAACTCAGGAAGAAAATATTGGATGAAGCTCATCTTTCCAAATTTTCCATGCACCCCGGCAGTAACAAGATGTATCATGATCTCAGATCCTTGTATTGGTGGACCAGAATGAAGAGGGAAATTGCTAAGTATATATCTGAATGCGACACTCACCATTGTACTGCATTGAGTAACAAGTGGAAATGTGTTTGGCAAAAGATATTGATTGCTAAATGTTTGATACCATGTATGATTAGCTAGGTGTACATTTATTCTTAAGAGAGTCGCACTAAAACTTGAAAAGCTAAAACTTGATTTTAGACTCAGCTAGTGCTTTATGGCAAACCAAACCCCCTCAGCCAAACAGCTGCATGTCTAGAGGTAGAGGAGTAGACTCCTCACACCGGGTAAGTCTAGCTGAGTATTAGTATACTCAGCCTTGCTTGTGGCATAATTTTTACATGTTCTTTGGAGGACATGGTTGCTGGAGTGACTTGGCCATCCATCTTGCCACCGGGTTGGACAGTCGAGTGGGACCCTACCTCGGCAGAGGAGGAGCATGAGGAGTGATGGGCCAGGCTTCCCCATCCCTCCATTTATTTACCGTTAGTTATATTCCGCTGCATTCCGAACAATGATCACTACTTTTGATAAACTCCGATGATGTTGTAATAAAATTAAGTACTCATTAATGTATGGTTTTATGCTTTATTGTATTTGCTCTGTGCCTCACCTTCGAGTGAGTACGTGGTACTTGATCCTGTTAGTGGCCTCGTCGGACTAGATTCGAGGGACTGACATTTTATTCCTATTTAAGTGTGGTCTAGCCTGTAAGGCGAGACTTAGGCACTTAAGTTGGAATAATTCGGGCGGTTCTGCCACAATCTAGGGTTGAGAATTGCAGAGCTAAGAATTTGGCACAAGACGCCTCAGGTTATTGGATAAAACGAGGGAAGTTTCACAATACCGAAAATCTAATAACCGGTGTCGCGCCAGACCCCCAGGTTGTGGATCGTCTGGGAGGCCAAGTGAGACCATCCGCACTAGGTTCGAACTGTCCGAGTATGGGGTCCGGATCATCCGACGATGCCAGGAATGTTCTCCTAATTGATTCGGCTGATAACGCAGCCGATGCAATTGATTGGAGGGCACCTATAATTAATTACCTACGCAATCCTAGTGTTAGGACAGACAGGAATGTTCGGTGTGCAACTTTCAAGTATGTTTTAATGGATGATGAACTCTACCACCGAATTGTCAATGCTGTCCTAATTAAATGCTTGGGCACAGATGATGCTTTGTTAGCCATGGCCGAAGTACATGAGGGGATTTGTGGTACTCATCAATCAGCTCCGAAGATGAATTGGTTATTGAGAAGATCTAGCTTCTATTGGCCTAATATGATAACTGATTATTTCAAGTACTACAAAAGATGCCAAGTGTGTCAGAAATTCGGCGACTTACAGTTGGTCCCTACAGCTGATTACATCCTATCATCAAACCTTGGCTATCAGGGGATGGGGATTGGATTTTATAGGATAAATTCATCCTTCATCATCAAAAGGGCATCATTTTGTGTTAGTCACCACTGACTACTTTACCAAATAGACTAAAGTCGTTGCTCTGAAGAACAAGACGCACAGAGAGGTAATTGAGTTTATAACTAAGCATATTATTCATAGATTTGGCATTCCTCAGACTTTGACCACAGACCAGGGGACTTCTTTTATGTCAAAGGAGGTAATTGAGTTTGCTAAATCATGTAGAATCAAATTGCTCAATTCATCTCCATATTATGCTTAGGCCAATGGGCAGGTCAAGTCTAGTAATAGGACATTGATTAGCCTGGTAAAAAAGAAGATATCTGATCATCCTAAGCATTGGCATAAGGTCTTGTATGAAGCTTGATGGGCTCATAGAATATCTAACCACCATGTTACTAAAGTTTCTCCATTTGAGCTTGTTTATGGGTAGGAAACAATTTTGCCTATGGAGGTAAGCCTAAATGCTGTCAGGTTCACCAGACAGAATGATCTAACCGTCAATGATTATCATAATTCAATGATGGTCAATATTGATGAAATGACGATAAGTGATTGATAGCTCTAGGAGAAATAGAGAAAGACAAGATCATGGTTGCAAAAGCTTACAACAAGAAAGTGAAGGATAAGTCATTCCAGGTAGGAGACCTGGTATGGAAGACCATCTTGCCACTAACGAGCAAAGACCGGAAGTTAGGGAAATGGTCGCCAAGCAGGGAATGCCCTTACAAGATCACACAGGTCATATCTGGTAATGCCTATATGTTGCAAACATTACTAGGCGAGGACTTTCCCAAGACACTAAACAGATGTTTCCTAGAGCAATATCATCCTAGTATGTGGCAAGATGCTTAAGAGAACCGATGTGATCACATTGATTTGATTCCAGCATGCACTTGTGCTTTTGGTTCGCTCAACTTCTCTAAAAGGCAGGGGCATGTGTTGAGCACCATTTGTGGCACTGGTCACGACCGGATGGTTCGACCCCGAGGATCGGACGGTCCGCCCATAGGCGCGGATCGTCCACGAGTAGATCAGATCAGGCGGTTAAAGTCCTATTTCCTCACGTGTCTATCCCTCTAATCTCACAGCAGATGTTGTAGGACACCTAGCTAGGAACGGGTCTATACCTCCCCCTTATAAATTTGAAGGGGTACGACCGATTGAAGAACTAACAACCGAATCAACAATCAATTTATCTTATGTTCTTTACCTTTTTCCCTAGGAGTAGACAGTAACATAAAATCTAATCTCCACCTCTTGTGACTCTATGTCGTTTAGAGGCGTCTTGGGTGGCCTGCCGACCCAAGAAAAACTCTAGGATCTCTCCTCCTCGACGGGGTCTGTGGCAGAACCGTCCGAATTATTCCAGCTCAAGTGCCTAAGTCACACCTCAGGGGCCATAACACACTTAAATCGGAATAACCCAACAGTCCCTCCGATCTAGTCTGATAAAGCCACTTAACCAGGATCAAATACCACAAACTCACACGAAGGTGAGTCACAGAAGAAGTACAATAAAATAGGAAACCTCAATTTAAGTACTGAATTATTACATAGATCGGAGTTTTTCAAGTAGCAAATTAACATCCACAATTAAAATGCAGCGGATAATCGATGTCGTCGATAGCGAGGGAATGGGCAAGGCCTAGCCCACTATTCCTCCCGCTCCTCTTCCGTGGAAGCAGCATCCCACTCGACCGTCCAACCCGGTGGCAGGGTGGTAGGCCAAGTCACACCATCAACCATATCCTGAAGCATACGTGCAAAATTATGCCACAAGCAAGGCTGAGTATACTAATACTCAGCTAGACTTGCCCGGTGTGAGGAAACTACTCCTCTACCTCTAGACCATGCAGCTATTTGGCTGAGGGGTTTGGTTTGCCAAAGCACTAGCCGTATCTAAAATCAAGTTTTAGCTTTTCCATTTCTAGTATCTTTATCTTTACTAAGTTGCTCCTTCTAATCATACATGGTAGCAAGCATTTAGTACAATCAACAAATTATCTCATATAACGTCATTTCACTTCTTACTCCATGTAGTACAAGGGGTCAAGAAGTCTCATTAGCTGCGAGAAGCAGACGATTCAAATCGAGTTTTTATCCTTGCAAGGTAAGCCTAAACACACGACATGTCAGGGTACCCCGACCCTACACATATCAACCGTCCCCATCGATTCCCCGTTCACGGCCAGGGCTCACCGCCTTGGCATACAATGCCCCACTGACCTTGGCTGCCGCCGTGCAGTGGCCGCACTTGTACCCACCATAGCTAGCATGGGAGACCCAGTCTCAGGACGAGTGAGGCATAAAGTCCACGCCTGGCTTCACTCAGGTACTAGGTTTACCGGTTACCATATTTCCCGGCATGTGCTTAGTACGTTCAAATGCTTGACTCAGGTATCCACACTTTGATCCTTAATTCTTTTTCTCGTCTCACGGACAAGGCATCCTCCCTGGATCCAATTCCATAGACTATCATAGATCCCGTTATCAAGATGAATACAATCAATTCCTGACCTCGCGCGAGTGCTAGAAAATCACTCGACTTCTACCGAGATCCTGATTAGCAAAGTAGCTACTCGACCTAGCATACGAGTATCCATCTCAAAAAGGAATCCTAAGTTCATGCAACTAGAGGTTTCAAGCAACTCCTACACTTAAGTGCACATTACAATCCTATAAGCATTAAGTGTAGTAAAGTAGCATATATAAATACGGATATGCATAAAACCGGGACTTGCCTTCAAATGCTGGGGCTGCGGGGAGACTCTCAGTGGCAGTCTCGGGAGCTGGCTCCTGGTCCTCCTCTTGGACAGTTCCTTGCTCGTGGATGAGTACGTACTCTCCGTCAGCTAGATTGCAGTCTAAGAATGCAATGAGTAAGATACATGCATGATATGATGAGTGCTCTAGTAATTAAACTTGATGGTGACAGATTCACTTAAATTAGATAGGGTTTACTCTTGCTACTAAAGATTCTTGTGGTATATATATATATATATATATATATATATATATATATATATATAGTGATTTAGATCACATTTAGTAAAGTGAAGTGGTAAGTCTATTTTGGTGTCCCACTGAATTCTTTTTAAGCCTTAGTGAGAAACTAATAGGAATTCTAGTTGAGCTTATTGGAGTGAGGTTTATTATTTTCCTTTCTTCTTATTTCCTTTATGCTTTTAAGATAGGTTTGAACTACAAGTGATATCAATAAATTTCCAAAAATTCTGAAAACATTATTACAGTGGCTTATTACTGGTGTATAATTTCTTGTCTCAAAATTTGGGGTTCGAAAAGTAAATAGTTCTTTCTGGATAAAATTATTAAATATTAGGGCAGAAGGGGTGGTTTGAACTACAACTACCATTAAACAAAAGGTTATTTCTTAAGACATATTTTTGCTGGCATCTAGATGTTATAACATGACTTTGCACAAATTTCTAGCTATTTATATTTACCAGTCAATTTGATATGATTTTCCAAAGTTTCTAGCCAAAGGGGTGCTTTCTACTACCACTATATTTGAAAAATATCGAACAACATATTTCTAAATTTTCTTAGCTTCTTCTTTGTGCAAGAGCAATCATTCTGATGTTTGGCATCTTTTTGCTTAAGGGAAAGGTGGTAGGAATTATTTGGACTAAATGGCCTCTTTCATGAAGTATTGGCAATGGATAATATTTTGCAGCTTCCAATTGAGTTTTGCATTTTATTCTGGTGGCCTATCTCATTATTGATCTAGTAAAATTTTATTTACCCAATATTGCATTATTTTGGGTTGCTCATGATTTAATTAAAATATGACCCATTATCAAGTTTTATTTGTTTACCCTACTTAAAGTGATGGACTGAGGTGTTTATTATTTTTGTAGTGGGGTTCTAGTGGTTACAAGTCCACTGGATTTTTATTAACAATTTTGGATTTGTTTTTTTAATTCCCATAATGATTTCCTAGTTGGAATAGTGCTAAATAAAACATTTCACTTTACTTTTGTTCTGGACTAGTGGTCTTTTTATTTTTCCTAGGTTCTCTGTTACTCAAGTAGGCTAGGAAAAATAATTTTATTCACTGTTCATTAATTCCTAATGCCTCTCTGATTTTCCTAAGTTTTGGGTAGAAATGGCTTTTAATAGATATTTCTAATTAATTTTTCAATACTGGGGTTCCCACTATTTTTAAACAGGGTCTAATTGGGGTTTGAACAACTACAAATTTTCTTAAGTTCAGCACAGAAGCACAACAAATTTTCTTTAATTAAACAAGGTTTGGTCAGTTTCCGTATTTAATTCCAAACTCTAAAAATTAGAACATAAAGCATGGGGTTTAGTATTTTTAATTGACAGTCCATAATATTTAGAGTCCAGCAAAATTGGTTTGACAAATTTTGGTTAAGTATTTCTCAAGTTATGAATTTCCTAAGTCTTCTGCTAAATAATAAAGATTAAATCAAAATGGTTTAAAGAAAAATTGTTTTGCGCTGGGGTCCCTGGCGGAAGTTCTTAAAAGAATTACAGACAGGTCCCTAGGCACTATTCATTCGAGTCTACGGCTCTGCAGAAAACCCCTAGGGTTTCTGGAAATTGAACCCGCGGTCCTGTCCCCAATTGAACAGTACCTGCGGCGGAGAAAAGGGCGGAGGGGCTTACCGGTGGCAAGGCTGCTCCGGTGAGGTGGTCGGGGGCGTAGGGGAGATCTTGGGGATCACGGCGATGTGCGGGACGCCGTCGGGGATGGTCGGAGTCGGCCGGTCCGCGTGCGCAGGCGGAGATGCTCGTCGGCGGTGAGGAATCTGGGTACTAGGGAATACATGGGTGCAAGGAATTTGATAATGGCTTACCGAAGAGCTTGATCCACGCACGACAGTGGGCGACCGAAGTCTGGCGAGGGTGATCCCGGGCTTCAGGTGAAGTTCTGCCGGGTCCAAGGACATGGAAAGCTTCATGGGCTAATGGCGAATCTAACCGAGGCGTTAGCGCGACTTGGATGCGACTGGAGAGAGCTGGCCACGGTGGCCGAGGCTCTAAAAGCTTGGCGGGCGGTGGCGCAGGCGTGGTCGGGGCAAATTCCGGTGATCTCTGGCTTGGGCAAGACTTGAGAGCACGAGGGAGGAATGGCCAAGGCTTGGGCAAGACTTGAGAGCACGAGGGCGACCGTGAACCGGCGAGCGCGCGCGGGCGTGCACTGGGGGGCGCGCGTGCGCGAACGGGCATGAACCGGGGGTGTCAGCCACGGTCGAACACGTGGAACCATTGCCTCTTCCCAAGTTCTAACGCTGGTTGGGTGCAAATCATCGCGAATTTGGGCAAGATCGCTATGAAGGATTTGTTCACCTGACCTTGCTTTGTCTTTTGTGTATGGACGTCGCGCGGTTTTAGGCTAGGGACAGGGAGTTGTAGCGTCACCAAGGTGCCAGTGTCAGAATGTCTGGTCCCGAGGTCAAACTACGCCAAAACCGTGTCAAATGAATTTGGTTTGAGTTCAAATTTTTCCAGGGCGTGTTCAAGGGAATTTGGCACAACTTTGATATTTGGACTTCCTGGTTTTGAGTTTTGAAAAACAGAGAACGCAGTTGATCCTTGGAAAGGGGTCTGAAATTCAGAAATTCAGAATTCTGAATTTCTCCATGGGATCATGGTTCAACGGCTAATTTGGGAATTTTGGAAAAACCAAATGGTCAAACTCTCTGACTATGATTTGTTAGTTATTTGATGAACTAAAACTTTGTAATTTTGTCAAATCTAAAATTTGCATTTCCCCCAAGATTTCTCCCAATTACCCTTTATGCTTAAATTGGCTCACTTAGGATTTATTAAGGTTTGATAGTCTTTCTCTCTCAAGGTTCATGACAAGGTTAAGGAGAGTTTAAGAAGACTCATTATAAATCTTTGCTCTTAATTTTCTTTTGATGTTCATTCCTTTATTAGGTTTACATGTGATAATAGGTTGGGGTTAGCTTCGGGAAGAAACCCTAGGTGACACTGGGTTGTCACAGGGTCCCTCCCGGGAGAGAGATCCAGTTGCTGTTGGTGAACTCTCGCCTCTGCTCAAGTGCGGACCATCCGGCCCTCAACCGTAGAGAGCACTACCGTCTGTAATCATAGTAGTGATTGACGCCTAGTTCGATGCCAACATCTAGGATGCAAAGAATTTTTTCCCATTCATCCGGTCGTCGAGATACAATACAAAGCAATGTCTAAACTTTATCTATTTTTGTTTGCCTTTTATATTGTCTGCTATGTACATATGATGTGTATTGTAGTGCTGATTTGTGAGGGTCGTTTTCTTAGCTTGTGTCATGCAATTAATCTTTGGGTACGTTGCTAGCTGGCTGGTAGCTCCCTTGTTGGAGTCTAAAGCTTCGGATGAGATGTCAAATTAGCTCCACGCTAATTAGGCTGGGTTGTTTTTTCAGATTGTCCAATGCATGCATATATAAAACATAGATACAGAAAAACAAACATGACTATGATATGTAAAATACGTGTGGAAACATTATTAATATCACATAAATTATTTCTAAGGAGTCAATATAGAACTTTTAATGACAGACAAATATATCGACAACCGTACACTAATCTAATCCTTTTTAACAATATTGATAAGTGTCTGTATTTAGAAACATAGGTACAAAACATCTTAATTGCAAGAGAACGTGCAGCAGTATTGGTTCGCTGGTTAAGGAATCTTAGGGATACATCTCAAGGTATTGTTCGGAGGAGAGCATAAGGAGTGGAGCACTGCTCTATGCTAGAGGTAACTGCTGCTCGTTGGAGCCTTGGTTTAGAGTTATGTGTATGGCTCTAATAGTGTTTGGAGTTGTCTTGTAGTTGCTCCCGATAACCGTAGCCCCATCTATGCACCATTCATTTACATAAGAAACAAAATCACCATCTGATACACCAGTGGATTCCTGCACATCATATGAAACTTTCGGAGCTTAGGCCCACTTAGGCTTATTGTCGCGTACTAAATTTGAACAATTTAGGAGACAAACAAATTCAGTAGGTAGCACCGTAGCAAGATACTTGCAAAGTTAGTGGGGGCACGAGGCCATAGCTAGTTTTTCCTTCAGCGTATACAATTATGAAACAACATACACAAATGGAATAGAGGGAATACCTAGTGTGTAATTTTCAACTTCCAAATATGCAGACTATTTCAAAGTTCTTACCTCTATCTTGGAAGAGGCTTCTGAAACGACCCCGTGGCTTTGGATTTTCTTCTATAATTACACCCATATGGCTGCAAACACAAACAAGGAGGTAATGCTTAGTATGTGAAATTATTTAATTGACTAAGTTATCAGAGACAAGATGTGAAATTGTCACCTGCATCTCTAACTAAAGTAAATATACATAGTTTCACTCATGTTGTACAATGTTACCAGCAACAAACGTTTGATGCAAAAAGAGCTTACAATTTGCATGTATAAGGCACAAGTATGTATATGTAGCGTGTGTGAGCTCTTTGTATCAGTGTATGACTTGCCACTGCAAGGTTTACAACTACAACTATGTAGATTGTGAGCAGGACATTAGAGTTCCTTGCAGACGAATGTATTGCTTAAAAAGGACACTGATGTTGGTAACCAAAGTTTGTTCCTCGCTACTGCTAGGTATGCAATTAAAGTTATTTAAACCTTTTGTGGTTCACCAAATACTAGGAAATGCAGACGACTAGGTAGAAAAAAGTTGAACAAGAGAATTGAGTGTCATTTCATTAAGAAAATTGTGTGTAAAATGTGACCTAAATAACCAGTATTTTAGTAAAGTTTTAGGGTGTAAAGTCATGCACAAGTGTTTTTCATGCATATTGATTAATGTCTATTCGAAACCACACCACATGATTATGAGTTATGCCTATGAATTTTTTCAGCTATTTGCACTATGGGTTGTTGGTCGCTAGAGCATGTTTCGTAAAATCTAGCAATGGCAATGGTTACAACAGCATGCAGCATGCAACTACCTGTTTGTCTACCACAACATCTGTAAGCATCATTATACAGTACAATAGTGTGATTCGAAGACAGTTTTAGAAACATGTTGATCCATGTCCTGGACCATCCGGATGCCAACAAGCTAAACTATCACACAGTGCAATCCAAGACATCAACTGTATTAAGTGAAGTAGCGTGTTGCATATGTAACGAGAAAAGATGAGCTCTTATTTAGTGTGTTTTCATTGCAGTACACATCATTTTTCAAAATTGTCTATAGTGTGTTTATTCATCTGGTTCTACAGTATCTTCGATGACAAGACCTATAGTTTTTGTATGTGTAAAAGTGTCTAACAACATTTGATCTAGTGATATTTAATTATCCACATAGAGTAGTAAATAAATTACTAACTTCAGAAAATAGTGGATTGGGGGCGACACTCACCGGATGATGGCAACAATCTGCTTTATAAACAGAGGCAGGAGATCATGGTGTCTCGAGCGTGGTGCGTGGCTGCATCGAAGGCGGATGGGCTTGGTTGTTGGTGGCATGCATGGAGCGGGTGTTGGCACGGTCGCGACATGCGCAGAGGGGGAGGGGCACGGGTCCGGTTGTGGCTTTCGCGGGTTCCTGTGCGGAGGGGGAGACATGCAGGGGCGGGGGCATTAGCTGTGGACGCTGACTTTAGAGTCTTAATAAAGTATTGTAGATTAATTGTTTGGATCGGATGTCTGCTTTCAAGGCTCTGCTCTCATGGATGTGTTGCCTATCAGTTTGTTGTTTTAATTGTGCGTGCATGCATGCATGCATGCTGAGCTAGATGCACTTGTGCCTACATGACAAATCTTGACCATCCACTTTTGTCTCATGATAAATGTTCATCCAACCATAGATATTTTAATTTCATCATAGGGTCAGATACCCATGTGACATTTGATGACTGTAATAATGTCTTATAACTGTTGCAAGGGGTGTAGTACATCTAAGATTGTTCACGGATAGACAAAACAATTTGGATGTTGGATAGTTGCAAATCTAGCTTGTTCAGAGGGGATGGCCAACTTGTTGTCAAGTAACATAAAAATATAAAAACTACTTTAATGCACCACTTTCGTGCACGCATGCGCTTTCGTGTGTCGCCCCCTCCGTGCCTTCGTCCGCCCTCGTCTCCAGTCGTGATCCATCCTACTCTTCTTACTGGCTTTTTTTACCAAACAAATTATCTATAGATTATCTGTTACACTTCTATTATTTCTGTTTTAGAAAGACAGGAGCATACATTGTCATGTGGTAGTGCCTTACAAATGTCTTTCCTAATGACCACTAGTACACAACAACTCTATACTGGCGGTTGTAAACCTATTTACACTGGCGTTTTTCACAACCACCAATACTAGGGGCCTCTGGAAATAATTTTTTTCTATAGGCGGTTGAGCTAAGAAAACTGCCAGTAGAAATCGATTTTAACATGAGGTCGAGGTAATAAAACTGTCTATAAAAATATTTTCCAAGTAACATAAAAATGGGTTTAAAATAGCAAAAAATATTTTATTAGAAGGCCACGCCGCCCGCCCGTCTCCGTCGAAGTCACAAGTCGTGACATTTTTCGTGCAAAATACGCGACTATGCAGTCAGTGGGAACATAATCCACGACCTCCATTATGGTAGTGCCTAACAAATGTCCTTCCATTATTTTAAGCAAATTACAAAAATCACAAGCAATTGAAGTAAACAACAAACAATTGAGGCAAATAGCTAGGTGTGCTAGTTTGCTTGGCTTCTTAGCTGAGAAAGTCGTCGTCGACCAAAAGCTACCAAAAGTCAGTAATTAAATTTTGATAGAGATTCGAAGTAAAAAGTGTTTGTAGTACATGCTTTCTATTTGGGAGATGAGTCAGTTAGCATTCTACTGACATGAGGCGGATTCCATAATATAAAGAAAAGAAGTGGACTCGGAAACACTATCCCATGGAAACTGGTCGGAGAAATAACATCTTTAATAATTGCAAAAGTTTTGGTTACTGAGAATAAAATACACACTAAATTACAACAAGGTATGCAATACTTTTGAGAGCTACGCACGACTGATTCAAATATCAAATATAAAAAGGAGCACAACTTGCTTGTTTTAACTTTAAGGGTGCTCCTAGCAGATATGTCTCTAAATGCTTGCAATAGCTTATTCTTCAGCGGGTGGTAGGGACGGGATCCATGACTCCCCCGAGATGTAGTGTATGCCGAGAAAGGGTATTGCCTCGACATAGGTCAGAGTTGAGGTTACCATTGGAGACATCCCAGGCCCGTAACACCTGAAAGTGGCGCAGTAGTACCCCCTATAATAAAAAATGCAACGCAACAACAACACCTTTCATCAGTATAGATAATGAACAACACCTTTAATCACACAATCATATATGAAGAAAGGAGAGGATGTAATGGACATAGGAGTGGTACCTTTCGACTGTCTGGACGTCCCGACCATCAGATATTATGCCTACAATCTCCTTACCTATATTAGTGTAGGAGTATATCACAGGCGTGCCCACCCTACCCAAGTAAATTTTTTCTCCTTCCCCCTCGATTGTGCAAGTCTTGAATGCCAACCCGCTCTTGCCTGGGGCAATTTCGATGGGATTTCTAGAGCGGTCCTGCTCCGGTGGTGCCAATGGCAATACCAATGCCTCCTTCAACACCGAAACGATTTTGCATTCCTCATAAAATGACTTGGCAGATCCGAAGATGAAGTCGATGGTTCCCTTGATGGCACAAGCCTTGAAGTAGTGCAGACCCGTCTGGTCGTATAGAGCACCCTGGCCGCCTTCGATGGTGCAATTATAGAAGGTTGCCTTTGTTCCCATCACTCGCAGTGCTGGTGCCTCACCTTTCTTTTCCCCTAGCTTTGGTAGCGGTGCATCGTTCTTGAAGACAACGTTGTAGGCGACAAAATAGTCGGACTCTATGGCCATGGTGCTGCTTCCATCCACACCAAGGGGCTTGCCGTCCTTGCCCATTGTGGTGGCAGTGTCATTCCAGACAATAACAGCAGGGTTCATGGGGTCCTCGGACATTATGGTGATGAAAGGCTTGCTTCTACCGAGTAACAGCTTCTCGCGGAACACAACACCAGGTTTGAGGATAAGGAGGTAGCGTTTGGCATTGTCCTCAGGGATGTTGGCGATGGACTCGCTAATGGTCGTGTAACCGCCATCTTCAGGTCTCAATTGAGAGGCAGGGTCGATGTAATTCCATACCTTAATGGTGTCGGCGGAGGAGAGCGCATCATCTTTCTTAGCACACCCCGCATCTTGGGTGGCATTAGCTGGCTGGTTTGTCACCCATAAGTTGAAAAAGACCTTTTTGCACGATGTCGTCGGCAGCGATCCAAGCTCGAACAACACTAGGAGCAGGGACAAGACGAGCATTTGTTTACTCATCATCATGGTCGAGATGTTATCTTCTTCTTAGTATTTCTCAATCTACTTATTCCTCCCTTCCTCATTGTTCATTATTTATAGATACCTAGCCTGGGACTATCGAGAATGAGAGGTGTGTGATTGAAAAAGGCAAGGAGTGGTGTTCCTTTGTTTTAGTTGTTGATGGAAGGCTGTTAGGTATTAGCTAAGTCCAACAACCTAATTTGAGAAGTTGAATTCGGATGAATGCATGTACGTTCCTTTGATTAATGCATGGAAAATTAACGAGTCTGTATTCCTCAACAAAATGAATTTACTAAAACTTTTCATATAAATCCTACTGAAGTTGTTAGAAACCATACTCGATAAGTACAAGACCTCAAACCAATATGAATCGTTGGTTTTATTAGTGTGTTACGTTTGGGTGTAATTTGTTTGGTGGATTTAGTGGAAGTTATAGATGTGGGGGTAATTTGGTTGGGTGGGTGGGTTTTGCAAATATATATTCTCCAACTCGATTTAGTATAGGAAATTTTTTGTAGAAAGATTCAGAACATGTGCTATGAAAATTAAGCGAACATATTGTCCCACATTTCCAGCAAGGTTACACGTAAACCTAGCTCTGCATTGCTCTAGCTAGCTGTCCTATATCCTGACATAGGAGTCTGTTACAAAGCTACTAATACGGTCCATGCATTATACCCCCGCACTCCTAAACTACTATTTATTTCTATTTTTTACCAAGTACGTGTAGCTTTAATTGTACACACATAACAGGAATCAGGATAACTCTCGTTGGGCAAAATAATCCATGTAGGCTTTTTAAAATGTCGACAGAGACAAACTAATAAACGTCAGTCGTAAAGACGCTGGTGAAAGTTAAGTTAATTACTGTCGGCCAAGAGGTCAGCCGATGAGGATTAAATAACTCTCGTTGGCCTCTTTACTCATGAGAATAAATAACTCATGTCAGCCATGGAGCCTGGCTGACAGGGATTAGTGTGGGCCTGGCAAACTATCTCACGCACATGTGGGGATTGATCACTTTTGTCGGCCCTTGATCTTGGCCGACAGGTTTATGCATTATGAGGATTGTGCCCAACTTTTCATCCACACGTGATCACGCTCGCCCATTTCTATGCACTAGCTTTACGACGCCGCCGACAATGCTCTGCCCCCCTACTCTACAGCCGACACGCCACCACTGGCTTGCTGCCCCGTGTAACACCCTGAATTTTGGGGTACAAAAATTTCTTTGATCTATACTCAAGATTTAGGTGTTACTCTCTCCTTTCTCTACTTTTTCCCCTTTCTAAAATAATGGAGAGTTATTTTGTTCTATGTTGGCGTGAGCCCTAGAAGTGCTTTGGTTGTTGCATTCATGTTGTTTCATAGTGTTTCTAAGTGCAAGAAGTGTTTGAAACATGTTAATATATCTTGTATAAGTTTCCGAAAAATTTCATATTTTTCTGAATATTTTTCTACTTTCCGAGAACCAAAATCTATTCATTTGAGTTAGTTCCAACATTTTCAAAAGTTCTAAATATGTTTCTTGAGTTCAGTGGGTGCCAAATCATGCTTGGGAATTTTTTTCCTAGAATTTTCGGAGCCTTTGAGATATTTTTCGGACATTAACAATGATTTCAGCCTTTTCTAGAATTATTTTAATTTTAAAAATGGATTTATTACAAAAAAATAAAATATCTTCAAACTCTAGCAATATGTATATGGCTGGAACCCACTCGCCGAGCCCTTTCTAAATCTTGAAACCGCTTTCCCAGATTTAATCCACAATTCCCGGAATTGCTCGCTGAAGTTCGGGGTAGTTCCAACTCCAGCGATAACTTCGGTGAGCAATAACTTTCAATTTGTGCGATATTGGCAAAATCTGAGTGTACCGCTACGTTCGTCTCGTCGAGAGCTTCGTCCCGGTGCCTTCGATTCATCGCTCCGACCTCCGGTTCGCCATCAATAAGCGATTTTTTCTCGGCTCTAGCGAATTCCATCTTCTATGGTGAGCTATCTCCATTGTTCTTCGTGTTTCTTCTTCATTGTTCGCGGTGTGTCGCAGCCCAACCCTATCCCGGCACCCCCTCTCCCTCTCCTCTGTCCCCACTCGTCGTGCCCCCTCTATCTTTCCCTCTCTCCCCTCCCTACCCGTGGCGCGGTGGCCCCTGCCTCTTCCCCACCGAGAGCCTGCCCTCCCCTCTGCCAGCTGAGCCCACCCCCCCGGTTGCAATGGCGACGGTGAGAAGAGAGATAGAGAGAGGTAGGAGATGGTAATTTTACAAAATAGCCCCTGGGTTATTAGGAAACTATGCACAGAAAAATCATTTAATCTAAAATTGTAATATCTTTTGCGTTATAAATCTGATTCGCTCTGTTCAAGTCGCGTTAGATTCATATTAAAGTCATCGACATGTTAGAAATATTATACTCTGTTGTTACATACTTTAACTAATTATTTAAATATTTGTTTGACCAATGATTATTGAATTAGCGTTCCAATTAAATCTAATTTAGGGTTTTCAACTCGCGCTTTTATAAATAAACACTAGCTTGGTTAATATTACTGAAATATTCTTTTATTAATAATTGTTTAGTATAAAGGTGTCATCTATTTAATAGTCTTCGCGTGTCACATTGGTCCGTGCAACGTGCGC
Organism: Zea luxurians; assembly: GCA_029449295.1. NCBI lineage: Eukaryota > Viridiplantae > Streptophyta > Magnoliopsida > Poales > Poaceae > Zea > Zea luxurians. The sequence goes on along the minus strand of JAOPSE010000024.1, from coordinate 30,165,054 downwards.
GTGCTGTGCGCGTGACCTTCGCGTGCTGTCGTGCGAAACAACATGTTGCGCTCTTCGTCTTGCACCGTTAATTCGCCTCGCTTAGAGTCGCTCATATTTTTTAAATTACTTATTTAACCGAGAGTTGTTAGTGTAACAGATTAATTAAAACTAGGTAATAACTCTAGTTATATTTGATAAATGTCGATTAATGCAAGTACGTCGAATTAAATGTTTTAGTTCATATTTGTATAACGTAAACGCGATAATTTCTCAATCATAGCTTCAATTTTGACATTTCTTTTCCTGGTGTGACCATAGAAGCGAGCTCTATTTTGTATTGCACATTTTTATAATGTTTTCCCTTGTATGGTGTACTGTTCCTTTCTGTTCCAAGAATATTGAATGTATGTTCGCACTCGCCTAAATAACGTTCCGTTCGTGGAGTCCGAGGAAGTTGCAGGAGAAGCCTCTGAGCAGCAGCAGTTTGGTGAAGTCAAGTGTCCTCTGACCTATTATGTACTATTTACTTTATAATTCACTGTCCCGCATAATATGATTAACCTAAGGATTGACTAGTTTTCTATTTATCCTGTACTTGATTACATTTTTGGGATGGACTTTTATGATCAACTACATGCTAGTGATTTACTTTAATCAACAAACATGATGAGAATTACTTTATGATACAATGATTCATTCTGATTATGATTATGAGCTTGTGGCATTTTAGGGGGCCTCGGGTTGTTTCCCGAGCCTCTCCGTAAGGACCTATTCGTTGAGAGACCACCCGGGATAATAGTACAACCATGAGAGTGGTATGGGATACTCTTAGCTGATTAATTGGAGGAATCTGGGGGTGTAGTTTGCTTCGCCGTTGTGCCATCACTTGGGGCTGGGGCATAGTGTAACACCCCGGGGTCCACCAACACCCCGGAATGCTACTGAACAACACTTCTGACATCTATATATAAAATTTCGGCAGCATCTCCCTTGCAAAATTGCATAAATGAGGGGGCAACAGTGTATAAACATATATCATGACAAAAACATACAAAGTATTATTAATCGGCTAGCAAAGAGAAGTTAAACATACGACATGAAGTGAATTAACTAGTGCGCACGACTAGTTAAAAAAACATCCTTTGACAATAAGTTTCTAATTAAATCATGGCTGCGCCTGGGCAGCGTTATTGTGAGAGTGAAAGTGGACGTGCTGCTACTCCCCTCATTCCCAACATGTATCAAGTACCTGCATTGAGTAATGCAAGAGTGAGATGACACATCTCAGCAAGTAAAATAATATCAAACTGTTTAACCACATAAGAACATTGTTTTACCACCACTTGATTCCACAACCTTCTTATTACGAAGGTGCAGCACGTATACAACGTACAACACACCTAGTCACCACACCTCGCAGGTAGAAACCACAATAGTAACATAGTAATGTCACACTTCATATATACCTCATGAGTGCAAATGTCTGCAAATGCAAAGATGACTTCTGCCTTCATACCTCTAAGGATATGAAGCCGCATCTTACCCCTCCTCGGGCAACGTACGATGCTAAAAAATGTACCGGTACGGTCGGACCATAAGATCACGACATAACTTCAAAATGCAAGATGGATGATGCGATGAGCATGTCATGCCTACAACACTTCATATTACGTGATTCAAAAAAAATACTTCAACTTCATCCAAGATGGGAATCAACCACATATATCATTACCAAATTATGATCATCCACAATATTAGACAATTGAGAATTAATACTTCCAAACAAATAAACTTCATCATAGAATTCAATGATTAACATAATTGAAACTTATGCATACTCAATGTCAGGGAATAGGATGCAACCCAAACGGTAGCAACCACCACTGTATTTACTTGCTTTTACCGGAAGTTCGGGCAAATCCCTAAGTACGATCGGGGAGTCCACCACCTGTTTTTGACACACAACTTAGTGCACCGATTTCACATAATCAGGCTCATAAACGACGCCGCACCTACGCACAAGCTCAAACCCCGCCGCGGGTTACATCTCTCCCCACACCCACCAAACTGCAGCGACGCTGCTTAATAATTTTATAACTTTAAAATTATGACAGCAGTGGTAACAAACAAAAACTCCAGAGGCATCTACATGAAATTCCACACAAGTTTTGTATACAATTTATAATTAAATTCCAACATCTGATTAGCCTAAAACAGTCCACAAGATGAACCCTGTAATCTGTTTTTTTGTCTTTTGGACAGCGACATACCCGGATTCAAACAGCGATATCTTTTAAAATATAATTCCAAATCAAGCGCATAAGTACTCATTGGAAAGATAAGACAAAGCCCTACATGATTATCATACTGGTTAACACTAATTACCCACGAAAAATTCCCAGAAACTGCTAATACTACTGCTGTTCACCCAACTGAAAAATCTGTTTTTTTGGACAGCAACATAACCGGATTCAAACAACGATATCTCCTAAATTATAACTCCAAATTGAGCGCATAAGTACTCGTTGGAAAGGTATGACAAAACTCTACATGATTCTCCCACTGATCCCCACTAATTGCCCACGAAAAATTCCCAGAAATCCCTAGAACTACTGTTGTTCGTCCACCCACTAAATTTCTAGACAGCACCTCTACCAAATCGCATAGGTAAACATGTAACCAATTGGATTGCAGCACAAATACAACAAAATGATCACGAAAACACCTTGGGTTCCTCCTTTTCTCCTTTTCCTCCTCCTTCCTCCCTCCGAACTCCCATGGAAGACTCGCACCCACACGACGGACACAAAGCGGGGAGGTTCCACCTTGATGAGGAAGAGGTGGGGGGGGGCTAGGGTTGAGGGGTGGCGCTGCAATCACTTGGGGAAGAAGGAGAGGGATTGGGGCGGCTGCAAGAGTGGAAGAGAGAGGGGAGGGGCGGCCAAAGGGGTGGGGGAGTGAGAGGGAGGGGGCGGCTAGGGTTAAGGGGGGGGGGGGGAATCTAATGGGCTCCCCACCGCCGGATCGAGATCCATGGCCCAAACTCGCTCTCACGTCTGCTCCCGACCCCAGCGCACAAATCCAACAAGTATTCTACTGTTTTATTGGTGAATGCTTCCTAAAAAACTCCAACCCCAACTACACAGATCACAAAAGAGAAGGAAAAATACATTTAACTTCTTTTCAGAAAATTGGGTATCACACTCTACCCCCCTTAAAACAATTCGACCTCGAATTCCGACGCTTCTATCGGAACGACAAGGAAAGATCAATGAATCAACAAAACTCACACATAAAGAAAGGTTCGGGTACTTCTACCGCATCAGCTTCTCAAGCTCCTAGGATTCTAAGATACGCAGCAGACGACACTCTAGAGTCTGGTCTTGCTACACAGGAATCGACTCTAGCTCGATTTGATGGTCTGGATTCCGCAAATACTTCCTCAACATAAAGACATGGAATACATGGTGTACTCTGATCATAGACTCCAACAATTGTAGGTGCTAAGCCAAGCTGCCAACTCGGGCTAAGATAGTAGACAATCCTATATAACTCGGACAAAGCTTTCCTGACACCAAATCAACATTGACACATGCAAGTACTTCAATGAATATATATATGAATGCAATACATACTGTGCTCAAATAGACTAAACCAAACCTATCCAAACAAGAGTAACTTCAAAAGATCAATTTAATGCTTGCATATTTCTAGACAGCGGCACAACGGTTATTTGTTTTCCTCATAACTCATAAAATATGCATCCAATAGAAGTAAACTAGGACTTTATGGAAAGCTTACAAAGTCCACTATACCCTTGGTATTATCATCACCACAAGATTTGACACTTAGAAAGGCCAAACAATGTGAAACATAAATTTTGTCCAGACTTGAACAGAATTCAACTACTCACTTCAAAAATCCATAATTGGAGTCTCAGTCATCCCATTCAGGCGCTCCTAGACATTTTAGAAAGCCAGTAAAATTGTCTATATTTCATTTATAAACCTATCAGGTTAATTCAATGCATATCAAGATCAAAAGACATAAGAAAGGCTTTGCTGTCCAAATTTGGACAGATTCAAAGATTCCAATTAAAACAGATGTAGCTTAACTTATAGGTCACCAAAAAGGGTGATCCAAAATTTTTTGGAAAGCTTAAGGAAAGTACTACCACTTCTTTATAATTTATAAGAACTGATTCGAAGTTTAACTTGGGCAAACAAGGTCAGTTTCGAAATCTGTACAGAATCTGGACAGATTCCAAGACTAGACTTGAGAAAATCATAACTCCCAAACTACTAGATCTATGGTCATGAAATTTTACACAAGTAAGATGAAGAAGTTGGCTACAACTTTTTATATACAACACCTCTACCGAAAACATGGTGTAATTCATTGAACTAGCGGCATAACCAAAACTGGTCATGTAGTCCCAAACAGCAAGCAATAGATTTATTCATGTTCTATACTCTTCTAAGATTAAGCGTTCATCAGAGGACTAATAACTTTAGGTTCTTCATTACGAGACACTTAGAGCCAACATAAGGGTAGAAGCAATATGCTTACTTTTTAAATCATTTTAAGCCTGATCTCACATCATGCAAGCAAGAATCAATTTAAGTATACTATGCCTGCCCATATATCGATCCAATAACTCAGACAATCTGCATCTCCACCTAGACTTCACACGACGTAACTATTTCATACTTACGCAAACACGCCAAGACCAGAAAACATGGCTTCACAACAATACGTACTGGCCTATTCAAATATCCCTCGCTATCTGTCTGTTTCAGCCCACGCTCCACATATACAATAACAAGATAACTATCACAACCACTACATCTATTCCCTCCCACCATACACCATAATTAACATGGATTGCGAAAGAGCTCACCATAACTAAACCAAAGTCCCAAAGAAATATCCCTAAATAGAAAATTGACAATCAACAGCACAAATGCTCATTCTGTCTCTACCTCTTTCACTATAAAAGCAATGATAACAAAGAAATATTGTAAAATCATCTAAACTTCATGACCTACAACTTTTGTATTCAAAGGATAAACAAAGTTTTTTTTATCTCCATTTTTTAATTTGACATACATGATCTGCCACCAGAACCTGACGGAACATGACCCATAAATTCAAAACCTCATAACTCTCTGCATCTAACAAAATTTTACAAATATAAACACATTGAAAAGATTATAACATTCCCTAAAACTTTTATTATAATGAGTGTCTCAGAATTGGTTTCCAAACCGATAAAACAATGCAACTGCTTTGTTGCAAAACTAACAGGTTAGAAACAATGGACAACTAAAATTCAAAATACTATAACTCCTGCTATACTCAACTTAAAACTACAACGAACACGCGTTGGAAAAGTTTCGAAATTGTCCACGACTTTTGCAATAAAGTTCCACCCAAATTTAACTTTATAGCCCTCAACTCTGCATGACCTACAACTAAACTCAGCCTGAGATACTGCACATCAGAGATTCGACTTATATCCGGACAACCACCTCTCCCAATCTATTTAACAGACAATTACAAGTAAATACCCATTAAAAGGTACTAAGAAAAACTAAAAGTTTTTCTTAAAGAGAATTCCCAAATTTGGGCTCTGAAACTATCAAAACGCGGTCGATTTATTAGTGGTTTTAACGACACCTAAAGTTCAGACACAACGGTGCAAAAACTTCAGAGTAGCCTAACTCCAATTATATGCAATGAAAATTACAAACCAATACTCTTTGGGAAGATCATGAAATTACTAAAACTTTCATAATCCAACAAAACCCAAAATTTACCGTATTCAATGTCTATACTTCCGTACAAAATTAAGGCTGCTATAGGAAACCCATAACTCTCAAATGTTTAGACCAAACTGGGTGATTGAGCATCCTATGCAAAGATGAAGAAACCTACTACAAAACATTCTAGATAAGCGAAGCCTGATTCAGCCTCCAACTAATTTAAAATGACTCCCAAAACAAAACAACACCTTACCCATAATAAAAAACAATATAAAATAAAACCAAAGGCATTGGCAGGTGCGACCAACATTAGGATTTTCCACTACCAAATGGGGATGCAACTCCCCAAAGCCTTTAAGCAACACTTTACCTAATAGGTTAGAACACTAAGCACCACAATCAACGAATTCAACAACCTCATTTGTTAATGCCACTAAGGTCAAACATCCATGTATCGACAATGTATGAAACACCTGACATATCCGTCTCTAGCACTATAAAACATGGTTGTTATTACACTAGAATCCAACTATTAGAGCTCTCCACAACTATTCTGTTGACGTGAAGCAAATGGTGCTCATGTCAAGTAACGTCTTTTCCTCCTCTCAAAAGAGATAAAATTTGCAATACTCATTAAGCAATGGAGGGATAACAAGAAAAACTAATGTACTTCTTGACACAGACTCATGCAAAAGCTTCATAAATATTACTTTCAATACTAAAATAATAACACGATACTATGCTCAACAGGAGTAATTGGACGTCAATAAGACAATCCACATAACCAAACTACCTTGATTAACCTCACATACAACAAAACCTACTATTACTGCAGTTGAACAATTTGTACTTCGTGATATCACATGATGCATTCAAAGTAGTAGACATACATGATCTATCAAACCATCATTCATATAAGAAAAATCTCAATATGATGCAACAACCCCATCATTAAAGAGATCGATGACTAACAAACATAAGCAACTCCCAGTTAAGCATTGACTTCGTTTAAGATAAAGCGGTCCAAATAATGATTCAACAAGCATGCATAGAGAAACTGCTCATAAAAAAATCAAACTGCCATACAATGTTGGCAAAAAAATATAAAACGGGTTATCAATATCGCCCACATGACTAGCCTGCAACAACTAAAAAAATATGCATAGCCTTTATGGCTATTGAAACAAGCCATAGAAGGAAAACATGCACGACATAAAATCCACTTGAAACCACCCTATTTATTGTTAAAAATAAGGTTGCACATAATAAGAAAACCTATCAGGTAGACATGGTTGGACTTATCAATCTACGTCATCTCACAAATTCACTCGAGTTCTACCAGTCTAAAGATTTCATAGACATAACAACGTTGCATCTGCTCTATAGAGACAAACCAATTTTATACTAAGATCAAGTTAGCAAGTAGCCACACTAGCCTAAAAAAAGTGAGGCGCAAAGCATTGCACCCATGGAAATATTACATTGATAAGTTGGGTTGTAACCCAACAGTCAATCAAACTCAACAACACCATAAAACTACATTATATAGTGTTTTCACACTACACCAAGTCGGATTAGACCCACTATACACAAGCTCAATAAACAATCGGTCCTATAAGTACAAGAACCCAAGAATCCTTTTGGGAAAAAACATCCACCGTCAAGCATATAGAAATATATGATGGTAATAGCTCAGAGATTTGAAAACATTGCATCCCAAAAAAAACATCATGACGATATGTATATAAAACAAGTACATTAGTAGCTTCACTTGCATAATATCTTCAATAACAACCACATCAAGAAACCAATACTAAATGGAAGTAACATATCAAATCAAGCATTACATCGTTAACGACATACCCCATCAAACCATAAAGGGATTTGGAGTAAGGAAGTTCTAGTCATCTATACAATAAAATACTAATATGAAAGAGATACGAACCCATACCCTTCCTATATGTGCAAGTGTGTCAAATTTATCTTCAAATTGCGTAGAATCTAAAGCCTATCCTCTGATACCAACTGTAACACCCCGGGGTCCACCAACACCCCGGAATGCTACTGAACAACACTTCTGACATCTATATATAAAATTTCGGCAGCATCTCCCTTGCAAAATTGCATAAATGAGGGGGCAACAGTGTATAAACATATATCATGACAAAAACATACTAAGTATTATTAATCGGCTAGCAAAGAGAAGTTAAACATACGACATGAAGTGAATTAACTAGTGCGCACGACTAGTTAAAAAAACTTCCTTTGACAATAAGTTTCTAATTAAATCATGGCTGCGCCTGGGCAGCGTTATTGTGAGAGTGAAAGTGGACGTGCTGCTACTCCCCTCATTCCCAACATGTATCAAGTACCTGCATTGAGTAATGCAAGAGTGAGATGACACATCTCAGCAAGTAAAATAATATCAAACTGTTTAACCACATAAGAACATTGTTTTACCACCACTTGATTCCACAACCTTCTTATTACGAAGGTGCAGCACGTATACAACGTACAACACACCTAGTCACCACACCTCGCAGGTAGAAACCACAATAGTAACATAGTAATGTCACACTTCATATATACCTCATGAGTGCAAATGTCTGCAAATGCAAGGATGACTTCTGCCTTCATACCTCTAAGGATATGAAGTCGCATCGTACCCCTCCTCGGGCAACGTACGATGCTAAAAAATGTACCGGTATGGTCGGACCATAAGATCACGACATAACTTCAAAATGCAAGATGGATGATGCGATGAGCATGTCATGCCTACAACACTTCATATTATATGATTCAAAAAAAATACTTCAACTTCATCCAAGACGGGAATCAACCACATATATCATTACCAAATTATGATCATCCACAATATTAGACAATTGAGAATTAATACTTCCAAACAAATAAACTTCATCATAGAATTCAATGATTAACATAATTGAAACTTATGCATACTCAATGTCAGGGAATAGGATGCAACCCAAACGGTAGCAACCACCACTGTATTTACTTGCCTTTACCGGAAGTTCGGGCAAATCCCTAAGTACGATAGGGGAGTCCACCACCTGTTTTTGACACACAACTTAGTGCACCAATTTCACATAATCAGGCTCATAAACGACGCCGCACCTACGCACAAACTCAAACCCCGCCGCGGGTTACATCTCTCCCCACACCCACCAAACTGCAGCGGCGCTGCTTAATAATTTTATAACTTTAAAATTATGACAGCAGTGGTAACAAACAAAAACTCCAGAGGCATCTACATGAAATTCCCCACAAGTTTTGTATACAATTTATAATTAAATTCCAACATCTGATTAGCCTAAAACAGTCCACAAGATGAACCCTGTAATCTGTTTTTTTGTCTTTTGGACAGCGACATACTCAGATTCAAACAGCGATATCTTTTAAAATATAATTCCAAATCAAGCGCATAAGTACTCATTGGAAAGATAAGACAAAGCCCTACATGATTATCATACTGGTTAACACTAATTACCCACGAAAAATTCCCAGAAACTGCTAATACTACTGCTGTTCACCCAACTGAAAAATCTGTTTTTTTGGACAGCAACATAACCGGATTCAAACAACGATATCTCCTAAATTATAACTCCAAATTGAGCGCATAAGTACTCGTTGGAAAGGTATGACAAAACTCTACATGATTCTCCCACTGATCCCCACTAATTGCCCACGAAAAATTCCCAGAAATCCTTACAACTACTGCTGTTCGTCCACCCACTAAATTTCTGGACAGCACCTCTACCAAATCGCATAGATAAACATGTAACCAATTGGATTGCAGCACAAATACAACAAAATGATCACGAAAATCACCTTGGGTTCCTCCTTTCCTCCTTCTTTTCTTCCTTCTTCCTCCCTCCAAACTCCCATGGAAGACTCGCACCCACACGACGGACACCAAGCGGGGAGGTTCCACCTTGATGAGGAAGAGGTGGGGGGGGCTAGGGTTGAGGGGTGGCGCTGCAATCACTTGGGGAAGTGTCACACCCGGGTTTTGGGGCACCAAGACCCAGGCGCGAACATAATCACCAGGTGTGCTGGGACCAAGTCTCACACATATGATGAATCATGGCACAGGATCGAATGTCACATCTTTACTATATAACAGGAGTTCTATACAAAATAAATAAATAATTACATTATAAGGAGACAACGGTCCAGCAACCCAAAGTTGACTGGGAGACGACGGCCTAGATCTCTCACGAACACATCACAGCATCCTCCATGCGCCTCATCCTGCGATACCTGTTCTTGACCTGTGGGGGGTGTGAGACAGCAAGAGTGAGCTCACATACATTCATTGCTCAACAAGTTGTGGGGAATAATGTGCATGAACTCGCCAAAGGCGGGAGCTCAAGTGAAGTGTAAGGCTTACCAAAGAGGATGGTTAGAGCTGAGCATTGCTTTTAAAGTTGGTCAAAATTTTATTAGCAGTTACTAAGTATAAGTAAATACCAAACCCAATTAAGTAATAGAACAAAAGTAACAACACCACCTGCGATGCAATGCATATGACAAATTGAATTTAGTTCCATAAATTAATCATGTGAGGGTCCGAGCTGCTCATGACCGTGAGCACGGCTAGTATACCAGTTTTACACTCTGCAGAGGTTGCGCATCTTTACCCACAAGTCGTGTTACCCATCTGCCAAGAGACGGCCAATCCCATACACCTCTACCGAGGAGGTGAGGCAGGGTAACACTATGAGGCCTTTACAAAGTTCCACTAGCTTCAGAAAACCCGCTACAGTTTATAGGAAGTTCCAATGCAGGAATCCCTTGCAGGACCGCCATCGCGGCAAAATCCTCTCGAGGGCCTCCCTAGCAGGAATCCCTTGCAGGACTGCCATCGCAGCAAAATCCTCCCGAGGGCCTCCCTACACTGACCACTCCCCTACTGCCCTTGCCCCTTTCGGGTAAGGTAGTCTTCCACTAGCTTTCCTAATTAATCGGCCAAGGGCGTCCCATTAAACCCTTGTGGTAGCACTGTTTTCCCGGGTGGTCGCTCCATGTTCCAATTAACATAATGATCTTATCATGAACAGTAAATAACAACTGATAACAATATTATGAATAATATGTATCTCAATGCCCAAATCCACATATAGCACTAGCAAGTACTACCCATAAAGTTTAGTGGTAAACAAGGCATAAAGATAAACAAACTAGGGTAACCTATTAGGTCCCATCAAATTAACCTATGCAGATCATTATGATTAATTAGAACATGAGTGGGTAAAAGAAGTGATCAAGGGCACAACTTGCCTGGGACTTGATATTCCAGGTAACAGGATGATCTTCAGGTGACACGTGTTCTCACTGCTAAACGTAGCAATACAAACAAGCAGTGCATAGGCAAAATTAACATCACACCAAACATGTAAACAAAATACATAATAATATTCTACACATCAAAATCAGATTCTAGGAACAGGAATCATTAATTTTGGAGTTATAGATTTTAAGTTATGAATTTCCAAAGATCCTATGTGTTTACTACAAGATTAATTAAGATAAAAATTTTAATGTGACTTTTATGTAAAAACAGTGGCACTATTTGATAGAGAATAATATTACAAAATTATAGGAACTTGAATGGTCCAATTTGGAGTTCATATGCATTTTCTATGATTTATACAAATTCTATGAATTGTTTTTATATTAAAAACTCATTTTCTAATTCATTTTCTTGATTTTATAACTCTCTGGACTGGGCCTCAATTAAACAGGAACGCAGGGGCTTAAGCGCAATAAAGCCCAAGACTCAGTCTTCCCCCGCACAGGACGGCGGGTTTAATCCTGGAAACCAGGGGGTTTCTTATGTAAAAGTCGCGAGACCGAAGGGGTGCAGGCGAGTCTCGGCCGTCCGATTTGAAGCCAGCGGCCCAGATTACATCAGCGCGTCCCCCGAACCGGTACGGAGCAGGGTCCGCACGATCCAAGATCAACGGCCAAAGTTTAATGAAACCCAGATCCGATCCCCACCATCGGATCGCCAATCTACGGTCATGGGTGGACGCGGTCGTATCGGTATCCCTGATCTAATCTTAGCCACAGGTTCGACATCCAACGGCAGGCGTGTCCTCTCCAACCTCGAGCATCCCAGGCGGCGGGGCGCGCACACCGCTCGGCACGGGCACTCCGGCGACCCCCCCACCGGCGATTCCGTGCACCAATCGACAATCTAGGCTTCGCAGGACGTATAGTAGAGCATAACGAACATGGGAGAGGGTCACATACCGTCACGGCGGCAGCACAACCACCGATTCACGCGCTCGAGCGGCTCCTCCGCGTGGCCGTCGCTCCGGCGAGCAATTCACGCCGCGCAAAGGACTCTCGGGCGCCAATTCCCCCTCCGACTGGATCCACGTACCCGGCCGAAGGTCACCGAGCACCCAAGGCCCCACCCCGAGGTCGTATACCCAGCGTCGCAATGGGAGAACCCACGGCGGCACCCGCTTTCTCACCCTTCTCTCTTCTTCTGTTTCCCAGCTAAGGATGGCGAGGGGGGGTAGCGGCTCACGTTTTTATAGCGCCCCGACAGTGAAGTCCGTACCCGCGATTCCCGGCGGCTCCACCGGCAAGGAAACGGCCGCAGCCGAGCTTGGCGGACATCCAGCGAGCGCGACCGGATTCGAAGTCCGTTGCAATACGGTGGGGAGGAAAGGTCTGACCACCCGGGCCTACCAGTCAGTGGCCAGCAATGATCGCGCGAGTGTGGGTGACGAGCGGCTGGCAGTGGGCCCGCATGGTCAGTCGCAACGGAGCACAGCGAGAAGACTGGGCTTGGGTCGTGCGGCTGACAAGGCGGTCCCGCCTGTCGGCGCCGTGGTGGGAGCTGGGCCGCGCGAGGTAAAGAAGAAGTGGTCCAGAACTGAGGCAGTCGGCCCATCTAGGTCTTCTATTCTTTTTCTTTTTATCTTTTCTCCCTATATTTCAAACTCTAGTATTTGAATTCAAATTTGTTTGTGATTTCAAACCCAGGTTAAATTCCCAAATAAAGTTCCAGTAGGAAGAATTATAAGCACTCATATATATTTTTCTTTGCATATTATTTTCCTTGTTATTTACTCATGGAAGGAATTCCTTTCTATTTTCTATTCTATGTTTTCATTTGAAATTTTGAGGTCAAGTTTAAACTATGATTCTTTATTTCAATAAAATGCATCACAACAATTTCTTCAGTATGATATGCATTTTTTTCTTTATTTATTTATTGGTTATTTGACTATTATTATCTGATTTATGAAAAGAAAAGGAAACTAATAAATTTTCAAAGGTTTCAAAAGAAAAATTCCCAAAACACTAACCTGAATGTATTTATTTATTTATATCATTATTTTTTCTAATGTAAAATTTGGGCATTACAAATCCTACCCCCCTTAACAAAAATCTCGTCCTCGAGATTTGTAAGGAAAGGGGTGTATACTCATATTGTTCTCGGAACATATGCACAATCAAAGAAATCTCGGCATGATGCATAATTCTTTCACAAAACATAGGGTCAATAGACCTTATTATTACCACCAAAATAGTAAAATACTACTAATAGCTAAACTAATATTTAGGTCTTACAAATAGTGAAATATATATATCTGTATCTATATTTATGTTTATCTCTATTCTTGTTGCTCGTTGACTTCTTCCTCGACTACTTCATCTTCAACTGGCTCTTCTTCTTGAATTTCAAGTTCACCTGGTTCAACCTCTACTTCTGCATGATGGGCATGTCCCCGGTTGATAGATAGGGGCTGACTCTTTCCTGCTGAGGCTTGTCCTTGCTTCATCGGAGCCGGTGTAGTGTAGGCAGCTCTGTTGGGACAGTAGTTGGCGTAGTGTCCCGGTTGTCCACACTTGAAGCATGCCCGGTTGGTGGTTGTGTTAGGAGCAACGGGTCCTGCTGGAGTGCTTGCTTTTGGAGGAGCAGTTGGTGCCTGTTGAGTTTGTTGTCCGGAACTGCCACTGGCTGGTGTACTTGGAGTGGTAGTATAGCGAGGACGGGAACTACTTCCAGCCTGCCCTTGGTTAGCAGCCTTTCTTTTCTCTCCAAATATACTCCTCTTATTTTCTACAGCAATAGCTTTGTCAAGTAGCCTTTGGAAGGATGGGAATGTGTGTGATACCAGTTGATATTGCAAGGGTCCAATTAACCCGTCCAGAAAAAGCTCCTGCTTTTGCTCATCGTCCTCAACATCTTTAGGAGCATATCGAGATAACTGGATGAATTTGTCCCTATATTCACTCACAGACATACTTCCTTGCTTGAGGGATAGAAACTCCTTTCTCTTAATCTTCATGAGTCCAGCAGGAATATGGTAATTCCTGAATTGTGTGGAGAATTCTGCCCAGGTAATTGTATCGACAGCAGCATGAGCAGCGCAGTACGCATCCCACCAATCTGCAGCAGGACCAGCAAGACGACCTGATGCGTAGAGTACTTTCTCTCGGTCCGAGCACTGAGCTATGTTGAGCATCTTCTCTATAGACTTTAGCCAGTCATCAGCTTGCAGTGGATCCGTGGAGTTGGAGAAGGTTGGTGGTTTGTGGCTCATGAATTCCCGATGCTTATCTCGGGGTGGAACTGGTGGTGGAGGTGGAGGCAATGGCACCTGTTGCTGTTGCTGCTGTTGTTGAAGTTGTTGTTGCAGCTGCTGTTGTTGCACCCTTCTCTCCTGGCGTATCTCTTCCCGCTCTTGGTGCATTTCCCGACGTGCATCCTCTCTTTCCTGGCGCATTTCCTGGCGTTCTTGCTGCATTTGGGCGCGCATATCTGCCATAGTGTCAGCCATTTGCTGCATCATCCTCATTTGAGCTGCAATTAGTGGATCGACTCCGCCTGGTGGAGGATTAGGAGGATTCATCTCTGCTGGCTGTGGTTGGGGTTGTCGATATATCCACCGAGTGTGTCGATTAGGAGGTAAATCAATTCCACCACCTCGCCTGGTATTGACCATCTGAGTTAGATACATATGGTAAGATAGTTTTGCAAGGGAATCATTTGGTAGGCAGAATGAATAAGCTAATAGTTGGTTATGTACTGAAACTTTCTTTGGCAGGGCTTGACCAGATGTTTTTATGTCAAGACTAGGGTAACTAGTTGTACGAGGTGAATGTCCAAAGGTAAGATAGAATCTGTCAAGATGAGATAGATACGGAATACTATATATATATTTTATTTTTTTTAAGGGAGAATAATCTAGATTGTCTAGTTATCTTACAAATACTATCCTTTATGCCTAGATGTATATGTAAATGTAATTATGGACATTGATCCACAACCCATCACACTCAAACAAAGATCCAAATCAGGCATGTATCATAAGGACAAACATTCAAGTTCATAGATATCTATATAAAAGAAAATAATTTTGTTTTTTTTGTTCCTAAAGGTGGGTCTCCTATTCCTAAGGTCACTTTAGGCACAGGATTTCAAAGTATGAGATCCACATTTGTCTTTAGAGAGAAAAGGTAAGAATAATCAGAGTAAAGCGGAAATAGATGAGAAAAGATTAAGATAAGTTTAAAAACGAATTAGAGTAGCAAAGGTAAGTAGATAAGGGTTATCCATTTCTATCTAGGTTTCATCTTACAGTCAACCTTCCTCTGATACCACTTCTGTCACACCCGGGGTTTTGGGGCACCAAGACCCAGGCGCGAACATAATCACCAGGTGTGCTGGGACCAAGTCTCACACATATGATGAATCATGGCACAGGATCGAATGTCACATCTTTACTATATAACAGGAGTTCTATACAAAATAAATAAATAATTACATTATAAGGAGACAACGGTCCAGCAACCCAAAGTTGACTGGGAGACGACGGCCTAGATCTCTCACGAACACATCACAGCATCATCCATGCGCCTCATCCTGCGGTACCTGTTCTTGACCTGTGGGGGGGTGTGAGACAGCAAGAGTGAGCTCACATACGTTCATCGCTCAACAAGTTGTGGGGAATAATGTGCATGAACTCGCCAAAGGCGGGAGCTCAAGTGAAGTGTAAGGCTTACCAAAGAGGATGGTTAGAGCTGAGCATTGCTTTTAAAGTTGGTCAAAATTTTATTAGCAGTTACTAAGTATAAGTAAATACCAAACCCAATTAAGTAATAGAACAAAAGTAACAACACCACCTACGATGCAATGCATATGACAAATTGAATTTAGTTCCATAAATTAATCATGTGAGGGTCCGAGCTGCTCATGACCGTGAGCATGGCTAGTATACCAGTTTTACACTCTGCAGAGGTTGCGCATCTTTACCCACAAGTCGTGTTATCCATCTGCCAAGAGACGGCCAATCCCATACACCTCTACCGAGGAGGTGAGGCAGGGTAACACTACGAGGCCTTTACAAAGTTCCACTAGCTTCAGAAAACCCGCTACAGTTTATAGGAAGTTCCAATGCAGGAATCCCTTGCAGGACCGCCATCGCGGCAAAATCCTCCCGAGGGCCTCCCTAGCAGGAATCCCTTGCAGGACTGCCATCGCAGCAAAATCCTCCTGAGGGCCTCCCTACACTGACCACTCCCCTACTGCCCTTGCCCCTTTCGGGTAAGGTAGTCTTCCACTAGCTTTCCTAATTAATCGGCCAAGGGCGTCCCATTAAACCCTTGTGGTAGCACTGTTTTTCCGGGTGGTCGCTCCATGTTCCAATTAACATAATGATCTTATCATGAACAGTAAATAACAACTAATAATAAAAGTATGAATAATATGTATCTCAATGCCCAAATCCACATATAGCACTAGCAAGTACTACCCATAAAGTTTATTGGTAAACAAGGCATAAAGATAGACAAACTAGGGTAACCTATTAGGTCCCATCAAATTAACCTATGCAGATCATTATGATTAATTAGAACATGAGTGGGTAAAAGAAGTGATCAAGGGCACAACTTGCCTGGGACTTGATATTCCAGGTACCAGGATGATCTTCAGGTGACACGTGTTCTCACTTCTAAATGTAGCAATACAAACAAGCAGTGCATAGGCAAAATTAACATCACACCAAACATGTAAACAAAATACATAATAATATTCTACACATCAAAATCAGATTCTAGGAACAGGAATCATTAATTTTGGAGTTATAGATTTTAAGTTATGAATTTCCAAAGATCCTATGTGTTTAGTACAAGATTGATTAAGATAAAAATTTTAATGTGACTTTTATGTAAAAACAGTGGCACTATTTGATAGAGAATAATATTACAAAATTATAGGAACTTGAATGGTCCAATTTGGAGTTCATATGCATTTTCTATGATTTATACAAATTCTATGAATTGTTTTTATATTAAAAACTCATTTTCTAATTCATTTTCTTGATTTTATAACTCTCTGGACTGGGCCTCAATTAAACAGGAACGCAGGGGCTTAAGCGCAATAAAGCCCAAGACTCAGTCTTCCCCCGCACAGGACGACGGGTTTAATCCTGGAAACCAGGGGGTTTCTTATGTAAAAGTCGCGAGACCGAAGGGGTGCAGGCGAGTCTCGGCCGTCCGATTTGAAGCCGGTGGCCCAGATTACATCAGCGCGTCCCCCGAACCGGTATGGAGCAGGGTCCGCATGATCCAAGATCAACGGCCAAAGTTTAATGAAACCCAGATCCGATCCCCACCATCGGATCGCCAATCTACGGTCATGGGTGGACGCGGTTGAATCGGTATCCCTGATCTAATCTTAGCCACAGGTTCGACATCCAACGGCAGGCGTGTCCTCTCCAACCTCGAGCATCCCAGGCGGCGGGGCGCGCACACCGCGCGGCACGGGCACTCTGGCGAACCCCCCCACTGGTGATTCCGTGCGCCAATCGACAATCTAGGCTTCGCAGGACGTATAGTAGAGCATAACGAACATGGGAGAGGGTCACATACCGTCACGGCGGCAGCACAGCCACCGATTCACGCGCTCGAGCGGCTCCTCCGCGTGGCCGTCGCTCCGGCGAGCAATTCATGCCGCGCAAAGGACTCTCGGGCGCCAATTCCCCCTCCGACTGGATCCACGTACCCGGCCGAAGGTCACCGAGCACCCAAGGCCCCACCCCGAGGTCGTATACCCGGCATCGCAATGGGAGACCCCACGGCGGCACCCGCTTTCTCACCCTTCTCTCTTCTTCTGTTTCCCAGCTAAGGATGGCGAGGGGGGGGTAGCGGCTCATGTTTTTATAGCGCCCCGACAGTGAAGTCCGTACCCGCGATTCCCGGCGGCTCCACCGGCAAGGAAACGGCCGCAGCCGAGCTTGGCGGACATCCAGCGAGCGCGACCGGATTCGGAGTCCGTTGCAATACGGTGGGGAGGAAAGGTCTGACCACCCGGGCCTACCAGTCAGTGGCCAGCAACGATCGCGCGAGTGTGGGTGACGAGCGGCTGGCAGTGGGCCCGCATGGTCAGTCGCAACGGAGCACAGCGAGAAGACTGGGCTTGGGTCGTGCGGATGACAAGGCGGTCCCGCCTGTCGGCGCCGTGGTGGGAGCTGGGCCGCGTGAGGTAAAGAAGAAGTGGGCCAGAACTGAGGCAGTCGGCCCATCTAGGTCTTCTATTCTTTTTCTTTTTATCTTTTCTCCCTATATTTCAAACTCTAGTATTTGAATTCA
The DNA here is from genome assembly GCA_029449295.1 of Zea luxurians. Taxonomy (NCBI): domain Eukaryota; kingdom Viridiplantae; phylum Streptophyta; class Magnoliopsida; order Poales; family Poaceae; genus Zea; species Zea luxurians. Next base: position 30,146,671 of record JAOPSE010000024.1, on the reverse strand, counting down.
AATTTGTTTGTGATTTCAAACCCAGGTTAAATTCCCAAATAAAGTTCCAGTAGGAAGAATTATAAGCACTCATATATATTTTTCTTTGCATATTATTTTCCTTGTTATTTACTCATGGAAGGAATTCCTTTCTATTTTCTATTCTATGTTTTCTTTTGAAATTTTGAGGTCAAGTTTAAACTATGATTCTTTATTTCAATAAAATGCATCACAACAATTTCTTCAGTATGATATGCATTTTTTTCTTTATTTATTTATTGGTTATTTGACTATTATTATCTGATTTATGAAAAGAAAAGGAAACTAATAAATTTTCAAAGGTTTCAAAAGAAAAATTCCCAAAACACTAACCTGAATGTATTTATTTATTTATATCATTATTTTTTCTAATGTAAAATTTGGGCATTACAGGAAGAAGGAGAGGGATTGGGGCGGCTGCAAGAGTGGAAGAGAGAGGGGAGGGGCGGCCAAAGGGGTGGGGGAGTGAGAGGGAGGGGGCGGCTAGGGTTAAGGGCGGGAAACTAATGGGCTTCCCACCGCCGGATCGAGATCCATGGCCCAAACTCGCTCTCACGTCTGCTCCCGACCCCAGCGCACAAATCCAACAAGTTTTCTACTGTTTTATTGGTGAATGCTTCCTAAAAAACTCCAACCCCAACTACACAGATCACGAAAGAAAAGGAAAAATACATTTAACTTCTTTTCAGAAAATTTGGTATCACACATAGTGATTGCTCTGCTAAGGGTGGGGTTGACAAGGTTCATTCGATTTGGTTTCGTTAGTCACCCCCTTAGGGAGGAGTACTGTGTGTGTACGACTGGTGAAACCATCCGAAGGCTACACAATAGGAGAATCTTTGTAAAGGCTACATAGTGAAACCTTGCCGACTCACCTTGGTAGTGTTTGAGGGTTCGATCGACCCAAGGCAAATAGGGATCACGACTCGTTGGTAAAGTGTGCAACCTCTACAAAGGGTTAGAAACTAGTATATTAGTCACGCTCACGGTTAAGAGCAGCCTTGGTCTTCTCTTTGATTAGAGATACTCTAGATACATTTATGTTGATGGTTTAATGATAATGGCTATACTTATGATTTCTAGTACTTTCATCTCTAAGGAGGTGCTTTTTGAGATATCAACTTGGGTTCTATGATAAAACTTGGCTTCTACTAATGATAAATATTTGACCAACTAAAAGCAACTACTTTGAGCTTAACCCCATATACGGCTAGTCCACTTCAACCAAATGAGACATTTGCTGAGTACGTTGATGTGTACTCACCCTTGCTTAAACACCAAACACCAGGTTGTCCACATTGTAGCCATTTTTTAGGAGAAGATGTAGGCACACAGAGGATTTTTAGGAGTTTCAGGACTTCGAGGAGTTCTAAACTAGATTAGTGGTGAACCCCCAGTTAGCTCCCCGCGAAGGCCTTGTCTTTACTATGTTTTGTTTAACACTTTGATTTCTGTTGAAGTTAATGACTATGTGGATGTTTTGGACATCATGATACAATAAAGTAATACTTCTTTGCGCTATTATTTGAGCATTGTGTGATGATGTCCAATTATGTAATCACTGTGTACGTGAATTTCTGATCCTGGCATGTACATGGTTCACATTCGGTTTGTCTTCCAAAACCGGGTGTGACATAAGTGGTATCAAAGTCGTGCTGACTATAGAACCACTAACCTAGAGTAGAATGACGTTCTAAGGATTATGGACCCTTATTCTCACCATGACCTTTGGTGTCACTTCAAAAGTCGATCATCTCGACCAACCCTATGCTTCACTATTGTATATATTACACCTTGCTAAACTTTTATTTGATTTTATCTTCTATTCTATTTATGGTTTACTTGCTGGTCCTATTCACTCTATTCTTATCCTTATTCTTATGGTGTCTTTTGTAGATGGCTCGCCTTAGCTACATTGCTTGTAAGTAAGTGATTCCTTTCCTGCCTTCTCGTCTTGCGAAGCGCCGGCTTCTCTGCATAGTGACTAGTCAGAGTCACCTGAAGAGGCTGCACCACCGCCTACGCGAGGAGAAGGAACGCCGGCATCGAGAGAGGGAGTAACAGGACTCTTCCTCCCCACCTCAGTAGAAGGTAGAGTCTATGAGGCGTCCCTCCCCTATACCCCAGCTGGAGGCACCCCCTGCACCACCACAAGGCATCTCAGCTGCTGGAGGAGCTACAAGAGAAGATCCCGATGGAGTCGACGACTGTGGAAACTCATACCACAGTACCAAGCTTTTCGAGGAGCAGGAGTTGGAAGGATGGTTTGCCTGACCCATCACCCACGATGCTGCTCGTGGTTGTCTCTTTCACGACGCACTCGACACCCTGTTGCGTCGGGCTTTAGACTGACACATCTGGTCGATCGAGTATTATTGTGTAGTTGAAAGGGAATTAGGCTTACACCTATTTCCAAATTGATTTTGGTGGTTGAATTGCCCAACACAAATAATTGGACTAACTAGTTTGCTCTAGTCTATAAGTTCTACAGGTGCCAAAGGTTCACAATAAGTCAATAAAAAGACCAAGAATGGGTTCAAACAAAGAGAGCAAGGGACAACCGAAGTGTGCCCTGATCTGGCGCACCGGACTGTCCGGTGTGCCACTGGACAGTGTCCGGTGCACCAGGGGACTCCAAGCTGAACTCTTCACCTTCGGGAAATCTCAGAGGCGCTTCGCTATAATTCACCGGACTGTCCGGTGCCCCAGGGGAGAGCGACTCTGAACTCTCCAGCTTCGGGAATCCGCTCCGCTAAAATTCACCGGACTGTCCGGTGTAACACGGGACTGTCCGGTGAGCCAGCGGAGCAACGGCTACTTCGCGCGCAACAACTTACAAGAGCTCTAGCATTCAATTCTAGACACACAAAAGAGATCAAATCCTCTCCCAATTCCACACAAAGCTTTAGTGATTAGAGAGAGTGATTACTGTGTTCATTTGAGCTCTTGCGCTTGGATTGCTTCTTTTTCTCATTCTTTCTTGCGATCATCTCAATTGTAATCAAGGCAAGAGACACCAATTGTGTGGTGGTCCTTGCGGGGAAGTTTGTTCCCGTTTGATTGAGAAGAGAAGCTCACTCGGTCCGAGGGACCGTTTGAGAGAGGGAAAGGGTTGAAAGAGACCCGGTCTTTGTGACCACCTCAACGGGGAGTAGGTTTGCGAGAACCGAACCTCGGTAAAACAAATCCTCGTGTCTCACTTCTTATTCGCTTGCGATTTGTTTTTACACCCTCTCTCGGACTCGATTATATTTCTAACGCTAACCCGGCTTGTAGTTGTGATTAACTTTGTAAATTTCAGTTTCGCCCTATTCACCCCCCCTCTAGGCGACTTTCAATTGGTATCAGAGCCCGGTGCTTCATTAGAGCCTAGCCGCTCGAAGTGATGTCGGGAGATCACGCCAAGAGGGAGATGGAGACCGGCTACAAGCCCGCTACAAGCCACGAGAAAGCTTCATCGGAAGAGTCCCGCAATAAAGGGAAGGGGAAGGAGAAGAAATCTTCTTCCCACACGTCGCATTGGAGAGGCAACAAGCACAAGAAGATGAGGAAAGTGGTCTACTACGAGACCGACTCTTCATCACCATCGACCTCCGGCTCCGATGCGCCGTCCGTAACTTCTAAGCGCCATGAGCGTAAGAAGTATAGTAAGATCCCCCTACGCTACCCCCGTATTTCAAAGCGTACTCCTTTTTGCTCTCCGTTCCATTAGGAAAACCACCGGTTTTTGACGGTGAAGACTATAATATGTGGAGTGACAAAATGAGGCATCATCTAACCTCACTCCACACAAGCATTTGGAATGTTGTTGAGTTTGGTGTATAGGTACCATCCGTAGGGGATGAAGACTACGACTCGGACGAAGTGGCCCAAATCCACCACGTTAACTCCCAAGCAACCACTATACTCCTCGCCTCTCTAAGTCGAGAGGAGTATAATAAGGTGCAAGGGTTAAAAAGTGCGAAGGAAATTTGAGACGTACTCAAGACCGCGCACGAAGGAGACGAGGTGACCAAAATCACCAAGCGGGAGACGATCGAGGGGGAGCTCGGTCTGTTTCGACTCAACCAAGGCGAGGACCCTCAAGCCATGTACAACCGCTTGAAGACCTTGGTGAACCAAGTGCGCAACCTCGGGAGCACTAAATGGGATGACCATGAGATGGTCAAGGTTATTCTAAGATCTCTCGTTTTTCATAACCCTACGCAAGTTCAATTAATTCGAGGAAATCCTAGATATACACAAATGACTCCCGAGGAAGTAATAGGTAATTTTGTGAGCTTTGAGTTGATGATCAAAGGCTCAAAGAAGATCATCGAGCTAGATGGCCCCTCCGCGCCCGAAGCACAACCGGTTGCATTCAAGGCAATGGAGGAAAAGAAAGAGGAGTCTACATCAAGTAGACAACCCATTGATGCCTCCAAGCTCGACAATGAGCAGATGGCTTTAATCATCAAAAGCTTTCGCCAAATCCTCAAGCAACGAAAGGGGAAGGACTACAAGTCACGCTCCAAGAAAGTTTGCTACAAATGTGGTAAGCCCGGTCACTTTATTGCTAAATGTCCATTATCAAGTGATAGTGACAGGGACAACGACAAGAAGGGGAGAAGAAAGGAGAAGAAGAGGTACTACAAGAGGAAGGGCGGCGATGCCCATGTTTGCCGGGAGTGGGACTCCGACGAGAGCTCCACCGACTCCTCCTCCGATGAGGACGCCACCAACATCGCTGTCACCAAGGGACTTCTCTTCCCCAACGTCGGCCACAAGTGCCTCATGGCAAAGGACGGCAAAAAGAAGAAGGTTAAATCCAAATCCTCCACTAAATATGAGTCCTCTAGTGATGATAATGCTAGTGATGAGGAAAAAAATTTGCGTACCCTTTTTGACAACCTAAACATGCAACAAAAAGAAAAATTAAATGAATTAATTAGTGCCATCCATGAAAAGGATGAACTCTTGGACACCCAAGAGGACTTCCTAATCAAGGAAAACAAAAAGCATGTTAAGGTTAAAAATGCCTACGCTCTAGAAGTTGAAAAATGTGAAAAATTAACTAGTGAGCTAAGCACGTGTCATGATTTGATTGCCAACCTTAGAAATGAAAATGCTAGATTAATTGCTAAGGTTGATTCTAATGTTTATGATGATTCAATTTCCAATCTTAGAGATGATAATGCTAATTTGCTTGCTAAGATTGAAAAATTGAATGATTCTCTTGCTAGCCTTAAACATGAAAATGAAAAATTAATTGCTAAGGCTAAAGATTTTGATGTTTGCAATGTTACTATTTCTAACCTTAGAAGTGAAAATGATATATTACATGCTAAGGTTGTAGAATTAAAATCTTGCAAACCCTCTACATGTACTGTTGAGCATGTTTCCATTTGCACTAGATGTAGAGATGTTGATATTGATGCTATTCATGATCACATGGCTTTAATTAAACAACAAAATGATCATATAGCAAAATTAAATGCTAAAATTGCCGAGCATGACTTAGAAAATGAAAAATTTAAATTTGCTAGAAGCATGCTCTATAGTGGGAGACGCCCTGGCATCAAGGATGGCAATGGCTTTCAAAAGGGGGACAATGTCAAACTTAGTGCCCCTCCTAAAAGATTGTCTAACTTTGTTAAGGGCAAGGCTCCCATGCCTCAGGATAACGAGGGTTACATTTTGTATCCTGCCGGTTATCCCGAGAGCAAAATTAGGAGAATTCATTCTAGTAAGTCTCACTCTGGCCAAAATCATGCTTTTATGTATAAGGGTGAGACATCTAGCTCTAGGCAACCAACCTGTGCTAAGTTGCCTAAGAAGAAAACTCCCAATGCATCAAATAATCATGACATTTCATTCAAAACTTTTGATGCAACTTATGTTTTAACTAACAAATCCAGCAAGGTAGTTGCCAAGTTTGTTGGGGGCAAACACAAAGGATCAAAGAATTGTGTTTGGGTGCCCAAAGTTCTTGTGTCTAATGCCAAAGGACCCAAAACCGTTTGGGTACCTAAAGTCAAGAACTAAATTTGTTTTGTAGGTTTATGCATTCGGGGGCTCAAGTTGGATCATCGATAGCGGGTGCACAAACCACATGACAGGGGAGAAGAAGATGTTCTCCTCCTACGAGAAAAAACCAAGATCCCCAATGAGCTATCACATTCGGGGATGGAAACCAAGGTTTGGTCAAAGGTTTGGGTAAAATAGCTATATCTCCTGACCATTCCATTTCCAATGTTTTTCTTGTTGATTCATTAGATTACAATTTGCTTTCCGTTTCCCAATTATGTCAAATGGGCTACAACTGTCTATTTACTGATGTTGGTGTCACTGTCTTTAGAAGAAGTGATGATTCAATAGCATTTAAGGGAGTGTTAGAGGGTCAGCCATACTTGGTAGATTTTGATAGAGCTGAACTCGACACTTGCTTAATTGCTAAGACTAACATGGGTTGGCTCTGGCATCGCCGACTAGCCCATGTTGGAATGAAGAATCTTCATAAGCTTCTAAAGGGAGAGCACATTTTAGGATTAACAAAAGTTCATTTTGAGAAAGACAGGATTTGTAGCGCATGCCAAGCAGGGAAGCAAGTTGGTGTCCATCATACGCATAAGAACATCATGACGACTGACAGGCCACTGGAGCTCCTACACATGGATCTATTCGGCCTGATTGCTTACATAAGCATCGGCGGGAGTAAGTACTGTCTAGTTATTGTCGATGATTATTCTTGCTTCACTGGGGTGTTCTTTTTGCAGGAAAAATCTCATACCCAAGAGACCTTAAAGGGATTCTTGAGACGAGCTCAAAATGAGTTCGGCTTAGGGATCAAGAAAATAAGAAGCGATAACGGGACGGAGTTCAAGAACTCTCAAATCGAAGGCTTCCTTGAGGAGGAGGGCATCAAGCATGAGTTCTCTTCTCCCTACACACCACAACAAAATGGTGTAGTGGAGAGGAAGAATAGAACTCTATTGGATATGGCAAGGACCATGCTTGATGAGTACAAGACTTCGGATCGGTTTTGGGCCGAGGCGGTCAACACCGCCTGTTACTCCATCAACCGATTGTATCTACACCGAATCCTCAAGAAGACATCGTATGAACTCCGAACCGGTAAAAAGCCCAATATTTCAAATTTTAGAGTCTTTGGTAGCAAATGCTTTATTCTTGTTAAAAGAGGTAGAAAATCAAAATTTGCTCCTAAGACTGTAGAAGGCTTTTTACTAGGATATGATTCAAACACAAGGGTGTATAGAGTCTTTAACAAGTCCTCAGGACTAGTTGAAGTTTCTTGTGACGTTGTGTTTGATGAGACTAACGGCTCTCAAGTAGAGCAAGTTGATCTTGATGAGATAGGTGACGAAGAGGCTCCGTGCATCGCGCTAAGGAACATGTCCATTGGGGATGTGTGTCCTAAGGAATCCGAAGAGCCTCCAAAAGCACAAGATCAACCATCCTCCTCCACGCAAGCATCTCCAACAACTCCAAATGAGGATGAGGCTCAAGTTGATGAAGGAGAAGATCAAAGAGATGAGCCAACTCAAGATGACGGCAATGACCAAGGGGGAGATGCAAATGATCAAGACAAGGAGGATGAAGAACCAAGACCGCCACACCCAAGAGTCCACCAAGCAATTCAACGAGATCACCCCGTCGACACCATCCTCGGCGACATTCATAAGGGGGTAACCACTAGATCTCGTGTTGCACATTTTTGTGAGCATTACTCTTTTGTTTCCTCTATTGAGCCACATAGGGTAGAGGAAGCACTTCAAGATTCGGATTGGGTGGTGGCGATGCAAGAGGAGCTCAACAACTTCACTAGGAACGAGGTATGGCATTTAGTTCCACGTCCTAACCAAAATGTTGTAGGAACCAAGTGGGTGTTCTGCAACAAGCAAGATGAGCATAGTGTGGTGACAAGGAACAAAGCCCGACTTGTGGCTAAGGGATACTCCCAAGTCGAAGGTTTGGATTTTTGTGAAACCTATGCACCCGTAGCTAGGCTTGAGTCCATTCGTATATTATTAGCCTATGCTACTTACCATGGCTTCAAGCTTTACCAAATGACGTGAAGAGTGCCTTCCTCAATGGACCAATCAAGGAAGAGGTCTATGTTGAGCAACCTCCCGGCTTTGAAGACAGTGAGTATCCTAACCATGTCTATAGGCTCTCTAAGGCGCTTTATGGGCTCAAGCAAGCCCCAAGAGCATGGTATGAATGCCTAAGAGATTTCCTTATTGCTAATGGTTTTAAAGTCAGAAAGGCCGATCCTACTTTATTTACTAAAACTCTTGCAAATGATTTGTTTGTATGGCAAATTTATGTTGATGATATTATATTTGGGTCTACTAACGAATCTACATGTGAGGAATTTAGTAGGATCATGACACAAAAATTCGAGATGTCAATGATGGGGGAGTTGAAGTATTTCTTAGGATTTCAAGTGAAGCAACTCCAAGAGGGCACCTTCATTAGCCAAACAAAGTATACTCAAGACATTCTAAACAAGTTTGGGATGAAGGATGCCAAGCCCATCAAGACACCCATGGGAACCAATGGGCATCTCGACCTCGACACGGAAGGTAAATCCGTAGATCAAAAGGTATACCGGTCGATGATAGGTTCATTACTCTATTTATGTGCATCTCGACCGGACATTATGCTTTCCGTATGCATGTGTGCAAGATTCCAAGCCGACCCTAAGGAAGCTCACCTTACGGCCGTAAAACGAATCTTGAGATATTTGGCTTATACTCCTAAGTTTGGGCTTTGATATCCTAGGGGATCCACATTTGATTTAATTGGTTATTCGGATGCCGATTGGGTAGGGTGTAAAATTAATAGAAAGAGCACATCGGGGACTTGCTAGTTCTTGGGAAGATCCTTGGTGTCTTGGGCTTCAAAGAAGCAAAATTCCGTAGCTCTTTCTACCACCGAAGCCGAGTATATTGCCGCAGGCCATTGTTGCGCGCAATTGCTTTGGATGAGGCAAACCCTTAGGGACTATGGTTACAAATTAACCAAAGTTCATCTTCTATGTGATAATGAGAGTGCAATCCGCATGGCGGATAACCCCGTTGAACATAGCCGCACTAAACACATAGCCATTCAATATCACTTCTTAAGGGATCACCAACAAAAGGGAGATATCGAGATTGCATATATTAACACTAAAGATCAATTAGTCGATATCTTTACCAAGCCACTAGATGAACAAACTTTTAACAAACATAGGCATGAGCTAAATATTCTTGATTCTAGGAATTTCTTTTGATGTCTTGGACACATAGCTCATAAATAAACATTTGATCATATCTCTTTTATATATGCTATGACTAATGTGTTTTCAAGTGAATTTCAAACCAAGTCATAGGTGTATTGAAAGGGAATTGGAGTCTTCGGTGAATACAAAGGCTTCCACTCCATAACTCATCCTTCGTCGTCGCTCCGAGCAACTCTCCATCTTTGGTATAATCTTCACTCATATGTTATTTACCGAAGGGGGAGAAAGTAGCAAAAGGGCTTATATTTCACTCAAAGTATCCGTTTTTGGCGATTCATGCCAAAGGGGGAGAAAGTATTAGCCCAAAGCAAAAGGACCGCACCACCACCTAATTTTAAAACTTATGATTTTCAAATTGGTATCTCATTGTGTTCAAAAGGGGGAGAAAGTAGTATTTCAAAAATTATGTCTTAAAACCCTCTTGAACACTAAGAGGAAGATTTTATTGAGGGGGAGTTTTGTTTAGTCAAAGGAAAAGCATTTGAAACAGGAGAAATTTTCAAATCTTAAATGCTTCTCAAAAATCTTATTCATTTACCTTTGACTAGTTGCAAAATCTCTTTGAAAAGATTTTACAAAAGAATTTGCAAAAACAAAACATGTGGTGCAAGCGTGGTCCAAAATGTTAAAAATAAAAGAAACAATCCATGCATATCTTATGAATTTCTATTGGCTCAATTCTAAGTAACCTTTGCACTTACAATTATGCAAACTAGTTCAATTATGCACTTCTATACTTGCTTTGGTTTGTGTTGGCATCAGTCACCAAAAAGGGGGAGATTGAAAGGGAATTAGGCTTACACCTATTTCCTAATTGATTTTGGTGGTTGAATTGCCCAACACAAATAATTGGACTAACTAGTTTGCTCTAGTCTATAAGTTCTACAGGTGCCAAAGGTTCACAATAAGTCAATAAAAAGACCAAGAATGGGTTCAAACAAAGAGAGCAAGGGACAACCAAAGTGTGCCCTGGTCTGGCGTACCGGACAGTGTCTGGTGCACCAGGGGACTCCAAGCTGAACTCTTCACCTTCAGGAAATCTCAGAGGCGCTTCGCTATAATTCACCAGACTGTCCGATGCACCATCGGACAGTGTCCAGTGCCCCAGGGGAGAGCGACTCTGAACTCGCCAGCTTCGGGAATCCGCTCTGCTAAAATTCACCGGACTGTCCGGTGTAACACTGGACTGTCCGGTGAGCCAGCGGAGCAACGTCTACTTCGTGCGCAACGGTCGACTGCAACGCATTAAATGCGCGCCAGCGCGCGCAGAGGAGCAGAGCACGCGCGGGTGGCACATCGGACAGCCTACAGGGCCTGTCCGGTGCACCACCGGACAGCCAGGCGTGCCCACAAGACAGAGCTCCAACGGTTGGAACCCTTCGGCCTGGTGACGTGGCTGGTGCACCGGACTGTCCAGTGCGCCATGCGACAGAAGCCTTCACCAAACAGCTAGTTTGGTGGTTGGGGTTATAAATACCCCCAACCACCCCACATTCAAGTCATCCAAGTTTTCGCCTTCCAACTACTTACAAGAGCTCTAGCATTCAATTCTAGACACACAAAAGAGATCAAATCCTCTCCCAATTCCACACAAAGCTTTAGTGATTAGAGAGAGTGATTGTTGTGTTCATTTGAGCTCTTGCGCTTGGATTGCTTCTTTTTCTCATTCTTTCTTGCGATCATCTCAATTGTAATCAAGGCAAGAGACACCAATTGTGTGGTGGTCCTTGCGGGGAAGTTTGTTCCTGTTTGATTGAGAAGAGAAGCTCACTCGGTCCGAGGGACCGTTTGAGAGAGGGAAAGGGTTGAAAGAGACCCGGTCTTTGTGACCACCTCAACAGGGAGTAGGTTTGCGAGAACCGAACCTCGGTAAAACAAATCCTCGTGTCTCACTTCTTATTCGCTTGCGATTTGTTTTTACACCCTCTCTCAGACTCGATTATATTTCTAATGCTAACCCGGCTTGTAGTTGTGATTAACTTTGTAAATTTCAGTTTCGCCCTATTCACCCCCCTCTAGGCGACTTTTAGTAGTCTACCATCACAGTCGTGGGAAGTACCCGGACCGCTGGGAGGTTACTTGTCTGGTACGCCGTTTGGAGGACTATCTCTAGGGTGCAGAGGCTTGCTCAAAGCACTATGTTATCTCTGAGAGGAACACTGTTGAGGCAGCCATGCAGGATGTTGCACGGTGTGCGCTCTCGCAGTATTGCTCTTCATTTGGTGGGATGGCTGATGGCCTTAACCTCAGATATTACCCCTGTCGTTTGACCAGCAATATGGGGGGTGTGATTATCTCACATGTTGCTGAAGGCAATCCTAGGTTGAGCAGCACGGTCAACCTAGTCTTTGTGCTCAACACTGAGCTGAACCATGCACTTAACAAGCTGAGTAGGGCTCGTGCTAAGATCTCAGAGTTGCGTGCTGAGCGTGCGGAGCACCGTCACCAGGAGGATGGTTCTCCCACCCCAATTGGGACTCAGCACCCGTACCGCTCACCGCCACGTGGACACCATGTTTATGGCACCCCCGAAAGTAGGACCAATATAGATCTGGATCCTTAGATCGTTAGTGTTAGAGTTTGTAATAAATTCTTAAGTCAAGTGTCTCAGTCTTAATAAGTTAGGATAGTTAGCTTATACTTTGTTTTCATGCTTGTCATGGTGAACCTATATTGGATTTGGATCTTTGTAATGACTGTCACCAAAATGTGGGTGTCCCTTGTAGTTTGGTTTAGCTAATAATGTTAATAAAGTTAGTTATTTAGTTGGGAAACCTTTTACTTCTACTTTCCTCTTTATCTCAGAAGATGTGTTTGGCTGTGTTGAGAATCAGTGAAGATGGTTGTTCATTCAATGTTATGAAGAACTCTATATGCCTTTTCTTATGCTGAAAGGTTACAAGATCAATTCTGATGTGTGAATGCCTTCTATAGATGTCTGACAATAGGTGCCAAGGAGAGAGGCATGCTCAGTAGGAGCAGCATGCCCCGCAGGATGAGGCACCCCAGCCGATGCCTCCCCCGCCTCCCCCGATGATAGTGGAGCAAATGTTCTTCTTGCAGACCCAGACAGTGCAACCTATCGGGCAGACTTTGGCAGCCATGCAACAAGCGCAACAAAAACTTCAGCCACAACCACAGTTTTGTATGGTCCTCGTCTGCTAAGGGGAGCAGCCCAGTCGTGGTGGTATTCATATCTCGCCACCCATGCCGACCCTAAAGCTATCACATGGGAAGAATTCAAAGACAATTTCCGTCGGTATCATGTTCCAGAAGGCCTAATGATAGTGAAGAAGGAGTTCCTGTCACTGAAGCAGGGACCCATGTCCGTTAGTGAGTACCGGGATAGATTTCTGCAGTTGTCTCGCTATGCACCCGAAGATGTCAACACCGACGCAAAAAGGTAGTGTCGATTCATGAGAGGTATGGTTGATCCCCTGCATTATCAGTTGATGAATCACACTTCCCCACCTTTCAACATCTGATTAACAGAGCAATCAGGACTGAAAGAAAGAGCAAAGGGATGGAAGATGTTGGGGCGAAGGCGAAGACGCCACCCTTCGCTCGATGCCTTCGCTGACCTCACTGCACCAACAGAGACAAGGCAACTGGCAGACTTACCCTTCATCCCACACGTCGCCGGACGAAGACCTGTGACGAGGTCGTCTCATCTTGCGACCTCGTCCAACATGGAGGCCCACGTGTGATCCGGCCCATTGTAACAGGCCCTGCGTGGCCGCTATGCATTACGGGCCTAATTTGTAAAGGTCTCCCTGTAATTACGGTCTGTAACCCCGCTTTATGGGAATATTCCGGGGATAACCTAGGTGCCTGAGGGCACATGCGTCCTTAACACTGGACGCTGGGCACTCAGATACCTATAAATACCCCCACACAGTGCCCCTGAGAGGCTAGATTAACAAAGTTATTGCCATCTCGAGCAAAAACCTTGTTTACGTTGCTTCACTCCCCCGTTGGATCAACTTGCTCGACAGAGCAAGTTCCAACATTTGGCGCCCACCATTCGTGCTACGAAAAAACCACCCGCGATGGCACCCATGAAAGCTAGCTCGAAGGCTGACGAGGCTGCGAAGGCAGCACTTCTGGCCGAGAAAAAGGGCAAGGCCCTCGCCCTCGTCGACACCACCCACCAAGAGGCCACCGAAGACGACGCTCTCAACAAGAGGCAGCGCAACGAACAACCCACTCCTGAAGGCAGTCTCTGCACCTGCAGCTCTGGAGGACAACCGCAACCTCCCCCAGGCTTCGCTCCACCGGAGGGCGCGGACGTCATCGAGGACGGCGAAGTCATCGGTGTCTCAGCAGAAGAGCAGCTACAACTGCGCGCCTTGCGCATCAAGAACCACAATCTCCAGAAGCAAAAAGAGATACTTGAGGCCAAGCGCCAACGCGTGTCTGCACAAGCCAAGGTGCGGCAGATGATACGCGACGAAGAGCAGAAGGCTCAAGAGCTCGAACAAGAGATTGCGCTAATGCAGCGCGAAGGCCACCTCGGCCTGCAACACGGCCCACCCCTGCAACAGCGCGCACAAGTCGAAGACCTATACTTCCCCCAGCGCGGCCACGCCATCCCACACGCCACGGCATTCCAAGGTGTCAACTACCTCGATGAGCGAAGTCCCCTGGCGCCACACCTGCATGTGACACCTTGGCCCGCCAACTTCCGGGCAAGGACCTATCCCAAGTACAACGGCAGCACTGACCCAGCATAGTACATCATGAGTTATCAGGTCACCGTTGCATCTTCCGGAGGGGATGACGCCACGATGGCAAAGTCATTCATCATCGCCCTCGAAGGCCCAGCCCTCACCTGGTACACCAAGTTGCCCCCGTTGTCCATCGACTCCTGGAGAAGCCTTCGGGACAAATTCCTGCTCAACTTCCAAGGGTACCACCCAGACACCGACACCTTGGCTAAACTTTTACTCTGCAAGCAGCTGGAAAAAGAGACTCTGCAGGAGTACTACCGCAAGTTTCTGACCCTCAAATCACAACTGTCTTTGGTCGATGACCAAATCGCCATCCACTACGCCATCAGCGGCCTTCGGGCCGGCGTCCTTTACAGCCACTGCATCAGGGATCCGCCCAAAAACCTCCAGGAGTTGTATCAGCTATTTGAAAAATATGCCAGATCCGAAGAGCTCCACCAGCGCAAAATCGAGTCTCAGAGGAAACCCAAGGACACTCCACAATCCAGCCGCACGTGGACGAGGCCTTCGCAGCCAGACTCCGGTCGGGACGGCCGCAATCAGCAGCAAGTGCACAACATCGCCAACCAGCACCCCGCTGGCGAGGCCCCTCGCCGCCAGGAATATCACCCCAGGGCCGCGGGAACGGAACTCGCGGTCGGGGCCGGGGACGTGCACAGTAGCCGCGCCGATTTTACTGCCTGTTCCACGGCGAAGACTGCGCCCACCAAACCAGAGACTGCCAAGAGACAAAGGCCACTAGAGACAGGATGGCACGGGCGCAACCAGCCGACACCCCTAGAGTTGTCGCGCACACATATCAGCAACCCCCTCCGCCATACATCCACGGCCCCGCTCCGCATGCACCGCACCACGCATACCAACACCACCAGGAAGTACAAATCGTACCTCCCCCACCCCACCTCCACACCAGCAACAACAAAACATCCACCACCCCCATGCCCCAAAGCAAGAGGACTTCGCCGATCAGCTGTATCGCGGAGTCATTCATATGATCACTGGGGGGTCCAGCGCCGACTTCGACACGAAGCGGCAGAAACGGGACCACTACCGCAGCATCAACCACGTCGCCATCACCGGTCCAGTCGTACAGACGAAGTGGTCCCATGTGCCGCTAACCTTCGACGCCCGAGACGTCGATCTGCGTAGCGCCCCACATCGACGCCATGGTTATCAACTGCAGCGTGGCAGGCTGGGACCTGCACAAAGTCCTAGTCGACAATGGCAGCCAAGCAGACATCATTTTCCTCCATGCCTTCGACCGCATGGGCATAAGCCACAACCTTCTCAAGCCTTCGGACAACCCGCTGTACGGTTTCGGCGGCAAGGGCACCTTTCCTGTCGGCAAAATAGAGTTACCTCTCTCCTTCGGTGTAGCACCCAATGCCCGAAGTGAGCAAGTCACATTCGATATCGTCGACATGGTGTATCCGTACAACACCATTATGGGCCGGGGCTCCATCAACAAGTTTGAGGCAGCCATTCACGAACTTTACCTGTGCATGAAGATACCAGGTCCGCAAGGCGCCATCACGGTCTACGACAACCAGTAGACTGCGCGAAACATAGAGCGGGACTTCGTCCCCGGACAAAGAAACGTGCACTGCCTCACGGCCCAGGGCGAGGTCCCCGCGTCTGCCAGCCCAACTGACAAAGAACACGACAAAGCATAGCTACAGAGCAATGACGGGACCAAGACTGTTCCCCTCGACCAAGCCACGCCCAAGCAGACGGTCACCATCAGCGAAGACCTCACTTCGCATGACGAGGAGAAACTCCTCTGCTGCTTGTTCAAGAACAAAGACGTCTT
Organism: Zea luxurians; assembly: GCA_029449295.1. NCBI lineage: Eukaryota > Viridiplantae > Streptophyta > Magnoliopsida > Poales > Poaceae > Zea > Zea luxurians. The sequence goes on along the minus strand of JAOPSE010000024.1, from coordinate 30,130,827 downwards.
CGCCTGGTCCGCCCTCGACCTGGTCGGAGTCAGTCGCTCCATCATCAAGCACAGCTTGGGAATCGACCCTTCGGTGAGACCGAAAAAATAGCGGCTCCGCAAAATGTCTGATGAGAAGATAGAAGCCGCCAAGGCCGAGGTACATCGCCTCCTGGAGGCCAAATTTATCGAGCCATTGGCCTACCCCACATGGCTCGCCAACGTTGTGATGGTGCAGAAAAGAGCGGCAAATGGCGGATGTGCATCGATTTCACCAGTCTCAACAAGGCCTACCCAAAGGACAACTTCCCGTTGCCTCGGATAGACAAAATAGTCGATAGCGCGGCCGGGTGCGAAGTCATGTCACTCCTCGACTGCTTCTCCAGCTACCATCAAATATACATGAAGGAGGAGGACAAGGCCAGCACCAGCTTCATAACACCCTTCAGCACGTATTGCTTCATCAGAATGCCGGAGGGACTCAAGAACGCCGGGTCCACTTTCTCCCGGCTTACCAAAACGGTGCTCGAGGGGCAAGTCGGCAGAAATATATTCACGTATGTGGACGACATCGTCATCGCCAGCAGAAGCAAGGAGGACCATCTTGCTGACCTCGCCGAAACGTTTGCGAACATGCGGGACGCACGACTTTGCCTAAACCCCGAAAAGTGCGTCTTCGGCATTCGCCACGAGAAAATATTGGGCTACCTGGTGTCACACCGTGGAATCGAGGCCAACCCAACCAAAATTCAGGCCATCATCAACATGACGCCCCCGCAGTCAGCCAGAGACGTCCAACGCCTAACAGGCAGATTGGCCGCCCTTAACAGATTCATCTCCAAATCCGCAGAGCGAAGTCTCCCCTTCCTCAAAACTCTCCGCGGCGCAAAAGACTTCGCTTGGGGACCAGAGCAGGCGGCGGCCTTTGCCTCATTGAAACAGTACCTGTCGGAATTGGCGGTTCTTACAAGCCCCGACTCTTCGCTACCCCTGTTGCTCTATGTTGCGGCTTCGCCACATGCGGTCAGCGCGGCACTGGTTCAAGAGCAGACAATAGAGGGCATAATCAGGCATTGTCCAGTTTATTACGTCTCTGAAGTGCTCACACCATCAAAATGTAATATGACAGAACTGGAAAAGATTGCCTATGCAGTTGTCATGGCTTCGCGCAAATTGCGCCACTATTTTGAAGCATTCAAGGTCCGGGTCACATCAGATAGAGGACTCGACGAATTGTTCAGAAACCCGGAGGCACCGGTCCGGATTGCCAAATGGGCGGCCGAACTCTCCGGCTACCACATCACATTCGAGCCCAGGACAGCCATCAAGTCACAAGTTCTAGCAGACTTCGTCATCGACTGGACTGGGCCAACAACACAGCCAGACCCGTCCGCAGAGAAGGTTTGGACAATCCATTGCGACGGCTCATGGTGTCACGCGGGGGCAGGCGCTGCTGCAGTCATCACCTAACCCACCGGGGTCAAGCACAGATACGCGGCACACCTCAGCTTTGCTCTGGAATCTCACAGATGCACTAACAACATAGCAGAATACGAAGCTGTCATCCTCGGCCTCCGCAAACTAAGGGCCCTTGGTGTCACTACCTGCATTATCAGAACAGACTCCAAGGTAGTCGCCGGCCAAGTCGAGAAAGACTACGCAGCGAAGGACACCGCACTCATGCAATACCTCGCGGCTATCCATAGTCTCGAGAGACAATTCAAAGGTTTCACCTTGCAGCATGTAAACCGGGCCAAAAATGAGGAGGCCGACGCATTGGCCAAGGCTGCCGCCAGAGGCGAGTCCCTGCCCTCCGACGTGTTCTACCATGTTATCGGCACGCCAGCCGTCCGCAACCCCGAAGGGCTCCAAATAACCAATGACATCGAGGGCCACCGCATAGTCAACCTTATTATGACTGAAGACTGGCGGGCACCAATAACCCTGTTTCTACAGGGGTACTACCATCCAACCGACATCAATGAGGCCAAGCGCCTCAAACATCGAAGCCGGGACTTCACACTAATTGAAGGACAACTTTACAAGAAGGGGGTCAGTCAACCCATGCTCAAATGTGTCACCGAGACCGAAGGTGTCCAAATCCTGCGCGAAGTCCACAACGGGACTTGTGGCTCTCACGCAGGGCCAAGGGCCCTAGCCGCAAAGGTGATCCGTCAAGGTTTCTACTGGCCCGCAATGATCTGCGCCGCAAATCGGGTCATAAGGTCCTGCGAAGCCTGCCAGAAGTTTTCTCCTCGATCAGGAAGCCCTTCGCAATTCACGAAACTAATCGCCCACACATGGCCTCTCCAGCGCTGGGGCCTGGACATTGTCGGGCCCCTGCCCACGGCTCAGGGGAACCTCAAGTTCACCTTCGTCGCTGTCGAGTATTTTACCAAATGGATCGAGGCGAGGGCTGTATCCATAATAACATCAAAGACTGCACAGAAATTCTTCTGGCAAAACATTGTTTGCCGCTTCGGAGTCCAGTCCGAACTCACAGTTCACAATTGCAAGCAATTTGACAGCCAAGACTTCAAGGATTTCTGCTTCTCCATTGGCACCAAGCTTGCCTTCGCCTCAGTATACCATCCGCAATCCAACGGAGTTGTGGAACGCGCAAACAGCAAAATTTTCACAGCCGTCAAGAAGATGCTGCTCGACGATAAAAAAGGCAAGTTGGCCGAGTTGTTACCTGAAGCAGTCTGGGCATTAAACACGACTGAGTGCAGGGCGACAGGGTTCACCCCTTTCTGCCTCCTATATGGATTAGAGGCCATGACCCCGCAAGAAATAAAACATGGGTCCCCACGGACAGTCCCATCAGCTGTCCCCGACGTGGACGAGCCCACTTCAAAGGACCTCATCGATGGAGACCGTGTCTTCGCCCTGCAGGCCCTAAACAAATACCAGGCCTAGACAAAAGCATGGCGCGACCACACAGTCATCCCGAGGGAATTTAGCGAAGGAGACCTTGTACTCGTCCGAACAGCTCGGACAGAGTCTAGGGGCAAGCTGGAGCCCAAGTGGGAGGGCCCTTTCATCGTCAAGACGAAGGCGTCCCCCAGCGCATACAGGCTCGCAACGCCATTCGGCGAGGACTTGGAGCATTCCTGGAACATTGATAATCTCCGCAAGTTTTTTGTTTGACTCCTCAGGGCAAGCTCGCCCTTGTAATTCGCAAAAACAATTTTATTCTGGCCCGCACTCTTTTCCTCCCGGGGGTGCGGTTTTTAACGAGGCGGAGTCATGTAATATACAAGTGAAAAATCCCCCGCAAAAATCTATGTCGAAAAAAGACCGCGTCGACGGTCTTCGACATTCAACCAATACAAAGTCACCACGAGGGGCAGCGCTAGCCACCCTCGCGTGCGACACTCCTCGCAAAAGTCGCCTAAGGGAGCAGCTGGACTAGCACAACAAGTGCGAAAAATCGAAGTCTTCCTCAAAAAGACTACCCGCGCAAAAGTCGCCTAAGGGTGCAGCCGGACTAGCACAACAAGTGCGAAAAATTGAATTCTTCCTCAAAAGACTATCCGTGCAAAAGTCGCCTAAGGGTGTAGCCGGACTAGCACAACAAGTGCGAAAAATTGAAGTCTTCCTCAAAAGACTATCCGTGCAAAAGTCGCCTAAGGGTGCAGCCGGACTAGCACAACAAGTGCGAAAAATCGAAGTCTTCCTCAAAAGACTATCCGTGCAAAAGTCGTCTAAGGGTGCAGCCGGACTAGCACAACAAGTGCGAAAAATCGAAGTCTTCCTCAAAAAGACTATCCACGCAAAAGTCGCCTAAAGGTGCAGCCGGACTAGCACAACAAGTGTGAAAAATCGAAGTCTTCCTCAAAAGACCACTCGTGCAAAACCCTACACCAAACTGTCCGCGCAAAGACCGACTACAGGCGCAGCCGGACCGACATAATAAACGTACTAGACCAAGTGCGCAACGCCTTTATGAACATAACCGGATGCGCGAAGGCGCACAGCCTCATCATACAAACTATAGTCACATATGTACAGCGAGGGCATCACACCTTACATCGGTTCAACCTTCGGAATAATTCCCATCTCCCTATAGTTAAATAGCTTTATCCTAAGCTCCTCACCCTCAAAAAGACTTCGCAACTCCCCCTCACCTGCACTCGTCCAGCCGGCGAGGACAACAATTCCTGCTTGCCAGCCCTGCCCACACGAAGCCGACCGCCATCCACCTCACTCACTCTACGCTTCGCAACCGCCCTTCGCCGCCTACGCCCAGCACTCGGACCAGGCACAACTCCAGCATCCGCAGCACGCGGCGAAGCCTCTGCCGCTGCCACATCCAAGGCCGCAAAGTAATCCAAGTCCTCATCCGAACACTCTTCCGTCCACTCAACCGAGCTCCCAGGGTCACCAAAATCAGAAAACTTAGAAGCAGACTCATCCGATTCATTCCCAGCATCCACGGTCGAAGCCGCCACAAAATTAGCAGTAGCGGTTGCGTGCGCAGGCCCAAAATCTTGAACCTGCGCAGCAACCAAGGTTCAGCAACATAGACAAAATTCTCTAACTACCCACACACACTAAGCCACCTGCGAAGACCCAGCCGTCGTGGGGTCCTCCGCTGCCGGCTCCGTCACCGTCTTCGGGGGATCCTCAGCCCTCGGCACAGCGGTTGGCGACGAGCCACCACCGGACACAGTAGCCGCAGGGGCAGCGAGGGAGCCCTCGCCGGTTTCCGGGGGCGGCGCCGGGTCGACCGCGGCCTCGGCCGCCTCCGGGTTCGCCTCCGCTTCGGGCCGCGCACTGTTCAAAGGTCCGAAGTCCTCCACGTTCTCGGCACGCGCCGCCTACAACACAGCACACCGATTCAGCAAGACCACGTATAACCCACATTCAACAACACTAAACAAAAGATAAACATTACCTGATCCCTCGCGTGGTTGGACCGCTCCCTAACCACCTACCGACCGTGGGGGCCCCACATCCGGTCAAAGAGGGCTCCCGCGGAGTCCTTCAGCACAGGGTCCTCGACCTTGTAAATCTCGCGCTCAAAATCTTCATCAGATCGGTCGAAGACCTCATAGTGACTGCACCCTTCACGGGACAGCGCGTTCATCGCCCCTTCACAGGTGACGAGGGAGGCAAAAGACATAAATCCCTCCACAATGGTCAGGAGCGCTAGCAATTCCTCTTGCAGCCACTCGAGGCAGCGAAGGCCTGACTCTCGGTCGGGCACTTCGAAGTCAGCGGTCCGCGCGCCCAGCTCGCGGTATGAATCCATGAGCTGTTTGCGCGTCCGCTCAACTTCTGAGCGCGTAGAAGCCTCGGCCCTCTCCATGCGGGCCTGCAGAGTGTTGAATCACGCCTCCCATTCCTCGGTGCGCTGGCTGGCGAGACTACCATCCACCTGCGCCAAATTGGCCTCCGCCTGCGCCGACTGCGCTTTGGCGAGGGCCTGATTAGCCTCCCTCCTCTCCTCCACCAGCTGGCGCAGGAGGTCAGTCCTCTCGCCCTCCAGGGCGGCCACCTTCTTCGCCAGCTTGCGGCACTTGCTATCAGCGGCCGACTTTTCCTGGATGGCGTCAGCATGCTGCGCCTGAAGTCTCTCGACTTCGGCAGACACAACTGCCGTAAGGGCCCCCGACGCCACGCGGTCAACGAAGTCGGCCGCCTAAAAAACACACATAAGACCACAATCCCCATGAAAGCGGTAAACACCGAAGTCTAGCTCAACTTACTTAACTCAGCCGCTGCGACGCCTCCCTCAGCCGGCGGGACACAATGCCCGCCTCGTCCTTGACGGCAGTGAGCGCCGAAATCTCACCGCCAGGCACCGCGGCAGACACCGTGGTCGCCACCGCAGGCGGAACAACAACAAGTTGCCCCTCGCCCGATCCTGCAACATATCAACAGTCAATAAAAAAATCTCGGGCCAACGACTTACCAACAAGATAATCGTCCACACTAATTGTTGGGGACTTGTTCTCAAATGCTATGAATCAAGAACAAGGCAACATAGAATGTTAAATATCAAAGCCCTTCGTCCTTCAGATCATTATTTCCCTTCGGATATAATGAATCTAGGACGAAGGTCATGAAGGACATATCTTTATGATCATGATAAAAGATAGAGAACATTCATACACAGTACAGAAAGTAACATAATTTCTGTAAACATTATTATTAATCTATTTCCATTTATATTACTTATGTAAACAATAGTAAATTACAAATGTACCTTCGGTTTGAAGGAATGAGAATACAGGCGTGACGCAAAAGTGAATGCCAAGTCAGCGTAAACAGTACAGGAATACTGTTCACCTATTTATAGGCACGGGTCTCAGCCCATGCAAAATTACATTAATGCCCTTTACATTTATCAATAACTATATAATAATTCTTCGAGGTCTAATTTGGCTTTTCATCTTTAAGTCGGTTTCCCTTTCCCGACGTTATGCCGAAGCTCTTCTGCACATAGCTTCGTGATCATCTTATCCTTCGTCGTGATCGCCGTCCCAGTCAAGCTTCGTCTTGACCATGCTTCTGTATATCCGCAACCTGATTCCGAAGATACCTGCTCGCATACTTAGAAAACATTATCAAATCACGCTTTTGAGGACCTTCGGAAGCCGAAGGCCCCCAACAGTAGCCCCTCGCAATATTAATTTTGCTATAATGATAAATTCATATTGCGATATGGACGAAGGCCTTAAGCTGAAGGTCCGAAAAAACACCTTCTCTTTGCTAGAATAGCAACAATCTTTGACAAGCGGGACCCTCTAGTTTCCAACGCTCTGGGCGTACAAATAAGAGCTCATCCCGAGTTATTTGACATGCTCTCTTGCCAACTGTTTTTACTGACCCAACATTTAGCCTACGCGCAACAGCCTTTGCTCGGCCTTTTAAATTTTAAGGCTTCGGCGTTGAGAGCACTTTCTTAGCGTTTGCAAGGATGTCTGAAGATAACAAAGCTGTTGGTGGTTCGAAGCTGAGAATTTCTGAGGAAATGCATCTGGGTTTTGTTCAATCTATGTCGAAGACTAATACAGAGAAGATCAGTAAAGAAATTTTGGAAGGTTTATCTGAAGATACTGGTGACAGCGACAGCTATGATGTGGATAGTGGTGGTGAAGACTCCGAAGATCGACCTTGGCGACCAAGCCATGCGGTTTTCGGCAAATCAAGTATTAAAGAAAATCATCTTGTCAACATGAGGGGAAGATATTTCCGGGACTTGTCCGTTGTGAGGGCCGACGAAGGAGAGAAGACTTGTCCAACTCCTGAGGAAAATGAAGTCGTAGTATTCCGAAGCTTCTTAAAAGCTGGACTACGATTTCCCCTAAGCAGTTTTGTTGTAGAGGTGCTGAAGATATTTGAAATCTACCTTCACCAACTTACCCCCGAAGCAATCATAAGGATGAATATCTTCGTGTGGGCCACGAGAAGCCAAGGCTTGGAACCTGATGCGAAAAGCTTCTGCAACATACACGAATTGTTATACGAGACAAAACCCTGGGGTAAGGAACAATATCACAACAACTTTGGCTGCTACAGCTTCGGCTCCCGGTCTGGGTCAAGCTGCCCAGTGCCGACCTTTCGAAAGAGATGGCCTGGCGACTGGATGACGGAATGGTTTTACGTGAAGAATGACTTGAAATCTCGAGAAGATATAAAGAAGATCATTATGCGTCCCATCTGGCAACGCTTCGGCCTGCGGAGGCCGAAGGTGGAAATGAATGAAGCAACCGAAGAATGTCAGAGAGCCTTCGGAGTTGTTTGCTCTTTTATTGGGACGAGGGATTTGGTCCAAGAACCCATTGCCTTCAGAGTATGGCCGCTTGTGGAAAAATGGGAAATGCCGCTGGAAACCATTAAAGAGACTGACGAAGGTGGACTAGTCAGGCTGAAGTACACTTTTAAGTTTGGAGATAAATTCGTTGAGCCAGATGATGACTGGCTAAAAATCATTGAAACTGTAAGTGATGAACTGCTTGGAGTATATTCAAAGGCCGAAGATACTGCATTGTCAGCAGCTTTCGGAGGCCGAAAAAAGAAAAGACTGAACCGAGTATTTGACGCAATTGGGTTCGTGTACCCCGACTACCATTATCCAGTGCGGGGTCAAAAAAGAAAGAACACTTCTTCTGCGAAAGAAACTGCTTCAGCCGCTCCTAGTGAGCCGGCGCCGAAGAGGAAAAGGGTAAAGGTTCTCACACACCGGCCACATTACATTGAACTAGCCACAGTGCCTGAGCTCGCCGGTGAGACCTCTTCGGCCCCCGAAGCTAAGGAATTAATTCTGCTGCCAGAAATCAAAGAGCTGGCCGTAGTGCCAGCAACAGAAAAATTGGAAGAACCAAAGACTCTACTGCCAGAAATCAAAGAGCTGGCCAAAGTGCCAGCAACAGAAAAATTGGAAGAACCAAGGACTGAAAAAGAAAAAACATCATAAGTTTTGGTGCCGAAAGGTCCAATCATAACCCCAAAAAGAAAAAGAATGGTTAATGTATTAGATGTTTTGGAGACAATTAAATCTTCAAGCATAACTCCAAAGAAAACTGTTGAAACTTCTGAAGTGTCTACTGAAGCCTTTGGTGCCGAAGCTTCGAAGCAACAATTTGAAACTGAAGCTGGGCCCTCAGAGCCAACCAAGGTAAAACCTTTTGAAACCGAAGGAACGAACATTGCAGAGGCAGCCGAGAAAATAAAAATATCAGAGCCAATTTTGGTTGAAGAAACCGACACTGCTGGCCCCGAAGCACCTTCAAAAATATATGATTATATTGTGCGACACGCTTCGGGAAAGAAATTATCCGAAGAAGAGATTTTTGAAGCTAATCACTATGCCAAAGAATTGAAATATCCGAAGGGGGCACTAGTGTTCAATGGGACAGACGAAGATGACTTCCTATACTGCCTCCCAGACAACAAAGAATTATCTGTCTGCCGGGAAATGGCTAGAAGCATGGGGTTTCCGAAGCTTGAAGCTGGATTATGCGCTATGACGAAGGAGGATCTTGCGGATAGCCTTGCATACAATAGCCTGAAAGTACGAGAACTGCATGTTTGGAAATTTTATAATTTGCAACTCATTCTTTTATTCTTATACCAACTCTTTTACATATAGGGTTTAATACTAAGCAACGCGTTGAGAGCGCAAAAGAATGCCGAAGACGAGAGCTATGAAATTGCTTTCAACAACCTACGATCAGAGGTTGTTAAACTGAGAAACGAAGCTCTGGAAATGGATAAAATTCTGGTTACATTGGTGGACAAGATAAAAGAAGACGAAGCTGCCTCAAAGGCCCAGGCTGAAGCCCAAAAGCGTGAAAATAAAGATCTTCAGAAACAGCTAACTAGAGCTAAAGAAGAACGTATACTTGAAGAGACAAAACGAGAGCTTAGTGATCAATGGGCCGATCATTTGGAAATAAATGTTAAAGAGCTTCATGCATCCCAGAGAAAATGCTATGTTAAATCCATAGAATGTGTTAAGAAGATAAAATCCAGCTTCGCCAACGTTGGCGCATTCTCTAGTGAAGAGAATTTCTCAAGGGGCAATCCTGAAGGTCCGATTAAATGGATCAGTCACGAAGCTGAGGCCTTCGAGGAAATCCTGAATAGCCACGGTGACATATGTGCTTTTTCGGGTGCTAGAGGAATTGCTACTGTTTTGGAGAGGAAAGGTTGCGAGCATGTAAAATCCTTAGCGCAGTCCGAAGCTACTTTGTCCTCCGAAGACATTAAAGACCCCTCAGCCGAAGCAAGCATGGTCGGCGGAAAATTCTTCATCGATATCTGGGACAATAGTGGCCGAGAAATGGCGCAAGAAATTATTCAAAAGAGTGAAAAAGGCATCCACGATGCTAGAAAAGTAACAGAAGCTGCCGAGAAAAGTACAGAGCCCGAAGGGCAAATAGGTATTAATTAGTGGTTTTTATTATGTTGTAATTTTTAATTCCAGACTTTGCTCGCGGTTTGTAATAGTAATATAGCTGTATCTTCTCTTCCCTCAGAACCTGCTGAGGCATCTCCGGGCCCCCACCCGAAGGGGGACGATGAAATTAGAAAAATGGCCAAAGCCATTATGGACAAGGTTGTCGACCAGCTACTGAACGAAGCTGCAGAAATAGTTCTTAAGGAGGATTAAATGCTATTGTAGAAACATTTGGAACGTAACATGTGTAATACATTGTAACTTTGAATGTAATATATAATTTATTTATAGTTTAATTCTTTACGATGCATGAAATTTTGCACACATACCATTTTTTGAGCCTTCGGGGAAAAAAACACCTTCCCTTCTTTTCATGCTTCGTGAAGAAAATCTTTTCTATATCACAAGAATTTTGCATACTTCTCTGATGAAGAATATCCAAGATTCGTGAAATATTCTCCGAAGCTATAAAAAAGTTTTATGTTGCCTCTAAATGAAGCTACACTTCGTCTCGATTTATCTTGTGCCTTAGCACGATTTTCTCTTTTCCAAAATATTCTCCGAAGATCAACACTGTATCCCCTTCTTGTTCCACATGCAATATGCTGTATGATGCTTATGTTATGCAGAATGATGTGATGATGTTATGTTATGCAAAATGATATTTGTGCCGCAGATACATATCCCTGTAATAGAGCGCACACACTTTTTAAATCAGCGCTGACTTTTCGCTGTAAGCCTCCCTTAGGAGCTTCTTCGCCTTTTACTTTCAGCGGAATCAGCGTTTATTTTTCGCTGTAAGCCTCCCTTAGGAGCTTCTTCGCCTTTTACTTTCAGCGGAATCAGCGTTTATTTTTCGCTGTAAGCCTCCCTTAGGCGCTTCTTCGCCTTTTACATTCGGCGGAATCAGCGCTGACTTTTCGCTGTAGGTTCAGAAAACTTACACTGTGCTCCCTTAGGAACGACTTTTTACTGTTTCGAACAATTTGCACTGTGTCCGTTAGAACAAATTTTTGATAATACAAAGGTCCTTCATGCCACCACAAATTCGTATGCTTCGGCAACTCAAGCCTATGGAAAAGACATATTTTTATTATGGTAAAAGACAAAAGTGTTACAAGAAATTGAAAAACGATAAAAGACATATTCGTATGCTTCTCATAATTGTTCCTTATTAACAAAAAAAAGGTAATACTGAATGTAAAAATGCGAAAAAACTGCTGTTGAGGTAGGATATTTATCAATAAATGTGCTTCGACTCTGGCACAGTGCTATTGACTGTGCGAGCTTCGGACTCCTCTCTGAAGTCCCTCTGAAGGTGATTGTGCTGACTCCCTTCTGGCTGTTGTCCTCGCTGCATCGGCGGTGGCGGTGGAGGCTGCTGCCAAGATGCTTGGGGTTGGCTTGCCGAAGCAACAGAAGCTGCAGGGTGGTTGCCTACATATTCTGGAATATAAGGCGAATGATACGAAGCAGTATGCATGACCTGCTTCGGCTGACTTTGTTGCGCTGCTGCTTCTGCTATCTCCTTCTGCTTCTAGATGGTAACGTGGCACATCCTGGTGGTATGGCCCTTGTCTTCACCACAGAATAGGCAGTAAATTTTTCTTGCCTGATCTCCAAACCTTCCCCCGAAGCCCCTAGCGCCTCTGCCCCTTGGCGCTGGCGGCCGAAAAGAACTTTGCTGCTGCCCCGAAGCTTGTGAAGAGTATTGTGGCCTTTGCTGCTGGCTCCCTCGATCATCACTTTGAGTAGAGTTATGAATTGACCTAACGTGCCTCGGGTGAAATCTTCCTCCGAAGCCCCTGGTCATTTCAGAGAACCTGAATGCTTCCTCCCTTCTTTGGCGGAAGTCATTGTCAACTCGAATATATTCGTCCATCTTCTGGAGCAGCTTCTCCAAAGTTTGTGGTGGCTTCCTGGCAAAGTATTGCGCTGAAGGTCCCGGCCGAAGCCCCTTAATCATGGCCTCAATGACAATTTCATTGGGCACTGTTGGCGCCTGTGCCCTCAGACGCAGAAACCTTCGGACATACGCCTGGAGGTATTCTTCGTGGTCCTGGGTACACTGGAATAGAGCTTGAGCAGTGACTGGCTTCGTCTGAAACCCTTGGAAGCTAGTTATCAACATATCCTTCAACTTCTACCAAGAAGTGATTGTCCCTGGCCGAAGAGAGGAGTACCAGGTCTAAGCAACGCTCTTGACGGCCATGACAAAAGATTTTGCCATGACTGCAATATTGCCACCATACGAAGATATGGTTGCTTCATAGCTCATCAAGAATTGCTTCGGGTCTGTATGACCGTCGTACATGGGGAGTTGGGGTGGTTTGTAAGACTGGGGCCATGGTGTAGCCTGCAATTCTGTTGAGAGAGGAGAAGCATCATCGAAAGCAAAATTTCCATGATGGAAATCTTCATACCAGTCGTCCTCATTGTAAAAGCCTTCTTGATGGAGCTCTCTGCGCGGAGGCCTTCGGTTCTGATCATCTTGAACAAGATGACGAACCTCTTCCGAAGCCTCATCTATCTGTCTCTGAAGATCAGCTAGACGAGCCATCTTCTCCTTCTTTCGTTGTACCTGCTACTGAAGGATCTCCAGGTTTTGGATCTCCTGATCCAAGTCGTCCTCCGGAGGCGTTGGACTAGCAGCCTTCCTCTTCTGGCTTCAGGCCTCCCTAAGGGAAAGGACGTCCTGATTGGGGTCCAGCGGCTGCAGAGTGGCAGCCCCTGTTACTGAAGCTTTTTTCGGCGGCATGACGAAGGTGATGCTTGTCGAACGTATTCAAAGCTCAAGAAATGGAAGTGAGTTCACCGGAGGTGGGCGCCAATGTTGGGGACTTGTTCTCAAATGCTATGAATCAAGAACAAGGCAACATAGAATGTTAAATATCAAAGCCCTTCGTCCTTCAGATCATTATTTCCCTTCGGATATAATGAATCTAGGACGATGGTCATGAAGGACATATCTTTATGATCATGATAAAAGATAAAGAACATTCATACACAGTACAGAAAGTAACATAATTTCTGTAAACATTATTATTAATCTATTTCCATTTATATTACTTATGTAAACAATAGTAAATTACAAATGTACCTTCGGTTTGAAGGAATGAGAATACATGCGTGACACAAAAGTGAGTGCCAAGTCAGCGTGAACAGTACAGGAATACTGTTCACCTATTTATAGGCACGGGTCTCAGCCCATGCAAAATTACATTAATGCCCTTTACATTTATCAATAACTATATAGTAATTCTTCGAGGTCTAATTTGGCTTTTCATCTTTAAGTCGGTTTCCCTTTCTCGCCGTTATGCCGAAGCTCTTCTGCACATAGCTTCGTGATCATCTTATCCTTCGTCGTGATCGCCGTCCCAGTCAAGCTTCGTCTTGACCATGCTTCTGTATATACGCAACCTGATTCCGAAGATACCTGCTCGCATACTTAGAAAACATTGTCAAATCACGCTTTTGAGGACCTTCGAAAGCCGAAGGACCCCAACACTAATATTGGTGCCGAAATCGACAATGCGCTTCCCCGGTGAAGGCAATTCTCGGGCCTTCGCGGCCCTGGCCGAGGCAGACTTGGTTCCGCCAGCGCCGACCGCCTTCACGCCCTCCGGCACCTTGCTGGACCCAGGGGCGGCCGACTTCGCCGCCAGCGTCGGCTGGCTACCGCCGGGGGCGGCAACCTTCGAAGTCCCCCGTGCCCTCTTCGGCCTAGCCTCGGGCAGCCTGATGACCGCCCGGCGCTTCCGCGCAGCTTCCTGACGATCCTTGTCCATCACTACCGACACAACAGAAGCAATATTCCGTCCATAAGGAAACACTCTCAAGTCACGAACCATGCGAGATGTAAAAAAGTCTTCGCCGGCCGCGCGGGGGATAGGAACGTTCTTAGGCCACCAACCCCCGGTAACCTTCAGCATCCGCGCCGAAGACTCTCGGATCTCGGGCGAAGACATCCTTCCCCCGGGGGCCGCGCATGTCCCCATCAACTCCATAGCAAAACTATCGGAGACCCCCAGTCCTCCCATCGCAGTACCTAGCTTCCTCTTCTTAGTGGATGGGGCGGCCGTCGGCGCGGGGTCGTCTTCAGTCTCAGCCGCCGGTTTTTTCCCGCGGCGGTCGACAACGTCTTGCCCGGGATAACCGCCATACGACAGACGGTTCAACTCGAATACCCTATTCAAGCGATCGTTGGATCCGCGTATATCCCAACTACGCTGGGCCTCCGTCTTTGGCACGTAGCGACCAACAATCCGCACTGCCGCATCCTCCGCCTCACGCACGAATGCGGCGGGATCTTGGCCATGTAAATCCAGTGCGAAGGCGGGACTCCGCACCAGCATCCTGCCATGAGAAGGTATCTAGCGAGGGCATACTTCACCCAGCGCCCAGCCACGCGCTAAGGGCCACACCCCATACGCGACAAACTCCTCAACCAGATCGCACCCGCTACTCATGTCGGCCGCACACCACAGGGCCCCTTTGTCTGCATCCTCCTCCGCTACTTCAAACTGCGGGTACGCTGAGTAATAATGCGAACACATCTCGGCCACGGGGAGCCCCGGATGGTCTTCAACTGTGCCTTCGGCAATGTAGAACCAAAATTCCCACCAGTTGCCCCATTTATTGCGGGCGCAGGGAACCAACTCAACGACTTCCATCGAAGTCTTGCCCATCTTCGGTGTAAACATGCAAGATCCAAATTGAGCAATCTTATTTCCGATTTTCCTTTTCTGCCAATGCAGACAATAATACTTCGCGAAGACTTCGACCGAGGGCTGCCCGCTGTACGAAGTCGTTGCCCAGACATATTTCGCCAGAGCCACCACGACATTTGGCGTCAACTGGTGGACCTGGACGTTGAATCTACGCAGAACTTCTCCCACAAATCAATGTGCGGGAAGACGAAGGCCAGCGGCAAAAAAAGCCTCGAAGACAACCAACTCACCTTCTAGCTCGGGGACCTCCTCCGTCCCCGGGACACGCGCCACTTCGCCGCCGAAATAACCAAGCTGTTGCATGTCTTGCACGCGGAACGAGGACATCTGCGACACGCCGAACTCCACTGTGTCGCTGGCGCACAACTCCTCCGCCGCCACATTGCTCAGCGTCTCCTCGGATGACGCGCCGGCCGATGGTGTAGCGGTAGTAGAAGAGGAAGAGGACGGCATCGCTACGTACCGTCGGCGGCAGCGGGCGGTCTGCTTCACACGGGCCAGATCTCCAACGAGCAAGAGCAAGGAGGGCAGACGAGCAGCGAGCGGTTTGAGAAGGAAGTTAGGGTTTTCGCGGAGCGTGGAAAGATAAAGTTCAAAACGCGCCGCCCCCCGCCCCCTTTTATACACAGGGCGCGGCGCTTCGGGAAACCCGCAATCCAACAGTACGGCGTCAATCAACGGTCATGTCAAAAACCCCCGCGGAACCACTTCGAGCGAGGGCAGCGTCTCCACCATCTAGCGAGGTCTTCGGCACCAGATGACTTAGTCGAACTAGTCCCTCGGAGGGCAAATGTTGGGGCGAAGGCGAAGACGCCACCCTTCGCTCGATGCCTTCGCCGACCTCGCTGCACCAACGGAGACAAGGCATCTGGCAGACTTACCCTTCGTCCCACACGTCACCGAACGAAGACCTATGATGAGGTCGTCTCATCTTGCGACCTCGTCCAACATGGAGGCCCACGTGTGATCCGGCCCATTGTAACAGGCCCTGCGTGGTCGCTGCACATTACGGGCCTAATTTGTAAAGGTCTCCCTGTAATTACGGTCTGTAACCCCGCTTTATGGGAATATTCCGGGGATAACCTAGGTGCCTGAGGGCACATGCATCCTTAACACTGGACGCTGGGCACTCATACCTATAAATACCCCCGCACAGTGCCCCTGAGAGGCTAGATTAACAGAGCTATTGCCATCTCGAGCAAAAACCCTATTTACGTTGCTTCACTCCCCCGTTGGATCAACTTGCTCGGGAGAGCAAGTTCCAACAGAAGAGTAGAAGCGTAAGATGAGTGGACCCCAGTCCGGGAGAAATAGTCGCCCCTGTTTCCCAGACAGTTCATCTCAGCGGTATAAGCATGGCCACTCGTAGGGATATCAGTAGCAGAATTTTTATTAACAATTTTGGATTTGTTTTTATAATTCCCATAATGATTTCCTAGTTGGAATAGTGCTAAATAAAACATTTCACTTTACTTTTGTTCTGGACTAGTGGTCTTTTTATTTTTCCAGGGTTCTCTGTTATTCAAGTAGGCTTGGAAAAATAATTTTATTCACTGTTCATTAATTCCTAATGCCTCTCTGATTTTCCTAAGTTTTGGATAGAAATGGCTTTTAATAGATATTCCTACTTAATTTTTCAATACTGGGGTTCCCACTATTTTTAAACAAGGTCTAATTGGGGTTTGAACAAATACAAATTTTCTTAAGCTCAGCACAGAAGCACAACAAATTTTCTTTAATTAAACAAGGTTTGGTCAGTTTCTATATTTAATTCCAAACTCTAAAAATTAGAATAGAAAGCATGGGGTTTAGTATTTTTAATTGACAGTCCATAATATTTAGAGTCCAGCAAAATTAGTTTGACAAATTTTGGTTAAGTATTTCAAAATTTATGAATTTGCTAAGTCTTCTGCTAAATAATAAAGATTAAATCAAAATGGTTTAAAGAAAAACTGTTTTGCGCTGGGGTCCCTGGCAGAAGCTCTTAAAAGAATAACAGACAGGTCCCTAGAGCACTATTCATTCGAGTCTATGGCTTTGCAGAAAACCCCTAGGGTTTTCGGAAATCGAACCCGCGGTCCTGTCCCCAATTGAACAGTACCCGCGGTGGAGAAAAGGGCGGAGGGGCTTACCGGCGGTGAGGTTGCTTCGGTGAGGTGGTCGAGGGCGTAGGGGAGGTCTCGGGGATCACAGCGATGTGCGGGTCGCCGTCGGGGATGGTCGGAGTCGGCCGGTCCGCGTGCGCAGGCGGAGATGCTCGTCGGCGGCGAGGAATCCGGCCTACTCACAGCGCAATAGGTCGATTGAACGGTCAGAGAGCTTCACTAGGTACTAGGGAAGACATGGGTACAAGGAATTTGATAATGGCTTACCGGAGAGCTCGGTCCACGCGCGGCGGCGGGCGACCGAAGTCTGGCGAGGGTGATCCCGGGCTTCTGGTGAAGTTCTGCCGGGTCCGAGGACTTGGAAAGCTTCACGGGCTAATGGCGAAGCTAACCGAGGCGTTGGCGCGACTTGGACGCGACTGGAAAGAGCTGGCCACGGCGGCCGAGGCTCTGAAAGCTTGGCGGGTGGTGGCACGGCGTGCTCGGGGCAAATTCCGGTGATCTCTAGCTTGGGCAAGACTTGAGAGCACGCGGGGAGGAATGGCCGAGGCTTGGGGCTGCTTTATAGGCACGGCGCGGTGCACGGGCGGCCGTGGACCAGCGAGCGCGCGCGGGCGTGCACTGGGGGCGCGGGTGCGCGAACAGGCGTGAACCGGGGTGTCAGCCATGGTCGAACACGTGGAACCGTTGCCTCTACCCAAGTTCTAACGCTGATCGGGTGCAAATCTTTGCGAATTTGGGCAAGATCGTTGTGAAGGATTTGTTCACCTGACCTTGCTTTGTCTTTTGTGTATGGACGTCGTGCGGTTTTAGGCTAGGGAAAGGGATTTGTAGCATCACCAAGGTGCCAGTGTCAAAATGTCTGGTCCCGAGGTCAAACTACGCCAAAACCGTGACAAATGAATTCAAATTTTTCCAGGGCGTCTTCAAGCGAATTTGGCACAACTTTGATATTTGGACTTCCTGGTTTTGAGTTTCGAAAAACAGAGAACGCAGTTGATCCTTGGAAAGGGGTCTGAAATTCAGAAATTCTGAATTCTGAATTTCTCCATGGGATCATGGTTCAAGGGCTGATTTGGGAATTTTGGAAAAACCAAATGGTCAAACTCTCTTACTATGATTTGTTAGTTATTTGATGAACTAAAACTTTGTAATTTGGTCAAATCAAAAATTTGCATTTTCCCCCCAAGATTTCTCCCAATTACCCTTTATGCTTAAATTGGCTCACTTAGGATTTATTAGGGTTTGAGAGTCTTTCTCTCACAAGGTTCATGACAAGGTTAAGGAGAGTTTAAGAAGACTCATTATAAATCTTTGCTCTTAATTTTCTTTTGATTTTCATTCCTTTATTAGGTTTACATGTGATAATAGGTTGGGGTTAGCTTAGGGAAGAAACCCTAGGTGACACTAGGGTGTCACAGGGTCCCTCCCGGGAGAGAGATCTAGTTGCTGTTGGTGAACTCTCGCCTCTGCTCAAGAGCGGACCATCCGGCCCTCAACCACGGACCGGTCGCTCTGCCGTAGAGAGCACTACCGTATGTAATCATAGTAGTGATTGACGCCTAGATCGATGCCAACATCTAGGATGCAAAGAATTTTTTCACATTCATCCAGTCGTCGAGATACAACATAAAGCAATGTCTAAACTTTATCTATTTTTGTTTGCCTTTTATATTGTCTGCTATGTACATATGATGTGTATTGTAGTGCTGATTTGTGAGGGTCGTTTTCTTAGCTTGTGTCCTGCAATTAATCTTTGGGTACGTTGCTAGCTGGCTGGTAGCTCCCTTGTTGGAGTCTAAAGCTTCGGATGAGATATCAAATTAGCTCCACGCTGATTAGGCTGGGTTGTTTTTTCAGATTGTCCAAGGCATGCATATATAAAACATAGATACGGAAAAACAAACAACACTATGATATGTAAAATACGTGTGGAAACATTATTAATATCACATAAATTATTTCTAAGAAGTCAATATAGAACTTTTAATGACAGACAAATATATCGACAACCGTACACTAATCTAATCCTTTTTAACGATATTGATAAGTGTCTATATTTAGAAACATAGGTACAAAACATCTTAATTGCAAGAGAACGTGCAGCAGTATTGGTTCGCTGGTTAAGGAATCTTAGGGATACATCTCAAGGTATTGTTCAGAGGAGAGCATAAGGAGTGGAGCACTGCTCTATGCTAGAGGTAACTGCTGCTCGTTGGAGCCTTGGTTTAGAGTTATGTGTATGGCTCTAATAGTGTTTGGAGTTGTCTTGTAGTTGCTCCCGGTAACTGTAGCTCCATCTATGCACCATTCATTTACATAAGAAACAAAATCACCATCTGATACACCAGTGGATTCCTGCACATCATATGAAACTTTCGGAGCTTAGGCCCACTTAGGCTTATTGTCGCGTACTAAATTTGAACAATTTAGGAGACAAACAAATTCAGTAGGTAGCACCGTAGCAAGATACTTGCAAAGTTAGTGGGGGCACGAGGCCATAGCTAGTTTTTGTTTCAGCGTATACAATAATGAAACAACATACACAAATGGAATAGAGGGAATACCTAGTGTGTAATTTTCAACTTCCAAATATGCAGACTATTTCATAGTTCTTACCTCTATCTTGGAAGAGGCTTCTGAAACGACCCCCTGGCTTTGGATTTTCTTCTGTAATTACACCCATATGGCTGCACACACAAACAAGGAGGTAATGCTTAGTATGTGAAATTATTTAATTGACTAAGTTGTCAGAGACAAGATGTGAAATTGTCACCTGCATCTCTAACTAAAGTAAATATACATAGTTTCACTCATGTTGTATAATGTTATCAGCAACAAACGTTTGATGCAAAAAGAGCTCACAATTTGCAAGTATAAGGCACAAGTATGTATACGTAGCGTGTGTGAGCTCTTTGTATCAGTGTATGACTTGCCACTACAAGGTTTACAACTACAACTATGTAGATTGTGAGCAGGACATTAGAGTTCCTTGCAGATGAATGTATTGCTTAAAAAGGACATTGATGTTGGTAACCAAAGTTTATTCCTCGCTACTGCTAGGTATGCAATTAAAGTCATTTAAACCTTTTGTGGTTCACCAAATACTAGGAAATGCAGACGGCTAGGTAGAAAAAAGTTGAACAAGAGAATTGAGTGTCATTTCATTAAGAAAATTGTGTGTAAAATGTGACCTAAATAACCAGTATTTTAGTAAAGTTTTAGGGTGTAAAGTCATGCACAAGTGTTTTTCATGCATATTGATTAATGTCTATTCGAAACCACACCACATGATTATGAGTTATGACTATGAATTTTTTCAGCTATTTGCACTATGGGTTGCTAGTCGCTAGAGCATGTTTCTTAAAATCTAGCAATGGCAATGGTTACAACAGCATGCAGCTACAAGTGTATAGTAGAAACTACCTATTTGTCTACCACAACATCTATAAGCATAATTATACAGTACAATAGTGTGGTTCGAAGACAGTTTTAGAAACATGTTGATCCATGTCCTGGACCATCCGGATGCCAACAAGCTAAACTATCACACAGTGCAATCCAAGACATCAACTGTATTAAGTGAAGTAGCGTGTTGCATATGTAACGAGAAAAGATAAGCTCTTATTTAGTGTGTTTTCATTGCAGTACACATCATTTTTCAAAATTGTCTATAGTGTGTTTATTCATCTGGTTCTACAGTATCTTCGATGACAAGACCTACAGTTTTTGTATGTGTAAAAGTGTCTAACAACAATTGATCTAGTGATATTTAATTATCCACATAGAGCAGTAAATAAATTACTAACTTCAGAAAATAGTGGATTGGGGGCGACACTCACCGGATGATGGCAACAATCTGCTTTATAAACAGAGGCAGGAGATCATGGTGTCTCGAGCGTGGTGCGTGGCTGCATCGAAGGCGGATTGACTTGGTTGTTGGTGGCATGCACAGAGCGGTTGTTGGCACGGTCGCGACATGCGTAGAGGGGGAGGGGCACGGGTCCGGTTGTGGCTTTCGCGGGTTCCTGTGCGGAGGGGGAGACATGCAGGGGCGGGGGCATTAGCTGTGGATGCTAACTTTAGAGTCTTAATAGAGTAGTGTAGATTAATTGTTTGGATCGTATGTCTGCTTTCAAGGCTCTGCTCTCATGGATGTGTTGCCTATCAGTTTGTTGTTTTAATTGTGCATGCATGCATGCATGCTGAGCTAGATGCACTTGCGCCTACATGACAAATCTTGATCATCCACTTTTGTCTCATGATAAATGTTCATCCAACCATAGATATTTTAATTTCATCATAGGGTCAAATACCCATGTGACATTTGATGACTGTAATAATGTCTTATAATTGTTTCAAGGGGTGTAGTACATCTAAGATTGTTCGCGGATAGACAAAACAATTTGGAATTGTTGGATAGTTGCAAATCTAGCTCGTTCAGAGGGGATGGCCAACTTATTGTCAAGTAACATAAAAATATAAAAACTACTTTAATGCACCACTTTCGTGCACGCATGCGCTTTCGTGTGTTGCCCCCTCTGTGCCTTCGTCCGCCCTCGTCTCCGGTCGTGATCCATCCTACTCTTCTTACTAGCTTTTTTCACCAAACAAATTATCTATAGATTATCTGTTACACTTCTATTATTTCTGTTTTAGAAAGACAGGAGCATACATTGTCATGTGGTAGTGCCTTACAAATGTCTTTCCTATTGACCACTAGTACACAACAACTCTATACTGGCGGTTGTAAACCTATTTACACTGGCGTTTTTCACAACCACCAATACTAGGGGCCTATGGAAATAATTTTTTCTATAGGCGGTTGAGCTAAGAAAACTGCCAGTAGAAATCGATTTTAACATGAGGTCGAGGTAATAAAGTTGTCCATAAAAATATTTTACAAGTAACATAAAAATGGGTTTAAAATAGCAAAAAATATTTTATTAGAAGGCCACGCCGCCCGCCCATCTCCGTCGAAGTCACAAGTCGCGACATTTTTCGTGCAAAATACGCGACTATGCAGTCAGTGGGAACATAATCCACGACCTCCATTATGGTAGTGCCTAACAAATGTCCTTCCATTATTTTAAGCAAATTACCAAAATCACAAGCAATTGAAGTAAACAACAAACGATTGAGGCAAATAGCTAGGTGTGCTAGTTTGCTTGGCTTCTTAGCTGAGAAAATCGTCGTTGACCAAAAGCTACCAAAAGTCAGTAATTAAATTTTGATAGAGGCCCAAAGTAAAAAGTGTTTGTAGTACATGCTTTCTATTTGGGAGATGAGTCAGTTAGCATTCTACTGACATGAGGCGGATTCCATAAAATAGAGAAAAGAAGTGGACTCTGAAACACTATCCCATGGAAACTGGTCGGAGAAATAACATCTTTAATAATTGCAAAAGTTTTGGTTACTGAGAATAAAATACACACTAAATTACAACAAAGTATGCAATACTTTTGAGAGCTACGCACGAGTGATTCAAATATCAAATATAAAAAGGAGCACAACTTGCTTGTTTTAACTTTAAGGGTGCTCCTAGCAGATATGTCTCTAAAGGAGCACAACTTGCTTATTCTTCAGCGGGTGGCAGGGACGGGATCCATGACTCCCCCGAGATGTAGTGTATCCCGAGAAAGGGTATTGCCTCGACATAGGTCAGAGTTGAGGTTACCATTGGAGACATCCCAGGCCCGTAACACCTAAAAGTGGCGCAGTAGTACCCCCTATAATAAAAAATGCAACGCAACAACAACACCTTTCATCAGTATAGATAATGAACAACACCTTTAATCACACAATCATATATGAAGAAAGGAGAGGATGTAATGGACATAGGAGTGGTACCTTTCGACTGTCTGGACGTCCCGACCATCAGATATTATGCCTACAATCTCCTTACCTATATTAGTGTAGGAGTATATCACAGGCGTGCCCACCCTACCCAAGTAAATTTTTTCTCCTTCCCCCTCGATTGTGCAAGTCTTGAATGCCAACCCGCTCTTGCCTGGGGCGATTTCGATGGGATTTCTAGAGCGGTCCTGCTCCGGTGGTGCCAATGGCAATACCAATGCCTCCTTCAACACCGAAACAATTTTGCATTCCTCATAAAATGACTTGGCAGATCCGAAGATGAAGTCGATGGTTCCCTTGATGGCACAAGCCTTGAAGTAGTGCAGACCCGTCTGGTCGTACAGAGCACCCTGGCCGCCTTCGATGGTGCAATTGTAGAAGGTTGCCTTTGTTCCCATCACTCGCAGTGCTGGTGCCTCACCTTTCTTTTCCCCTAGCTTTGGTAGCGGCGCGTCGTTCTTGAAGACAACGTTGTAGGCGACAAAATAGTCGGACTCTATGGCCATGGTGCTGCTTCCATCCACACCAAGGGGCTTGCCGTCCTTGCCCATGGTGGTGGCAGTGTCATTCCAGACGATAACAGCAGGGTTCATGGGGTCCTCGGACATTATGGTGATGAAAGGCTTGCTTCTACCGAGTGACAGCTTCTCGCGGAACACAACACCAGGTTTGAGGATAAGGAGGTAGCGTTTGGCGTTGTCCTCAGGGATGTTGGCGATGGACTCGCTAATGGTCGTGTAACCGCCATCTTCAGGTCTCAATTGAGAGGCTGGGTCGATGTAATTCCATACCTTAATGGTGTCGGCGGAGGAGAGCGCATCATCTTTCTTAGCACACCCCACATCTTGGGTGGCATTAGCTGGCTGGTTTGTCACCCATAAGTTGAAAAAGACCTTTTTGCACGATGTCGTCGGCAGCGATCCAAGCTCGAACAACACTAGGAGCAGGGACAAGACGAGCATTTGTTTACTCATCATCATGGTCGAGATGTTATCTTCTTCTTAGTATTTCTCAATCTACTTATTCCTCCCTTTCTCATTGTTCACTATTTATAGATACCTAGCCTGGGACTATCGAGAATGAGAGGTGTGTGATTGAACATGGCAAGGAGTGGTGTTCCTTTGTTTTAGTTGTTGATGGAAGGCTGTTAGGTATTAGCTGAGTCCAACAACCTAATTTGAGAAGTTGAATTCTGATGAATGCATGTACGTTCCTTTGATTAATGCATGGAAAATTAACGAGTCTGTATTCCTCAACAAAATGAATTTACTAAAACTTTTCATATAAATCCTACTGAAGCTGTTAGAAACCATACTCGATAAGTACAAGACCTCAAACCAATATGAATCGTTGGTTTTATTGGTGTGTTACGTTTGGGTGTAATTTGTTTGGTGGATTTAGTGGAAGTTATGGATGTGGGGGTAATTTGGTTGGCTGGGTGGGTTTTGCAAATATATATTCTCCAACTCGATTTAGTATAAGAAATTTTTTGTAGAAAGATTCAGAACATGTGCTATGGAAATTAAGCGAACATACTGTTCCACATTTCCACCAAGGTTACACGTAAACCTAGCTCTGCTATTGCTCTAGCTAGCTGTCCTATATCCTGACATAGGAGTATGTTACAAAGCTACTAATAATGTCCATGCATTATACCCCCGCACTCCTAAACTACTATTTATTTCTATTTTTTACCAAGTACATGTAGCTTTAATTATACACACATAACAGGAATCAGGATAACTCTCGTTGGGCAAAATAATCCATGTCGGCTTTTTAAAATGTCGACAAAGACAAACTAATAAACATCAGTCGTAAAGACGCTGGCGAAAGTTAAGTTAATTACTGTCGGCCAAGAGGTCAGCCGATGAGGATTAAATAACTCTCGTTGGCCTCTTTACTCATGAGAATAAATAACTCATGTCAGCCATGGAGCCTGGCTGACAGGGATTAGTGTGGGCCTGGCAAACTATCTCACGCACATGTGGGGATTGATCACTTTTGTCGGCCCTTGATCTTGGCCGACAGGTTTAATGCATTATGAGGATCGTGCCCTACTTTTCATCCACACGTGATCGCGCTCGCCCATTTCTATGCACTAGCTTTACGACGCCGCCGACAACACTCTGCCCCCCTACTCTACAGCCGACGCGCCACCACCGGCTTGCTGCCCTGTGTAATACCCTAAATTTTGGGGTACAAAAATTTCTTTGCTCTATACTCAAGATTCAGGTGTTACTCTCTCCTTTCTCTACTTTTTCCCCTTTCTAAAATAATGGAGAGTTATTTTGTTCTATGTTGGCGTGAGCCCTAGAAGTGCTTTGGTTGTTGCATTCATGTTGTTTCATAGTGTTTCTAAGTGCAAGAAGTGTTTGAAACATGTTAATATATCTTGTATAAGTTTCCGAAAAATTTCATATTTTTCTGAATAGTTTTCTACTTTCCGAGAACCAAAATCTATTCATTTCAGGTAGTTCCAACATTTTCAAAAGTTCTAAATATGTTTCTTGAGTTCAGTGGGTGCCAAATCATGCCTGGGAATTTTTTCCTAGAATTTTCGGAGCCTTTGAGATATTTTTCGGACATTAAAAATGATTTCAGCCTTTTCCGGAATTATTTTAATTTTAAAAATGGATTTATTACAAAAAAAATATCTTCAAACCCTAGCAATATGTATATGGCTGGAACCCACTCGTCGAGCCCTTTCTAAATCTTGAAACCGCTTTCCCAGATTTGATCCACAATTCCCGGAATTGCTCGCGGAAGTTCGGGGTAGTTCCAACTCCAGCGATAACTTTGGTGAGCAATAACTTTCAATTTGTGCGATATTGGCAAAATCTGAGTGTACCGTTGCGTTCGTCTCGTCTAGAGCTTCGTCCCGGTGCCTTCGATTCATCGCTCCGACCTCCGGTTTGCCATCAATAAGCGATTTTCTTCTCGGCTCCAGCGAACTCCATCTTCAATGGTGAGCTATCTCCATTGTTCTTCGTGTTTCTTCTTCATTGTTTGCGGTGTGTCGTAGCCCAACCCTATCCCAGCACCCCCTCTCCCTCTCCTCTGTCCCCACTCGTCGTGCCCCCTCTCTCTTTCCCTCTCTCCCCTCCCTACCCGTGGCGCGGTGGCCCCTGCCTCTTCCCTGCCGAGAGCCTGCCCTCCCCCCACAAGCGCAGCCGCCAAGGCCACTATCTCCCCGCTGCCGAGCGCCTGCCCTCCCCTCTGCCAGCTGAGCCCACCCCCCCCTAGTTGCCATGGCGACAGTGAGAAGAGAGATAGAGAGAGGTAGGAGATGGTAATTTTACAAAATAGCCCATGAGTTATTGGGAAACTATGCACAGAAAAATCGTTTAATCTAAAATTGTGTTATCTTTTGCGTTATAATTCTGATTCGCTCTGTTCAAGTCGCGTTAGATTCATATTAAAGTCGTCGACATGTTAGTAATATTATACTCTGTTGTTACGTACTTTAACTAATTATTTAAATATTTGTTTGACCAATGATTATTGAATTAGCGTTCCAATTAAATCTAATTTAGGGTTTTCAACTCGCGTTTTTATAAATAAACACTAACATGGTTAATATTACTGAAATATTCTTTTATTAATAATTGTTTAGTATAAAGGTGTCATCTATTTAATAGTCCTTGCTTGTCACATTGGTCCGTGCAACGTGCGCGTGCTGTGCGTGTGACCTTCGCGTGCTGTCGTGCGATACAACATGTTGCGCTCTTCGTCTTGCACCGTTAATTCGCCTCGTTTAGAGTCGCTCATATTATTAAAATTACTTATTTAACCGAGAGTTGTTAGTGTAACAGATTAATTAAAACTAGGTAATAACTCTAGTTACATTTGATAAATGTCGATTAATGCAAGTACGTCGAATTAAATGTTTTAGTTCATATTTGTATAACGTAAACGCGATAATTTCTCAATCGTAGCTTCGATTTTGGCGTTTCTTTTCCTGGTGCGACCATAGAAGCGAGCTCTATTTTGTATTGCACATTTTTATAATGTTTTCCCTTGTATGGTGTACTGTTCCTTTCTGTTCCAAGAATATTGAATGTATGTTCGCACTCGCCTAAATAACGTTCCGTCCGTGGAGTCCGAGGAAGTTGCAGGAGAATCCTCTGAGCAGCAGCAGTTTGGTGAAGTCAAGTGTCCTCTGACCTATTATGTACTATTTACTTTATAATTCACTGTCCCGCATAATATGATTAACCTAAGGATTGACTAGTTTTCTATTTATCCTGTACTTGATTACCTTTTTGTGATGGACTTTTATGATCAACTACATGCTTGTGCTTTACTTTAATCAACGAACATGATGAGAATTACTTTATGATACGATGATTCATTCTGATTATGATTATGAGCTTGTGGCATTTTAGGGGGCCTCGGGTTGTTTCCCGAGCCTCTCCGTAAGGACCTATTAGTTGAGAGACCACCCGGGATAACAGTACAACCATGAGGGTGGTATGGGATTCCCTTAGCTGATTAATTGGAGGAATCTAGGGGTGTAGTTTGCTTCGCCGTTGTGCCGTCACTTGGGGCTGGGGCATAGTGATTGCTCTGCTAAGGGTGGGGTTGACAAGGTTCATTCGATTTGGTTTCGTTAGTCACCCCCTTAGGGAGGAGTACTGTGTGTGTACGACTGGCGAAACCAACCGAAGGCTACACAATAGGAGAATCTTTATAAAGGCCACATAGTGAAACCTTGCCGACTCAGCTTGGAAGTGTTTGAGGGTTCAATCGACCCAAGGCAAAAAGAGATCACGACTCATGGGTAAAGTGTGCAACCTCTATGTCACACCCGGGTTTCGGGGCACCAAGACCCGGGCGCGAACATAATCACCAGGTGTGCTGGGACCAAGTCTCACACATATGATGAATCATGGCACAGGATCGAATGTCATATCTTTACTACATAACAGGAATTCTGTACAAAATAAATAATTACATTATAAGGAGACAACGGTCCAGCAACCCAAAGTTGACTGGGAGACGACGACCTAGACCTCTCGCGAACTCGTCACAGCATCCTCCAAGCGCCTCATCCTGTGGTACCTGTTCTTGACCTGTGGGGGGGGGGGGGTGTGAGACAGCAAGAGTGAGCTCACATACGTTCATCGCTCAACAAGTTGTGGGGAATAATGTGCATGAACTCGCCAAAGGTGGGAGCTCACGTGAAGTGTAAGGCTTACCAGAGAAGATGGTTAGAGCTGAGCATTGCTTTTAAAGTTGGTCAAAATTTTATTAGCAGTTACTAAGTATAAGTAAATACCAACCCAGTTAAATAGTAAAACCAAAGTAACAATTTCACCTGCGATGCAATGCATATGACAAATTGAATTTAGTTCCATAATTTAATCATGTGAGGGTCCGAGCTGCTCTTGACCGTGAGCACGGCTAGTATACCAGTTTTACACTCTGCAGAGGTTGCGCATCTTTACCCACAAGTCGTGTATCCCATGTCGCCAGGGTTTGCAAGGCCCTTAGACACTTCCGAGGTGAATGGCTAGGGATCCACTACGAGGCCTTTACAAAGTTCCACTAGCTTCCGAAAAACCCGCTACAGTTTATAGGAAGTTCCAATGCAGGAATCCCTTGCAGGACCGCCATCGCAGCAAAATCCTCCCGAGGGCCTCCCTACACTGACCACTCCCCTACTGCCCTTGCCCCTTTCGGGTAAGGTAGTCTTCCACTAGCTTTCCTAATTAATCAGCCAAGGGCGTCCCATTAAACCCTTGTGGTAGCACTGTTTTCCCGGGTGGTCGCTCCATGTTCCAATTAACATAATGATCTTATCATGAACAATAAATAACCACTGATAACAAAAGTGTAATCATGAATAGTGTAATCTTCATACCCAAAACCACATACAACACTAGCAAGTACTACCCAGAAAGTTCAGTGGTGAGCAAGGTATAAAGATAGTCAAACTGGGGTAACCTATTGGGTCCCATCAAAATTAACCTATGCAGATCATTATGATTAATTAGAACATGAGTGGGTAAAAAGAAGTGATCAAGGGCACAACTTGCCTGGGCCTTGAGAATCCAGGTACCAGGATGATCTTCAGGTGACTCGTGACCTCACGCTAAACGTAGCAATACAGACAAACATGTGTAGGCAAAATTAACATCACACCAAACATAATAATACATTGCATAATAATAATCTACGCGCTTGTACGAGACTAACGCAACTTGAACGGATCAAATCAGAGTTAAAACGAAGGAGTAATGACTTTTCTAAGGTTTTATGTATTTGATACGAAAATAATTAAGTGGTCAAATTTAATATAGTTTTCATGCTAAAATAGAGTCATTAAGTGCTAAACAATATTAATACAAAATTATAGAAATTGGAACGGGTCAAAAACAAGTTAAAATGAATTTTCT
The DNA here is from genome assembly GCA_029449295.1 of Zea luxurians. Classification (NCBI taxonomy): domain Eukaryota; kingdom Viridiplantae; phylum Streptophyta; class Magnoliopsida; order Poales; family Poaceae; genus Zea; species Zea luxurians. The sequence goes on along the minus strand of JAOPSE010000024.1, from coordinate 30,101,846 downwards.
ATGATTTACACAAGTTCTAGTATTTATTTTTGCATTAAAAATAAATTCCTATTTCATTTTTCCTGATTTTCTAATTTCCTGGACTGGGCGTCAATTATAGGAAAGCGCAGGGGCCTCGGTGAAAAAGAGTACAAGACTCAGGCTATCACTGGACTGGACCGCGGGTTAATTTATAAAAATAACAGGGACTCTTTTGAGAAGTTACCACGCGAAGGGGTATGCAAGGATCACGGCCGTTGGATCAATTCCTACGGTTAGGATTACACCAAGGCTTTAAAGAAACAGCGATCAACTGTGGCCCTTGGATCATGGATCAGTGGCCCAGACTACGTCACAACGAGATCGAGTTCAAGCCGTCCGCTCACCGATCGATGGCCTGGATTTCATCTAGCCAAACTAGTACGCAGACGCAATCCCGAGCGTTGATCTATTATCCCACGGCCCTCAACGCTTGCCCTCTTCCCTCGCCGGCCCGAGGCGGCGCCAGGACCTGCCCGCGGCGGAGTCCCACCGGCGAGCAGCCGATTCAACGCCCAGGTACCTAATTCACCTACCGGAAGCGAGCAAGACGCAGTGCAGGGGACAGGGAACATCCTGGGGGCGACCACACACCGAGAAGAAGCTGCGACGTCGCTGGCCACGGTTGCGTGCGGCACTGCGGCCGAGGAAGATGGCCGACGACGGATTCCGGCGTCCTGACAATCGCGCCAGTACCCGAGACCCCGCACCCAGGTTCACCACGGCCCCGTGAACGACCATAGTCCCACCCCAGCCACAGACCGACAGCACGGGCAGCTTACCTCGGCGGCGGCGCTATTCGTCTTCCTGCTAGTGCTCCAATGGCGCACAGTGGTATAGGATGGGATGAGGGGGGGGGGAAGAAGAGCTTTATATCCAACGCGCACCTGCCCGCGCGGAGTTGATACGTCAGCCGGAGCCGGGGATCTCGCAGGTTGGGCGAGAAGGTCACGGCGATTTTCTGTTTCTGCGCTCCCAACGTTCAGATCAGAGGAAGGGGATAGGGCTGACAACGTGGGCCCACACGGTCAGCCGCTGAGTGGCTCGCGCGCGGAGCCAGAGGCTGTCCATCGGGCCCCACCTGTCGGCACGAGCGGGTACGCAGGAGAAGTGAGCGCGTGCTGGGCTGTGTGGGGGAAAGGATGGAGTGGGCCGCGCAGTAGGGGTAAGGTGGGCCGAGGAGGGGAGGGTTTGGCCCAACAGCAGGTTTTATTCTTTTTCCTTTTTCTTTCTATTTTTCCTTTTCTATTTTCCTTTCCATTTGAATTTCAAATCAACACAAGTTTAAAGTTCAAACCCTTAATTTGGATACACATATAGAACTTCAGCATAATGTGCAAAAACATATTTTATATATTTCTTTATTTATTTTAGTTCTTTTAGACAAGCTTTTAATCATATAGTAGAGAATAATCCATACCTTATTAATTCTAGGGAAATCAAATTTATATTGTAGACTATATATATTAAGAAATAGTTTAATCCTAATTCTTTTATATATCCTAATCCAAAAGCAATTTAGTTTATCTAAGGATCTTTAATTATAAATATATTTTTTTTAACATATTCATTTTGGGAGTAGAACTTCCAAATCATGATTATTTTTAAGGAAATGAGTTTTGATTTAAAACCTTTGAAAAATTTTCCTTGTCTTCACAAAATTGAACTTTAGGGTGTTACAAATCCTATCCCCCTTAAAAATAATCTCGTCCTCGAGACTTGTAAGGAAAAAGGGTGCATGTTCATATTGATCCAACACATATGCATAAACAAAATCTCGGCATGATGCATATCTTTAACAAAACATAGGGTCAATAGACCTTATTGTTCCTTCTAAAATAATATCATATCATCTACTAACTAAAGTAACATCTAGATCTTTACAAATCATCATAATTTATATCTATGTAGCTTGGTGGAGCTGGTGGTGGTGGTGGAGGTTGTTGTTGTTGTTGTCTCTCCAACCGTGCTTGCCTTATTTCTTGACGGACCTGATGTATTTCCTCGCGTTGTTGTCTTATCTGGTTTTGCATCTCGGTCACCAGGTCTGTTAATTGTTGTATTACCAGTCTTTGGGCAGCCACCACTTGTTCGGTTTCAATAGGTGGAGGATTTGGAGAATTCATTTCTGTTTGCTGTTGCGTGATAATCTTTCCTTTCCTGGTATTGACCATGAAAGTTAGAAGCATATGGTAATAGTTTTGCAAAGGAAATTATTCAATAAGCGGAATAAGCTAGTAGCTGGTTATAATCTGAAGATTCTTTAGTAGGGCTTAATCTTTGTTTTGTGTCCAGATTGGGGTAACCAATCGTATAAGGTGAATATCCAAGGGTAAGATAGAATCTGTCAAGATGAGAGGTATATATGGGTGAGATAGACTACAAGATGTAGATCAAAATCTGGTTTGATGTCAGGTGGTGGTTGATAGATTATGCAATCCATTAAGACTCTATTGATTGGGTAAGTTATGTAACTTGTCATATAGGTCAAGTTGTTGTGTATGGCCAAGTTGATATAAGTCTCCAAATTAGGCTTAAGTGATTTAGGAGTATGGCCTTATCCTTTGTATCTGCATTAAGTAACTCAATCTAGCTTAGATCATATTGGATTAGATAGAGTCCAGATTAGGTTGGTATGACTAGATTAAACTAGTTAAGATTAGCTAGATCTACCAGGGTAGGATAAATATTATTAGGATATGATAGAATCTTTTAAGATAGGATGGATTATATGATATAGGTAGGCCATTGTTCAAGGATGAGTTGGTGTAAGACATTAATTTAGGTTAAGATATGTTTGTAGAGACAGTGTCTAACCAAATTATCTGACCTGTTAATAACACACTTTAGATTGGGTCATATTTAGATTAGATAGAATCTGGATTAGGTTGGATGTAACTAGATTAGGTTAGATAATATCTAATTACTTTGGATTAGATCATGGTTGTTACTAGGGTGGGGTAAATATGCTTATTAGGACAAGATGAATCCATAAGGATAAGGTAGAATCTTTTGAGGTCAGTTAGATTTATTAGGATAGGATAGAATCTTTTCAAGACAAGATGAATCTATTAATAGTAATAGAGTATCTTTTAAGATAAGATGGATCTATATACATTAGGATAAGTTAAGACCTTTTGAGATAAGATAGATCTATGAGTGTAGGATAGAATCTCTTGGGATGAGATGAATCTATTAAGATAAGGGAGAATTTTTAAGATAAGATGGGTATTGTTAGGCTAGTTACTTTATTGAAGGATAATTTAGTTTGTCTAGTTATTTTATATATATATTCTTATACCTATGTGTATATGCAGATGCAATTGTGGACATTATTCCACAACCCATCACACACAATCAAAGATCCAAATCAGACAAGTATCATAAGAACAAACATTCAAGCACATAGATAAAAAAAATAGTTTTGTCTTTGTTCCTAAGAGTAGGTCTCCTATCCCTAAAGGTCACTTTAAGCACAGGATTTCAAGGTGTGAAATCCACAATTGTCTCTAGAAAGATAAAGGTAAGAATAATCAGAGTAAAGCGGAAATAGATGAGAAAAGATTAAGATAAGTTTAGAAAAGAATCAGAGTAGCAAAGGTAAGTAGATAATGGTTGTCCAGTTCTATCTAGGTTTCGTCCTACAGTCAACATTCCTCTGATACCACTTCTGTCACACCCGGGTTTCGGGGCACCAAGACCCGGGCGCGAACATAATCACCAGGTGTGCTGGGACCAAGTCTCACACATATGATGAATCATGGCACAGGATCGAATGTCATATCTTTACTACATAACAGGAATTCTGTACAAAATAAATAATTACATTATAAGGAGACAACGGTCCAGCAACCCAAAGTTGACTGGGAGACGACGACCTAGACCTCTCGCGAACTTGTCACAGCATCCTCCAAGCGCCTCATCCTATGGTACCTGTTCTTGACCTGTGGGGGGGTGTGAGACAGCAAGAGTGAGCTCACATACGTTCATCGCTCAACAAGTTGTGGGGAATAATGTGCATGAACTCGCCAAAGGTGGGAGCTCACGTGAAGTGTAAGGCTTACCAGAGAAGATGGTTAGAGCTGAGCATTGCTTTTAAAGTTGGTCAAAATTTTATTAGCAGTTACTAAGTATAAGTAAATACCAACCCAGTTAAATAGTAAAACCAAAGTAAAAATTTCACCTGCGATGCAATGCATATGACAAATTGAATTTAGTTCCATAATTTAATCATGTGAGGGTCCGAGCTGCTCTTGACCGTGAGCACGGCTAGTATACCAGTTTTACACTCTATAGAGGTTGCGCATCTTTACCCACAAGTCGTGTATCTCATGTCGCCAGGGTTTGCAAGGCCCTTAGACACTTCCGAGGTGAATGGCTAGGGATCCACTACGAGGCCTTTACAAAGTTCCACTAGCTTCCGAAAAACCCGCTACAGTTTATAGGAAGTTCCAATGCAGGAATCCCTTGCAGGACCGCCATCGCAGCAAAATCCTCCCGAGGGCCTCCCTACACTGACCACTCCCCTACTGCCCTTGCCCCTTTCGGGTAAGGTAGTCTTCCACTAGCTTTCCTAATTAATCAGCCAAGGGCGTCCCATTAAACCCTTGTGGTAGCACTGTTTTCCCGGGTGGTCGCTCCATGTTCCAATTAACATAATGATCTTATCATGAACAATAAATAACCACTGATAACAAAAGTGTAATCATGAATAGTGTAATCTTCATACCCAAAACCACATACAGCACTAGCAAGTACTACCCAGAAAGTTCAGTGGTGAGCAAGGTATAAAGATAGTCAAACTGGGGTAACCTATTGGGTCCCATCAAAATTAACCTATGCAGATCATTATGATTAATTAGAACATGAGTGGGTAAAAAGAAGTGATCAAGGGCACAACTTGCCTGGGCCTTGAGAATCCAGGTACCAGGATGATCTTCAGGTGACTCGTGACCTCACGCTAAACGTAGCAATACAGACAAACATGTGTAGGCAAAATTAACATCACACCAAACATAATAATACATTGCATAATAATAATCTACGCGCTTGTACGAGACTAACGCAACTTGAACGGATCAAATCAGAGTTAAAACGAAGGAGTTATGACTTTTCTAAGGTTTTATGTATTTGATACGAAAATAATTAAGTGGTCAAATTTAATATAGTTTTCATGCTAAAATAGAGTCATTAAGTGCTAAACAATATTAATACAAAATTATAGAAATTGGAACGGGTCAAAAACAAGTTAAAATGAATTTTCTATGATTTACACAAGTTCTAGTATTTATTTTTGCATTAAAAATAAATTCCTATTTCATTTTTCCTGATTTTCTAATTTCCTGGACTGGGCGTCAATTATAGGAAAGCGCAGGGGCCTCGGTGAAAAAGAGTACAAGACTCAGGCTATCACTGGACTGGACCGCGGGTTAATTTATAAAAATAACAGGGACTCTTTTGAGAAGTTACCACGCGAAGGGGTATGCAAGGATCACGGCCGTTGGATCAATTCCTACGGTTAGGATTACACCAAGGCTTTAAAGAAACAGCGATCAACTGTGGCCCTTGGATCATGGATCAGTGGCCCAGACTACGTCACAACGAGATCGAGTTCAAGCCGTCCGCTCACCGATCGATGGCCTGGATTTCATCTGGCCAAACTAGTACGCAGACGCAATCCCGAGCGTTGATCTATTATCCCACGGCCCTCAACGCTTGCCCTCTTCCCTCGCCGGCCCGAGGCGGCGCCAGGACCTGCCCGCGGCGGAGTCCCACCGGCGAGCAGCCGATTCAACGCCCAGGTACCTAATTCACCTACCGGAAGCGAGCAAGACGCAGTGCAGGGGACAGGGAACATCCTGGGGGCGACCACACACCGAGAAGAAGCTGCGACGTCGCTGGCCACGGTTGCGTGCGGCACTGCGGCCGAGGAAGATGGCCGACGACGGATTCCGGCGTCCTGACAATCGCGCCAGTACCCGAGACCCCGCACCCAGGTTCACCACGGCCCCGTGAACGACCATAGTCCCACCCCAGCCACAGACCGACAGCACGGGCAGCTTACCTCGGCGGCGGCGCTATTCGTCTTCCTGCTAGTGCTCCAATGGCGCACGGTGGTATAGGATGGGATGAGGGGGGGGGGAAAGAAGAGCTTTATATCCAACGCGCACCTGCCCGCGCGGAGTTGATACGTCAGCCGGAGCCGGGGATCTCGCAGGTTGGGCGAGAAGATCACGGCGATTTTCTGTTTCTGCGCTCCCAACGTTCGGATCAGAGGAAGGGGATAGGGCTGACAACGTGGGCCCACACGGTCAGCCGCTGAGTGGCTCGCGCGCGGAGCCAGAGGCTGTCCATCGGGCCCCACCTGTCGGCACGAGCGGGTACGCAGGAGAAGTGAGTGCGCGCTGGGCTGTGTGGGGGAAAGGATGGAGTGGGCCGCGCAGTAGGGGTAAGGTGGGCCGAGGAGGGGAGGGTTTGGCCCAACAGCAAGTTTTATTCTTTTTCCTTTTTCTTTCTATTTTTCCTTTTCTATTTTCCTTTCCATTTGAATTTCAAATCAACACAAGTTTAAAGTTCAAACCCTTAATTTGGATACACATATAGAACTTCAGCATAATGTGCAAAAACATATTTTATATATTTCTTTATTTATTTTAGTTCTTTTAGACAAGCTTTTAATCATATAGTAGAGAATAATCCATACCTTATTAATTCTAGGGAAATCAAATTTATATTGTAGACTATATATATTAAGAAATAGTTTAATCCTAATTCTTTTATATATCCTAATCCAAAAGCAATTTAGTTTATCTAAGGATCTTTAATTATAAATATATTTTTTTTAACATATTCATTTTGGGAGTAGAACTTCCAAATCATGATTATTTTTAAGGAAATGAGTTTTGATTTAAAACCTTTGAAAAATTTTCCTTGTCTTCACAAAATTGAACTTTAGGGTGTTACACTCTACAAAGGTTAGAAACTAGTATATTAGTCACACTCACGGTAAAGAGCAGCCTTGGTATCCTATTTGATTAGAGATACTCTAGATACATTTATGTTGATGGTTTAATGATGATGGCTATACTTATGATTTCTAGTACTTTCCTCTCTAAGGAGGTGCTTTTTGAGATATCAACTTGGGTTCTACGATAAAACTTGGCTTCTACTAATGATAAATATTTGACCAACTAAAAGCAATTACTTTGAGCTTAACCCCATATACGGCTAGTCCACTTCAACCAAATGAGACATTTGCTGAGTACGTTGATGTAATATCCCAAAAAAATGTTGACCCAAAAGTTGATCTTCGGTGAGTGGATGTGGGAAAAAGGGTTGTGGGCCGTTGGATGCTGCATCAGAAGTCATCTGAGGCGTCACTTCTTTTCTACCCACAAAATAAACCCTTGGTGGCCACCCCCTTCCCCTTCTTGGCCGCCACCCCCTCCCCTTTCTTGGCCACCTCACTTTTCCCCCTTGGCTGGCCGCCCCCTCTCCCCCCATTGCAGCAGCCCTCCAATACTTCTTCCTCCCTAGATCTTTCCCCCCCCCCATGCAACAAGGATCGAGAAGAGGAGGAACAAGATGAATTGAAGAGTAAGAGAGGATCAAGGACATGTGCTACCCCTATCTCTTATAGATTTTTCTTAGGGAAAACCCTAGGTAAGGATGGGATCCTTGTTCCTCCCTATAATAATGTGCTTTTGGAGATTGTGGATCATGTGGATTGAAGGATTAGAGGTTGGATTAGGTGTGGGGATAGGTTTTGATTTCGAATTTAATTTCTTCAGAATGGCAGATTCGACAGTTTCTGTTCATGCCAGTTTTCTGTGGTCTTAGTAGCCTCAAAAAAATAAAAAGTCTATATATGAGTCGTAGATAGTTTGTAGATCTTTCCGTGGCCGTGAAGAACACCTCAATCGAACATCAGAACAGAAAGTTATGGCAGTTTGATTATAGCAGTTTTTCAGTCTCATAATTCTGTGCAGAATCTGTTTTCTTAAGTGTTAGGCAATTTTATCAACAGAATTAAACTGTGGGTTGGTAAAAGAAGTTGTAGATAATTTCATAAGATTTCTAGATTGTTAAAGAGTGCATTCATATGATTTGTGAAACTCCAGTTATGTTTGTTTTACTGTGGCTGTTCCTGTTTGCCTGACAAAAATGAGTGGGTCTGTTCACTGGTGGGTTTCATCTAGTAAATGACCGAATTGGCTCTTCCAAATATGGAGACTTTTGTAGAGGGATAAAAGTTCTTACTTCCAGCAGAATTTCACAATTTTTGGTTCAGTAGTTTGGGAGATATCAAATTTTAAAGTTAACCATACTGCTGTCTAAAACAAATTCAGTCAGTTATCTTGTCAGATGTTTTGGAACTTGTAGATGGCAGAATTTAATTATCCATTGAATACTGAAGTTGTAGAGTATTTTGTGTAGATACTCCTAGAGTATTTGTTTGATATCACCGCTGTTTTAATTTTAAAGATACAAAATTAACAAACAGCGCTGCTGCTGTATGGCATGTGGTTCAGGGTGGGAGTCTTTCCACTGGGTCTAGGTTTCAAGTGTAGGAGTGTTTTGTTGATTGATGGAAAATGTTTGTGAAATATTTGTACTAAGTTTTATGCCCGCTAGCAGGTGGCTACACTCCAGATCATGTCTAGTACATTTCTTCTTCTTCGATGAAGGCAAGTGAATGTAGCGGTGATTGCTTCCGTCCTAACCTGTTATTTCTATTGCCTACACTCTAATATTCAGAAGTATTGGATTCTTTCATAATTGGACTCTATGGGGATGCTTTACTTGCTTGCATTATACTGATGCTCAATCATATATTGATGATGATTAGGATTCGAGTATGATTCATGAGATTAATTCACACCCCTGAAGGTAAATGAAGTATTATTTGAGGTTGGTATTGTATCTGAAGGTAAATAAAATATTATTTGAGGTTTGTATTGTATCTGAAGGAAGTGAAGTTTATTGATAAATGCAGCATGCCATATACATTGCATGACTCATTTGCATCTGAAGTCTTGTCGTGACCTATGGTCCGACCGTACCGGTACAATTTAGCATCGTACGTTGCCCGAGGAGGGGTACGATGCGGCTTCATACCCTTAGTGGTATGAAGGCAGAGGACATATGCATTGCATTCATATGCATTCATTGAAGTGATATTTGCAGATGATGTGGTTTTATACCCTCAGAGGTATGAAGATAGAGTACCTACACATTGCATTCCTATGCATACATTGAAGTGATATTTGCAGGTATTGTTGACGCTGGGAAGTGTTATACAACCTATTGTGGTTGTTCGAGGAAATGAGATGGTATTGGTTATAGTGGGACTACTGAGTTCTATATCTATAAGTATTTCTGATTTTAATTGTGACTCTTTTAAAATGTTGATGAATTCAATTTGTGGTTTAAATATCTCGTCAAAATAATTCGCTTGCTGAGATGTTTCATCTCACTCTTGCATTACTCAATGCAGGTGCTTATTGCTCATCAAGGGAAGTGGGAAGTAGCAGCACATCCACCTTCACTCTTATAATACCGCTACTTAGGCGCAGTCATGATTTAATTAGAAGCTTCTTGTCAAAGGATGTTTGTTTCTAACTAGTTGTGCGCACTGGTTAATTTAGCTCACGCTGTTATGGTTGTCTTCCCATTGCTAGCAGACTATTAATGTCTATTATGTTTTCTTATCATGATATCTATTTATACTTTGTTGCTTCCCCTTTTATGCAATTTGCAAAGGAGATGCTGTCGAAATTTTATATACGAATGTTAGATGTGTAGTTTAGTAGCATTCTGGGTGTTTGTGGATCCCGGGGTGTTACAGTTGGTATCAAAGCATAGGCTTTAGATTCTTGGCAATTTGAAGATAAATTTGACACACTTGCACATATAGGAAGGGTATGGGTACAAATATCTTTGATATATATTAATGTCTTTGAAGTGCAGATGACAATAATTTCACCCCTCCCTATTGCCTTATCGTGATGTGGTAAGTTGTTTATGATCTAATGCCTGATATAATTTATCTCTAAATCTTTATATTGTTTTAATAATGTGTTTGATATCGCTAGTCTTTTGTGAGATTGATGTTGTTATTATGCTTGTGATATACAAGTATGCCTATGTTGTTTTCACCATGTTTTTCATTGTTGAGTTTTATTATAATAATATTGTTATATATGCTTGATTGAGGATGTATCTAAGAGGAGTGTGAATTGTGTGTTTTGGGTTACAAGGTAACCATCAATTTGAATTTTAGTTGTGGAGCGGTTGGTGGATAGTTCCAACTATCTTTGCAAAGAATGATTGTTTATGACGAGAAACCGGTTCTGAAAGAAATGAATATTGGTACTTTATATGGATTTTTGGGGGAAGTATTTTCATCGCCAGAATGGCTTACATGTCTCTCCTATTGTGTGTTTTAGTTGCCACAAAGCCTAGATGTGGTTTAAAGTGGTTCCCTGTTAGTCATACTAATTGTAGAATAAATCTTTGATTCTCTTGATCCATTGATTATGTATTGATACATTGAGGATATGATGGTTCCCTTTCCGATGCATGCTTGTGGAGCCATTTTTAGACCACCTATCTATTGGTTTGAAGGAAGTCATTTCCTAGCCTAGAGTTGGTTGGGTGTGGCTAGTCACCTACTCCTAGATGATGTGGTTTTTACATCAGCTTAATATGTTTGTCAAATGTGTGAAGGATTAGGGGTTATTATTGACCTTGTATGTCTGGTACTTTGAGTGCATCGTATGATAGAATGAAATGTAAGTTTCTGAACTACAGTAGATGAAGACTTATGTTATGTGTAGGTTAACCTTACTAGTTTAGATATTTTTCCCTAGTTGAGTTGTTGGATGGAGTATAGTGACATTGGTTAACCAAGTATTGTGTTGTTGTGCTGTCAGTGCTCTTTGTGGAGCTTTTGGCATTTCTTCGATGAAATGTGCCGCACAGAATGTTATTGGCTTCTTGTTGGCTTTATTGCTCCATTGGTTCTATAGATTTTTTCTCTTTTGTGGGGTGCAAAGAATGTTAGATTACATGATTATCTTTTCATGATGGCAAGAATAAGGTTTAGGAAGATTAGGAGTTTTGTTTCAATAGAACTACTTGTTTCGTGGTGCTTTGAGGTGAGGGGTTTGATCTTCTTATACATTCGTCGGGTGGGGATGTTTCACAATTTAATTAAAATTAATTGTTGAAGTTGGTAAGGGTTGTGCTTAGTGCATATTACCCGTTCATAAAAGAGTGTTGTCTTAAGACATTGATGTTGATGTATAGTTGCATCCAAATTCGATGGTGTGAAATTGTAGTGTCGATTGCATCTATGACTTGCTTTGAGCTTCATTGCATGTTGTTTCATGCTTGATGTCAGGTCGTGTAGTTTCCTTAAACAATTAGTCCAAGGTAGAAGTTCTTGTGTTAATTAATACCAATAATGGACCCATGTTTTGAATGGTGGTGCTATATGGGGTACCTTGGATGTTTTGGTTGGAGTGGTTGAATTAGAGGACAAATTCTTTTTAAGGGGGGTAGAGTGTAATATCCCAAAAAAATGTTGACCCAAAAGTTGATCTTCGGTGAGTGAATGTGGGAAAAAGGGTTGTGGGCTGTTGGATGCTGCATCAGAAGTCATCTGAGGCGTCACTTCTTTTCTCAAACAAAATAAACCTTTGGTGGCCACCCCCTTCCCCTTCTTGGCCGCCACCCCCTCCCCTTTCTTGGCCACCTCACTTTTCCCCCTTGGCTGGCTGCCCCCTCTCCCCCCATTGCAGCAGCCCTCCAATACTTCTTCCTCCCTAGATCTTCCCCCCCCCCCCCATGCAACAAGGATCGAGAAGAGGAGGAACAAGATGAATTGAAGAGTAAGAGAGGATCAAGGAGATGTGCTACCCCTATCTCTTGCAGATTTTTCTTAGGGAAAACCCTAGGTAAGGATGGGATCCTTGTTCCTCCCTATAATAATGTGCTTTTGGAGGTTGTGGATCATGTGGATTTCGAATTTAATTTTTGCAGAATGGCAGATTCGACAGTTTCTATTCATGCCAGTTTTCTGTGGTCTTAATGGCCTCAAAAAATAAAAAGTCTATATATGAGTCGTAGATAATTTGTAGATCTTTCCGTGGTCGCAAAGAACACCTCAATCGGACATTAGAACAGAAAGTTATGGCAGTTTGATTATAGCAGTTTTTCAGTCTTATAATTCTGTGCAGAATCTGTTTTCTTAAGAGTTAGGCAATTTTATCAACATAATTAAACTATGGGTTGGTAAAAGAAGTTGTAGATAATTTCATAAGATTTCCATATTGTTAAAGAGTGCATTCATATGATTTGTGAAACTCCAGTTATGTTTGTTTTACTGTGGCTGTTCCTGTTTGCCTGACAAAAATGAATGGGTCTGTTCACTGGTGGGTTTCATCTAGTAAATGGCCGAATTGTGTAACGCCCCGAATTTTGCAGTTGAATTTTTTTCTTTTCTTTACTCGCCAAATTCGGGCGTTACCTTTTCTTTTTCTTTTTCCCCTCGCTAGACCTTGATCTTTTCCAAAGTTAGCGGGATTCGGTTTGGAATTCCCGTGTAAAGAAAAACCCTAAAACTGTTTTATGTTGTTTGATGCACCATGCCGAACTATGCATTCTTTGATTGTTTGAAAGTGCAAATGCATTCATCTAGGAAGATCGGATATCGAAAATAAGGAGAAAACCTTTTCTTTCTTTTTCTTTTTCTTTCTCTCTCTCCTCTTTTCCTCTCTCCCGCGCCGTGGGCCCCCCTGGCCGGCCCAGCCACCCCCGCGCCCCCCTCTTGGGCCTTAGTTGGCCCAACCGCCCCCCACCCCCTCCCCTTTTCCCCAACTCCCTATCTCTCCCTCTCATTCTCCCTCTCCCCACCCTAGCCGCCGCCGCCCCTACCCCCTGCTCGGCCGCCCCCTGGCCGCCGGCCCAACCGCCGCCCCTCGCCGTCGCTCGCCCGTCCCCGGTGAGCCCCCATCCCCCTCCTCCCTCCTCCCTCCCTCTCCCCTCTCCCCTCCTCTCTCCTTGGCCGGCCCAGCCGCCTGGCCGCCCCCGGCCGCCCGGCCCGCGCCCCAGCCGCGCCCTGGCCGCCTGGCCGCGCGCCTGGCCGCCTGGCCGCGCGCCCCCTGGCCGCCTGGCCGCCTGGCCGCCCCTGGCCGCGCCCCCCTGCGCGCCCCCGCCTCGGCCGGCCCAGCCGCCGGTTCGGCCGTGCCCCAGCCGCCCCAGCTCGGCCGCCCCCGCCCCTGCGCCGGCCGGTTCAACCGCCCCCGGGCCGGTTCAACCGCCCCGGCTCAGCCGCCCCCCCCCCCCCCCCCCCCCGCGCTCGGCCGCCCCTGCTCGGCTGGCCCAGCCGCTGGTTCAACCGCCCCCAGGGCCGGTTCAACCGCCCCCCCCCCCCCTTTTTTTAATTTTTTTTATTTTATTTATTTTATTTTACTTTCTGTGATCATAGTTATTTTATTTTAGGTAGGCTAATCATTGTTCATGCTATTGAAATAGGAAGCTCAATTTAAAATTCCGTTACGCTAGTTGATTCACGTAATTAATTGTTTATCCCATTCAATGTTGATCAACTAAAAATGACTAGGTTTCCATTAGTGCATATAACAGAATTCTTTTGTTAAGAACCAATTGTAACTGATCATTAGTGCATAAGCTTTAACCCCCCCCCTGCGAGACCTTTCCCCGTTTCTTTCTAACCATAACAAATGCGATATCGAATGTCATACTTGATGCATACCTACTTTATTTGTTCCCTTGTATGGTGTACTGTTCTTTTGAATTAAATATGTGGATGTATGTATGTTTGCGCTCGCATAGAGAACGATCCGGTCGAAGAGCCCGAGGAATTCGCAGGAGAAGCCCCTGAGCAACAGTCGATTAGTGGAGGCAAGTGTCCTTTGACCTATCTCTGTCCTATTCATTCTTTAATTCATCTCCCGCATTACACATTTATTCCTAATGATTGACTAGCTTTTGTTATCCATGTCCTTGTTTACCTATTTGGGTCGGATTATTACTGCTTAGTTTGATGCTATTGCTCAACTCTAATCAATGAACATGATGTGATCATCTATGATACGCTGTTTTCCCTTCTTATTTATGATTATATTTGTGACCTTCAAGGGGACTCGAGCGGTTTCTCGAGTGCCTCTCCGTAAGGGCCTGTTCAATGGATGACCGCCCGGGAAAACAGTGCAACCATGAGGGTGGAATGGGACGCCCTTAGCTGAATAATTGGAGGAACCGGGGTGTAGATCGCTTAGCCGTCGTGCCGTCAATGGGGCTCGGTGTATGCGGCTCGCTCTGCCAAGGTTGATTTGTCCCTTGGGGAGGAGTGCGGTACATTTAGGAAACCTAACGGGTGGCTACAGCCCCGGGGAATCTTTGTAAAGGCTACGTAGTGAGACCCTGCCTATTCACCTTGGTAGTGTTTAAGGGTTTGATCGGCCCGAGGCAAGAGGGAATCACGGCTTGTGGGTAAAGTGCACAACCTCTGTAGAGTGTTATGAAACTGATATATCAGCCGTGCTCGCGGTTATGAGCGGCCAAGGGAGCTCCAGAGATTAGTGATACTTGATCAGAGATACTTTGGTACAGGTGGTAATGAGATCGATGGTTCTGATTATGATTATGGTATTGGTAAGTGGTATTCTTTCCGTTTGGAAAGGATACATTGGGCTAATAACTTGGGTTAATGTTAAAACCTGGCTTTCTACTAGTAAGTAATAACCTGACCAACTAAAAGCAACTGCTTGACTTATCCCCACATAAAGCTAGTCCACTATAGCCAAACGGGATGCTTGCTGACTATGTTGATGTGTACTCACCCTTGCTCTACACACCAAACCCCCCCCCAGGTTGTCAGCATTGCAACCACTGCTCAGGAGAAGATGAAGCTGTGGAAGGAGACTTCCAGGAGTTCCAGGATTACGACGAGTTCTAGGTGTGGGTTAGCGGCAACCCCCAGTCGGCTGCCTGTGAAGGCCGTGTTATCTACGTTTCGTTTTCGCACTTTGATTTATTGTAAGAACTATATGGACGTCTCAGACGTATGATGTAATCGACTATTATCTCCCCTTTTAATACTATTTGAGCACTGTGTGATGATGTCCATGTTATGTAACTGCTGTGTACGTGAATAACTGATCCTGGCACGTACATGGTTCGCATTCGGTTTGCCTTCTAAAAACCGGGTGTGACAAATTGGCTCTTCCAAATATGGAGACTTTTGTAGAGGGATAAAAGTTCTTACTTCCAGCGGAATTTCACAATTTTTGGTTCAGTAGTTTGGGAGATATCAAAATTTAAAGTTAACCATACTGCTGTCTAAAACAAATTCAGTCAGTTATTTTGTCAGATGTTTTGGAACTTGTAGATGGCAGAATTTAATTATCCATTGAATACTGAAGTTGTAGAGTATTTTGTGTAGATACTCCTAGAGTATTTGTTTGATATCACCGCTGTTTTAATTTTAAAGATACAAAATTAACAAACAGCGCTGCTGCTGTATGGCATGTGGTTCAGGGTGGGAGTCTTTCCACTGGGTCTAGGTTTCAAGTGTATGAGTGTTTTGTTGATTGATGGAAAATGTTTGTAAAATATTTGTACTAAGTTTTATGCCCGCTAGCAGGTGGCTACACTCCAGATCATGTCTAGTACATTTCTTCTTCTTCGATGAAGGCAAGTGAATGTAGCGGTGGTTGCTTCCGTTCTGACCTGTTATTTCTATTGCCTACACTCTAATATTCAGAAGTATTGGATTCTTTCATAATTGGACTCTATGGTGATGCTTTACTTGCTTGCATTATACTAATGCTCAATCATATATTGATGATGATTATGATTCGAGTATGATTCATGAGATTAATTCACACCCCTGAAGGTAAATGAAGTATTATTTGAGGTTGGTATTGTATCTGAAGGTAAATAAAGTATTATTTGAGGTTTGTATTGTATCTAAAGGAAGTGAAGTTTATTGATAAATGCAGCATGCCATATACATTGCATGATTCATTTGCATCTGAAGTCTTGTCGTGACCTATGGTCCGACCGTACCGGTACAATTTAGCATCGTACGTTGCCCGAGGAGGGGTACGATGCGGCTTCATACCCTTAGAGGTATGAAGGCAGAGGACATATGCATTGCATTCATATGCATTCATTGAAGTGATATTTGCAGATGATGTGGTTTTATACCCTCAGAGGTATGAAGATAGAGTACCTACACATTGCATTCCTATGCATACATTGAAGTGATATTTGCAGGTATTGTTGACGCTGGGAAGTGTTATAGAACCTATTGTGGTTGTTCGAGGAAATGAGATGGTATTGGTTATAGTGGGACTACTGAGTTCTATATCTACAAGTATTTCTGATTTTAATTGTGACTCTTTTAAAATGTTGATGAATTCAATTTGTGGTTTAAATATCTCGTCAAAATAATTCGCTTGCTGAGATGTTTCATCTCACTCTTGCATTACTCAATGCAGGTGCTTGTTGCTCATCAAGGGAAGTGGGAAGTAGCAGCACATCCACCTTCACTCTTATAATACCCGCTGCTTAGGCGCAGTCATGATTTAATTAGAAGCTTCTTGTCAAAGGATGTTTGTTTCTAACTAGTTGTGCGCACTGGTTAATTTAGCTCATGCCGTTATGGTTGTCTTCCCATTGCTAGCAGACTATTAATGTCTATTATGTTTTCTTATCATGATATCTATTTATACTTTGTTGCTTCCCCTTTTATGCAATTTTCAAAGGAGATGCTGTCGAAATTTTATATACGAATGTTAGATGTATAGTTTAGTAGCATTCTGGGTGTTTGTGGATCCCGGGGTGTTACAGTTGATGTGTACTCACCCTTGCTTAAACACCAAACACCAGGTTGTCCACATTGTAGCCATTTTTTAGGAGAAGATGAAGGCACGCAGAGGATTTTTGGAGTTTTAGGACTTCGAGGAGTTCTAAACTAGATTAGTGGTGAACCCCCAGTCAGCTCCCTGCGAAGGCCTTGTCTTTACTATGTTTTGTTTAACACTTTGATTTCTGTTGAAGTTAATGACTATGTGGATGTTTTGAACATCATGATACAACAAAGTAATACTTCTTTGCGCTATTATTTGAGCATTGTGTGATGATGTCTAATTATGTAATCACTGTGTACGTGAATTTCTGATCCTGGCATGTACATGGTTCACATTCGGTTTGTCTTCCAAAACCGGGTGTGACATAAGTGGTATCAAAGCCGTGCTAACTATAGAACCACTAACCTAGAGTAGAATAACCGTTTTAAGGATTATGGACCCTTATTCTCACCATGACCTTTGGTGTCACTTCAAAAGTCGATCATCTCGACCAACCCTATGCTTCACTATTGTATATATTACACCTTGCTAAAATTTTATTTGATTTCATCTTCTATTCTATTTATGGTTTACTTGCTGGTCCTATTCACTCTATTCTTATCCTTATGCTTATGGGTACTTTTGTAGATGGCTCGCCTTAGCTACATTGCTTGTAAGTCAATGATTCCTTTCCTGCCCTCTTGTCTTGCGAAGCGCCGGCTTCTCTGTATAGTGACTAGTCAGTCGAGTCACCTGAAGAGGTTGCACCACCGCCTGCGCGAGGAGGAGGCCGACATCGAGAGAGGGAGTAACAGGACTCTTCCTCCCCACCTCAGTAGGAGGTAGAGTCTATGAGGCGTCCCTCCCCTGTACCCCAACTGGAGGCACCCCCTGCACCACCACAAGGCATCTCGACTGCTGGAGGAGCTACTAGAGAAGATCCTGATGGAGTTGATGATTGTGGAAACTCATACCACAGTACCAAGCTTTTCGAGGAGCAGGAGTTGGAAGGATGGTTTGCCTGACCCATCACCCATGATGCTGCTCGTGGTTGTCTCTTTCACGACGCACTCGACACCCTGTTGCGTCGGACTTTAGACTGACACATCTGGTCGATCGAGTATTATTGTGTAGTCTACCAGCACAATCGTGGGAAGTACCCGGACCGCTGGGAGGTTACTTGTCTGGTGCGCCATTTAGAGGACTATCTCTAAGGTGCAGAGGCTTGCTCAAAGCACTATGTTATCTCTGAGAGGAACACTACTGAGGCGGCCATGCAGGATGTTGCACGGCGTGCGCTCTCGCAGTATTGCTCTTCATTTGGTGGGATGGCTGATGGCCTTAACCTCAGATATTAACCCCGTTGTTCGACCAGCAATATGGGGAGTGTGATTATCTCACATGTTGCTGAAGGCAATCCTAGGTTGAACAGCACGGTCAACCTAGTCTTTGTGCTCAACACTGAGCTGAACCATGCTCTTAACAAGCTTAGTAGGCTCGTGCTAAGATCTCAGAGTTGCGTGCTGAGCGTGCGGAGCACCGTCACCAGGAGGATGGTTTCTCCCACCCCAATTGGGACTCAGCACCCGTACCGCCCACCGCCACGTGGACACCATGTTTATGGCACCCCCGAATGTAGGACCAATATAGATCTGGATCCTTAGATCGTTAGTGTTAGAGTTTGTAATAAATTCTTAAGTCAAGTGTCTCAGTCTTAGTTAGTCAGGAAAGTTAGCTTATAGTTTGTTTCATGCTTGTCATGGTGAACCTATACTGGATTTGGATCTTTGTAATGACTGTCACCAAAATGTGGGTGTCCCTTGCAGTTTGGTTTAGCTAATAATGTTAATAAAGTTAGTTATTTAGTTGGGAAACCTTTTACTTCTACTTTCCTCTTTATCACAGAAGATGTGTTTGGCTGTGTTGAGAATCAGTGAAGATGCTTGTTCATTCAATGTTATGAAGAACTCTATATGCCTTTTCTTATGCTGAAAGGTTACAAGATCAATTCTGATGTGTGAATGCCTTCTACAGATGTCTGACAATAGGTGCCAAGGAGAGATGCATGCTCAGCAGGAGCAGCATGCCCCGCAAGATGAGGCACCCCAGCCGATGCCTCCCCCGCCACCCCCGATGATAGTGGAGCAAATGTTCTTCTTGCAGACCCAGACAGTGCAAGCTATCGGGCAGACTTTGGCAGCCATGCAACAAGCGCAACAAAAACTTCAGCCACAACCATAGTTTTGTATGGTCCCCGTCTGCTAAGGGGAGCAGCCCAGTCGTGGTGGGATTCATATCTCGCCACCCATGCCGACCCTAAAGCTATCACATGGGAAGAATTCTAAGACAATTTACGTCGGTATCATGTTCCAGAAGGCCTAATGATAGTGAAGAAGGAGTTCCTGTCACTAAATGAGGGACCCATGTTCGTTAGTGAGTACCGGGACAGATTTCTGCAGTTGTCTCGCTATGCACCCGAAGATGTCAACACCGACGCAAAAAGGTAGTGTCGATTCATGAGAGGTATGGTTGATCCCCTGCATTACCAGTTGATGAATCACACTTCCCCACCTTTCAACATCTGATTAACAGAGCAATCATGACTAAAAGAAAGAGCAAAGGGATGGAAGACTGGAAGCGTAAGATGAGTGGACCCTAGTTCGGGAGAAAGAGTCGCCCCTGTTTCCCAGACAGTTCATCTCAGCGGTACAAGCATGGCCACTCGCAGGGATATCAGCAGCAGAACCAGCGTCAGAACCAGGAGCAGACTTAGAGGCAATATCAGTAGTCGTAGCAATACCGTCAGAACAGTCAATAGGGAGGAAATCAGTACGAGAGGCAGAGCAATCAGGCACCTCGCCTTCCTACCCCAGCAACTAATTAAAACAACTAGGCAGTCCTAGTGCAAAGAGGCAGAGCATGCTTACACTGTGGAGAGCAAGGCCACTAGGCAATGCAGTGCCCAAGCAGTCGCCTCCTAATGCCCCAGCAAAACATAATGCACCATAGTCGGGAGCAAGCAACCACGGCCAGCCACGTACCTAGTATAAAAAGGTGAACCACTTGGAGGCTGATATGGTTTAGGAGACCCCAGTAGTGGCAATAGGTATGTTCTTAGTCGAATCTCCTCATGCAAATGTGTTGTTTGATACTGGAGCCACACACTCTTTTGTGACTACATCATCGGTACAAACACACAGCATACTAGTAGCACCAATGTTCCTGCCCATGACAGTTAGTTCAGTTGGTGGGCGGACCCAAACAGATAGATTATGTCCAAATGCAAGAGTCAAAATAAGGGAGATAGAGTTCCCCATCGATCTGGTAGTAATGGGTACCCGGGACGTAGACATAGATGTCATCCTAGGGATGAATTGGTTGACAAAGTTTCAAGCGAGCCTTAGATGTGATATGGCAACTGTGAGGTTGGTGTCCTCATCAGGAGAAGTAGTGGTGGAGCTGATCTTGTCTAAACCGAAGAAGGGAAGCTATCACTAGATATCTATTCATAGCAAGGAAGCCAATCTGCTTGAGGTCATCAGAGTAGTATCGGAATTCCCAGATGTGTTCCCTGAAGAGCTACCAGGCATGTCGCCTGAGAGAAAAGTCGAGTTTGCCATAGAGCTTATCCCATTGACTGCTCCCATTTCTAAAAGAGCCTACAGAGTGTCCAAACCAGAATTGGTGGATCTCAAGAAGCAGATATATGAGTTGTTAGAGAAGGGTTACATCAGACCCAGCACCTCGCCTTGGGCCGCTCTAGTGTTGCTCGTAGAGAAGAAGGATGGTACGTAGATGATGTGCATAGATTATAGAGCCTTGAATGAGGTCACCATAAAGAATAAATACCCCTACCCAGAATAGAAGATCTGTTCGACTAGCTGAGAGGAGCCAGTGTGTTCTCGAAGATAGATCTGAGGTCAGGTTACCATCAGCTCAGAATCTGACCTTCTTTTGCCACCAAGTATGGGTTATATGAGTTCACAATGATGTCTTTTGGTCTAACAAATGTGCCAACTTTCTTCATGTATCTGATGAACAGCGTGTTCATGGATTACCTAGACAAGTTTGTGGTGGTGTTTGAGAGCACCTAGAGAGGGGTGAATAGGTGATCCTGCAAAATTCAACACTAATAGCACAAACTTGGTTTATAAAATGTTAGTTAGATTAAACCAAGTTGCTATAAAGCAAGCTCTTGAGAAAAATCAATCACAGTGAAAAGCAACACAGGAGACACGATGTTTTATCCCATGGTTTGGCGAATGCCTACTCCACGTTGTGGTGACCTCCTTCGGTCAAGGATTGGACTCAATCCCTCTCAAGTGATCCAATGATCTACTTTGAGTAGCACGGTTTTCTTTCTTAATAGACTTTTCCCGTTTGCGAGGAATCTCCACAAATTGGAGCCTCTCGCCCTTATAAAGTTGATCACAACAGGAGCCGTTGGAGATCCAATTGGAAGGCAATTCTTGCCTTCTGTCAGGTGGCGCATCGAACAGTCCAGTGCACCACCGAACATGAACAGTAGCTATCTGGTGCCTGATCTCCTTCCTTATCGGGCGCAGTCGACCGTTGGACCTCGGGTCCCATTGGCGCACTGTACATTGTCCGGTGTGCCCAACCGACCATTGGCTCGGGCCATGCGATAGCCGATGATTGCGCTACCGACCGTTGGCCGCGGGCGCCGTTGGCGCACCGAACGGTCTGGTGCACATCGGATAGTCCGGTGAATTTTAGCCGCGGTGCCTTCGCATTTTCCAGAGAGCGACGAGTTCACCACCTGGCTAGCTTGGGCAATGGACACTGTCCGGTGCACCACCAGACAGTCCGGTGCACCACAGGCTGGTGCTGTTATGGCTGAACTTAGCCAAAACTTCTCCTGTTCGATTCCAGTTTTCTTGGCTATATTCCTGGCACTTAGATAAATATGTTAGTACTCAAAAGCAATTACCTTGTTCTTTGATTTGCATCTTAGCACTTATGAACCAACGTATTTTGTGTTGGGCATCTAATCACCAAAACATTTAGGCCCCGTTTGTTTCATTGGAATTGAATTCCATTTTAATAATTATAATTTAGATAAAAACTAATTAAGTTCATATATTTATATATATAATATATTTGTATATTACTCTAAATCATATAAGAGAGATAGTTATATACTATATTTATGTTATAGCGAAGCAAGTAGAAGAGTGTGCTATAAGTTGTACATTGGGAAAATAGCATGTAAATCTATAGAATCAATTTCCATCTCTCACCCCATGAATTTGAGATAGACTTATATGATAACTTTGGAAAGTGGTGGAATGTCACATTTTTTTTAAAAAATAGCCTATTCTATTAGTAAGATTCCAATTCCTCAAAATGAAAGGAAACAAACGGGACCTTATTGAAATGGTCCAAGGGCACATTTCCCTTTCAATCTCCCCGTTTTTGGTGATTTCTGCCAACACATTAAAAAGAAACCAAAAGTGCAACATTATTCTCAAAAGTACAAATCTGAAGACCAAATTTTTCTTACTCGGTATTTGGCATATTTGGATCACTTTTGCCACCACTTGGTTTGTTTTTGCAAATCAAATTCTTTTTCCTATCTCTAAGTCAAACAAACTTGTTTGGGTAAATAGAGAGATGTCTCAAGAATAATTTTGATCAAGTGGCAAAAACTCCCCCCTTTTCCCATAATCAAAATTCTCCCCCATAATGTCACACCCGGATTTTAGGGGTCCAAAACCCGGGCGCGAACATAATCACCAGGTGTGCTGGGACCAAGTCTCACACATATGATGAATCATGGCACAGGATCGAATGTCACAACTTTATATATAACAGGAGTTCTATACAAAATAAATAATTACATTATAAGGAGACAACGGTCCAGCAACCCAAAGTTGACTGGGAGACGACGGCCTAGACCTCTCACGAACACATCACGGCATCCTCCATGCACCTCATCCGGTGGTACCTGTTCTTGACCTGTGGGGGGGTGTGAGACAGCAAGAGTGAGCTCACATACGTTCATCGCTCAACAAGTTGTGGGGAATAATGTGCATGAACTCGCCAAAGGTGGGAGCTCACGTGAAGTGTAAGGCTTACCAAAGAGGATGGTTAGAGCTGAGCATTGCTTTTAAAGTTGGTCAAAATTTTATTAGCAGTTACTAAGTATAAGTAAATACCAACCCAATTAAATAGTAGAACAAAAGTAACAACCTCACCTGCGATGCAATGCATATGACAAATTGAATTTAGTTCCATAGATTAATCATGTGAGGGTCCGAGCTGCTCATGACCGTGAGCACGGCTAGTATACCAGTTTTACACTCTGCAGAGGTTGCGCATCTTTACCCACAAGTCATGTTACCCATCTGCCAAGGGATCGCGACTTCCCATACACCTCTACCGAGGAGGCGAGGCAGGGTAACACTACGAGGCCTTTACAAAGTTCCACTAGCTTCAGAAAACCCGCTACAGTTTATAGGAAGTTCCAGTGTAGGAATCCCTTGCAGGACCGCCATCGCAGCAAAATCCTCCCGAGGGCCTCCCTACACTGACCACTCCCCTACTGCCCTTGCCCCTTTCGGGTAAGATAGTCTTCCACTAGCTTTCCTAATTAATCAGCCAAGGGGTCCCATTCCTCCCTTGTGGTAGCACTTTTTTCCCGGGTGGTCGCTCCATGTTCCAATTAACATAATGATCTTATCATGAACAGTAATAATAAACATATAATAAAAGTGTGATCATGAATAATGTTCCTTTATACCCAAAACCACATAAAGCACTAGCAAGTACTACCCAAAAAGTTCAGTGGTAAACAAGGTATAAAGATAGACAAACTAGGGTAACCTATTGGGTCCCATCAAATTAACCTATGCAGATCATTATGATTAATTAGAACATGAGTGGGTAAAAAGAAGTGATCAAGGGCACAACTTGCCTGGGACTTGAGATTCCAGGTACCAGGATGATCTTCGGGTGACTCGTGTCCTCACGCTAGTCGTAGCATTACAAACAAATAGTGTATAGACAAAATTAACATTACACCAAACATATATGCAGAATATGCTAATAATCTACATATTGAAATAAGATCACAGGAACAGGAATTATTAATTTTGGAGTTATAGATTTTAAGTTATGAATTTCTGAAGATTTTATGTGTTTTGCACAAGATTAAATATGATATAAATTTTATTGTGATTTTTATGTCAAAACAGTGGTAATAAATGATAAACAATAATATTACAAAATTATAGAAACTGGAATGGGTAATTTTGGATATCATATGAATTTTCTATGAATTTTATAAGTTCTAGTATTTATTTTCTCATTAAAAACCATTTCCTGATATTATTTATTCAATTCCTAGGATCTCTGGGCTGCGCGTATATTAAACAGAAACGCAGGGGCTTGGTGCAAAAAAAAATCTTAAGACTCGGTGCACAGCAGAATGGGATGGCGGGTTATTTTAACGGAAACCAGAGGTCTCTTATGCAAAAATACAAGCCGAACGGGTATCCTTCACACAGAGCTGTCCGATCCGAAACGGACCGCCAGGATTAGCCCACGCTTTATAAGAATCAGTAAACAATCCTGATCGGTGGATCGGGCTCCTACGGCTCAGATCTTTTAAGCGAAGGGGTATGCAAGTTCCAATTCCAAACGTTCAACTAGCATCGAACGGTCGTGGCTTAATGTTTTCTAGATCTAATCGTGACCGCTCATTGTGGGATTGACGGCTATAAACCCATCTTCAATCTCCCGTCGCCATCCGGCATGGTGACACCAGCCACGACGCGCCCACCGCCCACCATGGTGTCAGGCGCACCTTGAGCGCTGGACCCACAGCCAAGGTACCCAAACGGAACAAAAGTAGATGGCGAGACACTCACCGGCAAGCGGGCGATGACCCTAACCCCAGCCTGTAGCAGTTTGGCCGAAACCTTAAGACTCCGGAGGGATCTCAGTGCCATGGCACCGATACACCTCGACGAGCCCCGATGTACCACTTTGAATATTGGCAAGACTCACCAAGATCCTGCGCAAAACCGGTGGTCGGACGAGTAGATAGGGGCACAGAGGTAGAAGTGCCAGGGCGCTAGGGTCCCCATGCGAGAGCCCATGGCGGCCGTGAGGTCCCGGCGACCAACCGGTGATAGACGACCTCGGTACATAGCGGGTCCGGACGGTGCGATGCCAAGCTTTTATGGGGGAAGGGGCGAGTCTGCACCACGGATGTCGGTAAGAGGTTGGCGCAGAATCACGGGGGTTCGGTGAAGTTTTTGCGTGGTTCCGTTGCAACGCCCCGTGAGATCTGCGACGAGCCGGAGGCAGTGACTGCTGCTTCTGTTCGAGACTGAGCGGAGAGGAGAAAGCTTCTGACGAGTGGGTCCCTGGTGGCGGGTGAACAACCGAGAGTGTGGGCGTGGTTTGGGGCGCTGTCGAGGAGGCCCCACCAGCCAGCGACCCAGAAAAAAGGATGTGGGCACGCAGTGCGTTGATCTGAGCATCGGGGCCCATCAGGCAGCCAGAGAAAGGGAGAGAAGTGCGGGAGTTATGTGGGCCACGTGTGCGAAATGAAGTTGGGCCCGGATGAAGCTAGTGGGCCAAATCAGGGAACTCAGCCCAAACACAGGGATTTATTCTTTTTTTTCTATTTCTATTCTCTTCTCTAGTTCAAGTTTACAATATTCAATTCAAATTCAAATTTCCTATTTTGAAGTTCAGGTTCCCAGTATCAAATATGATCCAATTTATGAATATAAACGCCACTATTTTTGATGTTAGTATTTTTCCTCCTCCCCTTTATTTAATTCCAGTAATAAGTGTCTTCATTCCAATTTCCTTTCTCATTTCAATCCTAAGTTTGATTCTGAATTTCAAGCATATATTTGATGCATCAAACAGAAATCCCAGCATGACAATGCAAGTATAAATTTTATATTTATTTATATTGATTCCTTTGTCCATGCCTAAACAAACATATAATTCAACAAGGCATGATTTATGTAAAATATCTCACCATATTATTTAATTGGGAAAATAGTTCAAATACATAGCCAAAATTTATATTAACTTTTTATTTAACTTTAGGAAAGTATTTCAATTGATAACTTATTATAAATACGCTTTTAAATTGTAAATCTTTAGTAATTTTTTTTTTCAAATACCAAAAATAGGATTTTAGGGTGTTACAAATTCTACCCCCCTTAACAGAAATCTCGTCCTCGAGATTTGTAAGAAAAGGGATATAAGGAGAATAGTTTCCAATTTAGCTTTTTTTTAGTTTCTAATTAGTTCAAGAAAAATCAAGAGTCTCTCCCTTTTTTTTCATTAGTGAGTGATTAGGAGAGCATGGGTATGTATATGTATGTCCACTTTATTATGTAGGATAGAAGATGTATTTAGAGCATAGATAGGTTTGGTTAAGAAAGAGTAGGGTAGGGAAAGACTCCATCCAAGATTGTGGCTCTTGATTCTTTTAAAGATCTGGCTTGAATCTTATCCTTCCTTGATTTGATGAGGTCGATCATCTTCGATCTTCGTTCTTGAAGTTGTTATCCGAATTAGGGTCGTGTAGTTAAGATAAAGTAGTAGGTGGAGCAGCTAGTTTAGTAGGTGGCTATGACTTAAATGAGATCAGTCGGAATCTAGTTTGGATGTTTTGCTTCTGAATGGTTTGGATAGGCTATGTAACATATTATGTAGGTCAAGTTATTGGGTATGGCCGAGTTAACCCCAGCCACCAATTTAGGCTTAATTGAGTTAGGAGTATGGCCTTATCTTCTACACCAGCATTAAGTAACTTACTTTAGATTATATCATAATAGATTTAATAAAATCTAGATTAGAATGGATATGACTAGATTAGATTAGTCTAGGCTAGACAGATCTACCAGGGTAGGATATATATTATTAGGATGTGTTAGAATCTTTCAAGATTGGATGGCTTATATGGTGTAGGTAGGTCAAAAGCTCTGTTAGGATAGGATAGAATCTTTTCGAGATAAGATTAGATTATTAAGATAAGAGAGAACCTTTTAAGATAAGGTGGATCTTATGATGCTAGATATACCTTAATGGGGATAATCTAGTTTGTCTAGTTATTTTTATGAGTATTTTTTTCCTATATGTATATGCAGATGTAATTGTGGCCATTACTCCACAACTCATCACACTCAATCAAAGATCCAAATCAGACAAGTGTCATAAGAACAAACATTCAAGCATACAAATATTTACAAAAAATAGTTTTGTTTTTGTTTCTAAGAGTAGGTCTCCTATTCCTAAAGGTCACTTTAGGCACAGGAATTCAAAGTGTGAAATCCACATTTGTCTTTAGAAATAAAAGGTAAGAATAATCAGAGTAAAGCGGAAATAGATGAGAGAAGATTAAGAAAAGTTTAGAAAAGAATCAGAGTAGCAAAGGTAAGTAAGTATTGGTTGTCCAGTTCTATCTAGGTTTCGTCCTACAGTCAACATTCCTCTGATACCACTTCTGTCACACCCGGATTTTAGGGGTCCAAAACCCGGGCGCGAACATAATCACCAGGTGTGCTGGGACCAAGTCTCACACATATGATGAATCATGGCACAGGATCGAATGTCACAACTTTATATATAACAGGAGTTCTATACAAAATAAATAATTACATTATAAGGAGACAACGGTCCAGCAACCCAAAGTTGACTGGGAGACGACGGCCTAGACCTCTCACGAACACATCACGGCATCCTCCATGCACCTCATCCGGTGGTACCTGTTCTTGACCTGTGGGGGGGTGTGAGACAGCAAGAGTGAGCTCACATACGTTCATCGCTCAACAAGTTGTGGGGAATAATGTGCATGAACTCGCCAAAGGTGGGAGCTCACGTGAAGTGTAAGGCTTACCAAAGAGGATGGTTAGAGCTGAGCATTGCTTTTAAAGTTGGTCAAAATTTTATTAGCAGTTACTAAGTATAAGTAAATACCAACCCAATTAAATAGTAGAACAAAAGTAACAACCTCACCTGCGATGCAATGCATATGACAAATTGAATTTAGTTCCATAGATTAATCATGTGAGGGTCCGAGCTGCTCATGACCGTGAGCACGGCTAGTATACCAGTTTTACACTCTGCAGAGGTTGCGCATCTTTACCCACAAGTCATGTTACCCATCTGCCAAGGGATCGCGACTTCCCATACACCTCTACCGAGGAGGCGAGGCAGGGTAACACTACGAGGCCTTTACAAAGTTCCACTAGCTTCAGAAAACCCGCTACAGTTTATAGGAAGTTCCAGTGCAGGAATCCCTTGCAGGACCGCCATCGCAGCAAAATCCTCCCGAGGGCCTCCCTACACTGACCACTCCCCTACTGCCCTTGCCCCTTTCGGGTAAGGTAGTCTTCCACTAGCTTTCCTAATTAATCAGCCAAGCGGTCCCATTCCTCCCTTGTGGTAGCACTGTTTTCCCGGGTGGTCGCTCCATGTTCCAATTAACATAATGATCTTATCATGAACAGTAATAATAAACATATAATAAAAGTGTGATCATGAATAATGTACCTTTATACCCAAAACCACATAAAGCACTAGCAAGTACTACCCAAAAAGTTCAGTGGTAAACAAGGTATAAAGATAGACAAACTAGGGTAACCTATTGGGTCCCATCAAATTAACCTATGCAGATCATTATGATTAATTAGAACATGAGTGGGTAAAAAGAAGTGATCAAGGGCACAACTTGCCTGGGACTTGAGATTCCAGGTACCAGGATGATCTTCGGGTGACTCGTGTCCTCACGCTAGTCGTAGCATTACAAACAAACAGTGTATAGACAAAATTAACATTACACCAAACATATATGCAGAATATGCTAATAATCTACATATTGAAATAAGATCACAGGAACAGGAATTATTAATTTTGGAGTTATAGATTTTAAGTTATGAATTTCTGAAGATTTTATGTGTTTTGCACAAGATTAAATATGATATAAATTTTATTGTGATTTTTATGTCAAAACAGTGGTAATAAATGATAAACAATAATATTACAAAATTATAGAAACTGGAATGGGTAATTTTGGATATCATATGAATTTTCTATGAATTTTATAAGTTCTAGTATTTATTTTCTCATTAAAAACCATTTCCTGATATTATTTATTCAATTCCTAGGATCTCTGGGCTGCGCGTATATTAAACAGAAACGCAGGGGCTTGGTGCAAAAAAAATCTTAAGACTCGGTGCACAGCAGAATGGGATGGCGGGTTATTTTAACGGAAACCAGAGGTCTCTTATGCAAAAATACAAGCCGAACGGGTATCCTTCACACAGAGCTGTCCGATCCGAAACGGACCGCCAGGATTAGCCCACGCTTTATAAGAATCAGTAAACAATCCTGATCGGTGGATCGGGCTCCTACGGCTCAGATCTTTTAAGCGAAGGGGTATGCAAGTTCCAATTCCAAACGTTCAACTAGCATCGAACGGTCGTGGCTTAATGTTTTCTAGATCTAATCGTGACCACTCATTGTGGGATTGACGGCTATAAACCCATCTTCAATCTCCCGTCGCCATCCGGCATGGTGACACCAGCCACGACGCGCCCACCGCCCACCATGGTGTCAGGCGCACCTTGAGCGCTGGACCCACAGCCAAGGTACCCAAACGGAACAAAAGTAGATGGCGAGACACTCACCGGCAAGCGGGCGATGACCCTAACCCCAGCCTGTAGCATTTTGGCCGAAACCTTAAGACTCCGGAGGGATCTCAGTGCCATGGCACCGATACACCTCGACGAGCCCCGATGTACCACTCTGAATATTGGCAAGACTCACCAAGATCCTGCGCAAACCGGTGGTCGGACGAGTAGATAGGGGCACAGAGGTAGAAGTGCCAGGGCGCTAGGGTCCCCATGCGAGAGCCCATGGCGGCCGTGAGGTCCCGGCGACCAACCGGTGATAGACGACCTCGGTACATAGCGGGTCCGGACGGTGCGATGCCAAGCTTTTATGGGGGAAGGGGCGAGTCCGCACCACGGATGTCGGTAAGAGGTTGGCGCAGAATCACGGGGGTTCGGTGAAGTTTTTGCGTGGTTCTGTTGCAACGCCCCGTGAGATCTGCGACGAGCCGGAGGCAGTGACTGCTGCTTCTGTTCGAGACTGAGCGGAGAGGAGAAAGCTTCTGACGAGTGGGTCCCTGGTGGCGGGTGAACAACCGAGAGTGTGGGTGTGGTTTGGGGCGCTGTCGAGGAGGCCCCACCAGCCAGCGACCCAGAAAAAAGGATGTGGGCACGCAGTGCGTTGATCTGAGCATCGGGGCCCATCAGGCAGCCAGAGAAAGGGAGAGAAGTGCGGGAGTTATGTGGGCCACGCGTGCGAAATGAAGTTGGGCCCGGATGAAGCTAGTGGGCCAAATCAGGGAACTCAGCCCAAACGCAGGGATTTATTCTTTTTTTTCTATTTCTATTCTCTTCTCTAGTTCAAGTTTACAATATTCAATTCAAATTCAAATTTCCTATTTTGAAGTTCAGGTTCCCAGTATCAAATATGATCCAATTTATGAATATAAACGCCACTATTTTTGATGTTAGTATTTTTCCTCCTCCCCTTTATTTAATTCCAGTAATAAGTGTCTTCATTCCAATTTCCTTTCTCATTTCAATCCTAAGTTTGATTCTGAATTTCAAGCATATATTTGATGCATCAAACAGAAATCCCAGCATGACAATGCAAGTATAAATTTTATATTTATTTATATTGATTCCTTTGTCCATGCCTAAACAAACATATAATTCAACAAGGCATGATTTATGTAAAATATCTCACCATATTATTTAATTGGGAAAATAGTTCAAATACATAGCCAAAATTTATATTAACTTTTTATTTAACTTTAGGAAAGTATTTCAATTGATAACTTATTATAAATACGCTTTTAAATTGTAAATCTTTAGTAAATTTTTTTTTCAAATACCAAAAATAGGATTTTAGGGTGTTACACATAAGAGACCAAATTTTGCAATAAGAGTATTTTGGACAAAATACAAATTCTAACTCTACTATTTTTAAAGTTCACAAGTGGTTGGCTGATCCATTTGCTTTGGCCTTAATTTCTCCCCCTTTGGCATTAAGCACCAAAACAGGATAACTTTTGGCCCTTTTAACCTCATTGCCTCACCAAGATGTCAAATAAGAGCAAAAAGGCAATGAGAGCATTAGGATGAACTTGGAATAAGATACACGTATTCCGGAGTGCAGTGGAAGTCTTTTCTTCATCCAAGTTCATTTTCCCTTGCAATGTTCCTTCGAGACTACTTCAAGTGCACTCAAACAACCAAGTTAGTCTCAAAGGAGTCAAGTTGTAGCACATCTCCCCCTAAACATGTGCTTCATTTGCATAAGGACTTGTGAGGTCCGGGGATGACTTGTACAACTTGAGTACCACAAATAAGCAATAAATGATGTAAAGTAACATGATCAAAGGCATAGAACACATGTATGCTATCGATCAATCCAAGTTACACGAATCTAAGACATTTAGCTCACTACGCTGCCTGCAAAACCTTTTCTGATCTAAAGGATTGGTGAAGATATCGGATAGCTGGTTCTCGGTGCTAATATGGTAAATGTCGATATCTCCCGTTTGTTGGTGGTCTCTCAGGAAGTGATGTCGGATGTCTATGTGCTTAGTGCGGCTGTGTTCAATAGGATTATCCACCAAGCGGATTGCATTCTCATTGTCACATAGGAGTGGGACTTTGCTCATATTGTAGCCAAAGTCCCAAAGGGTTTGCCTCATCCAAAGTAGTTGCACGCAACACTGTCCTGTGGCAACGTACTCGGCCTCAGCGGTGGATAGGGCAACAGATGTTTGTTTCTTAGAGCTCCAAGACACTAGGGACCTTCCTAGAAAATGGCACGTCTCTGATGTGCTCTTCCTATGAACCTTGCATCTGGCATAGTCAGAATCTGAGTATCTGATTAAGTCAAAGGTAGACCCCCTTTGGATACTAGATCCCGAAGCAAGGCATAGAAACTAAATATCTAAGAATTCGCTTAACGGCCACAAGGTGACATTTCTTGGGGTCGGATTGAAATCTAGCACACATGCATACACTAAGCATAATGTCCAGTCTACTAGCACAAAGATAAAGTAGTGAACCTATCATTGACCGGTATGCCTTTTGATCAACGGACTTACCTCCTTTGTTGAGGTCTAGATGTCCGTCAGTTCCCATTGGTGTCATCGCGGGCTTCGCATCCTTCATCCCAAACCTCTTGAGAAGATCTTGAGTGTACTTTGTTTGGGCGATGAAATTGCCTTCATTGAGTTGCTTCACTTGAAATCCAAGAAGGTAGTTCAACTCGCCCATCATCGACATCTCAAATTTTTGTATCATTACCCTGCTAAACTCCTCACAAGACTTTTGGTTAGTAGAACCAAATATAATGTCATCGACATATATTTGGCAAACAAAAAGATCTCCATCGCAAGTCTTTGTGAAAAGAATGGGATCAGCTTTCCCAACCTTGAAAGCATTAGCAACTAGAAAATATCTAAGGCATTCATACCATGCTCTTGGGGCTTGCTTAAGTCCATAGAGCGCCTTAGAGAGTTTATACACGTGGTCGGGATACCTATCATCCTTAAAGCCATGGGGTTGTTCCACGTATACCTCCTGCTTGATTGGTCCATTTAGGAAGGCACTCTTCACGTCCATTTGGAACAGCTTAAAGGAATGGTGAGCGGCATAGGCTAATAAAATTCGAATTGATTCTAATCTAGCCACAGGAGCGAAAGTCTCGTCAAAGTCCAAACCTGTGACATGGGCATAACCTTTTGCCACAAGTTGAGCCTTGATTCTTGTCACCACTTCGTGTTCATCTTGCTTGTTGCGGAACACCCACTTGGTTCCCACAACATTTTGCTTTGGAACGTGGCACCAGGCTCCAGACTTCATTTCTTTTGAAGTTGTTGAGCTCTTCCTGCATGGCCAACACCTAGTCCGGATCCTACAAGGCTTCTTCTATCCTGAAAGGCTCAATAGAAGAAAAAAACGAGTAATGCTCACAAAAATTAGCTAATCGTGAGCGAGTTGTTACTCCCTTGCTGATGTCACCCAGAATCTGATCCACGGGGTGATTTCTTTGGATCGTCGCTCGGACTTGAGTTGGAGGGGCCCTTGATGCTTCTTCCTCCATAGCTTGTTCTTCCTGTGCTCCCCCTTGATCCGACCCCTCTTCTTGAGGTATCTGTTCATCGTCTTGAGTTGGGAGATGCACCATCGTAGAGGAAGATGGTTGATCTTGTTCCTATAGTTCCTGTGGTCACACATCACCTATCACCATAGTTCGCATTGCGGTCGTCGGAACCTCATCTTCATCTACATCATCAAGATCAACTTTCTCTCTTGGAGAGCCATTAGTCTCATCAAATACAACGTTGCTAGAGACTTCAACTAATCCGGATGATTTGTTGAAGACTCTATACGCCTTTGTATTTGAGTCATATCCTAGTAAAAACCCTTGTACAGCCTTGGGAGCAAATTTCGCATGTCTACCTTTCTTTACCAGAATGTAGCATTTGCTCCCAAATACATGGAAATAAGAAACATTGGGTTTGTTACCAGTAAGGAGTTTGTAGGAAGTCTTCTTGAGGAGACGGTGCAGATAGAGCAGGTTTATGGCATGGCAGGGTGTGTTCACAGCTTCTGACCAAAACCGATCAGGTGTCTTGTACTCTCCAAGCATTTTTTCGCGTCATGTTTATTAGTGTCCTATTCTTCCTCTCTACCACACCATTTTGCTGTGTTGTGTAGGGAGCGGAGAACTCGTGCTTGATTCCTTCCTCCTCAAGATATTCTTCAACCTGTAGATTCTTGAACTCTAACCCATTGTCGCTTCTTATCTTCTTCACCTTTAGCTCAAACTCATTTTGAGCTCTCCTTAAGAAGCGTTTTAGGGTTCCTTGGTTTTTGGAATTGTCCTACAAAAAGAATACCCAAGTGAAGCGGGAAAAATCATCAACTATAACAAGACTATACTTACTTCCCCCGATGCTGAGATAGGCAACGGGGCCGAAGAGATCCATGTGTAGGAGTTCCATTGGTCTTGATGACGTCATCACATTCTTGCTGTGATGAGTGCTTCCCACCTGTTTTCCTGCTTGGCACGCTGCCAATGTCTGTCTTTCTCAAAACAGACATCGGTTAGTCCTAACACATGATCTCCCTTTAGAAGTTTATGAAGGTTCTTCATCCCAACATGTGCTAGACGGCGATGCCATAGCCAGCCCATATTAATCTTAGCGATTAAGCATGCATCTAGATCGGCATTCTCCTTGGAGAAATCAACTAAATAGAGTTTGTTGTCTAATACACCCTTAAAGCTAATGAATCATCACTCCTTCTAAAGATAGATACATCAATATTTGTAAATAAACAATTGTAGCCCATATGACGCAATGGACTTACAGACAATAAATTATACCCGAGCGACTCTACTAAAAACACATTTGATATTGAGTGCTCGGTCATGATGGCTATCTTTTCCAATCCTTTAAACTTTCCTTGGTTCCCATCTCCAAAGATAATAGTATCCTGGGAATCCTTATTCTTGACGTAGGAGGTGAACATTTTCTTCTCCCCCGTCATGTGGTTTGTGCATCCGCTGTCGATAATCCAGCTTGAACCCCTAGATGCATAAACCTGCAAGGTAATTAAGCTTGGGTTTTAGGTACCCAACTCTTGTTGGGTCCTACAAGGTTAGTTACAATAACTTTTGGAACCCAAATGCAAGTCTTGTCTCCCTTGCATTTAGATCCCATTTTTCTAGCAACTACTTTGGCATTCTTGCATAACAATACAAAAGAAGTATTACACGTTTGATACATAAAAGTTAGACCAGTGTAAACTTTCCTAGATGCATGAGAAACAGTATGATTGCGCCTAGGCCTGCTCCTATCATGAACATATGTGGAACTAGAAGCAAGCATAGCATGTGAATCATGATAAGTAGGTAAAGCAGCATGATTATAACATTTATCATGATGAGAAACTTTCTTGACATGAGCATAAAGATAAGCATGGTTCTTTTGATCATGTGAAGTAATACTAGCCATATGAGCCTTCCCTTTCTCCTTGTTGAGAATGGTAGTCCTTTGGCTTGTTAGGTTCTTGGTTTCCTTTTGAAAACCAAGTCCATCCTTAATTGAGGGGTGTCTACCAACAATGTAGGCATCCCTAGCAAATTTAAGTTTCTCAAAATTATCCATGCAAGTCTTAAGTTGAGCATTAAGACTTGCAACATCATTGTTTAACTTAGCAATAGTAGAGACATGTTCATTACATGCATTAACATCAAAGTCTTTACATCTATTGCAAATAACAACATGCCCTACACATGAACTAGTTTCATTTGCTTTCTCTAGCTTAGCATTCAAATCATCATTTAAATTCTTTAAGCTAGAAATAGATTCATGACAGGTAGAGAATTCGGAAGACAACAGTTCATTCTTCTTAATTTCTATAGCAAGAGATTTTTGAACACTAACAAACTTATCATGTTCCTCATATAAAATATCTTCTTTCTTTTCTAGTAGTCTATCATTTTCATTAAGAGCATCAATTAATTCATTTATTTTGTCTACTTTAGCTCTATCTAAACCTTTAAACAGATCAGAGTAATCTACTTCATCATCAGAGGATTCCTCATCACTAGAAGAAGAATACTTAGGAGTATCTCGAATACATACCTTCTTCTCCTTAGCCATAAGGCATGTGTGTCGTTCGTTGTGGAAGAGCGAAGATTTGTTAAAGGCCGAGGCAGCTAGTCGTTCATCTTTGGAGTCGGATGAGGAACAGTCGGAGTCCCATTCCTTCTTGATGTGTGCCTCGCCTTTGGCCTTCCTATAGTTTTTCTTCTTTTCCCTCTTCCCATGCTTCTCTTGTTCCTGGTCATTATCGTTATCGGGGCATTGAGCTATAAAATGACTAGTCTTACTACATTTGAAGCAGGAGCGTTTTCCCCTTGACTTGTTCTTGTTGGGGTACTCCTTGCATCCTTTTAGTGCGGTCTTGAAGTGCTTGATGATGAGCGCCATCTCAACCTCATTGAGCCCGGTAGCCTCCACTTGTGCTACCTGCTAGGTAGCGCTTCCCTGCTCCTGGTTGCTTTGAGAGCAACGGGTTGCGGCTCGTAGACGGGTAGTGGACCGTTCAAGGCATCGTCCACGTATCGTGCTTCTTTCACCATCATACGCCCGCTTACGAATTTTCCGAGAATTTCCTCGGGTGTCATTTTGGTGTACCTGGGGTTCTCACAAATAACATTTACAAGATGGGGTTAATAACTATAAATGACCTGAGCATGAGTCAGACGACGTCATGATCTGTCCATCTTGTACTCCCGTAGCTTCAGATTTTGTTGACAAGGGTCTTTAGCCTGTTGTATGTCTATGTTGGCTCTTCTCCCCTTATCATCACGAACCTGCCCAGCTCGCCTTCCACCAGCTCCATCTTGGTGATCATGGTGGCATCATTTCCCTCGTGAGAGATCTTGAGGGTGTCACATATTTGTTTAGCGTTGTCCAAGCCGCTGACCTTGTTATATTCATCCCTGCATAGAGATGCTAGCAAAACAGTAGTGGCTTTGGCATTTTTATGAATTTGTTCATTTATAAACACAAGGTTATCAGTACTGTCAAAGTGCATTCCATTTTCTACAATTTCCTAAATGCTAGGACGGAGAGAAAATAGGTCACTACGCATTTTATGGCTCCAAAATGAGTAATCCTCTCCATTGAAGTGTGGGGGTTTTCCAAGTGGAATAGAATGTAAATGGGCATTTGAATTGTACAGAATGCGGGAATAATCGAAGGAGAAGTTTTGATTAATTGTTTTCCTTTTAGATGAGGAGGAGTCGTCGTAGTCATCCCTTGGTGAAGAAGAGGAGGCATCATTGTCGTAGTAGATAATCTTCTTGATGCGCCTCTTCTTCTTCCCGTCCCTCTTCTTGTGACTTGAGCCTGAGTCAGTGTGCTTGTCGTCTCTTGGCTCATTGAAGAGGGACTCCTTCTCCTTGTCATTGATCACCATTTGAGGGGGGTGAATAGGTGATCCTGCAAAATTCAATACTAATAGCACAAACTTGGTTTATAAAATGTTAGTTAGATTAAACCAAGTTGCTATAGAGCGAGCTCTTGAGAAGAAATCAATCACAGTGAAAAGCAACACAAGAGACACGATGTTTTATCCCGTGGTTCGGCCAATGCCTACTCAACGTTGTGGTGACCATCTTCGGTCAAGGATTGCACTCAATCCCTCTCAAGTGATCCAATGATCTACTTTGAGTACCACAATTTTCTTTCTTAGTAGACTTTTCTCGTTTGCGTGGAATCTCCACAAATTGGAGCCTCTCGCCCTTACAAAGTTGATCACAAGAGAAGCACAAGAGTAAGGGAGGGAAAGCAACACACGCAAGACTCAATTCGTAGCGAACACACACACAGAAGCCAAGACTTGAGCACAAAACACGGCGCAGGGAGTTCACAACTCAAATGGTGCTTGAATCTCTAACACAACGATCCAAATGCGTGGCGGTGGAGTCTAGGTGTCTTAGGATGTTCAGAGAATGCTTGGTTTCCTGCTCCATGCGCCTAGGGGTCCCATTTATAGCCCCAAGGCGGCTAGGAGCCGTTGGAGATCCAATTGGAAGGCAATTCTTGCCTTCTGTCGGGTGGCGCACCGAACTATCCGGTGCACCACCAGACATGAACAGTAGTTGTCCAGTGCCCGATCTCCTTCCTTATCGGGCGCAGTCGATCATTGGACCTCGGGTCCCATTGGCGCACCGGACACTATCTGGTGCACACCGGACAGTCCGCTGTGCCCAACCGACCGTTGGCTCGGGCCACGCGTCACCCGATGATTGCACTACCGACCGTTGGCCACGGGCGCCATTGGCGCACTGGACAGTAGGTGAATTTTAGTCGCGGTGCCTTCGCATTTTCCCGAGAGCGATGAGTTCGCCGCCAGGTGTAACACCATAATATCTTATTTTTGGTATTTGGAAAATTCTTCTATAAGATTTTAAATAGATGACCCTCTTAAAAGAATTTTTAAGATGTCCCATTTTGATAATAAATTTGGAGATATTGTTGAACAGGAAAACATAAATTAAAATAACTTTTAATAAGGATTAAACATCAGGAATTATCTTCTTAAAGTGAATAGGTATCAAATAATTGATTAGTCGAATTATATTCCTGTTAGATCATACATTAAAAAATATAAGTTCAAGAAAATTTATGTATGTGCATCACTAATTAGAAGCATATACTTAAAAAATAATAAATAAAACATCTAAAATAGGTATAACTTGATTATCACACCGATATCCTTTTTTATTATGAATTACAATTAAGTGTAGAATTTAAACTTTATTTGAAGTCCACTTGAAATTGGATATATATATAAAAGGAAAACAGGAAAAGAAAAATAGAAAAAAGAGCTTACCTGATCTCCTTGGGCCGAATCTGCCCAGGCGCGGCCAACTAATGCGCCCGCACAGTCGAATTGCTCCCCTGCCGGCCCAGTTTTCTCTTCCTTGTCGGTCCAAATGTGCATTGCACCCGCACAGCCCAATCCATCCTCTTCCCCTTTTCTTTTTGTTTTGGCCACTGCGACGTGGGCCCTAGACAACAACCTCCTCTCATATGCGCAGGTCACGGCGGAGACACTGGCTAGCGGGCCCTCACGGTTAGAGTTGTCCTCTCCAAACAACTCCACGCGACACCGCGGAAAGCGCGGGCGCTTCACCGCCTCATGTGGTGTTCTGTTCCGGCGGCTCCGGGGAAAACGTCCCTATATAACCCGACAGCCTTACCCTCCCCGATCGCATAACCCATCTGCAGCCGAGCGAACCGCAAGAACTATGGGCCATGAGATCGCGCCCTGGTTCTCCATCAATGGAGCGCCAAACCAGCCATCCCAGCGTCCCGTCACCAAGAGCAGAGCGGTTTGCTGATGAGCGTTGAAGAACACCGAAGCCACGGCGGATTTTTCCTATTGGTTTCGAGATTCATCGCTGGGTCGCGGCGAGCTGTGGTCGGCATCGTAGCAGGCTTGACGTCAGTGAGTGGCTTTTCCGCCTGTGTTGTCACTATCTCCGTTACTTTGGTGTACGGCCGTGGTCAGGCTAAGTGCTCAGGCGTACGCCGATGCAACGTCGTTGCCGGATTATGCGCCAGGGTGGCCCTCGGTCGCTCCCAGGGCTGTCTTGCGGAGAGAGAGATTGGGGGCGAGAGGTGGAAGACGATGCCTGGGTCGTTGATCATTTGATCAAGGGCCAGGAATTAACCGTAGAAGTAACCTTTCATGATTAGATCTGAACCGTAGATCTGGGTGGCTGCGGTGTAGATTGAAGGGTGGAGGTGTGGCGATAGTTTTGGCCGTTGGATTAGGATTGCGCGATCGCGATTAGCTATAGGACGACGTCTCGGCCATAGTTCATCCTGGCCGTGGATCAGTCAGTGGACGGTTCTGATGGCATCTCGGTGTGGGTGGTCTCTGGGTCGTTGGATGAAGATCTGACGAACCACAAAACGTACCGGTTTATATAATAAGCCGATCTAATCTGAGCCTTCAAATGCTGATCCAACGGCTGAAGTCAGCCCGTACCTCTTTGGTCGGGGATAATTGCATATGAGCCCTCATAAAACTATCAAATAAACCCGCCGTCCACTCATGTGGAAAACTAATTAAATCTAGGTCCTGAGTTTCACAGTTTAGACCCTGTGTTTTCTAGAAATTGTGTTCGCAGTCCAGAATTAATAGGGATATTCATAATTAAATCAGAAAATGATATTTTTTTTATAAAAATAAATCTAGGAACTTGTTTAATTCATAGTTAATTCATTTTAGCTCCAAATTGAGTTATTCCAGTTGCAATAATTTTGTTTTAATATTATCTATTATCTAGTGCTTCTGTTTAGCCATAAAACTTGAATTAAAAATCTTCATTTGAATTAATCTATTCTAGGTGCTTAACAACTCCAGAAATTCATAACTTGGTAACCGTAACTCCGAATTTAGTAATTCTTGTTCCTACGATCTGGTTACACAGCGTAGAATATTATTATGTAGTTTGATCTTATGTTTGGTGTGATGTTAATTTTGCATATATATGTTTGTCTGTATTGCTACGTTTAGCAGTGAGGACACGTGTCATCTGAAGAGCAAGTTGGTACATGGAATCGCAAGTCCTAGGCAAGTTGTGCCCTTGATCACTTCTTTTTACCCATTCATGTTCTGATTAATCATAATGATCTGCATAAGTTAATTTTGATGGGACCCAATAGGTCACCCTAGTTTGACTATCTTTATGCCTTGTTTACCACTAAACTTCTGGGTAGTACTTGCTAGTGCTTTATGTGGATTTGGGCATTGAGATACACACTATTCATGATTATACTTTTGTTATAAGTTGTTATTTACTGTTCATGATAAGATCATTATGTTAATTGAAACATGGAGCGACCACCTGGGAAAACAGTGCTACCACAAGGGTTTATGGACGCCCTTGGCTGATTAATTAGGAAAGTTAGTGGAGGACTACCTTACCCGAGAGGTCCTTGGTTGATTTTGCTGCGATGGCGGTTAGGCAAGGGATCCCTGCATTGGAGCTTCCTATAAACTGTAGCGGGTTTTCTGAAGCTAGTGGAACTTTGTAAAGGCCTCGTAGTGTTACCCTGCCTCGCTTCCTTGGTAGAGGTGTATGGGGCCCGTACAACCCCGTGGCAAATGGGTAACATGACTTGTGGGTAAAGATGTGCAACCTCTACAGAGTGTAAAACTGGTATACTAGCCGTGCTCACGGTCATGAGCAGCTTGGACCCTCACATGATTAACTTATGGAACTAAATTCAATTTGTCATATGCATTGCATCGCAGGTGATGTTGTTACTTCTGTTCTACTATTTAATTGGGTTGGAATTTACTTATACTTAGT
The DNA here is from genome assembly GCA_029449295.1 of Zea luxurians. NCBI lineage: Eukaryota > Viridiplantae > Streptophyta > Magnoliopsida > Poales > Poaceae > Zea > Zea luxurians. The sequence continues at coordinate 30,060,951 of JAOPSE010000024.1, read as the reverse complement.
AACTGCTAATAAAATTTTGACCAACTTTAAAAGCAATGCTCAGCTTCAACCATCCTCTTTGGTAAGCCTTACACTTCACGTGAGCTCCCACCTTTGGCGAGTTCATGCACATTATTCCCCACAACTTGTTGAGCGATGAACGTATGTGAGCTCACTCTTGCTGTCTCACACCCCCACAGGTCAAGAACAGGTACCGCAGGATGAGGCGCTTGGAGGATGCTGTGATGTGTTCGTGAGAGGTCTAGGCTGTCGTCTCCTAGTCAACTTTGGGTTGCTGGACCGTTGTCTCCTTATAATGTAATTATTTATTTATTTATTTTGTATAGAACTCTTATTATATAGTAAAGATGTGACATTCGATCCTGTGCCATGAATCATCATATGTGTGAGACTTGGTCCCAGCACACCTGGTGATTATGTTCGCGCCTGGGTCTTGGTGACCCGAAACCCGGGTGTGACACCGGGCCAGCCTAGGCACTGGACACTGTCCATTGCACCACCGGACAGTCCGGTGCACCACAGGCTGGTGCTGTTTTGGCTGAACTAAGCCAAAACTTCTCCTGTTCGATTCTAGTTTTCTTGGCTATATTCCTAGCACTTAGATAAATAGTACTCAAAAGCAATTTACTAAGGCTAGAGACGTACCTTGTTCTTTGATTTGCATCTTAGCACTTATGGACCAATGTATTTTGTGTTGGGCATCTAATCACCAAAACATTTATTGAAATAGCCCAAGGGCACATTTCCCTTTCAGTGTTCATCGATGATATTCTCATATACTCTCAGAGTGAAGAGGAGCATGTGGATCATTTAAAGATGGTATTGCAAAGGCTACGAGAGCACTAGTTATATGCCAAGCTGAGTAAATGTGTGTTCTAGATTCATGGGTCACATCATAAAAAGAGATGGGTTAGTTGTGGATCCAAAGAAGGTAGTAGACATTCTGAACTAGAAAGCACTGAAAGATGTTCATGGAATCAGGAGTTTCATTGGAATGGCCAGATACTACCAGCGTTTAATTGAAGGTTTTTCAAAGATTGCAAGACCCATGATAGCCTTGTTAGCGAATAAAGTTGAGTTTAAGTGGACCTAGAAGTGCCAAGAGGCCTTTGAAGTGCTGAAACAGAAGTTGACAACAACACATGTCTTAGTTCTGCCAGATGTTCACAAGCCATTCTTAGTGTATTGTGATGCTTCCTACACTGGCTTGGGATGTGTGCTAATGCAGGAAGGAAGAGTTGTTGTGTACTTGTCCCGACAGCTGAAGGTTCATGAGAAGAATTATCCCACACATGACCTAGAATCGACAGCAGTGGTTCATGCATTGAAGACCTAGATGCATTACCTATATGGGCAGATATGTGATGTTTACACAAACCACAAGAGTATAAAGTACATATTCACCCAATCGGAGCTAAATTTGAGGCAGCAAAGATGGCTAGAGCTGATTAAAGACTATAAGTTAGAGATACATTACTCTCTAGGAAAAGTGAATGTGGTGGCAGATGTGCTAAGTAGAAAAAGTCAAGTCACTATGATGGTCTCTCACCCAATGCTATATGAGTTAGCCATGGAGTTTGATAGACTAAGCCTCAGATTTCTGAGTAGCACACAGGGAGTGACAGTTGAACTAGAACCCACCCTAAAGCAGGATATCAAAGAAGGACAGAAAAGTGATGAGAAGATCAGCGAGATCCATCAACTAATCTCAGAAGGGTGAGGCGAGGACTTTCGAGATGATTCAAAAGGCATGATATGGTTCAAATACCGACTTTGTGTTCCTGGCATTAAGTCCATTCGAGAGATAATTCTCAAAGAAGCTCATTAGACATCCTATTTTATACACCCCGGAAGCGAGAGGATGTATCAGAATCCAAAAGGAGATTTTGGTTGCACGATATGAAAAGAGAGATTGCAAAACATGTTGCCATCTATGATAGTTGTCAGAGAACCAAAGCAGAGCATCAAAAACGAGTTGGACTTTTGCAGCCATTTCAAATTCCTCAGTGGAAATGGGATGAGACCGGGATGTATTTCATAGTTGGCCTACCTCATACTCGGGCTGGCTACGATTCTATTTATGTGATTGTGGGCTACTTTACAAAGGTGGCCCATACATACCCGTGAAGACAACATACAATGGAGTAGCGCTAGCTGAGTTATACATGTCTTGGATTATCTATTTGCATGGTGTGCCGAAGAAGATAGTGTCAGATTGAGGAACGCAGTTCACCTCTCATTTTTTGCAGCAGCACAAGAAGCTTTGGGCATGCATTTAAAGTTCAGTTCAGCTTATCACCCGCAGATCGACGGTCAAACTAAAAGGACTAATCAGATTCTCGAAGACATGTTGAGACCATGTGCATTGCAAAATAAGTCAGGTTGGGATAAGAAATTACCTTATGTGGAATTCTCAATAGCCACCAAGCTAGCTTGAAGATGTCACCATTTCAGGCACTATATAGAACAAGTTGGAGAACTCCACTACTCTAGGATCAACCTAGAGAATGGCAGGTGTTTGGTCCCGACATTTTTCTCGAAGCCGAAGAGAACATCAAAATGGTTCGAGAGAATCTAAAGATATCACAGTCAAGGCAGCGCAGTTATGCTAACACAAGAAGAAGAGAACTGAGTTTTGAAGTGGGAGATTATGTTTATCTGATGGTGTCATCTATCAGATAAGTCAGAAGGTTCGGAGTCAAGGGCTAGTTAGCACCATGGTATATCAGACCATACCAGATTCTGGCAAGGCATGGAGAAGTGGCCTACCAGCTCAGCTTACTAGAAGATCTATCAGCGGTGCATGACGTTTTCCATGTGTCTCAGCTGAAGAAGTGTCTGCGAGTACCCGAAGATCAATTGCCAGTGGAGGGACTAGAAGTCCAAGAAGACCTAACATATGTGGAGAAGTGAAAGGGAAATGTGCCCTTGTGCCATTTCTAAGTATTTTGGTGATTTAGTGCCCAACACAGGTGCCTAATTGTAAAATGGTGGACAAAGTACAAATCAAGGATAAAGGTATGTTTCTCAGACTTAGTACATTGTTTTATGGACTAATGTATTGTGTCTAAGTGCTGGAAACAGAAAAAATCGAGTTGGAGAAGAGATGGCTCGAGCAGCCAAAGTCTGCCCAATCTGGGTGCACCAGACTGTCCGGTGGTGCACCGGACAGTGTCCGGTGCGCCAGGCTGGCTTGGGCAAAGTGGCTGCTCTCGGGACTTCGACGGCGGTGTACGGCTAAAATTCACTGGACTGTCCGGTGTGCACTGGACTGTCCGGTGGGCCGCTCACAGGCGAACTCGTCGCTCTCGGGAAACCATCAACGGCGTACGGCTAAAATTCACCGGACTGTCCGGTGTGCACCGGACTGTCCGGTGAGCCAACGGTCGGCCGGGCCAACGGTCGGCCACGCAATCTGCGCGGGACACGTGGCCGAGCCAACGGCTAGAAGATGGCACCGGACTGTCCGGTGTGCACTGGACATGTCAAGTGCACTGTAACACCCCGGGGTCCACCAACACCCCGGAATGCTACTAAACAACACTTCTGACGTCTATATATAAAATTTCGGCAGCATCCCCCTTGCAAAATTACATAAATGATGGGGCAATAGTGTATAAACATATATCATGACAAAAACATACTAAGTATTATTAATCGGCTAGCAAAGAGAAGTTAAACATACGACATGAAGTGAATTAACTAGTGCGCACGACTAGTTAAAAAAATAAACTTCCTTTGACAATAAGTTTCTAATTAAATCATGGTTGCGCCTGGGCAGCGTTATTGTGAGAGTGAAAGTGGACGTGCTGCTACTCCCCTCATTCCCAACATGTATCAAGTACCTGCATTGAGTAATGCAAGAGTGAGATGACACATCTCAGCAAGTAAAATAATATCAAACTGTTTAACAACATAAGAACATTGTTTTACCACCACTTGATTCCACAACCTTCTTATTACGAAGGTGCAGCACGTATACAACGTACAACACATCTAGTCACCACACCTCGCAGGTAGAAACCACAATAGTAACATAGTAATGTCACACTTCATATATACCTCATGAGTGCAAATGTCTGCAAATGCAAGGATGACTTCTGCCTTCATACCTCTAAGGATATGAAGCCGCATCGTACCCCTCCTCGGGCAATGTACGATGCTAAAAATGTACCGGTACGGTCGGACCATAAGATCACGACATAACTTCAAAATGCAAGATGGATGATGCGATGAGCATGTCATGCCTACAACACTTCATATAACGTGATTCAAAAAAATACTTCAACTTCATCCAAGATGGGAATCAACCACATATATCATTACCAAATTATGATCATCCACAATATTAGACAATTGAGAATTAATACTTCCAAACAAATAAACTTCATCATAGAATTCAATGATTAACATAATTAAAACTTATGCATACTCAATGTCAGGGAATAGGATGCAACCCAAACGGTAGCAACCACCACTGTATTTAGTTGCCTTTACCGGAAGTTCGGGCAAATCCCTAAGTACGATCCGGAAGTCCACCACCTATTTTTGACACACAACTTAGTGCACCAATTTCACATAATCAGGCTCATAAACGACGCCGCACCTACGCACAAACTCAAACCCCACCGCGGGTTACATCTCTCCCCACACTCACCAAACTGCAGCGGCGCTGCTTAATAATTTCATAACTTTAAAATTATGACAGCAGTGGTAACAAACAAAAACTCCAGAGGCATCTACATGAAATTCCCCACAAGGTTTGTATACAATTTATAATTAAATTCCAGCATCTAATAGCCCAAAACAGTCCACAAGATGAACCCTGTAATCTGTTTTTTTTTGTCTTTTGGACAGCGACATACCCGGATTCAAACAGCGATATCCTTTAAAATATAATTCCAAATCAAGCACATAAGTACTTATTGGAAAGATAGGACAAAGCCCTACATGATTATCATACTGGTTAACACTAATTACCCATGAAAAATTCCCAGAAACTGCTAATACTACTGCTGTTCACCCACCTGAAAAATCTGTTTTTTTTTTGGACAGCAACATAACCGGATTCAAACAACGATATCTCCTAAATTATAACTCCAAATCGAGCGCATAAGTACTCGTTGGAAAGGTATGAAAAAGCTCTACATGATTCTCCCACTGATCCCTACTAATTGCCCACTAAAAATTCCCAGAAATCCCTAGAACTACTGCTGTTCGTCCACCCACTAAATTTCTGGACAGCACCTCTACCAAATCGCATAGGTAAACATGTAACCAATTGGATTGCAGCACAAATACAACAAAATGATCACGAAAGTCACCTTGGGTTCCTCCTTTCCTCCTTCTTTTCTTCCTTCTTCCTCCCTCCAAACTCCCATGGAAGACTCGCACCTACACGACGGACGCCAAGCGGGGAGGCTCCACCTTGGAGAGGAAGAGGGGGGGCTAGGGTTGAGGGGTGGCGCTGCAATCACTTGGGGAAGAAGGGGAGGGATTGGGGCGGCTGCAAGAGTGGAAGAGAGAGGGGAGGGGCAGCCAAAGGGGTGGGGGATTGAGAGGGAGGGGCGGCTAGGGTTTAGGGGGGAAACTAATGGGCTCCCCACCGCCGGATCGAGATCCACGGCCCAAACTCGCTCTCACGTATGCTCCCGACCGCAACGCACAAATCCAACAAATATTCTACTGTTTTATTGGTGAATGCTTCCTAAAAACTCCAACCCCAACCACATAGATCACGAAAGAAAAGGGAAAAATACATTTAACTTCTTTTCAGAAAATTGGGTATCACACTCTACCCCCCTTAAAAAGAATTCGACCTCGAATTCCGACGCTTCTATCGGAACGACAAGGAAAGATCAATGAATCAACAAAACTCACACATAAAGAAAGGTTCGGGTACTTCTGCCGCATCAGCTCCTCAAGCTCCTAGGATTCTAAGATACGCAGAAGACGACACTCTTGAGTCTGGTCTTGCTACACAGGAATTGGCTCTAGCTCGATTTGATGGTCTGGATTCCGCAAATACTTCCTCAACATAAAGACATGGAATACATGGTGTACTCTGATCATAGACTCCGACAATTGTAGGTGCTAAGCCAAGCTGCCAACTCGGGCTAAGATAGTAGACGGTCCTATATAACTCGGACAAAGCTTTCCTGACACCAAATCAACATTGACACATGCAAGTACTTCAATAAATATATATATATGAATGCAATACATATTGTGCTCAAATAGCCTAAACCAAACCTATCCAAACAAGAGTAACTTCAAAAGATCAATTCAATGCTTGCATATTTCTAGACAGCAGCACAACGGTTATTTGTTTTCCTCATAACTCACAAAATATGCATCCAATAGAAGTAAACTAGGACTTTATGGAAAGCTTACAAAGTCCACTATACCCTTGGTATTATCATCACCACAAGATTTGACACTTAGAAAGGCCAAACAATGTGAAACGTAAATTTTGTCCAGACTTGAACAGAATTCAACTACTCACTTCAAAAATCCATAATTGGAGTCTCAGTCATCCCATTCAGGCGCTCCTAGACTTTTTAGAAAGCCAGTAAAATTGTCTATATTTCATTTATAAACCTATCAGGTTAATTCAATGCATATCAAGATCAAAAGACATAAGAAAGGCTTTGCTGTCCAAATTTGGACAGATCCAAAGATTCCAATTAAAACAGATGTAGCTTGACTTATAGGTCACCAAAAAGGGTGATCCAAAATTTGTTGGAAAGCTTAAGGAAAGTACTACCACTTCTTTATAATTTATAAGAACTGATTCGAAGTTTAACTTGGGCAAACAAGGTCAGTTTCAAAATCTATACAGAATCTGGACATATTCCAAGACTAGACTTGAGAAAATCATAACTCCCAAACTACTAGACCTATGGTCATGAAATTTTACACAAGTAAGATGAAGAAGTTGGCTACAACTTTTTATATACAACACCTCTACCGAAAACATGGTGTAATTCATTGAACTAGCAGCATAACCAAAACTGGTCATGTAGTCCCAAACAGCAAGCAATAGATTTATTCAGGTTCTATACTCTTCTAAGATTAAGCGTTCATCGAAGGACTAATAACTTTAGGTTCTTCATTACGAGACACTTAGAGCCAACATAAGGGTAGAAGCAATATGCTTACTTTTTAAATCATTTTAAGCCTGATCTCACATCATGCAAGCAAGAATCAATTTAAGTATACTATGCCTGCCCATATATCCATCCAATAACTCAGACAATCTACATCTCCACCTAGACTTCACACGACGTAACTATTTCATACTTACGCAAACACGCCAAGACCAGAAAACATGGCTTCACAACAATACGTACTGGCTTATTCAAATATCCCTCGCTATCTCTCTGTTTCAGCCCACGCTCCACATATACAATAACAAGATAACTATCACAACCACTACATCTATTCCCTCCCACCATACAACATAATTAAAAATGGATTGCGAAAGAGCTCACCATAACTAAACCAAACTCCCAAAGAAATATCCCTAAATAGAAAATTGACAATCAACAACACAAATGCTCATTCTGTCTCTACCTCTTTCACTATAAAAGCAATGATAACAAAGAAATATTGTAAAATCATCTAAACTTCATGACCTACAACTTTTGTCTTCAAAGGATAAACAAAGTTTTTTTTATCTCCATTTTTTAATTTGACTTGTAAGGTGACATACATGTTCTGCCACCAGAACCTGACGGAACATGACCCATAAATTCAAAACCTCATAACTCTCTGCATCTAACAAAATTTTACAAATATAAACTCATTGAAAAGATTATAACAATCCCTAAAACTTTTATTATAATGAGTGTCTCAGAATTGGTTTCCAAACCGATAAAACAATGCAACTGCTTTGTTGCAAAACTGATAGGTTAGAAATAATGGACAACTAAAATTCAAAATACTATAACTCCTGCTATACTCAACTTAAAACTACAACGAACACGCGTTGGAAAAGTTTGGAAATTGTCCACGACTTTTGCAATAAAGTTCCACCCAAATTTATCTTTATAGCCCTCAACTCTGCATGACCTACAGCTAAACTCAGCCTGAGATACTGCACATCAGAGATTCGACTTATATCCGGACAACCACCTCTCCCAATCTATTTAATAGGCAATTACAAGTAAATACCCATTAAAAGGTACTAAGAAAAACTAAAAGTTTTTCTTAAAGAGAATTCCCAAATTTGGGCTCTGAAACTATCAAAACGCGGTCGATTTATTAGTGGTTTTAACGACACCTAAAGTTCAGACACAATGGTGCAACAACTTCAGAGTAGCCTAACTCCAATTATATGCAATGAAAATTACAAACCAATACTCTTTGGGAAGATCATGAAATTACTAAAACTTTCATAATCCAACAAAACCCAAAATTTACCGTATTCAATGTCTATACTTCCGTACAAAATTAAGGCTACTATAGGAAACCCATAACTCTCAAATGTTTAGACCAAACTGGGTGATTGAGCATCCTATGCAAAGATGAAGAAACCTACTACAAAACATTCTAGATAAGTGAAGCCTGATTCAGCCTCCAACTAATTTAAAATGACTTCCAAAACAAAACAACACCTTACCCATAATAAAAAAACAATATAAAATAAAACCCAAGGCATTGGCAGGTGCCACCAACATTAGGATTTTCCACTACCAAATGGGGATGCAACTCCCCAAAGCCTTTAAGCAACACTTTACCTAATAGGTTAGAACACTAAGCACCACAATCAACGAATTCAACAACCTCATTTGTTAATGCCACTAAGGTCAAACATCCATGTATCAACAATGTATGAAACACCTGACATACCCGTCTCTAGCACTATAAAACATGGTTGTTATTACACTAGAATCCAACTATTAGAGCTCTCCACAACTATTCTGTTGACGTGAAGCAAATGGTGCTCATGTCATGTAACGTCTTTTCCTCCTCTCAAAAGAGATAAAATTTGCAATACTCATAAAGCAATGGAGGGATAACAAGAAAAACTAATGTACTTCTTGACACAGACTCATGCAAAAGCTTCATAAATATTACTTTCAATACTAAAATAATAACACGATACTATGCTCAACAGGAGTAATTGGACGTCAATAAGACAATCCACATAACCAAACTACCTTGATTAACCTCACATACAACAAAACCTACTATTACTGCACTTGAACAATTTGTACTTCGTGATATCACAGGATGCATTCAAAGTAGTAGACATACATGATCTATCAAACCATCATTCATATAAGAAAAATCTCAATCCGATGCAACAACCCCATCATTAAAGGGATCGATGACTAACAAACATAAGCAACTCCCAGTTAAGCATTGACTTCGTTTAAGATAAAGCGGTCCAAATAATGATTCAACAAGCATGCATAGAGAAATTGCTCATAAAAAAATCAAACTGCCATACAATGTTGGCAAAAAAAATATAAAACGGGTTGTCAATATCGCCCACATGACTAGCCTGCAACAACTAAAAAAATATGCATAGCCTTTATGGCTATTGAAACAAGCCATAGAAGGAAAACATGCACGACATAAAATCCACTTGAAACCACCCTATTTATTGTTAAAAATAAGGTTGCACATAATAAGAAAACCTATCAGGTAGACATGGTTGGACTTATCAATCTACGTCATGTCACAAATTCACTCGAGTTCTACCAGTCTAAAGATTTCATAGACATTACAACGTTGCATCTGCTCTATAGAGACAAACCAATTTTATACTAAGATCAAGTTAGCAAGTAGCCACACTAGCCAAAAAAAGTGAGGCGCAAAGCATTGCACCCATGGAAATATTACATTGATAAGTTGAGTTGTAACCCAACAGTCAATCAAACTCACAACACCATAAAACTACATTATATAGTGTTTTCACACTACACCAAGTCGGATTAGACCCACTATACACAAGCTCAATAAACAATTGGTCCTATAAGTACAAGAACCCAAGAATCCTTTTGGGAAAAAAACATCCACAGTCAAGCATATAGAAATATATGATGGTAATAGCTCAGAGATTTGAAAACATTGCATCCCAAAAAAACATCATGACGATATGTACATAAACAGTACATTAGTAGCTTCACTTGCATAATATCTTCAATAACAACCACATCAAGAAACCAATACTAAATAGAAGTAACATATCATATCAAGCATTACGTCGTTAACGACATACCCCATCAAACCATAAAGGGATTTGGAGTAAGGAAGTTCTAGTCATCTGTACAATAAAATACTAATATGAAAGAGATACGAACCCATACCCTTCCTATATGTGCAAATGTGTCAAATTTATCTTCAAATTGCGTAGAATCTAAAGCCTATCCTCTGATACCAAATGTAACACCCCGGGGTCCACCAACACCCTGGAATGCTACTAAACAACACTTCTGACGTCTATATATAAAATTTCGGCAGCATCCCCCTTGCAAAATTACATAAATGATGGGGCAATAGTGTATAAACATATATCATGACAAAAACATACTAAGTATTATTAATCGGCTAGCAAAGAGAAGTTAAACATACGACATGAAGTGAATTAACTAGTGCGCACGACTAGTTAAAAAAACAAACTTCCTTTGACAATAAGTTTCTAATTAAATCATGGTTGCGCCTGGGCAGCGTTATTGTGAGAGTGAAAGTGGACGTGCTGCTACTCCCCTCATTCCCAACATGTATCAAGTACCTGCATTGAGTAATGCAAGAGTGAGATGACACATCTCAGCAAGTAAAATAATATCAAACTGTTTAACCACATAAGAACATTGTTTTACCACCACTTGATTCCACAACCTTCTTATTACGAAGGTGCAGCACGTATACAACGTACAACACACCTAGTCACCACACCTCGCAGGTAGAAACCACAATAGTAACATAGTAATGTCACACTTCATATATACCTCATGAGTGCAAATGTCTGCAAATGCAAGGATGACTTCTGCCTTCATACCTCTAAGGATATGAAGCCGCATCGTACCCCTCCTCGGGCAATGTACGATGCTAAAAATGTATCGGTACGGTCGGACCATAAGATCACGACATAACTTCAAAATGCAAGATGGATGATGCGATGAGCATGTCATGCCTACAACACTTCATATAACGTGATTCAAAAAAATACTTCAACTTCATCCAAGATGGGAATCAACCACATATATCATTACCAAATTATGATCATCCACAATATTAGACAATTGAGAATTAATACTTCCAAACAAATAAACTTCATCATAGAATTCAATGATTAACATAATTAAAACTTATGCATACTCAATGTCAGGGAATAAGATGCAACCCAAACGGTAGCAACCACCACTGTATTTAGTTGCCTTTACCGGAAGTTCGGGCAAATCCCTAAGTACGATCCGGAAGTCCACCACCTATTTTTGACACATAACTTAGTGCACCAATTTCACATAATAAGGCTCATAAACGACGCCGCACCTACGCAGAAACTCAAACCCCACCGCGGGTTACATCTCTCCCCACACTCACCAAACTGCAGCGGCGCTGCTTAATAATTTCATAACTTTAAAATTATGACAGCAGTGGTAACAAACAAAAACTCCAGAGGCATCTACATGAAATTCCCCACAAGGTTTGTATACAATTTATAATCAAATTCCAGCATCTAATTAGCCCAAAACAGTCCACAAGATGAACCCTGTAATCTATTTTTTTTGTCTTTTGGACAGCGACATACCCGGATTCAAACAGCGATATCCTTTAAAATATAATTCCAAATCAAGCACATAAGTACTTATTGGAAAGATAGGACAAAGCCCTACATGATTATCATACTGGTTAACACTAATTACCCACGAAAAATTCCCAGAAACTGCTAATACTACTGTTGTTCACCCACCTGAAAAATCTGTTTTTTTTGGACAGCAACATAACCGGATTCAAACAACGATATCTCCTAAATTATAACTCCAAGTCGAGCGCATAAGTACTCGTTGGAAAGGTATGACAAAGCTCTACATGATTCTCCCACTGATCCCTACTAATTGCCCACTAAAAATTCCCAGAAATCCCTAGAACTACTGCTGTTCGTCCACCCACTAAATTTCTGGACAGCACCTCTACCAAATCGCATAGGTAAACATGTAACCAATTGGATTGCAGCACAAATACAACAAAATGATCACGAAAGTCACCTTGGGTTCCTCCTTTCCTCCTTCTTTTCTTCCTTCTTCCTCCCTCCAAACTCCCATGGAAGACTCGCACCCACACGACGGACGCCAAGCGGGGAGGCTCCACCTTGGAGAGGAAGAGGGGGGGGGGCTAGGGTTGAGGGGTGGCGCTGCAATCACTTGGGGAAGAAGGGGAGGGATTGGGGCGGCTGCAAGAGTGGAAGAGAGAGGGGAGGGGCGGCCAAAGGGGTGGGGGAGTGAGAGGGAGGGGCGGCTAGGGTTTAGGGGGGAAACTAATGGGCTCCCCACCGCCGGATCGAGATCCACGGCCCAAACTCGCTCTCACGTCTGCTCCCGACCGCAACGCACAAATCCAACAAATATTCTACTGTTTTATTGGTGAATGCTTCCTAAAAACTCCAACCCCAACCACATAGATCACGAAAGAAAAGGGAAAAATACATTTAACTTCTTTTCAGAAAATTGGGTATCACATGCACCAACGGCTCCCAGGCTGCCAACGGTCGACTGCGCTGTTTATGGAAAGAAATCGGGCACCGGACATGTGAAGTGTGCACCGGACTGTCCGGTGCGCCAGTCGACAGAAGGCAAGATCAGCCTTCCAAAATTGCTCCCAACGGCTCCTAGCTGCCTTGGGGCTATAAAAGGGACCCCTAGGCGCATGGAGGAGTACACCAAGCATCTCCTAATCATTTCTAAGCACCAAGACATCGATTTCGCGCATTCGTTTCATTGTGATAGCATATAGAGCTCTAGTGGAGTTGTGAACTCATTGAGTTGTGTTGCGAGTTCTTGTTGCGACTTGTGTGCGTGTTGACACTTTGATTCTTGTGTCTTGTGTGTGTTGCTAATCCCTTCCTTGCTCCGTGTTCTTTGTGAATTTCAAGTGTAAGGGCGAGAGGCTCCAAGTTGTGGAGATTCCTCGCAAACGGGATTGAGATAAAGCAAGCAAAACACCGTGGTATTCAAGTGGGTCTTTGGACTGCTTGAGAGGGGTTGATTGCAACCCTCGTCCGTTGGGACGCCACAACATGGAGTAGGCAAGCGTTGGTCTTGGCCGAACCACGGAATAACCACCGTGCCATCTCTGTGATTGATCTTTGTTGGTTATTGTGTTTTGTTGAGGATTCCTCTATAACCACTAGTCAATTATTGTGCTAACAATTAACCAAGTTTTGTGGCTTAAGTTTTGAAGTGTTACAGGATCACCTATTCACCCCCCCCCCCTCTAGGTGCTCTCAATTGGTATCAGAGCCGTTCTCTTCACTAAGGGACTAACAGCCCGAAGAGATGGATCCTAAGGGGAAGGGTATCGTGATCAACGACAAAGAGAAGGAATCCTTCGTCAACGAGCCGAAGGACGACAAGCCTACCGACTCCGGTTCGGGTCATAGATGAAAGGAAGGGAAGAAGAAGAAGACAAGGCGCATCAAGGAGATCGTCTACTACGACGACAGCGATGAATCTACTTCTTCCAAAAAGGACGATGACCACAACGACTACGAGAGAAGGAAACCGGTTAATTCGAACTTTTCTTTTGACTACTCTCGTATTCCACAAAGTTCAAATTCACATTTGCTCTCCATTCCACTTGGCAAGCCTCCACACTTTGATGGGGAGGACTACGGATTTTGGAGCCACAAAATGCGTAGTCACCTATTCTCTCTCCATCCTAGTATATGGGAGATTGTAGAGAGTGGAATGCACTTTGATAGTTCGGATAGTCCCATGTTCATTAATGAACAAATTCATAAGAATGCACAAGCTACTACTGTTCTTCTAGCTTCTTTGTGCAGGGATGAATACCATAAAGTGAGCGGCTTGGATAACGCCAAGCAGATCTGGGACACCCTCAAGATTTCTCATGAGGGGAACGACGTCACCTTGCTCACCAAGATGGAGTTGGTGGAGGGCGAACTTGGACGGTTCGCGATGATAAGGGGCGAGGAGCCGACACAAACATACAACCGGCTCAAGACCCTTATCAACAAGATAAGGAGCTACGGAAGCACGCGATGGACGGACCACGACGTCGTCCGACTGATGCTAAGGTCCTTTACCGTTCTTGATCCTCATTTGGTGAATAATATTCGTGAGAATCCCAGGTACACCAAAATGTCGCCCGAGGAAGTCCTAGGAAAATTCGTCAGCGGGCGAATGATGATCAAGGAGGCGAGGTACGTGGACGACGCCTTGAATGGACCGATCAACGAGCTGCAACCTCTTGCTCTCAAAGCAACAAGAAGCAAGGAGGCGCTACCTAGCAAGGTGGCACAAATTGAGGCAGCCGGACTTAATGATGAAGAGATGGCCCTCATCATCAAAAGATTCAAGACGGCGCTTAAGGGTCGCAAGGGACAGCCAAGCAAGACCAAAGCCAAGGGGAAGCGCTCTTGCTTCAAATGCGGTAAGCTTGGTCATTTTATTGCTAACTGTCCCGACAATGATAGTGAACAGGACCAAGGGACCAAGAGGGAGAAGAAGAAGGCATACAAGAAGCCAAAGGGCGAGGCACATCTAGGCAAGGAGTGGGATTCGGATTGCTCCTCCTCCGACTCCGACAATGAGGGACTCGCCGCCACCGCCTTCAACAAGTCATCCCTCTTCCCAAACGAGCGTCACACTTGCCTCATGGCAAGAGAGAAGAAAGTAAGCACTCATGATACTAGTACTTATGCTTCTTCAAGTGAGGATGAGTCTAGTGATGATGATGAGATAGATTACTCATGCTTATTCAAGGGATTAGATAGATCTAAAATTGATAAGATTAATGAGTTGATTGATGCTTTGAATGACAAGAATAGATTACTAGAAAAACAAGAGGATCTTTTATATGAGGAGCATGATAAATTTGTTAGTGCACAAAAATCTCTTGCTCTTGAAATTAAAAGGAATGAAATGCTCTCTAGTGAATTATCTTCTTGTCATGAAACCATTGCTACTTTAAGAAGTGTTAATGATGATTTAAGTGCTAAACTAGAAGTAGCTAGTAAATCTAATTCTTGTGTAGAAATTGTTGAAACTTGTAATAGGTGTAAAGATTTTGACATTGATGCTTGCAGTGATCACTTAGTTTCAATTTCAAAATTAAATGAGGAATTGGCTAGTCTTAATGCCCAACTTAAGACTAGCAAGAATGAATTTGACAAGTTAAAATTTGCAAGGGATGCCTACACGATTGGTAGACACCCCTCAATTAAGGATGGACTTGGCTACGAGAGGGAAGCCAAGAGCTTGACAAGCCATAAGGCTCCCCTCTCCGCCAAGGAGAAAGGGAAGGCCCCTATGGCTAGTAGTGTGCAAAAGAACCATGCCTTTATGTACCATGATAGGAGACAATCTAGAAATGCTTATAGGAGTTGTAATGCATATAATGCCTTTGATTCTCATGCCATGTTTGCTTCTAGTTCCTCTTATGTGCATGGTAGGAGAAATGTTGTTCATAATATGCCTAGGAGAAATGTTGTTAATGTTCCTAGGAAAGTAAATGAATCTTCTACAATATATCATGCTTTAAATGCTTCTTTTGCTATTTGTAGAAAGGATAGGAAGATAGTTGCTAGAAAATTAGGGGCAAGATGCAAGGGAGACAAAACTTGCATTTGGGTCCCTAAGGATATTTGTGCTAACCTTGTAGGACCCAACATGAGTTGGGTACCTAAGACCCAAGCCTAAATTTGCCTTGCAGGTTTATGCATCCGGGGGTTCAAGCTAGATTATTGACAGCGGATGCACAAACCATATGACGGGAGAGAAGAAGATGTTCACCTCCTACGTCAAAAACAAAGATTCCCAAGATTCAATAATATTCGGTGATGGGAATCAAGGCAAGGTAAAAGGGCTAGGTAAAATTGCAATCTCCAATGAGCACTCTATCTCCAATGTGTTTTTAGTAGAGTCTCTTGGATATAATTTAGTATCTGTTAGTCAATTATGTAATATGGGATATAATTGTTTATTTACACATGTAGATGTGTCTGTCTTTAGAAGATGTGATGGTTCACTGGCTTTTAAGGGTGTACTAGACGGCAAACTTTACTTAGTTGATTTTGCAAAAGAAGAGGCCGGTCTAGATGCATGCTTAATGGCTAAGACTTGCATGGGCTGGTTGTGGCATCGCCGCTTAGCACATGTGGGGATGAAGAACCTCCACAAGCTTCTAAAGGGAGAACACGTGATAGGTCTAATCAATGTTCATTTCGAAAAAGATAGACCTTGTGCAGCTTGTCAAGCAGGGAAACAGGTGGGAGGCTCTCATCACACCAAAAATGTGATGACAACATCAAGACCTCTGGAGCTGCTGCATATGGACCTCTTCGGACCTGTCGCCTATCTGAGCATAGGAGGAAGTAAGTATGGTTTAGTTATTGTTGATGACTTTTCTCGCTTCACTTGGGTGTTCTTTTTGCAGGATAAGTCTGAAACCCAAGGGACCCTCAAGCGCTTCCTAAGGAGAGCTCAAAATGAGTTTGAGCTCAAGGTGAAGAAGATAAGGAGCGACAACGGGTCCGAATTCAAGAACCTTCAAGTGGAGGAGTTCCTTGAGGAGGAGGGGATCAAGCACGAGTTCTCCGCTCCCTACACACCTCAGCAAAATGGTGTGGTAGAGAGGAAGAACAGGACGCTCATAGATATGGCGAGGACTATGCTTGGAGAGTTCAAGACCCCCGAGTGTTTTTGGTCGGAAGCCGTGAACACGGCTTGCCACGCCATCAAGAGGGTCTACCTTCACCGCCTCCTCAAGAAGACCTCATACGAGCTGCTAACTGGTAACAAACCCAATGTATCGTACTTTCGTGTATTTGGGAGTAAATGCTACATTCTAGTGAAGAAGGGTCGGAATTCCAAATTTGCTCCCAAAGCCGTAGAAGGGTTTTTATTAGGTTATGATTCAAATACAAAGGTGTATAGGGTCTTCAACAAATCATCGGGTTTGGTTGAAGTCTCTAGCGACGTTGTATTTGAAGAGAGCAAGTTGTTGATCTTGATGATGTAGATGAAGAAGACGTTCCAATGGCCGCGATACGCACCATGGCGATTGGAGATGTACGGCCTCAGGAACAACTGGAGCAAGATCAACCGTCTTCCTCAACTATGGTGCATCCCCCAACCCAAGATGATGAACAGGTACCTCAAGTGGAGGCGCATGATCAAGGGGGAGCACAGGATGTTCAAATTGAAGAGGAAGAAGCACCTCAGGCACCTCCAACCCAAGTTCGAGCGACGATTCAAAGGGATCATCCCGTCGACCAGATATTGGGTGATATTAGCAAGGGAGTAACTACTCGTTCAAGATTGGTTAATTTTTGTGAGCATTACTCTTTTGTCTCTTCTATTGAGCCTTTCAGGGTAGAAGAGGCCTTGCTAGATCCGGACTGGGTGTTGGCCATGGAAGAGGAACTCAACAATTTCAAGCGCAATGAAGTTTGGACACTGCTGCCTCGTCCCAAGCAAAATGTTGTGGGAACCAAGTGGGTGTTCCGCAACAAACAGGATGAGCACGGGGTGGTGACAAGGAACAAGGCTCGGCTTGTGGCAAAAGGTTATGCCCAAGTCGCAGGTTTGGACTTTGAGGAGACATTTGCTCCTGTGGCTAGGCCAGAATCAATTCATATCTTGCTAACATATGCCGCTCACCATTCTTTCAGGTTGTACCAAATGGATGTGAAGAGCGCTTTCCTCAACGGGCCGATCAAAGAGGAGGTGTACGTGGAGCAACCCCCTGGCTTCGAGGATGAACGGTACCCCGACCACGTGTGTAAGCTCTCTAAGGCGCTCTATGGACTTAAGCAAGCCCCAAGAGCATGGTATGAATGCCTTAGAGACTTTTTCAATTGCTAATGCTTTCAAGGTTGGGAAAGCCGATCCAACTCTTTTTACTAAGACTTGCGATGGTGATCTTTTTGTGTGCCAAATTTATGTCGATGACATAATATTTGGTTCTACTAATCAAAAGTCTTGTGAAGAGTTTAGCAGGGTGATGACGCAGAAATTCGAGATGTCGATGATGGGCGAGTTGAACTACTTCCTTGGGTTCCAAGTGAAGCAACTCAAGGACGGCACTTTCATCTCCCAAACGAAGTATACGCAAGACTTGCTAAAGCAGTTTGGGATGAAGGACGCCAAGCCCGCAAAGACGCCGATGGGAACTAACGGACACACCGACCTCAACAAAGGTGGTAAGACCGTTGATCAAAAAGCATACCGGTCCATGATAGGTTCTTTGCTTTATTTATGTGCTAGTAGACCGGATATTATGCTTAGCGTATGCATGTGTGCTAGATTTCAATCCGATCCTAAGGAGTGTCACTTAGTGGCGGTGAAGCGAATTCTTCGATATTTAGTCGCTACGCCTTGCTTCGGGATCTGGTATCCAAAAGGGTCTAACTTTGACTTGATTGGGTACTCAGATTCCGACTATGCTGGATGTAAGGTCGATAGGAAGAGTACATCGGGGACGTGCCAATTCTTAGGAAGGTCCCTGGTGTCATGGAACTCTAAGAAACAAACCTCCGTTGCCCTATCCACCGCTGAGGCCGAGTACGTTGCTGCAGGACAGTGTTGTGCGCAACTACTTTGGATGAGGCAAACCCTCAGGGACTTTGGCTACAATCTGAGCAAAGTCCCACTCCTATGCGATAATGAGAGTGCTATCCGAATAGCGGAAAATCTTGTTGAGCACAGCCGCACAAAGCACATTGACATCCGGCATCACTTTCTGAGAGACCACCAGCAAAAGGGAGATATCGAAGTGTTTCATGTTAGCACCGAGAACCAGCTAGCCGATATATTTACCAAGCCTCTAGATGAGAAGACCTTTTGCAGGCTGTGTAGTGAGCTCAATATCTTAGATTCGCGGAACTTGGATTGAAATGTAGCATACATGTGTTTCTGCCTTTGATCATGTTCATTCTGCATTTTGTTGCTTATTGTGGTGCTCAAGTTGTACAAACACTCCCTGGACCTCACAAGTCCTGTTTGCAAGTGATGCACATATTTAGGGGGAGCTGTGCTACAACTTGACCCTTTGAGACTAACCATGTACTTGAGTTTGGTTGTTTTAGTCTCCAAGGAGAATTGAAAGGGAAAAGGTGGACTTGGACCATGCAAGACTTCCACTGCACTCCGATGAAAAGAGTAACTTCTCCAAGTTCATCTTTATACTCTTATTGCCCTTGTGTCCTCTTTTGATGATTTTGGTGAGGCAATGGAGTTCTGGGGCCAAGATTGATCCCGTTTTGGTGCTTGATGCCAAAGGGGGAGAAAATAAAGGCCAAAGCAATTAATGGATCAGCTACCACTTGAGAAATTTTAAAAAAAGTAGATTAGAGCTTTTGGTTTGTCAAAACTCTTTTATTGTCTCTTATGTCAAAAGTTGGCCTCTTGTGGGGAGAAGTGTTGATTATGGAAAAAAGGGGAGTTTTTGAAATCCTTGATCAAATTTCTTTGGAAAACCTCTCTTTATGTCTCTACAAGTGGTTTTGACTTAGAGATAGGAATTTGAGTTAGATTTGCAAAAACAAACCAAGTGGTGGCATAGAGTGATCCATATATGTCAAAATTGAATCAAAATAATTTGAGTTCTTATTTGAAGTGATTTTGTACTTGTTCTACTTGCTTTATGTTGTGTTGGCATAAATCACCAAAAAGGGGGAGATTGAAAGGGAAATGTGCCCTTGGGCCATTTCTAAGTATTTTGGTGATTTAGTGCCCAACACAGGTGCCTAATTGTAAAATGGTGGACAAAGTACAAATCAAGGATAAAGGTATGTTTCTCAAACTTAGTACATTGTTTTATGGACTAATGTATTGTGTCTAAGTGCTGGAAACAGAAAAAATCGAGTTGGAGAAGAGATGGCTCGAGCAGCCAAAGTCTGCCCAGTCTGGGTGCACCGGACTGTCCGGTGGTGCACCGGACAGTGTCCGGTGCGCCAGGCTGGCTTGGGCAAAGTGGCTGCTCTCGGGACTTCGACGGCGGTGTACGGCTAAAATTCACCGGACTGTCCGGTGTGCACCGGACTGTCCGGTGGGCCGCTCACAGGCGAACTCGTCGCTCTCGGGAAACCATCAACGGCGTACGGCTAAAATTCACCAGACTGTCCGGTGAGCCAACGGTCGGCCGGGCCAACGGTCGGCCGCGCAATCTGCGCGGGACACGTGGCCGAGCCAACGGCTAGAAGATGGCACCGGACTTTCCGGTGTGCACCGGACATGTCAAGTGCACCAACGGCTCCCAGGCTGCCAACGGTCGACTGCGCTGTTTATGGAAAGAAATCGGGCACCGGACATGTGAAGTGTGCACCGGACTGTCCGGTGCGCCAGTCGACAGAAGGCAAGATCAGCCTTCCAAAATTGCTCCCAACGGCTCCTAGCTGCCTTGGGGCTATAAAAGGGACCCCTAGGCGCATGGAGGAGTACACCAAGCATCTCCTAATCATTTCTAAGCACCAAGACATCGATTTCGCGCATTCGTTTCATTGTGATAGCATATAGAGCTCTAGTGGAGTTGTGAACTCATTGAGTTGTGTTGCGAGTTCTTGTTGCGACTTGTGTGCGTGTTGACACTTTGATTCTTGTGTCTTGTGTGCGTTGCTAATCCCTTCCTTGCTCCGTGTTCTTTGTGAATTTCAAGTGTAAGGGCGAGAGGCTCCAAGTTGTGGAGATTCCTCGCAAACGGGATTGAGATAAAGCAAGCAAAACACCGTGGTATTCAAGTGGGTCTTTGGACCGCTTGAGAGGGGTTGATTGCAACCCTCGTCCGTTGGGAAGCCACAACGTGGAGTAGGCAAGCGTTGGTCTTGGCCGAACCACGGAATAACCACTGTGCCATCTCTGTGATTGATCTTTGTTGGTTATTGTGTTTTGTTGAGGATTCCTCTATAACCACTTGGCAATTATTGTGCTAACAATTAACCAAGTTTTGTGGCTTAAGTTTTGAAGTGTTACAGGATCACCTATTCACCCCCCCCCCTCTAGGTGCTCTCAAGAAGCCAACACAGATTCTAGAGATTGTAGACAGAGTCCCTTGGAGAAATATCATCAGAATGTGCAAAGTCAGATAGGGTCACCACTTTGAGGAAGAAGCAAACTAGGAACGCGAAGATGATCTGAAAGCGTGTACCCCGAACTCTTTGCTGGCCAACCTTGAATCTTGTGGTGAGATTCTTTAAAGGGGGATAGGTCTGTAACACCCTGAATTTTGGGGTATAAAAATTTCTTTGCTCTATACTCAAAATTCAGGTGTTACTCTCTCCTTTCTTTGCTTTTCTTTTCCCTTTCTAAAATAATGGAGAGTTATTTTATTCTATGTTGGCATGAGCCCTAAAAGTGCTTTGGTTGTTGCATTCATGTTGTTGCATAGGGTTTGTAAGTGCAAGAAGTGTTTGAAACATGTTAAAATATCTTGTAGAAGTTTGTGGAAAATTTTCATATTTTTCTGAATATTTTTCTATTTTCCGAAAACCAAAATCTGTTTATTTTAGGTACTTGAAAACATTTTAAGAATTTCTAAATATGTTTTTGAGTTCATTAGGGGCCAAATCATGCCTGGGAAGTTTCCTAGAATTTTTGGAGCCTTCAGGATATTTTTCGAACATTAAAAACGATTTAAGCCTTTTTTGGAATTATTTTAATTTTAAAAATGGATTTATTACGAAAAATAAAATATCCTCAAACCCTAGCAATATATATGGCTGGAACACTATCGCCGAGTCCTTTCCAAACCTTGAAATCGTTTCCCAAGATTGGATCCACAATTCTCGAAATTCCTCTCCGAAGTTCAGGGCGGTTCCAACTTCGGCGACAACTCCAGCGAGCAATTACGTTCAATTCGTGCGTCGTTGGTGAAATCCAAGAGTACTGCTGCTTTCGTCTCATTGAGAGCTTCGTCCTGATGCTTTCGATTCATCAATCCACCTCCAGTTCGCCATCAATCGGTGATTTTCTTCTCGGCTCCGGCGAACTCCGTCTTCTCCGATTAGCTATCTCCATTGTTTTTCATGTTTCTTCTTCGTTGTTCGCCGTGTGAAGCAGACCAACCCTATCCATGTAGCCCCTCGCCCTCTCCCCTCTCCACGCTCCCCCTCTCTCTCCCCCTCTCTCTTCCCCTCTCTCCCCTCCCCTCCCCTCCCCTACCCACAGCGCGGTGGCGGCGGCTGGCCTCTCAGCTGAGGCCCCTACCTCCCCCACTTAGCGCCTGCCTCCCCCCACACGCGCGCCCGTCGAGACCCCTACCTCCCCCCCGCCGGCTGAGCCCCACCCTCACCCCTTGCCACAACGGCAGCGAGAAGAGAGATGGATGGAGGTAGGAGACGACAACTTTGCGAAATAGCCCCTAGGTTATTGGGAAACTTCGCACAGAAAATCCGTTTAATTTAAAATTGTGATATCTTTTGCATTATAAATCTGATTCGCTGTGTTCAAGTCGCGTTAGATTCGTATTAAAGTTGTCTACATGTTAAAAATTTTATTCTCTACTATTACATAATTTAATAAAGTATTTAAATGTTGACCAATGATTATTAAATTAGCGTTCCGATTAAATCTAATTTAGGGTTTTCAACTTGTGCTTTTATAAATAAACACCAACATGGTTAATATTAGCTAAAAATATTCTTTTATTAATAATTGTTTAGTATAAATGCATCATCTATTTAATAGTCCTCGCGTGTCGCGTTGGTCCGCGTGCCGTGCGCGTGCTGTTCGCGTGCTGTCGTGCTATTTTGCACGTCGCACACTTTGTCTTGCGCCATTAATTCACCTCGCTTAGAGTCGCTCTGTAACACCCCGGGTTCCACAAACACCCCAGAATGCTACTGAACTACACTTCTGACATCTCTATATATAAAATTTCGGCAGCATCTCCTTTGCAAAGTTGAATAAATGAGGGGCAACAATGTATAAACATATATCATGACAAAAACATACTAAGTATTATTAATCGGCTAGCAAAGGGAAGTCAAACATACGACATAAACTGAATTAACCAGTGCGAACGACTAGTTAAAAAAACAAACTTCCTTTGACAACAAGTTTCTAATTAAATCATGGCTATACTGAGCAGCGTTATTATGAGAGTGAAAGTTGTAATATCCCAAAAAAATGTTGACCCAAAAGTTGATCTTCGGTGAGTGGATATGGGAAAAATGGTTGTGGGCCGTTGGATGCTGCATCAGAAGTCATCTGAGGCGTCACTTCTTTTCTCGCACAAAATAAACCCTAGGTGGCCACCCTCTTCCCCTTCTTGGCCGCCACCACCTCCCCTTTCTTGGCCGCCTCACTTCTCCCCCTTGGCTGGTTGCCCCCTCTCCCCCCATTGTAGCAGCCCTCCAATACTTTTTCCTCCCTAGATCTCCCCCCCATGCAACAAGGATAGAGAAGAGGAGGAACAAGATGGATTGAAGAGGAAGAGAGGATCAAGGAGATGTGCTACCCCCATCTCTTGCAGATTTTTCTTTGGGAAAACCGTAGGTAAGGATGGGATCCTTGTTTCTCCCTATAATTATGTGCTTTTGGAGGTTGTGGATCATGTGGATTGAAGGATTAGAGGTTGGATTAGGTGTGGGGTTAGGTTTTGATTTCGAATTTAATTTCTGCAGAATGGCAGATTCGACAGTTTCTG
Organism: Zea luxurians; assembly: GCA_029449295.1. Lineage (NCBI taxonomy): Eukaryota > Viridiplantae > Streptophyta > Magnoliopsida > Poales > Poaceae > Zea > Zea luxurians. The sequence continues at coordinate 30,037,113 of JAOPSE010000024.1, read as the reverse complement.
TTCATACCAGTTTTCCGTGATCTTAGTGGCCTCAAAAAAATAAAAAATCTATATATGGGTCGTAGATAATTTGTACATCTTTCCGTGGCCGCGAAGAACACCTCAATCGGACATCAGAACAGAAAGTTATGATGGTTTGATTATAGCAGTTGTTCAGTCTCATAATTCTGTGCAGAATCTGTTCTCTTAAGAGTTAGGCAATTTTATCTACAGAATTAAACTGTGGGTTGGTAAAAGAAGTTGTAGATAATTTCATAAGCTTTCCAGATTGTTAAAGAGTGCATTCATATGAATTGTGAAACTCCAGTTATGTTTGTTTTACTGTGGCTGTTCCTGTTTGCCTCACAAAAATGAGTGGGTCTGTTCACTGGTGGGTTTTATCTAGTAAATGGCCGAATTGGCTCTTCCAACTATGGAGACTTTTGTAGAGGGATACAAGTTCTTACTTCCAGCAGAATGTCATAATTTTTGGTTTAGTAGTTTGGGAGATATTGAATTTTAAAGTTAACCATACTATTGTATAAAACAGATTCAGTCAGTTATCTTGTCAGATGTTTTAGAACTTGTAGATGGCAGAATTTAATTATCCATTGAATACTGAAGTTGTAGAGTATTTTGTGTAGATACTCCTAGAGTATTTGTTTGATATCACCGCTGTTTTAATTTTAAAGATACAAAATTAACAAACAGCGCAGTTGCTGTATGGCATGTGGTTCAGGGTGGGAGTCTTTCCACTGGGTCTTGGTTTCAAGTGTAGGAGTGTTTTGTTGATTGATGGCAAATGTTTGTGAAATATTTGTTCTAAGTTTTATGCCCGCTAGCAGGTGGCTACACTCCAGATCATGTCTAGTACATTTCTTCTTCTTCGATGAAGGCAAGTGAATGTAGCGGTGGTTGCTTCCGTTCTGACCTGTTATTTCTATTGCCTACACTCTAATATTCAGAAGTATTGGATTCTTTCATAGTTGGACTCTATGGTGATGCTTTACTTGCTTGCATTATACTGATGCTCAATCATATATTGATGATGATTATGATTCGAGTATGATTCATGAGATTAATTCACACCCCTGAAGGTAAATGAAGTATTATTTGAGGTTGGTATTGTATCTGAAGGTAAATGAAGTATTATTTGAGGTTGGTATTGTATCTGAAGGTAAATAAAGTATTATTTGAGGTTTGTATTGTACCTGAAGGAAGGGAAGGTTATTGATAAATACAGCATGCCATATACATTGCATGACTCATTTGCATCTGAAGTTTTGTCGTGACCTATGGTCCGACCGTACCGGTACAATTTAGCATCGTACGTTGCCCGAGGAGGGGTACGATGCGGCTTCATACCCTTAGGGGTATGAAGGCAGATGACATATGCATTGAATTCATATGCATTCATTGAAGTGATATTTGCAGATGATGTGGTTTTATACTCTAGAGGTATGAAGATAGAGTACCTACACATTGCATTCCTATGCATACATTGAAGTGATATTTGCAGGTATTGTTGACGCAGGGAAGTGTTATAGAACCTATTATGGTTGTTCGAGGAAATGAGATGGTATTGGTTATAGTGGGACTACTGAGTTCCATATCCACAAGTATTTCTGATTTTAATTGTGACTCCTTTAAAATGTTGATGAATTCAATTTGTGGTTTAAATATCTCGTCAAAAGTATTCGCTTGCTGAGATGTTTCATCTCACTCTTGCATTACTCAATGCAGGTGCTTGTTGCTCATCAAGGGAAGTGGGAAGTAGCAGCACATCCACCTTCACTCTTATAATAACGCTGCTTAGGCGCAGTCATGATTTAACTAGAAGCTTCTTGTCAAAGGATGTTTGTTTCTAACTAGTTGTGCGCACTGGATAATTTAGCTCATGCCGTTATGGTTGTCTTCCCATTGCTAGCAGACTATTAATGTCTATTATGTTTTCTTATCATGATATCTATTTATACTTTGTTGCTTCCCCGTTTATGCCATTTTCAAAGGAGATGCTGTCGAAATTTTATATACGAATGTTAGATGTGTAGTTTAGTAGCATTCTGGGGTGTTTGTGGATCCCGGGGTGTTATAGTTGGTATCAAAGAATAGGCTTTAGATTCTTGGCAATTTGAAGATAAATTTGACACACTTGCACATATAGGAAGGGTATGGGTACAAATATCTTTGATATATATTAATGTCTTTGAAGTGCAGATGACAATAATTTCACCCCTCCCTATTGCTTTATGGTGATGTGGTAAGTTGTTTATGACCTAATGCCTGATATAATTTATCTCTAAATCTTTATATTGTTTTATTAATGCGTTTGATATCGCTAGTCTTTTGTGAGATTGACGTTGTTATTATGCTTGTGATATACAAGTATGCCTATGTTGTTTTCACCATGTTTTTCATGGTTGAGTTTTATTACAATAATATTGTTATATATGCTTGATTGAGGATGTATCTAAGAGGAGTGTGAATTGTTTGTTTTGGGTTACAAGGCAACCATCAATTTGAATTTTAGTTGTGGAGCGGTTGGTGGATAGTTCCAACTATCTTTGCAAAGAATGATTGTTTATGACGAGAAACCGGTTCTGAAAGAAATGAATATTGGTACTTTATATGGATTTTTGGGGGAAGTCTTTTCATAGCCATAATGGCTTACATGTCTCTTTCCTATTGTGTCTTTTAGTTGCAACAAAGCCTAGATGTGGTTTAAAGTGGTTGCCTGTTAGTCATACTAATTGTAAAATAAATCTTTGATTCTCTTGATCCATTGATTATGTATTAATACATTGAGGATCTGATGGTTCCCTTTCCGATGCATGCTTGTGGAGCCATTTTTAGACCACCTATCTATTGGTTTGAAGGAAGTCATTGCCTAGCCTAGAGTTGGTTGGGTGTGGCTAGTCACCTACTCCTAGATGATGTGGTTTTTACATCAGCTTAATATGTTTGTCAAATGTGTGAAGGATTAGGGGTTATTATTGACCTTGTATGTCTGGTACTTTGAGTGCATCGTATGATAGAATGAAATGTAAGTTTCTGAACTACAGTAGATGAAGACTTATGTTATGTGTAGGTTAACCTCACTAGTTTAGATATTTTTCCCTAGTTGAGTTGTTGGATGGAGTATAGTGACATTGGTTAACCAAGTATTGTGTTGTTGTGCTATCAGTGCTCTTTGTGGAGCTTTTGGCATTTCTTCGATGAAATGTGCCGCGCAGAATGTTACTGGCTTCTTGTTGGCTTTATTGCTCCATTAGTTCTATAGATTTTCTCCCTTTTGTGTGGTGCAAAGAATGTTAGATTACATGATTATCTTTTCATGATGGCAAGAATAAGATTTAGGAAGATTAGGAGTTTTGTTTCAATAGAACTACTTGTTTTGTGGTGCTTTGAGGTGAGGTGTTTGATCTTCTTATACATTCGTCGGGTGGGGATGTTTCACCATTTAATTAAAATTAATTGTTGAAGTTGGTAAGGATTGTGCTTAGTGCATATTACCCCTTCATAAAAGAGTGTTGTCTTAAGACATTGATGTTGATGTATAGTTGCATCCAAATTCGATGGTGTGAAATTGTAGTGTTGATTGCATCTATGACTTGCTTTGAGCTTCATTGCATGTTGTTTCATGCTTGATGTCAGGTCGTGTAGTTTCCTTAAACAATTAGTCCAAGGTAGAAGTTCTTGTGTTAATTAAGACCAATAATGGACCCATGTTTTGAATGGTGGTGCTATATGGGGTACCATGGATGTTTTGGTTGGAGTGGTTGAATTCGAGGACGAATTCTTTTTAAGGGGGCTAGAGTGTAATATCCCAAAAAAATGTTGACCCAAAAGTTGATCTTCGGTGAGTGGATATGGGAAAAAGGGTTGTGGGCCGTTGGATGCTGCATCAGAAGTCATCTGAGACGTCACTTCTTTTCTCCCACAAAATAAACCCTAGGTGGCCACCCTCTTCCCCTTCTTGGCCACCACCCCCTCCCCTTTCTTGGCCGCCTCACTTTTCCCCCTTGGCTGGTCGCCCCCTCTCCCCCCATTGCAGCAGCCCTCCAATACTTCTTCCTCCCTAGATCTCCCCCACGCAACAACGATCGAGAAGAGGCGGAACAAGATGGATTGAAGAGGAAGAGAGGATCAAGGAGATGTGCTATCCCCATCTCTTGCAGATTTTTCTTAGGGAAAACCCTAGGTAAGGATGGGATCCTTGTTTCTCCCTATAATTATGTGCTTTTGGAGGTTGTGGATCATGTGGATTGAAGGATTAGAGGTTGGATTAGGTGTGGGGTTAGGTTTTGATTTCGAATTTAATTTCTGCAGAATGGCAGATTCGACAGTTTCTGTTCATACCAGTTTTCCATGATCTTAGTGGCCTCAAAAAAAATAAAAAGTCTATAATGAGTCGTAGATAATTTGTAGATCTTTCCGTGGCCACGAAGAACACCTCAATCGGACATCAGAACAGAAAGTTATGACAGTTTGATTATAGCAGTTTTTCAGTCTCATAATTCTGTGCAGAATCCGTTCTCTTAAGAGTTAGGCAATTTTATGAACAGAATTAAACTGTGGGTTGGTAAAAGAAGTTGTAGATAATTTCATAAGATTTCCATATTGTTAAAGAGTGCATTCATATGATTTGTGAAACTCCAGTTATGTTTGTTTTACTGTGGCTGTTCCTGTTTGCCTGACAAAAATGAGTGGGTCTGTTCACTGGTGGGTTTCATCTAGTAAATGGCCGAATTGGCTCTTCCAACTATGGAGACTTTTGTAGATGGATAAAAGTGCTTACTTCCAGTAGAATTTCATAATTTTTGGTTCAGTAGTTTAGGAGATATCGAATTTTAATGTTAACCATACTGCTATCTAAAACAGATTCAGTCAGTTATCTTGTCAGATGTTTTAGAACTTGTAGATGGCAGAATTTAATTATCCATTGAATACTGAAGTTGTAGAGTATTTTGTGTAGATACTGCTAGAGTATTTGTTTGATATCACCGCTGTTTTAATTTTAAAGATACAAAATTAACAAACAGTGTTGCTGTTGTATGGCATGTGGTTCAGGGTGGGAGTCTTTCCACTGGGTCTTGGTTTCAAGTGTAGGAGTGTTTTGTTGATTGATGGCAAATGTTTTTGAAATATTTGTACTAAGTTTTATGCCCGCTAGCAGGTGGCTACACTCCAGATCATGTCTAGTACATTTATTCTTCTTCGATGAAGGCAAGTGAATGTAGCGGTGGTTGCTTCTGTTCTGACCTGTTATTTCTATTGCCTACACTCTAATATTCAGAAATATTGGATTCTTTCATAATTGGACTCTATGGTGATGCTTTACTTGCTTGCATTATACTGATGCTCAATCATATATTGATGATGATTATGATTCGAGTATGATTCATGAGATTAATTCACACCCCTGAAGGTAAATGAAGTATTATTTGAGGTTGGTATTGTATCTGAAGGTAAATGAAGTATTATTTGAGGTTGGTATTGTATCTGAAGGTAAATAAAGTATTATTTGAGGTTTGTATTGTATCTGAAGGAAGTGAAGGTTATTGATAAATGCAGCATGCCATATACATTGCATGACTCATTTGCATCTGAAGTTTTGTCATGACCTATGGTCCGACCGTACCGGTACAATTTAGCATCGTACGTTGCCCGAGGAGGGTGTAACACCCCAGGATCCACAAACACCCCAGAATGCTACTAAACTACACCTCTATCATTCGTATATAAAATTTTGACAGCATCTCCTTTGAAAATTGCATAAATGGGGAAGCAACAAAGTATAAATAGATATCATGATAAGAAAACATAATCGACATTAATAATCTGCTAGCAATGGGAAGACAACCATAATGGCATGAACTAAATTAACCAGTGCGCACAACTAGTTAGAAACAAACATCCTTTGACAAGAAGCTTCTAATTAAATCATGACTGCGCCTAAGCAGCGCTATTATGAGAGTGAAGGTGGATGTGCTGCTACTTCCCACTTCCCTGGATGAGCAACAAGCACCTGCATTGAGTAATGCAAGAGTGAGATGAAACATCTCAGCAAGCGAATTGTTTTGACGAGATATTTAAACCACAAATTGAATTAACCAACATTTTAAAAGAATCACAATTAAGATCAGAAGTACTTGTAGATATAGAACTCAGTAGTCCCAATATAACCAATACCATCTCATTTCCTTGAACAACTACAATAGGTTCTATAACACTTCCCTGCGTCAACAAAACCTGCAAATATCACTTCAATGTATGCATAGGAATGCAAAGTGTAGGTACTCTGTCTTCATACCTCTGAAGGTATAAAACCACATCATCTGCAAATATCACTTCAATGAATGCATATGAATGCAATGCATATGTCCTCTGCCTTCATACCTCTAAGGGTATGAAGCCGCATCGTACCCCTCCTCGGGCAACGTACGATGCTAAGTTGTACCGGTACGGTCGGACCATAGGTCACGACCCAACTTCAGATGCAAGTGAATCATGCAATGTATATGGCATGCCACAATTATCAATATACTTCACTTCCTTAACATACAATACAACCTCAAATAATACTTCATTTACCTTCAGATACAATACCAACCTCAAATAATACTTCATTTACCTTCAGGGGTGTGAATTAATCTCATGAGTCATACTCAAATCATAATCATCATCAATATATGATTGAGCATCAGTATAATGCAAGCAAGTAAAGCATCACCATAGAGTCCAATTATGAAAGAATCTGATACTTCTGAATATTAGAGTGTAGGCAATAGAAATAACAGGTCAGAACGGAAGCAACCACCGCTACATTCACTTGCCTTCATCGAAGAAGAAAAATGTACTAGCCATGATCTGGAGTGTAGCCACCTACTAGCGGGCATAAAACTTAGTACAAATATTTCACAAACATTTGCCAACAATCAACAAAACACTCCTACACTTAAAACCAAGACCCAGTGAAAAGACTCCCACCCTGAACCACATGCCATACAGCAGCAGCGCTGTTTGTTAATTTTGTATCTTTAAAATTAAAATAGTGGTGATATCAAACAAATACTCTAAGAGTATCTACACAAAATACTCTACAACTTCGTTATTCAATGGATAATTAAATTCTGCCATCTATAAGTTCTAAAACATGTGACAAGATAACTGACTGAATCTGTTTTAGACAGCAGCATAGTTAACTTCAAAATTTGATATCTCCCAAACTACTGAATCAAACATTATGAAATTCTGCTGGAAGTAAGAACTTTTATCCCTCTACAAAAGTCTCCATAGTTGGAAGAGCCAATTCGGCCATTTACTAGATGAAACCCACCAGTGAACAGACCCGCTCATTTTTGTCAGGCAAACAGGAACAGCCACAGTAAAACAAATATAACTGGAGTTTCACAAATCATATGAATGCACTCTTTAACAATCTGGAAAGCTTATGAAATTATCTACAACTTTTTTACCAACCCACAGTTTAATTCTGTTGATAAAATTGCCTAAATCTTAAGAGAACAGATTCTGCACAGAATTATGAGACTGAAAAACTGCTATAGTAAAACTGCAATAACTTTTTGGTCGGATGTCCGATTGAGGTGTTCTTCGCGGCCACGGAAAGATCTACAAATTATCTACGACTCATACATAGACTTTTCATTTTTTTGAGGCCACTAAGACCACGGAAAACTGGAATGAACAGAAACTGTCAAATCTGCCATTCCGTAGAAAACTAAATTCGAGATCAAAACCTAACCCCACATCTAATCCAACCTCTAATCCCTTTAATCCCCATGATCCACAACCTCCAAAAGCACATAATTACAGGGAGGAACAAGGATTTCATCCATACCTAGGGTTTTCCCCAAGAAAATCTTCAAGAGATGGAGAAGAACATCTCCTTGATCCTCTCTTCCTCTTCAATTCAACGTGCTCCTCCTCTTCTCGATCCTTGCTGCGTGGGGGGATCTAGAGGGAGGAGGAAGCCATGGAGAGGGTAGGGGGCGGCTGCCAATGGGGAGGAGAGCAAGAGAGGGAGGGGTTGCGGCTGCAACTAATTGGGGACAAGGAGAGGGGGGGCAGCTAGGGTTGGGAAGGAGAGGGGGGCTCCCATCCACCGGATCGAGATCAATAGCCCAAACTCGCTCTCCCCTTTGAGCTCCCGACCCCAGCGGAAAAATGCCAAAGGATCTACTGTTTTTTGAGGAATGGCTCCTAAAACTCCAAACCCCAATGCCACAGAACATGAAAGAAAAGAGAGAAAGAAGTTTAACTTCTTTTCAGAAAATTGGGATATCACACTCTACCCCCCTTAAAAAGAATTCGTCCTCGAATTCGACCACTCCAACAAAACATCCATGGTACCCCATATAGAAGCACCATGCAAAACATGGGTCCATTATTGGTCTTAATTAACACAAGAACTTCTACATCGACTAATTGTCTAAGGAAACTACACCACCTGACATCAAGCATGAACCAACATGTAAGGAAGCTCAAACCAAGTCATAGATGTAATAAACACTACGATTTCACAACATTGAATTTGGATGCAACCATACATCAGCATCAATGTCTTAAAACAACACTCTTTTATGAAGGGATAATACGCACTAAGCACAACCTTTACCAACTTTAACAATTCATTTTAATTCAATGGTGAAACATCCACACCAGATGAATGTATAAGAAGATCAAACTCCTCACCTCATAGCACCACGAAACAAGTAGTTCTGTTGAAACAAAAACTCCTAATCTTCCTAAACATTGTTCTTGCCATAATGAAAAGATAATCATGTAATCTAACATACTTTGCACCCCACCAAAAGGGAGAAAATCTATAGAACTAATGGTGCAATAAAGCCGAAAGAAGCCAATAACATCTTGTGCGGCATAGTTCATCGAAGAAATGCCAAAAACTCTACATAGAGCACTGACAGCCCAACAACAACACAATACTTGCTTAACCCATGTCACTATACTTCATTCAACATCTCAGCTAAGAAAAATATCCAACTAGTAAGGTTAACCTACACATAATATAAGTCTTCATCTACTGTAGTTCAGAAACTTACATTTCATTCTATCATATGATGCACTAAAAGTACCAAACCTAAAGGGTCAGTACTAACCCCGTAATCCATCACACATTTGGCAAACATCTCAAGCTGATGTAAAAACCACATCATTTAGGAATAGGTGACTAACCACACACAACCAACTCTAGGCTAGGCAATGACTTCATTCAAACCAATAGATAAGTGGTCCAACAATGGCTCCACAAACATGCATCGGGGAGAGAACCATCAGATCCTCAAAGTATTAATACATAATCAATGGATCAAGAAAATCAAAGATTTTATTCTACAATTAGCATGACTAACATGCAACCACTTTAAACCACATCTAGGCTTTGTGGCTACTAAAACACATGATAGAAGAGACACATGTAAGCCATTCTGGCTATGTAAATACTTCCCCCAAAATCCATATAAAAGTACCAATATTCATTTCTTTCAGAACTGGTTTCTCGACATAAACAATCATTCTTTGCAAAGATAGTTGGAGCTATCCACCCACCGCCCAACAACTTAAATTCAAATTAATGGTTACCTTGTAACCCAAAACACGCAATTCACACTCCTCTTATAAACATCCTCAATCAAGCATATATAACAATATTATTGTAATAAAACTCAACCATGAAAAACATGTTGAAAACAACATAGGCATACATGTATATCACCAGCGTAATAGCAACTTCAATCTCACAAAAGACCAGCGATATCAATCGCATTAATAAAACAATATCAAAATTTAGAAATGAATTATATCATGCATTAAGTCATAAACAACTTACCACATCACCGTAAAGGAATAAGGAGGGTAAAATTATTTCATCTGCACTTCAAAGACATTAAGATATATCAAAGATATTTGAACCCATACCCTTCCTATATGTGCAAGTGTGTCAAATTTATCTTCAAATTGCCAAGAATCTAAAGCCTATGCTTTGATACCAACTGTAACACCCCAGGATCCACAAACACCCCAGAATGCTACTAAACTACACCTCTATCATTCGTATATAAAATTTTGACAGCATCTCCTTTGAAAATTGCATAAATGGGGAAGCAACAAAGTATAAATAGATATCATGATAAGAAAACATAATCGACATTAATAATCTGCTAGCAATGGGAAGACAACCATAACGGCATGAACTAAATTAACCAGTGCGCACAACTAGTTAGAAACAAACATCCTTTGACAAGAAGCTTCTAATTAAATCATGACTGCGCCTAAGCAGCGCTATTATGAGAGTGAAGGTGGATGTGCTGCTACTTCCCACTTCCCTGGATGAGCAACAAGCACCTGCATTGAGTAATGCAAGAGTGAGATGAAACATCTCAGCAAGCGAATTGTTTTGACGAGATATTTAAACCACAAATTGAATTAACCAACATTTTAAAAGAATCACAATTAAGATCAGAAGTACTTGTAGATATAGAACTCAGTAGTCCCAATATAACCAATACCATCTCATTTCCTTGAACAACTACAATAGGTTCTATAACACTTCCCTGCGTCAACAAAACCTGCAAATATCACTTCAATGTATGCATAGGAGTGCAAAGTGTAGGTACTCTGTCTTCATACCTCTGAAGGTATAAAACCACATCATCTGCAAATATCACTTCAATGAATGCATATGAATGCAATGCATATGTCCTCTGCCTTCATACCTCTAAGGGTATGAAGCCGCATCGTACCCCTCCTCGGGCAACGTACGATGCTAAGTTGTACCGGTACGGTCGGACCATAGGTCACGACCCAACTTCAGATGCAAGTGAATCATGCAATGTATATGGCATGCCACAATTATCAATATACTTCACTTCCTTAACATACAATACAACCTCAAATAATACTTCATTTACCTTCAGATACAATACCAACCTCAAATAATACTTCATTTACCTTCAGGGGTGTGAATTAATCTCATGAGTCATACTCAAATCATAATCATCATTAATATATGATTGAGCATCAGTATAATGCAAGCAAGTAAAGCATCACCATAGAGTCCAATTATGAAAGAATCTGATACTTCTGAATATTAGAGTGTAGGCAATAGAAATAACAGGTCAGAACGGAAGCAACCACCGCTACATTCACTTGCCTTCATCGAAGAAGAAAAATGTACTAGCCATGATCTGGAGTGTAGACACCTACTAGCGGGCATAAAACTTAGTACAAATATTTCACAAACATTTGCCAACAATCAACAAAACACTCCTACACTTAAAACCAAGACCCAGTGAAAAGACTCCCACCCTGAACCACATGCCATACAGCAGCAGCGCTGTTTGTTAATTTTGTATCTTTAAAATTAAAATAGTGGTGATATCAAACAAATACTCTAAGAGTATCTACACAAAATACTCTACAACTTCGTTATTCAATGGATAATTAAATTCTGCCATCTATAAGTTCTAAAACATGTGACAAGATAACTGACTGAATCTGTTTTAGACAGCAGCATAGTTAACTTCAAAATTTGATATCTCCCAAACTACTGAATCAAACATTATGAAATTCTGCTGGAAGTAAGAACTTTTATCCCTCTACAAAAGTCTCCATAGTTGGAAGAGCCAATTCGGCCATTTACTAGATGAAACCCACCAGTGAACAGACCCGCTCATTTTTGTCAGGCAAACAGGAACAGCCACAGTAAAACAAACATAACTGGAGTTTCACAAATCATATGAATGCACTCTTTAACAATCTGGAAAGCTTATGAAATTATCTACAACTTTTTTACCAACCCACAGTTTAATTCTGTTGATAAAATTGCCTAAATCTTAAGAGAACAGATTCTGCACAGAATTATGAGACTGAAAAACTGCTATAGTAAAACTGCAATAACTTTTTGGTCGGATGTCCGATTGAGGTGTTCTTCGCGGCCACGGAAAGATCTACAAATTATCTACGACTCATACATAGACTTTTCATTTTTTTGAGGCCACTAAGACCACGGAAAACTGGAATGAACAGAAACTGTCAAATCTGCCATTCCGTAGAAAACTAAATTCGAGATCAAAACCTAACCCCACATCTAATCCAACCTCTAATCCCTTTAATCCCCATGATCCACAACCTCCAAAAGCACATAATTACAGGGAGGAACAAGGATTTCATCCATACCTAGGGTTTTCCCCAAGAAAATCTTCAAGAGATGGAGAAGAACATCTCCTTGATCCTCTCTTCCTCTTCAATTCAACGTGCTCCTCCTCTTCTCGATCCTTGCTGCGTGGGGGGATCTAGAGGGAGGAGGAAGCCATGGAGAGGGTAGGGGGCGGCTGCCAATGGGGAGGAGAGCAAGAGAGGGAGGGGTTGCGGCTGCAACTAATTGGGGACAAGGAGAGGGGGGGCAGCTAGGGTTGGGAAGGAGAGGGGGGGCTCCCATCCACCGGATCGAGATCAATAGCCCAAACTCGCTCTCCCCTTTGAGCTCCCGACCCCAGCGGAAAAATGCCAAAGGATCTACTGTTTTTTGAGGAATGTCTCCTAAAACTCCAAACCCCAATGCCACAGAACATGAAAGAAAAGAGAGAAAGAAGTTTAACTTCTTTTCAGAAAATTGGGATATCACAGAGGGGTACGATGCGGCTTCATACCCTTAGAGGTATGAAGGCAGAGGACATATGCATTGCATTCATATGCATTCATTGAAGTGATATTTGCAGATGATGTGGTTTTATACCCTCAGAGGTATGAAGATAGAGTACCTACACATTGCATTTCTATGCATACATTAAAGTGATATTTGCAGGTATTGTTGACGCAGGGAAGTGTTATAGAACCTATTGTGGTTGTTCGAGGAAATGAGATGGTATTGGTTATAGCGGGACTACTGAGTTCCATATCTACAAGTATTTCTGATTTTAATTGTGTCTCTTTTAAAATGTTGATGAATTCAATTTGTGGTTTAAATATCTCGTCAAAATTATTCGTTTGCTGAGATGTTTCATCTCACTCTTGCATTACTCAATGTAGGTGCTTGTTGCTCATCAAGGGAAGTGGGAAGTAGCGGCACATCCACCTTCACTCTTATAATAACGCTGCTTAGGCGCAGTCATGATTTAATTAGAAGCTTCTTGTCAAAGGATGTTTGTTTCTAACTAGTTGTGCGCACTGGATAATTTAGCTCATGCCGTTATGGTTGTCTTCCCATTGCTAGCAGACTATTAATGTCTATTATGTTTTCTTATCATGATATCTATTTATACTTTGTTGCTTCCCCGTTTATGCAATTTTGAAAGGAGATGCTGTCAAAATTTTATATACGAATGTTAGATGTGTAGTTTAGTAGCATTCTGGGGTGTTTGTGGATCCCGGGGTGTTACAAAAGTGGACGTGCTGCTACTCCCCTCATTCCCAACATGTATCAAGTACCTGCATTGAGTAATGCAAGAGTGAGATGACACATCTCAGCAAGTAAAGTAATATCAAACTGTTTAACCACATAAGAACATTGTTTTACCACCACTTGATTTCGCAACCATCTTATTACGAAGGTGCGGCACGTATACAACGTACAACACGCCTAGTTACCACACCTCGTAGGTAGAAACCACAATAATAACATAATAATGTCACACTTCATATATACCTCATGAGTGCAAATGTCTGCAAATGCAAGGATGACTTCTGCCTTCATACCTCTAAGGATATGAAGCCGCATCGTACCCCTACTCGGGCAACGTACGATGCTAAAAAATGTACCGGTACGGTCGGACCATAAGATCACGACATAACTTCAAAATGCAAGATAGATGATGCGATGTGCATGACATGAATACAACACTTCATATAACGTGATTCAAAAAGATACTTCAACTTCATCCAAGATGGGAATCAACCACATATATCATTACCAAATCATGATCATCCACAATATTAGACAATTGAGAATTAATACTTTTGAACAAATAAACTTCATCATAGAATTCAATGATTAACATATTTAAAACTTATGCATACTCAATGACAGGGAATAGGATGCAAACCAAACGGTAGCAACCACCATTGTATTTACTTGCCTTCACCGGGAATTTAGAATGGTACTAAGTACGATTCGGAAGTCCACCACCTGTTTTTGAGACACACCATAGTGCACAAATTCACATAACAAACTCTAATAAACAACGTCGCACCTACACACAATTCCAACCCATCGCGAGCGACAACTCTCCCCATCACCACCAAATTGCAGCGGCGCTGCTTGATAATTTCATAACTTTAAAATTATAACAGCAGTGATATCAATCAAAAACTCCGGAAGCATCTACATAAAATTCCACACAAGTTTTGTATTCAAAAGATAATTAAATTCCCACATCTACTTAGCCCAAAACCGTCCACAAGATATATCCTGCAATCTGTTTTTGGACAGCAACCTAGCTGGGTTCAAACAGCGATATCTCCTAATGTATAACTCCGAATTGAGCGTATAAGTACTCGTTGGAAAGGTGTGACAAGGCTATACATGATTCTCTTACTGATTATCACTAATTTCCCACGAAAAATCCCCAGAAACTGCTAATACTACTGCTGTTCGCCCACCTGCAGAAATCTGTTTTTTTGGACAGCAACATACCCGGATTCGAACATCGATATCTCCTAAAATATAACTCCGAATCGAGCGCATAAGTACTCGTTGGAAAGGTATGACAAATCTCTACATGATTCTCCCACTGATCCGCAATAATTACCCACGAAAAATTCCCAGAAATAACTAGAACTACTGCTGTTCGCCCACCCACAAAATTTCAGGACAGCCCCTCTACAGATTCGCATAGGTAAACATATAATCAATTGGATTACAGCACAATTAAACAAGATACAATCTCAAAATCACCTTGAATCCTTCTCCTTTCCTCCCTTCTTCTTCCCTCCACCAAAATCCAATTGGAGACTTGCAACAACGCGACGTAGATCTAAGCGGGAAAGGAATGGCACCTTGGAGAGAAGGCTTGAGGAGGGGGCGGCTAGGGTTTGATGGGGGAGGTGGGGTGGCGGCTGCAAATGGGTGGAGGAGTGAGAGGGGGTGGCATCCAAGGCTACAGAGAGGGGGGGGGGGGCTGCACAAGAGAAAGGGGAGGGGGTGGTTGAAAAATCCCAAGGGATTAGGGGAGGGGCGGCTAGGGTTAGGGGGAACTAGTGGGCCGGATTCTCGTTCACACGTCAACCCCGACCCCCTAGCGCATGAGTCTGACCAAAAATTCTACTGTTTTACTAGTGAATGCTTCCCCAAAAATTCCTAACCCCAAAAGCGTACCACCCGAAAGAAAGAAGGGAAAAAAGAAACAAGGAAACAATAAACTCCAACTTCTCTTCTTTGCAAACTGGGTATCACTCTCTACCCCTTCAAAAGAATTCGACATCGAATTCTGACGCTTCTATTGGAACGACAAAAGAAAAGATCAGCGACGACAAAAAACTCACCCCATAACGAAAAGTTCAGGGTACTTCTGCCGCATCAGGTCCTCGAGCTCCAAGGATTCTAGGATACGCAGCAGACGACACTCTAGAGTCAGGTCTTGCTACACGAGAATCGACTCTAGCTCGATTTATTGATCTAGATTCCGCAAATAATTTCTCAACATAGAGACATGGAATACATGGTGTACTCTGATCATAGACTCCGACAATTGCATGTGCTAAGCCAAACTGCCAACTCGGGCTAAGATAGTAGATGATCCTATATACCTCGGACAAAGCTTTCCTGACACCAAATCAACATTGACACATGCAAGTACTTCAATGAATATATATATATATATGAATGCAATACATACGGTGCTCCTACAGCCTAAACCAAACCTATCCAAACAAGAGTAACTTGAAAAGATCAATTTAATGCTTGCATATTTCTGGACAACAGCACAACGGTTAATTGTTTTGCTCATAACTCACCAAAATATGCATCCAAAAGTAGTAAACTAGGACTTTATGGAAAGCTTACAAAGTCCACTATAACCTTGGTATTATCATCACCACAAGATTTGACACTTAGAAAGGCCAAACAATGCGAAACATAAATTTTGTCCAAACTTGGACAGAATTCAACTACTCAGTTCAAAAATCCATAATTGGAGTCGCAGCCATCCAATTCAGGCGCTCCTAGACTTTTTAGAAATCTAGTAAAATTGTCTATATTTCATTTATAAACATATCAGGTTAATTCAATGCATATCAAGATCAAAAGACATAAGAAAGCTTTGCTGTCCAAATTTGGACAGATTCAAAGATTCCACTTAAAATAGCTGTAGCTTAACTTATAGGTCACCAAAAAGGGTGATCCAAAATTTGTTGGAAAGCTTAAGGGAAGTACTACCACTTCTTTATAATTTATAAGAACTGATTCGAAGTTTAACTTGGGCAAACAAGGTCAGTTTCGAAATCTATACAGAATCTGGACAGATTCCAAGACTAGACTTGAGAAAATCATAACTCCCAAGCTACTAGACCTATGGTCATGAAATGTCTACACAAGTAAGATGAAGAAGTTGGCTACAACTTTTATATACAACACCTCTATAGAAAACATGGTTTAATTCATTGAACTAGCTGCATACCCAAAATTGGTCATGCTGTCCCAAACAGCAAGCAATATATGTATGTAGGTTCTATACTCTTCTAAGGTTAAGCGTTCATCGAAGGACTAATAAATTTAGATTCTTCATTACGAGATACTTAGATCCAACATAAGGATAGAAGCAATATGCTAACTTTTTAAATCATTTCAAGCCTGATCTCACATCATGCAAGCAAGAATCGATTTAAGCATACTATGCCTACCCATATATCCATCCAAGCACATTCTATACATTATATCCTCCCATCGAAGAACTCTTTTTTTAATTATACTATGCATATATATCCATCAAAAACTCACACAATCTGCATCTCAACCTAGACTTCACACGACGTAACTATTTCATACTTACGCAATCACACCAAGACCAGAAAACATGGCTTCACAACAATACGCACTGGCCTATTCAAATGTCCCTCGCTATCTCTGTGTTTCTGCCCACGCTCCGCATATACATAAACAAGATAACTATCACAACCACTATGTCTATTCCCTCCCACCATACAACGTAATTAACATGGATTGTGAAAGAGCTCACCATAACTAAACCAAACTTCCATGGAAATATCCCTAAATAGAAAATTGACAATCAACAGCACAAATGTTCATTCTGTTTCTACCTCTTTTACTATAAAAGCAATGATAACAAATAAATATTGTAAAATCATCTAAACTTCATGATCTACAACTTTCGTATTCAAAGGATAAACAAAGTTTTATTTTATCTGCCATTTTTAGTTTGACTTGTAAGGCGACATACATGATCTGCCACCAGAACCTGATGGAACATGACCCATAAATTCAAAACCTCATAACTCTCTGCATCTAACAAAATTTTGCAAATATAAACTCATTGGAAAGATTATAACATTCCCTAAAACTTTTATTATAATGAGTGTCTTGGAATTGGTTTCCAAACCGATAAAACAATGCAACTGCTTTGTTGCAAAACTGATAGGATAGAAACAATGGACAGCTAAAGTTCAAAATCATATAACTCCTGCTATACTCAACTTAAAATTAAATGAACACGCGTTGGAAAAGTTTGGAAATTGTCCATGACTTTTGCAATAAAGTTGCACCCAAATTTATCTTTATAGCCCTCAACTCTGCATGACCTACAGCTAAACTCAGCCTGAGATACTGCACATCAGAGATTCGACTTATATCCGGACAACCACCTCTCCCAATCTATTTAACAGACAATTACAAGTAAATACCCATTAAAAGGTACTGAGGAAAACTAAAAGTTTTTCTTAAAGATAATTCCCAAATTTGGGCTCTGAAACTATCAAAACGTGGTCGATTTATTGGTGGTTTTAACGACACCTAAAGTTCAGACACAACGGTGCAACAACTTCAGAGTAGCCTAACTCCAATTATATGCAATGAAAATTACAAACCAATACTCTTTGGAAAGATGATGAAATTACTTCAGAGTAGAGGAGTAGACTCCTCACACCGGGTAAGTCTAGATGAGTATTAGCATACTCAGCCTTGCTTGTGGCATAATTTTTACAGGTTCTCTAGAGGACATGGTTGCTGGAGTGACTTGGCCGTCCATCTTGCCGCCAGGTTGGACAGTCGAGTGGGACCCTACCTCGGCAGAGGAGGAGCATCAGGAGTGATGGGCCAGGCTTCCCCATCCCTCCGTTTATTTACCGTTAGTTATATTCCGTTGCATTCCGAACAATGATCACTACTTTTGATAAACTCCGATGATGTTGTAATAAAATTAAGTACTCATTAATGTATGGTTTTATGCTTTATTGTATTTGCTCTGTGCCTCACCTTCGAGTGAGTACATGATACTTGATCCTGTTAGTGGCCTCGTCGGACTAGATCCAAGGGACTGACGTTTTATTCCTAATTAAGTGTGGTCTAGCCTCTAAGGCGAGACTTAGGCACTTAAGGTGGAATAATTCGGGCGGTTCCGCCACAGCTGGTATCGAAGCTTGTACCACCACAGAGGAATCAATAAACTGTAATTACCATCCTTTTCAAAAAGTAAAACTTGTTAGAAAAAATGTTGGATAGATCGGTAAGACAATAAGGATGGATATAGGACGTGAAGCCTTAGGATACTAGAGGGGTAGCTAGGTGGCTATTTGAATGTGCCCTACGGGCTACTCTAATAATGGACAGAGATTTCTCTATCCCTATAGGTTGATGTGAGGTCGCTTAGGACAAACATGCATGCACCATTTTATTCTAACTACTTAGTAAGTGGCCAAGAAAGTTTAAAAGCTATGATGCACGGTAATAAAATATTAAGTGTATCTCCAAGATCTCCACCTAACCCTAGGAAAGCCAAGCCCTAGTTCCCTTTTATTTTCTTAATTCTTTTTATTTTTCACTTACGCTTACCCCTACACAGATTACTTCTCACGAATCCTCGGATGGAGGGAACGCACATTCCCACACGGACGGACTTGCGCGAGAGGGTTTTCCTCGCATTTTGTGGGAGGTGCTACAGGGAGCCTGTTATACGACGCCTCCCCAGTATGTGGTGCAGTTGTTCGAGGAGCACCGGGTACCCCGCTGTAGGGTGAGGATTACCTTGGAGCTCATCCCTTGCAGCCAGGCTAGCATTCGTTGGACTCCGAGTCTTTCGGATTTAGGGCTGAAGATACTATCGAGTCCATTGCTCTCCACGGACTGATGACCTTTTATGGCTTTCACCTCTTAGTGCTGTCCACTCATCCCATTGGCTTGTTCCTCGCTAAAAAGGAGGACGACCCAATGTGGAAGGACCGAGTGGAGCATGCCAAGGATGTGTGGGCTCTTTACCTGGGGTAGACTTCTCACCTAACGGTGTGGTGCATGAATGCCCTGTATCGTCTGCAAGCAGTGCGAGTGGAGGCAATGTCCCAGCTGATGGGCTTGGTGGAGTCTACCAAGATCACCCTGGATAATAGGGAAGACCTTGTGGTAGACCTGTCCACTGAGTTGGTGTAAAAGGACCTCCAGGTAGAGCTGATGGGCACCCAGATCCAAGAGCTTGAGGAGCAAGTAGGAGCCAGGGAGAACACCATCGAGGTTCTCGTGGATCAGCTCCTGACCACTCAACAGCAAATTGAGGAAGCCAACCAGCACCTGGATATGCACCATCAGGAAATTCAAGACATGGAGGCAGAAGGGGCCGACGAGGATGTTGACATCGAGGGAGGAGAGGAGCCGAAGCCTACATCCAGCTTGGACACAGCTGGCTCAGGGAGACCACCTTCCCTCGAGTCTAGTGTTGCCTCGTTTGCTCAGTAAGTTTCAGAGATGGGGTTAGAAGTGTGTGGCAGTAGAACTCCTCGAAACTAGCTTAGCTTTTGCACCTTTGGGGTACTAGGCTAGAGAGAGTCGAGTATTTTCAACAATGTTGTAACTATTAGCAAACTCTTTTGGATTGATGAAGGATGGATGATCTCTAATTAAGTTATGAAGAAAGTTTTATGTCATGTGGTATCTTTTATGAAAAATGCAAGGAAATGTTTGGCATTTTACAAACTTTGTCCTTTCAAATCTTTTACCATGTGCGAACCCTGATGTCAAAAGTATGATATTAAGAGCATCCTAAATTTTCAGATGGCAGGAAGAGCGCGTCGTGGGCAGAATGAGCGCATTCCTCCACCACCGCCGTCGCCTCCTACCATGCACGAACTGATGGCTTAGCAGAATGAGATTCTGCGGCAGTTGGCTCAGCGTCAGCCACCACCTCGGCACTATGGTGGTGGTGATCACCATCAATGTCCCCCAGCAGCGGCCACCTATCAGGAGTTCATCAGCACTCAGCCGCCATTGTTCACTCGGGCAGAGGATCCACTTGATGCTAATGTGTGGCTCAGGGTAGTGGAATCCAAATTCCACTACTTAATGGAGTTTCCTCAGATGTGGCTAAGGTCCAGTTCGCCACCCAGTAGCTTCGTGGACCCGCGCGAACATGGTGGGACCACTTTCTCGCTATGCAGCCAGTTGACCAAGTGGTGGAATGGGGAGAGTTCAAGGTAGCATTCAGAGGGCATCACATACTGGCAGGCACCATGGACCGCAAGCTCAATGAGTTTCTGGCACTCACTCAGGGAAATCGTACAGTGTTGCAGTACGCTCAAGCTTTTAATGACCTATGTTAGTACGCAAGCTACCATGCTGACATAGATGAGAAGTAGAGGGATAGGTTCAGGAGGGACCTCAGTACTAAGCTCCGCGACCGTCTCAACACAGTCAGGGCCAGCAGTTACAATGTGTTAGTCAACATGGCCATTTCTCAGGAAGACTGCATCACAGCCCGCCAGGCAGAAAAGAAGAGGAAGACCCCTATGGCAGGACCTTCAGCTCAGCCTCAGCGCTTCAGGATTGTGTCCGACACTCAGAGTAGGGGACCTCAGCAGCAAGGACGATGGGTGATCCGACCACAATAGCAGCAGCAGGCACCCAACCACTCTCAGCCCTCAGTTCAGAGGAACAACAACCAGCCACAGCAGCAGTACTGTCAGGCCAATGACAATAGATGTTTTACTTGTGGTAGCATTGGGCACTACGCCAAGAATTTCCCCAAGAACCAGCAGGGGCAGAATTCAAACCAGAACCAAGGCAAGAGGCAGAAGGTGCAGGTGAGGCAAGGCAGGCTGAACTTCACCACGATGGCTGACATTCCAGAGGGAGCACCCGTCATGACTGGTATCTTCTCCGTTTTGAATTATCCTGCAGTCATTCTTTTTGATTCAGGTGCATCACACAATTTTATCAGTGCAAAATTTAGTGCCAAATGCCAATTACCTTTCCATCACACAAATGGGGGCATTACAATCTCAACACCAGGAGGCAGGGTTGACACCTATCAAATGAACAGGCAGGTGCCTATAAAATTTGGTAGCCTTATAATTAAAACCACCCTCCTTATCATGGGATTGGATAGTGTAGATATCATATTAGGAACTGACTGGTTATCAAGGCATCAGGCAATAACTGACATCGCAGCAAGGGCCATTGAGATACACTCACCTACTTGTGGTGAAATTACGTTATATCTGCCTAACCAGGGCTGTACTCGTTCCTTTGCCTTTGCCCTAATAGAGTCACATGTTGAGAGAATTCCAGTGGTATGTGAGTACTCAGATATTTTTCTAGATGAATTGCCAGGGATGCCACCAGACCGAGACATAGAGTTCGCAATTGAGCTACAACCCGGAACTGCACCTATATCCAAGAGACCCTATAGGATGCCTCCCATAGAGTTGGCAGAATTGAAAAAGCAATTGTAAGACTTGTTGGACAAGGGATTCATTCGCCCAAGTACTTCATCATGGGGATGTCTAGCATTGTTCGTGAAGAAAAAGGATGAGAGTCTGAGATTGTGTGTTGATTACCGCCTCTCAATGCGGTAACCATAAAAAATAAGTATCCGTTGCCCCGCATTAATGTATTGTTTGATCAGTTGGTGGGAGCCACGGTGTTTTCCAAGATAGACCTTCGCTCTGGCTATCATCAAATCAAGATCAGGGCCAGCGATATTCTGAAGATGGCTTTCTCTACCAGATATGGACTCTATGAGTACTTGGTGATGTCTTTCGGGCTGACCAATGCCCCGACATATTTTATGTATTTGATGAACTCAGTGTTTATGCCAGAGCTGGACAAGTTTGTGGTGGTTTTCATTGATGACATTCTGGTATATTCAAGGAACGAGCAGGAGCATACTAAACACTTGCATACAGTACTTCAGAGACTGCACGATCATCGTTTATATGCTAAGTTGTCCAAATGTGATTTCTGGCTGAAGGAAATAAAATTTTTGGGTCACACCATTTCTCAGGATGGGGTATCAGTTGATCCTGAGAAAGTGCAAGAAGTGATGGATTGGAAGCCCCCTACCACCGTATGGCAGATTCGGAGTTTTGTGGGATTGGCAGGATATTATCGGCGATTCATTCCAGATTTCTCCAGGATTGCAAAGCCAATGACTGAATTGTTGAAGAAAAGAGTAAAGTATGAATAGAGTCAGAAATGTGAGGATGCCTTTCATGCATTAAGGCAGCATCTAACAACAGCACCCGTGCTAGCGCAGCCTGACAACACCAAACCCTTTGAGGTTTATTGTGATGCTTCAGGCAATGGATTGGGATGTGTCTTGATGCAAGACAACAGAGTTATTGCCTATGCATCCCGAGCACTTAGGCCTCAAGAGCAAAACAACCCCACCCATGATCTAGAATTAGCAGCCGTAGTTCATGCTCTGAAGATTTGGATACACTATCTAATGGGAGCTCATTATAATATCTATACTGATCACAAGAGTCTCAAGTATATTCTCACTCAGGCTGATCTTAATATGAGGCAGAGGAGATGGTTGGAATTAATCAACGACTATGATTTGGAAGTACATTACCATCCGGGCAAGGCAAATGTTGTGGCAGATGCCTTAAGTCGAAAGGCCCGGTGTAACTTTGTAACTATGGACTCTAAGATCGCCACCCTGTGTGACGAGTTGTGCAAGTTGAACATGGAAGTTGTTTCCTCAGGTACCTTGAATTATATCTCAGTGGGGCCCACTTTACATCAGCAGATAATCATGGCACAGATTGGTGACAAGGGTGTTTCAAGTCATTAAGGAAATGCTCGAACAGAAGGTGGATAAGTACAAATGCTTCCGTCAAGACGGCAAGGAAGTTCTATGGTTTGAAGACCGATTGGTGGTTCCTAAAAATCCAGAACTCAGGAAGAAAATATTGGATGAAGCTCATCTTTCCAAATTTTTCATGCACCCCGGCAGTAACAAGATGTCTCATGATCTCAGATCCTTGTATTGGTGGACCAGAATGAAGAGGGAAATTGCTAAGTATATATCTGAATGCGACACACACCAAAGAGTCAAGGCTAGTCATTTGAAGGTAGCAGGTACCTTACAGCCCCTTCCCATACCATATTGGAAATGGGAGGATATTTGCATGGATTTTATTATGGGATTGCCCAACACCTCCCGACACCATGATTCTAGTTGGGTCATTGTGGACAGATTAACCAAGGCAGCTCATTTCTTTCCAGTACATACCACCCACAAGGCAGAGAAATATGCAGAGATCTATATTGACCAAATAATGCGTTTGCATGGAATTCTGAGAACTATTGTATCTGATAGAGGAGCACTGTTTGTGGCATGTTTTTGGGAGCAGCTCCAAAGGTCACTGGGAACCACTGTGATTAGAAGCTCAGCATACCATCCTTAGACAGATGGACAGACGGAAAGAGTAAATCAGATTCTCGAAGACATGTTGCGAGCCTGTGTGCTACACTATGGTAAGAATTGGGATAACTTCCTTTAGTTGGCGGAATTATCTTATAACAACAGCTACCA
The DNA here is from genome assembly GCA_029449295.1 of Zea luxurians. Lineage (NCBI taxonomy): Eukaryota > Viridiplantae > Streptophyta > Magnoliopsida > Poales > Poaceae > Zea > Zea luxurians. The sequence continues at coordinate 30,013,120 of JAOPSE010000024.1, read as the reverse complement.
GTCCAGCCTAAAGATGGCACCTTTCGAGGCCTTGTATGGGAGAAGGTGTAGAACGCCGCTAAACTAGTCACAAGTTAGAGAAAGAGAAATTTTTGGACCTGACCTAGTGCTTGAAGCTGAGGAGAAAGTCAGAATCATTAAGAAGAACTTGGAAGCTGCTCATACCAGACAGAAGAGCTATCATGATAAGAGGAGGAAGCCTCTACAATTTGAAGCAGGAGATCATGTAGATCTCAAGGTGTCACCCACCAAAGGTGTTCAGAGGTTTGGAATCAAGGGCAAGTTAGCTCCTCGCTATATTGGGCCCTATCTTACTACTCTATTAAGAATGTAAGGAGGGCGTCCACAGCCCTGGTGCCCCCGCCTGCCCCCGCTCCCGCGAACTTCGCCCAGCGACCACGATCCCAAGCCTCGACGGACGCCATTACAGGATGATCGCATCTTCTCTTTCCATCCATACCCCCACCCCGTTTGGAAACTCTGCAAATCCATGCCCAAAATCTTCGGCCATCGTCACCCCCCCATGCCTCGCTCCCCTTCCATCCTCGCTCGCTCGCGCTCCGCCTTCCATTCGCCGTGAATGTCGCCCTCATCCAACCACCGGCGCACCAGCCAGATCCGCTCCATCCAGCCAGATCTCGGCGACAGTAGAGGACCAAATGGTGGTGAAGGCGATTCATGAGTGCCCCTGGGAGTCGCTCCCCAATCGCCACCATATTCCAGTCTGCGCCATCGATTTCGGCTACCACCACGCCATCGACCCTGGCCGCCCCCGCTCCCCCACGCAACAGCCGTCGCTATCCCCTCCCTATCCGGCGTCCGCGATGCTCGCCGCCCCTGCTTCCCCACGCTGACTACACGCACTCTGCCATCGCCGCCCTCCTCCGCGCACAACTCGGACGCTCGCCATGCTCGCCGCCCTCCCCTCCGGCCCTTCCCTCGCGCGCGCTCGGGAAAAAGTCTAGCCCCCAAACTCCCCAGCGGGGGCGAGCCTGGGAGGAAGAGCCATCACCACCATGTATGGCAGACCCACCCGCGACCGCCTCGCTCCCCTTCAGCCCTTCCGTCGCGCGCGCTTGGAAAAAAAGTCTAGCCCCCAAACTCCCCAGCGGGGGTGAGCCTAGGAGGAAGAGCTGCCGCTGCCATGTATGGCAGAATCGCCCACGACCGCCTCGCACGTACGCGCCTCACGATTCTCCCTTGGTTCCGCTCTGCTCTCGACTCACTAGGCGGTCGGGTGCCTGATCTGTTTTGCTGCTATGGTGCTGGCGCAGTGTTTCGTTGTGAAGCCGCCCGACAGGACGATGAACCTGATGATCTGGCACTGCACCATCCCCGGCAAGCAAGGGGTAAGCGACCTGGGGCTTAAGACCCTACCTCTAAAATGTGTTATTGCGCTGGATGTTTGGATTATTCCACTGCATCATCGATCGGGGCTGGATCAGGCGGGTCGATTTGTGTCCCTACAGTTGCCCACTGTTTTAATCAGAATCCTCGTCCGATGAACAAGGCGGGGGGGGGGGGCCTGTAAGTATGCAGCAGCCTCCAGTCTACCACGTGACATTTTAGTTCCTGCTTTGTGTGTCACGAGTTTCAGAGCTTGATTGAGATGATTTATGTGCCATGACATTCAGAGTTTGATTGGGGTAATTTGTGTACCAGTACATAGGGTTACTGAATTTTGCATATCATCGTAATCTGACGCCATTAAATTTTAAGGGTAGGTGCATTGTTTTCACTCTATTGTATAGGTTCTATGAGTGCTAGAGCAGGTAATAGGTTCTATGTGTGCTAGAGCAGGTAATGGAGCAAGAGGTTCACAGTGTCGACGAGGTGTATGCCGTGACTAAGGCCTGGGCGCCAAATAATGGCATTCTGATCAGTGGGTGCCAGACTAACCAAACAACAGCCGATGCAACTACACCACAGGGTGTCTCCTTCGGTGCTCTAAGCAATGCTATCCAGACCATTCTTGCAAATGAGCACGAGAAGGTGACGAATGCTATCCAGACCATTCCTGCCGACGCGAGCACGAGGCACACGAGCTGTGCTGTGTCATGCATGGCAAGCGAAACAAGTGCATGATGATGAAGAATGATCACCTGTTGCCGAGGAGAGCGTGGAGCTGGATGATGGTCTGCTCCTCCTGCAGCGTGAACTTGCCCCGCTTGATGTCCGGCCGTAGGTAGTTGGTCCACCGGAGTCGGCAGCTCTTGCCGCACCGCCGCAGACCTGCAGAGAGACGGACACGCGACAGCATGCATGCATAGATGATGAGCATTCTGCTGGATGGCAAATATACTAAAACGAATGGAATGCGAAGAAAACGTGAGGTCGATGGATATATCGTCGAGCTCCGTCGTCGGATCCTCACCGGCCTAGCTGGTATGTACGAGTACGATACAATGAATACTACATGCAGCAAGCAAGTAGGTGAACTTAATTGCATCTCAGCCAGTCCATGTACCCAACGGTGTAGTTCTTCGCACCAAATTCTTCCAGCGCACAGGGAGTAGATGAACTTGCTTGTAGCACTTATTTGTTGATTGGATCCAAGATTTGTAGCTTCAGTTGATTCAAGAAAAGTGGTCAGCGACATACAGTGAATTTGCTTTGATCAGGAACAAGTGTATGTAAAACTCACCAGATATCTATAATGCCTATGACCATATGCCTTTGTTACCTATTTGATACATTTCCCTTAAAAGTCATTAATGTTGCTAAAATACTAATAAAAAGTCGAGTCATATGCCTCTATTCTTCAATTTCTCATGTGGGATCTTCTGTTTCAGCCTAACAGTAGATTCAGCTCTCTTTTTCTTCATTTTGTTTCATGTTTCTTCTTTGTTCATATGGATTTATGTAGTGCAATTGTTGAAACGGGCAGCACACAAGCTCCAATTTCTAAGGGAGAGTTTACTTGTGGCTATTGATTACTTTCTGTAATAAATAATATTTCTAGAATATGATTTGACATTGTTATCTGTCTAGAAAATCAATAGTGCTTTTCTTTCTCAGATCTGACTGTACTATTGATTTATGTGATATATGTGCATTGTTGTATGCCATCTTAATTTGTGTTACCTATGAACTAATAGTAATGTTTCTAAAGCTTTGCATTTTATTTTTATAACCACCAAAATTGTTTTTCTCTTTTTGCTTTATTGAGAACTTAAGTATATATTATGGCATTGTCATGTTGTCTAAACCATCTTATTGTGTCTAAACACTATTTAGATGATCTAAACAATAATCGTTGTGCAATAAAGTTTTATTGAATATTTTGTATGCCGTTGCAACGCACGGGCACCCAACTAGTGAAATCAAAGAGACTTGTGGACCTGTAGCATACCAATTGAAGTTGTCACCTCATATGTCAGCAATTCATGATGTATTCCACGTATCTCAGCTACAAAAGTGTGTCCGCTTACCCACGGAAGTGCTACCTGAACCAGAATTGGAGATAGAGCCAGACTTATCTTATCAAGAGCACCCCGTCAAGGTATTGGATCGGAAAGAAAGATCAACTCGAGCTAGGTCAATGCAAATGTATAAGATTCAGTGGAGCAACCATTCAGAAGAAGAGGCTACGTGGGAGACTGAGGATTTTCTACGTTCTCTCTTCCCCGACTTTCTGCCTAAAGGAGTCGGTACATGACCCAAAACACCCACCCCACCTGCCCTTTGAATCTAAATATAAGAAAAACCTAGTTCATAAGAGTAGAGTAAGTTGAGGAAAGAAATCTAGAAGGACTTCCTTCTGAAGTTGCAAAGAGGATGACATTCGAAGAGCAGTTAACTAGAGAAACTTGGTTAAAGGAAACTGCAACACACCAACTTACACCTTCTTGGTACCCCACTAAAGGATCCCTACCCAATCTCGGGACGAGATTCCTTTAAGGGGGGAGGCCTATAACACCCCAGGTGTTACCCAAGGCCCTAGCTCAATACATGCACTTATGGACTTTTATCACATGTGTTTAAGTGGGGGAGAAGGGTGCACCAAAACTTTAGAAACCATGGATTAATTAAGGAATGATCATGACAAAAGAAATACCCAAGATTTTCATACATCTTCACCTTGGAAAAAGTGGCTCAAACCCTAGACCCCCTCTTGAGCCATTAGACCTCTGAGCATGGGATTAGTGGGAAGCTATGCAAATGACCATTTCATGACTTAAACCCTTTACCAAAGTTGAAGTACATTTATATATCTACAAGAAATAGTAAGGAAAGTATTCCAAAAAGACCCCACAAAATTCTCAAATTCAACCCCCAAGTGAAGAACACTCAAGAGCAACCAATTTTTCTCTATGTTAAAAATCAGCCCTCTTCCAAAGATCAGGGATGTTCACCTAGTTGCTGGCACCAAATCCATGAGGTCCAATTGACGAAAGGGAGCCAAAATTACCTAAGGCACACACTAGAAAAGTTTGAACCGAAGCCAAGACCTTTTGACACGAGTTGACATCCGTTTTGTCTCGGGATGAATAGTGCCGATAGACCCAACTTGCGCTTGCATATCTCCCAAGCTAGGGCATATCTTCCCTTGGAACTCACATGAACTAGGTAGCCCTAGGTGCAGGGAAGAGATCTCACAAAAGTCTTATGGCGAGATTCGCACGTTTCGCTGCTCAGTAAGGGCTAGAACACAGGCAGAAGGAAATGGCCTAGTGTTCGACGCGCCATGGCGACGCCAGAGCACGCCCCGGTGCTCGGCCCCACGCGTGCCGCGCCGTGCCAAGCAAGACCCCGTGCCCACACCCGCTCCCGTGACTATAAAGCTGACCCCAGCCTTGACCGTACACCCTCGCTCGCTCTCCACCCCGCCGGAGCGCAAGTTCACCGGCGATCGCTCTGCGCACGGCGTGCCAGCGGCCGCCCGAGACCCAACCACCGTAGACCGGCCACCCTAGACATTACCCGCCCTGTCCGACCCTCAGGATAGCCTCTACGGACCTCGGTGAAGCTTCCAGAGCCGGGGATTGAACTGTACCTCGCCGGAGACACCGAATCAACGTCACCGGACTTCACCCGACCGCCGGCGCACGTAGACCGAGCTCCACGGTGAGCCCTTCTTTGATTCCTTGCACTAGTAGCACCCTTAGCCTTCTGTGAAGCTCCCCGTGTGGTTTAATTGAACTCTACCGCCATGAGCAGGCCGGAGCATATGCCGCCGATGAGCCCGCCCGCCTGCGCACGTGGCCTAACCGATTCCGGCCATCACCGTCGATGAGCCATACCTCGACGTGACCGTCAGGACCTCCCGGAGCTAATTCCGCCCTTCGTCGGACCTCCCTCGCCGCTGGTTATTGTTTCAAAGGGGGGAGGGAGCTCGGGGAAAAAGAAGAAGAAGCTGGGGGGTTTTGATTAGTCAGTGACTCATGTGAACAGTTTCGCAGGGGTATAAGTTAAAGACTTGGTTTAGGAAAAGCCCAGGGGTCTCGGTGTAAACTGGTTTTTCATAAAACCTTTTAAACATTATTCTTTTAAATGTAAACAGAGCTTGTAAAATTCATAGCTTCAATTTTATCCAACAAAATCTGTTCAAACAAATTTTGCTAGGTTCTAAATAATATGAATTACTTAGGAAAAATACCAAACACCCTAAGTATTGCAGGAGATTCTAAAGTTTAGATTTAAATAGTAAACTGACCAAAAGTTAAATAAAGAAGGGAAAAATAACTACACTTTTAGACTAGGATTAAGAAAAATCAGAGAGGTACTTAACCACTACCTAGCCTATTCAAAAATAATAAACCCCTCAGTACACCAGATTAGGGAAGGGTTTGCCATTTAAACTCACTTTGACACAAAGTTAAAGAAAATAGAAAAGGGAGTTTAAAATAAGAACAAGGAAGCAACCACATTTTTGCTAGCTTACTTCATTCACATAGTTCACTGGAAAATTTTGTTAAGCCCTCTGTTAGCACAAAAGAAATGCACCACATTTTATTTCATGAAAACAATGAGAACTTAGAAAAATCCTAGAAAAATAATCCTGAGAAGAACCCACCCCAATCCTTGGGATAACTAATAATATGCTAACATGAATCTAGGAAAAATTTAAGTTCTGTTGTTTGATATTTTTCAAATAACAAGTTAGTTATAAGTACCTTTTTGACTTTAAACTTTAGAAAATCACAACTAAATATCCAGTGGGTCTTTTTCTATGATTTTTAACACAGAGACCTATTATCACTTAGGAATCATGGCAAAAATAAAATTTAGAGCAGAAACCTCACCTAAAGCAGAGCTATAGTGTAAAGTAACCTTTTACCCTTACTTTTGTCATTGTTGCACAAGGAGTATCTGAATTATTTTCAACCTCAAATTTATAGAATGAAACCCAGAGGTCAATGTTTACCCACTGTAATTTTTTAACATTTTTGGAAAATTCTAAATTGCCATGGTAGTTCAAAATACTTAATAAGAAGCACAATAGGAGGAAAAAGGGGAAATTTTGGGAGAACTTAATAATGTATAACTAAATCCTTCTAAGAGTCCCATAGAACCTAAAAGATGTAATTAGAGGTTTTAAGTTCATTCAAAACCCTAAATATGAAGGTATGAAACCCTTAAGGCTAACAACGGAAACCCTAATATACCCCTATTTTAACACTGTTTCACTATGCTTAGTGTTTCCAAAATGCCATATCATTAATATGCATACATCTTATTCATTGCATTCAATAGACTGTAATCTCACTGACGGGGAGTACATCCTCGTTTTGGAGCAAGGAGTTGTTCAGGAGGTAGCCCAGGAGCCAGCACCAGAACCTGCCATCGAGGATCTGCCTGCCCGAGCTTTGGAAGGCAAGCCCGATTTTATGCATAACCAATTCTATATGCTATTTTACTGCACCTCATGATTGTAGGCTTGTGTTGTGCACTTAAGTGTAGGAATTGACTAAAACCCTAGTTGCATGAAATCAGGATTCCTTTGAGATGGATACTAGTATGCTAGGTCGAGTAGCTGCTTTACTAATTAGGGATCTCGGTAGAAGTCAAGTGATTTTTCTAGCACTCGCGCGAGGTCAGGAATTGATTGTATCGATTTTGATAATGGAATGATGATGGTCTATGGACACGGATCGATGGGGATGCGTGGTCTACGAGATGAAATTGGAATGAGGATTAACGTGCGGATACCTGTGTCAAGCGTTTGAATGTACTAAGCACATGCCGAGAAATATGGTAAATCGTTAAGCCTAGGACCTGAGTGAACCTGCCCACAGACTTTACTCCTCACGTGACCTGAGACGTAGTCTCCCATTCTGGTTATGGTGGGTACAAGTGCGGTCACTACACGACGGCAGTCAGGGTCAGTGAGGCATTGTACGCTAAGGCAGTGAGCCCTGATCTGTTGCTAGGGAATCGATGGGGACGATTGATGTGTGTGGGGACGGAGTGCCTCGCCACGTCGTGTGTTTAGGTTTACCTTGCAAGGATAAAAACTCGATTCGAATCGTCTGCTTCTCGTAGCTAATGAGACTGCTTGATCCATTGTACTGAATTGAGTAACAAGTGGCAATATGTTTGGCAAAAGATATTGATTGCTAAATGTTTGATACCATGTATGATTAGCTAGGTGTACATTTAGTCTTAAGAGAGTCACACTAAAACTTGAAAAGCTAAAACTTGATTTTATACTCAGCTAGTGCTTTATGGCAAACCAAACCCCCTCAGCCAAACAACTGCATGTCTAGAGGTAGAGGAGTAGACTCCTCACACCGGGTAAGTCTAGCTGAGTATTAGAATACTCAGCCTTGCTTGTGGCATAATTTTTATAGGTTCTCTGGAGGACATGGTTGCTGGAGTGACTTGGCCGTCCATCTTGCCACCGGGTTGGACAGTCGAGTGGGACCCTACCTCGGTAGAGGAGGAGCATGAGGAGTGATGGGCCAGGCTTCCGCATCCCTCCGTTTATTTACTGTTAGTTATATTCCGCTGCATTCCGAACAATGATCACCACTTTTGATAAACTCCAATGATGTTGTAATAAAATTAAGTACTCATTAATGTATTCGCTCTGTGCCTCACCTTCGAGTGAGTACGTGGTACTTGATCCTGTTAGTGGCCTCGTCGGACTAGATCCGAGGGACTGACATTTTATTCCTATTTAAGTGTGGTCTAGCTTGTAAGGCGAGACTTAGGCACTTAAGTTGGAATAATTCAGGCGGTTCCACCACAATCTAGGGTTGAGAATTGCAGAGCTAAGAATTTGGCACAAGACGCCTCAGGTTATTGAATAAAACGAGGGAAGTTTCACAATACCGAAAATCTAATAACCGGTGTCGCGCCAGACCCCCAGGTTGTGGATCGTCTGGGAGGCCATGTCAGACCATCCGCACTGGGTTCGAACTATCCGAGTATGGGGTACGGATCATCTGACGGTGCCAGGAATGTTCTCCTAATTGATTCGGCTTATAACGCAGCCGATGCAATTGATTGGAGGGCAGATAGGAATGTTCGCTGTGCAACTTTCAAGTATGTTTTAATGGATGATGAACTCTATCGCCGAATTGTCAATGATGTCCTAATTAAATGCTTGGGCACAGATGATGCTATGTTAGCCATGGCCGAAGTACATGAGGGGATTTGTGGTACTCATCAATCAGCTCCGAAGATGAATTGGTTATCGCGAAGATCTAGCTTCTATTGGCCTAATATGATAACTGATTATTTCAAGTACTACAAAAGATGCCAAGTGTGTCAGAAATTCGGCGACTTACAGTTGGTCCCTAGAGCCGAATTACATCCTATCATCAAACCATGGCCTTTCAGGGGATGGGGATTGGATTTTATAGGAGAAATTCATCCTTCATCATCAAAAGGGCATCAGTTTGTGTTAGTCACCACTGACTACTTTACCAAATAGACTAAAGTCGTTGCTTTGAAGAACATGACGCATAGAGAGGTAGTTGAGTTTATAACTAAGCATATTATTCATAGATTTGCCATTCCTCAGACTTTGACCACAGACCAGGGGACTTCTTTTATGTCAAAGGAGGTACTTGAGTTTGCTAAATCATGTCGAATCAAATTGCTCAATTCATCTCCATATTATGCTTAGGCCAATGGGCAGGTCAAGTCTAGTAATAGGACATTGATTAGCCTGGTAAAAAAGAAGATATCTGATCATCGTAAGCATTAGCATAAGGTCTTGTATGAAGCTTGATGGGCTCATAGAATATCTAACCACCATGTTACTAAAGTTTCTCCATTTGAGCTTGTTTATGGGTAGGAAGCAATTTTGCCTATGGAGGTAAGCCTAAATGCTGTCAGGTTCACCAGACAGAATGATCTAACCGTCAATGATTATCATAATTCAATGATGGTCAATATTGATGAAATGACGATAAGTGATCGATAGCTCTAGGAGAAATAGAGAAAGACAAGATCATGGTTGCAAAAGCTTACAACAAGAAAGTCAAGGCTAAGTCATTCCAGGTAGGAGACCTGGTATGGAAGACCATCTTGCCACTAACGAGTAAAGACCGGAAGTTAGGGAAATGGTCGCCAAGCAGGGAATGCCCTTACAAGATCACACAGGTCATATCTGGTAATGCCTACATGTTGCAAACATTACTAGGCGAGGACTTTCCCAAGACACTAAACAGATGTTTCCTAGAGCAATATCATCCTAGTATGTGGCAAGATGCTTAAGAGAACCGATGTGATCACATTGATTTGATTCCAGCATGCACTTGTGCTTTTGGTTCGCTCAGCTTCTCTAAAAGGCAGGGGCATGTGTTGAGCACCATTTGTGGCACTGGTCACGACCGGATGGTTCGGCCCCAAAGACCGGACGGTCCGCCCATAGGCGCGGATCGTCCACGAATAGATCAGATCAGGCGGTTAAAGTCCTATTTCCTCACGTGTCTATCCCTCTAATCTCATGGTAGATGTTGTAGGACACCTAGCTAGGAACGGGTCTATACCTCCCCCTTATAAATTTGAAGGGGTACGACCGATTGAAGAACTAACAACCAAATCAACAATCAATTTATCTTATGTTCTTTACCTTTTTCCCTAGGAGTAGACAGTAACATAAAATCTAATCTCCACCTCTTGTGACTCTACGTCGTTTAGAGGCGTCTTGAGTGGCCTACCGACCCAAGAAAAACTCTAGGATCTCTCCTCCTCGACGGGGTCTGTGGCAGAACCGTCCGAATTATTCCAGCTCAAGTGCCTAAGTCACACCTCAGGGGCCGTAACACACTTAAATCGGAATAACCCGACAGTCCCTCAGATCTAGTCTGATAAAGCCACTTAACCAGGATCAAATACCACAAACTCACACGAAGGTGAGTCACAGAAGAAGTACAATAAAATAGGAAACCTCAATTTAAGTACTGAATTATTACATAGATCGGAGTTTTTCAAGTAGCAAATAAACATCCACAATTAAAATGCAGCGGATAATCGATGTCGTCGGTAGCGAGGGAATGGGCAAGGCCTAGCCCACTACTCCTCCTGCTCCTCTTCCGTGGAAGCAGCATCCCACTCGACCGTCCAACCCGGTGGCAGGGTGGTAGGCCAAGTCACACCATCAACCATATCCTGAAGCATACGTGCAAAATTATGCCACAAGCAAGGCTGAGTATACTAATACTCAGCTAGACTTGCCCGGTGTGAGGAAACTACTCCTCTACCTCTAGACCATGCAGCTGTTTGGCTGAGGGGTTTGGTTTGCCAAAGCACTAGCCGTATCTAAAATCAAGTTTTAGCTTTTCCATTTCTAGTATCTTTAGCTTTACTAAGTTGCTCCTTCTAATCATACATGGTAGCAAGCATTTAGTACAATCAACAAATTATCTCATATAACGTCATTTCACTTCTTACTCCATGTAGTACAAGGGGTCAAGAAGTCTCATTAGCTGCGAGAAGCAGACGATTCAAATCGAGTTTTTATCCTTGCAAGGTAAGCTTAAACACACGACATGTCAGGGTACCCCGACCCTACACATGTCAATCGTCCCCATCGATTCCTCGTTCGCGGCCAGGGCTCAGCGCCTTGGCATACAATGCCCCACTGACCTTGGCTGCCGCCGTGTAGTGGCCGCACTTGTACCCACCATAGCTAGCATGGGAGACCCAGTCTCAGGACGAGTGAGGGATAAAGTCCACGCCTGGCTTCACTCAGGTATTAGGTTTACCGGTTACCATATTTCCCGGCATGTGCTTAGTATGTTCAAATGCTTGACTCAGGTATCCACACTTTGATCCTTAATTCTTTTTCTCGTCTCACGGATAAGGCATCCCCCTGGATCCAATTCCATAGACTATCATAGATCCTGTTATCAAGATGAATACAATCAATTCCTAACCTCGCGCGAGTGCTAGAAAATCACTCGACTTCTACCGAGATCCTGATTAGCAAAGTAGCTACTCGACCTAGCATACTAGTATCCATCTCAAAAAGGAATCCTAAGTTCATGCAACTAGAGGTTTCAAGCAACTCCTACACTTAAGTGCACATTACAATCTTATAAGCATTAAGTGTAGTAAAGTAGCATATATAAATATGGATATGCATAAAACCGGGGCTTGCCTTCAAATGCTGGGGCTGCGGGGAGTCTCTCAGTGGCAGTCTCGGGAGCTGGCTCCTGGTCCTCCTCTGGGACAGTTCCTTGCTCGTGGATGAGCACGTACTCTCCGTCAGCTAGATTGTAGTCTAAGAATGCAACGAGTAAGATACATGCATGATATGATGAGTGCTCTAGTAATTAAACTTGATGGTGACAGATTCACTTAAATTAGATAGGGTTTACTCTTGCTACTAAAGATTCTTGTGGTATATATATATAGTGATTTAGATCACATTTAGTTAAGTGAAGTGGTAAGTCTATTTCGGTGTCCCACTGAATTCTTTTTAAGCCTTAGTGAGAAACTAATAGGAATTCTAGTTGAGCTTATTGGAGTGAGGTTTATTATTTTCCTTTCTTCTTATTTCCTTTATGCTTTTAAGATAGGTTTGAACTAGAAGTGATATCAATAAATTTCCAAAAATTCTGAAAACATTACAGTGGCTTATTACTGGTGTATAATTTCTTGTCTCAAAATTTGGGGTTCGAAAAGTAAATAGTTCTTTCTGGATAAAATTATTAAATATTAGGGCAGAAGGGGTGGTTTGAACTACAACTACCATTAAACAGAAGGTTATTTCTTAAGACATATTTTTGCTGGCATCTAGATGTTATAACATGACTTTGCACAAATCTCTAGCTATTTATACTTACCAGTCAATTTGATATGATTTTCGAAAGTTTCTAGCCAAAGGGGTGCTTTCTACTACCACTATATTTGAAAAATATCAAACAACATATTTCTGAATTTTCTTAGCTTCTTCTTTGTGCAAGAGCAATCATTTTGATGTTTGGCAACTTTTTGCTTAAGGGAAAGGTGGTAGGAATTATTTGGACTAAATGGCCTCTTTCATGAAGTATTGGCAATGGATATTATTTTGCAGCTTCCAATTGGGTTTTGCATTTTATTCTGGTGGCCTATCTCATTATTGATCTAGTAAAATTTTATTTACCCAATATTGCATTATTTTGGGTTGCTCATGATTTAATTGAAATATGACCCATTATCAAGTTTTATTTGTTTACCCTACTTAAAGTGATGGGTTGAGGTGTTTATTATTTTTGTAGTGGGGTTCTAGTGATTACAAGTCCACTGGATTTTTATTAACAATTTTGGATTTGTTTTTATAATTCCCATAATTATTTCCTAGTTGGAATAGTGCTAAATAAAACATTTCACTTTACTTTTGTTCTGGACTAGTGGTCTTTTTATTTTTCCTAGGTTCTCTGTTACTCATGTAGGCTAGGAAAAATAATTTTATTCACTGTTCATTAATTCCTAATGCCTCTCTGATTTTTCTAAGTTTTGGGTAGAAATGGCTTTTAATAGATATTCCTACTTAATTTTTCAATACTGGGGTTCCCACTATTTTTAAACAGGGTCCAATTGGGGTTTGAACAACTACAAATTTTCTTAAGTTCAGCACATGTAACACCCCGGGTTCCACAAACAACCCAGAATGCTACTGAACTACAGTTCTGACGTCCATATATAAAATTTCGGCATCATCCCCTTTGCAAGATTGCATAAATAAGGGGGCAACAGGGTATAAACATATATCATGGCAAAAACATACTAAGTATTATTAATCGGCTAGCAAGGGAAGATAAACGTACGACCTGAACTGAATTAACCAGTGCGCACGACTATATAAAAAACAAACTTCCTTTGACAATAAGTTTCTAATTAAATCATGGCTGCGCCTGGGCAGCGTTATTGTGAGAGTGTAAGTGGACGTGCTGCTACTCCCCTCATTCCCAACATGTATCAAGTACCTGCATTGAGTAATGCAAGAGTGAGATGACACATCTCAGCAAGTAAAATAATATCAAACTATTCAACCACATAAGAACATTGTTTTACCACCACCTGATTCCACAACCTTCTTATTACCAAGGTGCAACACGTATACAACGTACAACACACCTAGTTACCACACCTCGCAGGTAGAAACCACAATAGTAACATAGTAATGTCACACTTCATATATTCCTCATGAATGCAAATGTCTGCAAATGCAAGGATGACTTCTGCCTTCATACCTCTAAGGATATGAAGCCGCATCGTACCCCTCCTCGGGCAACGTACGATGCTAAAAATGTACCGGTACGGTCGGACCATAAGATCACGACATAACTTCAAAATGCAAGATGGATGATGAGATGTGCATGTCATGCCTACAACACTTCATATAACGTGATTCAAAAAGATACTTCAACTTCATCCAAGATGGGAATCAACCACATATATCATAACCAAATTATGATCATCCACAATTTTAGACAATTGAGAATTAATACTTCCAAACAAATAAACTTCATCATAGAATTCAATGATTAACATAATTAAAAACTTATGCATACTCAATGACAGGGAATAGGATGCAAACCAAACGGTAGCAACCACCACTATATTTACTTGCCTTTACCGGAAGTTCGGGCAAATCCCTAAGTTCGATCCGGAAGTCCACCACCTGTTTTTGACACACAACTTAGTGCACCTATTTCACATAATCAGGCTCATAAACGACGCCGCACCTACGCACAAACTCAAACCACGCCGCGGGTTACATCTCTCCCCACACCCACCAAACTGCAGCGGCGCTGCTTAATAATTTCATAACTTTAAAATTATGACAACAGTGGTAACAAACAAAAACTCCAGAGGCATCTACATAAAATTCCCCACAAGTTTTGTATACAATTTATAATTAAATTCTAACATCTAATTAGCCCAAAACAGTCCACAAGATGAACCCTGTAATCTGTTTTTTTGTCTTTTGGACAGCGACATACCCGGATTCAAACAGCGATATCTTTTAAAATATAATTCCAAATCAAGTGCATAAGTACTCATTAGAAAGATAAGACAAAGCCCTACATGATTATCATACTGGTTAACACTAATTACCCACGAAAAATTCACAGAAACTGCTAATACTACTGCTGTTCACCCACCTGAAAAATCTGTTTTTTTTTTTGGACAGCAACATAACCGGATTCAAACAACGATATCTCCTAAAATATAACTCCGAATCGAGCACATAAGTACTCGTTGGAAAGGTATGACAAAGATCTACATGATTCTCATATTGATTATCACTAATTTCCCACGAAAAATCCCCAGAAACTGCTAATACTACTGCTGTTCATCCACCTGAAAATCTGTTTTTTTTGGACAGCAACATAACCGGATTCAAACAACGATATCTCCTAAATTATAACTCCGAATCGAGCGCATAAGTACTCGTTGGAAAGGTATGACAAAGCTCTACATGATTCTCCCACTGATCCCCACTAATTGCCCACGAAAAATTCCCAGAAATCCCTAGAACTACTGCTGTTCGTCCTCCCACAAAAAAATCTGGACAGCACCTATACCGATTCGCATAGGTAAACATGTAAACAATTGGATTGCAGCACAAATACTAAAAAGAATGATCTTAAAATCACCTTGGGTTCCTCCTTTCCTCCTTCCATTCTTTCTTCTTCCTCCCTCCAAACTCCAATGGAAGACTCGCACCCACACGACGGGGTACCAAGCGGGGAGGATGCACCATGGAGAGGAGGAGGGGGGGGGCGGCTAGGGTTGAGGGGTGGTGCTGCAATCACTTGGAGGAGAAGGAGAGGGAGAGAGAGAGGGGGGGTGGCGGCCACAAAGGGGAATAGGGAAGGGGGGGCGGCTGCAACCAAAGGGGAATAGGGGAGGGGGCGGCTAGGGTTAAAGGGGGGAGAACTAATGGGCTCCCCACCGCCGGATCGAGATCCACGGCCCAAACTCGCTCTCACGTCCGTTCCCGATCCTAGGGCACCAGTCCAACAAGAATTCTACTGTTTTACTAGTGAATGCTTCCTAAAAGTTCCAAACCCCTGTAGCACAGGACCCGGAAGAGAAAACAAGGAAAAAAAAGAATAATCTTCAATTTCTCTTCCTTTTGGAAATTGGGTATCACACTCTACCCTCCTTAAAAAGAATTCGACCTCGAATTCTGACGCTTCTATCGGAATGACAAAAGAAAGATTAATGAATCAACAAAACTCACACATAACGAAAAGTTCGGGTACTTCTGCCGTATCAGCTCCTCAAGTTCCTAGGATTCTAAGATACGCAGCAGACGACACTCAAGAGTATGGTCTTGCTACACGGGAATCGGCTCTAGCTCGATTAGATGGTCTGGATTCCACAAATACTTCCTCAACATAAATACATGGAATACATGGTGTACTCTGATCATAGATTCCGACAATTGCAAGTGATAAGCCCAGCTGCCACCTCGGCTAAGATAGTAGACGGTCCTATATACCTCGGACAAAGCTTTCTAGACACCAAATCAATATTGACATATGCAAGTACTTCAATGAATGTATATATTAATGCAATTCATATAGTGTTCCTATAGCCTAAACAAAACTTAGCTAAACAAGAGCAACTTCAAGGTAGCAATTTAATGCTTGCATATTTCTAGACAACAACACAGCGGTTAATTATTTTGCTCCTAACTCACAAATTATGCATCGAAAAGTAGTAAACTAGGACTTTATGGAAAGCTTATAAAGTCCACTATACCCTTGGTATTATCATCACAACAAGATTTGACACTTAGAAAGGTCAAACAATGCTAAACGTAAATTCTGTCTAGACTTGGACATAATTCAACTACTCAATTCAAAAATCCATAATTGGAGTCTCAATCATCCAATTCAGGTGCTCCCAGACTTTTTAGAAAGCTAGTAGAATTGTCTATAATTCATTTATAAACATAGCAAGTTAATTCAATGCATATCAAGGTCAAAAGACACGAGAAAGGCTCTGCTGTCCAAATTTGGACAGATTCAGAGATCACACTTAAAACAGCTGTAACTTAACTTATAGATTTCCAAAAAAAGTAATCCAAAATTTGTTGAAAAGATTAAGAAAAGTACTACAACTTCTTTATAATTTATAATAAGTTATTCGAAGTTTAAATTGGGCAAACAAGGTCAGCTTCGAAATCTGTACAGAATCTGCACAGATTTCAAGACTGGACTTGAGAAAATCATAACTCCCAAACTTCTAGACCTATGGTCATGAAATTTTTACACAAGTAAGATAAAGAAGTTGGCTACAACTTTTACATATAACATCTCTACAGAAAAGATGGTTTACTTCATTGAACTAGCTGCATAACTAAAACTGGTCATGCAATCCCAACAACAAGCAATAGATTTTATCAGGTTCATTACTCTTCTAAGATTAAGTGGTCATTGAAAGACTAATAACTTTAGGTTCTTCATTACGAGACACCTAGAACAAATATAAGTATAGAAGCAATATGATAACTTTTTAAATCATTTAAGCCTAATCTCACATCATGCAAACAAGAATCAATTTAAGCATGTTATGTCTGCCCACATATTCATCCAAGCACATTCTATACATTATATCATAACTCCCTGCAGCTAACAAAATTTTGCAAATATAAACTCATTGAAAAGATTATAACATTCCATAGAACTCTTATTATAATGAGTGTCTTGGAATTGGTTTCCAAACTGATAAAACAATGCAACTCTTTTGTTGCAAAACTGATAGGATTGAAACAATGGACAACTAAAATTCAAAAACTTATAACTCCTGCTATACTCAACTTAAACTACAACGAACACGCGTTGGAAAAGTTTTGAAAATTGTCCACGACTTTTGCAATAAAGTTGCACCCAAATTTATCCTTATAGCCCTCAACTCTGCATGACCTACAGCTAAACTCAGCCTGAGATACTGCACATTAGAGATTCGATTTATATCCGGGCAACCACCTCTCCAAATCTATTTAACAGACAGTTACAAGTAAATACCCATTAAAAAGGTACTGAAAAGACCTACAAGTTTTGCTTAAAGAGAATTCGCAAATTTGGGGCTCTGCAACTATCAAAATGCGGTCGATTTATTGGTGATTATAACGACGCCTAAAGTTCAGACACAACAGTGCAACAACTTCAGAGCAACCTAACTCCAATTATATGCAATGAGAATTAGAAACCAATACTCTTTGAAAAGATCATGAAATTACTAAAACTTTCATGATCCACAAAGACCAAATTATACCGTCTTCAATGTCTACACTTCTGTACAAAATTAAAGACTCACTCTGCTAGGGACACCAACAAGGATGTTTTAAGAAACCCCTATCTCTCAAATGTTTAGACCAAACATGGTGATTAAACATCCTATGGAAAGATGAAGGAACATACTACAAAACATTCTAGATAAGTGAAGCCTGATTCAGCCTCCAACTAATTTAAAATGCCTCCCAAAACCAAACAACACATTATCAACAATAAAAAAAAACAATATAAAATGAAACCCAAGTCATTGGCAGGTGCAATCAACACTAGGATTTTCCACTACCACACTGGGATGCAACTCCACAAAGTCTTTAAATAACACTCTACCAAATAGGTTGGAACACTAAGCACAACAATCAATGAATTCAACAACCTCGTTTGTTAATGCCACTAAGGTCAAACATCCCTGTATCGACAATGTATGAAACACCTGACATACCCGTCTCCAGCACTATAAAACATGGTTGTTATTACACTAGAATCCAACTACTAGAAATTTCCAAAACTATTCTGTTGACGTGAAGCAAATGGTGCTCATGTCATATAACATCTTTTTCTCCTCTCAAAAGAGATAAAATTTGCAATACTCATAAAGCAATGGAGGGATAACAACAAGAAAAACTAATGTACTTCTTGACACAGACTCATGCAAAAGCATCATAAATATTACTTTCAACACTAAAATAATAACACGATACTATGCTCAACAGGAGTAATTGGACTTCAATAAGACAATCCACCTAACCAAACTACCTTGATTAACCTCACATACAACAATACCTCCTATTATTGCACTTGAACAATTTGTACCTCGTGATGTCATAGGATGACTTCAGAGTAGTAGACATACATGATCTATCAAACCATCATTCATATAAAAAAAATCTCCATCTGATGCAACAACCACATCATTATAGAGATAGAGGACTAACAAACATAAGCAACTTCCAGTTAAACATTGACTTTGTTTAAGATAAAGCGGTCCAAATAATAATTCAACAAGCATGCATAGAGAACTGATCATATAAAAAAAACTACCATATATCATCGGCGATTAAAAACAATATAAAACGGGTTGTCCATATCGTCCACATGACTAGCCTCCAACAAATAAAAATTATGCATAACCTTTTTGGCTATAGAAACAAACCATAGAAGGAAAACATGCATGCCTCTTCAACTATAATATAGACATAAAATCCACTTGAAATCACCCTATTTATTTTTAAAGATAAGGTTGCACACAATAAGAAAACCTATCATGTAAACATGGTTGAACTTATCTATCCACGTCATCTTACAAATTCACTTGAGTTCTACCAGTCTCAAGATTTCATAGACAGTCCAACATTGCCTTTGCTTTATGGAGACAAACCTATTGTACTCTAAGATCAAGTTGGCAAGTAGCCACACTAGCCAAAAAAAGGTGAGGTGTAAAGCACTGCACCCATGGAAATATTACATTGATAAGTTGGGTTGTAACCCAACAGTCAATCAAACTCAACAACACCATAAAACTACATTGTATAGTGTTTTCACACTACACCAAGTCGGAATAGATCCTTCATACACAAGCTCAATAAACAATCGGTCCTATAAGTACTAGAACCCAAGAATCCTTTTGGAAAAAAAAAACATCCACAGTCAAGCATACAGAAATGTATGATAGTAATAGCTCAGAGATTAGTAAACATTGCATCCAAAAACAACATTATGACGATATGTATATAAAACAAGTACATTAGTAGCTTCACTTGCATAATAATTTCAATAACAACCACATCAAGAAACCAATATTAAATAGAAGTAACATATCATATCAAGCATTACGTCGTTAACGACATACCCCATCAAACCATAAAGGGATTTGGAGTAAGGAAATTCTAGTCATCTATACAATAAAAAACTAATATGAAAGATATATGAACCCATACCCTTCCTATATGTGCAAGTGTGTCAAATTTATCTTCAAATTGCGTAGAATCTAAAGCCTATGCTCTGATACCAACTGTAACACCCCGGGTTCCACAAACAACCCAGAATGCTACTGAACTACAGTTCTGACGTCCATATATAAAATTTCGGCATCATCCCCTTTGCAAGATTGCATAAATAAGGGGGCAACAGGGTATAAACATATATCATGGCAAAAACATACTAAGTATTATTAATCGGCTAGCAAGGGAAGATAAACGTACGACCTGAACTGAATTAACCAGTGCGCACGACTATATAAAAAACAAACTTCCTTTGACAATAAGTTTCTAATTAAATCATGGCTGCGCCTGGGCAGCGTTATTGTGAGAGTGTAAGTGGACGTGCTGCTACTCCCCTCATTCCCAACATGTATCAAGTACCTGCATTGAGTAATGCAAGAGTGAGATGACACATCTCAGCAAGTAAAATAATATCAAACTATTCAACCACATAAGAACATTGTTTTACCACCACCTGATTCCACAACCTTCTTATTACCAAGGTGCAACACGTATACAACGTACAACACACCTAGTTACCACACCTCGCAGGTAGAAACCACAATAGTAACATAGTAATGTCACACTTCATATATTCCTCATGAATGCAAATGTCTGCAAATGCAAGGATGACTTCTGCCTTCATACCTCTAAGGATATGAAGCCGCATCGTACCCCTCCTCGGGCAACGTACGATGCTAAAAATGTACCGGTACGGTCGGACCATAAGATCACGACATAACTTCAAAATGCAAGATGGATGATGAGATGTGCATGTCATGCCTACAACACTTCATATAACGTGATTCAAAAAGATACTTCAACTTCATCCAAGATGGGAATCAACCACATATATCATAACCAAATTATGATCATCCACAATTTTAGACAATTGAGAATTAATACTTCCAAACAAATAAACTTCATCATAGAATTCAATGATTAACATAATTAAAAACTTATGCATACTCAATGACAGGGAATAGGATGCAAACCAAACGGTAGCAACCACCACTATATTTACTTGCCTTTACCGGAAGTTCGGGCAAATCCCTAAGTTCGATCCGGAAGTCCACCACCTGTTTTTGACACACAACTTAGTGCACCTATTTCACATAATCAGGCTCATAAACGACGCCGCACCTACGCACAAACTCAAACCACGCCGCGGGTTACATCTCTCCCCACACCCACCAAACTGCAGCGGCGCTGCTTAATAATTTCATAACTTTAAAATTATGACAACAGTGGTAACAAACAAAAACTCCAGAGGCATCTACATATAATTCCCCACAAGTTTTGTATACAATTTATAATTAAATTCTAACATCTAATTAGCCCAAAACAGTCCACAAGATGAACCCTGTAATCTGTTTTTTTGTCTTTTGGACAGCGACATACCCGGATTCAAACAGCGATATCTTTTAAAATATAATTCTAAATCAAGCGCATAAGTACTCATTAGAAAGATAAGACAAAGCCCTACATGATTATCATACTGGTTAACACTAATTACCCACGAAAAATTCACAGAAACTGCTAATACTACTGCTGTTCACCCACCTGAAAAATCTGTTTTTTTTTGGACAGCAACATAACCGGATTCAAACAACGATATCTCCTAAAATATAACTCTGAATCGAGCTCATAAGTACTCGTTGGAAAGGTATGACAAAGATCTACATGATTCTCATATTGATTATCACTAATTTCCCACGAAAAATCCCCAGAAACTGCTAATACTACTGCTGTTCATCCACCTGAAAATCTGTTTTTTTTGGACAGCAACATAACCGGATTCAAACAACGATATCTCCTAAATTATAACTCCGAATCGAGCGCATAAGTACTCGTTGGAAAGGTATGACAAAGATCTACATGATTCTCCCACTGATCCCCACTAATTGCCCACGAAAAATTCCCAGAAATCCCTAGAACTACTGCTGTTCGTCCTCCCACAAAAAAATCTGGACAGCACCTATACCGATTCGCATAGGTAAACATGTAAACAATTGGATTGCAGCACAAATACTAAAAAGAATGATCTTAAAATCACCTTGGGTTCCTCCTTTCCTCCTTCCATTCTTTCTTCTTCCTCCCTCCAAACTCCAATGGAAGACTCGCACCCACACGACGGGGTACCAAGCGGGGAGGATGCACCATGGAGAGGAGGAGGGGGGGCGGCTAGGGTTGAGGGGTGGTGCTGCAATCACTTGGGGGAGAAGGAGAGGGAGAGAGAGGGGGGGTGGCGGCCACAAAGGGGAATAGGGAAGGGGGGGCGGCTGCAACCAAAGGGGAATAGGGGAGGGGGCGGCTAGGGTTAAAGGGGGGAGAACTAATGGGCTCCCCACCGCCGGATCGAGATCCACGGCCCAAACTCGCTCTCACATCCGTTCCCGATCCTAGGGCACCAGTCCAACAAGAATTCTACTGTTTTACTAGTGAATGCTTCCTAAAAGTTCCAAACCCCTGTAGCACAGGACCCGGAAGAGAAAACAAGGAAAAAAAGAATAATCTTCAATTTCTCTTCCTTTTGGAAATTGGGTATCACAGCACAGAAGCACAACAAATTTTCTTTAATTAAACAAGGTTTGGTCAGTTTCTGTATTTAATTCCAAACTCTAAAAATTAGAACAGAAAGCATGGGGTTTAGTATTTTTAATTGACAGTCCATAATATTTAGAGTCCAGCAAAATTGGTTTGACAAATTTTGGTTAAGTATTTCTCAAGTTATGAATTTCCTAAGTCTTCTGCTAAATGATAAAGATTAAATCAAAATGGTTTAAAGAAAAACTGTTTTGCGCTGGGGTCCCTGGCGGAAGTTCTTAAAAGAATTACAGATAGGTCCCCGGGGCACTATTCATTCGAGTCTACGGCTCTGCAGAAAACCCAAAGGGTTTCTGGAAATCGAACCCGCGGTCCTGTCCCCAATTGAACAGTACCCGCGGCGGAGAAAAGGGCAGAGGGGCTTACCGGTGGCAAGGCTGCTCCGGTGAGGTGGTCGAGGGCGTAGGGGAGGTCTCGGGGATCACGGCGATGTGCGGGACGCCGTCGGGGATGGTCGGAGTCAGCCGGTCCGCGTGCGCAGGCGGAGATGCTCGTCGACGGTGAGGAATCTGGCCTACTCACGGCGCAATAGGTCGATTGAACGGGTCAGAGAGCTTCACTGGGTACTAGGGAAGACATGGGTGCAAGGAATTTGATAATGGCTTACCGGAGAGGTCAGTCCACGCACGGCGGTGGGCGACCGAAGTCTGGCGAGGGTGATCCCGGGCTTCCGGTGAAGTTCTGCTGAGTCCAAGGACTTGGAAAGCTTCACGGGCTAATGGCGAAGCTAACCGAGGCGTTGGCGCGACTTGGACACGATTGGAGAGAGCTGGCCACGGTGGCCGAGGCTCTAAAAGCTTGGCGGGCGGTGGCGCAGGCGTGGTCGGGGCAAATTCCGGTGATCTCTGGCTTGGGCAAGACTTGAGAGCACGAGGGAGGAATGGCCAAGGCTTGGGGCTACTTTATAGGCACGGCACGGTCCACGGGCGGCCGTGAACCGGCGAGCGCGCGCGGGCGTGCACTGGGGGGCGAGGGTGCGCGAATGGGCGTGAACCGGGGGTGTCAGCCACGGTTGAACACGTGGAACCGTTGCCTCTGCCCAAGTTCTAATGCTGGTTGGGTGGAAATCATCGCGAATTTGGGCAAGATCGCTGTGAAGGATTTGTTCACCTGACCTTGCTTTGTCTTTTGTGTATGGACGTCGCGCGGTTTTGGGCTAGGGACAGGGAGTTGTAGCGTCACCAAGGTGCCAGTGTCAGAATGTCTAGTCCCAAGGTCAAACTATGCCAAAACCGTGTCAAATGAATTTGGTTTGAGTTCAAATTTTTCCAGGGCGTGTTCAAGAGAATTTGGCACAACTTTGATATTTGGACTTCCTGGTTTTGAGTTTCGAAAAACAGAGAACGCAGTTGATCCTTGGAAAGGGGTCTGAAATTCAGAAATTTAGAATTCTGAATTTCTCCATGGGATCATGGTTCAACGGCTGATTTGGGAATTTTGGAAAAACCAAATGGTCAAACTCTCTGACTATGATTTGTTAGTTATTTGATGAACTAAAACTTTGTAATTTGGTCAAATCTAAAATTTGCATTTTCCCGCCAAGATTTCTCCCAATTACCCTTTATGCTTAAATTGGCTCACTTAGGATTTATTAAGGTTTGATAGTCTTTCTCTCTCAAGGTTCATGACAAGGTTAAGGAGAGTTTAAGAAGACTCATTATAAATCTTTGCTCTTAATTTTCTTTTGATGTTCATTCCTTTATTAGGTTTACATGTGATAATAGGTTGGGGTTAGCCTAGGGAAGAAACCCTAGGTGACACTGGGGTGTCACAGGGTCCCTCCCGGGAGAGAGATCCAGTTGCTGTTGGTGAACTCTCGCCTCTGCTCAAGCGCGGACCATCTGGCCCTCAACCATGGACCGGCCGCTCTGCCGTAGAGAGCACTACCGTCTGTAATCATAGTAGTGATTGACGCCTAGTTCGATGCCAACATCTAGGATGCAAAGAATTTTTTCCCATTCATCTGGTCGTCGAGATACAAGACAAAGCAATGTCTAAACTTTATCTATTTTTGTTTGCCTTTTATATTGTCTGCTATGTACATATGATGTGTATTGTAGTGCTGATTTGTGAGGGTCGTTTTCTTAGCTTGTGTCATGCAATTAATCTTTGGGTACGTTGCCAGCTGGCTGGTAGCTCCCTTGTTGGAGTCTAAAGCTTCGGATGAGATGTCAAATTAGCTCCACGCTAATTAGGCTGGGTTGTTTTTTCAGATTGTCCAAGGCATGCATATATAAAACATAGATACGGAAAAACAAACATGACTATGATATGTAAAATACGTGTGGAAACATTATTAATATCACATAAATTATTTCTAAGGAGTCAATATAGAACTTTTAATGACAGACAAATATATCGACAACCGTACACTAATCTAATCCTTTTTAACAATATTGATAAGTGTCTGTATTTAGAAACATAGGTACAAAACATCTTAATTGCAAGAGAACGTGCAGCAGTATTGGTTCGCTGGTTAAGGAATCTTAGGGATACATCTCAAGGTATTGTTCGGAGGAGAGCATAAGGAGTGGAGCACTGCTCTATGCTAGAGGTAACTGCTGCTCGTTGGAGCCTTGGTTTAGAGTTATGTGTATGGCTCTAATAGTGTTTGGAGTTGTCTTGTAGTTGCTCCCAATAACCGTAGCCCCATCTATGCACCATTCATTTACATAAGAAACAAAATCACCATCTGATACACCAGTGGATTCCTTCACATCATATGAAACTTTCGGAGCTTAGGCCCACTCAGGCTTATTGTCGCGTACTAAATTTGAACAATTTAGGAGACAAACAAATTCAGTAGGTAGCACCGTAGCAAGATACTTGCAAAGTTAGTGGGGGCACGAGGCCATAGCTAGTTTTTCCATCAGCGTATACAATTATGAAACAACATACACAAATGGAATAGAGGGAATACCTAGTGTGTAATTTTCAACTTCCAAATATGCAGACTATTTCAAAGTTCTTACCTCTATCTTGGAAGAGGCTTCTGAAACGACCCCCTGGCTTTGGATTTTCTTCTATAATTACACCCATATGGCTGCAAACACAAACAAGGAGGTAATGCTTAGTATGTGAAATTATTTAATTGACTAAGTTGTCAGAGACAATATGTGAAATTGTCACCTGCATCTCTAACTAAAGTAAATATACATAGTTTCACTCATGTTGTACAATGTTACCAGCAACAAACGTTTCATGCAAAAAGAGCTCACAATTTGCAAGTATAAGGCACAAGTATGTATATGTAGCGTGTGTGAGCTCTTTGTATCAGTGTATGACTTGCCACTGCAAGGTTTACAACTACAACTATGTAGATTGTGAGCAGGACATTAGAGTTCCTTGTAGATGAATGTATTGCTTAAAAAGGACACTGATGTTGGTAACCAAAGTTTGTTCCTCGCTACTGCTAGGTATGCAATTAAAGTAATTTAAACCTTTTGTGGTTCACCAAATACAAGGAAATGCAGACAACTAGGTAGAAAAAAGTTGAACAAGAGAATTGAGTGTCATTTCATTAAGAAAATTGTGTGTAAAATGTGACCTAAATAACCAGTATTTTAGTAAAGTTTTAGGGTGTAAAGTCATGCACAAGTGTTTTTCATGCATATTGATTAATGTCTATTCGAAACCACACCACATGATTATGAGTTATGCCTATGAATTTTTTCAGCTATTTGCACTGTGGGTTGTTGGTTGCTAGAGCATGTTTCTTAAAATCTAGCAATGGCAATGGTTACAACAGCATGCAGCATGCAACTACCTGTTTATCTACCACAACATCTGTAAGCATCATTATACAGTACAATAGTGTGGTTCGAAGACAATTTTAGAAACATGTTGATCCATGTCCTGGACCATCCGGATGCTAACAAGCTAAACTATCACACAGTGCAATCCAAGACATCAACTGTATTAAGTGAAGTAGCGTGTTGCATATGTAACGAGAAAAGATGAGCTCTTATTTAGTGTGTTTTCATTGCAGTACACATCATTTTTCAAAATTGTCCATAGTGTGTTTATTCATCTGGTTCTACAGTATCTTCGATGATAAGACCTATAGTTTTTGTATGTGTAAAAGTGTCTAACAACATTTGATCTAGTGATATTTAATTATCCACATAGAATAGTAAATAAATTACTAACTTCAGAAAATAGTGGATTGGGGGCGACACTCACCAGATGATGGCAACAATCTGCTTTATAAACAGAGGCAGGAGATCATGGTGTCTCGAGCGTGGTGCGTGGCTGCATCGAAGGCGGATGGGCTTGGTTGTTGGTGGCATGCATGGAGCGGTTGTTGGCACGGTCGCGACATGCGCAGAGGGGGAGGGGCACGGGACCAGTTGTGGCTTTCGCGGGTTCCTGTGCGGAGGGGGAGACATGCAGGGGCGGGGGCATTAGCTGTGGACACTGACTTTAGAGTCTTAATAGAGTAGAGTAGATTAATTGTTTCGATCGGATGTCTGCTTTCAAGGCTCTGCTCTCATGGATGTGTTGCCTATCAGTTTGTTGTTTTAATTGTGCGTGCATGCATGCATGCATGCTGAGCTAGATGCACTTGTGCCTACATGACAAATCTTGACCATCCACTTTTGTCTCATGATAAATGTTCATCCAACCATAGATATTTTAATTTCATCATAGGGTCAAATACCCATGTGACATTTGATGACTGTAATAATGTCTTATAACTGTTGCAAGGGGTGTAGTACATCTAAGATTGTTCGTGGATAGACAAAACAATTTGGATGTTGGATAGTTGCAAATCTAGCTCGTTCAGAGGGGATGGCCAACTTGTTGTCAAGTAACATAAAAATATAAAAACTACTTTAATGCACCACTTTCGTGCACGCATGCGCTTTCGTGTGTCGCCCCCTCCGTGCCTTCGTCCGCCCTCGTCTCCGGTCGTGATCCATCCTACTCTTATTACTGGCTTTTTTTACCAAACAAATTATCTATAGATTATCTGTTACACTTCTATTATTTCTGTTTTAGAAAGACAGGAGCATACATTGTCATGTGGTAGTGCCTTACAAATATCTTTCCTAATGACCACTAGTACACAAGAACTCTATACTGGCGGTTGTAAACCAATTTACACTGGCGTTTTTCACAACCACCAATACTAGGGGCCTATGGAAATAATTTTTTCTATAGGCGGTTGAGCTAAGAAAACTGCCAGTAGAAATCGATTTTAACATGAGGTCGAGGTAATAAAACTGTCTATAAAAATATTTTCCAAGTAACATAAAAATGGGTTTAAAATAGCAAAAAATATTTTATTAGAAGGCCACGCCGCCCGCCCGTCTCCGTCGAAGTCACAAGTCGCGACATTTTTCGTGCAAAATACGCGACTATGCAGCCAGTGGGAACATAATCCACGACCTCCATTATGGTAGTGCCTAACAAATGTCCTTCCATTATTTTAAGCAAATTACAAAAATCACAAGCAATTGAAGTAAACAACAAACAATTGAGGCAAATAGCTAGGTGTGCTAGTTTGCTTGGCTTCTTAGCTGAGAAAGTCGTCGTTGACCAAAAGCTACCAAAAGTCAGTAATTAAATTTTGATAGAGGTCCGAAGTAAAAAGTGTTTGTAGTACATGCTTTCTATTTGGGAGATGAGTCAGTTAGCATTATACTGACATGAGGCGGATTCCATGATATAAAGAAAAGAAGTGGACTCGGAAACACTATCCCATGGAAACTGGTCGGAGAAATAACATCTTTAATAATTGCAAAAGTTTTGGTTACTGAGAATAAAATACACACTAAATTACAACAAGGTATGCAATACTTTTGAGAGCTACGCACGACTGATTCAACTATCAAATATAAAAAGGAGCACAACTTGCTTGTTTTAACTTTAAGGGTGCTCCTAGCAGATATGTCTCTAAATGCTTGCAATAGCTTATTCTTCAGCGGGTGGTAGGGACGGGATCCATGACTCCCCCGAGATGTAGTGTATCCCGAGAAAGGGTATTGCCTCGACATAGGTCAGAGTTGAGGTTACCATTGGAGACATCCCAGGCCCATAACACCTGAAAGTGGCGCAGTAGTACCCCCTATAATAAAAAATGCAACGCAACAACAACACATTTCATCACTATAAATAATGAACAACACCTTTAATCACACAATCATATATGAAGAAAGGAGAGGATGTAATGGACATAGGAGTGGTACCTTTCGACTGTCTGGACGTCCCGACCATCAGATATTATGCCTACAATCTCCTTACCTATATTAGTGTAGGAGTATATCACAGGCGTGCCCACCCTACCCAAGTAAATTTTTTCTCCTTCCCCCTCGATTGTGCAAGTCTTGAAAAGCCAACCCGCTCTTGCCTGAGGCGATTTCGATGGGATTTCTAGAGCGGTCCTGCTCCGGTGGTGCCAATGGCAATACCAATGCCTCCTTCAACACCGAAACGATTTTGCATTCCTCAAAAAATGACTTGGCAGATCCGAAGATGAAGTCGATGGTTCCCTTGATGGCACAAGCCTTGAAGTAGTGCAGACCCGTCTGGTCGTACAGAGCACCCTGACCGCCTTCGATGGTGCAATTGTAGAAGGTTGCCTTTGTTCCCATCACTCGCAGTGCTGGTGCCTCACCTTTCTTTTCCCCTAGCTTTGGTAGAGGCGCATCGTTCTTGAAGACAACGTTGTAGGCGACAAAATAGTCGGACTCTATGGCCATGGTGCTGCTTCCATCCACACCAAGGGCTTGCCGTCCTTGCCCATGGTGGTGGCAGTGTCATTCCAGACAATAACAGCAGGGTTCATGGGGTCCTAGGACATTATGGTGATGAAAGGCTTGCTTCTACCGAGTAACAGCTTCTCGCGGAACACAACACCAGGTTTGAGGATAAGGAGGTAGCGTTTGGCGTTGTCCTTAGGGATGTTGGCGATGGACTCGCTAATGGTCGTGTAACCGCCATCTTCAGGTCTCAATTGAGAGGCAAGGTCGATGTAATTCCATACCTTAATGGTGTCGGCGGAGGAGAGCGCATCATCTTTCTTAGCACACCCCGCATCTTGGGTGGCATTAGCTGGCTGGTTTGTCACCCATAAGTTGAAAAAGACCTTTTTGCACGATGTCGTCGGCAGCGATCGAAGCTCGAACAACACTAGGAGCAGGGACAAGACGAGCATTTGTTTACTCATCATCATGGTCGAGATGTTATCTTCTTCTTAGTATTTCTCAATCTACTTATTCCTCCCTTCCTCATTGTTCATTATTTATAGATACCTAGCCTGGGACTATCGAGAATGAGAGGTGTGTGATTGAACATGGCAAGGAGTGGTGTTCCTTTGTTTTAGTTGTTGATGGAAGGCTGTTAGGTATTAGCTAAGTCCAACAACCTAATTTGAGAAGTTGAATTCTGATGAATGCATGTACGTTCCTTTGATTAATGCATGGAAAATTAACGAGTTTGTATTCCTCAACAAAATGAATTTACTAAAACTTTTCATATAAATCCTATTGAAGTTGTTAGAAACCATACTCGATAAGTACAAGACCTCAAACCAATATGAATCGTTGGTTTTATTAGTGTGTTACGTTTGGGTGTAATTTGTTTGGTGGATTTAGTGGAAGTTATAGATGTGGGGGTAATTTGGTTGGGTGGGTGGGTTTTGCAAATATATATTCTCCAACTCGATTTAGTATAGGAAATTTTTTGTAGAAAGATTCAGAACATGTGCTATGAAAATTAAGCGAACATATTGTCCCACATTTCCAGCAAGGTTACACGTAAACCTAGCTCTGCTATTGCTCTAGCTAGCTGTCCTATATCCTGACATAGGAGTATGTTACAAAGCTACTAATACGGTCCATGCATTATACCCCCGCACTCCTAAAATACTATTTATTTCTATTTTTAACCAAGTACGTGTAGCTTTAATTATACACACATAACAAGAATCAGGATAACTCTCGTTGGGCAAAATAATCCATGTCGGCTTTTTAAAATGTCGATAGAGACAAACTAATAAACGTCAGTCGTAAAGACGCTGGTGAAAGTTAAGTTAATTACTGTCGGCCAAGAGGTCAGCCGATGAGGATTAAATAACTCTCGTTGGCCTCTTTACTCATGAGAATAAATAACTCATGTCAGCCATGGAGCCTGGCTGACAGGGATTAGTGTGGGCCTGGCAAACTATCTCACACACATGTGGGGATTGATCACTTTTGTCGGCCCTTGATCTTGGCCGACAGGTTTAATGCATTATGAGGATCGTGCCCAACTTTTCATCCACACCTGATCACGCTCGCCCATTTCTATGCACTAGCTTTACGACGCCGCCGACAACGCTCTGCCCCCCTACTCTACAGCCAACGCGCCACCACCGGCTTGCTGCCCCGTGTAACACCCTGAATTTTGGGGTACAAAAATTTCTTTGCTCTATACTCAAGATTTAGGTGTTACTCTCTCCTTTCTCTACTTTTTCCCCTTTCTAAAATAATGGAGAGTTATTTTGTTCTATGTTGGCGTGAGCCCTAGAAGTGCTTTGGTTGTTGCATTCATGTTGTTTCATAGTGTTTCTAAGTGCAAGAAGTGTTTGAAACATGTTAATATATCTTGTATAAGTTTCTGAAAAATTTCATATTTTTCTGAATATTTTTCTACTTTCCGAGAACCAAAATCTATTCATTTGAGGTAGTTCCAACATTTTCAAAAGTTCTAAATATGTTTCTTGAGTTCAGTGGGTGCCAAATCATGCCTGGGAATTTTTTCCTAGAATTTTCGGAGCCTTTGAGATATTTTTCGGACATTAAAAATGATTTCAGCCTTTTCCGGAATTATTTTAATTTTAAAAATGGATTTATTACAAAAAAAAATAAAATATCTTCAAACCCTAGCAATATGTATATGGCTGGAACCCACTCGTCGAGCCCTTTCTAAATCTTGAAACCGCTTTCCCAGATTTGATCCACAATTCCCGGAATTGCTCGCCGAAGTTCGGGGTAGTTCCAACTCCAGCGATAACTTCGGTGAGCAATAACTTTCAATTTGTGCGATATTGGCAAAATATGAGTGTACCGCTGCTTTCGTCTCGTCGAGAGCTTCGTCCCGGTGCCTTCGATTCATCGCTCCGACCTCTGGTTCGCCATTAATAAGCGATTTTCTTCTCGGCTCTAGCGAATTCCATCTTCTATGGTGGCTATCTCCATTGTTCTTCGTGTTTCTTCTTCATTGTTCGCGGTGTGTCGCAGCCCAACCCTATCCCGGCACCCCCTCTCCCTCTCCTCTGTCCCCACTCATCGTGCCCCCTCTATCTTTCCCTCTCTCCCCTCCCTACCCGTGGCGCGGTGGCCCCTGCCTCTTCCCCACCGAGAGCCTGCCCTCCCCCCACAAGCGTGTGGCCCCTGTAGGCGCGGCCGCCAAGGCCCCTGCCTCCCCGCTGCCGAGCGCCTGCCCTCCCCTCTGCCAGCTGAGCCCACCCCCCGGTTGCCATGGCGACGGTGAGAAGAGAGATAGAGAGAGGTAGGAGATGGTAATTTTATGAAATAGCCCCTGGGTTATTAGGAAACTATGCACAGAAAAATCATTTAATCTAAAATTGTGATATCTTTTGCGTTATAAATCTGATTCGCTCTGTTCAAGTCGCGTTAGATTCATATTAAAGTCGTCGACATGTTAGAAATATTATACTCTGTTGTTACATACTTTAACTAATTATTTAAATATTTGTTTGACCAATGATTATAGAATTAGCGTTCCAATTAAATCTAATTTAGGGTTTTCAACTCGGCTTTTATAAATAAACACTAACATGGTTAATATTACTGAAATATTCTTTTATTAATAATTGTTTAGTATAAAGGTATCATCTATTTAATAGTCTTCGCGTGTCACATTGGTCCGTGCAACGTGCGCGTGCTGTGTGCGTGACCTTCGCGTGCTGTCGTGCGAAACAACATGTTGCGCTCTTCGTCTTGCACCGTTAATTCGCCTCGCTTAGAGTCGCTCATATTATTTAAATTACTTATTTAACCGAGAGTCGTTAGTGTAACAATTTAATTAAAACTAATTAATAACTCTAGTTATATTTGATAAATGTCGATTAATGCAAGTACGTCGAATTAAATGTTTTAGTTCATATTTGTATAACGTAAACGCGATAATTTCTCAATCGTAGCTTCGATTTTGGCGTTTCTTTTCCTGGTGTGACCATAGAAGCGAGCTCTATTTTGTGTTGCACATTTTTATAATGTTTTCCCTTGTATGGTGTACTGTTCCTTTCTGTTCCAAGAATATTGAATGTATGTTCGCACTCGCCTAAATAACGTTCCGTCCGTGGAGTCCGAGGAAGTTGCAGGAGAAGCCTCTGAGCAGCAGCAGTTTGGTGAAGTCAAGTGTCCTCTGACCTATTATGTACTATTTACTTTATAATTCACTGTCCCGCATAATATGATTAACCTAAGGATTGACTAGTTTTCTATTTATCCTGTACTTGATTACATTTTTGGGATGGACTTTTATGATCAACTACATGCTAGTGATTTACTTTAATCAACGAACATGATGAGAATTACTTTATGATACAATGATTCATTCTGATTATGATTATGAGCTTGTGGCATTTTAGGAGGCCTCGGGTCGTTTCCCGAGCCTCTCCGTAAGGACCTATTCGTTGAGAGACCACCCGGGATAATAGTACAACCATGAGAGTGGTATGGGATACTCTTAGCAGATTAATTGGAGGAATCTGGGGGTGTAGTTTGCTTCGCCGTTGTGCCGTCACTTGGGGCTGGGGCATAGTGATTGCTCTGCTAAGGGTGGGGTTGATAAGGTTCATTCGATTTGGTTTTGTTAGTCACCCCCTTAGGGAGGAGTACTGTGTGTACGACTGGTGAAACCAACCGAAGGCTACACAACAGGAGAATCTTTGTAAAGGCTACATAGTGAAACCTTGCTGACTCACCTTGGTAGTGTTTGAGGGTTCGATCGACCCAAGGCAAATAGGGATCATGACTCGTGGGTAAAGTGTGCAACCTCTACAAAGGGTTAGAAACTAGTATATTAGTCACGCTCACGGTTAAGAGCAGCCTTGGTCTTCTCTTTGATTAGAGATGCTCTAGATACATTTATGTTGATGGTTTAATGATAATGGCTATACTTATGATTTCTAGTACTTTCCTCTCTAAGGAGGTGCTTTTTCGAGATATCAACTTGGGTTCTATGATAAAACTTGGCTTCTATTAATGATAAATATTTGACCAACTAAAAGCAACTACTTTGAGCTTAACCCCATATACGGCTAGTCCACTTCAACCAAATGAGACATTTGCTGAGTACGTTGATGTGTACTCACCCTTGCTTAAACACCAAACACCAGGTTGTCCACATTGTAGCCATTTTTAGGAGAAGATGAAGGCACACAGAGTATTTTTAGGAGTTTCAGGACTTCGAGGAGTTCTAAACTAGATTAGTGGTGAACCCCCAGTCAGCTCCCTGCGAAGGCCTTGTCTTTACTATGTTTTGTTTAACACTTTGATTTCTGTTGAAGTTAATGACTATGTGGATGTTTTGGACATCATGATACAATAAAGTAATACTTCTTTGCACTATTATTTGAGCATTGTGTGATGATGTCCAATTATGTAATCACTGTGTACGTGAATTTCTGATCCTGGCATGTACATTGTTCACATTCGGTTTGTCTTCCAAAACCGGGTGTGACATAAGTGGTATCAAAGTCATGCTGACTATAGAACCACTAACCTAGAGTAGAATGACCGTTCTAAGGATTATGGACCCTTATTCTCACCATGACCTTTGGTGTAACATCAAAAGTCGATCATCTCGACCAACCCTATGCTTCACTATTGTATATACTACACCTTGCTAAACTTTTATTTGATTTTATCTTCTATTCTATTTATGGTTTACTTGCTGGTCCTATTCACTCTATTCTTATCCTTATTCTTATGGTGTCTTTTGTAGATGGCTCGCCTTAGCTACATTGCTGTAAGTCAGTGATTCCTTTCCTGCCTTCTCGTCTTGCGAAGCGCCGGCTTCTCTGCATAGTGACTAGTCAGTCGAGTCACCTGAAGAGGCTGCACCACCGCCTATGCGAGGAGAAGGAACGCCGGCATCGGGAGAGGGAGTAACAGGACTCTTCCTCCCCACCTCAGTAGAAGGTAGAGTCTATGAGGCGTCCCTCCCCTGTACCCCAGCTTGAGGCACCCCCTGCACCACCACAAGGCATCTCAGATGCTGGAGGAGCTACTAGAGAAGATCCCAATGGAGTCAACGACTGTGGAAACTCATACCACAGTACCAAGCTTTTCGAGGAGCAGGAGTTGGAAGGATGGTTTGCCTGACCCATCACCCACGACGCTGCTCGTGGTTGTCTCTTTCACGACGCACTCGACACCCTGTTGCGTCGGGCTTTAGACTGACACATCTGGTCGATCGAGTATTATTGTGTAGTTGAAAGGGAATTAGGCTTACACCTATTTCCTAATTGATTTTGGTGGTTGAATTGCCAACAAAAATAATTGGACTAACTAGTTTGCTCTAGTCTATAAGTTCTACAGGTGCCAAAGGTTCACAATAAGTCAATAAAAAGACCAAGAATGGGTTCAAACAAAGAGAGCAAGGGACAACCGAAGTGTGACCTGGTCTGGCGCACCGGACTGTCCGGTGTGCCACCGGACTGTGTCCGGTGCACCAGGGGACTCCAAGCTGAACTCTTCACCTTCGGGAAATCTCAGAGGCGCTTCGCTATAATTCACCGGACTGTCCGGTGCACCACCGGACAGTGTCTGGTGCCCCAGGGGAGAGCGACTCTGAACTCGCCAGCTTCGGGAATCCGCTCCGCTAAAATTCACCGGACTGTCCGGTGTAACACCGGACTGTCTGGTGAGCCAGCGGAGCAACGACTACTTCGCACGCAACGGTCGACTGCAACGCATTAAATGCGCGCCAGCGCGCGCAGAGGAGCAGAGCACGAGCGGGTGGCACACCGGACAGCCAGGCGGGCCCACAAGACAGATCTCCAACGGTCGGAACCCTTCGGCCTGGTGACATGGCTGGCGCACCGGACAGTGTCCGGTGGCGCATCGGACTATCCGGTGCGCCATGCGACAGAAGCCTTCACCAAACGGCTAGTTTGGTGGTTGGGGTTATAAATACCCCCAACCACCCCACATTCAAGTCATCCAAGTTTTCACCTTCCAACTACTTACAAGAGCTCTAGCATTCAATTCTAGACACACAAAAGAGATCAAATCCTCTCCCAATTCCACACAAAGCTTTAGTGATTAGAGAGAGTGATTGTTGTGTTCATTTGAGCTCTTGCGCTTGGATTGCTTCTTTTTCTCATTCTTTCTTGTGATCATCTCAATTGTAATCAAGGCAAGAGACACCAATTGTGTGGTGGTCCTTGCGGGGAAGTTTGTTCCCGTTTGATTGAGAAGAGAAGCTCACTCGGTCCGAGGGACCGTTTGAGAGAGGGAAAGGGTTGAAAGAGACCCGGTCTTTGTGACCACCTCAACGGGGAGTAGGTTTGCGAGAACCGAACCTCGGTAAAACAAATCCTCGTGTCTCACTTCTTATTCGCTTGCGATTTGTTTTTACACCCTCTCTCGGACTCGATTATATTTCTAACGCTAACCCGGCTTGTAGTTGTGATTAACTTTGTAAATTTCAGTTTCGCCCTATTCACCCCCCCTCTAGGCGACTTTCAATTGGTATCAGAGCCCGGTGCTTCATTAGAGCCTAACCGCTCGAAGTGATGTCGGGAGGTCATGCCAAGAGGGAGATGGAGACCGGCGACAAGCCCGCTACAAGCCACGGGAAAGCTTCATCGGAAGAGTCCCGCAACAAAGGGAAGGGGAAGGAGAAGAAATCTTCTTCCCACAAGTCACATCGGAGAGGCGACAAGCACAAGAAGATGAGGAAAGTGGTCTACTACGAGACCGACTCTTCATCATCATAGACCTCCGGCTCCGATGCGCCGTCCGTAACTTCTAAGCGCCATGAGCGTAAGAAGTATAGTAAGATCCCCCTACGCTACCCCCGTATTTCAAAGCGTACTCCTTTGCTCTCTGTTCCATTAGGCAAACCACCAGTTTTTGACAGTGAAGACTATAATATGTGGAGTGATAAAATGAGGCATCATCTAACCTCATTCCACACAAGCATTTGGAATGTTGTTGAGTTTGGTGTACAGGTACCATCCGTAGGGGATGAAGACTACGACTCGGACGAAGTGGCCGAAATCCACCACTTTAACTCCCAAGCAACCACTATACTCCTCGCCTCTCTAAGTCGAGAGGAGTATAATAAGGTGCAAGGGTTAAAAAGTGCAAAGGAAATTTGGGACGTACTCAAGACCGCGCACGAAGGAGACGAGGTGACCAAAATCACCAAGCGGGAGACGATCGAGGGGGAGCTCGGTCGGTTTCGACTCAACCAAGGCGAGGACCCTCAAGCCATGTACAACCGCTTGAAGACCTTGGTGAACCAAGTGCGGAACCTCGGGAGCACTAAATGGGATGACCATGAGATGGTCAAGGTTATTCTAAGATCCCTCGTTTTTCTTAACCCTACACAAGTTCAATTAATTCGAGGAAATCCTAGATATACACAAATGACTCCCGAGAAAGTAATAGGTAATTTTGTGAGCTTTGAGTTGATGATCAAAGGCTCAAAGAAGATCATCGAGCTAGATGGCCCCTCCGCGCCCGAAGCACAACCGGTTGCATTCAAGGCAACAGAGGAAAAGAAAGAGGAGTCTACATCAAGTAGACAACCCATTGATGCCTCCAAGCTCGACAATGAGGAGATGGCTTTAATCATCAAAAGCTTTCGCCAAATCTTCAAGCAACGAAAGGGGAAGGACTACAAGTCACGCTCCAAGAAAGTTTGCTACAAATGTGGTAAGCCCGGTCACTTGATTGCTAAATGTCCATTATCAAGTGATAGTGATAGGGACAACGACAAGAAGGGGAGAAGAAAGGAGAAGAAAAGGTACTACAAGAGGAAGGGCGGCGATGCCCATGTTTGCCGGGAGTGGGACTCCGACGAGAGCTCCACCGACTCCTCCTCCGATGAGGACGCCGCCAACATCGCCGTCGCCAAGGGACTTCGCTTCCCCAACGTCGGCCACAAGTGCCTCATGGCAAAGGACGGCAAAAAGAAGAAGGTTAAATCCAAATCCTCCACTAAATATGAGTCCTCTAGTGATGATAATGCTAGTGATGAGGAAGAAAATTTGCGTACCCTTTTTGCCAACCTAAACATGCAACAAAAAGAAAAATTAAATGAATTAATTAGTGCCATCCATGAAAAGGATGAACTCTTGGACACCCAAGAGGACTTCCTAATCAAGGAAAACAAAAAGCATGTTAAGGTTAAAAATGATTACGCTCTAGAAGTTGAAAAATGTGAAAAATTAACTAGTGAGCTAAGCACGTGCCATGATTTGATTGCCAACCTTAGAAATGAAAATGCTAGATTAATTGCTAAGGTTGATTCTAATGTTTGTGATGATTCAATTTCCAATCTTAGAGATGATAATGCTAATTTGCTTGCTAAGATTGAAAAATTGAATGATTCTCTTGCTAGCCTTAAACATGAAAATGAAAAATTAATTGCTAAGGCTAAAGATTTTGATGTTTGCAATGTTACTATTTCTAACCTTAGAAGTGAAAATGATATATTACATGCTAAGGTTGTAGAATTAAAATCTTGCAAACCATCTACATCTACTGTTGAGCATGTTTCCATTTGCACTAGATGTAGAGATGTTGATATTGATGCTATTCATGATCACATGGCTTTAATTAAACAACAAAATGATCATATAGCAAAATTAAATGCTAAAATTGCCGAGCATGACTTAGAAAATGAAAAATTTAAATTTGCTAGAAGCATGCTCCATAGTGGGAGACGCCCTAGCATCAAGGATGGCATTGGCTTTCAAAAGGGGGACAATGTCAAACTTGGTGCCCCTCCTAAAAGATTGTCTAACTTTGTTAAGGGCAAGGCTCCCATGCCTCAGGATAATGAGGGTTACATTTTGTACCCTGCCGGTTATCCCGAGAGCAAAATTTGGAGAATTCATTCTAGTAAGTCTCTCTCTGGCCCTAATCATGCTTTTATGTATAAGGGTGAGACATCTAGCTATAGGCAACCAACCTGTGCTAAGTTGCCTAAGAAGAAAACTCCCAGTGCATCAAATAATCATGACATTTCATTCAAAACTTTTGATGCAACTTATGTTTTAACTAACAAATCCGGCAAGGTAGTTGTCAAGTTTGTTGGGGGCAAACACAAGGGATCAAAGAGTTGTGTTTGGGTGCCCAAAGTTCTTGTGTCTAATGCCAAAGGACCCAAAACCGTTTGGGTACCTAAAGTCAAGAACTAAATTTGCTTTGTAGGTTTATGCATCCGGGGGCTCAAGTTGGATCATCGATAGCGGGTGCACAAACCACATGACAGGGGAGAAGAAGATGTTCTCCTCCTACGAGAAAAACCAAGATCCCCAACGAGCTATCACATTTGGGGATGGAAACCAAGGTTTGGTCAAAGGTTTGGGTAAAATAGCTATATCTCCTGACCATTCTATTTCCAATGTTTTTCTTGTTGATTCATTAGATTACAATTTGCTTTCCGTTTCCCAATTATGTCAAATGGGCTACAACTGTCTATTTACTGATGTTGGTGTCACTGTCTTTAGAAGAAGTGATGATTCAATAGTATTTAAGGGAGTGTTAGAGGGTCAGCTATACTTGGTAGATTTTGATAGAGCTGAACTCGACACTTGCTTAATTGCTAAGACTAACATGGGTTGGCTCTGGCATCGCCGACTAGCCCATGTTGGAATGAAGAATCTTCATAAGCTTCTAAAGGGAGAGCACATTTTAGGATTAACAAATGTTCATTTTGAGAAAGACAGGATTTGTAGCGCATGCCAAGCAGGGAAGCAAGTTGGTGTCCATCGTCCGCATAAGAACATCATGACGACTGACAGGCCACTGGAGCTCCTACACATGGATCTATTCGGCCCGATTGCTTACATAAGCATCGGCGGGAGTAAGTACTGTCTAGTTATTGTCGATGATTATTCTCGCTTCACTTGAGTGTTCTTTTTGCAGGAAAAATCTCATACCCAAGAGACCTTAAAGGGATTTTTGAGACGAGCTCAAAATGAGTTCAGCTTAAGGATCAAGAAAATAAGAAGCGATAACAGGACAGAGTTCAAGAACTCTCAAATCGAAGGCTTCCTTGAGGAGGAGGGCATCAAGCATGAGTTCTCTTCTCCCTACACACCATAACAAAATGGTGTAGTGGAGAGGAAGAATAGAACTCTATTGGATATGGAAAGGACCATGCTTGATGAGTACAAGACTTCGGATCGGTTTTGGGCCGAGGCGGATCAACACCGCCTGTTACGCCATCAACCGATTGTATCTACACCGAATCCTCAAGAAGACATCGTATGAACTCCTAACCGGTAAAAAGCCCAATATTTCATATTTTAGAGTCTTTGGTAGCAAATGCTTTATTCTTGTTAAAAGAGGTAGAAAATCAAAATTTGCTCCTAAGACTGTAGAAGGCTTTTTACTAGGATATGATTCAAACACAAGGGCATATAGAGTCTTTAACAAGTCCTCAGGACTAGTTGAAGTTTCTTGTGACGTTGTGTTTGATGAGACTAACGGCTCTCAAGTAGAGCAAGTTGATCTTGATGAGATAGGTGACGAAGAGGCTCCGTGCATCGAGCTAAGGAACATGTCCATTGGGAATGTGTGTCCTAAGGAATCCGAAGAGCCTCCAAAAGCACAAGATCAACCATCCTCCTCCACGCAAGCATCTCCAACAACTCCAAATGAGGATGAGGCTCAAGTTGATGAAGGAGAAGATCAAAGAGATGAGCCACCTCAAGATGACGGCAATGACCAAGGGGGAGATGCAAATGATCAAGACAAGGAGGATGAAGAACCAAGACCGCCACACCCAAGAGTCCACCAAGCAATTCAACGAGATCACCCCGTCGACACCATCCTCGGCGACATTCATAAGGGGGTAACCACTAGATCTCATGTTGCACATTTTTGTGAGCATTACTCTTTTGTTTCCTCTATTGAGCCACACAGGGTAGAGGAAGCACTTCAAGATTCGGATTGGGTGGTGGCCATGCAAGAGGAGCTCAACAACTTCACTAGGAACGAGGTATGGCATTTAGTTCCACGTCCTAACCAAAATGTTGTAGGAACCAAGTGGGTGTTCTGCAACAAGCAAGATGAGCATAGTGTGGTGACAAGGAACAAAGCCCGACTTGTGGCCAAGGGATACTCCCAAGTCGAAGGTTTGGATTTTGGTGAAACCTATGCACCCGTAGCTAGGCTTGAGTCCATTCGTATATTATTAGCCTATGCTACTTACCATGGCTTCAAGCTTTACCAAATGGACGTGAAGAGTGCCTTCCTCAATGGACCAATCAAGGAAGAGGTCTATGTTGAGCAACCTCCCGGCTTTGAAGACAGTGAGTATCCTAACCATGTCTATAGGCTCTCTAAGGCGCTTTATGGGCTCAAGCAAGCCCCAAGAGCATGGTATGAATGCCTAAGAGATTTCCTTATTGCTAATGGTTTCAAAGTCAGAAAGGTCGATCCTACTTTATTTACTAAAACTCTTGCAAATGATTTGTGTGTATGGCAAATTTATGTTGATGATATTATATTTGGGTCTACTAACGAATCTACATGTGAGGAATTTAGTAGGATCATGACACAAAAATTTGAGATGTCAATGATGGGGGAGTTGAAGTATTTCTTAGGATTTCAAGTGAAGCAACTCCAAGAGGGCACCTTCATTAGCCAAACGAAGTATACTCAAGACATTCTAAACAAGTTTGGGATGAAGGATGCCAAGCCCATCAGGACACCCATGGGAACCAATGGGCATCTCGACCTCGACACGGAAGGTAAATCCGTAGATCAAAAGGTATACCGGTCGATGATAGGTTCATTACTCTATTTATGTGCATCTCGACCGGACATTATGCTTTCCATATGCATGTGTGCAAGATTCCAAGCCGACCC
Organism: Zea luxurians; assembly: GCA_029449295.1. Lineage (NCBI taxonomy): Eukaryota > Viridiplantae > Streptophyta > Magnoliopsida > Poales > Poaceae > Zea > Zea luxurians. Next base: position 29,971,771 of record JAOPSE010000024.1, on the reverse strand, counting down.
TAAGGAAGCTCACCTTACGGCTGTAAAACGAATCTTGAGATATTTGGCTTATACTCCTAAGTTTGGGCTTTGGTATCCTAGGGGATCCACATTTGATTTAATTGGTTATTCGGATGCCGATTGGGTAGGGTGTAAAATTAATAGAAAGAGCACATCGGGGACTTGCCAGTTCTTGGGAAGATCCTTGGTGTCTTGGGCTTCAAAGAAGCAAAATTCCGTAGCTCTTTCTACCGCCGAAGCCGAGTATATTGCCGCAGGCCATTGTTGCACGCAATTGCTTTGGATGAGGCAAACCCTTAGGGACTATGGTTACAAATTAACCGAAGTTCATCTTCTATGTGATAATGAGAGTGCAATCCGCATGGTGGATAACCCCGTTGAGCATAGCCGCACTAAACACATAGCCATTCGATATCACTTCTTAAGGGATCACCAACAAAAGGGAGATATCGAGATTGCATATATTAACACTAAAGATCAATTAGCCGATATCTTTACCAAGCCACTAGATGAACAAACTTTTAACAAACATAGGCATGAGCTAAATATTCTTGATTCTAGGAATTTCTTTTGATGTCTTGCACACATAGCTCATAAATATACCTTTGATCATATCTCTTTTATATATGCTATGACTAATGTGTTTTCAAGTGAATTTCAAACCAAGTCATAGGTGTATTGAAAGGGAATTGGAGTCTTCGGTGAATACAAAGGCTTCCACTCCATAACTCATCCTTCGCCGTCGCTCCGAGCAACTCTCCATCTTTGGTATAATCTTCACTCATATGTTATTTACCAAAGGGGGAGAAAGTAGCAAAAGGGCTTATATTTCACTCAAAGTATCCGTTTTTGGCGATTCATGCCAAAGGGGGAGAAAGTATTAGCCCAAAGCAAAAGGACCGCACCACCACCTAATTTTAAAACTTATGATTTTCAAATTGGTATCTCATTGTGTTCAAAAGGGGGAGAAAGTAGTATTTCAAAAATTATGTCTTAAAACCCTCTTGAACACTAAGAGGAAGATTTTATTGAGGGGGAGTTTTGTTTAGTCAAAGGAAAAACATTTGAAACAGGAGGAGAAATTTTCAAATCTTAAATGCTTCTCAAAAATCTTATTCATTTACCTTTGACTAGTTGCAAAATCTCTTTGAAAAGATTTTACAAAAGAATTTGCAAAAACAAAACATGTGGTGCAAGTGTGGTCCAAAATGTTAAAAATAAAAGAAACAATCCATGCATATCTTATGAATTTCTATTGGCTCAATTCTAAGTAACCTTTGCACTTACAATTATGCAAACTAGTTCAATTATGCACTTCTATACTTGCTTTGGTTTGTGTTGGCATCAATCACCAAAAAGGGGGAGATTGAAAGGGAATTAGGCTTACACCTATTTCCTAATTGATTTTGGTGGTTGAATTGCCCAACACAAATAATTGGACTAACTAGTTTGCTCTAGTCTATAAGTTCTACAGGTGCCAAAGGTTCACAATAAGTCAATAAAAAGACCAAGAATGGGTTCAAACAAAGAGAGCAAGGGACAACCGAAGTGTGCCCTGGTCTGGCGCACCGGACAGTGTCCGGTGCACCAGGGGACTCCAAGCTGAACTCTTCACCTTCGGGAAATCTCAGAGGCGCTTCGCTATAATTCACCGGACTGTCCGGTGCACCATCGGACAGTGTCCGATGCCCCAGGGGAGAGCGACTCTGAACTCGCCAGCTTCGGGAATCCGCTCCGCTAAAATTCACCGGACTGTCCGGTGTAACACCGGACTGTCCGGTGAGCCAGCGGAGCAACGTCTACTTCGCGTGCAACGGTCAACTACAACGCATTAAATGCGCGCCAGCGCGCGCAGAGCAGCAGAGCACGCGCGGGTGGCACACCGGACAGCCTACAAGGCCTGTCCGGTGCACCACCGGACAGCCAAGCAGGCCCACAAGACAGAGCTCCAACGGTCAGAACCCTTCGGCCTGGTGACGTGGCTGGCGCACCGGACAGTGTCCGGTGGCGCACCGGACTGTCCGGTGTGCCATGCGACAGAAGCCTTCACCAAACGGCTAGTTTGGTGGTTGGGGTTATAAATGCCCCCAACCACCCCACATTCAAGTCATCCAAGTTTTCGCCTTCCAACTACTTATAAGAGCTCTAGCATTCAATTCTAGACACACAAAAGAGATCAAATCCTCTCCCAATTCCACACAAAGCTTTAGTGATTAGAGAGAGTGATTATTGTGTTCATTTGAGCTCTTGCGCTTGGATTGCTTCTTTTTCTCATTCTTTCTTGCGATCATCTCAATTGTAATCAAGGCAAGAGACACCAATTGTGTGGTGGTCCTTGCGGGGAAGTTTGTTCCTGTTTGATTGAGAAGAGAAGCTCACTCGGTCCGAGGGACCGTTTGAGAGAGGGAAAGGGTTGAAAGAGACCCGGTCTTTGTGACCACCTCAACAGGGAGTAGGTTTGCGAGAACCAAACCTCGGTAAAACAAATCCTCGTGTCTCACTTCTTATTCGCTTGCGATTTGTTTTTACACCCTCTCTCAGACTCGATTACATTTCTAACGATAACCTGGCTTGTAGTTGTGATTAACTTTGTAAATTTCAGTTTCGCCCTATTCACCCCCCCTCTAGGCGACTTTCAGTTGTCTACCATCACAGTCGTGGGAAGTACCCGGACCGCTGAGAGGTTACTTGTCTGGTACGCCGTTTGGAGGACTATCTCTAGGGTGCAGAGGCTTGCTCAAAGCACTATGTTATCTCTGAGAGGAACACTACTGAGGCGGCCATGCAGGATGTTGCACGGTGTGCGCTCTCGCAGTATTGCTCTTCATTTGGTGGGATGGCTGATGGCCTTAACCTCAGATATTACCCCCGTCGTTTGACCAGCAATATGGGGGGTGCGATTATCTCACATGTTGCTGAAGGCAATCCTAGGTTGAGCAGCACGGTCAACCTAGTCTTTGTGCTCAACACTGAGCTGAACCATGCACTTAACAAGCTGAGTAGGGCTCGTGCTAAGATCTCAGAGCTGCGTGCTGAGCGTGCGGAGCACCGTCACTAGGAGGATGGTTCTCACCGCCACGTGGACACCATGTTTATGGCACCCCCGAATGTAGGACCAATATAGATCTGGATCCTTAGATCGTTAGTGTTAGAGTTTGTAATAAATTCTTAAGTCAAGTGTCTCAGTCTTAATTAGTTAGGATAGTTAGCTTATACTTTGTTTTCATGCTTGTCATGGTGAACCTATACTGGATTTGGATCTTTGTAATGACTGTCACCAAAATGTGGGTGTCCCTTGCAGTTTGGTTTAGCTAATAATGTTAATAAAGTTAGTTATTTAGTTGGGAAACCTTTTACTTCTACTTTCCTCTTTCTCTCAGAAGATGTGTTTGGCTGTGTTGAGAATCAGTGAAGATGGTTGTTCATTCAATGTTATGAAGAACTCTATATGCCTTTTCTTATGCTGAAAGGTTACAAGACCTATTCTGATGTGTGAATGCCTTCTATAGATGTCTGACAATAGGTGCCAAGGAGAGAGGCATGCTCAGTAGGAGCAGCATGCCCCGCAGGATGAGGCACCCCAACCGATGCCTCCCTCGCCTCCCCCGATGATAGTGGAGCAAATGTTCTTCTTGCAGATCCAGATAGTGCAACCTATCGGGCAGACTTTGGCAGCCATGCAACAAGCGCAACAAAAACTTCAGCCACAACCACAGTTTTGTATGGTCCCCGTCTGCTAAGGGGAGCAGCCCAGTCATGGTGGGATTCATATCTCGCCACCCATGCCGACCCTAAAGCTATCACTTGGGAAGAATTCAAAGACAATTTCCGTCGGTATCATGTTCCAGAAGGCCTAATGATAGTGAAGAAGGAGTTCCTATCACTGAAGCAGGGACCCATGTCCGTTAGTGAGTACCGGGATAGATTTCTGCAGTTGTCTCGCTATGCACCCGAAGATGTCAACACCGACGCAAAAAGGTAGTGTCGATTCATGAGAGGTATGGTTGATCCCCTACATTATTAGTTGATGAATCACACTTCCCCACCTTTCAACATCTGATTAACAGAGCAATCAGGACTGAAAGAAAGAGCAAAGGGATGGAAGATGTTGGGGCGAAGGCGAAGACGCCACCCTTCGCTCGATGCCTTCTACGACCTCGCTGCACCAACGGAGACAAGGCAACTGGCAGACTTACCCTTCGTCCCACATGTCGCTGGACGAACACCTGTGACGAGTTTGTCTCATCTTGCGACCTCGTCCAACATGGAGGCCCACGTGTGATCCGGCCCATTGTAACAGGCCCTGCGTGGCCGCTGCGCATTATGGGCCTAATTTGTAAAGGTCTCCCTGTAATTACGGTTTGTAACCCCGCTTTATGGGAATATTCCGGAGATAACCTAGGTGCCTGAGGGCACATGCATCCTTAACACTAGACGCAGGGCACTCAGATACCTATAAATACCCCCGCACAGTGCCCCTGAGAGGCTAGACTAACAGAGCTATTGCCATCTCGAGCAAAAACCCTATTTATGTTGCTTCACTCCCCCGTTGGATCAACTTGCTCGGGAGAGCAAGTTCCAACATTTGGCGCCCACCGTTCGTGCTACGAAAAAACCACCCGCGATGGCACCCAAGAAAGCTAGCTCGAAGGCTAACGAGGCTGCGAAGGTAGCACTGCTGGCCGAGAAAAAGGGCAAGGCCCTCGCCCTCGTCGACACCACCCACCAAGAGGCCACCAAAGACGACGCTCTTAGCAAGAGGCAGCGCAACGAACAACCCACTCCCGAAGGCAGTCTCTGCACCTGCAGCTCTGGAGGACAACCGCAACCTCCCCCAGTCTTCGCTCCACCGGAGGGCGAGGACGTCATCGAGGACGGCGAAGTCATCGGTGTCTCAATAGAAGAGCAGCTACAACTGCGCGCCTTGCGCATCAAGAACCACAATCTCCAGAAGCAAAAAGAGATACTTGAGGCCAAGCGCCAACGCGTGTCTGCACAAGCCAAGGTGCGGTAGATGATACGCGACGAAGAGCAGAAGCCTCAAGAGCTCGAACAAGAGATCGCGCTAATGCAGCGCGAAGGCCACCTCGGCCCGCAACACGGCCCACCCCTGCAACAGCGCGCACAAGTCGAAGACCTATACTTCCCCCAACGCGGCCACGCCATCCCACATGCCACGGCATTCCAAGGTGTCAACTACCTCGATGAGCGAAGTCCCCTGGCGCCACATCTGCAAGTGACACCTTGGCCCGCCAACTTCCGGGCAGGGACCTATCCCAAGTACAACGACAGCACTGACCCAGCACAGTACATCATGAGTTATCAGGTCGCCGTTGCATCTTCCGGAGGGGACGGCGCCACGATGGCAAAGTCATTCATCATAGCCCTCGAAGGCCCAGCCCTCACCTGGTACACCAGGTTGCCCCCGTTGTCCATAGACTCCTGGAGAAGCCTTCGGGACAAATTCCTGCTCAACTTCCAAGGGTACCGCCCAGACACCGACGCCTTGGCTGAACTTTCACTCTGCAAGCAGCTGGAAAAAGAGACTCTGCGGGAGTACTACCGCAAGTTTCTGACCCTCAAATCACAACTGTCTTCGGTCGATGACCAAATCGCCATCCACTACGCCATTAGCGGTCTTCGAGCCGGCGTCCTTTACAGCCACTGCATTAGGGATCCGCCCAAAAACCTCCAGGAGTTGTATCAGCTATTTGAAAAATATGCCAGATCCGAAGAGCTCCACCAGCGCAAAATCGAGTCTCAGAGGAAACCCAAGGACACTCTACAATCCAGCCGCACGTGGACGAGGCCTTCGCAGCCAGACTCCGGTCGGGACAGCCGCAATCAGCAGCAAGTGCACAACATCGCCAACCAGCACCCCGCTGGCGAGGCCCCTCGCCGCCAGGAATATCCCCCCAGGGCCGCGGAACGGAACTCGCGGTCGGGGCCGGGGACGTGCGCAGCAGCCACGCCGATTTTACTGCCTGTTCCACGACGAAGACTGCGCCCACCAAACCAGAGACTGCCAGAGACAAAGGCCACCAGAGACAGGATGGCACGGGCGCAACCAGCCGACAACCCTAGAGTTGTCGCGCACACATATCAGCAACCCCCTCCGCCATACATCCACGGCCCCGCTCCGCATCCACCGCACCACGCATACCAACACCAACAGGAAGTACAAATCGTACCTCCCCCAGCCCACCTCCACACCAGCAACAACAAAACATCCACCACCCCCATGCCCCAAAGCAAGAGGACTTCGGCGGCAAGGGCACCTTTCCTGTCGGCAAAATAGAGTTACCTCTCTCCTTCGGTGTAGCACCCAATGCCCGAAGTGAGCAAGTCACATTCGATATCATCGACATGGTGTATCCGTACAACGCCATTATGGGCCGGGGCTCCATCAACAAGTTTGAGGCAGCCATTCACGAACTTTACCTATGCATGAAGATACCAGGTCCGCAAGGCGCTATCATGGTCTACGACAACCAGTAGACTGCGCGAAACATAGAGCGGGACTTCGTCCCCGGACAAAGAAACATGCACTGCCTCACGGCCCAGCGCGAGGTCCCCACGTCTGCCAGCCCAACTGACAAAGAACACGACAAAGCACATCTACAGAGCAATGACGGGACCAAGACTGTTCCCCTGGACCAGGCCACGCCCAAGCAGACAGTCACCATCAGCGAAGACCTCACTTCACATGACGAGGAGAAACTCCTCTGCTGCTTGTTCAAGAACAAAGACGTCTTCGCCTAGTCCGCCCTCGACCTGGTCGGAGTCAGTCGCTCCATCATCGAGCACAGCTTGGCAATCGACCCTTCGGTGAGACCAAAAAAATAGCGGCTCCGCAAAATGTCTGATGAGAAGACAGTAGCCGCCAAGGCCGAGGTACATCGCCTCCTGGAGGCCAATTTTATCGAGCCATTGGCCTACCCCACATGGCTCGCCAATGTTGTGATGGTGCAGAAAAGAGCGGCAAATGGCGGATGTGCATCGATTTCACCAGTCTCAACAAGGCCTACCCAAAGGACAACTTCACGTTGCCTCGGATCGACAAAATAGTCGATAGCGCGGCCGGGTGCGAAGTCATGTCACTCCTCGACTGCTTCACCGGCTACCATCAAATATACATGAAGGAGGAGGACAAGGCCAGCACCAGCTTCATAACACCATTCGGCACGTATTGCTTCATCAGAATGCCGGAGGGACTCAAGAACGCTGGGTCCACTTTCTCCGGGCTTACCAAAACGGTGCTCGAGGGGCAAGTCGGCAGAAATATATTCACGTATGTGGACGACATCGTCGTCGCCAGCAGAAGCAAGGAGGACCATCTTGCTGACCTCGCCGAAACATTTGCGAACATGCGGGACGCACGACTTTGCCTAAACCCCGAAAAGTGCGTCTTCGGCGTTCGCCAGGGGAAAATATTGGGCTACCTGGTGTCACACCGCGGAATCGAGGCCAACCCAACCAAAATTCAGGCCATCATCAACATGACGCCCCCGCAGTCAGCCAGAGACGTCAAACGCCTGACAGGCAGATTGGCCGCCCTTAACAGATTCATCTCTAAATCCGCAGAGCGAAGTCTCCCCTTCCTCAAAACTCTCCGCGGCGCAAAAGACTTCGCTTGGGGACCAGAGCAGGCGGCGGCCTTCGCCTCATTGAAACAATACCTGTCGGAATTGGTGGTTCCTACAAGCCCCGACTCTTCGCTACCCCTGTTGCTCTATGTTGTGGCTTCGCCACATGCGGTCAGCGCGGCACTGGTTCAAGAGCAGACAGTAGAGGGCACAATCAGGCAATGTCCAGTTTATTACGTCTCCGAACTGCTCACACCATCAAAATGTAATATGACGGAACTGGAAAAGATTGCCTATGCAGTTGTCATGGCTTCGCGCAAATTGTGCCACTATTTTGAAGCATTCAAGGTCCGGGTCACATCAGATAGAGGACTCGACGAATTGTTCAGAAACCCGGAGGCATCGGTCCGGATTGACAAATGGGCGGCCGAACTCTGCGGCTACCACATCACATTCGAGCCCAGGACAACCATCAAGTCACAAGTTCTGGCCGACTTCGTCGTCGACTGGACTGGGCCAACAACACATCCGGACCCATCCGCAGAGAAGGTTCGGACAATCCATTGCGACGGCGCATGGTGTCACGCGGGGGCAGGCGCTGCTGCAGTCATCACCTCACCCACCGGGGTCAAGCACAGATACGCGGCATGCCTCAGCTTTGCTCTGGAATCTGACAGATGCACTAACAACATAGCAGAATACGAAGCTGTCATCCTCGGCCTCCGCAAACTAAGGGCCCTTGGTGTCACTACCTGCATTATCAGAACAGACTCCAAGGTAGTTGTCGGCCAAGTCGAGAAAGACTACGCAGCGAAGGACCCCGCACTCATGCAATACCTCGCGGCTATCTGTAGTCTCGAGAGACAATTCAAAGGTTTCACCTTGCAGCATGTGAACCGGGCCAAAAATGAGGAGGCCGACGCATTGGCCAAGGCTGCCGCCAGAGGCGAGTCCCTGCCCTCCGACGTGTTCTACCATGTTATCGGCACGCCAGCTGTCCGGAACCCCGAAGGGCTCCAAATAACCAATGACAGCGAGGGCCACCGCATAGTCAACCTTATTATGACCGAAGACTGGCGGGCACCAATAACCCTGTTTCTACAGGGGTACTACCATCCAACCGACATCAACGAGGCCAAGCGCCTTAAACATCGAAGCCGGGACTTCGCACTAATTGAAGGCCAGCTTTACAAGAAGGGGGTCAGTCAACCCATGCTCAAATGTGTCACCGAGACCGAAGGTGTCCAAATCATGCGCGAAGTCCACAGTGGGACTTGCGGCTCTCACGCAGGGCCAAGGGCCCTAGCCGCAAAGGTGATCCGTCAAGGTTTCTACTGGCCCGCAATGATCTGCGCCGCAAATCGGGTCACAAGGTCCTGCGAAGCCTGCCAGAAGTTTTCTCCTCGATCAGGAAGCCCTTCGCAATTCACGAAACTAATCGCCCACACATGGCCTCTCCAGCGCTGGGGCCTGGACATTGTCGGGCCCCTGCCCACGGCTCAGGGGAACCTCAAGTTCACCTTCGTCGCTGTCGAGTATTTTACCAAATGGATTGACCCTTCATGATTCTTATACTGATTAACCCTAATTACTCCCGAAAAATCCCCAGAAACTGCTAATACTGCTGCTGTTCATCCCCCTAAAAATCTGTTTTTTTGGACAGCCACATAACCGGATTCAAACGGTGATAACTTTCAATTTATAACTCCAAATTGAGCGCATAAATACTCGTTGGAAAGGTAAGACAAAGTTATACATGATCCCCAAACTGATTTCCCTTAATTTCTCACGAAAAAACACAGAAACTGCTAGAACTACTGCTGTTCATCCACCACCTAAAATTCTGGACAGCCCCCTCTACCCAATCGCAAACGCAACCTCTAATCAATTAAATTGCAGCGCAAATGAACAAGGGATGAACACAAAAATCACCTTGGATTCTCCCCCTTTCCTTCCTCCCTTCTTCCCTCCACCAAAACGATTGAAGACTCGCACCACGTGATGATGATCCGAGCGGCAAGGATTGGCACCTTGGGGGGGCGGCTAGGGTTTGGTGGCTGCAAGAATTGAGAGAGGAGGAGATGGGTAGGGGGGGCGGCGGCCAAGGTGTGGGAGAAGTGGGGGGCGGCTACACAAGGGGGGAGGGGGATAGGAGGGAGGCGGCTAGGGTTTGGGAGGATTAATGGGCTGAAACACCAATTGCGGCCCAACTAACCCACGTGACAGCTCCCGACCGCAACGCAAGCGTCAAACCAAATAAATTCTACTGCCCTAGTTGTGAATGTTTTCCACAAAATTCCAAATCCCCAAAACAACAACCGGATGAGGGAAAAAAACCAAAAAGAACAACCCCCAACTTCTCTTCTCTGCAACCCGGGTATCACATCGCCCATCATCGACATCTCAAATTTCTGTATCATTACCCTCCTAAACTCCTCATAAGACTTTTGGTTAGTAGAACCAAATATAATGTCATCGACATATATTTGGCAAACAAAAAGATCTCCATCGCATGTCTTTGTGAAAAGAATGGGATCAGCTTTCCCAACCTTGAAAGCATTAGCAACTAGAAAATATCTAAGGCATTCATACCATGCTCTTGGGGCTTGCTTAAGTCCATAGAGCGCCTTAGAGAGTTTATACACGTGGTCGGGATACCTGTCATCCTTAAAGCCAGGGGGTTGTTCCACGTATACCTCCTCCTTGATTGGTCCATTTAGGAAGGCACTCTTCACGTCCATTTGGAACAGCTTAAAGGAATGGTGAGCGGCATAGGCTAATAAAATTCGAATTGATTCTAATCTAGCCACAGGAGCGAAAGTCTCGTCAAAGTCCAAACCTGTGACTTGGGCATAACCTTTTGCCACAAGTTGAGCCTTGTTTCTTGTCACCACTTCGTGTTCGTCTTGCTTGTTGCGGAACACCCACTTGGTTCCCACAACATTTTGCTTTGGACATGGCACCAGGCTCCAGACTTCATTTCTTTTGAAGTTGTTGAGCTCTTCCTGCATGGCCAACACCTAGTCCGGATCCTACAAGGCTTCTTCTATCCTGAAAGGCTCAATAGAAGAAACAAACGAGTAATGCTCACAAAAATTAGTTAATCGTGAGCAAGTTGTTACTCCCTTGCTGATGTCACCCAGAATCTGATCCACGGGGTGATTTCTTTGGATCGTCGCTCGGACTTGAGTTGGAGGGGCCCTTGATGCTTCTTCCTCCATAGCCTGTTCTTCCTGTGCTCCCCCTTGATCCTACCCCTCTTCTTGAGGTATCTGTTCATCGTCTTGAGTTGGGAGATGCACCATCATAGAGGAAGATGGTTGATCTTGTTCCTATAGTTCCTGTGGTCACACATCACCTATCACCATAGTTCACATTGCGGTCGTCGGAACCTCATCTTCATCTACATCATCAAGATCAACTTGCTCTCTTGGAGAGCCATTAGTCTCATCAAATACAATGTTGCTAGAGACTTCAACTAATCCTGATGATTTGTTGAAGACTCTATACGCCTTTGTATTTGAGTCATATCCTAGTAAAAACCCTTGTACGGCCTTGGGAGCAAATTTCGCATGTCTACCTTTCTTTACCAGAATGTAGCATTTGCTCCCAAATACACGGAAATAAGAAACATTGGGTTTGTTACCAGTAAGGAGTTTGTAGGAAGTCTTCTTGAGGAGACGGTGCAGATAGAGCATGTTTATGGCATGGCAGGGTGTGTTCACAACTTCTGACCAAAACCGATCAGGCGTCTTGTACTCTCCAAGCATTTTTCGCGTCATGTTGATTAGTGTCCTGTTCTTCCTCTCTACCACACCATTTTGCTGTGTTGTGTAGGGAGCGGAGAACTCGTTCTTGATTCCTTCCTCCTCAAGATATTCTTCAACCTGTAGATTCTTGAACTCTAACCCATTGTCGCTTCTTATCTTCTTCACCTTTAGCTCAAACTCATTTTGAGCTCTCCTTAAGAAGTGTTTTAGGGTTCCTTGGTTTTTGGAATTGTCCTACAAAAAGAATACCCAAGTGAAGCGGGAAAAATCATCAACTATAACAAGACCATACTTACTTCCCCTAATGCTGAGATAGGCAACGGGGCCAAAGAGATCCATGTGTAGGAGTTCCAGTGGTCTTGATGATGTCATCACATTCTTTCTGTGATGAGTGCTTCCCACCTGTTTCCCTGCTTGGCACGCTACACAATGTCTGTCTTTCTCAAAACAGACATCGGTTAGTCCTAACACATGATCTCCCTTTAGAAGTTTATGAAGGTTCTTCATCCCAACATGTGCTAGACGGTGATGCCATAGCCAGCCCATATTAATCTTAGCGATTAAGCATGCATCTAGATCGGCATTCTCCTTTGAGAAATCAACTAAATAGAGTTTGTTGTCTAATACACCCTTAAAGCTAATGAACCATCACTCCTTCTAAAGATAGATACATCAATATTCGTAAATAAACAATTGTAGCCCATATGACGCAATGGACTTACAGACAATAAATTATACCCGAGCGACTCTACTAAAAACACATTTGATATTGAGTGCTCGGTCATGATGGCTATCTTTCCCAATCCTTTAACCTTTCCTTGGTTCCCATCTCCAAAGATAATAGTATCCTGGGAATCCTTATTCTTGACGTAGGAGGTGAACATTTTCTTCTCCCCCGTCATGTGGTTTGTGCAATCGCTGTCGACAATCCAGCTTGAACCCCTAGATGCATAAACCTGCAAGGTAATTAAGCTTGGGTTTTAGGTACCCAACTCTTGTTGGGTCCTACAAGGTTAGTTACAATAACTTTTGGAACCCAAATGCAAGTCTTGTCTCCCTTGCATTTAGATCCCAATTTTCTAGCAACTACTTTGGCATTCTTGCATAACAATACAAAAGAAGTATTACACGTTTGATACATAAAAGTTGGACCAGTGTAAACTTTCCTAGATGCATGAGAAACAGTATGATTGCGCCTAGGCCTGCTCCTATCATGAACATATGTGGAACTAGAAGCAAGCATAGCATGTGAATAATGATAAGTAGGTAAAGCAGCATGATTATAACATTTATCATGATGAGAAACTTTCTTGACATGAGCATAAAGATAAGCATGGTTCTTTTGATCATGTGAAGAAATACTAGCCATAGGAGCCTTCCCTTTCTCCTTGTTGAGAATGGTAGTCCTTTGGCTTGTTAGGTTCTTGGTTTCCTTTTGAAAACCAAGTCCATCCTTAATTGAGGGGTGTCTACCAACAGTGTAGGCATCCCTAGCAAATTTAAGTTTCTCAAAATTATCCATGCAAGTCTTAAGTTGAGCATTAAGACTTGCAACATCATTGTTTACCTTAGCAATAGTAGAGACATGTTCATTACATGCATTAACATCAAAGTCTCTACATCTATTGCAAATAACAACATGCCCTACACATGAACTAGTTTCATTTGCTTTCTCTAGCTTAGCATTCAAATCATCATTTAAATTCTTTAAGCTAGAAATAGATTCATGACAGGTAGAGAATTCGGAAGACAATAGTTCATTCTTCTTAATTTCTATAGCAAGAGATTTTTGAACACTAACAAACTTATCATGTTCCTCATATAAAATATCTTCTTGCTTTTCTAGTAGTCTATCATTTTCTTTAAGAGCATCAATTAATTCATTTATTTTGTCTACTTTAGCTCTATCTAAACCTTTAAACAGATCAGAGTAATCTACTTCATCATCAGAGGATTCCTCATCACTAGAAGAAGAATACTTAGGAGTATCTCGAATACATACCTTCTTCTCCTTAGCCATAAGGCACGTGTGTCGTTCGTTGGGGAAGAGCGAAGATTTGTTAAAGGCCGAGGCAGCTAGTCGTTCATCTATGGAGTCGGATGAGGAACAGTCGGAGTCCCATTCCTTCTCGATGTGTGCCTCGCCTTTGGCCTTCCTATAGTTTTTCTTCTTTTTCCCTCTTCCCATGCTTCTCTTGTTCCTGGTCATTATCGTTATCGGGGCATTGAGCTATAAAATGACTAGTCTTACTACATTTGAAGCAGGAGCGTTTTCCCCTTGACTTGTTCTTATTGGGGTACTCCTTGCATCCTTTTAGTGTGGTCTTGAAGTGCTTGATGATGAGTGCCATCTCATCCTCATTGAGCCCGGTAGCCTCCACTTGTGCTACCTGCTAGGTAGCGCTTCCCTGCTCCTGGTTGCTTTGAGAGCAACGGGCTGCGGCTCGTAGACGGGTAGTGGACCGTTCAAGGCATCGTCCATGTATCGTGCTTCTTTCACCATCATACGCCCGCTTATGAATTTTCCGAGAATTTCCTCGGGTGTCATTTTGGTGTACCTGGGGTTCTCACAAATAACATTTACAAGATGGGGGTTAATAACTATAAATGACCTGAGCATGAGTCAGACGACGTCATGATTCGTCCATCTTGTACTCCCGTAGCTTCAGATTTTGTTGACAAGGGTCTTTAGCCTGTTGTATGTCTATGTTGGCTCTTCTCCCCTTATCATCACGAACCTACCCAGCTCGCCTTCCACCAGCTCCATCTTGGTGATCATGGTGTCATCATTTCCCTCGTGAGAGATCTTGGGGGTGTCACATATTTGTTTAGCGTTGTCCAAGCCGCTGACCTTGTTATATTCATCTCTGCATAGAGATGCTAGCAAAACAGTAGTGGCTTTGGCATTTTTATGAATTTGTTCATTTATAAACACAGGGTTATCAGTACTGTCAAAGTGCATTCCATTTTCTACAATTTCCCAAATGCTAGGACGGAGAGAAAATAGGTCACTACGCATTTTATTGCTCCAAAATGAGTAATCATCTCCATTGAAGTGTGGGGGTTTTCCACGTGGAATAGAATGTAAATGGGCATTTGTACAGAATGCGGGAATAATCGAAGGAGAAGTTTTGAGTAATTGTTTTCCTTTTAGATGAGGAGGAGTCGTCGTAGTCATCCCTTGGTGAAGAAGAGGAGGCATCACTGTCGTAGTCGATAATCTTCTTGATGCACCTCTTCTTCTTTCCGTCCCTCTTCTTATGACTTGAGCCTGAGTCAGTGTGCTTGTCGTCTCTTGGCTCGTTGAAGAGGGACTCCTTCTCCTTGTCATTGATCACCATTTGAGGGGGGTGAATAGGTGATCCTACAAAATTCAACACTAATAGCACAAACTTGGTTTATAAAATGTTAGTTAGATTAAACCAAGTTGCTATAGAGCGAGCTCTTGATAAGAAATCAATCACAGTGAAAAGCAACACAAGAGACACGATGTTTTATCCCGTGGTTCGGCCAATGCCTACTCAACGTTGTGGTGACCTTCTTCGGTCAAGGATTGCACTCAATCCCTCTCAAGTGATCCAATGATCTACTTTGAGTACCACAGTTTTCTTTCTTAGTAGACTTTTCCCGTTTGCGTGGAATCTCCACAAATTGGAGCCTCTCGCCCTTACAAAGTTGATCACAAGAGAAGCACAAGAGTAAGGGAGGGAAAGCAACACACGCAAGACTCAATTCGTAGAGAACACACACACACAAGCCAAGACTTGAGCACAAAACACGGCGCAGGGAGTTCATAACTCAAATGGTGCTCGAATCTCTAACACAACAATCCAAATGCATGGCGGTGGAGTCTAGGTGTCTTAGGATGTTCAGAGAATGCTTGGTTTCCTGCTCCATGCGCCTAAGGGTCCCTTTTATAGCCCCAAGGCGGCTAGGAGCCATTGGAGATCCAATTGGAAGGCAATTCTTGCCTTCTATCGGGTGGCGCACCGAACAGTCCGGTGCACCACCAGACATGAATAGTAGCTGTCCAGTGCCCGATCTCCTTCCTTATCGGGCGCAGTCGATCATTGGACCTCGGGTCCCATTGGCGCACCGGACACTATCTGGTGCACACCAGACAGTCCGCTGTGCCCAACCGACCGTTGGCTCGGGTCACGCGTCACCCGATGATTGCACTACCGACCGTTGGCCACGGGCGCCGTTGGCGCACTGGACAGTAGGTGAATTTTAGTCACGGTGCCTTCGCATTTTCCCGAGAGCGATGAGTTCGCCGTCGGGTGTAACACCATAATATCTTATTTTTGGTATTTGGAAAATTCTTCTATAAGATTTTAAATAGATGACCCTCTTAAAAGAATTTTTAAGATGTCCCCTTTTGATAATAAATTTGGAGATATTGTTGAACAGGAAAACTTAAATTAAAATAACTTTTAATAAGGATTAAACATCAGGAATTATCTTCTTAAAGTGAATAGGTATCAAATAATTGATTAGTCGAATTATATTCCTGTTAGATCATACATTAAAAATATAAGTTCAAGAAAATTTATGTATGTGCATCACTAATTAGAAGCATATACTTAAAAAATAATAAATAAAACATCTAAAATAGGTATAACTTGATTATCACACCGGTATCCTTTTTTATTATGAATTACAATTAAGTATAGAATTTAAACTTTATTTGAAATCCATTTGAAATTGGATATATATATAAAAGGAAAAGAAAAATAGAAAAAAGAGCTCACCTGATCTCCTTGGGCTGAATCTGCCCAGGCGCGGCCAACTAATGCGCCCGCACAGTCGAATTGCTCCCCTGCCGGCCCAGTTTTCTCTTCCTTGTCGGTCCAAATGTGCATTGAACCCGCACAACCCAATCCATCCTCTTCCCCTTTTCTTTTTGTTTTGGCCACTGCGACGTGGGCCCTAGACAGCAGCCTCCTCTCATATGAGCAGGTCACGGCAGAGACACTGGCTGGCGGGCCCTCACGGTCAGAGTTGTCCTCTCCAAACAACTCCACACGACACCGCGGAAAGCGCGGGCGCTTCACCGCCTCATGTGGTGTTCTGTTCCGGCGGCTCCGGGGAAAACGTCCCTATATAACCCGACAGCCTTACCCTCCCCGATCGCATAACCCATCTGCAGCCGAGCGAACCGCAAGAACTATGGGCCATGAGATCGCGCCCTGGTTCTCCATCAATGGAGCGCCAAACCAGCCATCCAAGCGTCCCGTCACCAAGAGCAGAGCGGTTCGCTGATGAGCGTTGAAGAACACCGAAGCCACGGCGGATTTTTCCCATTGGTTTCGAGATTCATCGCTGGGTCGCGGCGAGCTGTGGTCGGCATCGTAGCAGGCTTGACGTCAGTGAGTGGCTTTTCCGCCTGTGTTGTCACTATCTCCGTTACTTTGGGGTACGGTCGTGGTCAGGCTAAGTGCTCAGGCGTACGCCGATGCGACGTCAGTTGCCGGATTATGCGCCAGGGTGGCCCTCGGTCGCTCCCAGGTGTAACACCCCTGGTGTTACTCTAACTAAAACTTGAGCATGACATCATGAGCATGGGCATTGCATATGTTTGATACACCTAGAGTGCATTCACTAGGCAAAAATTTCAAACAAGTTGTATTGTTTTAAAGTTTTACAAATAGGACCCTGGTTAAAGAACTTAACCCTAACTAGTGGTTAAAGGGGTAAAACTTAACCCAAGTTGAGAAAAACTTTAGGGCTTGTAAGAAAAGTCATAAAATATCCCCAAACACTAAGTTGAATCACATTTATACCCCTGGGATGCCAGAAACCCTAATTGGAACCCTGGAAAACCCTAAATCAAACCCTAGGGACCTAAGTGCAAAATTAGTCCACTTTTGGGCTAAAGTGCAAAATCCAAGTCAAATAAGTATTTTAAGTCCTTTGGATCACAAATATGTGGATTTGAAGGCCAAACCCTAAGTTTTGGACTAAAGTGCAAAATGGACCTCCCTTGAGTTTTGTTCTAAGTCTGAAAAACAGTGAATGGGCTCAACTTTGGGGCTTTGTAATTTACAAAGTATAGGGTTTTTGCCCTAGGTCACCACATCAAAGTTGAAGCCTAATCATAGGGGAACAACTTTGCTAAAGAGTGTGAGATTAGTTGTTATGAGAAATTTAGAGAAAAACCCCATTAAAGTTTGGATGTCAGGCTGTTTGATCTGAAATTCTGTTTAGCAGTGAACTGACACCAACTTCTAGCTCAGATTCAAGCATGATCCAGTGCTCAAATGTGATCAAGTCCTATAGTTGAGTTGTTGCTGGTATGTAGCACTACAACTTTGGTGCAGAGACTTGGACCTGTCGTCACATGAAATCTGGAGAAAAATGGCTCTAAACTCGTTCGGTCAGGTGCACTGATGAACTATGGCCATGGTACAGTAACCGCTTAACTGAAGAAGAATCCCTTCGTCCTCACCGCCGGTTGTTGCCGCCGTGGATCGTCGCTCGCCAAGATTCGTGCTCGGCGGTCACCGGATAAGTTTGCCGCGGTAAAGGCCCTCGTCACCGGTGAGCTGGCTACCACTCCGACGACTCCACCCCCCTGGCTCACCGCCCGCAGTAAAGTGTTCGCCGTCGACCGCCGCCTCTCGGCCGGGTGCCGTGTGTCCAAGCCCTTCCATAGCGTCGCCATGACTCCTCTAGGCCGTCCCATCATCGACGGGGAATTTGCCACGCCATTAGCCACGGTTTCACCGCGACACCTTCTTTCTTATCTCCGGCCGCCGCGTGCCATAGTTTAAAATTCGCGGCCACCGCTTGAGGATTCTATAAATTGACCCCGCTCCTAGTTCCGCCAGGTAGTCAGGTACCTCGACACCCAGAATTGTCTCCAGTGGTTCACCGACGAGCTCTAATTCCACATTTCCCCCAATTCCGTCCGCCGCACCGTGAAAACCAGCCCTCCCGTGGCCAGCTCGTTCTGGTACGTCGCCGATCGATTCGAGTATCGTTTTCGTGCCTCTGCATGCTCGTGTTGCTCACAGTGGCGTCAGTTTGCTTAGTCCGGCCATGGTTGTATGGGAACGTGTGCTCCTGTGCTCGGTTTCCACCGTGCACGTGGACCGGCCGTTCTCGGGGTGTTCGGGTTGCATTGGCGTGCGTTCCGGGGCCGTTGTAGGTCCGTCAAGCCCCTCCGGTAGCTAGCTTGAACTATCGTCGCCGGTCATGGCCGGTACGGACCTTGTCCGTGATGAACGGGAGTGTGGCGTGTTCAGGGGCTATCGCGGGAAAGAAACAGAAGCTTGAGGGCGTTTCTGCGAATTGTCAGTGACTGTGTACAATAGTAAAAAGACCTTTTTCGGATTAACCAGAAGCGCGAGGCCCTTTCTGCAAAATTGCCTGGGCGCAGGACACGCGCGCGCGGGCGCGAGCACTGTTCTCCCTGGACCTGGGCTTGTTGGGCCAGAATCGGCCCAGTACTGTGTTATCGTTTTCCTTTTTCTTTTTCAGCCGAACTCTAGAAATCTGTAGAAAATAGTAGAAAAATCCTAAAATTATGAGACCAATTTTCCTAGGCTTGTTATTTTCCATAGTATTTAATAAAAATAGTTTTATGATTTTTAGTTTGAATAGGGAATTTTAGGATATTTAAAATAACCTAAACCATTAATTCTAGATTTTTAGAGAATAAATACTGAGTCCAAAATTCCCCAAACTTTTTATGTGAGCTTTTCACATTATTTAGAAGCCATGGGTAGAGTTTGGTTTGATTTGGACCTTGTTTGATCACTAAACCCAAAACCACCCCCCCTGCTCCATGAACTCCTTTACCGACTCCGGAAACCCTAGGTTCTCGGAGTACCGTGAAGGAAAGTTGTACTCAAGACATAAATAACAAGTTTATGCTATCTTTGCATCCTCATGAGCATTCCATGACATCCATCCTTATGTATGTATATGGTTATATTAGAGCAAGAAGAAGAAGAAGAAGTTTTTGAAGAAGGGATACCACCCACCTCTGATCCTCAAGCGGATAACTGCTTTTATTTTGATATCTGTGGATCCGAGCAGGACACCTCTGATAACAAAGGCAAGCCCCGGTGCATTTGCCACTTACCTTGATGTTTTAAAATCTTTCTCACTTACTTGCTGCATTAGGTGTTAGGAGTTGATTGATTAAACAATTCCTGCATTGCCTTCCTTGATTTTGATTACCCTCCTTGAAATCCTGTTTTTACAAAAAGGTTTTACTATGCTTAGTATTGCTTTAGAAAAACAAAAGGATTTGTTCTACAAAAGATGTTTGGCAAAGTGGGAGGGATGTTTTCAAAAATAAAACTTGATGGTGAATCTGTCAAAGGCCTTGATGGATTCAACATCCGGAAAAGATGTACCTCTGCCAGGTACCAGACTTTGGGTATTGAAATAATTAAGCTGAGACCGGGCGGGTGACTTGCACGAGAAAGAGAGTCTCGGTGTAGTGTCTCCGTCTGAGTCGATTAAGGGCCGTCTCGATGTAAGCCTGCTGACCGAGTACCCTTTAGCTGGTCACATGCCTCGTCATGGGTAAGCCTTGCCTCGGGCAGACTAAGGCCGGAATAAGATAACACGAAATGGGAGTGGAGCGGTGGCGAGAGTAGCGTGTACCCTCCGTGGCAAGAGGCTGGACGGTGGTGTATCTGTGCTCTCGGTTTGCGTGAACCTGATCCGGTCTTAAGAACCCCGGTGGCGGGTTGACATATGCAAGGGTTAAGTGCTACATATGTCGTGTGATTGGAGATCCTCAGCTGAGTATAATCGATTCGGATCGCCGTACCTCCGCGGTTATGGAGACTTGGCCACTGACTTACACGTAGCATTCCACTAAAGATGATGGTTTTTTTGGTTAAGAAATTGGCTAGTGCAGGACCAGTGATTGAACTAGGGTAGAAAGAACTCTAGTGCAGGTAATTCTACCTAACTTGACAAATAAAATTGGATTTTTAAGGATCCACTTTAGTAAGCAATTCTGCAAAACAGAGTCTTTGATTATTGAGAAGCCTTACCTTGACTCCCATATAACCAGCATACCCTTGAGAGTCTTTTCCTTAGTCGGGTAAGACTTGCTGAGTAATTCCATACTCAGGGT
This sequence comes from Zea luxurians, assembly GCA_029449295.1. Lineage (NCBI taxonomy): Eukaryota > Viridiplantae > Streptophyta > Magnoliopsida > Poales > Poaceae > Zea > Zea luxurians. Next base: position 29,951,315 of record JAOPSE010000024.1, on the reverse strand, counting down.
TTATCCCTTTGTTGTTTTTAGGTGGGGAAGTAGCAGACTTTTGCTGCTTCTGTGCTAAGGTGGTTCCCAAGGGAGAAAACCAAGACTGAAGTGCGGGAGGACTCGGTCCTCCATCTAGAATCTTTTGTTTATAGTCTTTCGGGAGAAGTTGTGTCTCCCTGGTTTGTATAATTATTACTTTTATGCACTCACTTTTGGAACTGGTCTGTAATAACTTAACTTGAGCTTACTTTGGAAATAAATGTAAGATTATGTAAATCGCTTCCGCATATCTTTATCTCCGATGATCTGTAATGTCTGCAAGACGGGTGAAACGTTCCTAGTGAGGTAAGGAAAGATACCGAGCTTGTCAAGTAACTTAGGAACATCTACAGGGTGTCTGATGTCTGTTAGACAAGGACAACTGTAGGTGGGCCTGATTACTTGGGAGGTTCCGTCACAGCTGGTATCGGAGCGTAGCCCTTCTTTGCAGATATTATAGGGCATCTTCAAAAGATTTTCAAAAGTCTTACCTAAAGATTCTTCTCTCTTCTTACCTGAGTACTCTGAAGAGTTTATCTTAAAGACCAGATAGGAAGAGTGCAAAGTATAGAAGGTTGAATCAACCAAGGTTGATTCTGTATTTATTCATGCATCATGCTAAGAATTATACTAATAACATTTTCCCCCTTAAAGATGCCGCCACGCACGAGGCTAACGGCACGCAAATCAACGGGACCGATTGGAGTACCCCGGCACCAACTGGCCCCTCGCCATGAAAGCAGTAGCAGTGGGAGTAACGATCCCATAGGAGACTTGGAAGCCGAAGTGAGTCGACTTCAAGCAACTTTGCGACACAGGACCAATGCGTGGATTGCAGACGGAGATAGGATAAATGAACTGAGAAGAGATATCCGTCACTTGCGGGATCAGCTGGCTGATCGGGACCTAGCACTTGACTGGGCAGTCCAGTCACATATGCTGGCATGTGCTAAGGAAGCAAGGGCTCAGGCCCGAATTAGAGAGCTAAGCTCAGCTGTTGACAACCTGCAGGTCTACTGCAATACATTGCATGAGGAAGTCCATGTGTTATATTCGCAACTGCACCCTAGTGAGCCTGCACACCCTACTGAGGCAGAAGCCGGACCCTCCCACGTTGCGGGACGCGTGTTGGGTGGGGAGTTAGATCTGTTTGAACCCCCTCCTTCTTTGAGGTTGGTGGACGTCTGGACTCCCACACCTGACAATGAAGCCGCCAAAAGCAATGGGAAGCAGGACTAGTAGTATAATAAAAGTAGAGTAGTGTATTGTAGGGTGTACTGTTGTATAATAGGTTAAACTTTAGTAAAATGGGTAATGTATCCTATTGTGTAATATCGAGTCTGTACCATTACTCTTTATAGTAATGTAAAACGGAAGGTTTTCTTTGGCACATTATGTTTATTCAAATGTTTTTGCCTCAGATGCCGACCAGGACTCGTGCACAGGATGCAGCCGGAACATCCGGGGGTCGGGATGTTACACCGAATCCACCTCCCGTTCCACCTACGCTTGCCGAGGCAATTGCTGCCTTGGTGAACGCCACAGCCGACAACACCCGCTTTCTGAGGGAGATGGCGGGTCAGCAACAGCTTCAACAATAAGCAGGAAGAGGATTCCAACAAGGTCCCCGTGAGACCACTTATCTGGATTTCTCTGAGACTCGTCCGCCTCTCTTCATTAAAGCAGAAGATCCGCTTGAGGCCGACGAATGGATACAGGTCATCGAACAGAAATTTGGCCTTCTTCGCTGCTCAGAAACCCAGAAGCCATTGTTTGCAGCCCAGCAACTCCGAGGCCCTGCCAGTACTTGGTGGGGGAACTTTGTGGCCATCCAACCGGATAATCATCAAATTACATGGAACGAGTTCAAAGCAGCATTCCGCGAGCATTATATTCCTGAGGGAGTGCTGCACATGAAGCAAGAAGAGTTCATGAAATTGAAACAAGGGGGAGATACTGTGAACCAGTATCTCAACAAGTTCAATCACCTGTCCCAGTACACAATTGATCAGGTGAATACAGATTTGAAAAAGAAGAATTGTTTTATGAGAGGTCTGAACGACCGGATGCAGCGGAAAATGGCTGCATGTATTGATCTTACTTATGGAAAGGCTGTCAGCACAGCCTTATCTGTGGAGGCCAAATATGCAAATTCTGGGAAAAGTAAGGGATTCAGTGGTGATCGGCCTAATCAGGGCCCGGTAAAGAGGCAACGGTTTATTCTCCGGCCCTCTAGCCAAAACCGTTCAAGTGCACCATCTTTCCCTTTCAAGCAGCCCATAATTATTCGTCCCAACAAAGCCCCTACTGCCTCAAGTCAGCCGGGTGCCCCAGGCACTCGATTCCCTGCTCTGCCAAGTTCTTCAACTGGATGCTTTAACTGTGGCAAATCTGGGCATTTTATTAAAGATTGTCCCTATCCTCGGCAAAATCAGGCTAATAATCAACAAGGATCGGGAAATTCAGCTCCAGGCAAGGGAAGTACTTCGGGCAAGAATACCAAAAAGACGGGGTGAGTATATTATACGCAAGTGGCTACCACACCGGAGGGAGAGCCGGTGATGATGGGTACGTTCCCTGTGGCCAGTCACCCTGCAATAATTCTTTTTGATTCTGGTGCTTCACATACCTTCATTAGCAAGACATTTGTGGAGCAACATCACATTACATGTCATGAATCCAAAGAGGGTTTTAAAATTCATTCACCTGGGGGATACATTTTTACTAAAGAAGTGGCCTATGGAGTGCCAGTAACTATGGCCGGACGGAACTTTCCTGCTAACATGATTGTTCTAAGAGGCCAGGATATAGATGTAATTCTGGGTATGAATTGGTTAACCCAACACAAGGCAGTACTCAACACTGAACTCAGAACCGTCAGGTTGAGTTATAATCAAGAAGAAATTCTCTTGTCTCTCCCCAAAATCAATCCAGCCAAAGCTTCTGGTAGAATCTTTGAAGCCATTGTACCGGAGATCAAGAACATTCCGGTAGTATGTGAGTTTCCAGATGTGTTTCCGGAAGATTTGCCTGGACTACCCCCTGAAAGGGATGTAGAATTTGTGATTGAGCTAAAGCCCGGTACGGCTTCCATTTCCCGAAGGTCGTACCGTATGCCCCCTAATGAGTTAGCAGAATTGAAGATTCAATTACAAGATCTGCTGAATAAGGGATTTATCCGGCCAAGCTCGTCCCCTTGGGGTTGTCCCGCCATCTTTGTGAAGAAGAAGGATCAAACCTTGCGCATGTGCGTGGACTATCGGCCCCTGAATGAGGTCACTATCAAGAATAAGTACCCTCTTCCAAGGATCGACATCTTATTTGATCAATTGACTGGGGCGAGGGTATTTTCCAAAATTGATCTCAGGTCGGGCTATCATCAAATCCGTATTCGGCCCGAGGATATACCAAAGACCGCATTTACTACGCGGTATGGATTGTTCGAATATCTAGTAATGTCTTTCGGGCTCACAAATGCTCCTGCCCACTTCACCTATTTGATGAACTCGGTGTTTATGCCCGAGTTGGACAAGTTCGTGGTGGTCTTCATCGACGATATTTTGATATATTCTAAAAATGAAGAGGAGCATGCTCAGCACCTACGGATTGTATTGACGCGCCTGAGGGAACATCAGCTATATGCCAAGTTCAGCAAGTGCGCGTTCTGGCTGGAGGAAATTCAATTTTTGGGGCACGTGTTATCAGCCAAAGGAATTGCGGTAGATCCTAGCAAAGTCAAGGATATTCTGGAGTGGAAATCTCCAACGACTGTTCACCAAGTCCGGAGTTTTCTTGGACTAGCAGGATACTATCGCAGATTTATACCTGATTTTTCTAAGCTTGTGAAGCCAATCACAAGTTTATTGAAGAATGATACTAAGTTCAGTTGGTCTCCCAAGTGTAACGAAGCATTTGAGCAACTGAAGACACTATTGACCACTGCTCCGGTATTGGCTCAACCGGACATCACTAAACCTTTTGATGTATATTGTGATGCGTCAGGCAGTGGACTCGGCTGTGTGCTAATGCAAGAAGGCCGAGTAATTGCGTATGCTTCAAGGCAGTTACGCCGACATGAGGAGCACTATCCAACTCATGATCTGGAGTTAGCTGCGGTGGTTCATGCCCTGAAAATATGGCGTCACTATCTGCTGGGAAATATCTGTCACATATACACCGATCATAAAAGTTTGAAGTATATATTTACCCAATCAGAGTTAAATATGAGGCAAAGGCGATGGCTTGAGCTTATTAAAGACTATGAACTAGAGATCCATTATCACCCAGGCAAGGCCAATGTGGTGGCAGATGCATTGAGTCGCAAGACTTCCTGCCACTGTCTTATGGTAAAGACCTCCGAAAACACTTTGTGTCAAGAAATGGAGAAGTTAAACCTGGGGATAATCCAGCAAGGGACTTTGAATCAATTAAAGCTTGAGTCAACCATTTTGCAAAGGATAATTGATGCTCAACAGGATAATCTAGGCATGAAGCACATACGAGAGAAGATCAGGGCTGGAACAGCCCAATGTTTCAAGGAAGATGATCAAGGTGTGTTATGGTTCAACAACCGCATAGTAGTGCCGAAGAATGAAGAACTCCGCCAGCAAATCTTAGATGAAGCGCATCTTAGTCGCTATTCTATTCATCCGGGAAGCACTAAGATGTACCAAGATTTAAAGCAACATTACTGGTGGACGAAGATGAAGATTGAAATTGCACGCTATGTGGCTAAGTGTGACACTTGCAGACGTGTCAAGGCCATACACATGAAAGCCGCCGGTCCATTGCAGTCATTACCAATACCAACCTGGAAATGGGAAGACATCAGCATGGACTTCATTGTGGGATTGCCCAGGACCGCAAAAGGGTGTGACTCTATCTGGGTGATTGTTGATCGACTTACAAAGGTTGCTCACTTTCTGCCGGTCAAGACAAATACCCCGGTTACTGTCTACGCCCAATTGTACATTGCTCGTATTCTTAGTCTGCATGGTGTTCCAAAGACCATAGTGTCGGATCGTGGACCTCAATTTGTAGCCAAGTTTTGGGAAGCACTTCACAAATCTTTGGGTACTAAGTTACTCCACAGTTCGGCCTATCATCCTCAAACCAGTGGGCAGACGGAGAGAGTGAACCAAATACTGGAAGATATGCTGCGGGCATGTGTCCTGGATTTCTCACAGAAATGGGAGGAATGTTTACCTTTGGCGGAGTTTTCATATAATAACAGTTACCAGGAAAGCATCAAGATGGCACCTTTTGAAGCTTTGTATGGGCGACGGTGTCGAACTCCGCTAAATTGGTCTGAACCTGGTGAAAGGTATTTCTTTAGGCCTGATATAGTAAAAGAAACCGAAGAAAAGGTTCAGAAAATAGTTCATAATATGAAGAAGGCACAGGCTCGTCAGAAGAGCTATGCAGACAAACGGCGAATGCCCTTATACTTCTTAGAGGGAGACTACGTCTACTTAAAGGTTTCACCAATGAAAGGCGAATCGCGTTTTGGGATTAAAGGAAAACTTGCACCCAGGTACATTGGTCCATTTCCTATTCTTCAAAGATATGGGCCAGTGGCGTATCAACTTCAGCTCCCCGAAACATTGTCTGCCGTGCATAACGTGTTCCACGTGTCACAATTGAAGAAGTGTCTTCGGGTTCCCGATCGAACCGTTGAAGTGACTGATGTTGTCATGGAACCAGATTTAACGTACTCGGAACATCCCATTCGGGTTCTGGATCAAAAGGACAGGGTTACCCGGAGAAAAACTCTCAAGTTTTATAAGATACAGTGGAACCAGCATTCGGAAGATGAGGCTACATGGGAAACCCAAGATTTCTTAGATAAGAATTTCCCAGGCTTTCTAGCCTCTTGTAAGTTGTAAAGCTTGTATAGCTGTGTAATAAAGGAATGAACCCCCACACCACCCCTGCCTTGTACCAGAAAGAAGGAAATAAAAACATGACACATTTCCTTTTCCATTACTCACCCTAGGACTTTAAATCTCGGGACGAGATTTTTTTTTATGGGGGGGAGGATGTAACACCCCTGGTGTTACTCTAACTAAAACTTGAGCATGACATCATGAGCATGGGCATTGCATATGTTTGATACACCTAGAGTGCATTCACTAGGCAAAAATTTCAAACAAGTTGTATTGTTTTAAAGTTTTACAAATAGGACCCTGGTTAAAGAACTTAACCCTAACTAGTGGTTAAAGGGGTAAAACTTAACCCAAGTTGAGAAAAACTTTAGGGCTTGTAAGAAAAGTCATAAAATATCCCCAAACACTAAGTTGAATCACATTTATACCCCTGGGATGCCAGAAACCCTAATTGGAACCCTGGAAAACCCTAAATCAAACCCTAGGGACCTAAGTGCAAAATTAGTCCACTTTTGGGCTAAAGTGCAAAATCCAAGTCAAATAAGTATTTTAAGTCCTTTGGATCACAAATATGTGGATTTGAAGGCCAAACCCTAAGTTTTGGACTAAAGTGCAAAATGGACCTCCCTTGAGTTTTGTTCTAAGTCTGAAAAACAGTGAATGGGCTCAACTTTGGGGCTTTGTAATTTACAAAGTATAGGGTTTTTGCCCTAGGTCACCACATCAAAGTTGAAGCCTAATCATAGGGGAACAACTTTGCTAAAGAGTGTGAGATTAGTTGTTATGAGAAATTTAGAGAAAAACCCATCAAAGTTTGGCTGTCAGGCTGTTTGATCTGAAATTCTGTTTAGCAGTGAACTGACACCAACTTCTAGCTCAGATTCAAGCATGATCCAGTGCTCAAATGTGATCAAGTCCTATAGTTGAGTTGTTGCTGGTATGTAGCACTACAACTTTGGTGCAGAGACTTGGACCTGTCGTCACATGAAATCTGGAGAAAAATGGCTCTAAACTCGTTCGGTCAGGTGCACTGATGAACTATGGCCATGGTACAGTAACCGCTTAACTGAAGAAGAATCCCTTCGTCCTCACCGCCGGTTGCTGCCGCCGTCGATCGTCGCTCGCCAAGATTCGTGCTCGGCGGTCACCGGATAAGTTTGCCGCGGTAAAGGCCCTCGTCACCGGTGAGCTGGCTACCACTCCGACGACTCCACCCCCCCTGGCTCACCGCCCGCAGTAAAGTGTTCGCCGTCGACCGCCGCCTCTCGGCCGGGTGCCGTGTGTCCAAGCCCTTCCATAGCGTCGCCATGACTCCTCTAGGCCGTCCCATCATCGACGGGGAATTTGCCACGCCATTAGCCACGGTTTCACCGCGACACCTTCTTTCTTATCTCCGGCCGCCGCGTGCCATAGTTTAAAATTCGCGGCCACCGCTTGAGGATTCTATAAATTGACCCCGCTCCTAGTTCCGCCAGGTAGTCAGGTACCTCGACACCCAGAATTGTCTCCAGTGGTTCACCGACGAGCTCTAATTCCACATTTCCCCCAATTCCGTCCGCCGCACCGTGAAAACCAGCCCTCTCGTGGCCAGCTCGTTCTGGTACGTCGCCGATCGATTCGAGTATCGTTTTCGTGCCTCTGCATGCTCGTGTTGCTCACAGTGGCGTCCGTTTGCTTAGTCCGGCCATGGTTGTATGGGAACGTGTGCTCCCGTGCTCGGTTTCCACCGTGCACGTGGACCGGCCGTTCTCGGGTTGTTCGGGTTGCATTGGCGTGCATTCCGGGGCCGTTGTAGGTCCGTCAAGCCCCTCCGGTAGCTAGCTTGAACTATCGTCGCCGGTCATGGCCGGTACGGACCTTGTCCGTGATGAACGGGAGCGTGGCGTGTTCAGGGGCTATCGCGGGAAAGAAACAGAAGCTTGAGGGCGTTTCTGCGAATTGTCAGTGACTGTGTACAATAGTAAAAAGACCTTTTTCGGATTAACCAGAAGCGCGAGGCCCTTTCTGCAAAATTGCCTGGGCGCGGACGCGCGCGCGCGGGCGCGAGCACTGTTCTCCCTGGACCTGGGCTTGTTGGGCCAGAATCGGCCCAGTACTGTGTTATCGTTTTCCTTTTTCTTTTTCAGCCGAACTCTAGAAATCTGTAGAAAATAGTAGAAAAATCCTAAAATTATGAGACCAATTTTCCTAGGCTTGTTATTTTCCATAGTATTTAATAAAAATAGTTTTATGATTTTTAGTTTGAATAGGGAATTTTAGGATATTTAAAATAACCTAAACCATTAATTCTGGATTTTTAGAGAATAAATACTGAGTCCAAAATTCCCCAAACTTTTTATGTGAGCTTTTCACATTATTTAGAAGCCATGGGTAGAGTTTGGTTTGATTTGGACCTTGTTTGATCACTAAACCCAAAACCACCCCCCCCTGCTCCATGAACTCCTTTACCGACTCCGGAAACCCTAGGTTCTCGGAGTACCGTGAAGGAAAGTTGTACTCAAGACATAAATAACAAGTTTATGCTATCTTTGCATCCTCATGAGCATTCCATGACATCCATCCTTATGTATGTATATGGTTATATTAGAGCAAGAAGAAGAAGAAGAAGTTTTTGAAGAAGGGATACCACCCACCTCTGATCCTCAAGCGGATAACTGCTTTTATTTTGATATCTGTGGATCCGAGCAGGACACCTCTGATAACAAAGGCAAGCCCCGGTGCATTTGCCACTTACCTTGATGTTTTAAAATCTTTCTCACTTACTTGCTGCATTAGGTGTTAGGAGTTGATTGATTAAACAATTCCTGCATTGCCTTCCTTGATTTTGATTACCCTCCTTGAAATCCTGTTTTTACAAAAAGGTTTTACTATGCTTAGTATTGCTTTAGAAAAACAAAAGGATTTGTTCTACAAAAGATGTTTGGCAAAGTGGGAGGGATGTTTTCAAAAATAAAACTTGATGGTGAATCTCTCAAAGGCCTTGATGGATTCAACATCCGGAAAAGATGTACCTCTGCCAGGTACCAGACTTTGGGTATTGAAATAATTAAGCTGAGACCGGGCGGGTGACTTGCACGAGAAAGAGAGTCTCGGTGTAGTGTCTCCGTCTGAGTCGATTAAGGGCCGTCTCGATGTAAGCCTGCTGACCGAGTACCCTTTAGCTGGTCACATGCCTCGTCATGGGTAAGCCTTGCCTCGGGCAGACTAAGGCCGGAATAAGATAACACGAAATGGGAGTGGAGCGGTGGCGAGAGTAGCGTGTACCCTCCGTGGCAAGAGGCTGGACGGTGGTGTATCTGTGCTCTCGGTTTGCGTGAACCTGATCCGGTCTTAAGAACCCCGGTGGCGGGTTGACATATGCAAGGGTTAAGTGCTACATATGTCGTGTGATTGGAGATCCTCAGCTGAGTATAATCGATTCGGATCGCCGTACCTCCGCGGTTATGGAGACTTGGCCACTGACTTACACGTAGCATTCCACTAAAGATGATGGTTTTTTTGGTTAAGAAATTGGCTAGTGCAGGACCAGTGATTGAACTAGGGTAGAAAGAACTCTAGTGCAGGTAATTCTACCTAACTTGACAAATAAAATTGGATTTTTAAGGATCCACTTTAGTAAGCAATTCTGCAAAACAGAGTCTTTGATTATTGAGAAGCCTTACCTTGACTCCCATATAACCAGCATACCCTTGAGAGTCTTTTCCTTAGTCGGGTAAGACTTGCTGAGTAATTCCATACTCAGGGTTTATCCCTTTGTTGTTTTTAGGTGGGGAAGTAGCAGACTTTTGCTGCTTCTGTGCTAAGGTGGTTCCCAAGGGAGAAAACCAAGACTGAAGTGCGGGAGGACTCGGTCCTCCATCTAGAATCTTTTGTTTATAGTCTTTCGGGAGAAGTTGTGTCTCCCTGGTTTGTATAATTATTACTTTTATGCACTCACTTTTGGAACTGGTCTGTAATAACTTAACTTGAGCTTACTTTGGAAATAAATGTAAGATTATGTAAATCGCTTCCGCATATCTTTATCTCTGATGATCTGTAATGTCTGCAAGACGGGTGAAACGTTCCTGGTGAGGTAAGGAAAGATACCGAGCTTGTCAAGTAACTTAGGAACATCTACAGGGTGTCTGATGTCTGTTAGACAAGGACAACTGTAGGTGGGCCTGATTACTTGGGAGGTTCCGTCACACCAGGGCTGTCTTGCGGAGAGAGAGATTAGGGGCGAGAGGTGGAAGACGATGCCTGGGTCGTTGATCATTTGATCAAGGGCTAGGAATTAACCGTAGAAGTAACCTTTCATGATTAGATCTGAACTGTAGATCTGGGTGGCTGCGGTGTAGATTGAAGGGTGGAGGTGTGGCGATAGTTTTGGTCATTGGATTAGGATTGCGCGATCGCGATTAGCTATAGGACGACGTCTCGGCCATAGTTCATCCTGGCCGTGGATCAGTCAGTGGACGGTTCCGATGGCATCTCGGTGTGGGTGGTCTCTGGGTCGTTGGATGAAGATCTGACGAACCACAAAACGTACCGGTTTATATAATAAGCCGATCTAATCTGAGCCTTCAAATGCCGATCCAACGGCTAAAGTCAGCCCGTACCTCTTTGGCCGGGGATAATAGCATATGAGCCCTCATAAAACTATCAAATAAACCCGCCGTCCACTCATGTGGAAAACTAATTAAATCTAGGTCCTGAGTTTCACAGTTTAGACCCTGTGTTTTCTAGAAATTGTGTTCGCAGTCCAGAATTAATAGGGATATTCATAATTAAATCAGAAAATGATATTTTTTATAAAAATAAATCTAGGAACTTGTTTAATTCATAGTTAATTCATTTTAGCTCCAAATTGAGTTATTCCAGTTGCAATAATTTTGTTTTAATATTATCTATCATCTAGTGCTTCTGTTTAGCCATAAAACTTGAATTAAAAATGTTCATTTGAATTAATCTATTCTAGGTGCTTAACAACTCCAGAAATTCATAACTTGGTAACCGTAACTGCGAATTTAGTAATTCTTGTTCCTACGATCTCGTTACACAGCGTAGAATATTATTATGTAGTTTGATCTTATGTTTGGTGTGATGTTAATTTTGCATATATATGTTTGTCTGTATTGCTACGTTTAGCAGTGAGGACACGTGTCATCTGAAGAGCAAGTTGGTACATGGAATCGCAAGTCCTAGGCAAGTTGTGCCCTTGATCACTTCTTTTTACCCATTCATGTTCTGATTAATCATAATGATCTGCATAGGTTAATTTTGATGGGACCCAATAGGTCACCCTAGTTTGACTATCTTTATGCCTTGTTTACCACTAAACTTCTGGGTAGTACTTGCTAGTGCTTTATGTGGATTTGGGCATTGAGATACACATTATTCATGATTATACTTTTGTTATAAGTTGTTATTTATTATTCATGATAATATCATTATGTTAATTGGAACATGGAGCGACCACCCGGGAAAACAGTGCTACTACAAGGGTTTATGGACGCCCTTTGTTGATTAATTAGGAAAGCTTGTGGAGGACTACCTTACACGAAAGGGGCAAGGGCAGTAGGGGAGTGGTCAGTGTAGGGAGGTCCTTGGTTGATTTTGCTGCGATGGCGGTCAGGCAAGGGATCCCTGCATTGGAGCTTCCTATAAACTGTAGCGGGTTTTCTGAAGCTAGTGGAACTTTGTAAAGGCCTCGTAGTGTTACCCTACCTCGCTTCCTTGGTAGAGGTGTATGGGGCCCATACAACCCTGTGGCAAATGGGTAACATGACTTGTGGGTAAAGATGTGCAACCTCTGCAGAGGGTAAAACTGGTATACTAGCCGTGCTCACGGTCATGAGCAGCTCGGACCCTCACATGATTAACTTATGGAGCTATATTCAATTTGTCATATGCATTGCTTCGCAAGTGATGTTGTTACTTCTATTCTACTATTTAATTGGGTTGGTATTTACTTATACTTAGTAACTGCTAATAAAATTTTGACCAACATTAAAAGCAATGCTCAGCTTCAACCATCCTCTTTGGTAAGCCTTACACTTCACGTGAGCTCCCACCTTTGGCGAGTTCATGCACATTATTCCCCACAACTTGTTGAGCGATGAACGTATGTGAGCTCACTCTTGCTGTCTCACACCCCCACAGGTCAAGAACAGGTACCGCAGGATGAGGCGCTTGGAGGATGTTGTGATGTGTTCGTGAGAGGTCTAGGTCGTCGGCTCCCAGTCAACTTTGGGTTGCTGGACCGTTGTCTCCTTATAATGTAATTATTTATTTATTTATTTTGTATAGAACTCTTATTATATAGTAAAGATGTGACATTCGATCCTGTGCCATGAATCATCATACGTGTGAGACTTGGTCCCAGCACACCTGGTGATTATGTTCGCGCCCAGGTCTTGGTGACCCGAAACCCGGGTGTGACAGAAGTGGTATCAGAGGGATGTTGACTGTAGGACGAAACCTAGACAGAACTGGACAACCCTTACCTACTTACCTTTGCTACTCTGATCCTTTCTAAACTTTTCTTAATCTTTTCTCATCCACTGCTGCTTTACTCTGATTATTATTACCTTTTTATTCTAAAGACAAATGTGGATTTCACACTTTGAAATCCTGTGCCTAAAGTGACCTTTAGGAATAGGATACCTACTCTTAGGAACAAAAACAAAATTATTTTTCTTTTATATAGATAACTATGAACTTGAATGCTTGTTCTTATGATACTTGTCTGATTTGGATCTTTGATTGAGTGCGATGAGTTGTGGAGTAATGTCCACAATTACATCTGTATATACATATAATAAAAAAATGTTGATAAAATAACTAGCCAACTTGGATTATCCCCCACTAAAATATGTTAAACTTAATAGATCTACCCTATCTTAAAAGATACTCTATTACTTTAGTAGACTCATCTTATCTTGAAAAGACTTTATCTCACCTTAATAGATCTAACTGACCTCAAAAGATTCTATCTTATGTTTATGGATCCATCTTATCCTAATAAGCATACTTATCCACCCTAGTTTAACAACCATGATCTAATGCAAATTAATTAGATCTTATCTAGTCAAACTAGTCATACCAATCTAATCTAGACCCTATCTAATCTTATATGATCTAATCTAGTGTGAGTTACTTAATGCTGGTACAAATGATAAGACCATACTCCTAATGCACTTAAACCTAAATTAGTGCATTAGACCAACTCAACACCGAGCATAAGACCAACCCAACCAATAGAGTCTTGATGGATTGCATAATCTATTAACCCCACCTGACATCAAACCAGATTTTGACCTACATCATGTAGTCCATCTCACCCATAACTATTTCAACCATATGCCCAACTCCGATGATATACACTAACCTAAAATTGATGAGACCAATATCGGAGAAGAAAAGATCAACATCGACAAGGAAGGAGATAACAGTCAAAGTGAATCAAGACTTAAACATTTCGGATGAAGTCTTTTCCTTACCATAATCTTTCCTACCTCAACCTGTCCAGTCTATATCCTACATAATAAGTAGCTGGATACCCATGCCCTCCTAATCACTCACTAATGAAAAAAGAGAGGCTCTTGATTTTTGAAATAATTAGAAACTGAAAGCTAAATTGAGAACCACTCTTCCTATATCTCTTTTCTTACAAATCTCAAGGACGAGATTTCTGTTAAGGGGGTAGGATTTGTAACACCCTAATATCCAATTTTTGGTATTTGGAAAATTCTTCTATAAGATTTTAAATAGATGACCCTCTTAAAAGAATTTTTAAGATGTCCCCTTTTGATAATAAATTTGGAGATATTGTTGAACAGGAAAACTTAAATTAAAATAACTTTTAATAAGGATTAAACATCAGGAATTATCTTCTTAAAGTGAATAGGTATCAAATAATTGATTAGTCGAATTATATTCCTGTTAGATCATACATTAAAAAAATATAAGTTCAAGAAAATTTATGTATGTGCATCACTAATTAGAAGCATATACTTAAAAAAATAATAAATAAAACATCTAAAATAGGTATAACTTGATTATCACACCGGTATCCTTTTTTATTATGAATTACAATTAAATATAGAATTTAAACTTTATTTGAAGTCCATTTGAAATTGGATATATATATATAAAAGGAAAACAGGAAAAGAAAAATAGAAAAAAGAGCTTACCTGATCTCCATGGGCCGAATCTGCCCAGGCGCGCCCAACTAATGCGCCCGCACAGTCGAATTGCTCCCCTGCCGGCCCAGTTTTCTCTTCCTTGTCGGCCCAAATGTGCATTGCACCCGCACAACCCAATCCATCCTCTTCCGCCTTTTATTTTTGTTTTGGCCACTGCGACGTGGGCCCTAATCAGCAGCCTCCTCTCATATGCGCGGGTCACGGCGGGGACACTGGCTGGCGGGCCCTCACAGTCAGAGTTGTCCTCTCCAAACAACTCCACGCGACACCGCGGAAAGCGCGGGCGCTTCACCGCCTCATGTGGCGTTCTGTTCTGGCGGCTCGGGGAAAACGTCCCTATATAACCCGACAGCCTTACCCTCCCCGATCGCAAAACCCATCTGCAGCCGAGCGAACCACAAGAACTATGGGCCATGAGATCGCGCCCTGGTTCTCCATCAATGGAGCGCCAAACCAGCCATCCCAGCATCCCGTCACCAAGAGCAGAGGGGTTCGCTGATGAGCGTTGAAGAACACCGAAGCCACGACGGATTTTTCCTATTGGTTTCGAGATTCATCGCTGGGTCGCGGCGAGCTGTGGTCGGCATCGTAGCAGGCTTGACGTCGGTGAGTGGCTTTTCCGCCTGTGTTGTCACTATCTCCGTTACTTTGGTGTACGACCGTGGTCAGGCTAAGTGCTCAGGCATACGCCGTTGCGACGTCGTTGCCGGATTATGCGCTAGGGTGGCCCTCGGTCACTCCCAGGGCTGTCTTGCGGAGAGAGAGATTGGGGGCAAGAGGTGGAAGACGATGCCTGGGTCGTTTATCATTTGATCAAGGGCCAAGAATTAACCATAGAAGTAACCTTTCGTGATTAGATCCAAACCATAGATCTGGGTGGCTGCGGTGTAGATTGAAGGGTGGAGGTGTGGCGATAGTTTTGGCCGTTGGATTAGGATTGCGCGATCGCGATTAGCTATAGGACGACGTCTCGGCCATAGTTCATCCTGGCCGTGGATCAGTCAGTGGACGGTTTCGATGGCATCTCGGTGTGGGCGGTTTCTGGGTCGTTGGATGAAGATCTGACGAACCACAAAACGTACCGGTTTATATAATAAGCCGATTTAATCTGAGCCTTCAAATGCCGATCCAACGGCTGAAGTCAGCCCGTACCTCTTCGGCGGGGGATAATTGCATATGAGCCCTCATAAAACTATCAAATAAACACGCCGTCCACTCACGTGGAAAACTAATTAAATCTAGGTCCTGAGTTTCACAGTTTAGACCCTGTGTTTTCTAAAAATTGTGTTCGCAGTCCAGAATTATTAGGGATATTCATAATTAAATCAGAAAATGATATTTTTTTATAAAAATAAATCTAGGAACTTGTTTAATTCATAGTTAATTCATTTTAGCTCCAAATTGAGTTATTCCAGTTGCAATAATTTTGTTTTGATATTATCTATCATCTAGTGCTTCTGTTTAGCCATAAAACTTGAATTAAAAATGTTCATTTGAATTAATCTATTCTAGGTGCTTAACAACTTCAGAAATTCATAACTTGGTAACCGTAACTCCGAATTTAGTAATTCTTGTTCCTACGATCTCGTTACACAGCGTAGAATATTATTATGTAGTTTGATCTTATGTTTGGTGTGATGTTAATTTTGCATATACATGTTTGTCTGTATTACTATGTTTAGCAGTGAGGACACGTGTCATCTAAAGAGCAAGTTGGTACCTGGAATCGTCAGTCCTAGGCAAGTTGTGCCCTTGATCACTTCTTTTTACCCATTCATGTTCTGATTAATCATAATGATCTGCATAGGTTAATTTTGATGGGACCCAATGGGTCACCCTAGTTTGACTATCTTTATGCCTTGCTTACCACTAAACTTCTGGGTAGTACTTGCTAGTGCTTTATGTGGATTTGGGCATTGAGATACACATTATTCATGATTATACTTTTGTTATAAGTTGTTATTTACTTTTCATGATAAGATCATTATGTTAATTGGAACATGGAGCGACCACCTGGGAAAACAGTGCTACCACAAGGGTTAATGGACGCCCTTGGCTAATTAATTAGGAAAGCTAGTGGAGGACTACCTTACCCGAGAGGTCCTTGGTTGATTTTGCTGCGATGGCGGTCAGGCAAGGGATCCCTGCATTGGAGCTTCCTATAAACTGTAGCGGGTTTTCTAAAGCTAGTGGAACTTAGTAAAGGCCTCGTAGTGTTACCCTGCCTCGCTTCCTTGGTAGAGGTGTATGGGACCTCTACAACCCCGTGGCAAATGGGTAACATGACTTGTGGGTAAAGATGCGCAACCTCTAGAGAGTGTAAAACTGGTATACTAGTCGTGCTCACGGTCATGAGCAGCTTGGACCCTCACATGATTAACTTATGGAACTAAATTCAATTTGTCATATGCATTGCATCGCAGGTGATGTTGTTACTTCTGTTCTACTATTTAATTGGGTTGGAATTTACTTATACTTAGTAACTGCTAATAAAATTTTGACCAACTTTAAAAGCAATGCTCAGCTTCAACCATCCTCTTTGGTAAGCCTTACACTTCACGTGAGCTCCCACCTTTGGCGAGTTCATGCACATTATTCCGCATAACTTGTTGAGCGATGAACGTATGTGAGCTCACTCTTGCTGTCTCACACCCCATAGGTCAAGAATAGGTACCGCAGGATGAGGCACTTGGAGGATGTTGTGATGTGTTCGTGAGAGGTCTAGGCCGTCGTCTCCTAGTCAACTTTGGGCTGCTGGACCGTTGTCTCCTTATAATGTAATTATTTATTTATTTATTTTGTATAGAACTCTTATTATATAGTAAAGATGTGACATTCGATCCTATGCCGTGAATCATCATATGTGTGAGACTTGGTCCCAGCACACCTGGTGATTATGTTCGCGCCTGGGTCTTGGTGAC
Organism: Zea luxurians; assembly: GCA_029449295.1. Classification (NCBI taxonomy): domain Eukaryota; kingdom Viridiplantae; phylum Streptophyta; class Magnoliopsida; order Poales; family Poaceae; genus Zea; species Zea luxurians. The sequence goes on along the minus strand of JAOPSE010000024.1, from coordinate 29,934,302 downwards.
CCGTAACCCGGGTGTGACCCCGGGCCAGCCTGGGCACTGGACACTGTCCGTTGCACCACCGGACAGTCCGGTGCACCACAGGCTGGTGCTGTTTTGGCTGAACTAAGCCAAAACTTCTCCTGTTCGATTCTAGTTTTCTTGGCTATATTCCTAGCACTTAGATAAATAGTACTCAAAAGCAATTTACTAAGGCTAGAGATGTACCTTGTTCTTTGATTTGCATCTTAGCACTTATGGACCAATGTATTTTGTGTTGGGCATCTCATCACCAAAACATTTATTGAAATAGCCCAAGGGCACATTTCCCTTTCAGTGTTCATCGATGATACTCTCATATACTCTCAGAGTGAAGAGGAGCATGTGGATCATTTAAAGATGGTATTGCAAAGGCTACGAGAGCACTAGTTATATGCCAAGCTGAGTAAATGTGTGTTCTAGATTCATGGGTCACATCATAAATAGAGATGGGTTAGCTGTGGATCCAAAGAAGGTAGTAGACATTCTGAACTAGAAAGCACTGAAAGATGTTCATGGAATCAGGAGTTTCATTGGAATGGCTAGATACTACCAGCGTTTAATTGAAGGTTTTCAAAGATTGCAAGACCCATGATAGCCTTGTTAGCGAATAAAGTTGAGTTTAAGTGGACCCAGAAGTGCCAAGAGGCCTTTGAAGTGCTGAAACAGAAGCTGACAACAACACAGGTATTAGTTCTGCCAGATGTTCACAAGCCATTCTTGGTGTATTGTGATGCTTCCTACACTGGTTTGGGATGTGTGCTAATGCAGGAAGGAAGAGTTGTTGTGTACTTGTCCCGACAGCTGAAGGTTCATGAAAAGAATTATCCCACACATGACCTAGAATCGACAGCAGTGGTTCATGCATTGAAGACCTAGATGCATTTCCTATATGGGCAGAAATGTGATGTTTACACAAACCACAAGAGTATAAAAAACATATTCACCAAGTCGGAGCTAAATTTGAGGCAGCAAAGATGGCTAGAGCTGATTAAAGACTATAAGTTAGAGATACATTACTCTATAGGAAAAGTGAATGTGGTGGCAGATGTGCTAAGTAGAAAAAGTCAAGTCACTATGATGGTCTCTCACCCAATGCTATATGAGTTAGCCATGGAGTTTGATAGACTAAGCCTCAGATTTCTGAGTAGCACACAGGGAGTGACAGTTGAACTAGAACCCACCCTAAAGCATGATATCAAAGAAGGACAGATAAGTGATGAGAAGATCAGCGAGATCCATCAACTAATCTCAGAAGGGTGAGGCGAGGACTTTCGAGAAGATTCAAAAGGCATGATATGGTTCAAATACTGACTTTGCGTTCCTGGCATTAAGTCCATTCGAGAGCTAATTCTCAAAGAAGCTCATTAGACATCCTATTTTGTACACCCCGGAAGCGAGAGGATGTATCAGAATCCAAAAGGAGATTTTGGTTGCACAATATGAAAAGAGAGATTGGAAAACATGTTGCCATCTATGATAGTTGTCCGAGAACCAAAGCAGAGCATCAAAAACGAGTTGGACTTTTGCAGCCATTTCAAATTCCTCAGTGGAAATGGGATGAGACCGGGATGTATTTCATAGCTGGCCTACCTCATACCCAGGCTGGCTACGATTCTATTTAGGTGATTGTGGACTGCTTTACAAAGGTGGCCCATACATACCCGTGAAGACAACATACAATGGAGTAGCACTAGCTGAGTTATACATGTCTTGGATTATCTATTTGCATGGTGTGCCGAAGAAGATAGTGTCAGATTGAGGAACGCAGTTCACCTCTCATTTTTTGCAGCAGCTACATGAAGCTTTGGGCATGCATTTAAAGTTCACTTCAGCTTATCACCCGCAGATCGACGGTCAAACTAAAAGGACTAATCAGATTCTTGAAGACATGTTGAGACCATGTGCATTGCAAAATAAGTCAGGTTGGGATAAGAAATTACCTTATGTGGAATTCTCAATAGCCACCAAGCTAGCTTGAAGATGTCACCATTTCAGGCACTATACATAACAAGTTGGAGAACTCCACTGCTCTAGGATCAACCTAGAGAATGGCAGGTGTTTGGTCCCGACATTTTTCTCGAAGCCGAAGAGAACATCAAAATGGTTCGAGAGAATCTAAAGATATCACAGTCAAGGCAGCGTAGTTATGCTGACACAAGAAGAAGAGAACTGAGTTTTGAAGTGGGAGATTATGTTTATCTGATGGTGTCATCTATCAGAGAAGTCAGAAGGTTCGGAGTCAAGGGCTAGTTAGCACCATGGTATATCAGACCGTACCAGATTCTGGCAAGGCGTGGAGAAGTGGCCTACCAGCTCAGCTTACTAGAAGATCTATCAGCGGTGCATGACGTTTTCCATGTGTCTCAGCTGAAGAAGTGTCTGCGAGTACCCGAAGATCAATTGCCAGTGGAGGGACTAGAAGTCCAAGAAGACCTAACATATGTGGAGAAGCCAACACAGATTCTAGAGATTGTAGATAGAGTCCCTTGGAGAAATATCATCAGAATGTGCAAAGTCAGATGGGGTCACCACTTTGAGGAAGAAGCAAACTAGGAACACGAAGATGATCTGAAAGCGTGTACCCCGAACTCTTTGCTGGCCAACCTTGAATCTTGTGGTGAGATTCTTTAAAGGGGGATAGGTCAGTAACACCCTGAATTTTGGGGTATAAAAATTTCTTTGCTCTATACTCAAAATTCAGGTGTTACTCTCTCCTTTCTTTGCTTTTCCTTTCCCTTTCTAAAATAATGGAGAGTTATTTTGTTCTATGTTGGCATGAGCCCTAAAAGTGCTTTGGTTGTTGCATTCATGTTGTTGCATAGGGTTTGTAAGTGCAAGAAGTGTTTGAAACATGTTAATATATCTTGTAGAAGTTTGTGGAAAATTTTCATATTTTCTGAATATTTTTCTATTTTCCGAAAACCAAAATCTATTTATTTTAGGTACTTGAAAACATTTTAAAAATTTCTAAATATGTTTTTGAGTTCATTAGGGGCCAAATCATGCCTGGGAAGTTTCCTAGAATTTTTGGAGCCTTCAGGATATTTTTCAAACATTAAAAACGATTTAAGCCTTTTTTGGAATTATTTTAATTTTAAAAATGGATTTACTACGAAAAATAAAATATCTTCAAACCCTAGCAATATATATGGCTGGAACACTATCGCCGAGTCCTTTCCAAACCTTGAAACCGTTTCCCAAGATTGGATCCACAATTCTCGAAATTCCTCTCCGAAGTTCAGGGCGGTTCCAACTTCGGCGACAACTCCAGCGAGCAATTACGTTCAATTCGTGCGTCGTTGGTGAAATCCAAGAGTATTGCTGCTTTCGTCTCATTGAGAGCTTCGTCCTGATGCTTTCGATTCATCAATCCACCTCCAGTTCGCCATCAATCGGTGATTTTCTTCTCGGCTCCGGCGAACTCCGTCTTCTCCGATTAGCTATCTCCATTGTTCTTCATGTTTCTTCTTCGTTGTTCGCCGTGTGAAGCAGACCAACCCTATCCATGTAGCCCCTTGCCCTCTCCCCTCTCCACGCTCCCCTTCTCTCTCCCCCTCTCTCTTCCCCTCTCTCCCCTCCCCTCCCCTACCCATGGCGCGGTGGCGGCGGCTGGCCTCTCGGCCGAGGCCCCTACCTCCCCCCACTTAGCGCCTGCCTCCCCCCACACGCGCGCCCGTCGAGACCCCTACCTCCCCCCCGCCGGCTGAGCCCCACCCTCACCCCTTGCCACAACGGCAGTGAGAAGAGAGATGGATGGAGGTAGGAGACGACAACTTTGCGAAATAGCCCCTAGGTTATTGGGAAACTTCGCACAGAAAATCCGTTCAATTTAAAATTGTGATATCTTTTGCATTATAAATCTGATTCACTGTGTTCAAGTCGCGTTAGATTCGCATTAAAGTTGTCTACATGTTAAAAATTTTATTCTCTACTATTACATAATTTAATTAACTATTTAAATGTTGACCAATGATTATTAAATTAGCGTTCCGATTAAATCTAATTTAGGGTTTTCAACTTGTGCTTTTATAAATAAACACCAACATGGTTAATATTAGCTAAAAATATTCTTTTATTAATAATTGTTTAGTATAAATGCATCATCTATTTAATAGTCCTCGCGTGTCGCGTTGGTCCACGTGCCGTGCGCGTGTTGTTCGCGTGCTGTCATGCTATTTTGCACATCACGCACTTTGTCTTGCGCCATTAATTCACCTCGCTTAGAGTCGCTCTGTAACACCCCGGGTTCCACAAACACCCTGGAATGCTACTGAACTACACTTCTGACATCTATATATATAAAATTTCGGCAGCATCTCCTTTGCAAAGTTGAATAAATGAGGGGGCAACAATGTATAAACATATATCATGACAAAAACATACTAAGTATTATTAATCGGCTAGCAAAGGGAAGTCAAACATACGACATGAACTGAATTAACCAGTGCACACGACTAGTTAAAAAAACAAACTTCCTTTGACAACAAGTTTCTAATTAAATCATGGCTACACTGAGCAGCGTTATTATGAGAGTGAAAGTTGTAATATCCCAAAAAAATGTTGACCCAAAAGTTGATCTTCGGTGAGTGGATATGGGAAAAAGGGTTGTGGGCCGTTGGATGCTGCATCAGAAGTCATCTGAGGCGTCACTTCTTTTCTCCCACAAAATAAACCCTAGGTGGCCACCCTCTTCCCCTTCTTGGCCGCCACCACCTCCCCTTTTTTGGCCGCCTCACTTTTCCCCCTTGGCTGGTCGCCCCCTCTCCCCCAATTGCAGCAGCCCTCCAATTCTTCTTCCTCCCTAGATCTCCCCCCCCACGCAACAAGGATTGAGAAGAGGAGGAACAAGATGGATTGAAGAGGAAGAGAGGATCAAGGAGATGTGCTACCCCCATCTCTTGCAGATTTTTCTTAGGGAAAACCCTAGGGAAGGATGGGATCCTTGTTTCTCCCTATAATTATGTGCTTTTGGAGGTTGTGGATCATGTGGATTGAAGGATTAGAGGTTGGATTAGGTGTGGGGTTAGGTTTTGATTTCGAATTTAATTTCTGCAGAATGGCAGATTCGACAGTTTCTGTTCATACCAGTTTTCCGTGATCTTAGTGGCCTCAGAAAAATAAAAAGTCTATATATGAGTCGTAGATAATTTGTGCATCTTTCCGTGGCCGCGAAGAACACCTCAATCGGACATCAGAACAGAAAGTTATGACAGTTTGATTATAGCAGCTTTTCAGTCTCATAATTCTGTGCAGAATCTGTTCTCTTAAGAGTTAGGCAATTTTATCAACAGAATTAAACTGTGGGTTGGTAAAAGAAGTTGTAGATAATTTCATAAGCTTTCCAGATTGTTAAAGAGTGCATTCATATGATTTGTGAAACTCCAGTTATGTTTGTTTTACTGTGGCTGTTCCTGTTTGCCTGACAAAAATGAGTGGGTCTGTTCACTGGTGGGTTTCATCTAGTAAATGGCCGAATTGGCTCTTCCAGGGATACAAGTTCTTACGTCCAGCAGAATTTCATAATTTTTGGTTCAGTAGTTTGGGAGATATCAAATTTTAAAGTTATCGATACTGCTGTCTAAAACAGATTCAGTCAGTTATCTTGTCAGATGTTTTAGAACTTGTAGATGGCAGAATTTAATTATCCATTGAATACTGAAGTTGTAGAGTATTTTGTGTAGATACTGCTAGAGTATTTGTTTGATATCACCGCTGTTTTAATTTTAAAGATACAAAATTAACAAACAGCGCTGCTGCTGTATGACATGTGGTTCAGGGTGGGAGTCTTTCCACTGGGTCTTGGTTTCAAGTGTAGGAGTGTTTTGTTGATTGATGGCAAATGTTTGTGAAATATTTGTACTAAGTTTTATGCCCGCTAGCAGGTGGCTACACTCCAGATCATGTCTAGTACATTTCTTCTTCTTCGATGAAGGCAAGTGAATGTAGCGGTGGTTGCTTCCGTTCTGACCTGTTATTTCTATTGCCTACACTCTAATATTCAGAAGTATTGGATTCTTTCATAATTGAACTCTATGGTGATGCTTTACTTGCTTGCATTATACTGATGCTCAATCATATATTGATGATGATTATGATTCGAGTATGATTCATGAGATTAATTCACACCCCTGAAGGTAAATGAAGTATTATTTGAGGTTGGTATTGTATCTGAAGGTAAATGAAGTATTATTTGAGGTTGGTATTGTATTTGAAGGTAAATAAAGTATTATTTGAGGTTTGTATTGTATCTGAAGGAAGTGAAGGTTATTGATAAATGCAGCATGCCATATACATTGCATGACTCATTTGCATCTGAAGTTTTGTCGTGACCTATGGTCCGACCGTACCGGTACAATTTAGCATCGTACGTTGCCCGACGAGGGGTACGATGCGGCTTCATACCCTTAGGGGTATGAAGGCAGAGGACATATGCATTGAATTCATATGCATTCATTGAAGTGATATTTGCAGATGATATGGTTTTATACTCTCAGAGGTATGAAGATAGAGTACCTACACATTGCATTCCTATGCATACATTGAAGTGATATTTGCAGGTATTGTTGACGCAGGGAAGTGTTATAGAACCTATTGTGGTTGTTCGAGGAAATGAGATGGTATTGGTTATAGTGGGACTACTGAGTTCCATATCCACAAGTATTTCTGATTTTAATTGTGACTCTTTTAAAATGTTGATGAATTCAATTTGTGCTTTAAATATCTCGTCAAAATTATTCGCTTGCTGAGTTGTTTCATCTCACTCTTGCATTACTCAATGCAGGTGCTTGTTGCTCATCAAGGGAAGTGGGAAGTAGCAGCACATCCACCTTCACTCTTATAATAACGCTGCTTAGGCGCAGTCATGATTTAACTAGAAGCTTCTTGTCAAAGGATGTTTGTTTCTAACTAGTTGTGCGCACTGGATAATTTAGCTCATGCCGTTATGGTTGTCTTCCCATTGCTAGCAGACTATTAATGTCTATTATGTTTTCTTATCATGATATCTATTTATACTTTGTTGCTTCCCCGTTTATGCCATTTTCAAAGGAGATGCTGTCGAAATTTTATATACGAATGTTAGATGTGTAGTTTAGTAGCATTCTGGGGTGTTTGTGGATCCCGGGGTGTTACAGTTGGTATCAAAGAATAGGCTTTAGATTCTTGGCAATTTGAAGATAAATTTGACACACTTGCACATATAGGAAGGGTATGGGTACAAATATCTTTGTTATATATTAATGTCTTTGAAGTGCAGATGACAATAATTTCACCCCTCCCTATTGCTTTATGGTGATGTGGTAAGTTGTTTATGACCTAATGCCTGATATAATTTATCTCTAAATCTTTATATTGTTTTATTAATGCGTTTGATATCGCTAGTCTTTTGTGAGATTGATGTTGTTACTATGCTTGTGTGTAACACCCCGGGATCCACAAACACCCCAGAATGCTACTAAACTACACATCTAACATTCATATATAAAATTTTGACAGCATCTCCTTTGAAAATTGCATAAACGGGGGAAGCAACAAAGTATAAATAGATATCATGATAAGAAAACATATAAGACATTAATAATCTGCTAGCAATGGGAAGACAACCATAACAACATGAACTGAATTAATCAGCGCGCACGACTAGTAAAAAAACAAACATCCTTTGACAAGAAGTTTCTAATTAAATCATGGCTGTGTCTGGGTAGCATTATTATGAGAGTGAAGGTGGATGTGCTGCTACTTCCCACTCCCCTTGATGAGCAACAAGCACCTGCATTGAGTAATGCAAGAGTGAGATGAAACATCTCAGCAAGCTAATTGTTCTGACGAGATATTTAAACCACAAATTGAATTCATCAACATTTTAAAAGAGTCACAATTAAAAATCAGAAATACTTGTAGATATAGAACTCAGTAGTCCCACTATAACCAATACCATCTCGTTTCCTCGAACAATCACAATAGGTTCTATAACACTTCCCTGCGTCAACAATACCTGCAAATATCACTTCAATGTATGCATAGGAATGCAATGTGTAGGTACTCTATCTTCATACCTCTGGGGTATAAAACCACATCATCTGCAAATATCACTTCAATGAATGCATATGAATGCAATGCATATGTCCTCTGCCTTCATACCTCTAAGGGTATGAAGCCGCATCGTACCCCTTCTCGGGCAACGTACGATGCTAAGTTGTACCGGTACGGTCGGACCATAGGTCACGACAAAACTTCATATGCAAATGAGTCATGCAATGTATATGGCATGCTACATTTATCAATAAACTTCACTTCCTTCAGATACAACACAAACCTCAAATAATACTTCATTTACCTTCAGATACAATACCAACCTCAAATAATACTTCATTTACCTTCAGGGGTGTGAATTAATCTCATGAGTCATACTCAAATCATAATCATCATCAATGATTGAGCATCAGTATAATGCAAGCAAGTAAAGCATCACCATAGAGTCCAATTATGAAAGAATCTGATACTTCTGAATATTAGAGTGTAGGCAATAGAAATAACAGGTCAGAACGGAAGCAACCACCGCTACATTCACTTGCCTTCATCGAAGAAGAAGAAATGTACTAGACATGATCTGGAGTGTAGCCACCTGCTAGTGGGCATAAAACTTAGTACAAATATTTCACAAACATTTGCCATCAATCAACAAAACACTCCTACACTTGAAACCAAGACCCAGTGGAAAGACTCCCACCCTGAACCACATGCCATACAGCAGCAACGCTGTTTGTTAATTTTGTATCTTTAAAATTAAAACAGCGGTGATATCAAACAAATACTCTAGGAGTATCTACACAAAATACTCTACAACTTCAGTATTCAATAGATAATTAAATTCTGCCATCTACAAGTTCTAAAACATCTGACAAGATAACTGACTGAATCTGTTTTAGACAGCAGTATGGTTAACTTTAAAAATTCGATATCTCCCAAACTACTGAACCAAAAATTATGAAATTCTGCTAGAAGTAAGAACTTTTATCCCTCTACAAAAGTCTCCATAGTTGGAAGAGCCAATTCGGCCATTGACTAGATGAAACCCACCAGTGAACAGACCCACTCATTTTTGTCAGGTAAACAGGAACAGCCACAGTAAAACAAACATAACTGGAGTTTCACAAATCATATGAATGCACTCTTTAACAATCTGGAAAGCTTATGAAATTATCTACAACTTCTTTTACCAACCCACAGTTTAATTCTGTTGATAAAATTGCCTAAATCTTAAGGGAACAGATTCTGCACAGAATTATGAGACTGAAAAACTGCTATAGTAAAACTGCAATAACTTTCTGGTCGGATGTCCGATTGAGGTGTTCTTCGCGGACACGGAAAGATCTAAAAATTATCTACGACTCATACATAGACTTTTCATTTTTTTGAGGCCACTAAGACCACGGAAAACTGGCATGAACAGAAACTGTCGAATCTGCCATTCTGCAGAAAACTAAATTCGAGATCAAAACCTAACCCCACATCAAATCCAACCTCTAATCCTTTAATTCCCATGATCCACAACCTTCAAAAGCCTATAATTACAGGGAGGAACAAGGATCTCATCCATACCTAGGGTTTCCCCAAGAAATCTTCAAGAAGAGATGGGGAAGAACATCTCCTTGATCCTCTCTTCCTCTTCAATTCAACGTGCCCCTCCTTTTCTCGATCCTTGCTGCGTAGGGGGAGATCTTGGGGGAGGAAGCAATGGAGGATGGCTGCCATAGGGGGAGGGGGCGTCCAGCCAAGGGGAATAAAAGGGGGTGGCGGCCAAGAGGGGGGTGAAGGGAAAAAAAAGGGGTGGCCACCTAGGGTTTTTGTGGGAGAAAGAAACGACGCCTCAGATGACTTCTATCTTTGCATCCAATGGTCCACAACCCTTTACCTCATCCACGCACCAGAGATTAACTTTTGGTCAACATTTTTTTTGGGATATTACACTCTACCCCCCTTAAAAAGAATTCGACCTCGAATTCGGCCACTCCAAGCAAAACACCCAAGGTACCCCATATAGCACCACAGTTCAAAACATGGGTCCATTATTGGTCTTAATTAACACAAGAACTTCTACCTTGGACTAATTGTCTAAGGAAACTACACGACCTGACATCAAGCATGAAACAACATGTAATGAAGCTCAAAGCATGTCATAGTTGCAATCAACACTACAATTTCACACCATCAAATTTGGATGCAGCTATACATCAACATCAATGTCTTAAGACAACACTCTTTTATGAAGGGGTAATATGCACCAAGCACAACCCTTACCAACTTCAACCATTAATTTTAATTAAATGGTGAAACATCTACACCCGACGAATGTATAAGAAGATCAAACACCTCACCTTAAAGCACCATGAAACAAGTAGTTCTATTGGAACAAAACTCCTAATCTTCCTAAACCTTATTCTTGCCATCATGAAAAGATAATCATGTAATCTAACATTCCTTGCACCCCACCAAAAGGGAGAAAAATCTATAGAACTAATGGAGCAATAAAGCCAAAAGAAGCCAATAACATCTTGTGCGGCATAGTTCATCGAAGAAATGCCAAAAACTCTACATAGAGCACTGATAGCCCAAGAACAACACAATACTTGCTTAACCCATGTCACTATACTTCATTCAACATCTCAACTAAGAAAAATATCCAACTAGTAAGGATAACCTACACATAATATAAGTCTTCATCTACTGTAGTTCAGAAACTTACATTTCATTCTATCATACGATGCACTCAAAGTACCAGACATACAAAGTCAATAATAATAACCCCTAATCCTTCACACATTTGGCAAACATATTAAGCTGATGTAAACACCACATCATCTAGGAGTAGGTGACTAGCCACACCCAACCAACTCTAGGCTAGGCAAGGACTTCCTCCAAACCAATAGATAGGTGGTCTAAAAAAATGGCTCCACAAGCATGCATCGAAAAGGGAACCATCAGATCCTCAATGTATCAATACATAATCAATGGATCAAGAGAATCAAAGATTTATACTACAATTAGTATGACTAACAGGCAACCACTTTAAACCACATCTAGGCTTTGTGGCAACTAAAACACACAATATGAGAGAGACATGTAAGCCATTCTGGCTATGAAAAGACTTCCCCCAAAAATCCATATAAAGTACCAATATTCATTTCTTTCAAAACTGGTTTCTCAACATAAACAATCATTCTTTGCAATGATAGTTGGAGCTATCCACCAACCGCTCAACCACTTAAATTCAAATTGATGATTACCTTGTACCCCAAAACACGCAATTCACACTCCTCTTAGAAACATCCACAATCAAGCATATATAACAATATTATTGTAATAAAACTCAACCAAGAAAAACATGGTGAAAATAACATAGGCATACTTGTATATCACAAGCATAATAACAACTTCATTCTCACCAATGACCACCGATATCTACCGCATTAATAAAACAATATCATAATTTTAGAAATAAATTATATCAAGCATTAAGCCATAAACAACTTACCACATCACCGTAAAGGAATAGGGAGGGGTGAAACTATTGTCATCTGCACTACAAAGACATTAATATATATCAAAGATATTTGAACCCATACCCTTCCTATAGGTGCAAGTGTGTCAAATTTATCTTCAAATTGCCAAGAATCTAAAGCCTATGCTTTGATACCAACTGTAACACCCCGGGATCCACAAACACCCCAGAATGCTACTAAACTACACATCTAACATTCATATATAAAATTTTGACATCATCTCCTTTGAAAATTGCATAAACGGGGGAAGCAACAAAGTATAAATAGATATCATGATAAGAAAACATATAAGACATTAATAATCTGCTAGCAATGGGAAGACAACCATAACAACATGAACTGAATTAATCAGCGCGCACGACTAGTAAAAAAACAAACATCCTTTGACAAGAAGTTTCTAATTAAATCATGGCTGTGTCTGGGTAGCATTATTATGAGAGTGAAGGTGGATGTGCTGCTACTTCCCACTCCCCTTGATGAGCAACAAGCACCTGCATTGAGTAATGCAAGAGTGAGATGAAACATCTCAGCAAGCTAATTGTTCTGACGAGATATTTAAACCACAAATTGAATTCATCAACATTTTAAAAGAGTCACAATTAAAAATCAGAAATACTTGTAGATATAGAACTCAGTAGTCCCACTATAACCAATACCATCTCGTTTCCTCGAACAATCACAATAGGTTCTATAACACTTCCCTGCGTCAACAATACCTGCAAATATCACTTCAATGTATGCATAGGAATGCAATGTGTAGGTACTCTATCTTCATACCTCTGGGGTATAAAACCACATCATCTGCAAATATCACTTCAATGAATGCATATGAATGCAATGCATATGTCCTCTGCCTTCATACCTCTAAGGGTATGAAGCCGCATCGTACCCCTTCTCGGGCAACGTACGATGCTAAGTTGTACCGGTACGGTCGGACCATAGGTCACGACAAAACTTCATATGCAAATGAGTCATGCAATGTATATGGCATGCTACATTTATCAATAAACTTCACTTCCTTCAGATACAACACAAACCTCAAATAATACTTCATTTACCTTCAGATACAATACCAACCTCAAATAATACTTCATTTACCTTCAGGGGTGTGAATTAATCTCATGAGTCATACTCAAATCATAATCATCATCAATATATGATTGAGCATCAGTATAATGCAAGCAAGTAAAGCATCACCATAGAGTCCAATTATGAAAGAATCTGATACTTCTGAATATTAGAGTGTAGGCAATAGAAATAACAGGTCAGAACGGAAGCAACCACCGCTACATTCACTTGCCTTCATCGAAGAAGAAGAAATGTACTAGACATGATCTGGAGTGTAGCCACCTGCTAGTGGGCATAAAACTTAGTACAAATATTTCACAAACATTTGCCATCAATCAACAAAACACTCCTACACTTGAAACCAAGACCCAGTGGAAAGACTCCCACCCTTAACCACATGCCATACAGCAGCAACGCTGTTTGTTAATTTTGTATCTTTAAAATTAAAACAGCGGTGATATCAAACAAATACTCTAGGAGTATCTACACAAAATACTCTACAACTTCAGTATTCAATAGATAATTAAATTCTGCCATCTACAAGTTCTAAAACATCTGACAAGATAACTGACTGAATCTGTTTTAGACAGCAGTATGGTTAACTTTAAAAATTCGATATCTCCCAAACTACTGAACCAAAAATTATGAAATTCTGCTAGAAGTAAGAACTTTTATCCCTCTACAAAAGTCTCCATAGTTGGAAGAGCCAATTCGGCCATTGACTAGATGAAACCCACCAGTGAACAGACCCACTCATTTTTGTCAGGTAAACAGGAACAGCCACAGTAAAACAAACATAACTGGAGTTTCACAAATCATATGAATGCACTCTTTAACAATCTGGAAAGCTTATGAAATTATCTACAACTTCTTTTACCAACCCACAGTTTAATTCTGTTGATAAAATTGCCTAAATCTTAAGGGAACAGATTCTGCACAGAATTATGAGACTGAAAAACTGCTATAGTAAAACTGCAATAACTTTCTGGTCGGATGTCCGATTGAGGTGTTCTTCGCGGACACGGAAAGATCTAAAAATTATCTACGACTCATACATAGACTTTTCATTTTTTTGAGGCCACTAAGACCACGGAAAACTGGCATGAACAGAAACTGTCGAATCTGCCATTCTGCAGAAAACTAAATTCGAGATCAAAACCTAACCCCACATCAAATCCAACCTCTAATCCTTTAATTCCCATGATCCACAACCTTCAAAAGCCTATAATTACAGGGAGGAACAAGGATCTCATCCATACCTAGGGTTTCCCCAAGAAATCTTCAAGAAGAGATGGGGAAGAACATCTCCTTGATCCTCTCTTCCTCTTCAATTCAACGTGCCCCTCCTTTTCTCGATCCTTGCTGCGTAGGGGGAGATCTTGGGGGAGGAAGCAATGGAGGATGGCTGCCATAGGGGGAGGGGGCGTCCAGCCAAGGGGAATAAAAGGGGGTGGCGGCCAAGAGGGGGGTGAAGGGAAAAAAAAGGGGTGGCCACCTAGGGTTTTTGTGGGAGAAAGAAACGACGCCTCAGATGACTTCTATCTTTGCATCCAATGGTCCACAACCCTTTACCTCATCCACGCACCAGAGATTAACTTTTGGTCAACATTTTTTTTGGGATATTACATTGTGATATACAAGTATGCCTATGTTGTTTTCACCATGTTTTTCATGGTTGAGTTTTATTACAATAATATTGTTATATATGATTGATTGAGGATGTATCTAAGAGGAGTGTGAATTGTGTGTTTTGGGTTACAAGGCAACCATCAATTTGAATTTTAGTTGTGGAGCCGTTGGTGGATAGTTCCAACTATCTTTGCAAAGAATGATTGTTTATGACGAGAAACCGGTTCTGAAAGAAATGAATATTGGTACTTTATATGGATTTTTGGGGGAAGTCTTTTCATAGCCATAATGGCTTACATGTCTCTCTCCTATTGTGTCTTTTAGTTGCCACAAAGCCTAGATGTGGTTAAAGTGGTTGCCTGTTAGTCATACTAATTGTAGAATAAATCTTTGATTCTCTTGATCCATTGATTATGTATTAATACATTGAGGATCTGATGGTTCCCTTTCCGATGCATGCTTGTGGAGCCATTTTTAGACCACCTATCTATTGGTTTGAAGGAAGTCATTGCCTAGCCTAGAGTTGGTTGGGTGTGGCTAGTCACCTACTCCTAGATGATGTGGTTTTTACATCAGCTTAATATGTTTGTCAAATGTGTGAAGGATTAGGGGTTATTATTGACCTTGTATGTCTGGTACTTTGAGTGCATCGTATGATAGAATGAAATGTAAGTTTCTAAACTACAGTAGATGAAGACTTATGTTATGTGTAGGTTAACCTCACTAGTTTAGATATTTTTCCCTAGTTGAGTTGTTGGATGGAGTATAGTGACATTGGTTAACCAAGTATTGTGTTGTTGTGCTATCAGTGCTCTTTGTGGAGCTTTTGGCATTTCTTCGATGAAATGTGCCGCGCAGAATGTTATTGGCTTCTTGTTGGCTTTATTGCTCCATTAGTTCTATAGATTTTCAACATTTTGTGGGGTGCAAAGAATGTTAGATTACATGATTATCTTTTCATGATGGCAAGAATAAGATTTAGGAAGATTAGGAGTTTTGTTTCAATAGAACTACTTGTTTTGTGGTGCTTTGAGGTGAGGGGTTTGATCTTCTTATACATTCGTCGGGTGGGGATGTTTCACCATTTAATTAAAATTAATTGTTGAAGTTGGTAAGGGTTGTGCTTAGTGCATATTACCCCTTCATAAAAGAGTGTTGTCTTAAGACATTGATGTTGATGTATAGTTGCATCCAAATTCGATGGTGTGAAATTGTAGTGTTGATTGCATCTATGACTTGCTTTGAGCTTCATTGCATGTTGTTTCATGCTTGATGTCAGGTCGTGTAGTTTCCTTAAACAATTAGTCCAAGGTAGAATTTCTTGTGTTAATTAAGACTAATAATGGACCCATGTTTTGAATGGTGGTGCTATATGGGGTACCTTGGATGTTTTGGTTGGAGTGGTTGAATTCGAGGACGAATTCTTTTTAAGGGGGGTTGAGTGTAATATCCCAAAAAAATGTTGACCCAAAAGTTGATCTTCGGTGAGTGGATATGGGAAAAAGGGTTGTGGGCCATTGGATGCTGCATCAGAAGTCATCTATGACGTCACTTCTTTTCTCCCACAAAATAAACCCTAGGTGGCCACCCTCTTCCCCTTCTTGGCCGCCACCCCCTCCCCTTTCTTGGCCGCCTCACTCTTCCCCCTTGGCTGGTCGCCCCCTCTCCCCCCATTGCAGCAGCCCTCCAATACTTCTTCCTACCTAGATCTCCCCCCCCCACGCAACAACGATCGAGAAGAGGAGGAACAAGATGGATTGAAGAGGAAGAGAGGATCAAGGAGATGTGCTACCCCCATCTCTTGCAGATTTTTCTTAGGGAAAACCCTAGGTAAGGATGGGATCCTTGTTTCTCCCAATAATTATGTGCTTTTGGAGGTTGTGGATCATGTGGATTGAAGGATTAGAGGTTGGATTAGGTGTGGGGTTAGGTTTTGATTTCGAATTTAATTTCTGCAGAATGGCAGATTCGACAGTTTCTGTTCATACCAGTTTTCCGTGATCTTAGTGGCCTCAAAAAAATAAAAAGTCTACATATGAGTCGTAGATAATTTGTAGATCTTTCTGTGGCCGCGAAGAACACCTCAATCGGACATCAGAACAGAAAGTTATGACAGTTTGATTATAGCAGTTTTTCAGTCTCATAATTCTGTGCAGAATCTGTTCTCTTAAGAGTTAGGCAATTTTATCAACAGAATTAAACTGTGGGTTGGTAAAAGAAGTTGTAGATAATTTCATGAGCTTTCCAGATTGTTAACGAGTGCATTTATATGATTTGTGAAACTCCAGTTATGTTTGTTTTACTGTGGCTGTTCCTGTTTGCCTAACAAAAATGAGTGGGTCTGTTCACTGGTGGGTTTCATCTAGTAAATGGCCAAATTGGCTCTTTCAACTATGGAGACTTTTGTAGATGGATAAGAGTGCTTACTTCCAGCAGAATTTCATAATTTTTGGTTCAGTAGTTTAGGAGATATCGAATTTTAAAGTTAACCATACTACTGTCCAAAACAGATTCAGTCAGTTATCTTGTTAGATGTTTTAGAACATGTAGATGGCAGAATTTAATTATCCATTGAATACTGAAGTTGTAGAGTATTTTGTGTAGATACTGCTAGAGTATTTGTTTAATATCACCGCTGTTTTAATTTTAAAGATAAAAAATTAACAAACAGTGTTGCTGCTGTATGGCATGTGGTTCAGGGTGGGAGTCTTTCCACTGGGTCTTGGTTTCAAGTGTAGGAGTGTTTTGTTGATTGATGGCAAATGTTTGTGAAATATTTGTACTAAGTTTTATGCCCGCTAGCAGGTGGCTACACTCCAGATCATGTCTAGTACATTTATTCTTCTTCGATGAAAGCAAGTGAATGTAGCGGTGGTTGCTTCCGTTCTGACCTGTTATTTCTATTGCCTACACTCTAATATTCAGAAGTATTGGATTCTTTCATAATTGGACTCTATGGTGATGCTTTACTTGCTTGCATTATACTGATGCTCAATCATATATTGATGATGATTATGATTCGAGTATGATTCATGAGATTAATTCACACCCCTGAAGGTAAATGAAGTATTATTTGAGGTTGGTATTGTATCTGAAGGTAAATGAAGTATTATTTGAGGTTGGTAAAGGTAAATAAAGTATTATTTGAGGTTTGTATTGTATCTGAAGGAAGTGAAGGTTATTGATAAATGCAGCATGCCATATACATTGCATGACTCATTTGCATCTGAAGTTTTGTCGTGACCTATGGTCCGACCGTACCGGAACAATTTAGCATCGTATGTTGCCCGAGGAGGGGTACGATGTGGCTTCATACCCTTAGAGGTATGAAGGCAGAGGACCTATGCATTGCATTCATATGCATTCATTGAAGTGATATTTGCAGATGATGTGGTTTTATACCCTCAGAGGTATGAAGATAGAGTACCTACACATTGCATTTCTATGCATACATTAAAGTGATATTTGCAGGTATTGTTGACGCAGGGAAGTGTTATAGAACCTATTGTGGTTGTTCGAGGAAATGAGATGGTATTGGTTATAGCGGGACTACTGAGTTCCATATCTACAAGTATTTCTGATTTTAACTGTGACTCTTTTAAAATGTTGATGAATTCAATTTGTGGTTTAAATATCTCGTCAAAATTATTCGTTTGCTGAGATGTTTCATCTCACTCTTGCATTACTCAATGCATGTGCTTGTTGCTCATCAAGGGAAGTGGGAAGTAGCAGCACATCCACCTTCACTCTTATAATAACGCTGCTTAGGCGAAGTCTTGATTTAATTAGAAGCTTCTTGTCAAAGGATGTTTGTTTCTAACTAGTTGTGCGCACTGGATAATTTAGCTCATGCCGTTATGGTTGTCTTTCCATTGCTAGCAGACTATTAATGTCTATTATGTTTTCTTATCATGATATCTATTTATACTTTGTTGCTTCCCCGTTTATGCAATTTTCAAAGGAGATGCTGTCAAAATTTTATATACGAATGTTAGATGTGTAGTTTAGTAGCATTCTGGGGTGTTTGTGGATCCCGGGGTGTTACAAAAGTGGACGTGCTGCTACTCCCCTCATTCCCAACATGTATCAAGTACCTGCATTGAGTAATGCAAGAGTGAGATGACACATCTCAGCAAGTAAAGTAATATCAAACTGTTTAACCACATAAGAACATAGTTTTACCACCACTTGATTTCAGAACCATCTTATTACGAAGGTGCGGCACGTATACAACGTACAACACACCTAGTTACCACACCTCGTAGGTAGAAACCACAATAGTAACATAGTAATGTCACATTTCATATATACCTCATGAGTGCAAATGTCTGCAAATGCAAGGATGACTTCTGCATCGTACTCCTACTCGAGCAACGTACGATGCTAAAAAAATGTACCGGTACGGTCGGACCATAAGATCACGGCATAACTTCAAAATGCAAGATGGATGATGCGATGTGCATGACATGCCTACAACACTTCATATAACATGATTCAAAAAGATACTTCAACTTCATCCAAGATGGGAATCAACCACATATATCATTACCAAATCATGATCATCCACAATATTAGACAATTGAGAATTAATACTTTTGAACAAATAAACTTCATCATAGAATTCAATGATTAACATATTTAAAACTTATGCATACTCAATGACAGGGAATAGGATGCAAACCAAACGGTAGCAACCACCATTGTATTTACTTGCCTTCACCGGAAATTTAGAATGGTACTAAGTACGATCCGGAAGTCCACCACCTGTTTTTGAGACACACCATAGTGCACAAATTCACATAACAAACTCTAATAAACAACGTCACACCTACACACAATTCCAACCCATCGCGAGCGACAACTCTCCCCATCACCACCAAATTGCAGCGGCACTGCTTGATAATTTCATAACTTTAAAATTATAACAGCAGTGATATCAATCAAAAACTCCGGAAGCATCTACATAAAATTCCCCACAAGTTTTGTATTCAAAAGATAATTAAATTCCCACATCTACTTAGCCCAAAACTGTCCACAAGATATATCCTGCAATCTGTTTTTGGACAGCAACCTAGCCGGGTTCAAACAACGATATCTCCTAATGTATAACTCCGAATTGAGCGTATAAGTACTCGTTGAAAAGGTATGACAAAGCTCTACATGATTCTCCCACTGATCCGCAATAATTACCCATGAAAAATTCCTAGAAATAACTAGAACTACTGCTGTTCGCCCACCCACAAAATTTTAGGACAGCCCCTCTACAGATTCGCATAGGTAAACATATAATCAATTGGATTACAGCACAATTAAACAAGATACAATCTCAAAATCACCTTGAATCCTTCTCCTTTCCTCCCTTCTTCTTCCCTCCACCAAAATCCAATTGGAGACTTACACCAACGCGACGTAGATCTGAGCGGGAAAGGAATGGCACCTTGGAGAGAAGGCTTGAGGAGGGGGCGGCTAGGGTTTGATGGGGGAGGTGGGGTGGCGGCTGCAAATGGGTGGAGGAGTGAGAGGGGGTGGCGTCCAAGGCTATAGAGAGGGGGGGCTGCACAAGAGAAAGGGGAGGGGGTGGCTGAAAAATCCCAAGGGATTAGGGGAGGGGCGGCTTGGGTTAGGGGGAACTAGTGGGCCGGATTCTCGTTCACACGTCAACCTCCGACCCCCTAGCGCATGAGTCTGACCAAAAATTCTACTGTTTTACTAGTGAATGCTTCCCCAAAAATTCCTAACCCCAAAAGCGTACCACCCGAAAGAAAGAAGGGAAAAAAGAAACAAGGAAACAATAAACTCCAACTTCTCTTCTTTGCAAACTGGGTATCACACTCTACCCCCTTCAAAAGAATTCGACCTCGAATTCTGACGCTTCTATCGGAATGACAAAAGAAAAGATCAGCGACGACAAAAAACTCACCCCATAACGAAAAGTTCAGGGTACTTCTGCCGCATCAGCTCCTCGAGCTCCAAGGATTCTAGCATACGCAGCAGACGACACTCTAGAGTCAGGTCTTGCTACACGAGAATCGACTCTAGCTCGATTTATTGATCTAGATTCCGCAAATACTTTCTCAACATAGAGACATGGAATACATGGTGTACTCTGATCATAGCCTCCGACAATTGCATGTGCTAAGCCAAACTGCCAACTCGGGCTAAGATAGTAGACGATCCTATATACCTCGGACAAAGCTTTCCTGACACCAAATCAACATTAACACATGCAAGTACTTCAATGAATATATATATGAACGCAATACATACGGTGCTCCTATAGCCTAAACCAAACCTATCCAAACAAGAGTAACTTCAAAAGATCAATTTAATGCTTGCATATTTCTGGACAGCAGCACAACGGTTAATTGTTTTGCTCATAACTCACCAAAATATGCATCCAAAAGTAGTAAACTAGGACTTTATGGAAAGCTTACAAAGTCCACTATAACCTTGGTATTATCATCACCACAAGATTTGACACTTAGAAAGGCCAAACAATGTGAAACATAAATTTTGTCCAGACTTGGATAGAATTCAACTACTCAGTTCAAAAATCCATAATTGGAGTCGCAGCCATCCAATTCAGGCGCTCCTAGACTTTTTAGAAAGCTAGTAAAATTGTCTATATTTCATTTATAAACATATCAGGTTAATTCAATGCATATCAAGATCAAAAGACATAAGAAAGCTTTGCTGTCCAAATTTGGATAGATTCAAAGATTCCACTTAAAATAGCTGTAGCTTAACTTATAGGTCACCAAAAAGGGTGATCCAAAATTTGTTGGAAAGCTTAAGGGAAGTACTACCACTTCTTTATAATTTATAAGAACTGATTCGAAGTTTAACTTGGGCAAACAAGGTCAGTTTCGAAATCTATACAGAATCTAGACAGATTCCAAGACTAGACTTGAGAAAATCATAACTCCCAAGCTACTAGACCTATGGTCATGAAATGTTTACACAAGTAAGATGAAGAAGTTGGCTACAACTTTTATATACAACACCTCTATAGAAAACATGGTTTAATTCATTGAACTAGCTGCATACCCAAAACTGGTCATGTTGTCCCAAATTAAAACTAAACGAACACGCGTTGGAAAAGTTTGGAAATTGTCCACGACTTTTGCAATAAAGTTTCACCCAAATTTATCTTTATAGCCCTCAACTCTGCATGACCTACAGCTAAACTTAGCCTGAGATACTGCACATCAGAGATTCGACTTATATCCGGACAACCACCTCTCCCAATCTATTTAACAGACAATTACAAGTAAATACCCATTAAAAGGTACTGAGGAAAACTAAAAGTTTTGCTTAAAGAGAATTCCCAAATTTGGGCTCTGAAACTATCAAAACGTGGTCGATTTAATGGTGGTTTTAACGACACCTAAAGTTCAGACACAACGGTGCAACAACTTCAGAGTAGCCTAACTCCAATTATATGCAATGAAAATTACAAACCAATACTCTTTGGAAAGATGATGAAATTACTTCAGAGTAGAGGAGTAGACTCCTCACACCGGGTAAGTCTAGCTGAGTATTAGTATACTCAGCCTTGCTTGTGGCATAATTTTTACAGGTTCTCTAGAGGACATGGTTGCTGGAGTGACTTGGTCGTCCATCTTGCCGCCAGGTTGGACAGTCGAGTGGGACTCTACCTCGGCAGAGGAGGATCATGAGGAGTGATGGGCCAGGCTTCCCCATCCCTCCGTTTATTTACCGTTAGTTATATTCCGCTGCATTCCGAACAATGATCACTACTTTTGATAAACTCCGATGATGTGGTAATAAAATTAAGTACTCATTAATGTATGGTTTTATGCTTTATTGTATTTGCTCTGTGTCTCACCTTCGAGTGAGTACGTGGTACTTGATCCTGTTAGTGGCCTCGTCGGACTAGATCCAAGGGACTGACGTTTTATTCCTATTTAAGTGTGGTCTAGCCTCTAAGGCGAGACTTAGGCACTTAAGGTGGAATAATTCGGGCGGTTCCGCCACAGCTGGTATCGAAGCTTGTACCACCACAGAGGAATCAATAAACTGTAATTACCATCCTTTTCAAAAAGTAAAACTTGTTAGAAAAAAATGTTGGATAGATCGGTAAGACAATAAGGATGGATATAGGATGTGAAGCCTTAGGATACTAGAGGGGTAGCTAGGTGGCTATTTGAATGTGCCCTACGGGCTACTCTAATAATGGACGGAGATTTCTCTATCCCTATAGGTTGATGTGAGGTCGCTTAGGACAAACATGCATGCATCATTTTATTCTAACTACTTAGTAAGTGGCCAAGAAAGTTTAAAAGCTATGAGGCACGGTAATAAAAGATTAAGTGTATCTCCAAGATCTCCACCTAACCCTGGGAAAGCCAAGCCCTAGTTCCCTTTTATTTTATTAATTCTTTTTCTTTTTCGCTTACGCTTACCCCTACACAGATTACTTCTCACGAATCCTCGGATGGAGGGAACGCACATTCCCACACGGACGGACTTGCGCGAGAGGGTTTTCCTTGCATTTTGTGGGAGGTGCTACAGGGAGACGGTTATACGACGCCTCCCCAGTATGTGGTGCAGTTGTTCGAGGAGCACCGGGTACCCCGCTGTAGGGTGAGGATGACCTTGGAGCCTCATCCCTTGTAGCCAGGCTGGCGTTCGTTGGACTCCGAGTCTTTCGGATTTAGGGCTGAAGATACTATCGAGTCCATTGCTCTCCACGGACTGATGACCTTTTATGGCTTTCACCCCTTAGTGCTGTCCACTCATCCCATTGGCTTGTTCCCCGCTAAAAAGGAGGACGACCCAATGTGGAAGGACCGAGTGGAGCATGCCAAGGATGTGTGGGCTCTTAACGTGGGGTAGACTGCTCACCTAACGGTGTGGTGCATGAATGCCCTGTATCGTCTGCAAGCAGTGCGAGTGGAGGCAATGTCCCAGCTGATGGGCTTGGTGGAGTCTACCAGGATCACCCTGGATAATAGGGAAGACCTTGTGGTAGACCTGTCCACTGAGTTGGTGTAAATGGACCTCCAGGTAGAGCTGATGGCCACCCAGATCCAAGAGCTTGAGGAGAAAGTAGGAGCCAGGGAGAACACCATCGAGGTTCTCGTGGATCAGCTCCTGACCACTCAACAGCAAATTGAGGAAGCCAACCAGCACCTGGATATGCACCATCAGGAAATTCAAGACATGGAGGCAGAAGGGGCCGACGAGGATGTTGACATCGAGGGAGGAGAGGAGCCGAAGCCTGCATCCAGCTTGGACACAGCTGGCTCAGGGATACCACCTTCCCCCGAGTCTAGCGTTGCCTCGTTTGCTCAGTAAGTTTTAGAGATGGGGTTAGAAGTGTGTGGCAGTAGAACTCCTCGAAACTAGCTTAGCTTTTGCACCTTTGGGGTACTAGGCTAGAGAGAGTCGAGTATTTTCAACACTGCTGTAACTATTAGCAAACTCTTTTGGATTGATGAAGGATGGATGATCTCTAATTAAGTTATGAAGAAAGTTTTATGTCATGTGGTATCTTTTATGAAAAATGCAAGGAAATGTTTGGCATTTTACAAACTTTGTCCTTTCAAATCTTTTACCATGTGCGAACCCTGATGTCAAAAGTATGATATTAAGAGCATCCTAAATTTTCAGATGCTAGGAAGAGCGCGTCGTGGGCAGAATGAGCACATTCCTCCACCACCGCCGCCGCCTCCTACCATGCACGAACTGATGGCTTAGTAGAATGAGATTCAGCGGCAGTTGGCTCAGCGTCAGCCACCACCTCAGCACTATGGTGGTGGTGATCACCATCAACGTCCCCTAGCAGCGGCCACCTATCAGGAGTTCCTCAGCACTCAGCCGCCATTGTTCACTCGGGCAGAGGATCCACTTGATGCTAATGTGTGGCTCAAGGTAGTGGAATCCAAATTCCACTACTTAATGGAGTTTGCTCAGATGTGGCTAAGGTCCAGTTCGCCACCCAGCAGCTTCGTGGACCCACGCGAACATGGTGGGACCACTTCCTCGCTATGCAGCCAGTTGACCAAGTGGTGGAATGGGGAGAGTTCAAGGCAGCATTCAGAGGGCATCACATACTGGCAGGCACCATGGACCGCAAGCTCAATGAGTTTCTGGCACTCACTCAGGGGAATCGTACAGTGTTGCAGTAAGCTCAAGCTTTTAATGACCTATGTAAGTACGCAAGCTACCATGCTGACACAGATGAGAAGAAGAGGGATAGGTTCAGGAGGGGCCTCAGTACTAAGTTCCGCGACCGTCTCAACACAGTCAGGGCCAACAGTTACAATGTGTTAGTCAACATGGCCATTTCTCAGGAAGACTGCATCACAGCCTGCCAGGCAGAAAAGAAGAGGAAGACCCCTATGGCAGGACCTTCAGCTCAGCCTCAGCGCTTCAGGACTGTGTCCGACACTCAGAGTAGGGGACCTCAGCAGCAAGGACGATGGGTGATCCGACCACAATAGCAGCAGCAGGCACCCAACCGCTCTCAGCGCTCAGTTCAGAGGAACAACAACCAGCCACAGCAGCAGTACTGTCAGGCCAATGACAACAGATGTTTTACTTGTGGTAGCATTGGGCACTACGCCAAGAATTGCCCCAAGAACCAGCAGGGGCAGAATTCAAACCAGAACCAAGGCAAGAGGCAGAAGGTGCAGGTGAGGCAAGATAGGTTGAACTTCACCACGATGGCTGACATTCCAGAGGGAGCACCCGTCATGACTGGTATCTTCTCCGTTTCGAATTATCCTGCAGTCATTCTTTTTGATTTAGGTGCATCAAACAATTTTATCAGTGCAAAATTTAGTGCCAAATGCCAATTACCTTTCCATCACACAAATGGGGGCATTACAATCTCAACACCAGGAGGCAGGGTTGGCACCTATCAAATGAACAGGCAGGTGCCTATAAAATTTGGTAGCCTTATAATTAAAACCACCCTCCTTATCTTGGGATTGGATAGTGTAGATATCATATTAGGAACTAACTGGTTATCAAGGCATCAGGCAATAATTGACATCGCAGCAAGGGCCATTGAGATACACTCACCTACTTGTGGTGAAATTACGTTATATCTGCCTAACCAGGGCTGTACTCGTTCCTTTGCCTTTGCCCTAATAGAGTCACATGTTGAGAGAATTCCAGTGGTATGTGAGTACTCAGATGTTTTTCCAGATGAATTGCCAGGGTTTCCACTAGACCGAGACATAGAGTTCGCAATTGAGCTACAACCAGGAACTGCACCTATATCCAAGAGACCCTATAGGATGCCTCCCATGGAGTTGGCAGAATTGAAAAAGCAATTGCAAGAGTTGTTGGACAAGGGATTCATTCGCCCAAGTACTTCACCATGGGGATGTCTAGCATTGTTCGTGAAGAAAAAGGATGAGAGTCTGAGAGATTGTGTGTTGATTATCGCCTCTCAATGCGGTAACCATAAAAAATAAGTATCTGTTGCCCCGCATTAATGTATTGTTTGATCAGTTGGTGGGAGTCACGGTGTTTTCCATGATAGACCTTCGCTCTGGCTATCATCAAATCAAGATCAGGGCCAGCGATATTCTGAAGATGGCTTTCTCTACCAGATATGGACTCTATGAGTACTTGGTGATGTCTTTCGGGCTGACCAATGCCCCGGCATATTTTATGTATTTGATGAACTTAGTGTTTATGCCAGAGCTGGACAAGTTTGTGGTGGTTTTCATTGATGACATTCTGATATATTCAAGGAACGAGTAGGAGCATACTAAACACTTGCATACAGTACTTCAGAGACTACACGATCATCGTTTATATGCTAAGTTGTCCAAATGTGATTTCTGGCTGATGGAAATAAAATTTTTGGGTCACACCATTTCTCAGGATGGGGTATCAGTTGATCCTGAGAAAGTGCAAGAAGTGATGGATTGGAAGCACCCTACCACCGTATGGCAGATTCAGAGTTTTGTGTGATTGGCAGGATATTATCGGCGATTCATTCCTGATTTCTCCAGGATTGCAAAGCCAATGACTGAATTGTTGAAGAAAGGAGTAAAGTATGAATAGAGTCAGAAATGTGAGGATGCCTTTCATGCATTAAGGCAGCATCTAACAACAGCACCCGTGCTAGCGCAGCCTGACAACACCAAACCCTTTGAGGTTTATTGCGATGCTTCAGGCACTGGATTGGGATATGTCTTGATGCAAGACAACAGAGTTATTGCCTATGCATCCCGTGCACTTAGGCCTCAAGAGCAGAACTACCCCACCCATGATCTAGAATTAGCAGCCGTAGTTCATGCTCTGAAGATTTGGATACACTATCTAATGGGAGCTCATTATAATATCTATACTGATCACAAGAGTCTCAAGTATATTTTCACTCAGGCTGATCTTAATATGAGGCAGAGGAGATGGTTGGAATTAATCAAGGACTATGATTTGGAAGTACATTACCATCCGGGCAAGGCAAATGTTGTGGCAGATGCCTTAAGTCGAAAGGCCCGGTGTAACTTTGTAACTATGGACTCTAAGATCGCCACCCTGTGTGACGAGTTGTGCAAGTTGAACATGGAAGTTGTTTCCTCAGGTACCTTGAATTATATCTCAGTGGGGCCCACTTTACATCAGCAGATAATCATGGCACAGATTGGTGACAAGGGTGTTTCAAGTCATTAAAGAAATGCTCGAACAGAAGGTGGATAGGTACAAATGCTTCCGTCAGGACGGCAAGGAAGTTCTATGGTTTGAAGACCGATTGGTGGTTCCTAAAAATCCAGAACTCAGGAAGAAATTATTGGATGAAGCTCATCTTTCCAAATTTTCCATGCACCCCGGCAGCAACAAGTTGTATCATGATCTCAGATCCTTGTATTGGTGGACCAGAATGAAGAGGGAAATTGCTAAGTATATATCTGAATGCGACACTCACCATTGTACTGCATTGAGTAACAAGTGGAAATGTGTTTGGCAAAAGATATTGATTGCTAAATGTTTGATACCATGTATGATTAGCTAGGTGTACATTTATTCTTAAGAGAGTCGCACTAAAACTTGAAAAGCTAAAACTTGATTTTAGACTCAGCTAGTGCTTTATGGCAAACCAAACCCCCTCAGCCAAACAGCTGCATGTCTAGAGGTAGAGGAGTAGACTCCTCACACCGGGTAAGTCTAGCTGAGTATTAGTATACTCAGCCTTGCTTGTGGCATAATTTTTACATGTTCTCTGGAGGACATGGTTGCTGGAGTGACTTGGCCATCCATCTTGCCACCGGGTTGGACAGTCGAGTGGGACCCTACCTCGGCAGAGGAGGAGCATGAGGAGTGATGGGCCAGGCTTCCTCATCCCTCCGTTTATTTACCGTTAGTTATATTCCGCTGCATTCCGAACAATGATCACTACTTTTGATAAACTCCGATGATGTTGTAATAAAATTAAGTACTCATTAATGTATGGTTTTATGCTTTATTGTATTTGCTCTGTGCCTCACCTTCGAGTGAGTACGTGGTACTTGGTCCTGTTAGTGACCTCGTCGGACTAGATCCGAGGGACTGACGTTTTATTCCTATTTAAGTGTGGTCTAGCCAGTAAGGCTAGACTTAGGCACTTAAGTTGGAATAATTCGGGCGGTTCTGCCACAATCTAGGGTTGAGAATTGCAGAGCTAAGAA
This sequence comes from Zea luxurians, assembly GCA_029449295.1. Taxonomy (NCBI): domain Eukaryota; kingdom Viridiplantae; phylum Streptophyta; class Magnoliopsida; order Poales; family Poaceae; genus Zea; species Zea luxurians. The sequence continues at coordinate 29,906,374 of JAOPSE010000024.1, read as the reverse complement.
TTTGGCACAAGACGCCTCAGGTTATTGGATAAAACGAGGGAAGTTTCACAATACCGAAAATCTAATAATCGGTGTCGCGCCAGACCCCCAGGATGTGGATCGTCTGGGAGGCCAAGTCATACCATCCGCACTGGGTTCGAACTGTCCGAGTATGGGGTCCGGATCATCCGACGGTGCCAGGAATGTTCTCCTAATTTATTCGGCTGATAACACAGCCGATGCAATTGATTGGAGGGCACCTATAATTAATTACCTACGCAATCCTAGTGTTAGGACAGACAGGAATGTTCGGTGTGCAACTTTCAAGTATGTTTTAAAGGATGATGAACTCTACCGCCGAATTGTCAATGATGTCCTAATTAAATGCTTGGGCATAGATGATGCTTTGTTAGCCATGGCCAAAGTACATGAGGGGATTTGTGGTACTCATCAATCAGCTCCGAAGATGAATTGGTTATTGCGAAGATCTAGCTTCTATTGGCCTAATATGATAACAGATTATTTCAAGTACTACAAAAGATGCCAAGTGTGTCAGAAATTCGGTGACTTACAGTTGGTCCCTACAACCGATTACATCCTATCATCAAACCTAGGCTATCAGGGGATGGGGATTGGATTTTATAGGATAAATTCATCCTTCATCATCAAAAGGGCATCATTTTGTGTTAGTCACCACTGACTACTTTACCAAATAGACTAAAGTCGTTGCTCTGAAGAACATGACGCACAGAGAGGTAATTGAGTTTATAACTAAGCATATTATTAATAGATTTGGCATTCCTCAGACTTTGACCATAGACCAGGGGACTTCTTTTATGTCAAAGGAGGTACTTGAGTTTGCTAAATCATGTAGAATCAAATTGCTCAATTCATCTCCATATTATGCTTAGGCCAATGGGCAGGTCAAGTCTAGTAGTAGGACATTGATTAGCTTGGTAAAAAAGAAGATATATGATCATCCTAAGCATTGGCATAAGGTCTTGTATGAAGCTTGATGGGCTCATAGAATATCTAACCACCATGTGACTAAAGTTTCTCCATTTGAGCTTGTTTATGGGTAGGAAGCAATTTTGCCTATGGAGGTAAGCCTAAATGCTGTCAGGTTCACCAGACAGAATGATCTAACCGTCAACGATTATCATAATTCAATGATTGTCAATATTGATGAAATGACGATAAGTGATTGATAGCTCTAGGAGAAATAGAGAAAGACAAGATCATGGTTGCAAAAGCTTACAACAAGAAAGTCAAGGCTAAGTCATTCCAGGTAGGAGACCTGGTATGGAAGACCATCTTGCCACTAACGAGCAAAGACCGGAAGTTAGGGAAATGGTCGCCAAGCAGGGAATGCCCTTACAAGATCACACAGGTCATATCTGGTAATGCCTACATGTTGCAAACATTACTAGGCGAGGACTTTCCCAAGACACTAAACAGATGTTTCCTAGAGCAATATCATCCTAGTATGTGGCAAGATGCTTAAGAGAACCGATGTGATCACATTGATTTGATTCCAGCATGCACTTGTGCTTTTGGTTCGCTCAGCTTCTCTAAAAGGCAGGGGCATGTGTTGAGCACCATTTGTGGCACTGGTCACGACCGGATGGTTCGGCCCCGAGGACCGGTCGGTCCGCCCATAGGCGCGGATCGTCCACGAATAGATCAGATCAGGCTATTAAAGTCCTATTTCCTCACGTGTCTTTCCCTCTAATCTCACGGTAGATGTTGTAGGACACCTAGCTAGGAACGGGTCTATACCAGCCCCTTATAAATTTGAAGGGGTACGACCGATTGAAGAACTAACAACCGAATCAACAATCAATTTATCTTATGTTCTTTACCTTTTTCCCTAGGAGTAGACAGTAACATAAAATCTAATCTCCACCTCTTGTGACTCTACGTCGTTTAGAGGCGTCTTGGGTGGCCTGCCGACCCAAGAAAAACTCTAGGATCTCTCCTCCTCGACGGGGTCTGTGGCAGAACCGTCCGAATTATTCCAGCTCAAGTGCCTAAGTCACACCTCAAGGGCCGTAACACACTTAAATCGGAATAACCCGACAGTCCCTCAGATCTAGTCTGATAAAGCCACTTAACCAGGATCAAATACCACAAACTCACACGAAGGTGAGTCATAGAAGAAGTACAATAAAATAGGAAACCTCAATTTAAGTACTGAATTATTACATAGATCAGAGTTTTTCAAGTAGCAAATAAACATCCACAATTAAAATGCAGCGGATAATCGATGTCGTCGGTAGCTTGGGAATGGGCAAGGCCTAGCCCACTACTCCTCCTGCTCCTCTTCCGTGGAAGCAGCATCCCACTCGACCGTCCAACCCGGTGGCAGGGTGGTAGGCCAAGTCACACCATCAACCATATCCTGAAGCATACGTGCAAAATTATGCCACAAGCAAGGCTGAGTATACTAATACTCAGCTAGACTTGCCCGGTGTGAGGAAACTACTCCTCTACCTCTAGACCATGCAGCTGTTTGGCTGAGGGGTTTGGTTTGCCAAAGCACTAGCCGTATCTAAAATCAAGTTTTAGCTTTTCCATTTCTAGTATCTTTAGCTTTACTAAGTTGCTCCTTCTAATCATACATGGTAGCAAGCATTTAGTACAATCAACAAATTATCTCATATAACGTCATTTCACTTCTTACTCCATGTAGTACAAGGGGTCAAGAAGTCTCATTAGCTGCGAGAAGCAGACGATTCAAATTGAGTTTTTATCCTTGCAAGGTAAGCCTAAACACACGACATGTCAGGGTACCCCGACCCTACACATGTCAACCGTCCCCATCGATTCCCCGTTCGCGGCCAGGGCTCACCGCCTTGGCATACAATGCCCCACTGACCTTGGTTGCCGCCGTGCAGTGGCCACACTTGTACCCACCATAGCTAGCATGGGAGACCCAGTCTCAGGACGAGTGAGGGATAAAGTCCACGCCTGGCTTCACTTAGGTACTAGGTTTACCGGTTACCATATTTCCCGGCATGTGCTTAGTACGTTCAAATGCTTGACTCAGGTATCCACACTTTGATCCTTAATTCTTTTTCTCGTCTCACAGACAAGGCATCCTCCCTGGATCCAATTCCATAGACTATCATAGATCCCGTTATCAAGATGAATACAATCAATTCCTGACCTTGCGCAAGTGCTAGAAAATCACTCGACTTCTACCGAGATCCTGATTAGCAAAGTAGCTACTCGACCTAGCATACTAGTATCCATCTCAAAAAGGAATCCTATGTTCATGCAACTAGAGGTTTCAAGCAACTCCTACACTTAAGTGCACATTACAATCCTATAAGCATTAAGTGTAGTAAAGTAGCATATATAAATACGGATATGCATAAAACCGGGGCCTGCCTTCAAATGCTGGGGCTGCGGGGAGACTCAGTGGCAGTCTTGGGAGCTGGCTCCTGGTCCTCCTCTTGGACAGTTCCTTGCTCGTGGATGAGCACGTACTCTCCGTCAGCTAGATTGCAGTCTAAGAATGCAACGAGTAAGATACATGCATGATATGATGAGTGCTCTAGTAATTAAACTTGATGGTGATAGATTCACTTAAATTAGATAGGGTTTACTATTGCTACTAAAGATTCTTGTGGTATATATATATATAGTGATTTAGATCACATTTAGTTAAGTGAAGCGGTAAGTCTATTTTGGTGTCCCACTGAATTCTTTTTAAGCCTTAGTGAGAAACTAATAGGAATTCTAGTTGAGCTTATTGGAGTGAGGTTTATTATTTTCCTTTCTTCTTATTTCCTTCATGCTTTTAAGATAGGTTTGAACTACAAGTGATATCAATAAATTTCCAAAAATTCTGAAAACATTACAGTGGCTTATTACTGGTGTATAATTTCTTGTCTCAAAATTTGGGGTTCGAAAAGTAAATAGTTCTTTCTGGATAAAATTATTAAATATTAGGGCAGAAGGGGTGGTTTGAACTCCAACTACCATTAAACAAAAGGTTATTTCTTAAGACATATTTTTGCTGGCATCTAGATGTTATAACATGACTTTGCACAAATTTCTAGCTATTTATACCTACCAGTCAATTTGATATGATTTTCCAAAGTTTCTAGCCAAAGGGGTGCTTTCTACTACCACTATATTTGAAAAATATCAAACAACATATTTCTGAATTTTCTTAGCTTCTTCTTTGTGCAAGAGCAATCATTCTGATGTTTGGCATCTTTTTGCTTAAGGGAAAGGTGGTAGGAATTATTTGGACTAAATGGCCTCTTTCATGAAGTATTGGCAATGGATATTATTTTGCAGCTTCCAATTGGGTTTTGCATTTTATTCTGGTGGCCTATCTCATTATTGATCTAGTAAAATTTTATTTACCCAATATTGCATTATTTTGGGTTGCTCATGATTTAATTGAAATATGACCCATTATCAAGTTTTATTTGTTTACCCTACTTAAAGTGATGTACTGAGGTGTTTATTATTTTTGTAGTGGGGTTCTAGTGGTTACAAGTCCACTGGATTTTTATTAACAATTTTGGATTTGTTTTTATAATTCCTATAATGATTTCCTAGTTGGAATAGTGCTAAATAAAACATTTCACTTTACTTTTGTTCTGGACTAGTGGTCTTTTTATTTTCCTAGGTTCTCTGTTACTCAAGTAGCCTAGGAAAAATAATTTTATTCACTGTTCATTAATTCCTAATGCCTCTCTGATTTTCCTAAGTTTTGGGTAGAAATGGCTTTTAATAGATATTCCTACTTAATTTTTCAATACTGGGGTTCCCACTATTTTTAAACAGGGTCTAATTGGGGTTTGAACAACTACAAATTTTCTTAAGTTCAGCACACAAGCACAACAAATTTTCTTTAATTAAACAAGGTTTGGTCAGTTTCTGTGTTTAATTCCAAACTCTAAAAATTAGAACAGAAAGCATGGGGTTTAGTATTTTTAATTGACAATCCATAATATTTAGAGTCCAGCAAAATTGGTTTGACAAATTTTGGTTAAGTATTTCTCAAGTTATGAATTTCCTAAGTCTTCTGCTAAATAATAAAGATTAAATCAAAATGGTTTAAAGAAAAACTGTTTTGCACTGGGGTCCCTGGCGGAAGTTCTTAAAAGAATTACAGACAGGTCCCCGGGGCACTATCCATTCGAGTCTACGGCTCTGCAGAAAACCCCTAGGGTTTCTGGAAATCGAACCCGCGGTCCTGTCCCCAATTGAACAGTACCCGCGGCGGAGAAAAGGGCGGAGGGGCTTACCAGTGGCAAGGCTGCTCCGGTGAGGTGGTTGAGGGCGTAGGGGAGGTTTCGGGGATCATGGCGATGTGCGGGACGCCGTCGGGGATGGTCGGAGTCGGCCGGTCCGCGTGCGCAGGCAGAGATGCTCGTCGGCGGTGAGGAATCTGGCCTACTCACGGCGCAATAGGTCGATTGAACGGGTCAGAGAGCTTCACTGGGTACTAGGGAAGACATGGGTGCAAGGAATTTGATAATGGCTTACCGGAGAGCTCGGTCCACGCATGGTTTTGGGCGACCGAAGTCTGGTGAGGGTGATCCCGGGCTTCCGGTGAACTTCTGCCGGATCCAAGGACTTGGAAAGCTTCACGGGCTAATGGCGAAGCTAACCGAGGCGTTGGCACGACTTGGACGCGACTGGAGAGAGCTGACCACGGTGGCCGAGGCTCTAAAAACTTGGCGGGCGGTGGCGCAGGCGTGGTCGGGGCAAATTCCGGTGATCTCTGGCTTGGGCAAGACTTGAGATCACGAGGGAGGAATGGCCAAGGCTTGGGGCTGCTTTATAGGCACGGAGCTATGCACGGGCGGCCGTGAACCGGTGAGCGCGTGCGGGCGTGCACTGGGGTGCGCGGGTGCGCGAACGGGAGTGAACCGGGGGTGTCAGCCATGGTCGAACACGTGGAACCGTTGCCTCTGCCCAAGTTCTAACGCTGGTTGGGTGCAAATCATCGCGAATTTGGGCAAGACCGCTGTGAAGGATTTGTTCACCTGACCTTGCTTTGTCTTTTGTGTATGGACGTCGCGCGGTTTTAGGCTAGGGACAGGGAGTTGTAGCGTCACCAAGGTGCCAGTGTCAGAATGTCTGGTCCCGAGGTCAAACAACGCCAAAACCGTGTCAAATGAATTTGGTTTGAGTTCAAATTTTTCCAGGGCGTGTTCATGGGAATTTGGCACAACTTTGATATTTGGACTTCTTGGTTTTGAGTTTCGAAAAACAGAGAACGCAGTTGATCCTTGGAAAGGGGTCTGAAATTCAGAAATTCAGAATTCTGAATTTCTCCATGGGATCATGGTTCAACGACTGATTTGGGAATTTTGGAAAAACCAAATGGTCAAACTCTCTGACTATGATTTGTTAGTTATTTGATGAACTAAAACTTTGTAATTTGGTCAAATCTAAAATTTGCATTTTCCCCCCAAGATTTCTCCCAATTACCCTTTATGCTTAAATTGGCTCACTTAGGATTTATTAAGGTTTGATAGTCTTTCTCTCTCAAGGTTCATGCCAAGGTTAAGGAGAGTTTAAGAAGACTCATTATAAATCTTTGCTCTTAATTTTCTTTTGATGTTCATTCCTTTATTAGGTTTACATGTGATAATAGGTTGGGGTTAGCTTAGGGAAGAAACCCTAGGTGACACTGGGGTGTCACAGGGTCCCTCCCGGGAGAGAGATCCAGTTGCTGTTGGTGAACTCTCGCCTCTGCTCAAGCGCGGACCATCCGGCCCTCAACCACGGACTGGCCGCTCTGCCGTAGAGAGCACTATCGTCTGTAATCATAGTAGTGATTGACGCCTAGTTCGATGCCAACATCTAGGATGCAAAGAATTTTTTCCCATTCATCCGGTCGTCGAGATACAATACAAAGCAATGTCTAAACTTTATCTATTTTTGTTTGCCTTTTATATTGTCTGCTATGTACATATGATGTGTATTGTAGTGCTGATTTGTGAGGGTCGTTTTCTTAGCTTGTGTCATGCAATTAATCTTTGGGTACGTTGCTAGCTGGATGGTAGCTCCCTTGTTGGAGTCTAAAGCTTCGGATGAGATGTCAAATTAGCTCCACGCTAATTAGGCTGGGTTGTTTTTTTAGATTGTCCAAGGCATGCATATATAAAACATAGATACGGAAAAACAAACATGACTATGATATGTAAAATACGTGTGGAAACATTATTAATATCACATAAATTATTTCTAAGGAGTCAATATAGAACTTTTAATGACAGACAAATATATCGACAACCGTACACTAATCTAATCCTTTTTAACAATATTGATAAGTGTCTGTATTTAGAAACATAGGTACAAAACATCTTAATTGCAAGAGAACGTGCAGCAGTATTGGTTAGCTGGTTAAGGAATCTTAGGGATACATCTCAAGGTATTGTTCGGAGGAGAGCATAAGGAGTGGAGCACTGCTCTATGCTAGAGGTAACTACTGCTCGTTGGAGCCTTGGTTTAGAGTTATGTGTATGGCTCCCGATAACCGTAGCCCCATATATGCACCATTCATTTACATAAGAAACAAAATCACCATCTGATACACCAGTGGATTCCTGCACATCATATGAAACGTTCGGAGCTTAGGCCCACTCAGGCTTATTGTCGCGTACTAAATTTGAACAATTTAGGAGACAAACAAATTCAGTAGGTAGCACCGTAGCAAGATACTTGCAAAGTTAGTGGGGGCACGAGGCCATAGCTAGTTTTTCCTTCAGCGTATACAATTATGAAACAACATACACAAATGGAATAGAGGGAATACCTAGTGTGTAATTTTCAGCTTCCAAATATGGAGACTATTTCAAAGTTCTTACCTCTATCTTGGAAGAGGCTTCTGAAACGACCCCCTGGCTTTGGATTTTCTTCTATAATTACACCCATATGGCTGCAAACACAAACAAGGAGGTAATGCTTAGTATGTGGAATTATTTAATTGACTAAGTTGTCAGAGACAAGATGTGAAATTGTCACCTGCATCTCTAACTAAAGTAAATATACATAGTTTCACTCATGTTGTACAATGTTACCAGCAACAAACGTTTGATGCAAAAAGAGCTCACAATTTGCATGTATAAGGCACAAATATGTATATGTAGCGTGTGTGAGCTCTTTGTATCAGTGTATGACTTGCCACTGCAAGGTTTACAACTACAACTATGTAGATTGTGAGCAGGACGTTAGAGTTCCTTGCAGATGAATGTATTGCTTAAAAAGGACACTGATGTTGGTAACCAAAGTTTGTTCCTCGCTACTGCTAGGTATGCAATTAAAGTCATTTAAACCTTTTGTGGTTCACCAAATACTAGGAAATGCAGACGACTAGGTAGAAAAAAGTTGAACAAGAGAATTGAGTGTCATTTCATTAAGAAAATTGTGTGTAAAATGTGACCTAAATAACCAGTATTTTAGTAAAGTTTTAGGGTGTAAAGTCATGCACAAGTGTTTTTCATGCATATTGATTAATGTCTATTCGAAACCACACCACATGATTATGAGTTATGCCTATGAATTTTTTCAGCTATTTGCACTATGGGTTGTTGGTCGCTAGAGCATGTTTCTTAAAATCTAGCAATGGCAATGGTTACAACAGCATGCAGCATGCAACTACCTGTTTGTCTACCACAACATCTGTAAGCATCATTATACAGTACAATAGTGCGGTTCGAAGGCAGTTTTAGAAACATGTTGATCCATGTCCTGGACCATCCGGATGCCAACAAGCTAAACTATCACACAGTGCAATCCAAGACATCAACTGTATTAAGTGAAGTAGCGTGTTGCATATGTAACGAGAAAAGATGAGCTCTTATTTAATGTGTTTTCATTGCAGTACACATCATTTTTCAAAATTGTCTATAGTGTGTTTATTCATCTGATTCTACAGTATCTTCGATGACAAGACCTACAGTTTTTGTATGTGTAAAAGTGTCTAACAACATTTGATCTAGTGATATTTAATTATCCACATAGAGCAGTAAATAAATTACTAACTTCAGAAAATAGTGGATTGGGGGCGACACTCACTGGATGATGGCAACAATCTGCTTTATAAACAGAGGCAGGAGATCATGGTGTCTCGAGCGTGGTGCGTGGCTGCATCGAAGGCGGATGGGCTTGGTTGTTGGTGGCATGCATGGAGCGGTTGTTGGCACGGTCGCGACATGCGCAGAGGGGGAGGGGCACGAGTCCGGTTGTGGCTTTCGCGGGTTCCTGTGCGGAGGGGGAGACATGCAGGGGTGGGGGCATTAGATGTGGACACTTACTTTAGAGTCTTAATAGAGTAGTGTAGATTAATTGTTTGGATCAGATGTCTGCTTTCAAGGCTCTGCTCTCATGGATGTGTTGCCTATCAGTTTGTTGTTTTAATTGTGCGTGCATGCATGCATGCATGCTGAGCTAGATGCACTTGTGCCTACATGACAAATCTTGACCATCCACTTTTGTCTCATGATAAATGTTCATCCAACCATAGATATTTTAATTTTATCATAGGGTCAGATACCCATGTGACATTTGATGATTGTAATAATGTCTTATAACTGTTGCAAGGGGTGTAGTACATCTAAGATTGTTCGCGGATAGACAAAACAATTTGGATGTTGGATAGTTGCAAATCTAGCTCGTTCAGAGGGGATGGCCAACTTGTTGTCAAGTAACATAAAAATATAAAAACTACTTTAATGCACCACTTTCGTGCACGCATGCGCTTTCGTGTGTCGCCCCCTCCGTGCCTTCGTCCGCCCTCGTCTCCGGTCGTGATCCATCCTACTCTTCTTACTGGCTTTTTTTACCAAACAAATTATCTATAGATTATCTGTTACACTTCTATTATTTCTGTTTTAGAAAGACAGGAGCATACATTGTCATGTGGTAGTGCCTTACAAATGTCTTTCCTAATGACCACTAGTACACAACAACTCTATACTGGCGGTTGTAAACCTATTTACACTGGCGTTTTTCACAACCACCAATACTAGGGGCCTATGGAATTAATTTTTTCTATAGGCGGTTGAGCTAAGAAAACTGCCAATAGAAATCGATTTTAACATGAGGTCGAGGTAATAAAACCGTCTATAAAAATATTTTCCAAGTAACATAAAAATGGGTTTAAAATAGCAAAAAATATTTTATTAGAAGGCCATGCCACCCGCTCGTCTCCGTCGAAGTCACAAGTCGCGACATTTTTCGTGCAAAATACGCGACTATGCAGTCAGTGGGAACATAATCCACGACCTCCATTATGGTAGTGCCTAACAAATGTCCTTCCATTATTTTAAGCAAATTACAAAAATCACAAGCAATTGAAGTAAACAACAAACAATTGAGGCAAATAGCTAGGTGTGCTAGTTTGCTTGGCTTCTTAACTGAGAAAGTCATCATCGACCAAAAGCTACCAAAAGTCAGTAATTAAATTTTGATAGAGGTCCGAAGTAAAAAGTGTTTGTAGTACATGCTTTCTATTTGGGAGATGAGTCAGTTAGCATTCTACTGACATGAGGCGGATTCCATAATATAAAGAAAAGAAGTGGACTCGGAAACACTATCCCATGGAAACTGGTCGGAGAAATAACATCTTTAATAATTGCAAAAGTTTTGGTTACTGAGAATAAAATACACACTAAATTACAACAAGGTATGCAATACTTTTGAGAGCTACGCACGACTGATTCAAATATCAAATATAAAAAGGAGCACAACTTGCTTGTTTTAACTTTAAGGGTGCTCCTAGCAGATATGTCTCTAAATGCTTGCAATAGCTTATTCTTCAGCGGGTGGTAGGGACGGGATCCATGACTCCCCCGAGATGTAGTGTATCCCGAGAAAGGGTATTGCCTCGACATAGGTCAGAGTTGAGGTTACCATTGGAGACATCCTAGGCCCGTAACACCTGAAAGTGGCGCAGTAGTACCCCCTATAATAAAAAATGCAATGCAACAACAACACCTTTCATCAGTATAGATAATGAACAACACCTTTAATCACACAATCATATATGAAGAAAGGAGAGGATGTAATGGACATAGGAGTGGTACCTTTCGACTGTCTGGACGTCCCGACCATCAGATATTATGCCTACAATCTCCTTACCTATATTAGTGTAGGAGTATATCGCAGGCGTGCCCACCCTACCCAAGTAAATTTTTTCTCCTTCCCCCTCGATTGTGCAAGTTTTGAATGCCAACCCGCTCTTGCCTGGGGCGATTTCGATGGGATTTCTAGAGCGGTCCTGCTCCGGTGGTGCCAATGGCAATACCAATGCCTCCTTCAACACCGAAACGATTTTGCATTCCTCATAAAATGACTTGGCAGATCCAAAGATGAAGTCGATAGTTCCCTTGATGGCACAAGCCTTGAAGTAGTGCAGACCCGTCTGGTCGTACAGAGCACCCTGGCCGCCTTCGATGGTGCAATTGTAGAAGGTTGCCTTTGTTCCCATCACTCGCAGTGCTGGTGCCTCACCTTTCTTTTCCCCTAGCTTTGGTAGCGGCGCATCGTTCTTGAAGACAACGTTGTAGGCGACAAAATAGTCGGACTCTATGGCCATGGTTCTGCTTCCATCCACACCAAGGGGCTTGCCGTCCTTGCCCATGGTGGTGGCAGTGTCATTCCAGACAATAACAGCAGGGTTCATGGGGTCCTCGGACATTATGGTGATGAAAGGCTTGCTTCTACCGAGTAACAGCTTCTCGCGGAACACAACACCAGGTTTGAGGATAAGGAGGTAGCGTTTGGAGTTGTCCTCAGGGATGTTGGCGATGGACTCGCTAATGGTCGTGTAACCGCCATCTTCAGGTCTCAACTGAGAGGCTGGGTCGATGTAATTCCATACCTTAATGGTGTCGGCGGAGGAGAGCGCATCATCTTTCTTAGCACACCCCGCATCTTGGGTGGCATTAGCTGGCTGGTTTGTCACCCATAAGTTGAAAAAGACCTTTTTGCACGATGTCGTCGGCAGCGATCCAAGCTCGAACAACACTAGGAGCAGGGACAAGACGAGCATTTGTTTACTCATCATCATGGTCGAGATGTTATCTTCTTCTTAGTATTTCTCAATCTACTTATTCCTCCCTTCCTCATTGTTCATTATTTATAGATACCTAGCCTGGGACTATCGAGAATGAGAGGTGTGTGATTGAACATGGCAAGGAGTGGTGTTCCTTTGTTTTAGTTGTTGATGGAAGGCTGTTAGGTATTAGCTAAGTCCAACAACATAATTTGAGAAGTTGAATTCGGATGAATGCATGTACGTTCCTTTGATTAATGCATGGAAAATTAACGAGTCTGTATTCCTCAACAAAATGAATTTACTAAAACTTTTCATATAAATCCTACTGAAGATGTTAGAAACCATACTCGATAAGTACAAGACCTCAAACCAATATGAATCGTTGGTTTTAATAGTGTGTTACGTTTGGGTGTAATTTGTTTGGTGGATTTAGTGGAAGTTATAGATGTGGGGGTAATTTGGTTGGGTGGGTGGGTTTTGCAAATATATATTCTCCAACTCGATTTAGTTTAGGAAATTTTTTGTAGAAAGATTCAGAACATGTGCTATGAAAATTAAGCGAACATATTGTCCCACATTTCCAGCAAGGTTACACGTAAACCTAGCTCTGCTATTGCTCTAGCTAGCTATCCTATATCCTGACATGGGAGTATGTTACAAAGCTACTAATACGGTCCATGCATTATACCCCGCGCACTCCTAAACTACTATTTATTTCTATTTTTTACCAAGTACGTGTAGCTTTAATTATACACACATAACAGGAATCAGGATAACTCTCGTTGGGCAAAATAATCCATGTCGGCTTTTTAAAATGTCGACAGAGACAAACTAATAAACATCAGTCGTAAAGACGCTGGTGAAAGTTAAGTTAATTACTGTCGGCCAAGAGGTCAGCCGATGAGGATTAAATAACTCTCGTTGGCCTCTTTACTCATGAGAATAAATAACTCATGTCAGCCATGGAGCCTGGCTGACAGGGATTAGTGTGGGCCTGGCAAACTATCTCACGCACATGTGGGGATTGATCACTTTTGTCGGCCCTTGATCTTGGCCGACAGGTTTAATGCATTATGAGGATCGTGCCCAACTTTTCATCCACACGTGATCACGCTCGCCCATTTCTATGCACTAGCTTTACGACGCCGCCGACAACGCTCTGCCCCCCTACTCTACAGCCGACGCGCCACCACCGGCTTGCTGCCCCGTGTAACACCCTGAATTTTGGGGTACAAAAATTTCTTTGCTCTATACTCAAGATTCAGGTGTTACTCTCTCCTTTCTCTACTTTTTCCCCTTTCTAAAATAATGGAGAGTTATTTTGTTCTATGTTGGCGTGAGCCCTAGAAGTGCTTTGGTTGTTGCATTCATGTTGTTTCATAGTGTTTCTAAGTGCAAGAAGTGTTTGAAACATGTTAATATATCTTGTATAAGTTTCCGAAAAATTTCATATTTTTCTGAATATTTTTCTACTTTCCGAGAACCAAAATCTATTCATTTGAGGTAGTTCCAACATTTTCAAAAGTTCTAAATATGTTTCTTGAGTTCAGTGTGTGCCAAATCATGCCTGGGAATTTTTTTCCTAGAATTTTCGGAGCCTTTGAGATATTTTTCGGACATTAAAAATGATTTCAGCCTTTTTCGGAATTATTTTAATTTTAAAAATGAATTTATTACAAAAAAAAAAATAAAATATCTTCAAACCCTAGCAATATGTATATGGCTCGAACCCACTCGTCGAGCCCTTTCTAAATCTTGAAACCGCTTTCCCAGATTTGATCCACAATTCCCGGAATTGCTCGCCGAAGTTCGGGGTAGTTCCAACTCCAGCGATAACTTCGGTGAGCAATAACTTTCAATTTGTGCGATATTGGCAAAATCTGAGTGTACCACTACGTTCGCCTCGTCGAGAGCTTCGTCCCGGTGCCTTCGATTCATCGCTCCGACCTCCGGTTCGCCATCAATAAGCGATTTTCTTCTCGGCTCTAGCGAATTCCATCTTCTATGGTGAGCTATCTCCATTGTTCTTCGTGTTTCTTCTTCATTGTTCGTGGTGTGTCACATCCCAACCCTATCCCGGCACCCCCTCTCCCTCTCTTCTGTCCCCACTCGTCGTGCCCCCACTATCTTTCCCTCTCTCCCCTCCCTACCGTGGCGCGGTGGCCCCTGCCTCTTCCCCACCGAGAGCCTGCCCTCCCCCCACAAGCGTGTGGCCCCTGTAGGCGCGGCCGCCAAGGCCCCTGCCTCCCCGCTGCCGAGCGCCTGCCCTCCCCTCTGCCAGCTGAGCCCACCCCCCCTCGGTTGCCATGGCGACGGTGAGAAGAGAGATAGAGAGAGGTAGGAGATGGTAATTTTACGAAATAGCCCCTGGGTTATTAAGAAACTATGCACAGAAAAATCATTTAATCTAAAATTGTGATATCTTTTGCGTTATAAATCTGATTCGCTCTGTTCAAGTCGCGTTAGATTCATATTAAAGTCGTCGACTTTTTAGAAATATTATACTCTGTTGTTACATACTTTAACTAATTATTTAAATATTTGTTTGACCAATGACTATTGAATTAGCGTTCCAATTAAATCTAATTTAGGGTTTTCAACTCGCGCTTTTATAAATAAACACAAACATGGTTAATATTACTGAAATATTCTTTTATTATTAATTATTTAGTATAAAGGTGTCATCTATTTAATAGTCTTCGCGTGTCACATTGGTCCGTGCAACGTGCGCGTGCTGTGCGCGTGACCTTTGCGTGCTGTCGTGCGAAACAACATGTTGCGCTCTTCGTCTTGCATCGTTAATTCGCCTCGCTTAGAGTCGCTCATATTATTTAAATTACTTATTTAACCGAGAGTTGTTAGTGTAACAGATTAATTAAAACTAGGTAATAACTCTAGTTATATTTGATAAATGTCGATTAATGCAAGTACGTCGAATTAAATGTTTTAGTTCATATTTGTATAACGTAAACGCGATAATTTCTCAATCGTAGCTTCGATTTTGGTGTTTCTTTTCCTAGTGTGACCATAGAAGCGAGCTCTATTTTGTATTGCACATTTTTATAATATTTTCCCTTGTATGGTGTACTGTTCCTTTCTGTTCCAAGAATATTGAATGTATGTTCGCACTCGCCTAAATAACGTTCCGTCCGTGGAGTCCGAGGAAGTTGCAGGAGAAGCCTCTGAGCAGCAGCAGTTTGGTGAAGTCAAGTGTCCTCTGACCTATTATGTACTATTTACATTATAATTCACTGTCCCGCATAATATGATTAACCTAAGGATTGACTAGTTTTCTATTTATCCTGTACTTGATTACATTTTTGGGATGGACTTTTATGATCAACTACATGCTAGTGATTTACTTTAATCAACAAACATGATGAGAATTACTTTATGATACAATGATTCATTCTGATTATGATTATGAGCTTGTGGCATTTTAGGGGGCCTCGGGTTGTTTCCCGAGCCTCTCCGTAAGGACCTATTCGTTGAGAGACCACCCGGGATAATAGTACAACCATGAGAGTGGTATGGGATACTCTTAGCTGATTAATTGGAGGAATCTGGGGGTGTAGTTTGCTTCGCCGTTGTGCCGTCACTTGGGGCTGGGGCATAGTGATTGCTCTGCTAAGGGTGGGGTTGACAAGGTTCATTCGATTTGGTTTCGTTAGTCACCGCCTTAGGGAGGAGTACTGTATGTGTACGACTGGTGAAACCAACCGAAGGCTACACAACAGGAGAATCTTTGTAAAGGCTACATAGTGAAACCTTGTTGACTCACCTTGGTAGTGTTTGAAGGTTCAATCGACCCAAGGCAAATAGGGATCACGACTCGTGGGTAAAGTGTGCAACCTCTACAAAGGGTTAGAAACTAGTATATTAGTCACGCTCACGGTTAAGAGCAGCCTTGGTCTTCTCTTTGATTAGAGATACTCTAGATACATTTATGTTGATGGTTTAATGATAATGGCTATACTTATGATTTCTAGTACTTTCCTCTCTAAGGAGGTGCTTTTTGAGATATCAACTTGGGTTCTATGATAAAACTTGGCTTCTACTAATGATAAATATTTGACCAACTAAAAGCAACTACTTTGAGCTTAACCCCATATACGGCTAGTCCACTTCAACCAAATGAGACACTTGCTGAGTCTTTTGATGTGTACTCACCCTTGCTTAAACACCAAACACCAGGTTGTCCACATTGTAGCCATTTTTTAGGAGAAGATGAAGGCACACAGAGGATTTTTAGGAGTTTCAGGACTTCGAGGAGTTCTAAACTAGATTAGTGGTGAACGCCCAATCAGCTCCCTACGAAGGCCTTGTCTTTACTATGTTTTGTTTAACACTTTGATTTTTGTTGAAGTTAATGACTATGTGGATGTTTTGGACATCATGATACAATAAAGTAATACTTTGCGCTATTATTTGAGCATTGTGTGATGATGTCCAATTATGTAATCACTGTGTATGTGAATTTCTGATCCTGGCATGTACATGGTTCACATTCGGTTTGTCTTCCAAAACCTGGTGTGACATAAGTGGTATCAAAGTCGTGCTGACTATAGAACCACTAACCTAGAGTAGAATGACCGTTCTAAGGATTATGGACCCTTATTCTCACCATGACCTTTGGTGTCACTTCAAAAGTCGATCATCTCGACCAACCCTATGCTTCACTATTGTATATATTACACCTTGCTAAACTTTTATTTGATTTTATCTTCTATTCTATTTATGGTTTACTTGCTGGTCCTATTCACTCTATTCTTATCCTTATTCTTATGGTGTCTTTTGTAGATGGCTCGCCTTAGCTACATTGCTTGTAAGTCAATGATTCCTTTCCTGCCTTCTCGTCTTGCGAAGCGCCGGCTTCTCTGCATAGTGACTAGTCAGTCGAGTCACCTGAAGAGGCTACACCACCGCCTACGCGAGGAGAAGGAACACCGGCATCGGGAGAGGGAGTAACAGGACTCTTCCTCCCCACTTCAGTAGAAGGTAGAGTCTATGAGGCATCCCTCCCCTGTACCCCAGCTGGAGGCACCCCCTGCACCACCACGAGGCATCTCAGCTGCTGGAGGAGCAACTAGAGAAGATCCCGATGGAGTTGACGACTGTGGAAACTCATACCACAGTACCAAGCTTTTCGAGGAGCAGGAGTTGGAAGGATGGTTTGCCTGACCCATCACCCACGACGCTGCTCGTGGTTGTCTCTTTCACGACGCACTCGACACCCTATTGCGTCAGGCTTTAGACTGACACATCTGGTCGATCGAGTATTATTGTGTAGTTGAAAGGGAATTAGGCTTACACCTATTTCCTAATTGATTTTGGTGGTTGAATTGCTCAACACAAATAATTGGACTAACTAGTTTGCTCTAGTCTATAGGTTCTACAGGTGCCAAAGGTTCACAATAAGTCAATAAAAAGACCAAGAATGGGTTCAAACAAAGAGAGCAAGGGACAACCGAAGTGTGGCCTGATCTGGTGCACCGGACTGTCCGGTGTGCCACCGGACAGTGTCCGGTGCACCAGGGGACTCCAAGCTGAACTCTTCACCTTCGGGAAATCTCAGAGGCGCTTCGCTATAATTCACCGGACTGTCTAGTGCACCACATGACAGTGTCCGGTGACCCAGGGGAGAGCGACTCTGAACTCGCCAGCTTCGGGAATCCGCTCCGCTAAAATTCACCGGACTATCCGGTGTAACACCGGACTGTCCGGTGAGCCAGCGGAGCAACGGCTACTTCGCACGCAACGGTCGACTGCAACGCATTAAATGCTCGCCAGCACGCGCAGACGAGCAGAGCACGCGCGGGTGGCACACCGGACAGCCAGGCGGGCCCATAAGAAAGAGCTCCAACGATCGGAACCCTTCGGCCTGGTGACATGGCTGGCACACCGGACAGTGTCCGGTGGCGCACCGGACTGGCCGGTGCGCCATGCGACAGAAGCCTTCACCAAACGACTAGTTTGGTGGTTGGGGTTATAAATACCCCCAACCACCCCACATACAAGTCATCCAAGTTTTCACCTACCAACTACTTACAAGAGCTCTAGCATTCAATTCTAGACACACAAAAGAGATCAAATCCTCTCCCAATTCCACACAAAGCTTTAGTGATTAGAGAGAGTGATTGTTGTGTTCATTTGAGCTCTTGCGCTTGGATTGCTTCTTTTTCTCATTCTTTCTTGCGATCATCTCAATTGTAATCAAGGCAAGAGACACCAATTGTGTGGTGGTCCTTGCGGGGAAGTTTGTTCCCGTTTGATTGAGAAGAGAAGCTCACTCGATCCGAGGGACCGTTTGAGAGAGGGAAAGGGTTGAAAGAGACCCGGTCTTTGTGACCACCTCAACAGAGAGTAGGTTTGCGAGAACCGAACCTCGGTAAAACAAATCCTCGTGTCTCACTTCTTATTCGCTTGCGATTTGATTTTACACCCTCTCTCGGACTCGATTATATTTCTAACGCTAACCCGGCTTGTAGTTGTGATTAACTTTGTAAATTTTAGTTTCGCCCTATTCACCCCCCTCTAGGCGACTTTCAATTGGTATCAGAGCTCGGTGCTTCATTAGAGCCTAACCGCTCGAAGTGATGTCGGGAGATCACGCCAAGAGGGAGATGGAGACTGGCGACAAGCCCGCTACAAGCCACAGGAAAGCTTCATCAGAAGAGTCCCGCAATAAAGGGAAGGGGAAGGAGAAGAAATCTTCTTCTGACAAGTCGCATCGGAGAGGCGACAAGCACAAGAAGATGAGGAAAGTGGTCTACTACGAGACCGACTCTTCATCACCATCGACCTCCGGCTCCGATGCGCCGTCCGTAACTTCTAAGCGCCATGAGCGTAAGAAGTATAGTAAGATCCCCCTACGCTACCCCCGTATTTCAAAGCGTACTCTTTTGCTCTCCGTTCGATTAGGCAAACCACCGGTTTTTGATGGTGAAGACTATAATATGTGGAGTGATAAAATGAGGCATCATCTAACCTCACTCCACACAAGCATTTGGAATGTTGTTGAGTTTGGTGTACAGGTACCATCCATAGGGGATGAAGACTACGACTTGGATGAAGTGGCCCAAATCCACCACTTTAACTCCCAAGCAACCACTATACTCCTCGCCTCTCTAAGTCGAGAGGAGTATAATAAGGTGCAAGGGTTAAAAAGTGCGAAGGAAATTTGGGACGTACTCAAGACCGCGCACGAAGGAGACGAGGTGACCAAAATCACCAAGCGGGAGACGATCGAGGGGGAGCTCGGTCGGTTTCGACTCAACCAAGGCGAGGACCCTCAAGCCATGTACAACCGCTTGAAGACCTTGGTGAACCATGTGCGCAACCTCGGCAGCACTAAATGGGATGACCATGAGATGGTCAAGGTTATTCTAAGATCCCTCGTTTTTCTTAACCCTACGCAAGTTCAATTAATTCGAGGAAATCCTAGATATACACAAATGACTCCCGAGGAAGTAATAGGTAATTTTGGGAGCTTTGAGTTGATGATCAAAGGCTCAAAGAAGATCATCGAGCTAGATGGCCCCTCCGCGCCCGAAGCACAACCGGTTGCATTCAAGGCAACGGAGGAAAAGAAAGAGGAGTCTACATCAAGTAGACAACCCATTGATGCCTCCAAGCTCGACAATGAGGAGATGGCTTTAATCATCAAAAGCTTTCGCCAAATCCTCAAGCAACGAAAGGGGAAGGACTACAAGTCACGCTCCAAGAAAGTTTGCTACAAATGTGGTAAGCCCGGTCACTTTATTGCTAAATGTCCATTATCAAGTGATAGTGACAGGGACAACGATAAGAAGGGGAGAAGAAAGGAGAAGAAGAGGTACTACAAGAGGAAGGGCGGCGATGCCCATGTTTGCCGGGAGTGGGACTCCGACGAGAGCTCCACCGACTCCTCCTCTGATGAGGACGCCACCAACATCGCGTCACCAAGGGACTTCTCTTCCCCAACGTCGGCCACAAGTGCCTCATGGCAAAGGACGGCAAAAAGAAGAAGGTTAAATCCAAATCCTCCACTAAATATGAGTCCTCTAGTGATGATAATGCTAGTGATGAGGAAAAAATTTGCGTACCCTTTTTGCCAACCTAAACATGCAACAAAAAGAAAAATTAAATGAATTAATTAGTGCCATCCATGAAAAGGATGAACTCTTGGACACCCAAGAGGACTTCCTAATCAAGGAAAACAAAAAGCATGTTAAAGTTAAAAATGCTTACGCTCTAGAAGTTGAAAAATGTGAAAAATTAACTAGTGAGCTAAGCACGTGCCATGATTTGATTGCCAACCTTAGAAATGAAAATGCTAGATTAATTGCTAAGGTTGATTCTAATGTTTGTGATGATTCAATTTCCAATCTTAGAGATGATAATGCTAATTTGCTTGCTAAGATTGAAAAATTGAATGGTTCTCTTGCTAGCCTTAAACATGAAAATGAAAAATTAATTGCTAAGGCTAAAGATTTTGATGTTTGCAATGTTACTATTTCTAACCTTAGAAGTGAAAATGATATATTACATGCTAAGGTTGTAGAATTAAAATCTTGCAAACCCTCTACATCTACTGTTGAACATGTTTCCATTTGCACTAGATGTAGAGATGTTGATATTGATGCTATTCATGATCACATGGCTTTAATTAAACCACAAAATGATCATATAGCAAAATTAAATGCTAAAATTGCCGAGCATGACTTAGAAAATGAAAAATTTAAATTTGCTAGAAGCATGCTCTATAGTGGGAGACGCCCTGGCATCAAGGATGGCATTGGCTTTCAAAAGGGGGACAATGTCAAACTTAGTGCCCCTCCTAAAAGATTGTCTAACTTTGTTAAGGGCAAGGCTCCCATGCCTCAGGATAACGAGGGTTACATTTTGTACTCTGCCGGTTATCCCGAGAGCAAAATTAGGAGAATTCATTCTAGTAAGTCTCACTCTGGCCATAATCATGCTTTTATGTATAAGGGTGAGACATCTAGCTCTAGGCAACCAACCTGTGCTAAGTTGCCTAAGAAGAAAACTCCCAGTGCATCAAATAATCATGACATTTCATTCAAAACTTTTGATGCAACTTATGTTTTAACTAACAAATCTGGCAAGGTAGTTGCCAAGTTTGTTGGGGGCAAACACAAGGGATCAAAGACTTGTGTTTGGGTGCCCAAAGTTCTTGTGTCTAATGCCAAAGGACCCAAAACCATTTGGGTACCTAAAGTCAAGAACTAAATTTGTTTTGTAGGTTTATGCATCCGGGGGCTCAAGTTGGATCATCGATAGCGGGTGCACAAACCACATGACAGGGGAGAAGAAGATGTTCTCCTCCTACGAGAAAAACCAAGATCCCCAACGAGCTATCACATTCGAGGATGGAAACCAAGGTTTGGTCAAAGGTTTGGGTAAAATAGCTATATCTCCTGACCATTCCATTTCCAATGTTTTTCTTGTTGATTCATTAGATTACAATTTGCTTTCCATTTCCCAATTATGTCAAATGGGCTACAACTGTCTATTTACTGATGTTGGTGTCACTGTCTTTAGAAGAAGTGATGATTCAATAGCATTTAAGGGAGTGTTAGAGGGTCAGCTATACTTGGTAGATTTTGATAGAGCTGAACTCGACACTTGCTTAAATGCTAAGACTAACATGGGTTGGCTCTGGCATCGCCGACTAGCCCATGTTGGAATGAAGAATCTTCATAAGCTTCTAAAGGGAGAGCACATTTTAGGATTAACAAATGTTCATTTTGAGAAAGACAGGATTTGTAGCGCATGCCAAGCAGGGAAGCAAGTTGGTGTCCATCATCCGCATCAGAACATCATGACGACTGACAGGCCACTGGAGCTCCTACACATGGATCTATACGCCCCGATTGCTTACATAAGCATCGGCGGGAGTAAGTACTGTCTAGTTATTGTCGATGATTATTCTCGCTTCACTTGGGTGTTCTTTTTGCAGGAAAAATCTCATACCCAAGAGACCTTAAAGGGATTCTTGAGACAAGCTCAAAATGAGTTCGGCTTAAGGATCAAGAAAATAAGAAGCGATAACTGGACGGAGTTCAAGAACTCTCAAATCGAAGGCTTCCTTGAGGAGGAGGGCATCAAGCATGAGTTCTCTTCTCCCTACACACCACAACAAAATGGTGTAGTGGAGAGGAAGAATAGAACTCTATTGGATATGGCAAGGACCATGCTTGATGAGTACAAGACTTCGGATCGGTTTTGGGCCGAGGCGGTCAA
Organism: Zea luxurians; assembly: GCA_029449295.1. NCBI lineage: Eukaryota > Viridiplantae > Streptophyta > Magnoliopsida > Poales > Poaceae > Zea > Zea luxurians. Next base: position 29,884,113 of record JAOPSE010000024.1, on the reverse strand, counting down.
CACCGCCTGTTACGCCATCAACCGATTGTATCTACACCGAATCCTCAAGAAGACATCGTATGAACTCCTAACCGGTAAAAAGCCCAATATTTCATATTTTAGAGACTTTGGTAGCAAATCCTTTATTCTTGTTAAAAGAGGTAGAAAATCAAAATTTGCTCCTAAGACTGTAGAAGGCTTTTTACTAGGATATGATTCAAACACAAGGGCATATAGAGTCTTTAACAAGTCCTCAGGACTAGTTGAAGTTTCTTGTGACGTTGTGTTTGATGAGACTAACGGCTCTCAAGTAGAGCTAGTTGATCTTGATGAGATAGGTGACGAAGAGGCTCCGTGCATCGCGCTAAGGAACATGTCCATTGGGGATGTGTGTCCTAAGGAATCCGAAGAGCCTCCAAAAGCACAAGATCAACCATCCTCCTCCACACAAGCATCTCCAACAACTCCAAATGAGGATGAGGCTCAAGATGATGAAGGAGAAGATCAAAGAGATGAGCCACCTCAAGATGACGGCAATGACCAAGGGGGAGACGCAAATGATCAAGACAAGGAGGATGAAGAACCAAGACCGCCACACCCAAGAGTCCACCAAGCAATTCAACGAGATCACCCTGTCGACACCATCCTCGGCGACATTCATAAGGGGGTAACCACTAGATCTCGTGTTGCACATTTTTGTGAGCATTACTCTTTTGTTTCCTCTATTGAGCCACACAGGGTAGAGGAAGCACTTCAAGATTCGGATTGGGCGGTGGCGATGCAAGAGGAGCTCAACAACTTCACTAGGAACGAGGTATGGCATTTAGTTCCACGTCCTAACCAAAATGTTGTAGGAACCAAGTGGGTGTTCTGCAACAAGCAAGATGAGCATAGTGTGGTGACAAGGAACAAAGCCCGACTTGTGGCCAAGGGATACTCCCAAGTCGAAGGTTTGGATTTTGGTGAAACCTATGCACCCGTAGCTAGGCTTGAGTCCATTCGTATATTATTAGCCTATGCTACTTACCATGGCTTCAAGCTTTACCAAATGGACGTGAAGAGTGCCTTCCTCAATGGACCAATCAAGGAAGAGGTCTATGTTGAGCAACCTCCCGGCTTTGAAGACAGTGAGTATCCTAACCATGTCTATAGGCTCTCTAAGGCACTTTATGGGCTCAAGCAAGCCCCAAGAGCATGGTATGAATGCCTAAGAGATTTCCTTATTGCTAATGGTTTCAAAGTCAGAAAGGCGATCCTACTTTATTTACTAAAACTCTTGCAAATGATTTGTTTGTATGGCAAATTTATGTTGATGATATTATATTTGGGTCTACTAACGAATCTACATGTGAGGAATTTAGTAGGATCATGACACAAAAATTCGAGATGTCAATGATGGGGGAGTTAAAGTATTTCTTAGGATTTTAAGTGAAGCAACTCCAAGAGGGCACCTTCATTAGCCAAACGAAGTATACTCAAGACATTCTAAACAAGTTTGGGATGAAGGATGCCATGCCCATCAAGACACCCATGGGAACCAATGGGCATCTCGACCTCGACACGGAAGGTAAATCCGTAGATCAAAAGGTATACCGGTCGATGATAGGTTCATTACTCTATTTATGTGCATCTCGACCGGACATTATGCTTTCCGTATGCATGTGTGCAAGATTCCAAGCCGACCCTAAGGAAGCTCACCTTACGGCCGTAAAACGAATCTTGAGATATTTGGCTTATACTCCTAAGTTTGGGCTTTGGTATCCTAGGGGATCCACATTTGATTTAATTGGTTATTCAGATGCCGATTGGGTAGGGTGTAAAATTAATAGAAAGAGCACAATGGGGACTTGCCAGTTCTTGGGAAGATCCTTGGTGTCTTGGGCTTCAAAGAAGCAAAATTCCGTAGCTCTTTCTACCGCCGAAACCGAGTATATTGCCATAGGCCATTGTTGCGCGCAATTGCTTTGGATGAGGCAAACCCTTAGGGACTATGGTTACAAATTAACCAAAGTTCATCTTCTATGTGATAATGAGAGTGCAATCTGCATGGCGGATAACCCCATTGAGCATAGCCGCACTAAACACATAGCCATTCGATATCACTTCTTAAGGGATCACCAACAAAAGGGAGATATCGAGATTGCATATATTAACACTAAAGATCAATTAGCCGATATCTTTACCAAGCCACTAGATGAACAAACTTTTAACAAACATAGGCATGAGCTAAATATTCTTGATTCTAGGAATTTCTTTTGATGTCTTGCACACATAGCTCATAAATATACCTTTGATCATATCTCTTTTATATATGCTATGACTAATGTGTTTTCAAGTGAATTTCAAGCCAAGTCATAGGTGTATTGAAAGGGAATTCGAGTCTTCGGTGAATACAAAGGCTTCCACTCCATAACTCATCCTTCGCCGTCGCTCCGAGCAACTCTCCATCTTTGGTATAATCTTCACTCATATGTAGCAAAAGGGCTTATATTTCACTCAAAGTATCCGTTTTTGGCGATTCATGCCAAAGGGGAGAAAGTATTAGCCAAAAGCAAAAGGACCGCACCACCACCTAATTTTAAAACTTATGATTTTCAAATTGGTATCTCATTGTGTTCAAAAGGGGGAGAAAGTAGTATTTCAAAAATTATGTCTTAAAACCCTCTTGAACACTAAGAGGAAGATTTTATTGAGGGGGAGTTTTGTTTAGTCAAAGGAAAAGCATTTGAAACAGGAGGAGAAATTTTCAAATCTTAAATGCTTCTCAAAAATCTTATTCATTTACCTTTGACTAGTTGCAAAATCTCTTTGAAAAGATTTTACAAAAGAATTTGCAAAAACAAAACATGTGGTGCAAGCGTGGTCCAAAACGTTAAAAATAAAAGAAACAATCCATGCATATCTTATGAATTTCTATTGGCTCAATTCTAAGTAACCTTTGCACTTACAATTATGCAAACTAGTTCAATTATGCACTTCTATACTTGATTTGGTTTGTGTTGGCATCAATCACCAAAAAGGGGGAGATTGAAAGGGAATTAGGCTTACACCTATTTCCTAATTGATTTTGGTGGTTGAATTGCCCAACACAAATAATTGGACTAACTAGTTTGCTCTAGTCTATAAGTTCTACAGGTGCCAAAGGTTCACAATAAGTCAATAAAAAGACCAAAAATGGGTTCAAACAAAGAGAGCAAGGGACAACCGAAGTGTGCCCTGGTCTGGCGCACCGGACTGTGTCCGGTGCACCAGGGGACTCCAAGCTAAACTCTTCACCTTCGGGAAATCTCAGAGGCGCTTTGCTATAATTCACCGGACTGTCCGGTGCACCATCGGACAGTGTCCGGTGCCCTAGGGGAGAGCGACTCTGAACTCGCCAGCTTCGGGAATCCACTCCGCTAAAATTCACTGGACTGTCCGGTGTAACACCAGACTGTCCGGTGTAACACCAGACTGTCCGGTGAGCCAGCGGAGCAACGTCTACTTCGCGCGCAACGATCGACTGCAACGCATTAAATGCGCGCCAGCGGGCGCAGAGGAGCAGAGCACGCACGGGTGGCACACCGGACAGCCTACAGGGCCTGTGCGGTGCACCACCGGACAGCCAGGCGGGCCCACAAGACAGAGCTCCAACGGTCGGAACCCTTCGGCCTGGTGACGTGGCTGGTGCACCGGACAGTGTCCGGTGCGCCATGCGACAGAAGCCTTCACCAAACGGCTAGTTTGGTGGTTGGGGTTATAAATACCCCCAACCACCCCACATTCAAGTCATCCAAGTTTTCGCCTTCCAACTACTTACAAGAGCTCTAGCATTCAATTCTAGACATACAAAAGATATCAAATCCTCTCCCAATTCCACACAAAGCTTTAGTGATTAGAGAGAGTGATTGTTGTGTTCATTTGAGCTCTTGCGCTTGGATTGCTTCTTTTTCTCATTCTTTCTTGCGATCATCTCAATTGTAATCAAGGCAAGAGACACCAATTGTGTGGTGGTCCTTGCGGGGAAGTTTGTTCCTGTTTGATTGAGAAGAGAAGCTCACTCGGTCCGAGGGACCGTTTGAGAGAGGGAAAGGGTTGAAAGAGACCCGGTCTTTGTGACCACCTCAACGGGGAGTAGGTTTGCGAGAACCGAACCTCGGTAAAACAAATCCTCGTGTCTCACTTCTTATTCGCTTGCGATTTGTTTTTACACCCTCTCTCGGACTCGATTATATTTCTAATGCTAACCCGGCTTGTAGTTGTCATTAACTTTGTAAATTTCAGTTTCGCCCTATTCACCCCCCCTATAGGCGACTTTCAGTAGTCTACCATCACAGTCGTGGGAAGTACCCGGACCGCTGGGAGGTTACTTGTCTGGTACGCCGTTTGGAGGACTATCTCTAGGGTGCAGAGGTTTGCTCAAAGCACTATGTTATCTCTGAGAGGAACACTGCTGAGGCGGCCATGTAGGATGTTGCACAGTGTGCGCTCTCGCAGTATTGCTCTTCATTTGGTGGGATGGCTGATGGCCTTAACCTCAGATATTACCCCTGTCGTTTGACCAGCAATATGGGGGGTGTGATTATATCACATGTTGCTGAAGGCAATCCTAGGTTGAGCAGCACGGTCAACCTAGTCTTTGTGCTCAACACTGAGCTGAACCATGCACTTAACAAGCTGAGTAGGGCTCGTGCTAAGATCTCAGAGCTGCGTGCTGAGCGTGTGGAGCACCGTCACCAGGAGGATGGTTCTCCCACCCCAATTGGGACTCAGCACCCGTACCGCTCACCGCCACGTGGACACCATGTTTATGGCACCCCCGAATGTAGGACCAATATAGATCTGGATCCTTAGATCGTTAGTGTTAGAGTTTGTAATAAATTCTTAAGTCAAGTGTCTCAGTCTTAATTAGTTAGGATAGTTAGCTTATACTTTGTTTTCATGCTTGTCATGGTGAACCTATACTGGATTTGGATCTTTGTAATGACTGTCACCAAAATGTGGGTGTCCCTTGCAGTTTGGTTTAGCTAATAATGTTAATAAAGTTAGTTATTTAGTTGGGAAACCTTTTACTTCTACTTTCCTCTTTATCTCAGAAGATGTGTTTGGCTGTGTTGAGAATCAGTGAATATGGTTGTTCATTCAATGTTATGAAGAACTCTATATGCCTTTTCTTATGCTGAAAGGTTACAAGATCAATTCTGATGTGTGAATGCCTTCTATAGATGTCTGACAATAGGTGCCAAGGAGAGAGGCATGCTCAGTAGGAGCAGCATGCCCCGCAGGATGAGGCACCCCTGCCGATGCCTCCCCCGCCTCCCCCGATGATAGTGGAGCAAATGTTCTTCTTGCAGACCCAGACAGTGCAACCTATCGGGCAGACTTTGGCAGCCATGCAACAAGCGCAACAAAAACTTCAGCCACAACCACAGTTTTGTATGGTCCCCGTCTGCTAAGGGGAGCAGCCCAGTCGTGGTGGGATTCATATCTCGCCACCCATGCCGACCCAAAAGCTATCACTTGGGAAGAATTCAAAGACAATTTCCGTCGGTATCATGTTCCAGAAGGCCTAATGATAGTGAAGAAGGAGTTCCTATCACTGAAGCAGAGACCCATGTCCGTTAGTGAGTACCGGGACAGATTTCTGCAGTTGTGTCGCTTTGCACCCGAAGATGTCAACACCGACGCAAAAAGGTAGTGTCGATTCATGAGAGGTATGGTTGATCCCCTGCATTATCAGTTGATGAATCACACTTCCCCACCTTTCAACATCTAATTAACAGAGCAATTAGGACTGAAAGAAAGAGCAAAGGGATGGAAGATGTTGGGGCGAAGGCGAAGACGCCACCCTTCGCTCGATGCCTTCGCCGACCTCGCTGCACCAACGGAGACAAGGCAACTGGTAGACTTACCCTTCGTCCCACACGTCGCCGGACAAAGACCTGTGACGAGGTCGTCTCATCTTGCGACCTCGTCCAACATGGAGGCCCACGTGTGATCCGGCCCATTGTAACAGGCCCTGCGTGGCCGCTGCATTACAGGCCTAATTTGTAAAGGTCTCCCTGTAATTACGGTCTGTAACCCCGCTTTATGGGAATATTCCAGGGATAACCTAGGTGCCTGAGGGCACATGCGTCCTTAACACTGGACGCTGGGCACTCAGATACCTATAAATACCACCGCACAGTGCCCCTGAGAGGCTAGATTAACAGAGCTATTGCCATCTCGAGCAAAAACCCTGTTTACGTTGCTTCACTCCCCCGTTGGATCGGGAGAGCAAGTTCCAACATTTGGCGCCCACCGTTCGTGCTATGAAAAAACCACCCGCGTGGCACACAAGAAAGCTAGCTCGAAGGCTGACGAGGCTGCGAAGGCAGCACTGCTAGCCGAGAAAAAGGGCAAGGCCCTCACCCTCTTCGACACCACCCACCAAGAGGCCACCGAAGACGACGCTCTCAGCAAGAGGCAGCGCAACGAACAACCCACTCCTGAAGGCAGTCTCCGCACCTGCAGCTCTGGAGGACAACCGCAACCTCCCCCAGGCTTCGCTCCACCGGAGGGCGCGGATGTCATCGAGGACGGTGAAGTCATCGGTGTCTCAGCAGAAGAGCAGCTACAACTGCGCGCCTTGCGCATCAAGAACCACAATCTCCAGAAGCAAAAAGAGATACTTGAGGCCAAGCGCCAACGCGTGTCTGCACAAGCCAAGGTGCGGCAGATGATACGCGACGAAGAGTAGAAGGCTCAAGAGCTCGAACAAGAGATCGCGCTAATGCAGCGTGAAGGCCACCTCGGCCGGCAACACGGCCCACCCCTGCAACAGCGCGCACAAGTCGAAGACCTATACTTCCCCCAGCACGGCCACGCCATCCCACAAGCCACGACATTCCAAGGTGTCAACTACCTCGATGAGCGAAGTCACCTGGCGCCACACCTGCAAGTGACACCTTGGCCCGCCAACTTCCGGGCAGGGACCTATCCCAAGTACAACGGCAGCACTGACCCAGCATAGTACATCATGAGTTATCAGGTCGCCGTTGCATCTTCCGGAGGGGATGACGCCACGATGGCAAAGTCATTCATCATCGCCCTCGAAGGCCCAGCCCTCACCTGGTACACCAGGTTGCCCCCGTTGTCCATCGACTCCTGGAGAAGCCTTCGGGATAAATTCCTGCTCTACTTCCAAGGGTACCACCCAGACACCGACGCCTTGGCTGAACTTTCACTCTGCAAGCAGCTGGAAAAAGAGACTCTGCGGGAGTACTACCGCAAGTTTCTAACCCTCAAATCACAACTGCCTTCGGTCGATGACCAAATCGCCATCCACTACGCCATCAGCGGCCTTCGAGACGGCGTCCTTTACAGCCACTGCATCAAGGATCCGCCCAAAAACCTCCAGGAGTTGTATCAGCTATTTGAAAAATATGCCAGATCCGAAGAGCTCCACCAGCGCAAAATCGAGTCTCAGAGGAAACCCAAGGACACTCCACAATCCAGCCGCACGTGGACGAGGCCTTCGCAGGCAGACTCCGGTCGGGACGGCCGCAATCAGCAGCAAGTGCACAACATCACCAACCAGCACCCCACTGGCGAGGCCCCTCGCCGCCAGGAATATCCCCCCCAGGGCCGCGGGAACGGAACTCGCGGTCGGGGCTGGGGACGTGCGCAGCAGCCGCGCCGATTTTACTGCCTGTTCCACGGCGAAGACTGCGCCCACCAAACCAGAGACTGCCCAGAGACAAAGGCCACCAGAGACTGGATGGCACGGGCGCAACCAGCCGACAACCCTAGAGTTGTCGCGCACACATATCAGCAACCCCCTCCGCCATACATCCACGGCCCCGCTCCGCATCCACCGCACCACGCATACCAACACCAATAGGAAGTACAAATCGTACCTCCCCCACCCCACCTCCACACCAGCAACAACAAAACATCCACCACCCCCATGCCCCAAAGCAAGAGGACTTCGCCGATCAGCCGTATCGCGAAGTCATTCATATGATCACTGGGGGGTCCAGCGCCGACTTCGACACGAAGCGGCAGAAACGGGACCACTACCGCAGCATCAACCACGTCGCCATCACCGGTCCGGTCGTACAGACAAAGTGGTCCCATGTGCCGCTAACCTTCGACGCCCGAGACGTCGATCTGCGCAGCGCCCCCCACATCGACGCCATGGTTATCAACTGCAGCGTGGCAGGCTGGGACCTGCACAAAGTCCTAGTCGACAATGGCAGCCAAGCAGACATCATTTTCATCCATGCCTTCGACCGCATGGGCATAAGCCACAGCCTGCTCAAGCCTTCGGACAACCCGCTGTATGGTTTTGGCGGCAAGGGCACCTTTCCTGTCGGCAAAATAGAGTTACCTCTCTCCTTCAGTGTAGCACCCAATGCCCGAAGTGAGCAAGTCACATTCGATATCATCGACATGGTGTATCCGTACAACACCATTATGGGCCGGGGCTCCATCAACAAGTTTGAGGCAGCCATTCACAAACTTTACCTGTGCATGAAGATACCAGGTCCGCAAGGCGCCATCACGGTCTACGGCAACCAGCAGACTGCGTGAAACATAGAGTGGGACTTCGTCCCCGGACAAAGAAACGTGCACTGCCTAACGGCCCAGCGCGAGGTCCCCGCGTCTGCCAGCCCAACTGACAAAGAACATGATAAAGCACAGCTACAGAGCAATGACGGGACCAAGACTGTTCCCCTCGACCAGGCCATGCCCAAGCAGACGGTCACCATCAGCGAAGACCTCACTTCGCATGACGAGGAGAAACTCCTCTGCTGCTTGTTCAAGAACAAAGACGTCTTCGCCTGGTCCGCCCTCGACCTGGTCGGAGTCAGTCGCTCCATCATCGAGCACAGCATGGCAATCGACCCTTCGGTGAGATCGAAAAAATGTCTGATGAGAAGACAGAAGCCGCCAAGGCCGAGGTACATCGCCTCCTGGAGGCCAAATTTATCGAGCCATTGGCCTACCCCACATGGCTCGCCAACGTTGTGATGGTGCAGAAAAAGAGCGGCAAATGGCGGATGTGCATCGATTTGACCAGTCTCAACAAGGCCTACCCAAAGGACAACTTCCCGTTGCCTCGGATCGACAAAATAGTCGATAGCGCGGCCGGGTGCGAAGTCATGTCACTCCTCGACTGCTTCTCCGGCTACCATCAAATATACATGAAGGAGGAGGACAAGGCCAGCACCAGCTTTATAACACCCTTCAACGCGTATTGCTTCATCAAAATGCCGGAGGGACTCAAGAATGTCGGGTCCACTTTCTCCCGGCTTACCAAAACGGTGCTCGCGGTGCAAGTCGGCAGAAATATATTCACGTATGTGGACGACATCGTCGTCGCCAGCAGAAGAAAGGAGGACCATCTTGCTGACCTCGCCGAAACGTTTGCGAACATGCGGGACGCACGACTTTGCCTAAACCCCGAAAAGTGCGTCTTCGGCATTCGCTAGGGGAAAATATTGGGCTACCTGGTGTCACACCGCGGAATCGAGGCCAACCCAACCAAAATTTAGGCCATCATCAACATGACGCCCCCGCAGTCAGCCAAAGACGTCCAACGCCTGACAGGCAGATTGGCCGCCCTTAACAGATTCATCTCCAAATCCATAGAGCGAAGTCTCCCCTTCCTCAAAACTCTCCACGGCGCAAAAGACTTCGCTTGGGGACCAGAGCAGGCGGCGGCCTTTGCCTCATTGAAACAGTACCTGTCAGAATTGGCGGTTCTTACAAGCCCCGAGTCTTCGCTACCCGTGTTGCTCTATGTTGCGGCTTCGCCACATGCGGTCAGCGCGACACTGGTTTTTAGAGCAGACAGTAGAGGGCATAATCAGGCAATGTCCAGTTTATTACGTCTCCGAAGTGCTCACACCATCAAAATGTAATATGACGGAAGTGGAAAAGATTGCCTATGCAGTTGTCATGGCTTCGCGCAAATTGTGCCACTATTTTGAAGCATTCAAGGTCCGGGTCACATCAGATAGAGGACTCGGCGAATTGTTCAAAAACCCAGAGGCATCGGTCCGGATTGCCAAATGGGCGGCCGAACTCTCCGGCTACCACATCACATTCGAGCCCAGGACAGCCATCAAGTCACAAGTTCTGGCAGACTTCGTCGTCGACTGGACTGGGCCAATAACACAGTCGGACCCGTCCGCAGAGAAGGTTTGGACAATCCATTGTGACAGCGCATTGTGTCACGCGGGGGCAGGCGCTGCTGCAGTCATCACCTCACCCACCGGGGTCAAGCACAGATACGCGGCACACCTCAGCTTTACTCTGGAATCTGACAAATGCACTAACAACATAGCAGAATACGAAGCTGTCATCCTCGGCCTCCGCAAACTAAGGGCCCTTGGTGTCACTACCTGCATTATCAGAACAGACTCCAAGGTAGTCGCCGGCCAAGTCGAGAAAGACTACGCAGCAAAGGACCCCGCACTCATGCAATACCTCGCGGCTATCCGTAGTCTCGAGAGACAATTCAAAGGTTTCACCTTGCAGCATGTGAACCAGGCCAAAAATGAGGAGGCCGACGCATTGGCCAAGGCTGCCGCCAGAGGCGAGTCCCTGCCCTCCGACGTGTTCTACCATGTTATCGGCACGCCAGCCGTCCGTAGCCCCGAAGGGCTCCAAATAACCAATGACAGCGAGGGCCACCGCATAGTCAACCTTATTATGACCGAAGACTGGCGGGCACCAATAACCCTGTTTCTAAGGGGTACTACCATCCAACCGACATCAACAAGGCCAAGCGCCTCAAACATCGAAGCCGGGACTTCGCACTAATTGAAGGCCAGCTTTACAAGAAGGGGGTCAGTCAACCCATGCTCAAATGTGTCACCGAGACCGAAGGTGTCCAAATCCTGCGCGAAGTCCACAGCGGGACTTGCGGCTCTCACACAGGGCCAAGGGCCCTAGCCGCAAAGGTGATCCGTCAAGGTTTCTACTGGCCCGCAATGATCTGCACCGCAAATCGGGTCACAAGGTCCTGCAAAGCCTGCCAGAAGTTTTCTCCTCGATTAGGAAGCCCTTCGTAATTCACGAAACTAATCGCCCACACATGGCCTCTCCAGCGCTGGGGCCTGGACATTGTCGGGCCCCTGCCCACGGCTCAGGGGAACCTCAAGTTCACCTTCGTCGCTGTCGAGTATTTTACCAAATGGATCGAGGCGAGGGCTGTATCCACAATAACATCAAAGACTGCACAGAAATTCTTCTGGCAAAACATTGTTTGCCGCTTCGGAGTCCCGTCCGAACTCACAGTTGACAATGGCAAGCAATTTGACAGCCAAGACTTCAAGGATTTCTGCTTCTCCATTGGCACCAAGCTTGCCTTCGCCTCAGTATACCACCCGCAGTCCAACGGAGTTGTGGAACGCGCAAACGGCAAAATTTTCACAGCCGTCCAGAAGATGCTGCTCGACGATAAAAAAGGCAAGTGGGCCGAGTTGTTACCTGAAGCAGTCTGGGCATTAAACACGACTGAGTGCAGGGCGACAGGTTTCACCCCTTTCCGCCTCCTATATGGATCGGAGGCCATGACCCCGCAAGAAATAAAACATGGGTCCCCACGGACAGTCCCGTCAGCTGTCCCCGATGTGGACGAGCCCACTTCGAAGGACCTCATCGATGGAGACCGCGTCTTCGCCCTGCAGGCCCTAAACAAATACCAGGCCCAGACAAAAGCATGGCGCGACCACACAGTCATCCCGAGGGAATTCAGTGAAGGAGACCTCGTACTCGTCCGGACAGCTCGGACAGAGTCCAGGGGCAAGCTGGAGCCCAAGTGGGAGGGCCCTTTCATCGTCAAGACGAAGGCGTCCCCCAGCGCATACAGGCTCGCAACGCCATCAGGCGAGGACTTGGAGCATTCCTGGAACATTGATAATCTCCGCAAGTTTTTTGTTTGACTCCTCAGGGCCAGCTCGCCCTTGTAATTCGCAAAAACAATTTTATTCTGGCCCGCACTCTTTTCCTCCCAGGGGGTGCGGTTTTTAACGAGGCGGAGTCATGTAATATACAAGTGCAAAATCCCCCGCAAAAATCTATGTTGAAAAAAGACCGCGTCGACGGTCTTTGACATTCAACCAATACAAAGTCACCGCGAGGGGCAGCGCTAGCCACCCTCGCGTGCGACACTCCGCGCAAAAGTCGCCTAAGGGCGCAGCCGGACTAGCCCAACAAGTGCGAAAAATCGAAGTCTTCCTCAAAAAGACTACCCACGCAAAAGTCGGCTAAGGGTGCAGCCGGACTAGCACAACAAGTGCGAAAAATCGAAGTCTTCCTCAAAAGACTATTCGTGCAAAAGTCGCCTAAAGGTGCAGCCGGACTAGCACAACAAGTGCGAAAAATCGAAGTTGTAACACCCCGGGATCCACAAACACCCCAGAATGCTACTAAACTACACATCTAACATTCTTATATAAAATTTTGACAGCATCTCCTTTGAAAATTGCATAAACGAGGGAAGCAACAAAGTATAAATAGATATCATGATAAGAAAACATATAAGACATTAATAATATGCTAGCAATGGGAAGACAACCATAACAACATGAACTAAATTAATTAGTGCGCACGACTAGTTAAAAAAAACAAACATCCTTTGACAAGAAGTTTCTAATTAAATCATGGTTGTGTCTGGGCAGCATTATTATGAGAGTGAAGGTGGATGTGCTGCTACTTCCCACTCCCCTTGATGAGCAACAAGCACCTGCATGGAGTAATGCAAGAGTGAGATGAAACATCTCAGCAAGCTAATTGTTCTGACGAGATATTTAAACCACAAATTGAATTCATCAACATTTCAAAAGAGTCACAATTAAAAATCAGAAATACTTGTAGATATAGAACTCAGTAGTCCCACTATAACCAATACCATCTCATTTCCTCGAACAACCACAATAGGTTCTATAACACTTCCCTGCGTCAACAATACCTGCAAATATCACTTCAATGTATGCATAGGAATGCAATGTGTAGGTACTCTATCTTCATACCTCTGGGGGTATAAAACCACATCGTCTGCAAATATCACTTCGATGAATGCATATGAATGCAATGCATATGTCCTCTGCCTTCATACCTCTAAGGGTATGAAGCCGCATCGTACCCCTTCTCGGGCAACGTACGATGCTAAGTTGTACTGGTACTGTCGGACCATAGGTCACGACAAAACTTCATATGCAAATGAGTCATGCAATGTATATGGCATGCTACATTTATCAATAAACTTCACTTCCTTCAGATACAACACAAACCTCAAATAATACTTCATTTACCTTCAGATACAATACCAACCTCAAATAATACTTCATTTACCTTCAGGGGTGTGAATTAATCTCATGAGTCATACTCAAATCATAATCATAATGCAAGCAAGTAAAGCATCACCATAGAGTCCAATTATGAAAGAATCTGATACTTCTGAATATTAGAGTGTAGGCAATAGAAATAACAGGTCAGAACAAAAGCAACCACCGCTACATTCACTTGCCTTCATCGAAGAAGAAGAAATGTACTAGACATGATCTGGAGTGTAGCCACCTGCTAGTGGGCATAAAACTTAGTACAAATATTTCACAAACATTTGCCATCAATCAACAAAACACTCCTACACTTGAAACCAAGACCCAGTGGAAAGACTCCCACCCTGAACCACATGCCATACAGCAGCAACGTTATTTGTTAATTTTGTATCATTAAAATTAAAACAGCGGTGATATCAAACAAATACTCTAGGAGTATCTACACAAAATACTCTACAACTTCAGTATTCAATAGATAATTAAATTCTGCCATCTACAAGTTTTAAAACATCTGACAAGATAACTGACTGAATCTGTTTTAGACAGCAGTAGGGTTAACTTTAAAATTCGATATCTCCCAAACTACTGAACCAAAAATTATGAAATTCTGCTGGAAGTAAGAACTTTTATCCCTCTACAAAAGTCTCCATAGTTGGAAGAGCCAATTCGGCCATTGACTAGATGAAACCCACCAGTGAACAGACCCACTCATTTTTGTCAGGTAAACAGGAACAGCCACAGTAAAACAAACATAACTGGAGTTTCACAAATCATATGAATGCACTCTTTAACAATCTGGAAAGCTTATGAAATTATCTACAACTTCTTTTACCAACCCACAGTTTAATTCTGTTGATAAAATTGCCTAAATCTTAAGGGAACAGATTCTGCACAGAATTATGAGACTGAAAAACTGCTATAGTAAAACTGCAATAACTTTCTGGTCGGATGTCCGATTGAGGTGTTCTTCACGGCCACAGAAAGATCTACAAATTATCTACGACTCATACATAGACTTTTCATTTTTTTGAGGCCACTAAGACCACGGAAAACTGGCATGAACAGAAACTGTCGAATCTGCCATTCTGCAGAAAGCTAAATTCGAGATCAAAACCTAACCCCACATCAAATCCAACCTCTAATCCTTTAATTCCCATGATCCACAACCTCCAAAAGCCTATAATTACAGGGAGGAACAAGGATCTCATCCATACCTAGGGTTTCCCCAAGAAATCTTCAAGAAGAGATGGGGAAGAACATCTCCTTGATCCTCTCTTCCTCTTCAATTCAACGTGCCCCTCCTTTTCTCGATCCTTGCTGCGTAGGGGGAGATCTTGGGGGAGGAAGCAATGGAGGATGGCTGCCATAGGGGGAGGGGGCGTCCAGCCAAGGGGGGAGAAAAGGGGGTGGCGGCCAAGAGGGGGGGTGAAGGGAAAAAAAGGGGTGGCCACCTAGGGTTTTTGTGGGAGAAAGAAACGACGCCTCAGATGACTTCTATCTTTGCATCCAATGGCCCACAACCCTTTACCTCATCCACGCACCAGAGATTAACTTTTGGTCAACATTTTTTTTGGGATATTACACTCTACCCCCCTTAAAAGGAATTCGACCTCGAATTCGGCCACTCCAAGCAAAACACCCAAGGTACCCCATATAGCACCACAGTTCAAAACATGGGTCCATTATTGGTCTTAATTAACACAAGAACTTCTACCTTGGACTAATTGTCTAAGGAAACTACACGACCTGACATCGAGCATGAAACAACATGTAATGAAGCTCAAAGCATGTCCTAGTTGCAATCAACACTACAATTTCACACCATCAAATTTGGATGCAGCTATACATCAACATCAATGTCTTAAGACAACACTCTTTTATGAAGGGGTAATATGCACCAAGCACAACCCTTACCAACTTCAACCATTAATTTTAATTAAATGGTGAAACATCTACACCCGACGAATGTATAAGAAGATCAAACACCTCACCTTAAAGCACCATGAAACAAGTAGTTCTATTGGAACAAAACTCCTAATCTTCCTAAACCTTATTCTTGCCATCATGAAAAGATAATCATGTAATCTAACATTCCTTGCACCCCACCAAAAGGGAGAAAATCTATAGAACTAATGGAGCAATAAAGCCAAAAGAAGCCAATAACATCTTGTGCGGCATAGTTCATCGAAGAAATGCCAAAAACT
Organism: Zea luxurians; assembly: GCA_029449295.1. Classification (NCBI taxonomy): domain Eukaryota; kingdom Viridiplantae; phylum Streptophyta; class Magnoliopsida; order Poales; family Poaceae; genus Zea; species Zea luxurians. The sequence goes on along the minus strand of JAOPSE010000024.1, from coordinate 29,868,617 downwards.
CTACATAGAGCACTGATAGCCCAACAACAACACAATACTTGCTTAACCCATGTCACTATACTTCATTCAACATCTCAACTAAGAAAAATATCCAACTAGTAAGGATAACCTACACATAATATAAGTCTTCATCTACTGTAGTTCAGAAACTTACATTTCATTCTATCATACGATGCACTCAAAGTACCAGACATACAAAGTCAATAATAATAACCCCTAATCCTTCACACATTTGACAAACATATTAAGCTGATGTAAACACCACATCATCTAGGAGTAGGTGACTAGCCACACCCAACCAACTCTAGGCTAGGCAAGGACTTCCTCCAAACCAATAGATAGGTGGTCTAAAAAAATGGCTCCACAAGCATGCATCGAAAAGGGAACCATCAGATCCTCAATGTATCAATACATAATCAATGGATCAAGAGAATCAAAGATTTATTCTACAATTAGTATGACTAACAGGCAACCACTTTAAACCACATCTAGGCTTTGTGGCAACTAAAACACACAATATGAGAGAGACATGTAAGCCATTCTGGCTATGAAAAGACTTCCCCCAAAAATCCATATAAAGTACCAATATTCATTTCTTTCAAAACTGGTTTCTCAACATAAACAATCATTCTTTGCAATGATAGTTGGAGCTATCCACCAACCGCTCAACAACTTAAATTCAAATTGATGATTACCTTGTACCCCAAAACACACAATTCACACTCCTCTTAGAAACATCCACAATCAAGCATATATAACAATATTATTGTAATAAAACTCAACCATGAAAAACATGGTGAAAACAACATAGGCATACTTGTATATCACAAGCATAATAACAACTTCATTCTCACCAAAGACCAGCGATATCTACCACCTTAATAAAACAATATCAAAATTTCAGAAATAAATTATATCAAGCATTAAGCCATAAACAACTTACCACATCACCGTAAAGGAATAGGGAGGGGTGAAACTATTGTCATCTGCACTCCAAAGACATTAATATATATCAAAGATATTTGAACCCATACCCTTCCTATAGGTGCAAGTGTGTCAAATTTATCTTCAAATTGCCAAGAATCTAAAGCCTATGCTTTGATACCAACTGTAACACCCCGGGATCCACAAACACCCCAGAATGCTACTAAACTACACATCTAACATTCTTATATAAAATTTTGACAGCATCTCCTTTGAAAATTGCATAAACGGGGGAAGCAACAAAGTATAAATAGATATCATGATAAGAAAACATATAAGACATTAATAATATGCTAGCAATGGGAAGACAACCATAACAACATGAACTAAATTAATTAGTGCGCACGACTAGTTAAAAAAAACAAACATCCTTTGACAAGAAGTTTCTAATTAAATCATGGTTGTGTCTGGGCAGCATTATTATGAGAGTGAAGGTGGATGTGCTGCTACTTCCCACTCCCCTTGATGAGCAACAAGCACCTGCATGGAGTAATGCAAGAGTGAGATGAAACATCTCAGCAAGCTAATTGTTCTGACGAGATATTTAAACCACAAATTGAATTCATCAACATTTCAAAAGAGTCACAATTAAAAATCAGAAATACTTGTAGATATAGAACTCAGTAGTCCCACTATAACCAATACCATCTCATTTCCTCGAACAACCACAATAGGTTCTATAACACTTCCCTGCGTCAACAATACCTGCAAATATCACTTCAATGTATGCATAGGAATGCAATGTGTAGGTACTCTATCTTCATACCTCTGGGGGTATAAAACCACATCGTCTGCAAATGTCACTTCGATGAATGCATATGAATGCAATGCATATGTCCTCTGCCTTCATACCTCTAAGGGTATGAAGCCGCATCGTACCCCTTCTCGGGCAACGTACGATGCTAAGTTGTACCGGTACTGTCGGACCATAGGTCACGACAAAACTTCATATGCAAATGAGTCATGCAATGTATATGGCATGCTACATTTATCAATAAACTTCACTTCCTTCAGATACAACACAAACCTCAAATAATACTTCATTTACCTTCAGATACAATACCAACCTCAAATAATACTTCATTTACCTTCAGGGGTGTGAATTAATCTCATGAGTCATACTCAAATCATAATCATAATGCAAGCAAGTAAAGCATCACCATAGAGTCCAATTATGAAAGAATCTGATACTTCTGAATATTAGAGTGTAGGCAATAGAAATAACAGGTCAGAACAAAAGCAACCATCGCTACATTCACTTGCCTTCATCGAAGAAGAAGAAATGTACTAGACATGATCTGGAGTGTAGCCACCTGCTAGTGGGCATAAAACTTAGTACAAATATTTCACAAACATTTGCCATCAATCAACAAAACACTCCTACACTTGAAACCAAGACCCAGTGGAAAGACTCCCACCCTGAACCACATGCCATACAGCAGCAACGTTATTTGTTAATTTTGTATCTTTAAAATTAAAACAGCGGTGATATCAAACAAATACTCTAGGAGTATCTACACAAAATACTCTACAACTTCAGTATTCAATAGATAATTAAATTCTGCCATCTACAAGTTTTAAAACATCTGACAAGATAACTGACTGAATCTGTTTTAGACAGCAGTAGGGTTAACTTTAAAATTCGATATCTCCCAAACTACTGAACCAAAAATTATGAAATTCTGCTGGAAGTAAGAACTTTTATCCCTCTACAAAAGTCTCCATAGTTGGAAGAGCCAATTCGGCCATTGACTAGATGAAACCCACCAGTGAACAGACCCACTCATTTTTGTCAGGTAAACAGGAACAGCCACAGTAAAACAAACATAACTGGAGTTTCACAAATCATATGAATGCATTCTTTAACAATCTGGAAAGCTTATGAAATTATCTACAACTTCTTTTACCAACCCACAGTTTAATTCTGTTGATAAAATTGCCTAAATCTTAAGGGAACAGATTCTGCACAGAATTATGAGACTGAAAAACTGCTATAGTAAAACTGCAATAACTTTCTGGTCGGATGTCCGATTGAGGTGTTCTTCGCGGCCACAGAAAGATCTACAAATTATCTACGACTCATACATAGACTTTTCATTTTTTTGAGGCCACTAAGACTACGGAAAACTGGCATGAACAGAAACTGTCGAATCTGCCATTCTGCAGAAAGCTAAATTCGAGATCAAAACCTAACCCCACATCAAATCCAACCTCTAATCCTTTAATTCCCATGATCCACAACCTCCAAAAGCCTATAATTACAGGGAGGAACAAGGATCTCATCCATACCTAGGGTTTCCCCAAGAAATCTTCAAGAAGAGATGGGGAAGAACATCTCCTTGATCCTCTCTTCCTCTTCAATTCAACGTGCCCCTCCTTTTCTCGATCCTTGCTGCGTAGGGGGAGATCTTGGGGGAGGAAGCAATGGAGGATGGCTGCCATAGGGGGAGGGGGCGTCCAGCCAAGGGGGGAGAAAAGGGGGTGGCGGCCAAGAGGGGGGGTGAAGGGAAAAAAAGGGGTGGCCACCTAGGGTTTTTGTGGGAGAAAGAAACGACGCCTCAGATGACTTCTATCTTTGCATCCAATGGCCCACAACCCTTTACCTCATCCACGCACCAGAGATTAACTTTTGGTCAACATTTTTTTTGGGATATTACCGAAGTCTTCCTCAAAAGACTATCCATGCAAAAGTCGCCTAAGGGTGCAGCCGTACTAGCACAGCAAGTGCGAAAAATCGAAGTCTTCCTCAAAAGACTATCCGTGCAAAAGTCGCCTAAGGGTGCAGCCGGACTAGCACAACAAGTGCGAAAAATCGAAGTCTTCCTCAAAAAGACTATCCGCGCAAAAGTCGCCTAAGGGTGAAGCCGGACTAGCGCAACAAGTGCGAAAAATCGAAGTCTTCCTCAAAAGACCACCCGTGCAAAACCCTACACCAAACTGTCCGCGCAAAGCCCGACTACAGGCGCAGCCGGACCAACATAATAAACGTACTAGACCAACTGTGCAACGCCTTTATGAACATAACCGGATGCGCGAAGGCGCACAGCCTCATCATACAAACTATAGTCACATATGTACAGCGAGGGCATCACACCTTACATCGGTTCAACCTTCGAAATAATTCCCATCTCCCTATAGTTAAATAGCTTTATCCTAAGCTCCTCGCCCTCAAAAAGACTTCGCAACTCGCCCTCACCTGCACTCGCCCAGCCGGCGAGGACAACAATTCCTGCTTGCCAGCCCTGCCCACACGAAGCCGACCGCCATCCACCTCACTCACTCTACGCTTCGCAACCGTCCTTCGCCGCCTACGCCCAGCACTCGGACCAGGCACAACTCCAGCATCCGCAGCACGCGGCGAAGCCTCCGCCGCTGCCACATCCAAGGCCGCAAAGTAATCCAAGTCCTCATCCGAAGACTCTTCCGTCCACTCAACCGAGCTCCCAAAGTCACCAAAATCAGAAAACTTAGAAGCAGACTCATCCGATTCATTCCCAGCATCCACGGTCGAAGCCGCCACAAAATTAGCAGTGGCGGTTGCGTGCGCAGGCCCAAAATCTTGAACCTGCGCAGCAACCAAGGTTCAGCAACATAGACAAAATTCTTTAACTACCCACACCCACTAAGCCACCTGCGAAGACCCAGCCGCCGTGGGGTCCTCTGCTGCCAGCTCCGTCACCGTCTTCGGGGGATCATCAGCCCTCGGCACAGTGGTTGGCGACGAGCCACCACCGGACACAGTAGCCGTAGGGGCAGCGAGGGAGCCCTCGCCGGTTTCCGTGGGCAGAGCCGGGTCGACCTCGACCTCGGCCGCCTCCGGGTTCGCCTCCGCTTCGGGCCGCGCACTGTTCAAAGGTCCGAAGTCCTCCACGTTCTCGGCACGCGCCGCCTACAACACAGCACACCGATTCAGCAAGACCACGTATAACCCACATTCAACAACACTAAACAAAAGATAAACATTACCTGATCCCTCGCCCGGTCGGACCGCTCCCTAACCACCTCCCGACCGTGGGGGCCCCACATCCGGTCAAAGAGGGCTCCCGCGGAGTCCTTCAGCACAGGGTCCTCGACCTTGTAAATCTCGCGCTCAAAATCTTCATCAGATCGGTCGAAGACCTCATAGTGACTGCACCCTTCACGAGAAAGCGCGTTCATCGCCCCTTCGCAGGTGACGAGGGAGGCAAAAGACATAAATCCCTCCACAATGGTTGGGAGCGCTAGCAATTCCTCTTGCAGCCACTCGAGGCAGCGAAGGCCTGACTCTCGGTCGGGCACTTCGAAGTCAGCGGTCCGCACGCCAGCTCGCGGTATGAATCCATGAGCTGTTTGCGCGTCCGCTCAACTTCCGAGCGCGTAGAAGCCTCGGCCCTCTCCATGCGGGCCTGCAGAGCGTTGAATCGCGCCTCCCATTCCTCGGCGCGCTGGCTGGCGAGACTACCCTCCACCCACGCCAAATTGGCCTCCGCCTGCGCCGACTGCGCTTTGGCGAGGGCCTGATTAGCCTCCCTCCTCTCCTCCACCAGCTGGCGCCGGAGGTCAGTCCTCTCGCCCTCTAGGGCGGTCACCTTCTCCGCCAGCTTGCGGCACTTGCTATCAGTGGGCCACTTTTCCCGGACGGCGTCATCATGCTGCGCCTGAAGTCTCTCGACTTCGGCAGACACAACTGCCGTAAGGGCCCACGATGCCACGCGGTTAGCGAAGTCGGCCGCCTAAAAAACACACATAAGACCACAATCCCCATGAAAGCGGTAAACACCGAAGTCTAGCTCAACTTACTTGACTCAGCCGCTGCGACGCCTCCCTCAGCCGGCGGGACACAGTGCCCACCTCGTCCTTGACGGCAGTGAGCGCCAAAATCTCACCGCCAGGCACCGCGGTAGACACCGTGGTCGCCACCGCAGGCGGAACAACAACAAGTTGCCCCTCGCCCGATCCTGCAACATATCAACAGTCAAAAAAAAATCTCGGGCCAACGACTTACCAACAAGATAATCGTCCACACTAATATTGGTGCCAAAATCGACAATGCAATTCCCCGTCGAAGGCAATTCTCGGGCCTTCGCGGCCCCGGCCGAGGCAGACTTGGTTCCACCGGTGCCGGCCGCCTTCATGCCCTCCGGCACCTTGATGGACCCAGGGGCAGCCGACTTCGCCGCCAGCGTCGGCTAGCTACCGCCGAGGGCGGCAGCCTTCGAAGTCCCCCGTGGCCTCTTCGGCCTAGCCTTGGGCAGCCTGATGACCGCCCGGCGCTTCTGCGCAGCTTCCTGACGATCCTTGTCCATCACTGCCGACACAACAGAAGCAATATTCTGTCCATAAGGAAACACTCTCAAGTCACGAACCATGCGAGATGTAAAAAAGTCTTCACCGGCCGTGCGGGGGATAGGAACGTTCTTAGGCCACCAACCCCCCGTAACCTTCAGCATCCGTGCCGAAGACTCCCGGAGCTCGAGCGAAAACATCCTTCCCCCGGGGGCCGCGCATGTCCCCATCAACTCCATAGCAAAACTATCGGAGACCCCCAGTCCTCCCATCGCAGTACCTAGCTTCCTCGTCTTAGTGGATGGGGCGGCCGTCGGCGCAGGGTCGTCTTCAGTCTCAGCCGCCTGTTTTTTCCCGCGGCGGTCGACAACGTCTTGCCCGGGATAACCGCCATACGGCAGACAGTTCAACTCGAAGATCCTATTCAAGCGATCGTTGGATCCGCGTATATCCCAACTACGCTGGGCCTCCGTCTTTAGCACGTAGCGACCAACAATCCGCACCGCCCCATCCTCCGCCTCACGCACGAATGCGCCGGGATCTCGGCCATGCAAATCCAGTGCGAAGGCGGGACTCCGCACCAGCATCCCTCCACGGGAAGGCATCTGGCGAGGGCATACTTCACCCAGCGCCCAGCCACGCGCCAAGGGCCACACCCTATACGCGACAAACTCCTCAACTAGATCGCGCCCGCTACTCATGCCGGCCGCGCACCACAGGGCCCCTTCGTCTGCATCCTCCTCCGCTACTTCAAACTGCGGGTACGCTGAGTAATAATGCGAACACATCTCGGCCACGGGGAGCCCCGGATGGTCTTCGACTGTGCCTTCGGCAACGTAGAACCAAAATTCCCACCAGTTGCCCCATTTATTGCGGGCGCAGGGAACCAACTCAACGACTTCCATCGAAGTCTTGCCCGTCTTCGGCGTAAACGTGAAAGATCCAAATTGAGCAATCTTATTTCCGATTTTCCTTTTCTGCCAATGCAGACAATAATACTTCGCGAAGACTTCGACCGAGGGCTGCCCGCCGTACGAAGTCGTTGTCCAGACATATTTCGCCAGAGCCACCACAGCATTTGGCGTCAGCTGGTGGACCTGGACGTTGAATCTACGCAGAACTTCTCCCACAAATCAATGCGCGGGCAGATGAAGGCCAGCGGCGAAAAAAGCGTCGAAGACAACCAACTCGCCTTCTGGCTCGGGGACCTCCTCCGTCCCTGGGACACGCGCCACTCCGCCGCCGAAATAACCAAGCTGTTGCATGTCTTGCACGCGGATCGAGGACATCCGCGACACGCCGAACTCCACTGTGTCGCCGGCGCGCAACTCCTCCGCCGCCACATTGCTCAGCGTCTCCTCGGACGACGCGCCGGCCGGCGGTGTAGCGACAGCAGAAGAGGAAGAGGACGACATTGCTACGTACCGTCGGCGGCGGCGGGCGGTCTGCTTCACACGGGCCAGATCTCCGATGAGCAAGAGCAAGGAGGGCAGACGAGCAGCGAGCGGTTTGAGAAGGAAGTTAGGGTTTTCGCGGAGCGTGGAAAGATAAAGTTCAAAACGCGCCGCCCCCCGCCCCCTTTTATACACAGGGCGCGGCGCTTCGGGAAACCCGCAATCCAACAGTACGGCGTCAATCAACGGTCATGTCAAAAACCCCCGCGGAACCACTTCGAGTGAGGGCAGCGTCTCCACCATCTAGCGACGTCTTCGACACCAGATGACTTAGTCGAACTGGTCCCTCAGAGGGCAAATGTTGGGGCGAAGGCGAAGACGCCACCCTTCGCTCGATGCCTTCGCCGACCTCGCTGCACCAACGGAGACAAGGCAACTGGCAGACTTACCCTTCGTCCCACACGTCGCCGGACGAAGACCTGTGATGAGGTTGTCTCATCTTGCGACCTCGTCCAACATGGAGGTCCACGTGTGATCCGGCCCATTGTAACAGGCCCTGTGTGGCCGCTGCGCATTACGGGCCTAATTTGTAAAGGTCTCCCTGTAATTACGGTCTGTAACCCCGCTTTATGGAAATATTCCGGGGATAACCTAGGTGCCTGAGGGCACATGCGTCCTTAACACTGGACGCTGGGCACTCAGATACCTATAAATACCCCCGCACAGTGCCCCTGAGAGGCTAGATTAACAGAGCTATTGTCATTTCGAGCAAAAACCCTGTTTACGTTGCTTCACTCCCCTGTTGGATCAACTTGCTCGGGAGAGCAAGTTCCAACAGAAGACTAGAAGCGTAAGATGAGTGGACCCCAGTCCGGGAGAAACAGTCACCCCTGTTTCCCAGACAGTTCATCTCAGCGGTATAAGCATGGCCACTCGCAGGGATATCAGCAGCAGAATTTTTATTAACAATTTTGGATTTGTTTTTATAATTCCCATAATGATTTCCTAGTTGGAATAATGTTAAATAAAACATTTCACTTTACTTTTGTTCTGGACTAGTGGTCTTTTTATTTTTCCTAGGTTCTCTGTTACTCAAGTAGGCTAGGAAAAATAGTTTTATTCACTGTTCATTAATTCCTAATGCCTCTCTGATTTTCCTAAGTTTTGGGTAGAAATGGCTTTTAATAGATATTCCTACTTAATTTTTCAATACTGGGGTTCCCACTATTTTTAAACAGGGTCTAATTGGGGTTTGAACAAATACAAATTTTCTTAAGTTCAGCACAGAAGCACAACAAATTTTCTTTAATTAAACAAGGTTTGGTCAGTTTCTATATTTAATTCCAAACTCTAAAAATTAGAATAGAAAGCATGGGGAGTATTTTTAATTGACAGTCCATAATATTTAGAGTCCAGCAAAATTGGTTTGACAAATTTTGGTTAAGTATTTCTCAATTTATGAATTTGCTAAGTCTTCTGCTAATTAATAAAGATTAAATCAAAATGGTTTAAAGAAAAACTGTTTTGCGCTGGGTCCCTGGCAGAAGTTCTTAAAAGAATTACATATAGGTCCCTGGAGCACTATTCATTCGAGTCTACGGCTCTGCAGAAAACCCCTAGGGTTTCTTGAAATCAAACCCACGGTCCTGTCCCCAATTGAACAGTACCCGCGGCGGAGAAAAGGGCGGAGGGGCTTACCGGCGGTGAGGTTGCTCCGGTGAGGTGGTCGAGGGCGTAGGGGAGGTCTCGTGGATTACGGCGATGTGCGGGTCGCCGTCGGGGATGGTCGGAGTCGGCCGGTCCGCGTGCGCAGGCGGAGATGCTCGTCGGCGGCGAGGAATCCGGCCTACTCACGGCGCAATAGGTCGATTGAACGGTCAGAGAGCTTCACTGGGTATTAGGGAAGACATGGGTACAAGGAATTTGATAATGGCTTACCGGAGAGCTTGGTCCACGCGCGGCGGTGGGCGACCGAAGTCTGGCGAGGGTGATCCCGGGCTTCCGGTGAAGTTCTGCCGGGTCCAAGGACTTGGAAAGCTTCACGGGCTAATGGCGAAGCTAACCGAGGCGTTGTCGCGACTTGGACACGACTGGAGAGAGCTGGCCACGGTGGCCGAGGCTCTGAAAGCTTGGCGGGTGGTGGCACGGCGTGCTCGGGGCAAATTCCGGTGATCTCAGGCTTGGGCAAGACTTGAGAGCACACGGGGAGGAATGGCCGAGGCTTGGGGCTGCTTTATAGGCACGGCGCGGTGCACGGGCGGCCGTGGACTAGCGAGCGCGCGCGGGCGTGCACTGGGGGCGCGGGTGCGCGAACGGGCGTGAACCGGGGGTGTCAGCCACGGTCGAACATGTGGAACCGTTGCCTCTGCCCTAGTTCTAACGCTGATCGGGTGCAAATCTTTGCGAATTTGGGCAAGATCGTTGTGAAGGATTTGTTCACCTGACCTTGCTTTGTCTTTTGTGTATGGACGTCGCGCGGTTTTAGGCTAGGGACAGGGATTTGTAGCATCACTAAGGTGCCAGTGTCAGAATGTCTGGTCCCGAGGTCAAACTACGCCAAAACCGTGTCAAATGAATTCAAATTTTTCCAGGGCGTGTTCAAGCGAATTTGGCACAACTTTGATATTTGGACTTCCTGGTTTTGAGTTTCGAAAAACAGAGAACGCAGTTGATCCTTGGAAAGGGGTCTGAAATTCAGAAATTCAGAATTCTGAATTTCTCCATGGGATCATGGTTCAAGGGCTGATTTGGGAATTTTGGAAAAACCAAATGGTCAAACTCTCTTACTATGATTTGTTAGTTATTTGATGAACTAAAACTTTGTAATTAGGTCAAATCAAAAATTTGCATTTCCCCCCAAGATTTCTCCCAATTACCCTTTATGCTTAAATTGGCTCACTTAGGATTTATTAGGGTTTGAGAGTCGTTCTCTCACAAGGTTCATGACAAGGTTAAGGAGAGTTTAAGAAGACTCATTATAAATCTTTGCTCTTAATTTTCTTTTGATGTTCATTCCTTTATTAGGTTTACATGTGATAATAGGTTGGGGTTAGCTTAGGGAAGAAACCCTAGTTGCTATTGGTGAACTCTCGCCTCTGCTCAAGAGCGGACCATCCGGCCCTCAAACACGAACCGGCCGCTCTGCCGTAGAGAGCACTACCGTCTGTAATCATAGTAGTGATTGACGCCTAGATCGATGCCAACATCTAGGATGCAAAGAATTTTTTCCCATTCATCCGGTCATTGAGATACAACACAAAGCAATGTCTAAACTTTATCTATTTTTGTTTGCCTTTTATATTGTCTGCTATGTACATATGATGTGTATTGTAGTGCTGATTTGTGAGGGTCGTTTTCTTAGCTTGTGTCCTGCAATTAATCTTTGGGTACGTTGCTAGCTGGCTGGTAGCTCCCTTGTTGGAGTCTAAAGCTTCGGATGAGATGTCAAATTAGCTCCACGCTGATTAGGCTGGGTTGTTTTTTCAGATTGTCCAAGGCATGCATATATAAAACATAGATACGGAAAAACAAACAACACTATGATATGTAAAATATGTGTGGAAACATTATTAATATCACATAAATTATTTCTAAGGAGTCAATATAGAACTTTTAATGACAGACAAATATATCGACAACCGTACACTAATCTAATCCTTTTTAACGATATTGATAAGTGTCTATATTTAGAAACATAGGTACAAAACATCTTAATTGCAAGAGAACGTGCAGCAGTATTGGTTCGCTGGTTAAGGAATCTTAGGGATACATCTCAAGGTATTGTTCGGAGGAGAGCATAAGGAGTGGAGCACTGCTCTATGCTAGAGGTAACTGCTGCTCGTTGGAGCCTTGGTTTAGAGTTATGTGTATGGCTCTAATAGTGTTTGGAGTTGTCTTGTAGTTGCTCCCGGTAACCGTAGCTCCATCTATGCACCATTCATTTACATAAGAAACAAAATCACCATCTGATACACCACTGGATTCCTGCACATCATGTGAAACTTTCGGAGCTTAGGCCCACTTAGGCTTATTGTCGCGTACTAAATTTGAACAATTTAGGAGACAAACAAATTCAGTAGGTAGCACCGTAGCAAGATACTTGCAAAGTTAGTGGGGGCACGAGGCCATAGCTAGTTTTTGTTTCAGCGTATACAATAATGAAACAACATACACAAATGGAATAGAGGGAATACCTAGTGTGTAATTTTCAACTTCCAAATATGCAGACTATTTCAAAGTTCTTACCTCTATCTTGGAAGAGGCTTCTGAAACGACCCCCTGGCTTTGGATTTTCTTCTGTAATTACACCCATATGGCTGCAAACACAAACAAGGAGGTAATGCTCAGTATGTGAAATTATTTAATTGACTAAGTTGTCAGAGACAAGATGTGAAATTGTCACCTGCATCTCTAACTAAAGTAAATATACATAGTTTCACTCATGTTGTACAATGTTACCAGCAACAAACGTGTGATGCAAAAAGAGCTCACAATTTGCAAGTATAAGGCACAAGTATGTATATGTAGCGTGTGTGAGCTCTTTGTATCAGTGTATGACTTGCCACTGCAAGGTTTACAACTACAACTATGTAGATTGTGAGCAGGACATTAGAGTTCCTTGCAGATGAATGTATTGCTTAAAAAGGACACTGATGTTGGTAACTAAAGTTCATTCCTCGCTACTTCTAGGTATGCAATTAAAGTCATTTAAACCTTTTGTGGTTCACCAAATACTAGGAAATGCAGACGGCTAGGTAGAAAAAAGTTGAACAAGAGAATTGAGTGTCATTTCATTAAGAAAATTGTAACACCCAAGTGTTACCATGGCTAAGGGCCACCTTTGGCACTAGAAGCTGTGATCACATAAGATAAAGGCTTAGGGCAGCACATAAGAACCTTGGGGCTCATGTTATGATTAAGTTGCACATGACATGAGAAACTTTACCCTAAAATCCTTGCACATTTACTAACTTGGATAATAGGGGGAGAAGAACCCTAGATTTCTTCAAAGCCATGCCTTCCAAAACCCTATGTAAGGGGGGGGAAGAGAGTGATCAAGTGGGTAAAACATGTGTAACTTTTACCCAAACCTTAGGTGACTTGTAACCAGCATTTAGGGGAGGGAAATATTGCAAAAAGGCCCCTGGAGAAACTCCATTTCAAATCTCCAAGAGGGGAGAGAGCTAGAGCTCTCTAGTTTTCTCTAAGTCACATTTTAACCCTACTTCAAAGACCAGCCGTGTTCACTTTGAAAATGGCGCCAAAACCACTTGGGTTCTATACCAAAAATGTGCTATACCACTTAAGGCACCCCCTGGAAAAATTTGAAACCGAGACTCGGACATTTGACAAGCTTTGACATCGGTTTTGTCGCGAAGTGTGCAGTGAGACAAACCAAACTTGGCGCCGGTCTATCTCCTAACCTAGGGCGTATCCTCCCTTGGAACTCACATGAAATAGGTAGCTCTAGGTGCAGGGAAGAGATCCTTCACAGTCGACATGGCGAGATTCGTACGCTTGGTCGCTCAGCAGAGCGAAGAACACGGGCAGAAGCCAAGCGCCACGTGTTCGACGCGCTCTGAGCACGCCAGAGCACGCCCGCGCGCGCCCCGCGCCGCGCCCGAGCCAAGCCGGCGCCTCGGCCGCGTCCGCGCCTATAAAACCCACCCCAGTGCTCGGTTACCTTCCCCAGTGCCTCCTAAGTACCTCACCGGACTCGCCCAGGCCAGCCCTCGCCTCCGGCGACCTCCCCGCGGCCCGCCAGTGCCGGCCGAAGACCACCGTCGTGGCCAACCCCTCTCCAGCCTCCCTCCGTTCGATCCAAGCCTTCGGTTAGCTTCCTGGTGAAGCCGTGAGCCTTGCTCAAGCTTGAACCGAGAGCCTGCGTCACCGGAGTGGCCGAATCACGCTCGCCGGACTTCAAGAACCCGCCGGCGCGCGTGGACCGGGTAAATCCCTCCGCCATTTCTCGATTCCTTGCGTGTATGGCCTCTACGTCATCCCGTGATGCGCCTCGTACCCCTGGATTGAACCATACCGCCGTGGATAGGCCGGAGCGCACGCCGCCGACGAGCTCGCCCGCCTGCGCACGTGGACCAAGCAGCTCCGACCACCTCCAGCGGCGACCCGCACATCGACGTGACCGCCGCAACCTCCCGAGTGTCGCTGACCACCTCGCCGGACCTCCCTCGTCGCCGGTAAGCCGCGTCGTCCTTTCTTTTCTACGGCCACTGTTTGGATTAGGGGAGGGACCGCGGGTGAGAGGGAGAGAAACCCAGGGGGTTAAGTGCAAAGCCAAAGACTCAGGTGAATAGTAACCCGAGGGTAGATCTGCGAGAGTTGAATCAAATTAACCTTAGGGGTCTCGGTGCAAACTGGTTTTTCCAGAAAACCTTAAGTAAATCTGTTTTTTTAAATGGGACATCAACTTTGAAAATGCATAACTTTTGTTTAAATCATCCAAATTTGGTCAAACCAATTTTGTCAAACTATAAATAATGTAACCTGTCTAAGAAAAATATAAAACCCCATATGAGCTAAAGAAGAATATAAAGTTCTGATTTATTTTCAGTTTTGGCCAAAAGCTTAATAATAGCAAGAAAATTAGTTACACTATTTAACTAGGGTTAGAAAAATTTGGAAAAGTTTATATCTACCCACTGACCTAGTTAAAAATGTTAAACCTCTCTGTCTATTACATTGAGATAATTTTGACCCCTTATTCTATAATGTGCTTAAGTTTAAGAAAAATAGAAAAGGTGATATAAATGATGAACCAGAGAACACACCTATTTTTGTTGAGATACTTAGTCAATGTAGTTCACTGGAAAAATGTATCATACCCTGTTGTAGTGTGAAATAAGCAAGATGCCTTTTAAATAAAGAAAATAGTGATAACTTAGAAAAACCCTACAAAAATACCCCTAAGGAGAAACCTCCCCAAACCTTAGGATAACTAATGTGTTGATAATGAGAACTTAAGAAAAATCTGAAATCTGTTGTTTGATATTTTTCAAATGACAAGTTAGTTCTAATCACTCTTTTTGCACCCAAGTTTAGAAATTCACCATTAATTAACCCCCATGTAGCTCTCTGTCATTTTTGGCACAAGAGTTTTTCATCACTACTAGAGGCCAGCAAAAATAACCATTGAGTCAGAAACCACTTTAATAAAGGACTTGTAGTGTAAAGTGGCCCCATTTACCTAACCATTGTTATTTTTGTGTAAAGGTTAGCTTTTATACTTTAAGCCTCAAATTTTAAAGACAAGCTAGTATAGCCAGTGACCACCCACTGTAATTTTTACAGAATTTTTGGAAATTTTTAAACTACTATCATAGTTCAAAACCCCTACTAGAAACCCTAGGTGGAAATTAAGAAGGGAAAATGGATGATGGAACTTAATGTCCTCTTAAGATCTTTATAATTGACCACTGAAATTTATAGAGGCAATACAAATCCAATATGTATTTTAGAGAGAAAACCTAAAACTAACAAGTAATAAGTCTATGAATACCACTAGAAGACCCTCGTAACCAAGAAGCCCTAAGTTAAATTCTTAACTTGAATTCTGTAGCTTAAT
Source organism: Zea luxurians (assembly GCA_029449295.1). Lineage (NCBI taxonomy): Eukaryota > Viridiplantae > Streptophyta > Magnoliopsida > Poales > Poaceae > Zea > Zea luxurians. Next base: position 29,853,392 of record JAOPSE010000024.1, on the reverse strand, counting down.
GTTCTTAAATTTTGCATAATCATGACATACATGTTCATTGCATTTCGATAGACTGTAATCTTGCTGACGGAGAGTACGTCCTCGTGCCGGAGCAAGGAGCTGCCCAGGAGGTTGCCCCAGACCCAGCACCAGAGCCTGCGCCAGAGGACCTGCCTGCCACTGCTTTGGAAGGCAAGCCCCGGTTTTATGCATAACCTGTTATTTATGCTATTTTACTTCACTTAATGATTGTAGGATTGATTGTGCACTTAGGTGTAGGAATTGTCTGGAACCCTAGTTGCATGATCTCAGGAATCCTATTGAGATGAACACTAGTATGCTAGGTCGAGTAGTTGCTTTATTAATTAGGATCTCGGTAGAAGTCGAGTGATTTTTCTAGCACTCGCGCGAGGTCAGGAATTGGCTGTATCCACTTTCTTATCATATTGATGTTGGTTTGTGGGCAACAATCCATGGGGATTGGTTGTTCACGGGATAAAAAGTTGATTAAGGATTAAGGTGTGGTACCGTGAGTCAAGCGTTTGAACGTACTAAACACATACCGAGAAATATGGTAAATCGGTAAACCTAGTACCTGATTGAACCTGCCAGTGGACATACCCCCTCACGCGACCTGAGACGTAGTCTCCCATTCCGGTTATGGTGGGTACAAGTGCGGTCACTGCACGACGGCCAGTCGGGGTCAGTGAGGCATTGTACGCCAAGGCGGTGAGCCCTGATCTGCTGCCAGGGAATCGATGGGGAAGGTTGATGTGTGTGGGGACGGAGTGCCCCTGCATGTCGTGTGTTTAGGTTTACCTTGCAAGGATAAAAACTCGATTCGAATCGTCTGCTTCTCGCAGCTAATGAGACTGCTTGATCCATGCTGCTACATTGAGTAACAAGTGGAACTGGTTGAGATGATACAAACTGTTGATTGCTAATAATGCTTGCTACTATGTATGAATAGATAGTACACTTTTAGCCTTAAGAGAGTCACACTTAATCTTGACTAAGTTAAAATCTTGATTTAGAAACTCAGCTAGTGCTTTTGGCAACCAAACCCCACAGCCAAACAGCTGCATGTCTAGAGGTAGAGGAGTAGACTCCTCACACCGGGTAAGTCTAGCTGAGTATTAGTATACTCAGCCTTGCTTGTGGCATAATTTTACAGGTTCTCTGGAGGACATGGTTGCTGGAGTGACTTGGCCATCCACCCTGCCACCAGGTTGGACTGTCGAGTGGGACCCTGCCTCGGCTGAGGAGGAGCGTGAGGAGTGATGGGACAGGCTTCCCCATCCCTCCATTTATGTACCGTTAGTTTATTTTCCGCTGCACTCCAAAGACAATGATGGTACTTTGCGAAAACTCCGATGGTGACAACGGTGATGTAATAACTTAATACTCTTCCATGCATGGTTTTATGCTTTATTGTATTTGCTCTGTGACTCACCGTCGAGTGAGACTGTGGTACCTGATCCTGTCAGTGGCCGTGTCGGACTAGATCCGAGGGATTGACGGGTTATTCCCATTTAAGTGTGGTCTAGCCTCTAAGGTCGGACGTAGGCACTTAAGTCGGAATAATTCGGGCAGTTCCGCCACAGCTGGTATCGGAGCTTGTACCACCACAGAGGAATCAATAAATCCTAAATACCATCCCTTTTCGAAAAGTAAAACTGGATAGAAACAATGTTGGATAGATAGTAGGGCAAGCAGGATAGACCTAGGACGTGAAGCCTTAGGATGATAGAAGGGTAGTTAGGTGGCTAAGTGACTAGGCCCTACAGGCCACTTTTACAGGATGGGAGTCTTTCCTATTCCTTTCATTCTCTTGTGAGGTCGTTCAGGACGTGCATGCATGCATTCTTAATTAAGTAAATAATTGACTAAATAAAAAGACTTAAAAGTGAAATAGCAGCCAACTAGGTCCTCACTACCTTTTTCTTTTTAACCAGAAACAGGTTGAGTTTTGTTTTCCTTGTTCTTTTTACTTCTTTTCCTTTACTTACGCTTAACCGTGCACAGATGACTTCCCACGGATCCTCTGAGGATGGAGGTGCACTGACCCACACTGACGGGCTTGCACGAGAGGGTTTTCCCCGCATCTTGTGGGAGGTGCTTCAGGGGGCAGGATATTCGACACCCCCTCAGTACGCGGTACAGCTATTTGAAAAGCACCGGGTACCTCGCTGCAGGGTGAGGATGACCTTGGAGCCTCATCCCTTGCAGCCAGGCTGGCGTTCACTGGACTCCGAGTCCTATGGATACCGGGCTGAGGACACTATTGAGGCTATCGCTCTGCATGGACTGACTACCTTCTGTGGATTTCACCCCTTGGAGTTGGCTACTCACCCCATTGGGCTGTTCCCTGCGGAGAAGGAGGACGACCCGATGTGGAAGGACCGGGTGGAGCATGCCAAGGACATCTGGGCTCTCTACCCAGGCCACACGGCACACTTGTCGGTACGGTGCATGAACGCTCTGTATCGTCTGCAAGTGATGCGTGGGGAGGCCATGTCCCACCTGATGGCATTGCTGGAGGACACCAAGATCACCCTGGATAACAGGGAGGAGCTCGTGGTGGATTTATCCCAGGAGCTGGTGGAGAAGGATTTACAGGTGGAGCAGCTGACTGACGAGGCTCATGAGTTGGAAGAGCTGGTGGGTACCAGGGAGAATACCATAGAGGTCCTCGAGGATCAGCTCCTCAACACTCAGCAGCAGTTAGCAGAGGCTAATGCGCATCTGGACATGCATCACCAAGAGATCCATGATGCGGAGGCTGACGAGGACGTCGACATCGAGGGAGGAGACGAATCTGCCTCCAGTGTAGACACCGCAGGCTCAGGGAGACCACCTTCCCCCGAGTCTAGCGTCGCCTCGTTCGCTCAGTAGAGGCCAGACTAATGCTAGAAATTGGTGATAGTTGGACTCCTCGCCGCTAGCTTAGCTTTTGCACCCTTAGGGTACTAGGCTAGGTAGAGTTGAGTCTTTTGATCCTTGATGTAACCAGTAGTAAAAAAAAAAAACTCTTTTGGATGTTTAGGGATGACTGATGGTAATTTAAATTCGGATGGAAGGATCACGTTTTCATTTGTTTTATTTGGAATCTATCAATTACTTTGACTCCCCTACCATGTTCGAACCTTAAGCTTGGAGATGTGTTATTAAGCAACCATGTGACTTTTTCAGATGGCTGGGAGGCAGCGTCGTGGCCAGAATGAGCGCGTTCCTCCACCGCCACCGCCTCCCACTCTGCAGGAGCTCATGGCCCAGCAGAATGAGATTCTGAGGCAGCTAGCTCAGCGACAGCCACCACCTCAGCAGTATGGTGGAGACCATCAGCGTCACCCCGTCGCTGCTACTTACCAGGAGTTTCTCAGCACCCAGCCGCCACTGTTTACCAGGTCGGAGGACCCACTTGATGCAGATGTATGGTTGAGGGTGGTAGAATCCAAATTCCCACTGCTCCATGGAATTTGCTCGGAGGTCACCAAGGTCAGGTTCGCCACACAGCAGCTTTGCGGACCCGCAAGGACTTGGTGGGACCATTTTCTGGCTATGCAGCCGGATGGCAGAGAGGTGGAGTGGAGGGAGTTCAAGGCCGCTTTCAGAGGGCATCATATTCCCGCTGGCATCATGGACCGGAAGCTCAACGAGTTTCTGGCACTTACTCAGGGCAGCAGGACAGTGTTACAATATGCCCAGGCCTTCAACGATCTGTGTCAGTATGCCGGATACCATGCAGATACGGATGAGAAGAAGCGAGACAGGTTCAGGAGAGGGCTCAGCACCAAGCTCCGTGACCGTCTCAACACCGTCCGGGCCCATAGTTACAATGAGTTGGTCAACATGGCCATCTCCCAGGAAGACTGCATCTTGGCTCGGCAGGCGGAGAAGAAGAGGAAGACCCCTGTGGCCGGACCCTCGTCACAGCCCCAGCGCTTCAGGGTTGTGTCTGACTCCCAGAGCAGGGGACCCCAGCAGCAGCAGGGAAGGTGGGTGATCAGGCCACCACAGCAGCAGCAGCAGCAACAGCAGCAGGCACCCAACCGTGCCCAATTCCCAGTTCAGAGGAACAACCAGCAGCAACAGTACCGCCAGGCTAATGATAACCGGTGTTTCACTTGTGGCAGTACTGGGCACTATGCCAAGAATTGTCCCAAGAATCAGCAGAGGCAGGGGCAGAATGTCAACCAGAACCAGGGGAAGAGGCAGAAAGTGCAAGTGAGGCAGGGCAAGCTGAACTTCACTACAATGGCTGACATACCAGAGGGAGCACCCGTCATGACTGGTATCTTTACAGTTTTAAATTTCCCTGCTATTGTTCTTTTTGATTCCGGTGCTTCACATAGTTTTATCAGTGCCAAGTTTAGTGTCAAATGCCAGTTGCCCTTTCATCACACCGATGGGGGCATTACAATCTCAACACCCGGAGGCAGAGTTGCCACTTATCAAATCAACAAGAATGTGCCTCTAAACCTTGGTAGTTTGCTAATTAAAACCAACCTTCTTGTCTTGGGACTGGATAGTGTGGATATCATATTGGGAACTGATTGGTTGACCAAACATCAGGTAGTGATTGACATTGCAGCTAGGGCTATTGAGGTGCACTCACCAATTTGCGGTGAAATCACACTATACTTACCCAACCAGGGTTGTACACGATCTTGTGCCTTTGCTATGGTAGAATCCCCAGTGGAAAAGATCCCAGTAGTCTGTGACTACCCCGACGTTTTCCCGGATGAATTACCAGGAATGCCACCTGACAGAGATATTGAGTTCGCCATTGAACTGCAACCCGGGACTGCTCCTATCTCCAAGAGACCTTATAGGATGCCTCCCGCGGAGTTGGCAGAATTGAAGAAACAATTGCAAGAATTGTTGGACAAGGGGTTTATTCGCCCAAGCACTTCACCATGGGGATGTCCAGCATTATTTGTGAAGAAAAAGGATGAGAGTTTGAGGATGTGTGTTGATTACCGCCCTCTCAATGCGGTGACTATCAAGAACAAGTACCCGTTACCCCGCATTGATGTTCTGTTTGATCAATTGGTAGGAGCCAAGGTGTTCTCCAAGATAGACCTTCGCTCGGGCTACCATCAGATCAAGATTCGAACCAGTGATATTCCCAAGACGGCTTTCTCTACCAGATATGGGCTCTATGAGTTTTTGGTGATGTCCTTTGGGCTAACCAATGCCCCGGCTTATTTCATGTACCTAATGAACTCAGTGTTCATGCCAGAGCTGGACAAGTTTGTGGTTGTTTTCATTGATGACATTCTGGTTTATTCCAAGAACGAGGCTGAGCACACTAAACATTTGCGTATCGTGCTTCAGAGACTTCGCGACCATCAGTTGTATGCTAAGTTGTCCAAGTGTGAGTTCTGGCTGAAAGAAATAAAATTCTTGGGTCACACAATTTCTCAGGATGGGATATCAGTTGATCCTGAGAAGGTGCAAGAAGTGATGGACTGGAAACCCCCGACTACAGTGAAGCAGATTAGGAGTTTTCTGGGATTGGCAGGATATTACCGACGATTCATTCCGGATTTCTCTAGAATTGCCAAGCCAATGACTGAACTATTGAAGAAGGGAGCCAAATTTGAGTGGAGCCAAAAGTGTGAAGATGCTTTTCATACCCTGAGGCAACACTTGACAACAGCCCCAGTGCTAGCTCAACCCGACAACACCAAGCCATTTGAGGTTTATTGTGATGCTTCCGGTACCGGATTGGGTTGTGTGTTGATGCAAGAGAACAGAGTGATTGCTTATGCTTCCCGAGCCCTCAGACCCCATGAGCAGAACTACCCGACCCATGATCTGGAATTGGCAGCAGTAGTCCATGCTCTCAAGATATGGAGACACTACTTGATGGGAGCTCACTGTAACATTTACACCGATCACAAAAGCCTCAAGTACATTTTCACTCAGGCAGATTTGAATATGGGACAGAGGAGATGGTTGGAACTAATCAAGGACTATGATTTGGAGGTGCATTACCACCCGGGCAAGGCCAATGTTGTGGCAGATGCCTTGAGCAGAAAAGCCCAATGTAATTGCATGAACATGGATGCAAGAATCACCACCTTGTGTGATGAGTTGTGCAAACTGAACCTGGAAGTTGTTCTTTCCGGTGAATTGGGATATATTGCGGTGGAGCCTACACTGCAAGAACAAATAGCTCAAGCACAGTTTGGGGATAAGGGTGTTCAGATCATCAAGGATATGATCAAGCAAAAGGCCGAGAAATACAAATGTTTCCGTCAGGACAGCAAGGGAATTTTATGGTTTGAAGATCGATTGGTTGTTCCCAAGGATCCAGAGCTCAGAAGGAAGATATTAGATGAAGCTCACCTTTCTAAGTTCTCCATGCACCCTGGTAGCAACAAGATGTACCATGATCTCAGACCTCTTTATTGGTGGACCAGGATGAAGAGGGAAATTGCCAAATACGTTTCAGAATGTGACACTTGTCAGAGGGTAAAAGCTAGTCATCTGAAAGCAGCAGGCCCTTTGCAACCCCTTCCCATACCATCTTGGAAATGGGAGGACATTTGCATGGATTTCATAGTGGGATTGCCCAATACCTCCCGGCACCATGATTCCATATGGGTTATTGTGGACAGATTGACCAAGACGGCTCATTTCTTACCAGTGCACACTACCTACCGGACAGAAAAGTATGCGGAAATTTACATCGACCAGATAGTTCGTCTGCATGGGATACCAAGAACCGTAGTCTCTGACCGAGGAGCACCTTTTGTGGCACGATTTTGGGAGCAATTGCAGGAATCACTTGGGACCCATGTAATTCGAAGCTCAGCATATCACCCTCAAACAGATGGTCAGACAGAAAGGGTAAATCAAATTTTAGAAGACATGTTGAGAGCATGTGCACTACGCTATGGAAAGGACTGGGACAAGTGTCTGTCCTTGGCAGAATTTTCTTACAATAACAGTTATCAGTCCAGTCTGAAGATGGCACCTTTTGAGGCATTATATGGGAGAAGATGCAGAACCCCGCTAAATTGGTCTCAAGCAGGGGAAAGGGAGATTTTTGGGCCAGATTTGGTAATTGAAGCGGAGGAAAAGGTTAGGGTCATCAGGAAGAACTTGGAAGCTGCTCAGGCCAGGCAAAAGAGCTATCATGACCAGAGACGGAAGCCACTGCAGTTTGAGGTAGGAGATCATGTCTATCTTAAGGTATCACCAACCAAGGGTATCCAAAGATTTGGGATCAAGGGCAAGTTGGCCCCTCGCTACATTGGACCTTATAAGATCAAGAAAAGTTGTGGACCCGTAGCATACCAATTGGAATTACCCTCCCATATGTCCGCAGTCCACAATGTGTTCCATGTGTCTCAGCTGCGGAAATGTGTTCGTCTACCCACTGAAGTGCTACCAGAACCAGATATTGAGATAGAACCAGACTTGTCCTACCAGGAGTACCCCGTCAAGGTATTGGATCAGAAGGAAAGATCAACTCGGGCAAGGTCGATCAGAATGTATAAGGTTCAGTGGAGTCATCATTCAACAGAAGAAGCTACATGGGAGACGGAGGATTTTCTACGCTCTCGCTTCCCCGACTTTCTACCCAAAGGAGCCGGTACGTAACCCCAAAACCCCACCCCCCCACCTGCCCTTTGAATACAATTATCAGAAAAACTTAGATAACAAGGATAGTCTAAGTTATGGATACAACTTAAGAAGGGCTTCCTTCTGAAGTTGCAAAGAGGATGACATTCGAAGAGCAGTTAACAAGAGAAACTTGGGTAAAGGAGAGACACCACCATCACCCCCTCAAGCACCCCTCCAAGGAACTCTACCTAAATCTCGGGACGAGATTCCTTTAAGGGGGGAGGGTTGTAACACCCAAGTGTTACCATGGCTAAGGGCCACCTTTGGCACTAGAAGCTGTGATCACATAAGATAAAGGCTTAGGGCAGCACATAAGAACCTTGGGGCTCATGTTATGATTAAGTTGCACATGACATGAGAAACTTTACCCTAAAATCCTTGCACATTTACTAACTTGGATAATAGGGGGAGAAGAACCCTAGATTTCTTCAAAGCCATGCCTTCCAAAACCCTATGTAAGGGGGGGGAAGAGAGTGATCAAGTGGGTAAAACATGTGTAACTTTTACCCAAACCTTAGGTGACTTGTAACCAGCATTTAGGGGAGGGAAATATTGCAAAAAGGCCCCTGGAGAAACTCCATTTCAAATCTCCAAGAGGGGAGAGAGCTAGAGCTCTCTAGTTTTCTCTAAGTCACATTTTAACCCTACTTCAAAGACCAGCCGTGTTCACTTTGAAAATGGCGCCAAAACCACTTGGGTTCTATACCAAAAATGTGCTATACCACTTAAGGCACCCCCTGGAAAAATTTGAAACCGAGACTCGGACATTTGACAAGCTTTGACATCGGTTTTGTCGCGAAGTGTGCAGTGAGACAAACCAAACTTGGCGCCGGTCTATCTCCTAACCTAGGGCGTATCCTCCCTTGGAACTCACATGAAATAGGTAGCTCTAGGTGCAGGGAAGAGATCCTTCACAGTCGACATGGCGAGATTCGTACGCTTGGTCGCTCAGCAGAGCGAAGAACACGGGCAGAAGCCAAGCGCCACGTGTTCGACGCGCTCTGAGCACGCCAGAGCACGCCCGCGCGCGCCCCGCGCCGCGCCCGAGCCAAGCCGGCGCCTCGGCCGCGTCCGCGCCTATAAAACCCACCCCAGTGCTCGGTTACCTTCCCCAGTGCCTCCTAAGTACCTCACCGGACTCGCCCAGGCCAGCCCTCGCCTCCGGCGACCTCCCCGCGGCCCGCCAGTGCCGGCCGAAGACCACCGTCGTGGCCAACCCCTCTCCAGCCTCCCTCCGTTCGATCCAAGCCTTCGGTTAGCTTCCTGGTGAAGCCGTGAGCCTTGCTCAAGCTTGAACCGAGAGCCTGCGTCACCGGAGTGGCCGAATCACGCTCGCCGGACTTCAAGAACCCGCCGGCGCGCGTGGACCGGGTAAATCCCTCCGCCATTTCTCGATTCCTTGCGTGTATGGCCTCTACGTCATCCCGTGATGCGCCTCGTACCCCTGGATTGAACCATACCGCCGTGGATAGGCCGGAGCGCACGCCGCCGACGAGCTCGCCCGCCTGCGCACGTGGACCAAGCAGCTCCGACCACCTCCAGCGGCGACCCGCACATCGACGTGACCGCCGCAACCTCCCGAGTGTCGCTGACCACCTCGCCGGACCTCCCTCGTCGCCGGTAAGCCGCGTCGTCCTTTCTTTTCTACGGCCACTGTTTGGATTAGGGGAGGGACCGCGGGTGAGAGGGAGAGAAACCCAGGGGGTTAAGTGCAAAGCCAAAGACTCAGGTGAATAGTAACCCGAGGGTAGATCTGCGAGAGTTGAATCAAATTAACCTTAGGGGTCTCGGTGCAAACTGGTTTTTCCAGAAAACCTTAAGTAAATCTGTTTTTTTAAATGGGACATCAACTTTGAAAATGCATAACTTTTGTTTAAATCATCCAAATTTGGTCAAACCAATTTTGTCAAACTATAAATAATGTAACCTGTCTAAGAAAAATATAAAACCCCATATGAGCTAAAGAAGAATATAAAGTTCTGATTTATTTTCAGTTTTGGCCAAAAGCTTAATAATAGCAAGAAAATTAGTTACACTATTTAACTAGGGTTAGAAAAATTTGGAAAAGTTTATATCTACCCACTGACCTAGTTAAAAATGTTAAACCTCTCTGTCTATTACATTGAGATAATTTTGACCCCTTATTCTATAATGTGCTTAAGTTTAAGAAAAATAGAAAAGGTGATATAAATGATGAACCAGAGAACACACCTATTTTTGTTGAGATACTTAGTCAATGTAGTTCACTGGAAAAATGTATCATACCCTGTTGTAGTGTGAAATAAGCAAGATGCCTTTTAAATAAAGAAAATAGTGATAACTTAGAAAAACCCTACAAAAATACCCCTAAGGAGAAACCTCCCCAAACCTTAGGATAACTAATGTGTTGATAATGAGAACTTAAGAAAAATCTGAAATCTGTTGTTTGATATTTTTCAAATGACAAGTTAGTTCTAATCACTCTTTTTGCACCCAAGTTTAGAAATTCACCATTAATTAACCCCCATGTAGCTCTCTGTCATTTTTGGCACAAGAGTTTTTCATCACTACTAGAGGCCAGCAAAAATAACCATTGAGTCAGAAACCACTTTAATAAAGGACTTGTAGTGTAAAGTGGCCCCATTTACCTAACCATTGTTATTTTTGTGTAAAGGTTAGCTTTTATACTTTAAGCCTCAAATTTTAAAGACAAGCTAGTATAGCCAGTGACCACCCACTGTAATTTTTACAGAATTTTTGGAAATTTTTAAACTACTATCATAGTTCAAAACCCCTACTAGAAACCCTAGGTGGAAATTAAGAAGGGAAAATGGATGATGGAACTTAATGTCCTCTTAAGATCTTTATAATTGACCACTGAAATTTATAGAGGCAATACAAATCCAATATGTATTTTAGAGAGAAAACCTAAAACTAACAAGTAATAAGTCTATGAATACCACTAGAAGACCCTCGTAACCAAGAAGCCCTAAGTTAAATTCTTAACTTGAATTCTGTAGCTTAATGTTCTTAAATTTTGCATAATCATGACATACATGTTCATTGCATTTCGATAGACTGTAATCTTGCTGACGGAGAGTACGTCCTCGTGCCGGAGCAAGGAGCTGCCCAGGAGGTTGCCCCAGACCCAGCACCAGAGCCTGCGCCAGAGGACCTGCCTGCCACTGCTTTGGAAGGCAAGCCCCGGTTTTATGCATAACCTGTTATTTATGCTATTTTACTTCACTTAATGATTGTAGGATTGATTGTGCACTTAGGTGTAGGAATTGTCTGGAACCCTAGTTGCATGATCTCAGGAATCCTATTGAGATGAACACTAGTATGCTAGGTCGAGTAGTTGCTTTATTAATTAGGATCTCGGTAGAAGTCGAGTGATTTTTCTAGCACTCGCGCGAGGTCAGGAATTGGCTGTATCCACTTTCTTATCATATTGATGTTGGTTTGTGGGCAACAATCCATGGGGATTGGTTGTTCACGGGATAAAAAGTTGATTAAGGATTAAGGTGTGGTACCGTGAGTCAAGCGTTTGAACGTACTAAACACATACCGAGAAATATGGTAAATCGGTAAACCTAGTACCTGATTGAACCTGCCAGTGGACATACCCCCTCACGCGACCTGAGACGTAGTCTCCCATTCCGGTTATGGTGGGTACAAGTGCGGTCACTGCACGACGGCCAGTCGGGGTCAGTGAGGCATTGTACGCCAAGGCGGTGAGCCCTGATCTGCTGCCAGGGAATCGATGGGGAAGGTTGATGTGTGTGGGGACGGAGTGCCCCTGCATGTCGTGTGTTTAGGTTTACCTTGCAAGGATAAAAACTCGATTCGAATCGTCTGCTTCTCGCAGCTAATGAGACTGCTTGATCCATGCTGCTACATTGAGTAACAAGTGGAACTGGTTGAGATGATACAAACTGTTGATTGCTAATAATGCTTGCTACTATGTATGAATAGATAGTACACTTTTAGCCTTAAGAGAGTCACACTTAATCTTGACTAAGTTAAAATCTTGATTTAGAAACTCAGCTAGTGCTTTTGGCAACCAAACCCCACAGCCAAACAGCTGCATGTCTAGAGGTAGAGGAGTAGACTCCTCACACCGGGTAAGTCTAGCTGAGTATTAGTATACTCAGCCTTGCTTGTGGCATAATTTTACAGGTTCTCTGGAGGACATGGTTGCTGGAGTGACTTGGCCATCCACCCTGCCACCAGGTTGGACTGTCGAGTGGGACCCTGCCTCGGCTGAGGAGGAGCGTGAGGAGTGATGGGACAGGCTTCCCCATCCCTCCATTTATGTACCGTTAGTTTATTTTCCGCTGCACTCCAAAGACAATGATGGTACTTTGCGAAAACTCCGATGGTGACAACGGTGATGTAATAACTTAATACTCTTCCATGCATGGTTTTATGCTTTATTGTATTTGCTCTGTGACTCACCGTCGAGTGAGACTGTGGTACCTGATCCTGTCAGTGGCCGTGTCGGACTAGATCCGAGGGATTGACGGGTTATTCCCATTTAAGTGTGGTCTAGCCTCTAAGGTCGGACGTAGGCACTTAAGTCGGAATAATTCGGGCAGTTCCGCCACAAAAATTGTGTGTAAAATGTGACCTAAATAACCGGTATTTTAGTAAAGTTTTAGGGTGTAAAGTCATGCACAAGTGTTTTTCATGCATATTGATTAATGTCTATTCAAAACCACACCACATGATTATGAGTTATGACTATGAATTTTTTCAGCTATTTGCACTATGGGTTGCTGGTCGCTAGAGCATGTTTCTTAAAATCTAGCAATGGCAATGGTTACAACAACATGCAGCTACAAGTGTATAGTAGAAACTACCTGTTTGTCTACCACAACATCTGTAAGCATCATTATACAGTACAATAGTGTGGTTCGAAGACAGTTTTAGAAACATGTTGATCCATGTCCTGGACCATCCGGATGCCAACAAGCTAAACTATCACACAGTGCAATCCAAGACATCAACTGTATTAAGTGAAGTAGCGTGTTGCATATGTAATGAGAAAAGATGAGCTCTTATTTAGTGTGTTTTCATTGCAATACACATCATTTTTCAAAATTGTCTATAGTGTGTTTATTCATCTGGTTCTACAGTATCTTCGATGACAAGACCTACAATTTTTGTATGTGTAAAAGTGTCTAACAACATTTGATCTAGTGATATTTAATTATCCACATAGAGCAGTAAATAAATTACTAACTTCAGAAAACAGTGGATTGGGGGCGACACTCACCGGATGATGGCAACAATCTGCTTTATAAACAGAGGCAGGAGATCATGGTGTCTCGAGCGTGGTGCGTGGCTGCATCGAAGGCGGATTGGCTTGGTTGTTGGTGGCATGCACGGAGCGGTTGTTGGCACGGTCGCGACATGCGCAGAGGGGGAGGGGCACGGGTCCGGTTGTGGCTTTCGTGGGTTCCTGTGCGGAGGGGGAGACATGCAGGGGCGGGGGCATTAGCTGTGGATGCTAACTTTAGAGTCTTAATAGAGTAGTGTAGATTAATTGTTTGGATCGTATGTCTGCTTTCAAGGCTCTGCTCTCATGGATGTGTTGCCTATCAGTTTGTTGTTTTAATTGTGCATGCATGCATGCATGCTGAGCTAGATGCACTTGTGCCTACATGACAAATCTTGATCATCCACTTTTGTCTAATGATAAATGTTCATCCAACCATAGATATTTTAATTTCATCATAGGGTCAAATACCCATGTGACATTTGATGACTGTAATAATGTCTTATAATTGTTTCAAGGGGTGTAGTACATCTAAGATTGTTCGCGGATAGACAAAACAATTTGGATGTTGGATAGTTGCAAATCTAGCTCGTTCAGATGGGATGGCCAACTTGTTGTCGAGTAACATAAAAATATAAAAACTACTTTAATGCACCACTTTCGTGCACGCATGCGCTTTCGTGTGTCGCCCCCTCTATGCCTTCGTCCGCCCTCGTCTCCGGTCGTGATCCATCCTACTCTTCTTACTAGCTTTTTTCACCAAACAAATTATCCATAGATTATCTGTTACACTTCTATTATTTCTATTTTAGAAAGACAGGAGCATACATTGTCATGTGGTAGTGCCTTACAAATGTCTTTCCTAATGACCACTAGTACACAACAACTCTATACTGGCGGTTGTAAACCTATTTACACTGGCGTTTTTCACAACCACCAATACTAGGGGCCTATGGAAATAATTTTTTCTATAGGCGGTTGAGCTAAGAAAACTGCCGGTAGAAATCGATTTTAACATGAGGTCGAGGTAATAAAGCTGTCTATAAAAATATTTTACAAGTAACATAAAAATGGGTTTAAAATAGCAAAAAATATTTTATTAGAAGGCCATGCCGCCCGCCCATCTCCGTCGAAGTCACAAGTCGCGACATTTTTCGTGCAAAATACGCGACTATGCAGTCAGTGGGAACAGAATCCACGACCTCCATTTTGGTAGTGCCTAACAAATGTCCTTCCATTATTTTAAGCAAATTACCAAAATCACAAGCAATTGAAGTAAACAACAAACGATTGAGGCAAATAGCTAGGTGTGCTAGTTTGCTTGGCTTCTTATCTGAGAAAGTCGTCGTTGACCAAAAGCTACCAAAAGTCAGTAATTAAATTTTGATAGAGGTCCGCAATAAAAAGTGTTTGTAGTACATGCTTTCTATTTGGGAGATGAGTCAGTTAGCATTCTACTGACATGAGGCAGATTCCATAATATAGAGAAAAGAAGTGGACTCGGAAACACTATCCCATGGAAACTGGTCGGAGAAATAACATCTTTAATAATTGCAAAAGTTTTGGTTACTGAGAATAAAATACACACTAAATTACAACAAAGTATGCAATACTTTTGAGAGCTGCGCACGACTGATTCAAATATCAAATATAAAAAGGAGCACAACTTGCTTGTTTTAACTTTAAGGGTGCTCCTAGCAGATATGTCTCTAAATGCTTGCAATAGCTTATTCTTCAGCGGGTGGTAGGGACGGGATCCATGACTCCCCCGAGATGTAGTGTATCCCGAGAAAGGGTATTGCCTCGACATAGGTCAGAGTTGAGGTTACCATTGGAGACATCCCAGGCCCGTAACACCTGAAAGTGGCGCAGTAGTACCCCCTATAATAAAAAATGCAACGCAACAACAACACCTTTCATCAGTATAGATAATTAACAACACCTTTAATCACACAATCATATATGAAGAAAGGAGAGGATGTAATGGACATAGGAGTGGTACCTTTCGACTGTCTGGACATCCCGACCATCAGATATTATGCCTACAATCTCCTTACCTATATTAGTGTAGGAGTATATCACAGGCGTGCCCACCCTACCCAAGTAAATTTTTTCTCCTTCCCCCTCGATTGTGCAAGTCTTGAATGCCAACCCGCTCTTGCCTGGGGCGATTTCGATGGGATTTCTAGAGCGGTCCTGCTCCGGTGGTGCCAATGGCAATACCAATGCCTCCTTCAACACCGAAACGATTTTGCATTCCTCATAAAATGACTTGGCAGATCCGAAGATGAAGTCGATGGTTCCCTTGATGGCACAAGCCTTGAAGTAGTGCAGACCCGTCTGGTCGTACAGAGCACCCTGGCCGCCTTCGATGGTGCAATTGTAGAAGGTTGCCTTTGTTCCCATCACTCGCAGTGCTGGTGCCTCACCTTTCTTTTCCCCTAGCTTTGGTAGCGGCGCGTCATTCTTGAAGACAACGTTGTAGGCGACAAAATAGTCGGACTCTATGGCCATGGTGCTGCTTCCATCCACACCAAGGGGCTTGCCGTCCTTGCCCATGGTGGTGGCAGTGTCATTCCAGACGATAATAGCAGGGTTCATGGGGTCCTCGGACATTATGGTGATGAAAGGCTTGCTTCTACCGAGTAACAGCTTCTCGCGGAACACAACACCAGGTTTGAGGATAAGGAGGTAGCGTTTGGCGTTGTCCTCAGGGATGTTGGCGATGGACTCGCTAATGGTCGTGTAACCGCCATCTTCAGGTCTCAACTGAGAGGCAGGGTCGATGTAATTCCATACCTTAATGGTGTCGGCGGAGGAGAGCACATCATCTTTCTTAGCACACCCCGCATCTTGGGTGGCATTAGCTGGCTGGTTTGTCACCCATAAGTTGAAAAAGACCTTTTTGCACGATGTCGTCGGCAGCGATCCAAGCTCGAACAACACTAGGAGCAGGGACAAGACGAGCATTTGTTTACTCATCATCATGGTCGAGATGTTATCTTCTTCTTAGTATTTCTCAATCTACTTATTCCTCCCTTCCTCATTGTTCATTATTTATAGATACCTAGCCTGGGACTATCGAGAATGAGAGGTGTGTGATTGAACATGGCAAGGAGTGGTGTTCCTTTGTTTTAGTTGTTGATGGAAGGCTGTTAGGTATTAGCTGAGTCCAACAACTAATTTGAGAAGTTGAATTCTGATGAATGCATGTACGTTCCTTTGATTAATGCATGGAAAATTAACGAATCTGTATTCCTCAACAAAATGAATTTACTAAAACTTTTCATATAAATCCTACTAAAGCTGTTAGAAACCATACTCGATAAGTACAAGACCTCAAACCAATATGAATCGTTGGTTTTATTGGTGTGTTACGTTTGGGTGTAATTTGTTTGGTGGATTTAGTGGAAGTTATGGATGTGGGGGTAATTTGGTTGGGTGGGTGGGTTTTGCAAATATATATTCTCCAACTCGATTTAGTATATGAAATTTTTTGTAGAAAGATTCAGAACATGTGCTATGAAAACTAAGCGAACATACTGTTCCACATTTCCACCAAGGTTACACGTAAACCTAGCTCTGCTATTGCTCTAGCTAGCTGTCCTATATCCTGACATAAGAGTATGTTACAAAGCTACTAATAATGTCCATGCATTATACCCCCGCACTCCTAAACTACTATTTATTTCTATTTTTTACCAAGTATGTGTAGCTTTAATTATACACACATAACAGGAATCAGGATAACTCTCATTGGGCAAAATAATCCATGTCGGCTTTTTAAAATGTCGACAGAGACAAACTAATAAACGTCAGTCGTAAAGATGCTGGCGAAAGTTAAGTTAATTACTGTCGGCCAAGAGGTCAGCCGATGAGGATTAAATAACTCTCGTTGGCCTCTTTACTCATGAGAATAAATAACTCATGTCAGCCATGGAGCCTGGCTGACAGGGATTAGTGTGGGCCTGGCAAACTATCTCACGCACATGTGGGGATTGATCACTTTTGTCAGCCCTTGATCTTGGCCGACAGGTTTAATGCATTATGAGGATCGTGCCCTACTTTTCATCCACACGTGATCGCGCTCGCCCATTTCTATGCACTAGCTTTACGACGCCGCCGACAACACTCTGCCCCCCTACTCTACAGCCGACGCGCCACCACCGGCTTGCTGCCCTGTGTAATACCCTAAATTCTGGGGTACAAAAATTTCTTTGCTCTATACTCAAGATTCAGGTGTTACTCTCTCCTTTCTCTACTTTTTCCCCTTTCTAAAATAATGGAGAGTTATTTTGTTCTATGTTGGCGTGAGCCCTAGAAGTGCTTTGGTTGTTGCATTCATGTTGTTTCATAGTGTTTCTAAGTGCAAGAAGAGTTTGAAACATGTTAATATATCTAGTATAAGTTTCCGAAAAATTTCATATTTTTCTGAATAGTTTTCTACTTTCCGAGAACCAAAATCTATTCATTTGAGGTAGTTCCAACATTTTCAAAAGTTCTAAATATGTTTCTTGAGTTCAGTGGGTGCCAAATCATGCCTGGGAATTTTTTCCTAGAATTTTCGGAGCCTTTGAGATATTTTTCGGACATTAAAAATGATTTCAGCCTTTTCCAGAATTATTTTAATTTTAAAAATGGATTTATTACAAAAAAATATCTTCAAACCCTAGCAATATGTATATGGCTGGAACTCACTCGTCGAGCCCTTTCTAAATCTTGAAACCGCTTTCCCAGATTTGATCCACAATTCCCGGAATTGCTCGCCGAAGTTCGGGGTAGTTCCAACTCCAGCGATAACTTCGGTGAGCAATAACTTTCAATTTGTGCGATATTGGCAAAATCTGAGTGTACCGTTGCGTTCGTCTCGTCTAGAGCTTTGTCCCGGTGCCTTTGATTCATCGCTCCGACCTCCGGTTTGCCATCAATAAGCGATTTTCTTCTCGGCTCCAGCGAACTCCATCTTCAATGGTGAGCTATCTCCATTATTCTTCGTGTTTCTTCTTCATTGTTCGCGGTGTGTCGCAGCCCAACCCTATCCCGGCACCCCCTCTCCCTCTCCTCTGTCCCCACTCGTCGTGCCCCCTCTCTCTTTCCCTCTCTCCCCTCCCTACCCGTGGCGCGGTGGCCCCTGCCTCTTCCCCGCCGAGAGCCTGACCTCCCCCCACAAGCGCGGCCGCCAAGGCCCCTGCCTCCCCGCTGCCGAGCGCCTGCCCTCCCCTCTGCCAGCTGAGCCCACCCCCCAGTTGCCATGGCGACAGTGAGAAGAGAGATAGAGAGAGGTAGGAGATGGTAATTTTACAAAATAGCCCCTGGGTTATTGGTAAACTATGCACAGAAAAATCGTTTAATCTAAAATTGTGATATCTTTTGCGTTATAAATCTGATTCGCTCTGTTCAAGTCGCGTTAGATTCATATTAAAGTCGTCGACATGTTAGTAATATTATACTCTGTTGTTACGTACTTTAACTAATTATTTAAATATTTGTTTGACCAATGATTATTGAATTAGCGTTCCAATTAAATCTAATTTAGGGTTTTCAACTCGCGCTTTTATAAATAAACACTAACATGGTTAATATTACTGAAATATTCTTTTATTAATAATTGTTTAATATAAAGGTGTCATCTATTTAATAGTCCTCGCTTGTCACATTGGTCCGTGCAACGTGCGTGTGCTGTGCGCGTGACCTTCGCGTGCTGTCGTGCGAAACAACATGTTGCGCTCTTCGTCTTGCACCGTTAATTCGCCTCGTTTAGAGTCGCTCATATTATTTAAATTACTTATTTAACCGAGAGTTGTTAGTGTAACAAATTAATTAAAACTAGGTAATAACTCTAGTTACATTTGATAAATGTTGATTAATGCAAGTACGTCGAATTAAATGTTTTAGTTCATATTTGTATAACGTAAACGCGAAAATTTCTCAATCGTAGCTTCGATTTTGGCGTTTCTTTTCCTGGTGTGACCATAGAAGCGAGCTCTATTTTGTATTGCACATTTTTATAATGTTTTCCCTTGTATGGTATATTGTTCCTTTCTGTTCCAAGAATATTGAATGTATGTTCGCACTCGCCTAAATAACGTTCCGTCCGTGGAGTCCGAGGAAGTTGCAGGAGAAGCCTCTGAGCAGCAGCAGTTTGGTGAAGTCAAGTGTCCTCTGACCTATTATGTACTATTTACTTTATAATTCACTGTCCCGCATAATATGATTAACCTAAGGATTGACTAGTTTTCTATTTATCCTGTACTTGATTACCTTTTTGTGATGGACTTTTATGATCAACTACATGCTAGTGCTTTACTTTAATCAACGAACATGATGAGAATTACTTTATGATACGATGATTCATTCTGATTATGATTATGAGCTTATGGCATTTTAGGGGGCCTCGGGTTGTTTCCCGAGCGTCTCCGTAAGGACCTATTAGTTGAGAGACCACCCGGGATAACAGTACAACCATGAGGGTGGTATGGGATACCCTTAGCTGATTAATTGGAGGAATCTAGGGGTGTAGTTTGCTTCGTCGTTGTGCCATCACTTGGGGCTGGGGCATAGTGATTGCTCTGCTAAGGGTGGGGTTGACAAGGTTCATTCGATTTGGTTTCGTTAGTCACCCCCTTAGGGAGGAGTACTATGTGTGTACGACTGGCGAAACCAACCGAAGGCTACACAACAGGAGAATCTTTATAAAGGCCACATAGTGAAACCTTGTCGACTCACCTTGGAAGTGTTTGAGGGTTCGATCGACCCAAGGCAAAAAGGGATCACGACTCATGGGTAAAGTGTGCAACCTCTACAAAGGGTTAGACACTAGTATATTAGTCACGCTCACGGTAAAGAGCAGCCTTGGTATCCTATTTGATTAGAGATACTCTAGATACATTTATGTTGATGGTTTAATGATGATGGCTATACTTATGATTTCTAGTACTTTCCTCTCTAAGGAGGTGCTTTTTGAGATATCAACTTGGGTTCTATGATAAAACTTGGCTTCTACTAATGATAAATATTTGACCAACTAAAAGCAATTACTTTGAGCTTAACCCCATATACGGCTAGTCCACTTCAACCAAATGAGACATTTGCTGAGTACGTTGATGTGTACTCACCCTTGCATAAACACCAAACACCAGGTTGTCCACATTGTAGCCATTTTTTAGGAGAAGATGAAGGCACGCAGAGGATTTTTAGGAGTTTCAGGACTTCGAGGAGTTCTAAACTAGATTAGTGGTGAACCCCCAGTCAGCTCCCTGCGAAGGCCTTGTCTTTACTATGTTTTGTTTAACACTTTGATTTCTGTTGAAGTTAATGACTATGTGGATGTTTTGGACATCATGATACAATAAAGTAATACTTCTTTGCGCTATTATTTGAGCATTGTGTGATGATGTCCAATTATGTAATCACTGTGTACGTGAATTTCTGATCCTGGCATGTACATGGTTCACATTCGGTTTGTCTTCCAAAACTGGGTGTGACAATAGTGGTATCAAAGCCGTGCTGACTATAGAACCACTAACCTAGAGTAGAATAACCGTTTTAAGGATTATGGACCCTTATTCTCACCATGACCTTTGGTGTCACTTCAAAAGTCGCTCATCTCGACCAACCCTATGCTTCACTATTGTATATATTACACCTTGCTAAAATTTTATTTGATTTTATCTTCTATTCTATTTATGGTTTACTTGCTGGTCCTATTCACTCTATTCTTATCCTTATGCTTATGGGTACTTTTGTAGATGGCTCGCCTTAGCTACATTGCTTGTAAGTCAGTGATTCCTTTCCTGCCCTCTCGTCTTGCGAAGCGCCGGCTTCTCTGTATAGTGACTAGTCAGTCGAGTCACCTGAAGAGGCTGCACCACCGCCTGCGCGAGGAGGAGGCCGACATCGAGAGAGGGAGTAACAGGACTCTTCCTCCCCACCTCAGTAGGAGGTAGAGTCTATGAGGCGTCCCTCCCCTGTACCCCAGCTGGAGGCACCCCCTGCACCACCACAAGGCATCTCGACTGCTGGAGGAGCTACTAGAGAAGATCCCGATGGAGTCGACGATTGTGGAAACTCATACCACAGTACCAAGCTTTTCGAGGAGCAGGAGTTGGAAGGATGGTTTGCCTGACCCATCACCCATGATGCTGCTCGTGGTTGTCTCTTTCACGACACACTCGACACCCTGTTGCGTTGGACTTTAGACTGACACATCTGGTCGATCGAGTATTATTGTGTATTCTACCAGCACAGTCGTGGGAAGTACCCGGACCGCTGGGAGGTTACATGTCTGGTGCGCCGTTTAGAGGACTATCTCTAGGGTGCAGAGGCTTGCTCAAAGCACTATGTTATCTCTGAGAGGAACACTGCTGAGGCGGCCATGCAGGATGTTGCACGGCGTGCGCTCTCGCATTATTGCTCTTCATTTGGTGGGATGGCTGATGGCCTTAACCTCAGATATTACCCCCGTTGTTCGACCAGCAATATGGGGAGTGTGATTATCTCACATGTTGCTGAAGGCAATCCTAGGTTGAACAGCACGGTCAACCTAGTCTTTGTGCTCAACACTAAGCTGAACCATGCTCTTAACAAGCTGAGTAGGGCTTGTTCTAAGATCTCAGAGCTGCGTGCTGAGCGTGCGGAGCACCGTCACCAGGAGGATGGTTCTCCCACCCCAATTGGGACTCAGCACCCGTACCGCTCACCGCCACGTGGACACCATGTTTATGGCACCCCCGAATGTAGGACCAATATAGATCTAGATCCTTAGATCATTAGTGTTAGAGTTTGTAATAAATTCTTAAGTCAAGTGTCTCAGTTTTAGTTAGTCAGGATAGTTAGCTTATACTTTGTTTTCATGCTTGTCATGGTGAACCTATACTGGATTTGGATCTTTGTAATGACTGTCACCAAAATGTGGGTGTCCCTTGCAGTTTGGTTTAGCTAATAATGTTAATAAAGTTAGTTATTTAGTTGGGAAACCTTTTACTTCTACTTTCCTCTTTATCTCAGAAGATGTGTTTGGCTGTGTTGAGAATCAGTGAAGATGCTTGTTCATTCAATGTGATGAAGAACTCTATATGCCTTTTCTTATGCTGAAAGGTTACAAGATCAATTCTGATGTGTGAATGCCTTCTACAGATGTCTGACAATAGGTGCCAAGGAGAGAGGCATGCTCAGCAGGAGCAGCATGCCCCGCAGGATGAGGCACCCCAGCTGATGCCTCCCTCGCCACCCCCAATGATAGTGGAGCAAATGTTCTTCTTGCAGACCCAGATAGTGCAAGCTATCGGGCAGACTTTGGCAGCCATGCAACAAGCGCAACAAAAACTTCAGCCACAACCACAGTTTTGTATGGTCCCCGTCTGCTAAGGGGAGCAGCCCAGTCGTGGTGGGATTCATATCTCGCCACCCATGCCGACCCTAAAGCTATCACATGGGAAGAATTCTAAGACAATTTACATCGGTATCATGTTCCAGAAGGCCTAATGATAGTGAAGAAGGAGTTCATGTCACTGAATGATGGACCCATGTTCGTTAGTGAGTACCGGGATAGATTTCTGCAGTTGTCTCGCTATGCACCCGAAGATGTCAACACCGACGCAAAAAGGTAGTGTCGATTCATGAGAGGTATGGTTGATCCCCTGCATTACCAGTTGATGAATCACACTTCCCCACCTTTCAACATCTGATTAACAGAGCAATCATGACTGAAAGAAAGAGCAAAGGGTTGGAAGACTGGAAGCGTAAGATGAGTGGACCCTAGTTCGGGTGAAACAGTCGCCCCTGTTTCCCAGACAGTTCATCTCAGCGGTACAAGCATGGCCACTCGCAGGGATATCAGCAGCAGAACCAGCGTCAGAACCAGGAGCAGACTCAGAGGCAGTATTAGCAGCCGTAGCAGTACAGTCAGAACAGTCAATAGGGGGGAAATCAGTACCAGAGGCAGAGCAATCAGGCACCTCGCCTTCCTACCCCAGCAACTAATCAAAACAACTAGGCAGTCCTAGTGCAAAGAGGTAGAGCATGCTTACACTGTGGAGAGCAAGGCCACTAGGCAATGTAGTGCCCAAGCAGTCGCCTCCTAATGCCCCAGCAAAACATAATGCACCATAGTCGGGAGCAACCAACCACGGCCAGCCACGTACCTAGTATAAAAAGGTGAACCACTTGGAGGCTGATATGGTTTAGGAGACCCCAGTAGTGGCAATAGGTATGTTCTTAGTCGAATCTCCTCATGCAAATGTGTTGTTTGATACTGGAGCCACACACTCTTTTGTGACTACATCATCGGTACAAACACACAGCATACTAGTAGCACCAATGTTCCCGCCCATGACAGTTAGTTCAGTTGGTGGGCGGACCCAAACAGATAGATTATGTCCAAATGCAAGAGTCAAAATAAGGGAGATAGAGTTACCCATCGATCTGGTAGTAATGGGTACCCGGGACGTAGACATAGATGTCATCCTAGGGATGAATTGGTTGACAAAGTTTCAAGCGGGCCTTAGATGTGATATGGCAACTGTGAGGTTGGTGTCCTCATTAGGAGAAGTAG
Source organism: Zea luxurians (assembly GCA_029449295.1). NCBI lineage: Eukaryota > Viridiplantae > Streptophyta > Magnoliopsida > Poales > Poaceae > Zea > Zea luxurians. The sequence goes on along the minus strand of JAOPSE010000024.1, from coordinate 29,829,960 downwards.
TGGTGGAGCTGATCTTGTCTAAACCGAAGAAGGGAAGCTATCACTAGATATCTATTCATAGCAAGGGAGCCAATCTGCTTGAGGTCATCAGAGTAGTATCGGAATTCCCAGATGTGTTCCCTGAAGAGCTACTAGGCATGCTGCCTGAGAGAAAAGTCGAGTTTGCCATAGAGCTTATCCCATGCACCGCCCCCATTTCTAAAAGAGCCTACAGAGTGTCCAAACCAGAATTGGTGGACCTCAATAAGCAGATATATGAGTTGTTAGAGAAGGGTTACATCAGACCCAACACCTCGCCTTGGGTCGCTCTAGTGTTGTTCGTAGAGAAGAAGGATGGTACGTAGATGATGTGCATAGATTATAGAGCCTTGAATGAGGTCACCATAAAGAATATATAAATACCCCTACCCAGAATAGAAGATCTGTTCGACTAGCTGAGAGGAGCCAGTGTGTTCTATAAGATAGATCTGAGGTCAGGTTACCATCAGCTCAGAATCCGACCTTCTTTTGCCACCAAGTATGGGTTATATGAGTTCACAATGATGTCTTTTGGTCTAACAAATGTGCCAACTTTCTTCATGTATCTGATGAACAGCGTGTTCATGGATTACCTAGACAAGTTTGTGGTGGTGTTTGAGAGCACCTAGAGAGGGGTGAATAGGTGATCCTGCAAAATTCAACACTAATAGCACAAACTTGGTTTATAAAATGTTAGTTAGATTAAACCAAGTTGCTATAAAGCAAGCTCTTGAGAAAAATCAATCACAGTGAAAAGCAACACAAGAGACACGATGTTTTATCCCATGGTTTGGCGAATGCCTACTCCACGTTGTGGTGACCTCCTTCGGTCAAGGATTGGACTCAATCCCTCTCAAGTGATCCAATGATCTACTTTGAGTACCACGGTTTTATTTCTTAATAGACTTTTCCCGTTTGCGAGGAATCTCCACAAATTGGAGCCTCTCGCCCTTATAAAGTTGATCACAAGAGAAGCACAAGAGTAAGGGGGGGAAAGCAACACATGCAAGACTCAATTCGCAGCGAACGCACGCACACAAGCCAAGACTTGAGCACAAAACACAGCGCAGGGAGTTCACAACTCAAATGGTGCTCAAATTTCTAACACAACGATCCAAATGCGTGGCGGCGAATTCTAGGTGTCTTAGGATGTTCAGAGAATGCTTGGTTTCCTGCTCCATGCGCCTAGGGGTCCCTTTTACAGCCCCAAGGCGGCTAGGAGCCGTTGGAGATCCAATTGGAAGGCAATTCTTGCCTTCTGTCGGGTGGCGCACCGAACAGTCCAGTGCACCACCGAACATGAACAGTAGCTATCTGGTGCCCGATCTCCTTCCTTATCGAGCGCAGTCGACCGTTGGACCTCGGGTCCCATTGGCGCACTGGACATTGTCCGGTGTGCCCAACCGACCATTGGCTCGAGCCATGCGACAGCCGATGATTGCGCTGCCGACCGTTGGCCGCGGGCGCCGTTGGCGCACCGTACGGTCTGGTGCACACCGGATAGTCCGGTGAATTTTAGCCGTGGTGCCTTCACATTTTCCAGAGAGCGACGAGTTCACCACCGGGCCAGCTTGGGCACCGGACACTGTCCGGTGCACCACCGGACAGTCTGGTGCACCACAGGCTGGTGCTGTTATGGCTGAACTTAGCCAAAACTTCTCCTGTTCGATTCCAGTTTTCTTGGCTATATTCCTGGCACTTAGATAAATATGTTAGTACTCAAAAGCAATTTACTAAGGCTGGAGACATACCTTGTTCTTTGATTTGCATCTTAGCACTTATGAACCAACGTATTTTGTGTTGGGCATCTAATCACCAAAACATTTAGGCCCCGTTTGTTTCATTGGAATTGAATTCCATTTTAATAATTATAATTTAGATAAAACTAATTAAGTTCATATATTTATATATATAATATATTTGTATATTACTCTAAATCATATAAGAGAGATAGTTATATACTACATTTATGTTATAGCGAAGCAAGTAGAAGATTGTGCTATAAGTTGTACATTGGGAAAATAGCATGTAAATCTATAGAATCAATTTCCATCTCTCACCCCATGAATTTGAGATAGACTTATATGATAACTTTGGAAAGTGGTGGAATGTCACATTTTTTAAAAAATAGCCTATTCTATTAGTAAGATTCCAATTCCTCAAAATGAAAGGAAACAAATGAAGGGAAAATAGCTTATTCTATTGGTTCAAGGGCACATTTCCCTTTCAATCTCCCCGTTTTTGGTGATTTCTACCAACACATTAAAAAGCAACCAAAAGTGCAACATTATTCTCAAAAGTGCAAATCTGAAGACCAAATTTTTCTTACTCGGTATTTGGCATATTTGGATCACTTTTGCCACCACTTGGTTTGTTTTTGCAAATTAAATTATTTTTCCTATCTCTAAGTCAAACAAACTTGTTTGGGTAAATAGAGAGATGTCTCAAGAATAGTTTTGATCAAGTGGCAAAAACTCCTCCCTTTTCCCATAATCAAAATTCTCCCCCATAAGAGACCAAATTTTGCAATAAGAGTATTTTGGACAAAATACAAATTCTAACTCTACTATTTTCAAAGTTCACAAGTGGTTGGCTGATCCATTTGCTTTGGCCTTAATTTCTCCCCCTTTGGCATTAAGCACCAAAACAGGATAACTTTTGTTCCTTTTAACCTCATTGCCTCACCAAGATATCAAATAAGAGCAAAAAGGCAATGAGAACATTAGGATGAACATGGAATAAGATACACATATTCCGGAGTGCAGTGGAAGTCTTTTCTTCATCCAAGTTCATTTTCCCTTGGAATGTTCCTTTGAGACTGTAACACCCCAGGATCCACAAACACCCCAGAATGCTACTAAACTACACATCTAACATTCGTATATAAAATTTCGACAGCATCTCCTTTGAAAATTGCATAAAAGGGGAAGCAACAAAGTATAAATAGATATCATGATAAGAAAACATAATAGACATTAATAGTCTGCTAGCAATGGGAAGACAACCGTAACGGCATGAGCTAAATTAACCAGTGCGCACAACTAGTTAGAAACAAACATCCTTTGACAAGAAGCTTCTAATTAAATCATGATTGCGCCTAAGCAGCGGTATTATAAGAGTGAAGGTGGATGTGCTGCTACTTCCCTTGATGAGCAACAAGCACCTGCATTGAGTAATGCAAGAGTGAGATGAAACATCTCAGCAAGCGAATTATTTTGACGAGATATTTAAACCACAAATTGAATTCATCAACATTTTAAAAGAGTCACAATTAAAATCAGAAATACTTGTAGATATAGAACTCAGTAGTCCCACTATAACCAATACCATCTCATTTTCTCGAACAACCACAATAGGTTCTATAACACTTCCCAGCGTCAACAATACCTGTAAATATCACTTCAACGTATGCATAGGAATGCAATGTGTAGGTACTCTATCTTCATACCTCTGAGGGTATAAAACCACATCATCTGCAAATATCACTTCAATGAATGCATATGAATGCAATGCATATGTCCTCTGCCTTCATACCTCTAAGGGTATGAAGCCGCATCGTACCCCTCCTCGGGCAACGTACGATGCTAAATTGTACCGGTACGGTCGGACCATAGGTCACGACAAGACTTCAGATGCAAATGAGTCATGCAATGCATATGGCATGCTGCATTTATCAATAAACTTCAGTTCCTTCAGATACAATACAAACCTCAAATAATACTTTATTTACCTTTAGATACAATACCAACCTCAAATAGTACTTCATTTACCTTCAGGGGTGTGAATTAATCTCATGAATCATACTCGAATCATAATCATCATCAATATATGATTGAGCATCAATATAATGCAAGCAAGTAAAGCATCACCATAGAGTCCAATTATGAAAGAATCCAATACTTCTGAATATTAGAGTGTAGGCAATAGAAATAACAGGTCAAAACGGAAGCAACCACCGCTACATTCACTTGCCTTCATCGAAGAAGAAGAAATGTACTAGACATGATCTGGAGTGTAGCTACCTGCTAGCGGGCATAAAACTTAGTACAAATATTTCACAAACATTTGCCATCAATCAACAAAACACTCCTACACTTGAAACCTAGACCCAGTGGAAAGACTCCCACCCTGAACCACATGCCATACAGCAGCAGCGCTGTTTGTTAATTTTGTATCTTTAAAATTAAAACAGCGGTGATATCAAACAAATACTCTAGGAGTATCTACATAAAATACTCTACAACTTCAGTATTCAATGGATAATTAAATTCTGCCATCTACAAGTTCCAAAACATCTGACAAGATAACTGACTGAATTTGTTTTAGACAGCAGTATGGTTAACTTTAAAATTTGATATCTCCCAAACTACTGAACCAAAAATTGTGAAATTCTGCTGGAAGTAAGAACTTTTATCCCTCTACAAAAGTCTCCATATTTGAAAGAGCCAATTCGGCCATTTACTAGATGAAACCCACCAGTGAACAGACCCACTCATTTATGTCAGGCAAAAAGGAACAGCCACAGTAAAACAAACATAACTGGAGTTTCACAAATCATATGAATGCACTCTTTAACAATCTGGAAATCTTATGAAATTATCTACAACTTCTTTTACCAACCCACAGTTTAATTCGGTTGATAAAATTGCCTAACTCTTAAGAAAACAGATTCTGCACAGAATTATGAGACTGAAAAACTGCTATAATCAAACTGCCATAACTTTCTGTTCTGATGTCCGATTGAGGTGTTCTTCACGTCCACGGAAAGATCTACAAATTATCTACGACTCATATATGGACTTTTTATTTTTTTGAGGCCATTAAGACCACGGAAAACTGGCATGAACAGAAACTGTCGAATCTGCCATTCTGCAGAAATTAAATTCGAAATCAAAACCTAACCCCACACCTAATCCAACCTCTAATCCTTCAATCCACATGATCCACAACCTCCAAAAGCAGATTATTATAGGGAGGAACAAGGATCCCATCCTTACCTAGGGTTTTCCCTAAGAAAAATCTGCAAGAGATAGGGGTAGCACATCTCCTTGATCCTCTCTTACTCTTCAATTCATCTTGTTCCTCCTCTTCTCGATCCTTGTTGCAGGGGGGGGGGAAAGATCTAGGGAGGAAGAAGTATTGGAGGGCTGCTGCAATGGGGGGAGAGGGGGCGGCCAGCCAAGGGGGAAAAGTGAGGTGGCCAATAAAAGGGAGGGGGTGGCGGCCAAGAAGGGGAAGGGGGTGGCCACTAAGGGTTTATTTTGTGGGAGAAAAGAAGTGACGCCTCAGATGACTTCTGATGCAGCATCCAACGGCCCACAACCCTTTTTCCCACATCCACTCACCGAAGATCAACTTTTGGGTCAACATTTTTTGGGATATTACACTCTACCCCCCTTAAAAAGAATTCGTCCTCGAATTCAACCACTCCAACCAAAACATCCAAGGTACCCCATATAGCACCACCATTCAAAACATGGGTCCATTATTGGTATTAATTAACACAAGAACTTCTACCTTGGACTAATTGTTTAAGGAAACTACACGACCTGACATCAAGCATGAAACAACATGCAATGAAGCTCAAAGCAAGTCATAGATGCAATCGACACTACAATTTCACACCATCGAATTTGGATGCAACTATACATCAACATCAATGTCTTAAGACAACACTCTTTTATGAACGGGTAATATGCACTAAGCACAACCCTTACCAACTTCAACAATTAATTTTAATTAAATTGTGAAACATCCCCACCCGACGAATGTATAAGAAGATCAAACCCCTCACCTCAAAGCACCACGAAACAAGTAGTTCTATTGAAACAAAACTCCTAATCTTCCTAAACCTTATTCTTGCCATCATGAAAAGATAATCATGTAATCTAACATTCTTTGCACCCCACAAAAGAGAGAAAATCTATGGAACTAATGGAGCAATAAAGCCAACAAGAAGCCAATAACATTCTGCGCGGCACATTTCATTGAAGAAATGCCAAAAGCTCCACAAAGAGCACTGACAGCACAACAACACAATACTTGGTTAACCAATGTCACTATACTCCATCCAACAACTCAACTAGGGAAAAATATCTAAACTAGTAAGGTTAACCTACACATAACATAAGTCTTCATCTACTGTAGTTCAGAAACTTACATTTCATTCTATCATACGATGCACTCAAAGTACCAGACATACAAGGTCAATAATAACCCCTAATCCTTCACACATTTGACAAACATATTAAGCTGATGTAAAAACCACATCATCTAGGAGTAGGTGACTAGCCACACCCAACCAACTCTAGGCTAGGCAATGACTTCCTTCAAACCAATAGATAGGTGGTCTAAAAATGGCTCCACAAGCATGCATCGGAAAGGGAACCATCATATCCTCAATGTATCAATACATAATCAATGGATCAAGAGAATCAAAGATTTATTCTACAATTAGTATGACTAACAGGGAACCACTTTAAACCACATCTAGGCTTTGTGGCAACTAAAACACACAATAGGAGAGACATGTAAGCCATTCTGGCGATCAAAATAGTTCCCCCAAAAATCCATATAAAGTACCAATATTCATTTCTTTCAGAACCGGTTTCTCGTCATAAACAATCATTCTTTGCAAAGATAGTTGGAACTATCCACCAACCGCTCCACAACTAAAATTCAAATTGATGGTTACCTTTTAACCCAAAACACATAATTCACACTCCTCTTAGATACATCCTCAATCAAGCATATATAACAATATTATTGTAATAAAACTCAACCATGAAAAACATGGTGAAAACAACATAGGCATACTAGTATATCACAAGCATAATAACAACATCAATCTCACAAAAGACTAGCGATATCAAACACATTAATAAAACAATATAAAGATTTAGACATAAATTATATCAGGCATTAGATCATAAACAACTTACCACATCACCATAAGGCAATAGGGAGGGGTGAAATTATTGTCATCTGCACTTCAAAGACATTAATATATATCAAAGATATTTGTACCCATACCCTTCCTATATGTGCAAGTGTGTCAAATTTATCTTCAAATTGCCATGAATCTAAAGCCTATGCTTTGATACCAACTGTAACACCCCGGGATCCACAAACACCCCAGAATGCTACTAAACTACACATCTAACATTCATATATAAAATTTCGACAGCATCTCCTTTGAAAATTGCATAAAAGGGGAAGCAACAAAGTATAAATAGATATCATGATAAGAAAACATAATAGACATTAATAGTCTGCTAGCAATGGGAAGACAACCATAACAGCATGAGCTAAATTAACCAGTGCGCACAACTAGTTAGAAACAAACATCCTTTGACAAGAAGCTTCTAATTAAATCATGATTGCGCCTAAGCAGCGGTATTATAAGAGTGAATTTGGATGTGCTGCTACTTCCCACTTCCCTTGATGAGCAACAAGCACCTACATTGAGTAATGCAAGAGTGAGATGAAACATCTCAGCAAGCGAATTATTTTGACGAGATATTTAAACCACAAATTGAATTCATCAACATTTTAAAAGAGTCACAATTAAAATCAGAAATACTTGTAGATATAGAACTAAGTAGTCCCACTATAACCAATACCATCTCATTTCCTCGAACAACCACAATAGGTTCTATAACACTTCCCAGCGTCAACAATACCTGCAAATATCACTTCAATGTATGCATAGGAATGCAATGTGTAGGTACTCTATCTTCATACCTCTTAGGGTATAAAACCACATCATCTGCAAATATCACTTCAATGAATGCATATGAATGCAATGCATATGTCCTCTGCCTTCATACCTCTAAGGGTATGAAGCCGCATCGTACCCCTCCTAGGGCAACGTACGATGCTAAATTGTACCGGTACGGTCGGACCATAGGTCACGACTAGACTTCAGATGCAAATGAGTCATGCAATGTATATGGCATGCTGCATTTATCAATAAACTTCACTTCCTTCAGATACAATACAAACCTCAAATAATACTTTATTTACCTTCAGATACAATACCAACCTCAAATAATACTTCATTTACCTTCAGGGGTGTGAATTAATCTCATGAATCATACTCGAATCATAATCATCATCAATATATGATTGAGCATCAGTATAATGCAAGCAAGTAAAGCATCACCATAGAGTCCAATTATGAAAGAATCCAATACTTCTGAATATTAGAGTGTAGGCAATAGAAATAACAGGTCAGAACGGAAGCAACCACCGCTACATTCACTTGCCTTCATCGAAGAAGAAGAAATGTACTAGACATGATCTGGAGTGTAGCTACCTGCTAGCGGGCATAAAACTTAGTACAAATATTTTACAAACATTTGCCATCAATCAACAAAACACTCCTACACTTGAAACCTAGACCCAGTGGAAAGACTCCCACCCTGAACCACATGCCATACAGTAGCAGCGCTGTTTGTTAATTTTGTATCTTTAAAATTAAAACAGCGGTGATATCAAACAAATACTCTAGGAGTATCTACACAAAATACTCTACAACTTCAGTATTCAATGGATAATTAAATTCTGCCTTCTACAAGTTCCAAAACATCTGACAAGATAACTGACTGAATTTGTTTTAGACAGCAGTATGGTTAACTTTAAAATTTGATATCACCCAAACTACTGAACCAAAAATTGTGAAATTCTGCTGGAAGTAAGAACTTTTATCCCTCTACAAAAGTCTCCATATTTGGATGAGCCAATTCGGCCATTTACTAGATGAAACCCAACAGAGAACAGACCCACTAATTTTTGTCAAGCAAACAGGAACAGCCACAGTAAAACAAACATAACTGGAGTTTCACAAATCATATGAATGCACTCTTTAACAATCTGGAAATCTTATGAAATTATCTACAACTTCTTTTACCAATCCACAGTTTAATTATGTTGATAAAATTGCCTAACTCTTAAGAAAACAGATTCTGCACAGAATTATGAGACTGAAAAACTGCTATAATCAAACTGCCATAACTTTCTGTTCTGATGTCCGATTGAGGTGTTCTTCGCGGCCACGGAAAGATCTACAAATTATCTACGACTCATATATAGACTTTTTATTTTTTTTTTGAGGCCATTAAGACCACGGAAAACTGACATGAACAGAAACTGTCGAATCTGCCATTCTGCAGAAATTAAATTCGAAATCAAAACCTAACCCCACACCTAATCCAACCTCAAATCCTTCAATCCACATGATCCACAACCTCCAAAAGCACATTATTATAGGGAGGAACAAGGATCCCATCCTTACCTAGGGTTTTCCCTAAGAAAAATCTGCAAGAGATAGGGGTAGCACATCTCCTTGATCCTCTCTTACTCTTCAATTCATTTTGTTCCTCCTCTTCTCGATCCTTGTTGCATGGGGGGGGAAGATCTAGGGAGGAAGAAGTATTGGAGGGATGCTGCAATGGGGGGAGAGGGGGCGGCTAGCCAAGGGGGAAAAGTGAGGTGGCCAAGAAAGGGGAGGGGGTGGCGGCCAAGAAGGGGAAGGGGGTGGCCACCAAGGGTTTATTTTGTGGGAGAAAAGAAGTGACGCCTCTGATGCAGCATCCAATGGCCCACAACCCTTTTTCCCACATCCACTCACCGAAGATCAACTTTTGGGTCAACATTTTTTTGGGATATTACAGAGACTACTTCAAGTGCACTCAAACAACCAAGTTAGTCTCAAAGGAGTCAAGTTGTAGCACATCTCCCCCTAAACATGTGCATCATTTGCGTAAGGACTTGTGAGGTCCGGGGATGACTTGTACAACTTGAGTACCACAAATAAATGATGTAAAGTAACATGATCAAAGGCATAGAACACATGTATGCTATCGATCAATCCAAGTTACACGAATCTAAGACATTTAGGTCACTACGCTGCCTGCAAAACCTTTTCTGATCTAAAGGATTGGTGAAGATATCGGATAGCTGGTTCTCGGTGCTAATATGGTAAATGTCGATATCTCCCGTTTGTTGGTGGTCTCTTAGGAAGTGATGTCGGATGTCTATGTGCTTAGTGCGGTTGTGTTCAACAGGATTATCCACCAAGCGGATTGCATTCTCATTGTCACATAGGAGTGGGACTTTGCTCATATTGTAGCCAAAGTCCCAAAGGGTTTGCCTCATCCAAAGTAGTTGCACGCAACACTGTCCTGCGGCAACGTACTCGGCCTCAGCGGTGGATAGGGCAACAGATGTTTGTTTCTTAGAGCTCCAAGACACTAGGGACCTTCCTAGAAAATGGCACGTCTCTGATGTGCTCTTCCTATCAACCTTGCATCTGGCATAGTCAGAATCTGAGTATCTGATTAAGTCAAAGGTAGACCCCCTTTGGATACCAGATCCCGAAGCAAGGCATAGAAACTAAATATCTAAGAATTCGCTTAACGACCACAAGGTGACATTCCTTGGGGTCAGATTGAAATCTAGCACACATGCATACACTAAGCATAATGTCCAGTCTACTAGCACAAAGATAAAGTAGTGAACCTATCATTGACCGGTATGCCTTTTGATCAACGGACTTACCTCCTTTGTTGAGGTCTAGATGTCCGTCAGTTCCCATTGGTGTCATCGCGGGCTTCGCATCCTTCATCCCAAACCTCTTGAGAAGATCTTGAGTGTACTTTGTTTGGGAGATGAAATTGCCTTCATTGAGTTGCTTCACTTGAAATCCAAGGAAGTAGTTCAACTCGCCCATCATCGACATCTCAAATTTCTGTATCATTACCCTGCTAAACTCCTCACAAGACTTTTGGTTAGTAGAACCAAATATAATGTCATCGACATATATTTGGCAAACAAAAAGATCTCCATCGCAAGTCTTTGTGAAAAGAATGGGATCAGCTTTCCCAACCTTGAAAGCATTAGCAACTAGAAAATATCTAAGGCATTCATACCATGCTCTTGGGGCTTGCTTAAGTCCAAAGAGCGCCTTAGAGAGTTTATACACGTGGTCGGGATACCTGTCATCCTTAAAGCCAGGGGGTTGTTCCACGTATACCTCCTCCTTGATTGGTCCATTTAGGAAGGCACTCTTCACGTCCATTTGGAACAGCTTAAAGGAATGGTGAGCGGCATAGGCTAATAAAATTCGAATTGATTCTAATCTAGCCACAGGAGCGAAAGTCTCGTCAAAGTCCAAACCTGTGACTTGGGCATAACCTTTTGCCACAAGTTGAGCCTTGTTTCTTGTCACCACTTCGTGTTCGTCTTGCTTGTTGCGGAACACCCACTTGGTTCCCACAACATTTTGCTTTGGACATGGCACCAGACTCCAGACTTCATTTCTTTTGAAGTTGTTGAGCTCTTCCTGCATGGCCAACACCTAGTCCGGATCGTACAAGGCTTCTTCTATCCTGAAAGGCTCAATAGAAGAAACAAACGAGTAATGCTCACAAAAATTAGCTAATCGTGAGCGAGTTGTTACTCCCTTGCTGATGTCACCCAGAATCTGATCCACGGGGTGATTTCTTTGGATCGTCGCTCGAACTTGAGTTGGAGGGGCCCTTGATGCTTCTTCCTCCATAGCCTGTTCTTCCCGTGCTCCCCCTTGATCCTACCCCTCTTCTTGAGGTATCTGTTCATCGTCTTGAGTTGGGAGATGCACCATCGTAGAGGAAGATGGTTGATCTTGTTCCTATAGTTCCTGTGGTCACACATCACCTATCACCATAGTTCGCATTGCGGTCGTCGGAACCTCATCTTCATCTACATCATCAAGATCAACTTGCTCTCTTGGAGAGCCATTAGTCTCATCAAATACAACGTTGCTAGAGACTTCAACTAATCCTGATGATTTGTTGAAGACTCTATACGCCTTTGTATTTGAGTCATATCCTAGTAAAAACCCTTGTACGGCCTTGGGAGCAAATTTCGCATGTCTACCTTTCTTTACCAGAATGTAGCATTTGCTCCCAAATACACGGAAATAAGAAACATTGGGTTTGTTACCGGTAAGGAGTTTGTAGGAAGTCTTCTTGAGGAGACGGTGCAGATAGAGCAGGTTTATGGCATGGCAGGGTGTGTTCACAACTTCTGACCAAAACCGATCAGGCGTCTTGTACTCTCCAAGCATTTTTTCGCGTCATGTTGATTAGTGTCCTGTTCTTCCTCTCTACCACACCATTTTGTTGTGTTGTGTAGGGAGCGGAGAACTCGTGCTTGATTCCTTCCTCCTCAAGATATTCTTCAACCTGTAGATTCTTGAACTCTAACCCATTGTCGCTTCTTATCTTCTTCACCTTTAGCTCAAACTCATTTTGAGCTCTCCTTTAGAAGCGTTTTAGGGTTCCTTGGTTTTTGGAATTGTCCTACAAAAAGAATACCCAAGTGAAGCGGGAAAAATCATCAACTATAACAAGACCATACTTACTTCCCCCGATGCTGAGATAGGCAACGGGGCCGAAGAGATCCATGTGTAGGAGTTCCAGTGGTCTTGATGACATCATCACATTCTTGATGTGATGAGTGCTTCCCACCTGTTTCCCTGCTTGGCACGCTGCACAATGTCTGTCTTTCTCAAAACAGACATCTGTTAGTCCTAACACATGATCTCCCTTTAGAAGTTTATGAAGGTTCTTCATCCCAACATGTGCTAGACGGCGATGCCATAGCCAGCCCATATTAATCTTAGCGATTAAGCATGCATCTAGATCGGCATTCTCCTTTGAGAAATCAACTAAATAGAGTTTGTTGTCTAATACACCCTTAAAGCTAATGAACCATCACTCCTTCTAAAGATAGATACATCAATATTTGTAAATAAACAATTGTAGCCCATATGATGCAATGGACTTACAGACAATAAATTATACCCGAGCGACTCTACTAAAAACACATTTGATATTGAGTGCTCGGTCATGAAGGCTATCTTTCCTAATCCTTTAACCTTTCCTTGGTTCCCATCTCCAAAGATAATAGTATCCTAGGAATCCTTATTCTTGACGTAGGAGGTGAACATTTTCTTCTCCCCCGTCATGTGGTTTGCGCATCCGCTGTCGATAATCCAGCTTGAACCCTTAGATGCATAAATCTGCAAGGTAATTAAGCTTGGGTTTTAGGTACCCAACTCTTGTTGGGTCCTACAAGGTTAGTTACAATAACTTTTGGAACCCAAATGCAAGTCTTGTCTCCCTTGCATTTAGATCCCAATTTTCTAGCAACTACTTTGGCATTCTTACATAACAATACAAAAGAAGTATTACACGTTTGATACATAAAAGTTGGACCAGTGTAAACTTTCGTAGATGCATGAGAAACAGTATGATTGCGCCTAGGCCTGCTCCTATCATGAACATATGTGGAACTAGAAGCAAGCATAGCATGTGAATCATGATAAGTAGGTAAAGCAGCATGATTATAACATTTATCATGATGAGAAACTTTCTTGACATGAGCATAATGATAAGCATGGTTCTTTTGATCATGTGAAGAAATACTAGCCATAGGAGCCTTCCCTTTCTCCTTGTTGAGAATGGTAGTCCTTTGGCTTGTAAGGTTCTTGGTTTCCTTTTGAAAACCAAGTCCATCCTTAATTGAGGGGTGTCTACCAACAGTGTAGACATCCCTAGCAAATTTAAGTTTCTCAAAATTATCCATGCAAGTCTTAAGTTGAGCATTAAGACTTGCAACATCATTGTTTAACTTAGCAATAGTAGAGACATTTTCATTACATGCATTAACATCAAAGTCTTTACATCTATTGCAAATAACAACATGCCCTACACATGAACTAGTTTCATTTGCTTTCTCTAGCTTAGCATTCAAATCATCTTTTAAATTCTTTAAGCTAGAAATAGATTCATGACAGGTAGAGAATTCGGAATACAACAATTCATTCTTCTTAATTTCTATAGCAAGAGATTTTTGAACACTAACAAACTTATCATGTTCCTCATATAAAATATCTTCTTGCTTTTCTAGTAGTCTATCATTTTCATTAAGAGCATCAATTAATTCATTTATTTTGTCTACTTTAGCTCTATCTAAACCTTTAAACAGATCAGAGTAATCTACTTCATTATCAGAGGATTCCTCATCACTAGAAGAAGAATACTTAGGAGTATCTCGAATACATACCTTCTTCTCCTTAGCCATAAGGCACGTGTGTCGTTCGTTGGGGAAGAGCGAAGATTTGTTAAAGGCCGAGGCAGCTAGTCGTTCATCTTTGGAGTCGGATGAGGAACATCCGGAGTCCCATTCCTTCCCGATGTGTGCCTTGCCTTTGGCCTTCCTATAGTTTTTCTTCTTTTCCCTCTTCCCATGCTTCTCTTGTTCCTGGTCATTATCGTTATCGGGGCATTGAGCTATAAAATGACTAGTCTTACTACATTTGAAGCAGGAGCGTTTTCCCCTTGACTTGTTCTTGTTGGGGTACTCCTTGCATCCTTTTAGTGCGGTCTTGAAGTGCTTGATGATGAGCGCCATCTCATCCTCATTGAGCCCGGTTGCCTCCACTTGTGCTATCTGCTAGGTAGCGCTTCCCTGCTCCTAGTTGCTTTGAGAGCAACAGGCTAAGGCTCATAGACGGGTAGTGGACCGTTCAAGGCATCGTCCACGTATCGTGCTTCTTTCACCATCATACGCCCGCTTACGAATTTTCCGAGAATTCCCTCGGGTGTCATTTTGGTGTACTTGGGGTTCTCACGAATAACATTTACAAGATGGGGGTTAATAACTATAAATGACCTGAGCATGAGTTAGACGACGTCATGATCCGTCCATCTTGTACTCCCGTAGCTTCAGATTTTGTTGACAAGGGTCTTTAGCCTGTTGTATGTCTATGTTGGCTCTTCTCCCCTTATCATCACGAACTTGCCCAGCTCGCCTTCCACCAGCTCCATCTTGGTGATCATGGTGGCATCATTTCCCTTGTGAGAGATCTTGAGGGTGTCACATATTTGTTTAGCGTTGTCCAAGCCGCTGACCTTGTTATATTCATCCCTGCATAGAGATGCTAGCAAAACAGTAGTGGCTTTGGCATTTTTATGAATTTGTTCATTTATAAACACAGGGTTATCAGTACTGTCAAAGTGCATTCCATTTTCTACAATTTCCCAAATGCTAGGACGGAGAGAAAATAGGTCACTACGCATTTTATGGCTCCAAAATGAGTAATCCTCTCCATTGAAGTGTGGGGGTTTTCCAAGTGGAATAGAATGTAAATGGGCATTTGAATTGTACAGAATGCGGGAATAATTGAAGGAGAAGTTTTGATTAATTGTTTTCCTTTTAGATGAGGAGGAGTCGTCGTAGTCATCCCTTGGTGAAGAAGAGGAGGCAACACTGTCGTAGTAGATAATCTTCTTGATGTGCCTCTTCTTCTTCCCGTCCCTCTTCTTGTGACTTGAGCCTGAGTCAGTGGGCTTGTCGTCTTTTGGCTCGTTGAAGAGGGACTCCTTCTCCTTGTCATTGATCACCATTTGAGGGGGGTGAATAGGTGATCGTGCAAAATTCAACACTAATAGCACAAACTTGGTTTATAAAATGTTAGTTAGATTAAACCAAGTTGCTATAGAGCGAGCTCTTGAGAAGAAATCAATCACAGTGAAAAGCAACACAAGAGACACGATGTTTTATGTCGTGGTTCGGCCAATGCCTACTCAACGTTGTGGTGACCTTCT
This sequence comes from Zea luxurians, assembly GCA_029449295.1. Lineage (NCBI taxonomy): Eukaryota > Viridiplantae > Streptophyta > Magnoliopsida > Poales > Poaceae > Zea > Zea luxurians. Next base: position 29,814,286 of record JAOPSE010000024.1, on the reverse strand, counting down.
TCGGTCAAGGATTGCACTCAATCCCTCTCAAGTGATCCAATGATCTACTTTGAGTACCACAGTTTTCTTTCTTAGTAGACTTTTCCCGTTTGCGTGGAATCTCCACAAATTGGAGCCTCTCGCCCTTACAAAGTTGATCACAAGAGAAGCACAAGAGTAAGGGAGGGAAAGCAACACACGCAAGAATCAATTCGTAGCGAACACACACACACAAGCCAAGACTTGAGCACAAAACACGGCGCAGGGAGTTCACAACTCAAATGGTGCTCGAATCTCTAACACAACGATCCAAATGCGTGGCGGTGGAGTCTAGGTGTCTTAGGATGTTCAGAGAATGCTTGGTTTCGTGCTCCATGCGCCTAGGGGTCCCTTTTATAGCCCCAAGGCGGCTAGGAGCCATTGGAGATCCAATTGGAAGGCAATTCTTGCCTTCTGTCGGGTGGCGCACCGAACAGTCCGGTGCACCACCAGACATGAACAGTAGCTGTCCAGTGCCCGATCTCCTTCCTTATCGGGCGCAGTCGATCATTGGACCTCGGGTCCCGTTGGCGCATCGGACACTATCTGGTGCACACCGGACAGTCCGTTGTGCCCAACCGACCGTTGGCTCGGGCCACGTGTCACCCGATGATTGCACTACCGACCGTTGGCCACGGGCGCCGTTGGCGCACTGGACAGTAGGTGAATTTTAGCCGCGGTGCCTTCGCATTTTCCCGAGAGCGATGAGTTCGCCGCCGGGTGTAACACCATAATATCTTATTTTTGGTATTTGGAAAATTCTTCTATAAGATTTTAAATAGATGACCCTCTTAAAAGAATTTTTAAGATGTCCCCTTTTGATAATATATTTGGAGATATTGTTGAACAGGAAAACTTAAATTAAAATAACTTTTAATAAGGATTAAACATCAGGAATTATCTTCTTAAAGTGAATAGGTATCAAATAATTGATTAGTCGAATTATATTCCTGTTAGATCATACATTAAAAAATATAAGTTCAAGAAAATTTATGTATGTGCATCACTAATTAGAAGCATATACTTAAAAAAATAATAAATAAAACATCTAAAATAGGTATAACTTGATTATCACACCGATATCCTTTTTTATTATGAATTACAATTAAGTATAGAATTTAAACTTTATTTGAAGTCCATTTGAAATTGGATATATATATAAAACGAAAACAGGAAAAGAAAAATAGAAAAAAGAGCTTACCTGATCTCCTTGGGCCAAATCTGCCCAGGCGCGGCCAACTAATGCGCCCGCACAGTCGAATTGCTCCCCTGCCGGCCCAGTTTTCTCTTCCTTGTCGGTCCAAATGTGCATTGCACCTGCACAGCCCAATCCATCCTCTTCCCCTTTTCTTTTTGTTTTGGCCACTGCGACGTGGGCCCTAGACAGCAGCCTCACCGCGGAAAGCGCGGGCGCTTCACCGCCTCATGTGGCGTTCTGTTCCGGCGGCTCCGGGGAAAACGTCCCTATATAACCCGACAGCCTTACCCTCCCCGATCGCATAACCCATCTGCAACCGAGCGAACCGCAAGAACTATGGGCCATGAGATCGCGCCCTGGTTCTCCATCAATGGAGCGCCAAACCAGCCATCCCAGCGTCCCGTCACCAAGAGCAGAGCGGTTCGCTGATGAGCGTTGAAGAACACTGAAGCCACGGCAGATTTTTTCCTATTGGTTTCGAGATTCATCGCTGGGTCACGGCGAGCTGTGGTCGGCATCGTAGCAGGCTTGACATCAGTGAGTGGCTTTTCCGCCTGTGTTGTCACTATCTCCGTTACTTTGGTGTACGGCCGTGGTCAGCCTAAGTGCTCAGGCGTACGCCGATGTGACGTCGTTGCCGGATTATGCGCCACGGTGGCCCTCGGTCGCTCCCAGGGCTGTCTTGCGGAGAGAGAGATTGGGGGCAAGAGGTGGAAGACGATGCCTGGGTCGTTGATCATTTGATCAAGGGCCAGGAATTAACCGTAGAAGTAACCTTTCATGATTAGATCTGAACCGTAGATCTGGGTGGTTGCGGTGTAGATTGAAGGGTGGAGGTGTGGCGATAGTTTTGGCCGTTGGATTAGGATTGCGTGATCGCGATTAGCTATAGGACGACGTCTTGGCCATAGTTCATCCTAGCCGTGGATCAGTTAGTGGACGGTTCCGATGGCATCTCGGTGTGGGTGGTCTCTGGGTCGTTGGATGAAGATCTGACGAACCACAAAACGTACCGGTTTATATAATAAGCCGATCTAATCTGAGCCTTCAAATGCCGATCCAACGGCTGAAGTCAGCCCGCACCTCTTTGGCCGGGGATAATTGCATATGAGCCCTCATAAAACTATCAAATAAACCCGCCGTCCACTCACGTGGAAAACTAATTAAATCTAGGTCCTGAGTTTCACAGTTTAGACCCTGTGTTTTCTAGAAATTGTGTTCGCAGTCCAGAATTAATAGGGATATTCATAATTAAATCAGAAAATGATATTTTTTTATAAAAAAATCTAGGAACTTGTTTAATTCATAGTTAATTCATTTTAGCTCCAAATTGAGTTATTCCAGTTGCAATAATTTTGTTTTAATATTATCTATCATCTAGTGCTTCTGTTTAGCCATAAAACTTGAATTAAAAATGTTCATTTGAATTAATCTATTCTAGGTGCTTAACAACTCCAGAAATTAATAACTTGGTAACCGTAACTCCGAATTTAGTAATTCTTGTTCCTACGATCTCGTTACACAGTGTAGAATATTATTATGTAGTTTGATCTTATGTTTGGTGTGATGTTAATTTTGCATATACATGTTTGTCTATATTGCTATGTTTAGCAGTGAGGACACGTGTCATCTGAAGAGCAAGTTGGTACCTGGAATCGCAAGTCCTAGGCAAGTTGTGCCCTTGATCACTTCTTTTTACCCATTCATGTTCTGATTAATCATAATGATCTGCATAGGTTAATTTTGATGGGACCCAATAGGTCACCCTAGTTTGACTATCTTTATGCCTTGTTTACCACTAAACTTTTGTGTAGTACTTGCTAGTGCTTTATGTGGATTTGGGCATTGAGATACACATTATTCATGATTATACTTTTGTTATAAGTTGTTATTTACTGTTCATGATAAGATCATTATGTTAATTGGAACATGGAGCGACCACCCGGGAAAACAGTGCTACCACAAGGGTTTATGGACGCCCTTGGCTTATTAATTAGGAAAGCTAGTGGAGGACTACCTTACCCGAAAGGGGCAAGGGCAGTAGGGGAGTGGTCAGTGTAGGGAGGTCCTTGGTTGATTTTGCTGCGATGGCGGTCAGGCAAGGGATCCCTGCATTGGAGCTTCCTATAAACTGTAGCTGGTTTTTTGAAGCTAGTGGAACTTTGTAAAGGCCTCGTAGTGTTACCCTGCATCGCTTCCTTGGTAGAGGTGTATGGGGCCCGTACAACCCCGTGGCAAATGGGTAACATGACTTGTGGGTAAAGATGCGCAACCTCTGCAGAGTGTAAAACTGGTATACTAGTCGTGCTCACGGTCATGAGCAGCTCGGACCCTCACATGATTAACTTATGGAACTAAATTCAATTTGTCATATGCATTGCATAGCAGGTGATGTTGTTACTTCTGTTCTACTATTTAATTGGGTTGGAATTTACTTATACTTAGTAACTGCTAATAAAATTTTGACCAACTTTAAAAGCAATGCTCATCTTCAACCATCCTCTTTAGTAAGCCTTACACTTCACGTGAGCTCCCACCTTTGGCGAGTTCATGCACATTATTCCCCACAACTTGTTGAGCGATGAACGTATGTGAGCTCACTCTTGCTGTCTCACACCCCCATAGGTCAAGAACAGGTACCGCAGGATGAGGCGCTTGGAGGATGCTGTGATGTGTTCGTGAGAGGTCTAGGCCATCATCTCCCAGTCAACTTTGGGTTGCTGGACCGTTGTCTCCTTATAATGTAATTATTTATTTATTTATTTTGTATAGAACTCTTATTATATAGTAAAGATGTGACATTCGATCCTGTGCCATGAATCATCATATGTGTGAGACTTGGTCCCAGCACACCTGGTGATTATGTTCGCGCCTGGGTCTTGGTGTCCCGAAACCCGGGTGTGACACCGGGCCAGCCTGGGCACTGGACACTGTCCGTTGCACCACAGGCTGGTGCTGTTTTGGCTGAACTAAGCCAAAACTTCTCCTGTTCGATTCTAGTTTTCTTGGCTATATTCCTGGCACTTAGATAAATAGTACTCAAAAGCAATTTACTAAGGCTAGAGACATATCTTGTTCTTTGATTTGCACTAGTACAGAGAAGATCTATACTGGCGGTCGTAAACCCATTTTTAGTGGCGTTTATCGTAACCGCCAGTGCTAGGGGTCAGTAAAAATCATCATTTTTACAGGCGGGTAACTGAAGACCGCCAGTGAAAATCGATTTTCACTGGCGGTCGACGTAATAAAACCGCCAGTGCAAATTGTTTCGAGGAAACATAAAACAGATTTTAAAAATAGTAAAAAAAATTTATTTGTATTAGGACCACCCCACCTGCCCGTCTCTGTCGCAAGTCGTAAGTCACGGCATTTTTCGCGCAAAATTCGCGCGCTACGCAATTGTTAGTAATCGAACCGTCGACCTCACCGTCGCGCGTATCCTCCACTACCACTCCGTCTATGACATGGTTTATGTCTAGTTTGTAGTTGTTTTCTCCACATATTACAACCATTTGAGTGTAAATTGCTTATTTGAGACCCTAAACGAATTCAAATAAAAAAGTTATCAACTACAAAGATAAATAACTTTTGAAGTTCTACAACTTTTATTTTGACACTTTTTCATCCGAGGTAGTTTGCAAAATTTGAATTTTAAATTTGACATACTTAGATTCAATTTTTTGAGAACTGAAATGAGTTCAAATAAAAAAAGTTGTCAACTACAAAGTTTCATAACTTTTAGAGATCTACAACTTTTATTTTGGTGGTTTTGTCATACGAGGTCGTTTGAAAAACTCGAAAAATTAAGGATAAAAATGATTTCTAGTGGCGGTTCCTTAAGAAAACCGCCACTAGAAATCGTATTTCTACTGGCGGTTCCTTAAGAAAACCGCCAGTAGAAATCCATGATTTGTAGTGGCGGTTTTCTTAAGGAATCGCCAGTAGAAATACGATTTCTAGTGGCGGTTTTCTTAAGGAACCGCCACTAGAAATAGCACAGTCGGTGGATAACCGGATCCGTCTGTAAAAATAAATCGTCCCGCAGGTGTTGAGCCTTTTTCTACTAGTGTTGCATCATAGCACTTATGGACCAATGTATTTTGTGTTGGGCATCTAATCACCAAAACATTTATTGAAATAGCCCAAGGGCACATTTCCATTTCAGTGTTCATCGATGATATTCTCATATACTCTCAGAGTGAAGAGGAGCATGTGGATCATTTAAAGATGGTATTGCAAAGGCTACGAGAGCACTAGTTATATGCCAAGCTGAGTAAATGTGTGTTCAAGATTCATGGGTCACATCATAAATAGAGATGGGTTAGCTGTGGATCCAAAGAAGGTAGTAGACATTCTGAACTAGAAAGCACTGAAAGATGTTCATGGAATCAGGAGTTTCATTGGAATGGCCAGATACTACCAGCGTTTAATTGAAGGTTTTTCAAAGATTGCAAGACCCATGATAGCCTTGCTAGCGAATAAAGTTGATTTTAAGTGGACCCAGAAGTGCCAAGAGGCCTTTGAAGTGCTGAAACAGAAGCTGACAACAACACATGTCTTAGTTCTGCCAGATGTTCACAAGCCATTCTTGGTGTATTGTGATGCTTCCTACACTTGCTTGGGATGTGTGCTAATGCAGGAAGGAAGAGTTGTTGTGTACTTGTCCCGACAGCTGAAGGTTCATGAGAAGAATTATCCCACACATGACCTAGAATCGACAGCAGTGGTTCATGCATTGAAGACCTAGATGCATTACCTATATGGGCAGAAATGTGATGTTTACACAAACCACAAGAGTATAAAGTACATATTCACCCAGTCGGAGCTTAATTTGAGGCAGCAAAGATGGCTAGAGCTGATTAAAGACTATAAGTTAGAGATAAATTACTCTCTAGGAAAAGTGAATGTGGTGGCAGATGTGCTAAGTAGAAAAAGCCAAGTCACTATGATGGTCTCTCACCCAATGCTATATGAGTTAGCCATGGAGTTTGATAGACTAAGCCTCAGATTTCTGAGTAGCACACAGGGAGTGACAGTTGAACTAGAACCCACCCTAAAGCAGGATATCAAAGAAGGACAGAAAAGTGATGAGAAGATCAGCGAGATCCGTCAACTAATCTCAGAAGGGTGAGGCAAGGACTTTCGAGAAGATTCAAAAGGCATGATATGGTTCAAATACTGACTTTGTGTTCCTGGCATTAAGTCCATTCAAGAGCTAATTCTCAAAGAAGCTCATTAGACATCCTATTCTATACACCCCGGAAGCGAGAGGATGTATCAGAATCCAAAAGGAGATTTTGGTTGCACGATATGAAAAGAGAGATTGCAAAACATGTTGCCATCTATGATAATTGTCAAAGAACCAAAGCAGAGCATCAAAAAGCAATTGGACTTTTGCAGCCATTTCAAATTCCTCAGTGGAAATGGGATGAGACCAGGATGTATTTCATAGTTGGCCTACCTCATACCCGAGCTGGCTACGATTCTATTTAGGTGATTGTGGACTGCTTTACAAAGGTGGCCCATACATACACGTGAAGACAACATACAATGGAGTAGCGCTAGCTGAGTTATACATGTCTTGGATTATCTATTTGCATGGTGTGCCGAAGAAGATAGTGTCAGATTGAGGAACGCAGTTCACCTCTCATTTTTTGTAGCAGCTACAAGAAGCTTTGGGCATGCATTTAAAGTTCAGTTCAGCTTATCACCCGCAGATCGACGGTCAAACTAAAAGGACTAATCAGATTCTCGAAGACATGTTGAGACCATGTGCATTGCAAAATAAGTCAGGTTGGGATAAGAAATTACCTTATGTGGAATTCTCAACAGCCACCAAGCTAGCTTGAAGATGTCACCATTTCAGGCACTATACGGAACAAGTTGGAGAACTCCACTGCTCTAGGATCAACCTAGAGAATGGCAGGTGTTTGGTCCCGACATTTTGCTCGAAGCCGAAGAGAACATCAAAATGGTCCGAGAGAATCTAAAGATATCACAGTTAAGGCAGCGCAGTTATGCTGACACAAGAAGAAGAGAACTGAGTTTTGAAGTGGGAGATTATGTTTATCTGATGGTGTCATCTATCAGAGAAGTTAGAAGGTTCGGAGTCAAGGGCTAGTTAGCACCATGGTATATCAGACCGTACCAGATTCTGGCAAGGCGTGGAGAAGTGGCCTACCAGCTCAGCTTACTAGAAGATCTATCGGCGGTGCATGACGTTTTCCATGTGTCTCAGCTGAAGAAGTGTCAGCGAGTACCCGAAGATCAATTGCCAGTGGAGGGACTAGAAGTCCAAGAAGACCTAACATATGTGGAGAAGCCAACACAGATTCTAGAGATTGTAGACAGAGTCCCTTGGAGAAATATCATCAGAATGTGCAAAGTCAGATGGGGTCACCACTTTGAGGAAGAAGCAAACTAGGAACGCGAAGATGATCTGAAAGCGTGTACCCCGAACTCTTTGCTGGACAACCTTGAATCTTGTGGTGAGATTCTTTAAAGGGGGATAGGTATGTAACACCCTGAATTTTGGGGTATAAAAATTTCCTTGCTCTATACTCAAAATTCAGGTGTTACTCTCTCCTTTCTTTGCATTTCTTTTCCCTTTCTAAAATAATGGAGAGTTATTTTGTTCTATGTTGGCATGAGCCCTAAAAGTGCTTTGTTTGTTGTATTCATGTTGTTGCATAGGGTTTGTAAGTGCAAGAAGTGTTTGAAACATGTTAATATATCTTGTAGAAGTTTGTGGAAAATTTTCATATTTTTCTGAATATTTTTCTATTTTCTGAAAACCAAAATCTATTTATTTTAGGTACTTGAAAACATTTTCAAAATTTCTAAATATGTTTTTGAGTTCATTAGGGGCCAAATCATGCCTGGGAAGTTTCCTAGAATTTTTGGAGCCTTCATGATATTTTTCGAACATTAAAAACGATTTAAGCCTTTTTTGGAATTATTTTAATTTTAAAAATGGATTTATTACAAAAAATAAAATATCTTCAAACCCTAGCAATATATATGGCTGGAACACTATCGCCGAGTCCTTTCCAAACCTTGAAACTGTTTGCCAAGATTGGATCCACAATTCTCGAAATTCCTCTCCGAAGTTCAGGGCAGTTCCAACTTCGGCGACAACTCCAGCGAGCAATTATGTTCAATCCGTGCGTCGTTGGTGAAATCCAAGAGTACTGTTGCTTTCGTCTCATTGAGAGCTTCGTCCTGATGCTTTCGATTCATCAATCCACCTCCAGTTCGCCATCAATCGCTGATTTTCTTCTCGGCTCCGGCGAACTCCGTCTTCTCCGATTAGCTATCTCCATTGTTCTTCATGTTTCTTCTTCGTTGTTCACCGTGTGAAGCAGACCAACCCTATCCATGTAGCCCCTCGCCCTCTACACTCTCCACGCTCCCTCTCTCTCTCTTCCCCTCTCTCCCCTCCCCTCCCCTACCCACGGCGCGGTGGCGGCGGCTGGCCTCTCGGCCGAGGCCCCTACCTCCCCCCACTTAGCGCCTGCCTCCCCCCACACGCACGCCCGTCGAGACCCCTACCTCCCCCCCGCCGGCTGAGCCCCACCCTCACCCCTTGCCACAACGGCAGTGAGAAGAGAGATGGATGGAGGTAGGAGACGACAACTTTGTGAAATAGCCCCTGGGTTATTGGGATCCTTCGCACAGAAAATCCGTTTAATTTAAAATTGTGATATCTTTTGCATTATAAATTTGATTCACTGTGTTCAAGTTGCGTTAGATTCGTATTAAAGTTATCTACATGTTAGAAATTTTATTCTCTACTATTACATAATTTAATTAACTATTTAAATGTTGACCAATGATTATTAAATTAGCGTTCCGATTAAATCTAATTTAGGGTTTTCAACTTGTGCTTTTATAAATAAACACCAACATGGTTAATATTAGCTAAAAATATTCTTTTATTAATAATTGTTTAGTATAAATGCATCATATATTTAATAGTCCTCGCGTGTCGCGTTGGTCCGCATGCCGTGCACGTGCTGTTCGCGTGCTGTCGTGCTATTTTGCACGTCGTGCACTTTGTCTTGTGCCGTTAATTCACCTCACTTAGAGTCGCTTTGTAACACCCTGGGTTCCACAAACACCCCGGAATGCTACTGAACTACACTTCTGACATCTCTATATATAAAATTTCGGCAGCATCTCCTTTGCAAAGTTGAATAAATGAGGGGGCAACAATGTATAAACATATATCATGACAAAAACATACTAAGTATTATTAACCGGCTAGCAAAGGGAAGTCAAACATACGACATGAACTGAATTAACCAGTGCGCACGACTAGTTAAAAAAACAAACTTCCTTTGACAACAAGTTTCTAATTAAATCATGGCTACACCTGAGCAGCGTTATTATGAGAGTGAAAGTGGGCGTGCTGCTACTTCCCTCATTCCCAACATGTATCAAGTACCTGCATTGAGTAATGCAAGAGTGAGATGACACATCTCAGCAAGTAAAGTAATATCAAACTGTTTAACCACATAAGAACATTGTTTTACCACCACTTGATTTCGCAACCATCTTATTACGAAGGTGTGGCACGTATACAACGTACAACACACCTAGTTACCACACCTCGTAGGTAGAAACCACAATAGTAACATAGTAATGTCACACTTCATATATACCTCATGAGTGCAAATGTCTGCAAATGCAAGGATGACTTCTGCCTTCATACCTGTAACACCCCGGGATCCACAAACACCCCGGAATGCTACTGAACTACACTTCTAACATCCGTATATAAAATTTCGGCAACATCTCCTTTGCAAAATTGCATAAATGGGGGGGAGGCAACAATGTATAAAAATATATCATGACAAAAAAACATACTAAGTAATATTAATCGGATAGGAATGAGAAGTTAAACATACGACAAGAGCTGAATTAACCAGCGCGCACGACTAGTTAAGAAAAACAAACATCCTTTGACACAAGTTTCTAATTATATCCTGGCTGCGCCTGGCAGCATTATTATGAGAGTGAAAGTGGACGTGCTGCTACTCCCCTCATTCCCAACATGTATCAAGTACCTGCATTGAGTAATGCAAGAGTGAGATGACACATCTCAGCAAGCAAAATAATAACAAACTGTTTAACCACATAAGAAGATTGTTTTACCACCATTTGATTTTACAACCTCCTTATTACGTAGGTGCAGCACGAATACAATGTACAACACACCTAGTTACCACACCTCGCAGGTAGAAACCACAATAGTAACATAGTAATGTCACACTTCATATATATACCTCATGAGTGCAAATGTCTGCAAATGCAAGGATGACTTCTGCCTTCATACCTCTAAGGATATGAAGCCGCATCGTACCCCTCCTCGGGCAACGTACGATGCTAAAAGTGTACCGGTACGGTCGGACCATAAGATCACGACATAACTTCAAAATGCAAGATGGATGATGCGATGTGCATGTCATGCCTACAACACTTCCTATAACGTGATTCAAAAAGATACTTCAACTTCATCCAAGATGGGAATCAACCACATATATCATTACCAAATTATGATCATCCACAATATTAGACAATTGATAATTAATACTTCCAAACAAATAAACTTCATCATAGAATTCAATGATTAACATAATTAAAACTTATGCATACTCAATGACAGGGAATAGGATGCAAACCAAACGGTAGCAACCACCACTGTATTTACTTGCCTTTACCGGAAGTTTGGGCAAATCCCTAAGTACAATCCAGAAGTCCACCACCTGTTTTTGACACACAACTTAATGCGCCAATTTCACATAATCAGGCTCATAAACGACGCCGCACCTACGCACAAACTCAAACCCCGCCGCGGGTTACATCTCTCCCCACACCCACCAAACTGCAGCAGCGCTGCTTAATAATTTCATAACTTTAAAATTATGACAGCAGTGGTAACAAACAAAAACTCCAGAGGCATCTACATAAAATTCCTCACAAGTTTTGTATACAATTTTTAATTAAATTCCAAAAACTAATTAGCCCAAAACAGTCCACAAGATGAACCTGTAATCTGTTTTTTTGTCTTTTGGACAGCGACATACCCGGATTCAAACAGCGATATCTTTTAAAATATAATTCCAAATCAAGCGCATAAGTACTCATTGGAAAGATAAGACAAAGCCCTACATGATTATCATACTGGTTAACACTAATTTCCCACGAAAAATTCCCAGAAACTGCTAATACTACTTCTGTTCACCCACCTGAAAAATCTGTTTTTTTTGGACAGCAACATAACCGGATTCAAACAACGATATCTCCTAAATTATAACTCTGAATCGAGCGCATAAGTACTCGTTGGAAAGGTATGACAAAGCTCTACATGATTCTCCCACTGATCCCCACTAATTGCCCACGAAAAATTCCCAGAAATCCCTAGAACTACTGCTGTTCGCCCTCCCACAAAAATTCTGGACAGCACCTCTACCGATTCGCATAGATAAACATATAATCAATTGAATTTTAGCGCAAAAACATAGATAACATCAAGATCACCTTGAGTTCCACCTTTTTCCTCCTTCCTTCCTCCCACCAATTCTACAATTGAAACTTGCACCCACACGAAGAAGATCCAACGAGGAAGAACGACACTTGGAGAAGAGGAGATGGGAGGTGGCGGCTAGGGTTGAGGAGATGGCTGCTGCAAAAAACTTGAGAATGGAGAGGGGGCGGCTGCAGCACTTGGGGAAGAGAGAAGAGGGAAGAGGGAAGAGGGTGACGGCCAAAGGAGGGAAAGGGGGAGGCGGCTGCCCTCAAGGGGCCTTAAGAGAGGGGGCGGCTAGGGTTTTGGGGGGGGGGGGGAAGTGGGCTTCCCACCGCCGGATCGCTATCAACGGCCCAAAACCATTCCTACGCCAGAGCTCTCGACCCCCGCGCACACATCAAACATAAATTTTACTGTTTTACAGATGTTTACCTCCTAAAATTCCAAACCCCCCATAGCACGGGACCCGCAAGAGAAAACAAAGAAAAAAAAGAGTAAACTTCAATTTCTCTTCTTTTTGAAAATTGGGTATCACACTCTACAACCCTTAAAAAGAATTCGACCTCGAATTCCGATGCTTCTATCGGTACGACAAAGGAAAGAATAATGAACCAACAAAACTCACAGATAAAGAAAAGTTCGGGTACTTCTACCGCATCAGCTCCTCAAGCTCCTAGGATTCTAAGATACGCAGCAGACGACACTCTAGAGTCTGGTCTTGCTACACAGGAATCGGCTCTAGCTCGATTTGATGGTCTGGATTCCGCAAATACTTCCTCCACATAAAGACATGGAATACATGGTGTACTCTGATCATAGATTCTGACAATTGCATGTGCTAAGCCCAGCTGCCAACTCGGCTAAGATAGTAGACGGTCCTATATACCTCGGACAAAGCTTTCCTGACACCAAATCAATCATTGATGTTGGGGGCCTTCGTCCTCCGAAGGTCCTCAAAAACATGATTTGACAATGTTTTCCAAGTGGACTATGTGAACAGGTGCTTTCGGATTCAGAACTATGAATATGAAGTACGAAGCCTGAACCAGACGAAGGACGGGCTGATTACCAAGCTCTGCGAAGGGTGGTACATAGCCGAAGCTGCGCGCAGGGAAGCTTCGTCGCGATGGCAGAAGGGGGAACCGACTTAAAGATGAAAAGACTACGTGGACCTCAATAGATTTCCATAAGTCATTGAGAAATGTAATGGACATGGATGTAATTTTACGTGGGCTGCGTCCCGCGTCTATAAATAGGTGAACAGTACTCCCGTACTGTTCACGCTGACTTGGCATTTGCTTTTGCGTCACGCTTGTACTTTTACCTTCTCTCAGGACCGAAGGTACATTTGTAATTTAAAATCATTTCTATCTTTCCATGATTAATAAAAATGATTTTATGATGATGTTCATATCATGTCTCATGCTTTATATAAAACCTTCGTCATTACTTGTTACATTTACGAAGGTATGTCTTTTATGACCTTCGTCCAAAACTCATTATTCCCGAAGGGGAATAATGTTCCGAAGGACGAAGGACTTTAACATTTAACACTTTTCATGTTGCCTTGTTCTTAACTCGAAGCATTTGAGAACAAGTCCCCAACATTGGCGCCCACCTCCGGTGAACTCACTTCCACTTCGAGTTTTGTGAACACCTTCGGAAGCTATAGATCTTTGCTATGGCGCCGAAGAAAGCTTCAGCGGCTGGGGCTGCGGCACTGCAACCACTGGACCCCAACCAGGAGACCGTCTCTCTTCGGGAGGCCCGAAGCCAGAAGAGGAAGGCCGTCAGCCCGACGCTTCAGGAAGATGAACTAGACCAAGAAATCAGGGATATGGAGATGCTTCACCAACAGGTGCAGAGGAAAAAAGAGAAGATGGCCAGGCTAGCTGAGCTCCAAAGGCAGATAGACGAAGCTTCTGAAGAAGTCCGTCATCTTACCCATGATGAACAAGACCGAAGGCCTCAACAAAAAGACCTTCGACATGAGGGTTTCTACAACGAAGATGACTGGTATGAAAATTTCCATCATGGAAATTTTGTTTTCGATGATGCTTCTCCTCTGTCTGCTGAGCTGCAGGCTACACCTTGGCCTTCGTCCTATAAGCCACCCCAGCTTCCCATGTTTGATGGCCACTCAGACCCGAAGCAGTTCTTGATGAGCTACGAAGCAACAGTGTCTTCGTATGGGGGCAATGCTGCAGTCATGGCAAAGTCTTTTGTTATGGCTGTCAGGAGTGTTGCCCAGACCTGGTATTCCTCCCTTCGACCAGGAACGATCACTTCATGGCAGAAGCTGAAGGATATGTTGTTAACTAGCTTTCAAGGGTTTCAGACGAAGCCGGTCACTGCTCAGGCTTTGTTCCAGTGCATTCAGGACCACGAAGAATACCTTCAGGCGTATGTCAGAAGGTTCTTGCGTTTGAGGGCGCAGGCGCCAACCGTGCCCAACGAAATTGTCATCGAAGCCATGATCAAGGGGCTCCGTCCTGGGCCTGCAGCACAATACTTTGCTAGGAAGCCTCCTCAAACTCTGGAGAAGCTGCTCCAAAAGATAGGACGAGTACATTCGTGCTGATAACGACTTTCGCCAAAGAAGGGAGGAGGCCCTCAGATTCTCTGAGATGACCAGGGGCTTCGGAGGAAGATTTTATCCGAGGCATGTCAGGTCCATCCACAACACTCAAAATGATGACAAGGGGAGTCAACAGAACAGGCCGCAGTGCTCCTCACAAGCTTCGGGGCAACAGCAAACCTTCTTCCGGCCACCAGCTCCAAGAGGCAGAGGCGCCAGGGGCTTCGGCGGGAGATTTGGAGATCAACCAAGGAGGATATTTTGTTTATTCTGTGGTGAGAACAAGGGTCACACCACCAGGATGTGCCATGTTACCATCCAGAAACAAAAGGAGCTAGCAGAAGCTGCAGCGCAACAGGGCCAGCCGAAGCAGGTCATGCATACTGCTTCGTACCATCAGCCTTATATCCCGGAGTATGTGGGCAACCACCCTGCAGTTTCTGTAGCTTCGGCAAGTCAACCTCAAGCTTCATGGCAGCAGCTCCCGCCTCCACCTCCGCTGCAACAAGGCCAACAGCCAGAAGGGAGCCAATATGCTCCGCATCAAAGGGATATTAGAGAGCAATCTGAAGCTCGCACAGTCAACAGTACTGTGCCAGAGTCGAAGCACATTTATTGACAGATATCCTATTTTTTGATAGCAGTTTTTTCCGTTTAAATTCTATTTTCTGTGTAATAAAGAACATTTCAGTTTTCATATAACAGCTTTGTGATTGGTTATGAGGAAAACCTATCTTCTCCACAGGTTTAAGTGGCTGAAGCTTAAAAATTTGCGGTAACAAGGAGGACTTTCGGATTATTAAAAATCTTTCGAAGCAATAAAAAGTCGTTCTAAGGAACGCAGAGTAAGTTGCCGAAGTTACAAAAAGCCGTTCCAAAGGAGCGCAGCGTAAGTTTTTGCTCCAAAGACGTTCCTAAGGGAATGCAGAGCATACAGCGAAAAGTCAACGCTGATACCGCCTAAGTAAAAGGCGAAGAAACTCCAAAGACGTTCCTAAGGGAATGCAGAGTTTATACCGCCTAAGTAAAAGGCGAAGAAACTCCAAAGACGTTCCTAAGGGAATGCAGAGTTTATACCGTCTAAGTAAAAGACGAAGAAGCTCCAAAGACGTTCCTAAGGGAATGCAGAGCTTACGAATAAATTTTGTGTGTAACTTTGGAACAAATGTCATTTGCATAACATAACATCATCACATCATTTTGCATAGCATAAGCATCATACATCATATTGCATTTGGCAAGAGAAGGAAACAATATCAACCTTCGAAAGGATGCTTTGAGAAAGTGGCATCGAAATTGTATAGCTTCGGAATACAGCTTCGGAGAATATTTTTACGAAGCATGGACGGGCTTTATCAGAGCAATATCGAAATTCTATAGCTTCGGAGAATGTTTTCACGAAGCATGGATGTGATTCATCAGAGTAATTTTAACGAAGAATGTCTTCTTCACGAAGCATGAAAAGAAGGGAAGGTGTTTTTTCGCCGAAGGCTCAAAAATGGTATGTATGTAGAGTTTCATGCATCGTAAAGAATCGAACAATGAAAAGAGACTTGTATATTACATTTAAATGTACAAAATGTTACATAGATTACACTCTACATGTTTTTTCTAAATAGCATCTAGTCTTCTCTTAAAACTGCTTCGGCGGCCTCATTTAGAAGTTGATCAACAACTTTATCCATGATAGCTTCGGCCATTTGCTTAATTTCCTCATCCCCTTTTGTATGAGGGTCAGCGAGCGATCCAGCAGGTTCTGAGGGAAGAGAGTATTTCTACATTATTATTGCAAATCACGAACAAAGTTACAACATAATAAGAACGACTAATTAATACCTAATTTCCCTTCGGGCTCTGTACTTCTTTCGGCAGCTTCTGCCACCTTCCTTGCATCGTGGATGCCTTTTTCGCTTCTTTGAATTATCTCTTGCACCATTTCCCGGCCGCCATTGTCCCAGATATCAGTAAAGAATTTACCGCCAACCATGCTTGCTTCGGTCGACGGATCTTTAATGTCTTCAGAGGACAGAGCAGCTTCGGACTGGGCTAAAGATTTTATATGTTCGCAACCTTTTTTCTCTAGAACAGCAGCAACTCCTCTGGCACCTGAAAAAGCACAGATGTCGCCGCGGCTGCTTAGGATTTCCTCGAAGGCTTCTGCTTCGTGGCTGATCCAGTCCAGTGGACCTTCGGGATTGCCTCTTGGAAAATTTTCTTCGCTAGAAAAGGCGCCAACGCTGGCGAAGCTGGATTTTATCCTCTTGATGCATTCCACAGATTTGACATAGCATTTCCTCTGAAATGCGCGAAGCTCCTTAACTCTTAATTCCAATTTATTGACCATATGATCACTAAGTTCTCGTTTTGTTTCCTCAAGCACGCGCTCCTCTTTAGCTCTAGCCAGCTGTTTCTGAAGATCTTTAATCTCGCGCTTTTGGGCTTCGGCCTGGGTTTTTGAAGTAGCTTCGTCCTTTTTTACTTTATCTATCAGCGTAAGCAGAATTTTGTCCTTTTCCAGAGCTTCGTTTCTCAATTTGATAACTTCGGAGCGCAAATTGTTGAACGCAATCTCATAGCTTTCATCTTCGGCGCTTTTTTGGGCTCTTAATGCGTTGCTTAAAATTAAGCCCTATACGAAAAAGAATCCATATAAGAATAAAGGAATGAATTACGTATTAAAAAAGTTTTTTCAAACGCTTAATTCCCGTACCTTTAGGCTATTGTATGCAAGACTGTCTGCGAGATCCTCTTTAGACATGACGCTTAATCCAGCTTCGAGCTTCGGGAAGCCTATACTCCTTGCCATCTCTCGGCAGACAGATAGTTCTTTATTGTCAGGTAGGCAGTATAAGAAGTCATCTTCATTCGTCCCATTGAATATTACTGCCCCCTTCGGATATTTTAGCTCCTTCGCGTAATGGTTGGCTTCATGAGTTTCTTCTTCAGATAGTTTTTTCCCCGAAGCATGTCGTATGATGTAATCACACATGCTGGCAGGCGCTTCGGGGATGGCAGTGTCAGTTTCTTCAACTAAAACTGGTTCTGGTATTTTTATTGCTTCGGCTTCCAAAGGTTGCTCCTTGTAGGGCTCTGAAGGCCCAGCTTCAGCTTCAGCTTGTTGCGTCGAAGCTTCAGTAGAAGCTTCAGCAACTTCAACACTCTTTTTTGGAGTAGTGCTTGAAGACTTAATGGTCTCCAAGACATCTAGTACATTTACCATTCTTTTCCTTTTTGGGGTCACTAATGGACCCTTTTGGATTTTTGCTGTTTCGACATCTGCTGCAGGACTCAAAACTTCTGATGTTTTTTCCTTAGTCGGTTTTTTCGCTTCTTCCATTTTTTCTCTGGATGGCGCTTCGGCCATCTCTGCAATTACTGGCAGCAAGGTTGGCTGTTCAGCTTCGGTGGCCGAAGAAGTTTCTCCGGTGAACTCAGGCACCGAAGCTGGTTCAATATGGCGTGGCCGATGTGTGAGGACCTTTACCCTCTTTCTTTTCGGTTCTGGCTCGCTAGGAGCAGTTGCTGCTTCTTCTTTTGCAGAGGTTGTGTTCTTCCTTTTCTGCCCTCGAATGGGATAACGATAGTCAGGGTAGAAGAACCCGATTGCATCAAACACCCGGTTGAGTCTCTTCTTTTTTCGGCCTCTGAAGGCTGCTGATAACGCAGTGTTCTCAGCCTTCGAATATGCCCCAAGCAGTTCGTCACTTAATGTTTCAATGCTTTTCAACCAGTCGTCATCAGGTTCAACAAATTTATCTGCATATTTGAATGTGTACTTCAGTCTGACCAGTCCGCCTTCGTCGGACTCTTTGATGGTATCCTTCGGCATTTCCCATTTTTCTGCAAGTGGCCATACCGTGAAGGCAATGTGCTCTTGGACCAAGTCCCTTGACCCAATAAAAGAGCAGATAACCCCGAAGGCCCTTTGGCATTCCTCGGCCGCTTCGTCCATTTCAACCTTCGGCCTTCGTAGTCCGAAGCGTTGCCAGATGGGGCGCATAATAATACTCTTGACATTTTCTTGCGCTGATAAGTCATTTTTTACATAGAACCATTCAGTCATCCAGGCTCCGGGCCACCTTTTCCGAAAGGTCGGCACAGGGCAGCTTGACCCGGAGCGGGCGCCGAAGCTGTAACACCCAAAGTTGTTGTGGTATTGCTCTTTTCCCCAGGGCTTCGTTTCGTATAATAACTCATGAATGTTGCAGAAGCTTTTAGCGTTTGGTTCCAAACCTTGGCTTCTCGCAGCCCACACAAACACCCCCATTCTTATGATGGCTTCGGGAGTAATTTGATGCAAGTAGACTTGAAATGTCTTTAGTACCTCAACAACAAAGTTGCTCAGAGGGAATCGAAGCCCTGCCTTGAGAAAGCTTCGGAAGATAACGACTTCATCTTCTTCGGGGGTGGGAGAAGTTTTTTCCCCAGCATCAGCTCTCACAATAGATATATCTCGAAAATATCGCCCCCTCATATTATCAATATGACTCTGCTTGATAGTGGTTTTCCCAAAAACTGTGTGGCTTGGTCGCCACGGTCGATCTTCGGCCTCTTCCCCACCACTTTCTACATCAAAACTGTCGCTGTCATCAGTGTCTTCGGACAGACCTTCAAGAATTTCCTTGGTGATTTTCTCTGTATTGGTCTCCGCCATCGCCATAATGAAACCCAAGTTCTTCTCTTCGTCAAGACTCAGCTTCGTCTCAGCAGCGACCTTCTTGCCTTCAGACATCTTCGGAAGCGCTAAAAAATTGTTTCCAAATCCGAAGCTTCAAAATCAAAAAGATCAGCAAATCTTAGTACACACGAGTTAAAAATTTAGTGGGCCGGAGCAGATGGCAAGTGTGCGTGCCAAATAAGTTTGTGGTACGATCTTATTTATATCCCTGGGGCGGTGAAAATTGAAAGACCCCGCTTGTCAGTGAGAGTTGCTATTCTAGCAAAGGGAAGGTGTTTTTTCGGACCTTCGGCTCAGGGCCTTCGTCCATTTCGCAATCTGAATTTACTATTGATAAATTAATATTGCTGAGGGGCTACTGTTGGGGGCCTTCGTCCTCCGAAGGTCCTCAAAAACATGATTTGACAATGTTTTCCAAGTGGACTATGTGAACAGGTGCTTTCGGATTCAGAACTATGAATATGAAGTACGAAGCCTGAACCAGACGAAGGACGGGCTGATTACCAAGCTCTGCGAAGGGTGGTACATAGCCGAAGCTGCACGCAGGGAAGCTTCGTCGCGATGGCAGAAGGGGGAACCGACTTAAAGATGAAAAGACTACGTGGACCTCAATAGATTTCCATAAGTCATTGAGAAATGTAATGGACATGGATGTAATTTTACGTGGGCTGCGTCCCGCGTCTATAAATAGGTGAACAGTACTCCCGTACTGTTCACGCTGACTTGGCATTTGCTTTTGCGTCACGCTTGTACTTTTACCTTCTCTCAGGACCGAAGGTACATTTGTAATTTAAAATCATTTCTATCTTTCTATGATTAATAAAAATGATTTTATGATGATGTTCATATCATGTCTCATGCTTTATATAAAACCTTCGTCATTACTTGTTACATTTACGAAGGTATGTCTTTTATGACCTTCGTCCAAAACTCATTATTCCCGAAGGGGAATAATGTTCCGAAGGACGAAGGACTTTAACATTTAACACTTTTCATGTTGCCTTGTTCTTAACTCGAAGCATTTGAGAACAAGTCCCCAACAATTGACATATGCAAGTACTTCAAGGAATGTATATATGAATGCACTGCATGTAGTGTTCCTATAGCCTAAACCAAAATTAGCCAAACAAGAGCAACTTCAAGAGAGCAACTTAATGCTTGCATATTTCTGGATAGCAGCACAGCGGTTAATTGTTTTGTTCATAACTCATAAAATAAGCATCCAAAAATAATAAACTAGGATTTTATGGAAAGCTTATAAAGTCCACTATACCCTTGGTATTATCTTCACAGCAAGATTTAACACTTAGAAAGGTCAAACAATGCTAAACGTAAATTCTGTCCAGACTTGGACATAATTCAACTACTCAATTCAAAAATCCATAATTGGAGTCTCAGTCATCCAATTCAGGTGCTCCCAGACTTTTTAGAAAGCTAGTAGAATTGTCTATAATTCATTTATAAACATATCAGGTTAATTCAATGCATATCAAGGTCAAAAGACATGAGAAAGGCTCTGCTGTCCAAATTTAGACAGATTCAGAGATCACACTTAAAACAGCTGTAACTTTACTTATAGATCTCCAAAAAGGGTGATCCAAAATGTGTTGAAAAGATTAAGAAAGATACTACAACTTCTTTATAATTTATAATAAGTTATTCAAAGTTTAAATTGGGCAAACAAGGTCAGTTTCGAAATCTGTACAGAATCTGCACAGATTCCAAGACTGTACTTGAGAAAATCATAACACTCAAACTACTAGACCTATGGTCATGAAATTTTTACACAAGATAAAGAAGTCGTCTACAACTTTTATATATAACATCTCTACAGAAAAGATGGTTTACTTCATTGAACTAGCTGCATAACTAAAACTGGTCATGCAGTCCCAACAACAAGCAATAGATTTTATTCAGGTTCATTACTCTTCTAAGATTAAGTGTTCATCGAAAGACTAATAACTTTAGGTTCTTCATTACGAGATACTTAGAACAAATATAAGTATAGAAGCAATATGATAACTTTTTAAACCATTTAAGCCTAATCTCACATCATGCAAACAGGAATCTGTTTAAGCATGTTAGGCCTGCCCACATATTCATCCAAGCACATTCTATACATTATATCATCCCATATAGGAACTCTCTTTTTTTTAATTATACTATACATATATATCTATCGAATAACTCAGACAAATTGCATCTCAACCTAGACTTCTCATGACGTAACTATTTCATACTTACGCAATCACGCCAATATAAGAAAACGTGGCTTCACAACAATACATACTGGCCTATTCAAACGTTCCTTGCTATCTCTGTGTTTCACCCCACGCTCCACATATACATAAACAAGATAACCATCCCAATCACTACGTCTATTCCCTCCCACCATACAACTTAATTGACATGGATTGCGAAAGAGCTCACCACAACTAAACCAAACTCCCATGAAAAAAAATCACTAAGTAGAAAATTGACAATCAATAGCACAAATGTTCATTTTTTCTACCTCTCACTATAAAAGCAATGGTAACAATGAAATATTGTAAAATCATCTAAACTTCATGATCTACAACTTTCGTATTCAAAGGATAAACAACAATTTTTTTTCATCTACCATTTTTAATTTGACTTGTAACGTGACATACATGATCTGCCACCAGAAACTGACGAAACATGACACATAAATTCAAAATATCATAACTCCCTGCAGCTTAACAAAATTTTGCAAATATAAGCCCATTGAAAAGATTATAACATTCTGTAAAACTTTTATTATAATGAGTGTCTCGAAATTGGTTTTCAAACTGATAAAATAATGCAACTCTTTTGTTGAAAAACTGATAGGATGGAAACAATGGACAACTAAAATTCAAAAACCTATAACTCCTCATATACTCAACTTAAAACTACAACGAACACGCGTTGGAAAAGTTTGAAAATTGTCCACGACTTTTGCAATAAAGTTGCACCCAAATTTATCTTTATAGCCCTCAACTCTACATGACCTACAGCTAAACTCAGCCCGAGATACTGCACATTGGAGATTCGACTTATAACCGGATAACCACCTCTCCCAATCTATTTAACAGACAATTACAAGTAAATACCCATTTAAAAGGTACTGAGAAGAACTAAAGTTTTGCTTAAAGAGAATTCCCAAATTTGGGCTATGAAACTATCAAAACACGGTCGATTTATTGGTGGTTATAACGACACCTAAAGTTCAGACACAACGGTGCAACAACTTCAGAGCAGCCTAACTCCAATTATATACATTGAAAATTACAAACCAATACTCTTTGGAGAGATCATGAAATTACTAAAACTTTCATAATCCAACAAAGACCAAATTATACCATCTTCAAGGTCTATTCTTCCGTACAAAATTAAGGCTGCTATAGGAAACCCATAACTCTCAAATGTTTAGACCAAACTGGGTAATTAAGCATCATATGCAAACATGAAGAAACCTACTATAAAACATTCTAGATAAGTGAAGCCTGATTCAGCCTCCAACTAATTTAAAATGACTCCCAAAACCAAGCAACACCTTAACCACAATAAAAAAACAATATAATATGAAACCCAAGGCATTGGCAGGTGCAATCAACACTAGGATTTCCCACTACCAAATGGGGATGCAACTCCCCAAAGTCTTTAAACAACACTTTACCTAATAGGTTAGAACACTAAGCATAACAATCAACGAATTCAACAACCTCGTTTGTTAATGCCACTAAGGTCAAACATCCAAGTAGCGACAATGTATGAAACACCTGACATACCCGTCTCTAGCACTATAAAACATGGTTGTTATTACACTAGAATTCAACTACTAGAGACCTCCACAACTATTCTATTGACGTGAAGCAAATGGTGCTCATGTCATATAACGTCTTTTTCTCCTCTCAAAAAAGATAAAATTTGCAACACTCATAAAGCAATGGAGGGATAACAACAAGAAAAACTAATGTACTTCTTGACACAGACTCATGCAAAAGCTTCATAAATATTACTTTCAATACTAAAATAATAACATGATACTATGCTCAACAGGAGTAATTGGACGTCAATAAGACAATCCACATAACCAAACTACCTTGATTAACCTCACATACAACAAAACCTACTATTACTGCACTAGAACAATTTGTACCTCGTGATATCAAAGGATGCATTCAAAGTAGTACAATGTTGGCAAATAAAAATAAAAAATAATATAAAATGGGTTGTCAATATCGCCCACATGACTAGCCTGCAACAACTAAAAATTATGCATAGCCTTTATGGCTATTGAAACAAGCCATAGAAGGAAAACATGCATGACATAAAATCCACTTGAAACCACCCTATTTATTGTTAAAAATAAGGTTGCACATAATAAGAAAACCTATCAGGTAGACATGGTTGGACTTATCAATCTACGTCATCTCACAAATTCACTCGAGTTCTTCCAGTCTAAAGATTTCATAGACATTACAACGTTGCCTCTACTCTATAGAGACAAACCAATTTATACTAAGATCAAGTTGGCAAGTAGCCACACTAGCCTAAAAAAGTGAGGCGCAAAGCATTGCCTCCATGGAAATATTACATTGATAAGTTGGGTTGTAGCCCAACATTCAATCAGACCCAACAACATGATAAAACTACATTATATAGTGTTTTCACACCACACCAAGCCGGATTAGACCCACTATACACAGACTCAATAAACAATCGGTCCTACAAGTACTAGAACCCCAAAAAATCCATTTAAAAAAACAACCACAATCAAGCATATAGAAATATATGATAGTAATAGCTCAAAGATTTGAAAAACATCGCATAAAAAAAACATCACGACGATATGTATACAAAACAAGTACATTAGTAGCTTCTCTTGCATAATAACTTCAATAACAACCACATCAAGAAACCAATATTAATTAGAAGTAACATATCATATCAAACATTAAGTCATTAACGACATACCCCATCAAACCATAAAGGGATTCGGGGTAAGGGAATTCTAGTCATCTATACAATAAAATACTAATATGAAAGATATATGAACCCATACCCTTCCTATATGTGCAAGTGTGTCAAATTTATCTTCAAATTGCGTAGAATCCAAAGCCTATCCTCTAATACCAATTGTAACACCCCGGGATCCACAAACACCCCGGAATGCTACTGAACTACACTTCTAACATCCGTATATAAAATTTCGGCAGCATCTCCCTTGCAAAATTGCATAAATGGGGGGGGCAACAGTGTATAAACATATATCATGACAAAAAACATACTAAGTAATATTAATCGGCTAGCAACGAGAAGTTAAACATACGACAAGAGCTGAATTAACCAGCGCGCACGACTAGTTAAGAAAAACAAACATCCTTTGACACTAAGTTTCTAATTATATCCTGGCTGCGCCTGGCAGCATTATTATGAGAGTGAAAGTGGACGTGCTGCTACTCCCCTCATTCCCAACATGTATCAAGTATCTGCATTGAGTAATGCAAGAGTGAGATGACACATCTCAGCAAGCAAAATAATAACAAACTATTTAAACACATAAGAACATTGTTTTACCACCATTTGATTTTAAAACCTCCTTATTACGTAGGTGCAGCACGAATACAATGTACAACACACCTAGTTACCACACCTCGCAGGTAGAAACCACAATAGTAACATAGTAATGTCACACTTCATATATACCTCATGAGTGTAAATGTCTGCAAATGCAAGGATGACTTCTACCTTCATACCTCTAAGGATATGAAGCCGCATCGTACCTCTCCTCGGGCAACGTACGATGCTAAAAGTGTACCGGTACGGTCGGACCATAAGATCACGACAAAACTTCAAAATGCAAGATGGATGATGCGATGTGCATGTCATGCCTACAACACTTCCTATAACGTGATTCAAAAAGATACTTCAACTTCATCCAAGCTGGGAATCAACCACATATATCATTACCAAATTATGATCATCCACAATATTAGACAATTGAGAATTAATACTTCCAAACAAATAAACTTCATCATAGAATTCAATGATTAACATAATTAAAACTTATGCATACTCAATGACAGGGAATAGGATGCAAACCAAACGGTAGCAACCACCACTGTATTTACTTGCCTTTACCGGAAGTTTGGGCAAATCCCTAAGTACAATCCAGAAGTCCACCACCTGTTTTTGACACACAACTTAATGCGCCAATTTCACATAATCAGGCTCATAAACGACGCCGCACCTACGCACAAACTCAAACCCCGCCGCGGGTTACATCTCTCCCCACACCCACCAAACTGCAGTGGCGCTGCTTAATAATTTCATAACTTTAAAATTATGACAGCAGTGGTAACAAACAAAAACTCCAGAGGCATCTACATAAAATTCCCCACAAGTTTTGTATACAATTTTTAATTAAATTCCAAAAACTAATTAGCCCAAAACAGTCCACAAGATGAACCCTGTAATCTGTTTTTTGTCTTTTGGACAGCGACATAACCGGATTCAAACAGCGATATCTTTTAAAATATAATTCCAAATCAAGCGCATAAATACTCATTGGAAAGCTAAGACAAAGCCCTACATGATTATCGTACTGGTTAACACTAATTACCCACGAAAAATTCCCAGAAACTGCTAATACTACTGCTGTTCACCCACCTGAAAAATCTGTTTTTTTGGACAGCAACATAACCAGATTCCAACAATGATATCTCCTAAATTATAACTCTGAATCGAGCGCATAAGTTCTCGTTGGAAAGGTATGACAAAGCTCTACATGATTCTCCCACTGATCCCCACTAATTGCCCACGAAAAATTCCCAGAAATCCCTAGAACTACTGCTGTTCGCCCTCCCACAAAAATTCTGGACAGCACCTCTACCGATTCGCATAGATAAACATATAATCAATTGAATTTTAGCGCAAAAACATAGATAACTTCAAGATCACCTTGAGTTCCACCTTTTTCCTCCTTCCTACCTCCCACCAATTCTCCAATTGAAACTTGCACCCACACGAAGAAGATCCGACGAGGAAGAACGACACTTGGAGAAGAGGAGATGGGGGGTGGCGGCTAGGGTTGAGGTGATGGCTGCTGCAAAAAACTTGAGAATGGAGAGGGGGCGGCTGCAGCACTTGGGGAAGAGAGAAGAGGGAAGAGGGAAGAGGGTGACGGCCAAAGGAGGGAAAGGGGTAGGCGGCTGCCCTCAAGGGGCCTTAAGAGAGGGGCGGCTAGGGTTTTTGGGGGGGGGGGGAAGGTGGGCTTCCCACCGCCGGATCGCGATCAACGGCCCAAAACCATTCCTACGCCAGAGCTCTCGACCCCCGCGCACACATCAAACATAAATTTTACTGTTTTACAGATGTTTACCTCCAAAAATTGCAAACCCCCATAACACGGGACCCGCAAGAGAAAACAAAGAAAAAAAGAGTAAACTTCAATTTCTCTACTTTTTGAAAATTGGGTATCACAATACCTCTAAGGATATGAAGCCGCATCGTACCCCTACTCGGGCAACGTACGATGCTAAAAAAATGTACCGGTACGGTCGGACCATAAGATCACGACATAACTTCAAAATGCAAGATGGATGATGCGATGTGCATGACATGCCTACAGCACTTCATATAACGTGATTCAAAAAGAAACTTCAACTTCATCCAAGATGGGAATCAACCACATATATCATTACCAAATCATGATCATCCACAATATTAGACAATTGAGAATTAATACTTTTAACAAATAAACTTCATCATAGAATTCAATGATTAACATATTTAAAACTTATGCATACTCAATGACAGGGAATAGGATGCAAACCAAACGGTAGCAACCACCATTGTATTTACTTGCCTTCACCAGGAATTTAGAATGGTACTAAGTACGATCCGGAAGTCTACCACCTGTTTTTGAGACACACCATAGTGCACAAATTCACATAACAAACTCTAATAAACAACGTCGCACCTACGCACAATTCCAACCCATCGCGAGCGACAACTCTCCCCATCACCACCAAATTGCAGCAGTGATATCAATCAAAAACTCCGGAAGCATCTACATAAAATTCCCCACAAGTTCTGTATTCAAAAGATAATTAAATTCCCACATCTACTTAGCCCAAAACCGTCCACAAGATATATCCTGCAATCTGTTTTTGGACAGCAACCTAGACGGGTTCAAACAGCGATATCTCCTAATGTATAACTCCGAATTGAGCGTATAAGTACTCGTTGGAAAGGTGTGACAAGGCTCTACATGATTCTCATACTGATTATCACTAATTTCCCAAAAAAAATCCCAGAAACTGCTAATACTACTGCTGTTCGCCCACCTGCAGAAATCTGTTTTTTTGGACAGCAACATACCCGGATTCGAACAGCGATATCTCCTAAAATATAACTCCGAATCGAGCGCATAAGTACTCGTTGGAAAGGTATGACAAAGCTCTACATGATTCTCCCACTGATCCGCAATAATTACCCACGAAAAATTCCCAGAAATCACTAGAACTACTGATGTTCGCCCACCCACAAAATTTCAGGACAGCCCCTCTACAGATTCGCATAGGTAATCATATAATCAATTGGATTACAGCACAATTAAACAAGATACAATCTCAAAATCACCTTGAATCCTTCCCCTTTCCTCCCTTCTTCTTCCCTCCACCAAAATCCAATTGGAGACTTGCACCAACGCGACGTAGATCCGAGCGGGAAAGGAATGGCACCTTGGAGAGAAGGCTTGAGGAGGGGGCGACTAGGGTTTGATGGGGGAGGTGGGGTGGCGGCTGCAAATGGGTGGAGGAGTGAGAGGGGGTGGCGTCCAAGGCTACAGAGGGGGGCTGCATAAGAGAAAGGGGAGGGGTGGCTGAAAAATCCCAAGGGATTAGGGGAGGGGCGGCTAGGGTTAGGGAGAACTAGTGGGCCGGATTCTCGTTCACACGTCAACCCCCGACCCACTAGCGCATGAGTCTAACAAAAAATTCTACTGTTTTAATAGTGAATGCTTCCCCAAAAATTCCTAACCCCAAAAGCGTACCACCCGAAAGAAAGAAGGGAAAAAAGAAACAAGGAAACAATAAACTCCAACTTCTCTTCTTTGCAAACTGGGTATCACACTCTACCCCCTTCAAAAGAATTCGACCTCGAATTCTGACGCTTCTATCGGAACGACAAAAGAAAAGATCAGCGACGACAAAAAACTCACCCCATAACGAAAAGTTCGGGGTACTTCTGCCGCATCAGCTCCTCGAGCTCCAAGGATTCTAGGATACGCAGCAGACGACACTCTAGAGTCAGGTCTTGCTACACGGGAATCGACTCTAGCTCGATTTATTGATCTGGATTCCGCAAATACTTTCTCAACATAGAGACATGGAATACATGGTGTACTCTGATCATAGACTCTGACAATTGCATGTGCTAAGCCAAACTGCCAACTCGGGCTAAGATAGTAGACGATCCTATATACCTCGGACAAAGCTTTCCTGACACCAAATCAACATTGACACATGCAAGTACTTCAATGAATATATATATGAACGCAATACATACGGTGCTCCTATAGCCTAAACCAAACCTATCCAAACAAGAGTAACTTCAAAAGATCAATTTAATGCTTGCATATTTCTGGACAGCAGCACAACGGTTAATTGTTTTGCTCATAACTCACCAAAATATGCATCCAAAAGTAGTAAACTAGGACTTTATGGAAAGCTTACAAAGTCCACTATAACCTTGGTATTATCATCACCACAAGATTTGACACTTAGAAAGGCCAAACAATGTGAAACATAAATTTTGTCCAGTCTTGGACAGAATTCAACTACTCAGTTCAAAAATCCATAATTGGAGTCGCAACCATCCAATTCAGGCGCTCCTAGACTTTTTAGAAAGCTAGTAAAATTGTCTATATTTCATTTATAAACATATCAGGTTAATTCAATGCATATCAAGATCAAAAGACATAAGAAAGCTTTGCTGTCCAAATTTGGACAGATTCAAAGATTCCACTTAAAATAGTTGTAGCTTAACTTATAGGTCACCAAAAAGGGTGATCCAAAATTTGTTGGAAAGCTTAAGGGAAGTACTACCACTTCTTTATAATTTATAAGAACTAATTCGAAGTTTAACTTGGGCAAACAAGGTCAGTTTCGAAATCTATACAGAATCTGGACAGATTCCAAGACTAGACTTGAGAAAATCATAACTCCCAAGCTACTAGACCTATGGTCATGAAATGTTTACACAAGTAAGATGAAGAAGTTGGCTACAACTTTTATATACAACACCTCTACAGAAAACATGGTTTAATTCATTGAACTAGCTGCATACCCAAAACTGGTCATGCTGTCCCAAACAGCAAGCAATATATGCATTTAGGTTCTATACTCTTCTAAGGTTAAGCGTTCATCGAAGGACTAATAAATTTAGGTTCTTCATTACGAGATACTTAGATCCAACATAAGGATAGAAGCATTATGCTAACTTTTTAAATCATTTCAAGCCTGATCTCACATCATGCAAGCAAGAATCGATTTAAGCATACTATGTCTGCCCATATATCCATCCAAGCACATTCTATACATTATATCCTCCCATCGAAGAACTCTTTTTTTTAATTATACTATGCATATATATCCATCAAAAACTCACACAATCTGCATCTGAACCTAGACTTCACACGACGTAACTATTTCATACTTACGCAATCACACCAAGACAAGAAAACATGGCTTCACAACAATACGCACTGGCATATTCAAATGTCCCTCGCTATCTCTGTGTTTCAGCCTACGCTCCGCATATACATAAACAAGATAACTATCACAACCACTACGTCTATTCCCTCCCACCATACAACGTAATTAACATGGATTGTGAAAGAGCTCACCATAACTAAACCAAACTTCCATGGAAATATCCCTAAATAGAAAATTGACAATCAACAGCACAAATGTTCATTCTGTTTCTACCTCTTTTACTATAAAAGCAATGATAACAAATAAATATTGTAAAATCATCTAAACTTCATGATCTACAACTTTCGTATTCAAAGGATAAACAAAGTTTTATTTTATCTCCCATTTTTAGTTTGACTTGTAAGGCGACATACATGATCTGCCACCAGAACCTGACGGAACATGACCCATAAATTCAAAACCTCATAACTCTCTGCATCTAACAAAATTTTGTAAATATAAACTCATTGGAAAGATTATAACATTCCCTAAAACTTTTATTATAATGAGTGTCTTGGAATTGGTTTCCAAACCGATAAAACAATGCAACTGCTTTGTTGCAAAACTGATAGGATAGAAACAATGGACAGCTAAAGTTCAAAATCATATAACTCCTGCTATACTCAACTTAAAACTAAACGAACACGCGTTGGAAAAGTTTGGAAATTGTCCATGACTTTTGCAATAAAGTTGCACCCAAATTTATCTTTATAGCCCTCAACTCTGCATGACCTACATCTAAACTCAGCCTGAGATACTGCACATCAGAGATTCGACTTATATCCGGACAACCACCTCTCCCAATCTATTTAAAAGACAATTACAAGTAAATACCCATTAAAAGGTACTGAGGAAAACTAAAAGTTTTGCTTAAAGAGAATTCCCAAATTTGGGCTCTGAAACTATCAAAACGCGGTCGATTTATTGGTGGTTTTAACGACACCTAAAGTTTAGACACAACGGTGCAACAACTTCAGAGTAGCCTAACTCCAATTATATGCAATGAAAATTACAAACTAATACTCTTTGGAAATATGATGAAATTACTTCAGAGTAGAGGAGTAGACTCCTCACACCGAGTAAGTCTAGCTGAGTATTAGTATACTCAGCCTTGCTTGTGGCATAATTTTTACAGGTTCTCTAGAGGACATGGTTGCTGGAGTGACTTGGCCGTCCATCTTGCCACCAGGTTGGATAGTCGAGTGGGACCCTACCTCGGCAGAGGAGGAGCATGAGGAGTGATGGGCCAGGCTTCCCCATCCCTCCGTTTATTTACCGTTAGTTATATTCCGCTGCATTCCGAACAATGATCACTACTTTTGATAAACTCCGATGATGTTGTAATAAAATTAAGTACTCATTAATGTATGGTTTTATGCTTTATTGTATTTGCTCTGTGCCTCACCTTCGAGTGAGTACGTGGTACTTGATCCTGTTAGTGGCCTCGTCGGACTAGATCCAAGGGACTGACGTTTTATTCCTATTTCGGCGCGCAACTCCTCCGCCGCCACATTGCTCAGCGTCTCCTCGGACGACGCGGCGGCCGGCGGTGTAGCGGCAGCAGAAGAGGAAGAGGACGGCATCGCTACGTACCGTCGGCGGCGGCGGGCGGTCTGCTTCACACAGGCCAGATCTCCGATGAGCAAGAGCAAGGAGGGCAGACGAGCAGCGAGCGGTTTGAGAAGGAAGTTAGGGTTTTCGCGGAGCGTGGAAAGATAAAGTTCAAAACGCGCCGCCCCCCGCCCCCTTTTATACACAGGGCGCGGCGCTTCGGGAAACCTGCAATCCAACAGTACGGCGTCAATCAATGGTCATGTCAAAAACCCCCGCGGAACCACTTCGAGCGAGGGCAGTGTCTCCACCATCTAGCGACGTCATTGACACCAGATGACTTAGTCGAACTGGTCCCTCAGAGGGCAAATGTTGGGGCGAAGGCGAAGACGCCACCCTTCGCTCGATGCCTTCGCTGACCTCGCTGCACCAACGGAGACAAGGCAACTGGCAGACTTACCCTTCGTCCCACACGTCGCCGGACAAAGACCTGTGACGAGGTCGTCTCATCTTGCGACCTCGTCCAACATGGAGGTCCACGTGTGATCCGGCCCATTGTAACAGGCCCTGCGTGACTGCTGCGCATTACGGGCCTAATTTGTAAAGGTCTCCCTGTAATTACGGTCTGTAACCCCGCTTTATGGAAATATTCCGGGGATAACCTAGGTGCCTGAGGGCACATGCGTCCTTAACACTGGACGCTGGGCACTCAGATACCTATAAATACCCCCGCACAGTGCCCCTGAGAGGCTAGATTAACAGAGCTATTGTCATTTCGAGCAAAAACCCTGTTTACGTTGCTTCACTCCCCTGTTGGATCAACTTGCTCGGGAGAGCAAGTTCCAACAGAAGACTAGAAGCGTAAGATGAGTGGACCCCAGTCTGGGAGAAACAGTCACCCGTGTTTCCCAGACAGTTCATCTCAGCGGTATAAGCATGGCCACTCGCAGGGATATCAGCAACAGAATTTTTATTAACAATTTTGGATTTGTTTTTATAATTCCCATAATGATTTCCTAGTTGGAATAATGTTAAATAAAACATTTCACTTTACTTTTGTTCTGGACTAGTGGTCTTTTTATTTTTCCTAGGTTCTCTGTTACTCAAGTAGGCTAGGAAAAATAGTTTTATTCACTGTTCATTAATTCCTAATGCCTCTCTGATTTTCCTAAGTTTTGGGTAGAAATGGCTTTTAATAGATATTCCTACTTAATTTTTCAATACTGGGGTTCCCACTATTTTTAAACAGGGTCTAATTGGGGTTTGAACAAATACAAATTTTCTTAAGTTCAGCACAGAAGCACAACAAATTTTCTTTAATTAAACAAGGTTTGGTCAGTTTCTATATTTAATTCCAAACTCTAAAAATTAGAATAGAAAGCATGGGGTTTAGTATTTTTAATTGACAGTCCATAATATTTAGAGTCCAGCAAAATTGGTTTGACAAATTTTGGTTAAGTATTTCTCAATTTATGAATTTGCTAAGTCTTCTGCTAAATAATAAAGATTAAATCAAAATGGTTTAAAGAAAAACTGTTTTGCGCTGGGGTCCCTGGCAGAAGTTCTTAAAAGAATTACAGATAGGTCCCTGGAGCACTATTCATTTGAGTCTACGGCTCTGCAGAAAACCCCTAGGGTTTCTTGAAATCAAACCCGCGGTCCTGTCCCCAATTGAACAGTACCCGCGGCGGAGAAAAGGGTGGAGGGGCTTACCGGCGGTGAGGTTGCTCCGGTGAGGTGGTCGAGGGTGTAGGGGAGGTCTCAGGGATCACGGCGATGTGCGGGTCGCCGTCGGGGATGGTCGGAGTCGGCTGGTCCACGTGCGCAGGCGGAGATGCTCGTCGGCGGCGAGGAATCCGGCCTACTCACGGCGCAATAGGTCGATTGAACGGTCAGAGAGCTTCACTGGGTATTAGGGAAGACATGGGTACAAGGAATGTGATAATGGCTTACCGGAGAGCTTGGTCCACGCGCGGCGGCGGGCGACCGAAGTCTGGCGAGGGTGATCCCGGGCTTCCGATGAAGTTCTGCCGGGTCCAAGGACTTGGAAAGCTTCACGGGCTAATGGCGAAGCTAACCGAGGCGTTGTCGCGACTTGGACGCGACTGGAGAGAGCTGGCCACGGCGGCCGAGGCTCTGAAAGCTTGGCGGGTGGTGGCACGGCATGCTCGGGGCAAATTCCGGTGATCTCAGGCTTGGGCAAGACTTGAGAGCACACTGGGAGGAATGGCCGAGGCTTGGGGCTGCTTTATAGGCATGGCGCGGTGCACGGGCGGCCGTGGACTAGCGAGCGCGCGGGCGTGCACTGGGGGCGCGGGTGCGCGAACGGGCGTGAACCGGGGGTGTCAGCCACGGTCGAACACGTGGAACCGTTGCCTCTGCCCAAGTTCTAACGCTGATCGGGTGCAAATCTTTGCGAATTTGGGCAAGATCGTTGTGAAGGATTTGTTCACCTGACCTTGCTTTGTCTTTTGTGTATGGACGTCGCGTGGTTTTAGGCTAGGGACAGGGATTTGTAGCATCACCAAGGTGCCAGTGTCAGAATGTCTGGTCCCGAGGTCAAACTACGCCAAAACCGTGTCAAATGAATTCAAATTTTTCCAGGGCGTGTTCAAGCGAATTTGGCACAACTTTGATATTTGGACTTCCTGGTTTTGAGTTTCGAAAAATAGAGAACGCAGTTGATCCTTGGAAAGGGGTCTGAAATTCAGAAATTCTGAATTCTGAATTTCTCCATGGGATCATGGTTCAAGGGCTGATTTGGGAATTTTGGAAAAACCAAATGGTCAAACTCTCTTACTATGATTTGTTAGTTATTTGATGAACTAAAACTTTGTAATTTGGTCAAATAAAAAATTTGCATTCCCCCCAAGATTTCTCCCAATTACCCTTTATGCTTAAATTGGCTCACTTAGGATTTATTAGGGTTTGAGAGTCGTTCTCTCACAAGGTTCATGACAAGGTTAAGGAGAGTTTAAGAAGACTCATTATAAATCTTTGCTCTTAATTTTCTTTTGATGTTCATTCCTTTATTAGGTTTACATGTGATAATAGGTTGGGGTTAGCTTAGGGAAGAAACCCTAGGTGACACTAGGGTGTCACAGGGTCCCTCCCGGGAGAGAGATCCAGTTGCTATTGGTGAACTCTCGCC
Organism: Zea luxurians; assembly: GCA_029449295.1. Lineage (NCBI taxonomy): Eukaryota > Viridiplantae > Streptophyta > Magnoliopsida > Poales > Poaceae > Zea > Zea luxurians. Next base: position 29,779,818 of record JAOPSE010000024.1, on the reverse strand, counting down.
TCTGCTCAAGAGCGGACCATCCGGCCCTCAACCACGGACCGGCCGCTCTGCCGTAGAGAGCACTACCGTCTGTAATCATAGTAGTGATTGACGCCTAGATCGATGCCAACATCTAGGATGCAAAGAATTTTTTCCCATTCATCCGGTCATCGAGATACAACACAAAGCAATGTCTAAACTTTATCTATTTTTGTTTGCCTTTTATATTGTCTGCTATGTACATATGATGTGTATTGTAGTGCTGATTTGTGAGGGTCGTTTTCTTAGCTTGTGTCCTGCAATTAATCTTTGGGTACGTTGCTAGCTGGCTGGTAGCTCCCTTGTTGGAGTCTAAAGCTTCGGATGAGATGTCAAATTAGCTCCACGCTGATTAGGCTGGGTTGTTTTTTCAGATTGTCCAAGGCATGCATATATAAAACATAGATACGGAAAAACAAACAACACTATGATATGTAAAATACGTGTGGAAACATTATTAATATCACATAAATTATTTCTAAGGAGTCAATATAGAACTTTTAATGACAGACAAATATATCGACAACCGTACACTAATCTAATCCTTTTTAACGATATTGATAAGTGTCTATATTTAGAAACATAGGTACAAAACATCTTAATTGCAAGAGAACGTGCAGCAGTATTGGTTCGCTGGTTAAGGAATCTTAGGGATACATCTCAAGGTATTGTTCGGAGGAGAGCATAAGGAGTGGAGCACTGTTCTATGCTAGAGGTAACTGCTGCTCGTTGGAGCCTTGGTTTAGAGTTATGTGTATGGCTCTAATAGTGTTTGGAGTTGTCTTGTAGTTGCTCCCGGTAACCGTAGCTCCATCTATGCACCATTCATTTACATAAGAAACAAAATCACCATCTGATACACCACTGGGTTCCTGCACATCATATGAAACTTTCGGAGCTTAGGCCCACTTAGGCTTATTGTCGCGTACTAAATTTGAACAATTTAGGAGACAAACAAATTCAGTAGGTAGCACCGTAGCAAGATACTTGCAAAGTTAGTGGGGCACGAGGCCATAGCTAGTTTTTGTTTCAGCGTATACAATAATGAAACAACATACACAAATGGAATAGAGGGAATACCTAGTGTGTAATTTTCAACTTCCAAATATGCAGACTATTTCAAAGTTCTTACCTCTATCTTGGAAGAGGCTTCTGAAACGACCCCCTGGCTTTGGATTTTCTTCTGTAATTACACCCATATGGCTGCAAACACAAACAAGGAGGTAATGCTCAGTATGTGAAATTATTTAATTGACTAAGTTGTCAGAGACAAGATGTGAAATTGTCACCTGCATCTCTAACTAAAGTAAATATACATAGTTTCACTCATGTTGTACAATGTTACCAGCAACAAACGTGTGATGCAAAAAGAGCTCACAATTTGCAAGTATAAGGCACAAGTATGTATATGTAGCGTGTGTGAGCTCTTTGTATCAGTGTATGACTTGCCACTGCAAGGTTTACAACTACAACTATGTAGATTGTGAGCAGGACATTAGAGTTCCTTGCAGATGAATGTATTGCTTAAAAAGGACACTGATGTTGGTAACCAAAGTTTATTCCTCGCTACTGCTAGGTATGCAATTAAAGTCATTTAAACCTTTTGTGGTTCACCAAATACTAGGAAATGCAGACGGCTAGGTAGAAAAAAGTTGAACAAGAGAATTGAGTGTCATTTCATTAAGAAAATTGTGTGTAAAATGTGACCTAAATAACCGGTATTTTAGTAAAGTTTTAGGGTGTAAAGTCATGCACAAGTGTTTTTCATGCATATTGATTAATGTCTATTCAAAACCACACCACATGATTATGAGTTATGACTATGAATTTTTTCAGCTATTTGCACTATGGGTTGCTGGTCGCTAGAGCATGTTTCTTAAAATCTAGCAATGGCAATGGTTACAACAACATGCAGCTACAAGTGTATAGTAGAAACTACCTGTTTGTCTACCACAACATCTGTAAGCATCATTATACAGTACAATAGTGTGGTTTGAAGACAGTTTTAGAAACATGTTGATCCATGTCCTGGACCATCCGGATGCCAACAAGCTAAACTATCACACAGTGCAATCCAAGACATCAACTGTATTAAGTGAAGTAGCGTGTTGCATATGTAACGAGAAAAGATGAGCTCTTATTTAGTGTGTTTTCATTGCAATACACATCATTTTTCAAAATTGTCTATAGTGTGTTTATTCATCTGGTTCTACAGTATCTTCGATGACAAGACCTACAGTTTTTGTATGTGTAAAAGTGTCTAACAACATTTGATCTAGTGATATTTAATTATCCACATAGAGCAGTAAATAAATTACTAACTTCAGAAAACAGTGGATTGGGGGCGACACTCACCGGATGATGGCAACAATCTGCTTTATAAACAGAGGCAGGAGATCATGGTGTCTCGAGCGTGGTGCGTGGCTGCATCGAAGGCGGATTGGCTTGGTTGTTGGTGGCATGCACGGAGCGGTTGTTGGCACGGTCGCGACATGCGCAGAGGGGGAGGGGCACGGGTCCGGTTGTGGCTTTCGCGGGTTCCTGTGCGGAGGGGGAGACATGCAGGGGCGGGGGCATTAGCTGTGGACGCTAACTTTAGAGTCTTAATAGAGTAGTGTAGATTAATTGTTTGGATCGTATGTCTGCTTTCAAGGCTCTGCTCTCATGGATGTGTTGCCTATCAGTTTGTTGTTTTAATTGTGCATGCATGCTGAGCTAGATGCACTTGTGCCTACATGACAAATCTTGATCATCCACTTTTGTCTAATGATAAATGTTCATCCAACCATAGATATTTTAATTTCATCATAGGGTCAAATACCCATGTGACATTTGGTGACTATAATAATGTCTTATAATTGTTTCAAGGGGTGTAGTACATCTAAGATTGTTCGCGGGTAGACAAAACAATTTGGATGTTGGATAGTTGCAAATCTAGCTCGTTCAGAGGGGATGGCCAACTTGTTGTCAAGTAACATAAAAATATAAAAACTACTTTAATGCACCACTTTCGTGCACGCATGCGCTTTCGTGTGTCGCCCCCTCTATGCCTTCGTCCGCCCTCGTCTCCGGTCGTGATCCATCCTACTCTTCTTACTAGCTTTTTTCACCAAACAAATTATCCATAGATTATCTGTTACACTTCTATTATTTCTATTTTAGAAAGACAAGAGCATACATTATCATGTGGTAGTGCCTTACAAATGTCTTTCCTAATGACCACAAGTACACAACAACTCTATACTGGCGGTTGTAAACCTATTTACACTGGCGTTTTTCACAACCACCAATACTAGGGGCCTATGGAAATAATTTTTTCTGTAGGCGGTTGAGCTAAGAAAACTACCGGTAGAAATCCATTTCAACATGAGGTCGAGGTAATAAAGCTGTCTATAAAAATATTTTACAAGAAACATAAAAATGGGTTTAAAATAGCAAAAAATATTTTATTAGAAGGCCACGCCGCCCGCCCATCTCCGTCGAAGTCACAAGTCGCGACATTTTTCGTGCAAAATACGCGACTATGCAGTCAGTGGGAACATAATCCACGACCTCCATTATGGTAGTGCCTAACAAATGTCCTTCCATTATTTTAAGCAAATTACCAAAATCACAAGCAATTGAAGTAAACAACAAACGATTGAGGCAAATAGCTAGGTGTGCTAGTTTGCTTGGCTTCTTATCTGAGAAAGTCGTCGTTGACCAAAAGCTACCAAAAGTCAGTAATTAAATTTTGATAGAGGTCCGAAGTAAAAAGTGTTTGTAGTACATGCTTTCTATTTGGGAGATGAGTCAGTTAGCATTCTACTGACATGAGGCAGATTCCATAATATAGAGAAAAGAAGTGGACTCGGAAACACTATCCCATGGAAACTGGTCGGAGAAATAACATCTTTAATAATTGCAAAAGTTTTGGTTACTGAGAATAAAATACACACTAAATTACAACAAAGTATGCAATACTTTTGAGAGCTACGCACGACTGATTCAAATATCAAATATAAAAAGGAGCACAACTTGCTTGTTTTAACTTTAAGGGTGCTCCTAGCAGATATGTCTCTAAATGCTTGCAATAGCTTATTCTTCAGCGGGTGGTAGGGACGGGATCCATGACTCCCCCGAGATGTAGTGTATCCCGAGAAAGGGTATTGCCTCGACATAGGTCAGAGTTGAGGTTACCATTGGAGACATCCCAGGCCCGTAACACCTGAAAGTGGCGCAGTAGTACCCCCTATAATAAAAAATGCAACGCAACAACAACACCTTTCATCAGTATAGATAATGAACAACACCTTTAATCACACAATCATATATGAAGAAAGGAGAGGATGTAATGGACATAGGAGTGGTACCTTTCGACTGTCTGGACATCCCGACCATCAGATATTATGCCTACAATCTCCTTACCTATATTAGTGTAGGAGTATATCACAGGCGTGCCCACCCTACCCAAGTAAATTTTTTCTCCTTCCCCCTCGATTGTGCAAGTCTTGAATGCCAACCCGCTCTTGCCTGGGGCGATTTCGATGGGATTTCTAGAGCGGTCCTGCTCCGGTGGTGCCAATGGCAATACCAATGCCTCCTTCAACACCGAAACGATTTTGCATTCCTCATAAAATGACTTGGCAGATCCGAAGATGAAGTCGATGGTTCCCTTGATGGCACAAGCCTTGAAGTAGTGCAGACCCGTCTGGTCGTACAGAGCACCCTGGCCGCCTTCGATGGTGCAATTGTAGAAGGTTGCCTTTGTTCCCATCACTCGCAGTGCTGGTGCCTCACCTTTCTTTTCCCCTAGCTTTGGTAGCGGCGCGTCATTCTTGAAGACAACGTTGTAGGCGACAAAATAGTCGGACTCTATGGCCATGGTGCTGCTTCCATCCACACCAAGGGGCTTGCCGTCCTTGCCCATGGTGGTGGCAGTGTCATTCCAGACGATAACAGCAGGGTTCATGGGGTCCTCGGACATTATGGTGATGAAAGGCTTGCTTCTACCGAGTAACAGCTTCTCGCGGAACACAACACCAGGTTTGAGGATAAGGAGGTAGCGTTTGGCGTTGTCCTCAGGGATGTTGGCGATGGACTCGCTAATGGTCGTGTAACCGCCATCTTCAGGTCTCAATTGAGAGGCAGGGTCGATGTAATTCCATACCTTAATGGTGTCGGCGGAGGAGAGCGCATCATCTTTCTTAGCACACCCCGCATCTTGGGTGGCATTAGCTGGCTGGTTTGTCACCCATAAGTTGAAAAAGACCTTTTTGCACGATGTCGTCGGCAGCGATCCAAGCTCGAACAACACTAGGAGCAGGGACAAGACGAGCATTTGTTTACTCATCATCATGGTCGAGATGTTATCTTCTTCTTAGTATTTCTCAATCTACTTATTCCTCCCTTCCTCATTGTTCATTATTTATAGATACCTAGCCTGGGACTATCGAGAATGAGAGGTGTGTGATTGAACATGGCAAGGAGTGGTGTTCCTTTGTTTTAGTTGTTGATGGAAGGCTGTTAGGTATTAGCTGAGTCCAACAACTAATTTGAGAAGTTGAATTCTGATGAATGCATGTACGTTCCTTTGATTAATGCATGGAAAATTAACGAATCTGTATTCCTGAACAAAATGAATTTACTAAAACTTTTCATATAAATCCTACTAAAGCTGTTAGAAACCATACTCGATAAGTACAAGACCTCAAACCAATATGAATCATTGGTTTTATTGGTGTGTTACGTTTGGGTGTAATTTGTTTGGTGGATTTAGTGGAAGTTATGGATGTGGGGGTAATTTGGTTGGGTGGGTGGGTTTTGCAAATATATATTCTCCAACTCGATTTAGTATAAGAAATTTTTTGTAGAAAGATTCAGAACATGTGCTATGAAAATTAAGCGAACATACTGTTCCACATTTCCACCAAGGTTACACGTAAACCTAGCTCTGCTATTGCTCTAGCTAGCTGTCCTATATCCTGACATAAGATTATTGTTGGGGACTTGTTCTCAAATGCTTCGAGTTAAGAACAAGGCAACATGAAAAGTGTTAAATGTTAAAGTCCTTCGTCCTTCGGAACATTATTCCCCTTCGGGAATAATGAGTTTTGGACGAAGGTCATAAAAGACATACCTTCGTAAATGTAACAAGTAATGACGAAGGTTTTATATAAAGCATGAGACATGATATGAACATCATCATAAAATCATTTTTATTAATCATGGAAAGATAGAAATGATTTTAAATTACAAATGTACCTTCGGTCCTGAGAGAAGGTAAAAGTACAAGCGTGACGCAAAAGCAAATGCCAAGTCAGCGTGAACAGTACGGGAGTACTGTTCACCTATTTATAGACGCGGGACGCAGCCCACGTAAAATTACATCCATGTCCATTACATTTCTCAATGACTTATGGGAATCTATTGAGGTCCACGTAGTCTTTTCATCTTTAAGTCGGTTCCCCCTTCTGCCATCGCGACGAAGCTTCCCTGCGCGCAGCTTCGGCTATGTACCACCCTTCGCAGAGCTTGGTAATCAGCCCGTCCTTCGTCTGGTTCAGGCTTCGTACTTCATATTCATAGTTCTGAATCCGAAAGCACCTGTTCACATAGTCCACTTGGAAAACATTGTCAAATCATGTTTTTGAGGACCTTCGGAGGACGAAGGCCCCCAACAGTAGCCCCTCGCAATATTAATTTATCAATAGTAAATTCAGATTGCGAAATGGACGAAGGCCCTGAGCCGAAGGTCCGAAAAAACACCTTCCCTTTGCTAGAATAGCAACTCTCACTGACAAACGGGGTCTTTCAATTTTCACTGCCCCAGGGATATAAATAAGATCGTACCACAAACTTATTTGGCACGCACACTTGCCATCTGCTCCGGCCCACTAAATTTTTAACTCGTGTGTACTAAGATTTGCTGATCTTTTTGATTTTGAAGCTTCGGATTTGGAAACAATTTTTTAGCGCTTCCGAAGATGTCTGAAGGCAAGAAGGTTGCTGCTGAGACGAAGCTGAGTCTTGACGAAGAGAAGAACTTGGGTTTCATTATGGCGATGGCGGAGACCAATACAGAGAAAATCACCAAGGAAATTCTTGAAGGTCTGTCCGAAGACACTGATGACAGCGACAGTTTTGATGTAGAAAGTGGTGGGGAAGAGGCCGAAGATCGACCGTGGCGACCAAGCCACACAGTTTTTGGGAAAACCACTATCAAGCAGAGTCATATTGATAATATGAGGGGGCGATATTTTCGAGATATATCTATTGTGAGAGCTGATGCTGGGGAAAAAACTTCTCCCACCCCCGAAGAAGATGAAGTCGTTATCTTCCGAAGCTTTCTCAAGGCAGGGCTTCGATTCCCTCTGAGCAACTTTGTTGTTGAGGTACTAAAGACATTTCAAGTCTACTTGCATCAAATTACTCCGGAAGCCATCATAAGAATGGGGGTGTTTGTGTGGGCTGCGAGAAGCCAAGGTTTGGAACCAAACGCTAAAAGCTTCTGCAACATTCATGAGTTATTATACGAAACGAAGCCCTGGGGAAAAGAGCAATACCACAACAACTTTGGGTGTTACAGCTTCGGCGCCCGCTCCGGGTCAAGCTGCCCTGTGCCGACCTTTCGGAAAAGGTGGCCCGGAGCCTGGATGACTGAATGGTTCTATGTAAAAAATGACTTATCAGCGCAAGAAAATGTCAAGAGTATTATTATGCGCCCCATCTGGCAACGCTTCGGACTACGAAGGCCGAAGGTTGAAATGGACGAAGCGGCCGAGGAATGCCAAAGGGCCTTCGGGGTTATCTGCTCTTTTATTGGGTCAAGGGACTTGGTCCAAGAGCACATTGCCTTCAGGGTATGGCCACTTGCAGAAAAATGGGAAATGCCGAAGGATACCATCAAAGAGTCCGACGAAGGCGGACTGGTCAGACTGAAGTACACATTCAAATATGCAGATAAATTTGTTGAACCTGATGACGACTGGTTGAGAAGCATTGAAACATTAAGTGACGAACTGCTTGGGGCATATTCGAAGGCTGAGAACACTGCGTTATCAGCAGCCTTCGGAGGCCGAAAAAAGAAGAGACTCAATCGGGTGTTTGATGCAATCGGGTTCTTCTACCCTGACTATCGTTATCCCATTCGAGGGCAGAAAAGGAAGAACACAACCTCTGCAAAAGAAGAAGCAGCAACTGCTCCTAGCGAGCCAGAACCGAAAAGAAAGAGGGTAAAGGTCCTCACACATCGGCCACGCCATATTGAACCAGCTTCGGTGCCTGATTTCACCGGAGAAACTTCTTCGGCCACCGAAGCTGAACAGCCAACCTTGCTGCCAGTAATTGCAGAGATGGCCGAAGCGCCATCCAGAGAAAAAATGGAAGAAGCGAAAAAACCGACTAAGGAAAAAACATCAGAAGTTTTGAGTCCTGCAGCAGATGTCGAAACAGCAAAAATCCAAAAGGGTCCATTAGTGACCCCAAAAAGGAAAAGAATGGTAAATGTACTAGATGTACTTGGAGACCATTAAGTCTTCAAGCACTACTCCAAAAAAGAGTGTTGAAGTTGCTGAAGCTTCTACTGAAGCTTCGACGCAACAAGCTGAAGCTGAAGCTGGGCCTTCAGAGCCCTACAAGGAGCAACCTTTGGAAGCCGAAGCAATAAAAATACCAGAACCAGTTTTAGTTGAAGAAACTGACACTGCCATCCCCGAAGCGCCTGCCAGCATGTGTGATTACATCATACGACATGCTTCGGGGAAAAAACTATCTGAAGAAGAAACTCATGAAGCCAACCATTACGCGAAGGAGCTAAAATATCCGAAGGGGGCAGTAATATTCAATGGGACGAATGAAGATGACTTCTTATACTGCCTACCTGACAATAAAGAACTATCTGTCTGCCGAGAGATGGCAAGGAGTATAGGCTTCCCGAAGCTCGAAGCTGGATTAAGCGCCATGTCTAAAGAGGATCTCGCAGACAGTCTTGCATACAATAGCCTAAAGGTACGGGAATTAAGCGTTTGAAAAAACTTTTTTAATACGTAATTCATTCCTTTATTCTTATATGGATTCTTTTTCGTATAGGGCTTAATTTTAAGCAACGCATTAAGAGCCCAAAAAAGCGCCGAAGATGAAAGCTATGAGATTGCGTTCAACAATTTGCGCTCCGAAGTTATCAAATTGAGAAACGAAGCTCTGGAAAAGGACAAAATTCTGCTTACGCTGATAGATAAAGTAAAAAAGGACGAAGCTACTTCAAAAACCCAGGCCGAAGCCCAAAAGCGCGAGATTAAAGATCTTCAGAAACAGCTGGCTAGAGCTAAAGAGGAGCGCGTGCTTGAGGAAACAAAACGAGAACTTAGTGATCATATGGTCAATAAATTGGAATTAAGAGTTAAGGAGCTTCGCGCATTTCAGAGGAAATGCTATGTCAAATCTGTGGAATGCGTCAAGAGGATAAAATCCAGCTTCGCCAGCGTTGGCGCCTTTTCTAGCGAAGAAAATTTTCCAAGAGGCAATCCCGAAGGTCCACTGGACTGGATCAGCCACGAAGCAGAAGCCTTCGAGGAAATCCTAAGCAGCCGCGGCGACATCTGTGCTTTTTCAGGTGCCAGAGGAGTTGCTGCTGTTCTAGAGAAAAAAGGTTGCGAACATATAAAATCTTTAGCCCAGTCCGAAGCTGCTCTGTCCTCTGAAGACATTAAAGATCCGTCGACCGAAGCAAGCATGGTTGGCGGTAAATTCTTTACTGATATCTGGGACAATGGCGGCCAGGAAATGGCGCAAGAGATAATTCAAAGAAGCGAAAAAGGCATCCACGATGCAAGGAAGGTGGCAGAAGCTGCCGAAAGAAGTACAGAGCCCGAAGGGAAATTAGGTATTAATTAGTCGTTCTTATTATGTTGTAACTTTGTTCGTGATTTGCAATAATAATGTAGAAATACTCTCTTCCCTCAGAACCTGCTGGATCGCTCGCTGACCCTCATACAAAAGGGGATGAGGAAATTAAGCAAATGGCCGAAGCTATCATGGATAAAGTTGTTGATCAACTTCTAAATGAGGCCGTCGAAGCAGTTTTAAGAGAAGACTAGATGCTATTTAGAAAAAACATGTAGAGTGTAATCTATGTAAAATTTTGTACATTTAAATGTAATATACAAGTCTCTTTTCATTGTTCGATTCTTTACGATGCATGAAACTCTACATACATACCATTTTTGAGCCTTCGGCGAAAAAACACCTTCCCTTCTTTTCATGCTTCGTGAAGAAGACATTCTTCGTTAAAATTACTCTGATGAATCACATCCATGCTTCGTGAAAACATTCTCCGAAGCTATAGAATTTCGATATTGCTCTGATAAAGCCCGTCCATGCTTCGTAAAAATATTCTCCGAAGCTGTATTCCGAAGCTATACAATTTCGATGCCACTTTCTCAAAGCATCCTTTCGAAGGTTGATATTGTTTCCTTCTCTTGCCAAATGCAATATGATGTATGATGCTTATGCTATGCAAAATGATGTGATGATGTTATGTTATGCAAATGACATTTGTTCCAAAGTTACACACAAAATTTATTCGTAAGCTCTGCATTCCCTTAGGAACGTCTTTGGAGCTTCTTCGTCTTTTACTTAGACGGTATAAACTCTGCATTCCCTTAGGAACGTCTTTGGAGTTTCTTCGCCTTTTACTTAGGCGGTATAAACTCTGCATTCCCTTAGGAACGTCTTTGGAGTTTCTTCGCCTTTTACTTAGGCGGTATCAGCGTTGACTTTTCGCTGTATGCTCTGCATTCCCTTAGGAACGTCTTTGGAGCAAAAACTTACGCTGCGCTCCTTTGGAACGGCTTTTTGTAACTTCGGCAACTTACTCTGCGTTCCTTAGAACGACTTTTTATTGCTTCGAAAGATTTTTAATAATCCGAAAGTCCTCCTTGTTACCGCAAATTTTTAAGCTTCAGCCACTTAAACCTGTGGAGAAGATAGGTTTTCCTCATAACCAATCACAAAGCTGTTATATGAAAACTGAAATGTTCTTTATTACACAGAAAATAGAATTTAAACGGAAAAAACTGCTATCAAAAAATAGGATATCTGTCAATAAATGTGCTTCGACTCTGGCACAGTACTGTTGACTGTGCGAGCTTCAGATTGCTCTCTGATATCCCTTTGATGCGGAGCATATTGGCTCCCTTCTGGCTGTTGGCCTTGTTGCAGCGGAGGTGGAGGCGGGAGCTGCTGCCATGAAGCTTGAGGTTGACTTGCCGAAGCTACAGAAACTGCAGGGTGGTTGCCCACATACTCCAGGATATAAGGCTGATGGTACGAAGCAGTATGCATGACCTGCTTCGGCTGGCCCTGTTGCGCTGCAGCTTCTGCTAGCTCCTTTTGTTTCTGGATGGTAACATGGCACATCCTGGTGGTGTGACCCTTGTTCTCACCACATAATAAACAAAATATCCTCCTTGGTTGATCTCCAAATCTCCCGCCGAAGCCCCTGGCACCTCTGCCTCTTGGAGCTGGTGGCCGGAAGAAGGTTTGCTGTTGCCCCGAAGCTTGTGAGGAGCACTGCGGCCTGTTCTGTTGACTCCCCTTGTCATCATTTTGAGTGTTGTGGATGGACCTAACATGCCTCGGATAAAATCTTCCTCCGAAGCCCCTGGTCATCTCAGAGAATCTGAGGGCCTCCTCCCTTCTTTGGCGAAAGTCGTTATCAGCACGAATGTACTCGTCCATCTTTTGGAGCAGCTTCTCCAGAGTTTGAGGAGGCTTCCTAGCAAAGTATTGTGCTGCAGGCCCAGGACGGAGCCCCTTGATCATGGCTTCGATGACAATTTCGTTGGGCACGGTTGGCGCCTGCGCCCTCAAACGCAAGAACCTTCTGACATATGCCTAAAGGTATTCTTCGTGGTCCTGAATGCACTGGAACAAAGCCTGAGCAGTGACCGGCTTCGTCTGAAACCCTTGAAAGCTAGTTAACAACATATCCTTCAGCTTCTGCCATGAAGTGATCGTTCCTGGTCGAAGGGAGGAATACCAGGTCTGGGCAACACTCCTGACAGCCATAACAAAAGACTTTGCCATGACTGCAGCATTGCCCCCATACAAAGACACTGTTGCTTCGTAGCTCATCAAGAACTGCTTCGGGTCTGAGTGGCCATCAAACATGGGAAGCTGGGGTGGCTTATAGGACGAAGGCCAAGGTGTAGCCTGCAGCTCAGCAGACAGAGGAGAAGCATCATCGAAAACAAAATTTCCATGATGGAAATTTTCATACCAGTCATCTTCATTGTAGAAACCCTCCTGTCGAAGGTCTTTTTGTTGAGGCCTTCGGTCTTGTTCATCATGGGTAAGATGACGGACTTCTTCAGAAGCTTCGTCTATCTGCCTTTGGAGCTCAGCTAGCCTGGCCATCTTCTCTTTTTTCCTCTGCACCTGTTGGTGAAGCATCTCCATATCCCTGATTTCTTGGTCTAGTTCATCTTCCTGAAGCGTCGGGCTGACGGCCTTCCTCTTCTGGCTTCGGGCCTCCCGAAGAGAGACGGTCTCCTGGTTGGGGTCCAGTGGTTGCAGTGCCGCAGCCCCAGCCGCTGAAGCTTTCTTCGGCGCCATAGCAAAGATCTATAGCTTCCGAAGGTGTTCACAAAACTCGAAGTGGAAGTGAGTTCACCGGAGGTGGGCGCCAATGTTGGGGACTTGTTCTCAAATGCTTCGAGTTAAGAACAAGGCAACATGAAAAGTGTTAAATGTTAAAGTCCTTCGTCCTTCGGAACATTATTCCCCTTCGGGAATAATGAGTTTTGGACGAAGGTCATAAAAGACATACCTTCGTAAATGTAACAAGTAATGACGAAGGTTTTATATAAAGCATGAGACATGATATGAACATCATCATAAAATCATTTTTATTAATCATGGAAAGATAGAAATGATTTTAAATTACAAATGTACCTTCGGTCCTGAGAGAAGGTAAAAGTACAAGCGTGACGCAAAAGCAAATGCCAAGTCAGCGTGAACAGTACGGGAGTACTGTTCACCTATTTATAGACGCGGGACGCAGCCCACGTAAAATTACATCCATGTCCATTACATTTCTCAATGACTTATGGAAATCTATTGAGGTCCACGTAGTCTTTTCATCTTTAAGTCGGTTCCCCCTTCTGCCATCGCGACGAAGCTTCCCTGCGCGCAGCTTCGGCTATGTACCACCCTTCGCAGAGCTTGGTAATCAGCCCGTCCTTCGTCTGGTTCAGGCTTTGTACTTCATATTCATAGTTCTGAATCCGAAAGCACCTGTTCACATAGTCCACTTGGAAAACATTGTCAAATCATGTTTTTGAGGACCTTCGGAGGACGAAGGCCCCCAACAAGTATGTTACAAAGCTACTAATAATGTCCATGCATTATACCCCCGCACTCCTAAACTACTATTTATTTTTATTTTTTACCGAGTATGTGTAGCTTTAATTATACACACATAACAGGAATCAGGATAACTCTCGATGGGCAAAATAATCCATGTCGGCTTTTTAAAATGTCGACAGAGACAAACTAATAAACGTCAGTCGTAAAGATGCTGGCGAAAGTTAAGTTAATTACTGTCGGCCAAGAGGTCAGCCGATGAGGATTAAATAACTCTCGTTGGCCTCTTTACTCATGAGAATAAATAACTCATGTCAGCCATGGAGCCTGGCTGACAGGGATTAGTGTGGGCCTGGCAAACTATCTCACACACATGTGGGGATTGATCACTTTTGTCAGCCCTTGATCTTGGCCGACAGGTTTAATGCATTATGAGGATCGTGCCCTACTTTTCATCCACACGTGATCGCGCTCGCCCATTTCTATGCACTAGCTTTACGACGCCGCCGACAACACTCTGCCCCCCTACTCTACAGCCGACGCGCCACCACCGGCTTGCTGCCCTGTGTAATACCCTAGATTCTGGGGTATAGAAATTTATTTGCTCTATACTCAAGATTCAGGTGTTACTCTCTCCTTTCTCTACTTTTTCCCCTTTCTAAAATAATGGAGAGTTATTTTGTTCTATGTTGGCGTGAGCCCTAGAAGTGCTTTGGTTGTTGCATTCATGTTGTTTCATAGTGTTTCTAAGTGCAAGAAGAGTTTGAAACATGTTAATATATCTTGTATAAGTTTCCGAAAAATTTCATATTTTTCTGAGTAGTTTTCTACTTTCCGAGAACCAAAATCTATTCATTTGAGGTAGTTCCAACATTTTCAAAAGTTCTAAATATGTTTCTTGAGTTCAGTGGGTGCCAAATCATGCCTGGGAATTTTTTCCTAGAATTTTCGGAGCCTTTGAGATATTTTTCGAACATTAAAAATGATTTCAGCCTTTTCCAGAATTATTTTAATTTTAAAAATGGATTTATTACAAAAAAATATCTTCAAACCCTAGCAATATGTATATGGCTGGAACCCACTCGTCGAGCCCTTTCTAAATCTTGAAACCGCTTTCCCAGATTTGATCCACAATTCCCGGAATTGCTCGCCGAAGTTCAGGGTAGTTCCAACTCCAGCGATAACTTTGGTGAGCAATAACTTTCAATTTGTGCGATATTGGCAAAATCTGAGTGTACCGTTGCGTTCGTCTCGTCTAGAGCTTTGTCTCGGTGCCTTTGATTCATCGCTCCGACCTCCGGTTTGCCATCAATAAGCGATTTTCTTCTCGGCTCCAGCGAACTCCATCTTCAATGGTGAGCTATCTCCATTATTCTTCGTGTTTCTTCTTCATTGTTCGCGGTGTGTCGCAGCCCAACCCTATCCCGGCACCCCCTCTCCCTCTCCTCTGTCCCCACTCGTCGTGCCCCCTCTCTCCTTTCCCTCTCTCCCCTCCCTACCCGTGGCGCGGTGGCCCCTGCCTCTTCCCCGCCGAGAGCCTGACCTCCCCCCACAAGCGCGGCCGCCAAGGCCCCTGCCTCCCCGCTGCCGAGCGCCTGCCCTCCCCTCTGCCAGCTGAGCCCACCCCCCCAGTTGCCATGGCGACAGTGAGAAGAGAGATAGAGAGAGGTAGGAGATGGTAATTTTACAAAATAGCCCCTAGGTTATTGGTAAACTATGCACAGAAAAATCGTTTAATCTAAAATTGTGATATCTTTTGCGTTATAAATCTGATTCGCTCTGTTCAAGTCGCGTTAGATTCATATTAAAGTCGTCGACATGTTAGTAATATTATACTCTGTTGTTACATACTTTAACTAATTATTTAAATATTTGTTTGACCAATGATTATTGAATTAGCGTTCCAATTAAATCTAATTTAGGGTTTTCAACTCGCGCTTTTATAAATAAACACTAACATGGTTAATATTACTGAAATATTCTTTTATTAATAATTGTTTAATATAAAGGTGTCATCTATTTAATAGTCCTCGCTTGTCACATTGGTCCGTGCAACGTGCGTGTGCTGTGCGCGTGACCTTCGCGTGCTGTCGTGCGAAACAACATGTTGCGCTCTTCGTCTTGCACCGTTAATTCGCCTCGTTTAGAGTCGCTCATATTATTTAAATTACTTATTTAACCGAGAGTTGTTAGTGTAACAAATTAATTAAAACTAGGTAATAACTCTAGTTACATTTGATAAATGTCGATTAATGCAAGTACGTCGAATTAAATGTTTTAGTTCATATTTGTATAACGTAAACGCGATAATTTCTCAATCGTAGCTTCGATTTTGGCGTTTCTTTTCCTGGTGTGACCATAGAAGCGAGCTCTATTTTGTATTGCACATTTTTATAATGTTTTCCCTTGTATGGTATACTGTTCCTTTCTGTTCCAAGAATATTGAATGTATGTTCGCACTCGCCTAAATAACGTTCCGTCCGTGGAGTCCAAGGAAGTTGCAGGAGAAGCCTCTGAGCAGCAGCAGTTTGGTGAAGTCAAGTGTCCTCTGACCTATTATGTACTATTTACTTTATAATTCACTGTCCCGCATAATATGATTAACCTAAGGATTGACTAGTTTTCTATTTATCCTGTACTTGATTACCTTTTTGTGATGGACTTTTATGATCAACTACATGCTAGTGCTTTACTTTAATCAACGAACATGATGAGAATTACTTTATTATACGATGATTCATTCTGATTATGATTATGAGCTTGTGGCATTTTAGGGGGCCTCGGGTTGTTTCCCGAGCCTCTCCGTAAGGACCTATTAGTTGAGAGACCACCCGGGATAACAGTACAACCATGAGGGTGGTATGGGATACCCTTAGCTGATTAATTGGAGGAATCTAGGGGTGTAGTTTGCTTCGTCGTTGTGCCGTCACTTGGGCTGGGGCATAGTGATTGCTCTGCTAAGGGTGGGGTTGACAAGGTTCATTCGATTTGGTTTCGTTAGTCACCCCCTTAGGGAGGAGTACTGTGTGTGTACGACTGGCGAAACCAACCGAAGGCTACACAACAGGAGAATCTTTATAAAGGCCACATAGTGAAACCTTGCCGACTCACCTTGGAAGTGTTTGAGGGTTCGATCGACCCAAGGCAAAACGGGATCACGACTCATGGGTAAAGTGTGCAACCTCTACAAAGGGTTAGACACTAGTATATTAGTCACGTTCACGGTAAAGAGCAGCCTTGGTATCCTATTTGATTAGAGATACTCTAGATACATTTATGTTGATGGTTTAATGATGATGGCTATACTTATGATTTCTAGTACTTTCCTCTCTAAGGAGGTGCTTTTTGAGATATCAACTTGGGTTCTATGATAAAACTTGGCTTCTACTAATGATAAATATTTGACCAACTAAAAGCAATTACTTTGAGCTTAACCCCATATACGGCTAGTCCACTTCAACCAAATGAGACATTTGCTGAGTACGTTGATGTGTACTCACCCTTGCTTAAACACCAAACACCAGGTTGTCCACATTGTAGCCATTTTTTAGGAGAAGATGAAGGCACGCAGAGGATTTTTAGGAGTTTTAGGACTTCGAGGAGTTCTAAACTAGATTAGTGGTGAACCCCCAGTCAGCTCCCTGCGAAGGCCTTGTCTTTACTATGTTTTGTTTAACACTTTGATTTCTGTTGAAGTTAATGACTATGTGGATGTTTTGGACATCATGATACAATAAAGTAATACTTCTTTGCGCTATTATTTGAGCATTGTGTGATGATGTCCAATTATGTAATCACTGTGTACGTGAATTTCTGATCCTGGCATGTACATGGTTCACATTCGGTTTGTCTTCCAAAACCGGGTGTGACATAAGTGGTATCAAAGCCGTGCTGACTATAGAACCACTAACCTAGAGTAGAATAACCGTTTTAAGGATTATGGACCCTTATTCTCACCATGACCTTTGGTGTCACTTCAAAAGTCGCTCATCTCGACCAACCCTATGCTTCACTATTGTATATATTACACCTTGCTAAAATTTTATTTGATTTTATCTTCTATTCTATTTATGGTTTACTTGCTAGTCCTATTCACTCTATTCTTATCCTTATGTTTATGGGCACTTTTGTAGATGGCTCACCTTAGCTACATTGCTTGTAAGTCAGTGATTCCTTTCCTGCCCTCTCGTCTTGCGAAGCGCCGACTTCTCTGCATAGTGACTAGTCAGTCGAGTCACCTGAAGAGGCTGCACCACCGCCTGCGCGAGGAGGAGGCCGGCATCGAGAGAGGGAGTAACAGGACTCTTCCTCCCCACCTCAGTAGGAGGTAGAGTCTATGAGGCGTCCCTCCCCTGTACCCCAGCTGGAGGCACCCCCTGCACCACCACAAGGCATCTCGACTGCTGGAGGAGCTACTAGAGATGATCCCGATGGAGTCGACGATTGTGGAAACTCATACCACAGTACCAAGCTTTTCGAGGAGCAGGAGTTGGAAGGATGGTTTGCCTGACCCATCACCCATGATGCTGCTCGTGGTTGTCTCTTTCACGACACACTCGACACCCTGTTGCGTTGGACTTTAGACTGACACATCTGGTCGATCGAGTATTATTGTGTATTCTACCAGCACAGTCGTGGGAAGTACCCGGACCGCTGGGAGGTTACATGTCTGGTGCGCCGTTTAGAGGACTATCTCTAGGGTGCAGAGGCTTGCTCAAAGCACTATGTTATCTCTGAGAGGAACACTGCTGAGGCGGCCATGCAGGATGTTGCACGGCGTGCGCTCTCGCATTATTGCTCTTCATTTGGTGGGATGGCTGATGGCCTTAACCTCAGATATTACCCCCGTTGTTCGACTAGCAATATGGGGAGTGTGATTATCTCACATGTTGCTGAAGGCAATCCTAGGTTGAACAGCACGGTCAACCTAGTCTTTGTGCTCAACACTGAGCTGAACCATGCTCTTAACAAGCTGAGTAAGGCTCGTTCTAAGATCTCAGAGCTGCGTGCTGAGCGTGCGGAGCACCGTCACCAGGAGGATGGTTCTCCCACCCCAATTGGGACTCAGCACCCGTACCGCTCACCGCCACGTGGACACCATGTTTATGGCACCCCCGAATGTAGGACCAATATAGATCTGGATCCTTAGATCATTAGTGTTAGAGTTTGTAATAAATTCTTAAGTCAAGTGTCTCAGTTTTAGTTAGTCAGGATAGTAAGCTTATACTTTGTTTTCATGCTTGTCATGGTGAACCTATACTGGATTTGGATCTTTGTAATGACTGTCACCAAAATGTGGGTGTCCCTTGCAGTTTGGTTTAGCTAATAATGTTAATAAAGTTAGTTATTTAGTTGGGAAACCTTTTACTTCTACTTTCCTCTTTATCTCAGAAGATGTGTTTGGCTGTGTTGAGAATCAGTGAAGATGCTTGTTCATTCAATGTGATGAAGAACTCTATATGCCTTTTCTTATGCTGAAAGGTTACAAGATCAATTCTGATGTGTGAATGCCTTCTACAGATGTCTGACAATAGGTGCCAAGGAGAGAGGCATGCTCAGCAGGAGCAGCATGCCCCGCAGGATGAGGCACCCCAGCTGATGCCTCCCTCGCCACCCCCAATGATAGTGGAGCAAATGTTCTTCTTGCAGACCCAGACAGTGCAAGCTATCGGGCAGACTTTGGCAGCCATGCAACAAGCGCAACAAAAACTTCAGCCACAACCACAGTTTTGTATGGTCCCCGTCTGCTAAGGGGAGCAACCCAGTCGTGGTGGGATTCATATCTCGCCACCCATGCCGACCCTAAAGCTATCACATGGGAAGAATTCTAAGACAATTTACATCGGTATCATGTTCCAGAAGGCCTAATGATAGTGAAGAAGGAGTTCATGTCACTGAATGAGGGACCCATTTTCGTTAGTGAGTATCGGGACAGATTTCTGCAGTTGTCTCGCTATGCACCCGAAGATGTCAACACCGACGCAAAAAGGTAGTGTCGATTCATGAGAGGTATGGTTGATCCCCTGCATTACCAGTTGATGAATTACACTTCCCCACCTTTCGACATCTGATTAACAGAGCAATCATGACTGAAAGGAAGAGCAAAGGGATGGAAGACTGGAAGCATAAGATGAGTGGACCCTAGTTCGGGAGAAACAGTCGCCCCTGTTTCACAGACAGTTCATCTCAGTGGTACAAGCATGGCCACTCGCAGGGATATCAGCAGCAGAACCAGCATCAGAACCAGGAGCAGACTCAGAGGCAGTATCAGCAGCCGTAGCAGTACAATCAGAACAGTCAATAGGGAGGAAATCAGTACCAGAGGCAGAGCAATCAGGCACCTCACCTTCCTACCCCAGCAACTAATCAAAACAACTAGGCAGTCCTAGTGCAAAGAGGCAGAGCATGCTTACACTGTGGAGAGCAAGGCCACTAGGCAATGCAGTGCCCAAGCAGTCGCCTCCTAATGCCCCAGCAAAACATAATGCACCATAGTCGGGAGCAAGCAACCACGGCCAGCCACGTACCTAGTATAAAAAGGTGAACCACTTGGAGGCTGATATGGTTTAGGAGACCCCAGTAGTGGCAATAGGTATGTTCTTAGTCGAATCTCCTCATGCAAATGTGTTGTTTGATACTGGAGCCACACACTCTTTTGTGACTACATCATCGGTACAAACACATAGCATACTAGTAGCACCAATGTTCCCGCCCATGACAGTTAGTTCAGTTGGTGGGCGGACCCAAACAGATAGATTATGTCCAAATGCAAGAGTCAAAATAAGGGAGATAGAGTTACCCATCGATCTGGTAGTAATGGGTACCCGGGACGTAGACATAGATGTCATCCTAGGGATGAATTGGTTGACAAAGTTTCAAGCGGGCCTTAGATGTGATATGGCAACTGTGAGGTTGGTGTCCTCATCAGGAGAAGTAGTGGTGGATCTGATCTTGTCTAAACCGAAGAAGGGAAGCTATCACTAGATATCTATTCATAGCAAGGAAGCTAACCTGCTTGAGGTCATCAGAGTAGTATCGGAATTCCCAGATGTGTTCCCTGAAGAGCTACTAGGCATGCTGCCTGAGAGAAAAGTCGAGTTTGCCATAGAGCTTATCCCATGCACCGCCCCCATTTCTAAAAGAGCCTACAGAGTGTCCAAACCAGAATTGGTGGACCTCAATAAGCAGATATATGAGTTGTTAGAGAAGGGTTACATCAGACCCAACACCTCGCCTTGGGCCGCTCTAGTGTTGTTCGTAGAGAAGAAGGATGGTACGTAGATGATGTGCATAGATTATAGAGCCTTGAATGAGGTCACCATAAAGAATATATAAATACCCCTACCCAGAATAGAAGATCTGTTCGACTAGCTGAGAGGAGCCAGTGTGTTCTCGAAGATAGATCTGAGGTCAGGTTACCATCAGCTCAGAATCCGACCTTCTTTTGCCACCAAGTATGGGTTATATGAGTTCACAATGATGTCTTTTGGTCTAACAAATGTGCCAACTTTCTTCATGTATCTGATGAACAACGTGTTCATGGATTACCTAGACAAGTTTGTGGTGGTGTTTGAGAGCACCTAGAGAGGGGTGAATAGGTGATCCTGCAAAATTCAACACTAATAGCACAAACTTGGTTTATAAAATGTTAGTTAGATTAAACCAAGTTGCTATAAAGCAAGCTCTTGAGAAAAATCAATCACAGTGAAAAGCAACACAAGAGACACGATGTTTTATCCCATGGTTTGGCGAATGCCTACTCCACGTTGTGGTGACCTCCTTCGGTCAAGGATTGGACTCAATCCCTCTCAAGTGATCCAATGATCTACTTTGAGTACCACAGTTTTATTTCTTAATAGACTTTTCCCGTTTGCGAGGAATCTCCACAAATTGGAGCCTCTCGCCCTTATAAAGTTGATCACAAGAGAAGCACAAGAGTAAGGGAGGGAAAGCAACACATGCAAGACTCAATTCGCAGCGAACGCATGCACACAAGCCAAGACTTGAGCACAAAACACGGCGCAGGGAGTTCACAACTCAAATGGTGCTCAAATTTCTAACACAACGATCCAAATGCGTGGCGGCGAATTATAGGTGTCTTAGGATGTTCAGAGAATGCTTGGTTTCCTACTCCATGCGCCTAGGGGTCCCTTTTACAGCCCCAAGGCGGCTAGGAGCCGTTGGAGATCCAATTGGAAGGCAATTCTTGCCTTCTGTCGGGTGGCGCACCGAACAGTCCAGTGCACCACCGAACATGAACAGTAGCTATCTGGTGCCCGATCTCCTTCCTTATC
This sequence comes from Zea luxurians, assembly GCA_029449295.1. Classification (NCBI taxonomy): domain Eukaryota; kingdom Viridiplantae; phylum Streptophyta; class Magnoliopsida; order Poales; family Poaceae; genus Zea; species Zea luxurians. Next base: position 29,758,162 of record JAOPSE010000024.1, on the reverse strand, counting down.
GAACGCAGTCGACCGTTGGACCTCGGGTCCCATTGGCGCACTGGACATTGTCCGGTGTGCCCATCCGACCATTGGCTCGAGCCATGCGACAGCCGATGATTGCGCTGCCGACCGTTGGCCGTGGGCGCCGTTGGCGCACCGGACGGTCTGGTGCACACCGGATAGTCCGGTGAATTTTAGCCGCTGTGCCTTCACATTTTCTAGAGAGCGACGAGTTCACCACCGGGCCAGCTTGGGCACCGGACACTGTCCGGTGCACCACCGGACAGTCTGGTGCACCACAGGCTGGTGCTGTTATGGCTGAACTTAGCCAAAACTTCTCCTGTTCGATTCCAGTTTTCTTGGCTATATTCCTGGCACTTAGATAAAAATGTTGGTACTCAAAAGCAATTTACTAAGGCTGGAGACATACCTTGTTCTTTGATTTGCATCTTAGCACTTATGAACCAACGTATTTTGTGTTGGGCATCTAATCACCAAAACATTTAGGCCCCGTTTGTTTCATTGGAATTGAATTCCATTTTAATAATTATAATTTAGAGAAAACTAATTAAGTTCATATATTTATATATATAATATATTTGTATATTACTCTAAATCATATAAGAGAGATAGTTATATACTACATTTATGTTATAGCGAAGCAAGTAGAAGAGTGTGCTATAAGTTGTACATTGGGAAAATAGCATGTAAATCTATAGAATCAATTACATCTCTCACCCCATGAATTTGAGATAGACTTATATGATAACTTTGGAAAGTGGTGGAATGTCACATTTTTTAAAAAATAGCCTATTCTATTAGTAAGATTCCAATTCATCAAAATGAAAGGAAACAAACGGGACCTTATTGAAATGGTCCAAGGGCACATTTCCCTTTCAATCTCCCCGTTTTTGGTGATTTCTACCAACACATTAAAAAGCAACCAAAAGTGCAACATTATTCTCAAAAGTGCAAATCTGAAGACCAAATTTTTCTTACTCGGTATTTGGCATATTTGGATCACTTTTGCCACCACTTGGTTTGTTTTTGCAAATCAAATTCTTTTTCCTATCTCTAAGTCAAACAAACTTGTTTGGGTAAATAGAGAGATGTCTCAAGAATAATTTTGATCAAGTGGCAAAAACTCCCCCCTTTTCCCATAATCAAAATTCTCCCCCATAAGAGACCAAATTTTGCAATAAGAGTATTTTGGACAAAATACAAATTCTAACTCTACTATTTTCAAAGTTCACAAGTGGTTGGCTGATCCATTTGCTTTGGCCTTAATTTCTCCCCCTTTGGCATTAAGCACCAAAACAGGATAACTTTTGGCCCTTTTAACCTCATTGCCTCACCAAGATGTCAAATAAGAGCAAAAAGGCAATGAGAGCATTAGGATGAACATGGAATAAGATACACATATTCCGGAGTGCAGTGGAAGTCTTTTCTTCATCCAAGTTCATTTTCCCTTGCAATGTTCCTTCGCGACTGTAACACCCCGGGATCCACAAACACCCCAGAATGCTACTAAACTACACATCTAACATTCGTATATAAAATTTCGACAGCATCTCCTTTGAAAATTGCATAAAAGGGGAAGCAACAAAGTATAAATAGATATCATGATAAGAAAACATAATAGACATTAATAGTCTACTAGCAATGAGAAGACAACCATAACGGCATGAGCTAAATTAACCAGTGCGCACAACTAGTTAGAAACAAACATCCTTTGACAAGAAGCTTCTAATTAAATCATGATTGCGCCTAAGCAGCGGTATTATAAGAGTGAAGGTGGATGTGCTGCTACTTCCCACTTCCCTTGATGAGCAACAAGCACCTGCATTGAGTAATGCAAGAGTGAGATGAAACATCTCAGCAAGCGAATTATTTTGACGAGATATTTAAACCACAAATTGAATTCATCAACATTTTAAAAGAGTCACAATTAAAATCAGAAATACTTGTAGATATAGAACTCAGTAGTCCCACTATAACCAATACCATCTCATTTCCTCGAACAACCACAATAGGTTCTATAACACTTCCCAGCGTCAACAATACCTGCAAATATCACTTCAACGTATGCATAGGAATGCAATGTGTAGGTACTCTATCTTCATACCTCTGAGGGTATAAAACCACATCATCTGCAAATATCACTTCAATGAATGCATATGAATGCAATGCATATGTCCTCTGCCTTCATACCTCTAAGGGTATGAAGCCGCATCGTACCCCTCCTCGGGCAACGTACGATGCTAAATTGTACCGGTACGGTCGGACCATAGGTCACGACAAGACTTTAGATGCAAATGAGTCATGCAATGCATATGGCATGCTGCATTTATCAATAAACTTCACTTCCTTCAGATACAATACAAACCTCAAATAATACTTTATTTACCTTTAGATACAATACCAACCTCAAATAGTACTTCATTTACCTTCAGGGGTGTGAATTAATCTCATGAATCATACTCGAATCATAATCATCATCAATATAGGATTGAGCATCAGTATAATGCAAGCAAGTAAAGCATCACCATAGAGTCCAATTATGAAAGAATCCAATACTTCTGAATATTAGAGTGTAGGCAATAGAAATAACAGGTCAGAACGGAAGCAACCACCGCTACATTCACTTGCCTTCATCGAAGAAGAAGAAATGTACTAGACATGATCTGGAGTGTAGCTACCTGCTAGAGGGCATAAAACTTAGTACAAATATTTCACAAACATTTGCCATCAATCAACAAAACACTCCTACACTTGAAACCTAGACCCAGTGGAAAGACTCCCACCCTGAACCACATGCCATACAGCAGCAGCGCTGTTTGTTAATTTTGTATCTTTAAAATTAAAACAGCGGTGATATCAAACAAATACTCTAGGAGTATCTACACAAAATACTCTACAACTTCAGTATTCAATGGATAATTAAATTCTGCCATCTACAAGTTCCAAAACATCTGACAAGATAACTGACTGAATTTGTTTTAGACAGCAGTATGGTTAACTTTAAAATTAGATATCTCCCAAACTACTGAACCACAAATTGTGAAATTCTGCTGGAAGTAAGAACTTTTATCCCTCTACAAAAGTCTCCATATTTGGAAGAGCCAATTCGGCCATTTACTAGATGAAACCCACCAGTGAACAGACCCACTCATTTATGTCAAGCAAACAGGAACAGCCACAGTAAAACAAACATAACTGGAGTTTCACAAATCATATGAATGCACTCTTAACAATCTGGAAATCTTATGAAATTATCTACAACTTCTTTTACCAACCCACAGTTTAATTCGGTTGATAAAATTGCCTAACTCTTAAGAAAACAGATTCTGCATAGAATTATGAGACTGAAAAACTGCTATAATCAAACTGCCATAACTTTCTGTTCTGATGTGCGATTGAGGTGTTCTTCGCGGCCACGGAAAGATCTACAAATTATCTACGACTCATATATAGACTTTTTATTTTTTTGAGGCCATTAAGACCACGGAAAACTGGCATGAACAGAAACTGTCGAATCTGCCATTCTGCAGAAATTAAATTCGAAATCAAAACCTAACCCCACACCTAATCCAACCTCTAATCCTTCAATCCACATGATCCACAACCTCCAAAAGCACATTATTATAGGGAGGAACAAGGATCCCATCCTTACCTAGGGTTTTCCCTAAGAAAAATCTGCAAGAGATAGGGGTAGCACATCTCCTTGATCCTCTCTTACTCTTCAATTCATCTTGTTCCTCCTCTTCTCGATCCTTGTTGCAGGGGGGGGGGGAGATCTAGGGAAGAAGAAGTATTGTAGGGCTGCTGCAATGGGGGGAGAGGGGGCGGCCAGCCAAGGGGGAAAAGTGAGGTGGCCAAGAAAAGGGAGGGGGTGGCGGCTAAGAAGGGGAAGGGGGTGGCCACCAAGGGTTTATTTTGTGGGAGAAAAGAAGTGACGCCTCAGATGACTTCTGATGCAGCATCCAACGGCCCACAACCCTTTTTCCCACATCCACTCACCGAAGATCAACTTTTGGGTCAACATTTTTTAGGATATTACACTCTACCCCCCTTAAAAAGAATTCGTCCTTGAATTCAACCACTCCAACCAAAACATCCAAGGTACCCCATATAGCACCACCATTCAAAACATGGGTCCATTATTGGTATTAATTAACACAAGAACTTCTACCTTGGACTAATTGTTTAAGGAAACTACATGACCTGACATCAAGCATGAAACAACATGCAATGAAGCTCAAAGCAAGTCATAGATGCAATCGACACTACAATTTCACACCATCGAATTTGGATGCAACTATACATCAACATCAATGTCTTAAGACAACACTCTTTTATGAAGGGGTAATATGCACTAAGCACAACCCTTACCAACTTCAACAATTAATTTTAATTAAATGGTGAAACATCCCCACCCGACGAATGTATAAGAAGATCAATCCCCTCACCTCAAAGCACCACGAAACAAGTAGTTCTATTGAAACAAAACTCCTAATCTTCCTAAACCTTATTCTTGCCATCATGAAAAGATAATCATGTAATCTAACATTCTTTGCACCCCACAAAAGAGAGAAAATCTATAGAACTAATGGAGCAATAAAGCCAACAAGAAGCCAATAACATTCTGCGCGGCACATTTCATCGAAGAAATGCCAAAAGCTCCACAAAGAGCACTGACAGCACAACAACACAATACTTGGTTAACCAATGTCACTATAATCCATCCAACAACTCAACTAGGGAAAAATATCTAAACTAGTAAGGTTAACCTACACATAACATAAGTCTTCATCTACTGTAGTTCAGAAACTTACATTTCATTCTATCATACGATGCACTCAAAGTACCAGACATACAAGGTCAATAATAACCCCTAATCCTTCACACATTTGACAAACATATTAAGCTGATGTAAAAACCACATCATCTAGGAGTAGGTGACTAGCCACACCCAACCAACTCTAGGCTAGGCAATGACTTCCTTCAAACCAATAGATAGGTGGTCTAAAAATGGCTCCACAAGCATGCATCGGAAAGGGAACCATCATATCCTCAATGTATCAATAGATAATCAATGGATCAAGAGAATGAAAGATTTATTCTACAATTAGTATGACTAACAGGGAACCACTTTAAACCACATCTAGGCTTTGTGGCAACTAAAACACACAATAGGAGAGACATGTAAGCCATTCTGGCGATCAAAATAGTTCCCCCAAAAATCCATATAAAGTACCAATATTCATTTCTTTCAGAACCGGTTTCTCGTCATAAACAATCATTCTTTGCAAAGATAGTTGGAACTATCCACCAACCGCTCCACAACTAAAATTCAAATTGATGGTTACCTTGTAACCCAAAACACATAATTCACACTCCTCTTAGATACATCCTCAATCAAGCATATATAACAATATTATTGTAATAAAACTCAACCATGAAAAACATGGTGAAAACAACATAGGCATACTTGTATATCACAAGCATAATAACAACATCAATCACACAAAAGACTAGCGATATCAAACACATTAATAAAACAATATAAAGATTTAGAGATAAATTATATCAGGCATTAGATCATAAACAACTTACCACATCACCATAAGGCAATAGGGAGGGGTGAAATTATTGTCATCTGCACTTCAAAGACATTAATATATATCAAAGATATTTGTACCCATACCCTTCCTATATGTGCAAGTGTGTCAAATTTATCTTCAAATTGCCAAGAATCTAAAGCCTATGCTTTGATACCAACTGTAACACCCCGGGATCCACAAACACCCCAGAATGCTACTAAACTACACATCTAACATTTATATATAAAATTTCGACAGCATCTCCTTTGAAAATTGCATAAAAGGGGAAGCAACAAAGTATAAATAGATATCATGATAAGAAAACATAATAGACATTAATAGTCTGCTAGCAATGGGAAGACAACCATAACAGCATGAGCTAAATTAACCAGTGCGCACAACTAGTTAGAAACAAACATCCTTTGACAAGAAGCTTCTAATTAAATCATGATTGCGCCTAAGCAGCGGTATTATAAGAGTGAAGGTGGATGTGCTGCTACTTCCCACTTCCCTTGATGAGCAACAAGCACCTGCATTGAGTAATGCAAGAGTGAGATGAAACATCTTAGCAAGCAAATTATTTTGACGAGATATTTAAACCACAAATTGAATTCATCAACATTTTGAAAGAGTCACAATTAAAATCAGAAATACTTGTAGATATAGAACTCAGTAGTCCCACTATATCCAATACCATCTCATTTCCTCAAACAACCACAATAGGTTCTATAACACTTCCCAGCGACAACAATACCTGCAAATATCACTTCAATGTATGCATAGGAATGCAATGTGTAGGTACTCTATCTTCATACCTCTGAGGGTATAAAACCACATCATCTGCAAATATCACTTCAATGAATGCATATGAATGCAATGCATATGTCCTCTGCCTTCATACCTCTAAGGGTATGAAGCCGCATCGTACCCCTCCTAGGGCAACGTACGATGCTAAATTGTACCGGTACGGTCGGACCATAGGTCACGACAAGACTTCAGATGCAAATGAGTCATGCAATGTATATGGCATGCTGCATTTATCAATAAACTTCACTTCCTTCAGATACAATACAAACCTCAAATAATACTTTATTTACCTTCAGATACAATACCAAACTCAAATAATACTTCATTTACCTTCAGGGGTGTGAATTAATCTCATGAATCATACTCGAATCATAATCATCATCAATATATGATTGAGCATCAGTATAATGCAAGCAAGTAAAGTATCACCATAGAGTCCAATTATGAAAGAATCCAATACTTCTAAATATTAGAGTGTAGGCAATAGAAATAACAGGTCAGAACGGAAGCAACCACCGCTACATTCACTTGCCTTCATCGAAGAAGAAGAAATGTACTAGACATGATCTGGAGTGTAGCTACCTGCTAGCGGGCATAAAACTTAGTACAAATATTTTACAAACATTTGCCATCAATCAACAAAACACTCCTACACTTGAAACCTAGACCCAGTGGAAAGACTCCCACCCTGAACCACATGCCATACAGTAGCAGCGCTGTTTGTTAATTTTGTATCTTTAAAATTAAAACAGCGGTGATATCAAACAAATACTCTAGGAGTATCTACACAAAATACTCTACAACTTCAGTATTCAATGGATAATTAAATTCTGCCATCTACAAGTTCCAAAACATCTGACAAGATAACTGACTGAATTTGTTTTAGACAGCAGTATGGTTAACTTTAAAATTTGATATCACCCAAACTACTGAACCAAAAATTGTGAAATTCTGCTGGAAGTAAGAACTTTTATCCCTCTACAAAAGTCTCCATATTTGGAAGAGCCAATTCGGCCATTTACTAGATGAAACCCACCAGTGAACAGACCCACTCATTTTTGTGAGGCAAACAGGAACAGCCACAGTAAAACAAACATAACTGGAGTTTCACAAATCATATGAATGCACTCTTTAACAATCTGGAAATCTTATGAAATTATCTACAACTTCTTTTACCAACCCACAGTTTAATTCTGTTGATAAAATTGCCTAACCCTTAATAAAACAGATTCTGCACAGAATTATGAGACTGAAAAACTGCTATAATCCAACTGCCATAACTTTCTGTTCTGATGTCCGATTGAGGTGTTCTTCGCGGCCACGGAAAGATCTACAAATTATCTATGACTCATATATAGACTTTTTATTTTTTTTGAGGCCATTAAGACCACGGAAAACTGGCATGAACAGAAACTGTCGAATCTGCCATTCTGCAGAAATTAAATTCGAAATCAAAACCTAACCCCACACCTAATCCAACCTCTAATCCTTCAATCCACATGATCCACAACCTCCAAAAGCACATTATTATAGGGAGGAACACGGATCCCATCCTTACCTAGGGTTTTCCCTAAGAAAAATCTGCAAGAGATAGGGGTAGCACATCTCCTTGATCCTCTCTTACTCTTCAATTCATTTTGTTCCTCCTCTTCTCGATCCTTGTTGCATGGGGGGGGGGAAGATCTAGGGAGGAAGAAGTATTGGAGGGATGCTGCAATGGGGGGAGAGGGGGCGGCTAGCCAAGGGGGAAAAGTGAGGTGGCCAAGAAAGGGGAGGGGTGGCGGCCAAGAAGGGGAAGGGGGTGGCCACCAAGGGTTTATTTTGTGGGAGAAAAGAAGTGACGCCTCAGATGACTTCTGATGCAGCATCCAACGGCCCACAACCCTTTTTCCCACATCCACTCACCGAAGATCAACCTTTGGGTCAACATTTTTTTGGGATATTACAGAGACTACTTCAAGTGCACTCAAACAACCAAGTTAGTCTCAAAGGAGTCAAGTTGTAGCACATCTCCCCCTAAACATGTGCATCATTTGCGTAAGGACTTGTGAGGTCCGGGGATGACTTGTACAACTTGAGTACCACAAATAAATGATGTAAAGTAACATGATCAAAGGCATAGAACACATGTATGCTATCGATCAATCAAAGTTACACGAATCTAAGACATTTAGCTCACTACGCTGCCTGCAAAACCTTTTCTGATCTAAAGGATTGGTGAAGATATCGGATAGCTGGTTCTCGGTGCTAATATGGTAAATGTCGATATCTCCCGTTTGTTGGTGGTCTCTCAGGATGTGATGTCGGATGTCTATGTGCTTAGTGCGGTTGTGTTCAACAGGATTATCCACCAAGCGGATTGCATTCTCATTGTCACATAGGAGTGGGACTTCGCTCATATTGTAGCCAAAGTCCCAAAGGGTTTGCCTCATCCAAAGTAGTTGCACGCAACACTGACCTGCGGCAACGTACTCGGCCTTAGCGGTGGATAGGGCAACAGATGTTTGTTTATTAGAGCTCCAAGACACTAGGGACCTTCCTAGAAAATGGCACGTCTCTGATGTGCTCTTCCTATCAACCTTGCATCTGGCATAGTCAGAATCTGAGTATCTGATTAAGTCAAAGGTAGACCCCCTTTGGATACCATATCCTGAAGCAAGGCATAGAAACTAAATATCTAAGAATTCACTTAACGACCACAAGGTGACATTCCTTGGGGTCAGATTTAAATATAGCACACATGCATACACTAAGCATAATGTCCAGTCCACTAGCACAAAGATAAAGTAGTGAACCTATCATTGACCGGTATGCCTTTTGATCAACGGACTTACCTCCTTTGTTGAGGTCTAGATGTCCATCAGTTCCCATTGGTGTCATCGCGGGCTTCGCATCCTTCATCCCAAACCTCTTGAGAAGATCTTGAGTGTACTTTGTTTGGGAGATGAAATTGCCTTCATTGAGTTGCTTCACTTGAAATCCAAGGAAGTAGTTCAACTCGCCCATCATCGACATCTCAAATTTCTGTATCATTACCCTGCTAAACTCCTCACAAGACTTTTGGTTAGTAGAACCAAATATAATGTCATCGACATATATTTGGCAAACAAAAAGATCTCCATCGCAAGTCTTTGTGAAAAGAATGGGATCAGCTTTCCCAACCTTGAAAGCATTAGCAACTAGAAAATATCTAAGGCATTCATACCATGCTCTTGGGGCTTGCTTAAGTCCAAAGAGCGCCTTAGAGAGTTTATACACGTGGTCGGGATACATGTCATCCTTAAAGCCAGGGGGTTGTTCCACGTATACCTCCTCCTTGATTGGTCCATTTAGGAAGGCACTCTTCACGTCCATTTGGAACAGCTTAAAGGAATGGTGAGCGGCATAGGCTAATAAAATTTGAATTGATTCTAATCTAGCCACAGGAGCGAAAATCTCGTCAAAGTCCAAACCTGTGACTTGGGCATAACCTTTTGCCACAAGTTGAGCCTTGTTTCTTGTCACCACTTCGTGTTCGTCTTGCTTGTTGCGGAACACCCACTTGGTTCCCACAACATTTTGCTTTGGACGTGGCACCAGACTCCAGACTTCATTTCTTTTGAAGTTGTTGAGCTCTTCCTGCATGGCCAACACCTAGTCCGGATCCTACAAGGCTTCTTCTATCCTGAAAGGCTCAATAGAAGAAACAAACGAGTAATGCTCACAAAAATTAGCTAATCGTGAGCGAGTTGTTACTCCCTTGCTGATGTCACCCAGAATCTGATCCACGGGGTGATTTCTTTGGATCGTCGCTCGAACTTGAGTTGGAGGGGCCCTTGATGCTTCTTCCTCCATAGCCTGTTCTTCCCATGCTCCCCCTTGATCCTACCCCTCTTCTTGAGGTATCTGTTCATCGTCTTGAGTTGGGAGATGCACCATCGTAGAGGAAGATGGTTGATCTTGTTCCTATAGTTCCTGTGGTCACACATCACCTATCACCATAGTTCGCATTGCGGTCGTCGGAACCTCATCTTCATCTACATCATCAAGATCAACTTGCTCTCTTGGAGAGCCATTAGTCTCATCAAATACAACGTTGCTAGAGACTTCAACTAATCCTGATGATTTGTTGAAGACTCTATACGCCTTTGTATTTGAGTCATATCCTAGTAAAAACCCTTGTACGGCCTTGGGAGCAAATTTCGCATCTCTACCTTTCTTTACCAGAATGTAGCATTTGCTCCCAAATACACGGAAATAAGAAACATTGGGTTTGTTACCAGTAAGGAGTTTGTAGGAAGTCTTCTTGAGGAGACGGTGCAGATAGAGCAGGTTTATGGCATGGCAGGGTGTGTTCACAACTTCTGACCAAAACCAATCAGGCGTCTTGTACTCTCCAAGCATTTTTTCGCGTCATGTTGATTAGTGTCCTGTTCTTCCTCTCTACCACACCATTTTGCTGTGTTGTGTAGGGAGCGGAGAACTCGTGCTTGATTCCTTCCTCCTCAAGATATTCTTCAACCTGTAGATTCTTGAACTCTAACCCATTGTCGCTTCTTATCTTCACCTTTAGCTCAAACTCATTTTGAGCTCTCCTTAAGAAGCGTTTTAGGGTTCCTTGGTTTTTGGAATTGTCCTACAAAAAGAATACCCAAGTGAAGCGGGAAAAATCATCAACTATAACAAGACCATACTTACTTCCCCCGATGCTGAGATAGGCAACGGGGCCGAAGAGATCCATGTGTAGGAGTTCCAGTGGTCTTGATGACGTCATCACATTCTTGCTGTGATGAGTGCTTCCCACCTGTTTCCCTGCTTGGGACGCTGCATAATGTCTGTCTTTCTCAAAACAGACATCGGTTAGTCCTAACACATGATCTCCCTTTAGAAGTTTATGAAGGTTCTTCATCCCAACATGTGCTAGACGGCGATGCCATAGCCAGCCCATATTAATCTTAGCGATTAAGCATGCATGTAGATCGGCATTCTCCTTTGAGAAATCAACTAAATAGAGTTTGTTGTCTAATACACCCTTAAAGCTAATGAACCATCACTCCTTCTAAAGATAGATACATCAATATTTGTAAATAAACAATTGTAGCCCATATGACACAATGGACTTACAGACAATAAATTATACCCGAGCGACTCTACTAAAAACACATTTGATATTGAGTGCTCGGTCATGATGGCTATCTTTCCCAATCCTTTAACCTTTCCTTGGTTCCCATCTCCAAAGATAATAGTATCCTAGGAATCCTTATTCTTGACGTAGGAGGTGAACATTTTCTTCTCCCCCGTCATGTGGTTTGTGCATCCGCTGTCGATAATCCAGCTTGAACCCCTAGATGCATAAATCTGCAAGGTAATTAAGCTTGGGTTTTAGGTACCCAACTCTTGTTGGGTCCTACAAGGTTAGTTACAATAACTTTTGGAACCCAAATGCAAGTCTTGTCTCCCTTGCATTTAGATCCCAATTTTCTAGCAACTACTTTGGCATTCTTGCATAACAATACAAAAGAAGTATTAGACATTTGATACATAAAAGTTGGACCAGTGTAAACTTTCGTAGATGCATGAGAAACAGTATGATTGCGCCTAGGCCTGCTCCTATCATGAACATATGTGGAACTAGAAGCAAGCATAGCATGTGAATCATGATAAGTAGGTAAAGCAGCATGATTATAACATTTATCATGATGAGAAACTTTCTTGACATGAGCATAATGATAAGCATGGTTCTTTTGATCATGTGAAGAAATACTAGCCATAGGAGCCTTCCCTTTCTCCTTGTTGAGAATGGTAGTCCTTTGGCTTGTAAGGTTCTTGGTTTCCTTTTGAAAACCAAGTCCATCCTTAATTGAGGGGTGTCTACCAACAGTGTAGACATCCCTAGCAAATTTAAGTTTCTCAAAATTATCCATGCAAGTCTTAAGTTGAGCATTAAGACTTGCAACATCATTGTTTAATTTAGCAATAGTAGAGACATTTTCATTACATGCATTAACATCAAAGTCTTTACATCTATTGCAAATAACAACATGCCCTACACATGAACTAGTTTCATTTGCTTTCTCTAGCTTAGCATTCAAATCATCATTTAAATTCTTTAAGCTAGAAATAGATTCATGACAGGTAGAGAATTCGGAAGACAACAATGCATTCTTCTTAATTTCTATAGCAAGAGATTTTTGAACACTAACAAACTTATCATGTTCCTCATATAAAATATCTTCTTGCTTTTCTAGTAGTCTATCATTTTCATTAAGAGCATCAATTAATTCATTTATTTTGTCTACTTTAGCTCTATCTAAACCTTTAAACAGATCAGAGTAATCTACATCATTATCAGAGGATTCCTCATCACTAGAAGAAGAATACTTAGGAGTATCTCGAATACATACCTTCTTCTCCTTAGCCATAAGGCACGTGTGTCGTTCGTTGGGGAAGAGCGAAGATTTGTTAAAGGCCGAGGCAGCTAGTCGTTCATCTTTGGAGTCGGATGAGGAACATCCGGAGTCCCATTCCTTCCCGATGTGTGCCTTGCCTTTGGCCTTCCTATAGTTTTTCTTCTTTTCCCTCTTCCCATGCTTCTCTTGTTCCTGGTCATTATCGTTATCGGGGCATTGAGCTATAAAATGACTAGTCTTACTACATTTGAAGCAGGAGCGTTTTCCCCTTGACTTGTTCTTGTTGGGGTACTCCTTGCATCCTTTTAGTGCGGTCTTGAAGTGCTTGATGATGAGCGCCATCTCATCCTCATTGAGCCCGGTTGCCTCCACTTGTGCTATCTGCTAGGTAGCGCTTCCCTGCTCCTAGTTGCTTTGAGAGCAACAGGCTGAGGCTCATAGACGGGTAGTGGACCGTTCAAGGCATCGTCCACGTATCGTGCTTCTTTCACCATCATACGCCCGCTTACGAATTTTCCGAGAAATCCCTCGGGTGTCATTTTGGTGTACCTGGGGTTCTCACGAATAACATTTACAAGATGGGGGTTAATAACTATAAATGACCTGAGCATGAGTTAGACGACGTCATGATCCGTCCATCTTGTACTCTCGTAGCTTCAGATTTTGTTGACAAGGGTCTTTAGCCTGTTGTATGTCTATGTTGGCTCTTCTCCCCTTATCATCACGAACCTGCCCAGCTCACCTTCCACCAGCTCCATCTTGGTGATCATGGTGGCATCATTTCCCTTGTGAGAGATCTTGAGGGTGTCACATATTTGTTTAGCGTTGTCCAAGCCGCTGACCTTGTTATATTCATCCCTGCATAGAGATGCTAGCAAAACAGTAGTGGCTTTGGCATTTTTATGAATTTGTTCATTTATAAACACAGGGTTATCAGTACTGTCAAAGTGCATTCCATTTTCTACAATTTCCCAAATGCTAGGACGGAGAGAAAATAGGTCACTACGCATTTTATGGCTCCAAAATGAGTAATCCTCTCCATTGAAGTGTGGGGGTTTTCCAAGTGGAATAGAATGTAAATGGGCATTTGAATTGTACAGAATGCGGGAATAATTGAAGGAGAAGTTTTGATTAATTGTTTTCCTTTTAGATGAGGAGGAGTCGTCGTAGTCATCCCTTGGTGAAGAAGAGGAGGCATCACTGTCGTAGTAGATAATCTTCTTGATGCGCCTCTTCTTCTTCCCGTCCCTCTTCTTGTGACTTGAGCCTGAGTCAGTGGGCTTGTCGTCTTTTGGCTCGTTGAAGAGGGACTCCTTCTCCTTGTCATTGATCACCATTTGAGGGGGGTGAATAGGTGATCGTGCAAAATTCAACACTAATAGCACAAACTTGGTTTATAAAATGTTAGTTAGATTAAACCAAGTTGCTATAGAGCGAGCTCTTGAGAAGAAATCAATCACAGTGAAAAGCAACACAAGAGACACAATGTTTTATGTCGTGGTTCGGCCAATGCCTACTCAACATTGTGGTGACCTTCTTCGGTCAAGGATTGCACTCAATCCCTCTCAAGTGATCCAATGATCTACTTTGAGTACCACAGTTTTCTTTCTTAGTAGACTTTTCCCGTTTGCGGAGAATCTCCACAAATTGGAGCCTCTCGCCCTTACAAAGTTGATCACAAGAGAAGCACAAGAGTAAGGGAGGGAAAGCAACACACGCAAGAATCAATTCGTAGCGAACACACACACACAAGCCAAGACTTGAGCACAAAACACGGCGCAGGGAGTTCACAACTCAAATGGTGCTCGAATCTCTAACACAACGATCCAAATGCGTGGCGGTGGAGTCTAGGTGTCTTAGGATGTTCAGAGAATGCTTGGTTTCCTGCTCCATGCGCCTAGGGGTCCCTTTTATAGCCCCAAGGCGGCTAGGAGCCGTTGGAGATCCAATTGGAAGGCAATTCTTGCCTTCTGTCGGGTGGCGCACCGAACAGTCCGGTGCACCACCAGACATGAACAGTAGCTGTCCAGTGCCCGATCTCCTTCCTTATCGGGCGCAGTCGATCATTGGACCTCGGGTCCCGTTGGCGCACCGGACACTATCTGGTGCACACCGGACAGTCCGCTGTGCCCAACCGACCGTTGGCTCGGGCCACGTGTCACCCGATGATTGCACTACCGACCGTTGGCCACGGGCGCCGTTGGCGCACTGGACAGTAGGTGAATTTTAGCCGCGGTGCCTTCGCATTTTCCCGAGAGCGATGAGTTCGCCGCCGAGTGTAACACCATAATATCTTATTTTTGGCATTTGGAAAATTGTTCTATAAGATTTTAAATAGATGACCCTCTTAAAAGAATTTTTAAGATGTCCCCTTTTGATAATATATTTGGAGATATTGTTGAACAGGAAAACTTAAATTAAAATAACTTTTAATAAGGATTAAACATCAGGAATTATCTTCTTAAAGTGAATAGGTATCAAATAATTGATTAGTCGAATTATATTCCTGTTAGATCATACATTAAAAAATATAAGTTCAAAAAAATTTATGTATGTGCATCACTAATTAGAAGCATATACTTAAAAAAATAATAAATAAAACATCTAAAATAGGTATAACTTGATTATCACACCGATACCCTTTTTTATTATGAATTACAATTAAGTATAGAATTTAAACTTTATTTGAAGTCCATTTGAAATTGGATATATATATAAAACGAAAACAGGAAAAGAAAAATAGAAAAAAGAGCTTACCTGATCTCCTTGGGCCAAATCTGCCCAGGCGCGGCCAACTAATGCGCCCGCACAGTCGAATTGCTCCCCTGCCGGCCCAGTTTTCTCTTCCTTGTCGGTCCAAATGTGCATTGCACCCGCACAGCCCAATTCATCCTCTTCCCCTTTTCTTTTTGTTTTGGCCACTGCGACGTGGGCCCTAGACAGCAACCTCACCGCGGAAAGCGCGGGCGCTTCACCGCCTCATGTGGCGTTCTGTTCCGGCGGCTCCGGGGAAAACGTCCCTATATAACCCAACAGCCTTACCCTCCCCGATCGCATAACCCATCTGCAGCCGAGCGAACCGCAAGAACTATGGGCCATGAGATCGTGCCCTGGTTCTCCATCAATGGAGCGCCAAACCAGCCATCCCAGCGTCCCGTCACCAAGAGCAGAGCGGTTCGCTGATGAGCGTTGAAGAACACCGAAGCCACAGCGGATTTTTTCCTATTGGTTTCGAGATTCATCGCTGGGTCGCGGCGAGCTGTGGTCGGCATCGTAGCAGGCTTGACATCAGTGAGTGGCTTTTCCGCCTGTGTTGTCACTATCTCCGTTACTTTGGTGTACGGCCGTGGTTAGCCTAAGTGCTCAGGCGTACGCCGATGTGACATCGTTGCCGGATTATGCGCCAGGGTGGCCCTCGGTCGCTCCCAGGGCTGTCTTGCGGAGAGAGAGATTGGGGGCAAGAGGTGGAAGACGATGCCTGGGTCGTTGATCATTTGATCAAGGGCCAGGAATTAACCGTAGAAGTAACCTTTCATGATTAGATCTGAACCGTAGATCTGGGTGGTTGCGGTGTAGATTGAAGGGTGGAGGTGTGGCGATAGTTTTGGCCGTAGGATTAGGATTGCGCGATCACGATTAGCTATAGGACGACGTCTTGGCCATAGTTCATCCTGGCCGTGGATCGGTTAGTGGACGGTTCCGATGGCATCTCGGTGTGGGTGGTCTCTGGGTCGTTGGATGAAGATCTGACGAACCACAAAACGTACCGGTTTATATAATAAGCCGATCTAATCTGAGCCTTCAAATGCTGATCCAACGGCTGAAGTCAGCCCGTACCTCTTTGGCCGGGGATAATTGCATATGAGCCCTCATAAAACTATCAAATAAACCCGCCGTCCACTCACGTGGAAAACTAATTAAATCTAGGTCCTGAGTTTCACAGTTTAGACCCTGTGTTTTCGAGAAATTGTGTTCGTAGTCCAGAATTAATTGGGATATTCATAATTAAATCAGAAAATGATATTTTTTTATAAAAAAATCTAGGAACTTGTTTAATTCATAGTTAATTCATTTTAGCTCCAAATTGAGTTATTCCAGTTGCAATAATTTTGTTTTAATATTATCTATCATCTAGTGCTTCTGTTTAGCCATAAAACTTGAATTAAAAATGTTCATTTGAATTAATCTATTCTAGGTGCTTAACAACTCCAGAAATTCATAACTTGGTAACCGTAACTCCGAATTTAGTAATTCTTGTTCCTACGATCTCGTTACACAGCGTAGAATATTATTATGTAGTTTGATCTTATGTTTGGTGTGATGTTAATTTTGCATATACATGTTTGTCTATATTGCTATGTTTAGCAGTGAGGACACGTGTCATCTGAAGAGCAAGTTGGTACCTGGAATCGCAAGTCCTAGGCAAGTTGTGCCCTTGATCACTTCTTTTTACCCATTCATGTTCTGATTAATCATAATGATCTGCATAGGTTAATTTTGATGGGACCCAATAGGTCACCCTAGTTTGACTATCTTTATGCCTTGTTTACCACTAAACTTCTGGGTAGTACTTGCTAGTGCTTTATGTGGATTTGGGCATTGAGATACACATTATTCATGATTATACTTTTGTTATAAGTTGTTATTTACTGTTCATGATAAGATCATTATGTTAATTGGAACATGGAGCGACCACCCGGGAAAATAGTGCTACCACAAGGGTTTATGGACGCCCTTGGCTGATTAATTAGGAAAGCTAGTGGAGGACTACCTTACCCGAAAGGGGCAAGGGCAGTAGGGGAGTGGTCAGTGTAGGGAGGTCCTTGGTTGATTTTGCTGCGATGGCGGTCAGGCAAGGGATCCCTACATTGGAGCTTCCTATAAACTGTAGCGGGTTTTCTGAAGCTAGTGGAACTTTGTAAAGGCCTCGTAGTGTTACCCTGCATCGCTTCCTTGGTAGAGGTGTATGGGGCCCGTACAACCCCGTGGCAAATGGGTAACATGACTTGTGGGTAAAGATGTGCAACCTCTGCAGAGTGTAAAACTGGTATACTAGTCATGCTCACGGTCATGAGCAGCTCGGACCCTCACATGATTAACTTATGGAACTAAATTCAATTTGTCATATGCATTGCATCGCAGGTGATGTTGTTACTTCTGTTCTACTATTTAATTGGGTTGGAATTTACTTATACTTAGTAACTGCTAATAAAATTTTGACCAACTTTAAAAGCAATGCTCATCTTCAACCATCCTCTTTAGTAAGCCTTACACTTCACATGAGCTCCCACCTTTGGCGAGTTCATGCACATTATTCCCCACAACTTGTTGAGCGATGAACGTATGTGAGCTCACTCTTGCTGTCTCACACCCCCATAGGTCAAGAACAGGTACCGCAGGATGAGGCGCTTGGAGGATGCTGTGATGTGTTCGTGAGAGGTCTAGGCCGTCATCTCCCAGTCAACTTTGGGTTGCTGGACCGTTGTCTCCTTATAATGTAATTATTTATTTATTTATTTTGTATAGAACTCTTATTAAATAGTAAAGATGTGACATTCGATCCTGTGCCATGAATCATCATATGTGTGAGACTTGGTCCCAGCACACCTGGTGATTATGTTCGCGCCTGGGTCTTGGTGACCCGAAACCCGGGTGTGACACCGGGCCAGCCTGGGCACTGGACACTGTCCGTTGCACCACTGGACAGTCCGGTGCACCACAGGCTGGTGCTGTTTTGGCTGAACTAAGCCAAAACTTCTCCTGTTCGATTCTAGTTTTCTTGGCTATATTCCTGGCACTTAGATAAATAGTACTCAAAAGCAATTTACTAAGGCTAGAGACATACCTTGTTCTTTGATTTGCACTAGTACAGAGAAGATCTATACTGGCAGTCGTAAACCCATTTTTAGTGGCGTTTATCGTAACCGCCAGTGCTAGGGATCAGTAAATATCATCATTTTTACAAGCGGGTAACTGAAGACCGCCAGTGAAAATCGATTTTCACTGGCGGTCGACGTAATAAAACCGCCAGTGCAAATCGTTTCCAGGAAACATAAAACAGATTTTAAAAATAGTAAAAAAATTTATTTGTATTAGGACCACCCAATGCTATATGAGTTAGCCATGGAGTTTGATAGACTAAGCCTCAGATTTCTGAGTAGCACACAGGGAGTGACAGTTGAACTAGAACCCACCCTAAAGCAGGATATCAAAGAAGGACAGAAAAGTGATGAGAAGATCAGCGAGATCCGTCAACTAATCTCAGAAGGGTGAGGCAAGGACTTTCGAGAAGATTCAAAAGGCATGATATGGTTCAAATACCGACTTTGTGTTCCTGGCATTAAGTCCATTCAAGAGCTAATTCTCAAAGAAGCTCATTAGACATCCTATTCTATACACCCCGGAAGCGAGAGGATGTATCAGAATCCAAAAGGAGATTTTGGTTGCACGATATGAAAAGAGAGATTGCAAAACATGTTGCCATCTATGATAGTTGTCAAAGAACCAAAGCAGAGCATCAAAAACCAATTGGACTTTTGCAGCCATTTCAAATTCCCTAGTGGAAATGGGATGAGACCGGGATGTATTTCATAGTTGGCCTACCTCATACCCGAGCTGGCTATGATTCTATTTAGGTGATTGTGGACTGCTTTACAAAGGTGGCCCATACATACACGTGAAGACAACATACAATGGAGTAGCGCTAGCTGAGTTATACATGTCTTGGATTATCTATTTGCATGGTGTGCCGAAGAAGATAGTGTCAGATTGAGGAACGCAGTTCACCTCTCATTTTTTGCAGCAGCTACAAGAAGCTTTGGGCATGCATTTAAAGTTCAGTTCAGCTTATCACCCGCAGATCGACGGTCAAACTAAAAGGACTAATCAGATTCTCGAAGACATGTTGAGACCATGTGCATTGCAAAATAAGTCAGGTTGGGATAAGAAATTACCTTATGTGGAATTCTCAACAGCCACCAAGCTAGCTTGAAGATGTCACCGTTTCAGGCACTATACGGAACAAGTTGGAGAACTCCACTGATCTAGGATCAACCTAGAGAATGGCAGGTGTTTGGTCCCGACATTTTGCTCGAAGCCGAAGAGAACATCAAAATGGTCCGAGAGAATCTAAAGATATCACAGTTAAGGCAGCGCAGTTATGCTGACACAAGAAGAAGAGAACTGAGTTTTGAAGTGGGAGATTATGTTTATCTGATGGTGTCATCTATCAGAGAAGTTAGAAGGTTCGGAGTCAAGGGCTAGTTAGCACCATGGTATATCAGACCGTACCAGATTCTGGCAAGGCGTGGAGAAGTGGCCTACTAGCTCAGCTTACTAGAAGATCTATCGGCGGTGCATGACGTTTTCCATGTGTCTCAGCTGAAGAAGTGTCAGCGAGTACCCGAAGATCAATTGCCAGTGGAGGGACTAGAAGTCCAAGAAGACCTAACATATGTGGAGAAGCCAACACAGATTCTAGAGATTGTAGACAGAGTCCCTTGGAGAAATATCATCAGAATGTGCAAAGTCAGATGGGGTCACCACTTTGAGGAAGAAGCAAACTAGGAACGTGAAGATGATCTGAAAGCGTGTACCCCGAACTCTTTGCTGGCCAACCTTGAATCTTGTGGTGAGATTCTTTAAAGGGGGATAGGTCTGTAACACCCTGAATTTTGGGGTATAAAAATTTCCTTGCTCTATACTCAAAATTTAGGTGTTACTCTCTCCTTTCTTTGCATTTCTTTTCCCTTTCTAAAATAATGGAGAGTTATTTTGTTCTATGTTGGCATGAGCCCTAAAAGTGCTTTGTTTGTTGCATTCATGTTGTTGCATAGGGTTTGTAAGTGCAAGAAGTGTTTTAAACATGTTAATATATCTTGTAGAAGTTTGTGGAAAATTTTCATATTTTTCTGAATATTTTTCTATTTTCTGAAAACCAAAATCTATTTATTTTAGGTACTTGAAAACATTTTCAAAATTTCTAAATATGTTTTTGAGTTCATTAGGGGCCAAATCATGCCTGGGAAGTTTCCTAGAATTTTTGGAGCCTTCATGATATTTTTCGAACATTAAAAACGATTTAAGCCTTTTTTGGAATTATTTTAATTTTAAAAATGGATTTATTACGAAAAATAAAATATCTTCAAACCCTAGCAATATATATGGCTGGAACACTATCACCGAGTCCTTTCCAAACCTTGAAACTGTTTGCCAAGATTGGATCCACAATTCTCGAAATTCCTCTCCGAAGTTCAGGGCGGTTCCAACTTCGGCGACAACTCCAGCGAGCAATTATGTTCAATCCGTGCGTCGTTGGTGAAATCCAAGAGTACTGTTGCTTTCGTCTCATTGAGAGCTTCGTCCTGATGCTTTCGATTCATCAATCCACCTCCAGTTCACCATCAATCGCTGATTTTCTTCTCGGCTCCGGCGAACTCCGTCTTCTCCGATTAGCTATCTCCATTGTTCTTCATGTTTCTTCTTCGTTGTTCACCGTGTGAAGCAGACCAACCCTATCCATGTAGCCCCTCGCCTCTCCACTCTCCACGCTCCCCCTCTCTCTTCCCCTCTCTCCCCTCCCCTCCCCTACCCACGGCGCGGTGGCGGCGGCTGGCCTCTCGGCCGAGGCCCCTACCTCCCCCCACTTAGCGCCTGCCTCCCCCCACACGCGCGCCCGTCGAGACCCCTACCTCCCCCCCGCCGGCTGAGCCCCACCCTCACCCCTTGCCACAACGGCAGTGAGAAGAGAGATGGATGGAGGTAGGAGACGACAACTTTGTGAAATAGCCCCTGGGTTATTGGGATCCTTCGCACAGAAAATCCGTTTAATTTAAAATTGTGATATCTTTTGCATTATAAATCTGATTCACTGTGTTCAAGTTGCGTTAGATTCGTATTAAAGTTGTCTACATGTTAGAAATTTTATTCTCAACTATTACATAATTTAATTAACTATTTAAATGTTGACCAATGATTATTAAATTAGCGTTCCGATTAAATCTAATTTAGGGTTTTCAACTTGTGCTTTTATAAATAAACACCAACATGGTTAATATTAGCTAAAAATATTCTTTTATTAATAATTGTTTAGTATAAATGCATCATATATTTAATAGTCCTCGCGTGTCGCGTTGGTCCGCGTGCCGTGCACGTGCTGTTCGCGTGTTGTCGTGCTATTTTGCACGTCGTGCACTTTGTCTTGCGCCGTTAATTCACCTCGCTTAGAGTCGCTTTGTAACACCCTGGGTTCCACAAACACCCTGGAATACTACTGAACTACACTTCTGACATCTCTATATATAAAATTTCGGCAGCATCTCCTTTGCAAAGTTGAATAAATGAGGGGGCAACAATGTATAAACATATATCATGACAAAAACATACTAAGTATTATTAATCGGCTAGCAAAGGGAAGTCAAACATACGACATGAACTGAATTAACCAGTGCACACGACTAGTTAAAAAAACAAACTTCCTTTGACAACAAGTTTCTAATTAAATCATGGCTACACCTGAGCAGCGTTATTATGAGAGTGAAAGTGGACGTGCTGCTACTTCCCTCATTCCCAACATGTATCAAGTACCTGCATTGAGTAATGCAAGAGTGAGATGACACATCTCAGCAAGTAAAGTAATATCAAACTGTTTAACCACATAAGAACATTGTTTTACCACCACTTGATTTCGCAACCATCTTATTACGAAGGTGCGGCACGTATACAACGTACAACACACCTAGTTACCACACCTTGTAGGTAGAAACCACAATAGTAACATAGTAATGTCACACTTCATATATACCTCATGAGTGCAAATGTCTGCAAATGCAAGGATGACTTCTGCCTTCATACCTGTAACACCCCGGGATCCACAAACACCCCGGAATGCTACTGAACTACACTTCTAACATCCGTATATAAAATTTCGGCAACATCTCCCTTGCAAAATTGCATAAATGAGGGGGAGGCAACGATGTATAAAAATATATCATGACAAAAAAACATACTAAGTAATATTAATCGGCTAGGAATGAGAAGTTAAACATACGACAAGAGCTGAATTAACCAGCGCGCACGACTAGTTAAGAAAAACAAACATCCTTTGACACAAGTTTCTAATTATATCCTGGCTGCGCCTGGCAGCATTATTATGAGAGTGAAAGTGGACGTGCTGCTACTCCCCTCATTCCCAACATGTATCAAGTACCTGCATTGAGTAATGCAAGAGTGAGATGACACATCTCAGCAAGCAAAATAATAACAAACTGTTTAACCACATAAGAAGATTGTTTTACCACCATTTGATTTTACAACCTCCTTATTACGTAGGTGCAGCACGAATACAATGTAGAACACACCTAGTTACCACACCTCGCAGGTAGAAACCACAATAGTAACATAGTAATGTCACACTTCATATATATACCTCATGAGTGCAAATGTCTGCAAATGCAAGGATGACTTCTGCCTTCATACCTCTAAGGATATGAAGCCGCATCGTACCCCTCCTCGGGCAACGTACGATGCTAAAAGTGTACCGGTACGGTCGGACCATAATATCACAACATAACTTCAAAATGCAAGATGGATGATGCGATGTGCATGTCATGCCTACAACACTTCCTATAACGTGATTCAAAAAGATACTTCAACTTCATCCAAGATGGGAATCAACCACATATATCATTACCAAATTATGATCATCCACAATATTAGACAATTGATAATTAATACTTCCAAACAAATAAACTTCATCATAGAATTCAATGATTAACATAATTAAAACTTATGCATACTCAATGACAGGGAATAGGATGCAAACCAAACGGTAGCAACCACCACTGTATTTACTTGCCTTTACCGGAAGTTTGGGCAAATCCCTAAGTACGATCCGGAAGTCCACCACCTATTTTTGACACACAATATAGTGCGCCAATTTCACATAATCAGGCTCATAAACGACGCCGCACCTACGCACAAACTCAAACCCCGCCACGGGTTACATCTCTCCCCACACCCACCAAACTGCAGCAGCGCTGCTTAATAATTTCATGACTTTAAAATTATGACAGCAGTGGTAACAAACAAAAACTCCAGAGGCATCTACATAAAATTCCTCACAAGTTTTGTATACAATTTTTAATTAAATTCCAAAAACTAATTAGCCCAAAACAGTCCACAAATGAACCTGTAATCTGTTTTTTTGTCTTTTGGACAGCGACATACCCGGATTCAAACAGCGATATCTTTTAAAATATAATTCCAAATCAAGCGCATAAGTACTCATTGGAAAGATAAGACAAAGCCCTACATGATTATCATACTGGTGAACACTAATTTCCCACGAAAAATTCCCAGAAACTGCTAATACTACTTCTGTTCGCCCACCTGAAAAATCTGTTTTTTTGGACAGCAACATAACCGGATTCAAACAACGATATCTCCTAAATTATAACTCTGAATCGAGCGCATAAGTACTCGTTGGAAAGGTATGACAAAGCTCTACATGATTCTCCCACTGATCCCCACTAATTGCCCACGAAAAATTCCCAGAAATCCCTAGAACTACTGCTGTTCGCCCTCCCACAAAAATTCTGGACAGCACCTCTACAGATTCGCATAGATAAACATATAATCAATTGAATTTTAGCGCAAAAACATAGATAACTTCAAGATCACCTTGAGTTCCACCTTTTTCCTCCTTCCTTCCTCCCACCAATTCTCCAATTGAAACTTGCACCCACACGAAGAAGATCCGACGAGGAAGAACGACACTTGGAGAAGAGGAGATGGGGGGTGGCGGCTAGGGTTGAGGAGATGGCTGCTGCAAAAAACTTGAGAATGGAGAGGGGGCGGCTGCAGCACATGGGGAAGAGAGAAGAGGGAAGAGGGTGACGGCCAAAGGAGGGAAAGGGGGAGGCGGCTGCCCTCAAGGGGCCTTAAGAGAGGCGGCGGCTAGGGTTTTGGGGGGGGGGGGGGGGAAGTGGGCTTCCCACCGCCGGATCGCTATCAACGGCCCAAAACCATTCCTACGCCAGAGCTCTCGACCCCCACGCACACATCAAACATAAATTTTACTGTTTTATAGATGTTTACCTCCTAAAATTCCAAACCCCCCATAGCACGGGACCCGCAAGAGAAAACAAAGAAAAAAAAGAGTAAACTTCAATTTCTCTTCTTTTTGAAAATTGGGTATCACACTCTACAACCCTTAAAAAGAATTCGACCTCGAATTTCGATGCTTCTATCGGAACGACAAAGGAAAGAATAATGAACCAACAAAACTCACACATAAAGAAAAGTTCGGTTACTTCTACCGCATCAGCTCCTCAAGCTCCTAGGATTCTAAGATACGCAGCAAACGACACTCTAGAGTCTGGTCTTGCTACACAGGAATCGGCTCTAGCTCGATTTAATGGTCTGGATTCCGCAAATACTTCCTCCACATAAAGACATGGAATACATGGTGTACTCTGATCATAGATTCTGACAATTGCATGTGCTAAGCCCAGCTGCCAACTCGGCTAAGATAGTAGACGGTCCTATATACCTCGGACAAAGCTTTCCTGACACCAAATCAATCATTGACATATGCAAGTACTTCAAGGAATGTATATATGAATGCACTGCATGTAGTGTTCCTATAGCCTAAACCAAAATTAGCCAAACAAGAGCAACTTCAAGAGAGCAACTTAATGCTTGCATATTTCTGGATAGCAGCACAGCGGTTAATTGTTTTGTTCATAACTCATAAAATAAGCATCCAAAAATAATAAACTAGGATTTTATGGAAAGCTTATAAAGTCCACTATACCCTTGGTATTATCTTCACAGCAAGATTTAACACTTAGAAAGGTCAAACAATGCTAAACGTAAATTCTGTCCAGACTAGGACATAATTCAACTACTCAATTCAAAAATCCATAATTGGAGTCTCAGTCATCCAATTCAGGTGCTCCTAGACTTTTTAGAAAGCTAGTAGAATTGTCTATAATTCATTTATAAACATATCAGGTTAATTCAATGCATATCAAGGTCAAAAGACATGAGAAAGGCTCTGCTGTCCAAATTTAGACAGATTCAGAGATCACACTTAAAACAGCTGTAACTTTACTTATAGATCTCCAAAAAGGGTGATCCAAAATTTGTTGAAAAGATTAAGAAAGATACTACAACTTCTTTATAATTTATAATAAGTTATTCAAAGTTTAAATTGGGCAAACAAGGTCAGTTTCGAAATCTATACAGAATCTGCACAGATTCCAAGACTGTACTTGAGAAAATCATAACTCTCAAACTACTAGACCTATGGTCATGAAATTTTTACACAAGATAAAGAAGTCGTCTACAACTTTTATATATAACATATCTACAGAAAAGATGGTTTACTTCATTGAACTAGCTGCATAACTAAAACTGGTCATGCAGTCCCAACAACAAGCAATAGATTTTATTCAGGTTCATTACTCTTCTAAGATTAAGCGTTCATCGAAAGACTAATAACTTTAGGTTCTTCATTACGAGATACTTAGAACAAATATAAGTATAGAAGCAATATGATAACTTTTTAAACCATTTAAGCCTAATCTCACATCATGCAAACAGGAATCTGTTTAAGCATGTTAGGCCTGCCCACATATTCATCCAAGCACATTCTATACATTATATCATCCCATATAGGAACTCTCTTTTTTTAATTATACTATACATATATATCTATCAAATAACTCAGACAAATTGCATCTCAACCTAGACTTCTCATGACTTAACTATTTCATACTTACGCAATCACGCCAATATAAGAAAACGTGGCTTCACAACAATACGTACTGGCCTATTCAAACGTTCCTTGCTATCTCTGTGTTTCACCCCACGCTCCACATATACATAAACAAGATAACCATCCCAATCACTACGTCTACTCCCTCCCACCATACAACTTAATTGACATGGATTGCGAAAGAGCTCACCACAACTAAACCAAACTCCCATGAAAAAAAATCACTAAGTAGAAAATTGACAATCAATAGCACAAATGTTCATTTTTTCTACCTCTCACTATAAAAGCAATGGTAACAATGAAATATTGTAAAATCATCTAAACTTCATGATCTACAACTTTCGTATTCAAAGGATAAACAACAATTTTTTTTCATCTACCATTTCTAATTTGACTTGTAAGGTGACATACATGATCTGCCACCAGAAACTGACGAAACATGACACATAAATTCAAAATATCATAACTCCCTGCAGCTTAACAAAATTTTGCAAATATAAGCCCATTGAAAAGATTATAACATTCTGTAAAACTTTTATTATAATGAGTGTCTCGAAATTGGTTTTCAAACCGATAAAATAATGCAACTCTTTTGTTGCAAAACTGATAGGATGGAAACAATGGACAACTAAAATTCAAAAACCTATAACTCCTCCTATACTCAACTTAAAACTACAACGAACACGCGTTGGAAAAGTTTGAAAATTGTCCACGACTTTTGCAATAAAGTTGCACCCAAATTTATCTTTATAGCCCTCAACTCTACATGACCTACAGCTAAACTCAGCCCGAGATACTGCACATTGGAGATTCGACTTATAACCGGATAACCACCTCTCCCAATCTATTTAACAGACAATTACAAGTAAATACCCATTTAAAAGGTACTGAGAAGAACTAAAGTTTTGCTTAAAGAGAATTCCCAAATTTGGGCTATGAAACAATCAAAACACGGTCGATTTATTGGTGGTTATAACGACACCTAAAGTTCAGACACAACGGTGCAACAACTTCAGAGCAGCCTAACTCCAATTATATACATTGAAAATTACAAACCAATACTCTTTGGAGAGATCATGAAATTACTAAAACTTTCATAATCCAACAAAGACCAAATTATACCATCTTCAAGGTCTATTCTTCCGTACAAAATTAAGGCTGCTATAGGAAACCCATAACTCTCAAATGTTTAGACCAAACTGGGTAATTAAGCATCATATGCAAACATGAAGAAACCTACTACAAAACATTCTAGATAAGTGAAGCCTGATTCAGCCTCCAACTAATTTAAAATGACTCCCAAAACCAAGCAACACCTTAACCACAATAAAAAAACAATATAATATGAAACCCAAGGCATTGGCAGGTGCAATCAACACTAGGATTTCCCACTACCAAATGGGGATGCAACTCCCCAAAGTCTTTAAACAACACTTTACCTAATAGGTTAGAACACTAAGCATAACAATCAACGAATTCAACAACCTCGTTTGTTAATGCCACTAAGGTCAAACATCCAAGTAGCGACAATGTATGAAACACCTGACATACCCGTCTCTAGCACTATAAAACATGGTTGTTATTACACTAGAATTCAACTACAAGAGACCTCCACAACTATTCTGTTGACGTGAAGCAAATGGTGCTCATGTCATATAACGTCTTTTTCTCCTCTCAAAAAAGATAAAATTTGCAACACTCATAAAGCAATGGAGGGATAACAACAAGAAAAACTAATGTACTTCTTGACACAGACTCATGCAAAAGCTTCATAAATATTACTTTCAATACTAAAATAATAACATGATACTATGCTCAACAGGAGTAATTGGACATCAATAAGACAATCCACATAACCAAACTACCTTGATTAACCTCACATACAACAAAACCTACTATTACTGCACTAGAACAATTTGTACCTTGTGATATCATAGGATGCATTCAAAGTAGTACAATGTTGGCAAATAAAAATAAAAAATAATATAAAATGGGTTGTCAATATCGCCCACATGACTAGCCTGCAACAACTAAAAATTATGCATAGCCTTTATGGCTATTGAAACAAGCCATAGAAGGAAAACATGCATGACATAAAATCCACTTGAAACCACCCTATTTATTGTTAAAAATAAGGTTGCACATAATAAGAAAACCTATCAGGTAGACATGGTTGGACTTATCAATCTACGTCATCTCACAAATTCACTCGAGTTCTACCAGTCTAAAGATTTCATAGACATTACAACGTTGCCTCTACTCTATAGAGACAAACCAATTTATACTAAGATCAAGTTGGCAAGTAGCCACACTAGCCTAAAAAAGTGAGGCGCAAAGCATTGCCTCCATGGAAATATTACATTGATAAGTTGGGTTGTAGCCCAACATTCAATCAGACCCAACAACATGATAAAACTACATTATATAGTGTTTTCACACCACACCAAGCCGGATTAGACCCACTATACACAGACTCAATAAACAATCGGTCCTACAAGTACTAGAACCCCAAAAAATCCATTTAAAAAAAACAACCACAATCAAGCATATAGAAATATATGATAGTAATAGCTCAAAGATTTGAAAAACATCGCATAAAAAAAAAACATCACGACGATATGTATACAAAACAAGTACATTAGTAGCTTCTCTTGGATAATAACTTCAATAACAACCACATCAAGAAACCAATATTAATTAGAAGTAACATATCATATCAAACATTAAGTAATTAACGACATACCCCATCAAACCATAAAGGGATCCGGGGTAAGGGAATTCTAGTCATCTATACAATAAAATACTAATATGAAAGATATATGAACCTATACCCTTCCTATATGTGCAAGTGTGTCAAATTTATCTTCAAATTGCGTAGAATCCAAAGCCTATCCTCTAATACCAATTGTAACACCCCGGGATCCACAAACACCCCGGAATGCTACTGAACTACACTTCTAACATCCGTATATAAAATTTCGGCAGCATCTCCCTTGCAAAATTGCATAAATGGGGGGGGGGGCAACAGTGTATAAACATATATCATGACAAAAAACATACTAAGTAATATTAATCGGCTAGCAACGAGAAGTTAAACATACGACAAGAGCTGAATTAACCAGCGCGCACGACTAGTTAAGAAAAACAAACATCCTTTGACACAAGTTTCTAATTATATCCTGGCTGCGCCTGGCAGCATTATTATGAGAGTGAAAGTGGACGTGCTGCTACTCCCCTCATTCCCAACATGTATCAAGTATCTGCATTGAGTAATGCAAGAGTGAGATGACACATCTCAGCAAGCAAAATAATAACAAACTATTTAACCACATAAGAACATTGTTTTACCACCATTTGATTTTAAAACCTCCTTATTACGTAGGTGCAGCACGAATACAATGTACAACACACCTAGTTACCACACCTCGCAGGTAGAAACCACAATAGTAACATAGTAATGTCACACTTCATATATACCTCATGAGTGTAAATGTCTGCAAATGCAAGGATGACTTCTGCCTTCATACCTCTAAGGATATGAAGCCGCATCGTACCTCTCCTCGGGCAACGTACGATGCTAAAAGTGTACCGGTACGGTCGGACCATAAGATCACGACAAAACTTCAAAATGCAAGATGGATGATGCGATGTGCATGTCATGCCTACAACACTTCCTATAACGTGATTCAAAAAGATACTTCAACTTCATCCAAGCTGGGAATCAACCACATATATCATTACCAAATTATGATCATCCACAATATTAGACAATTGAGAATTAATACTTCCAAACAAATAAACTTCATCATAGAATTCAATGATTAACATAATTAAAACTTATGCATACTCAATGACAGGGAATATGATGCAAACCAAACGGTAGCAACCACCACTGTATTTACTTGCCTTTACCGGAAGTTTGGGCAAATCCCTAAGTACAATCCAGAAGTCCACCACCTATTTTTGACACACAACTTAGTGCGCCAATTTCACATAATCAGGCTCATAAACGACGCCGCACCTACGCACAAACTCAAACCCCGCCGCGGGTTACATCTCTCCCCACACCCACCAAACTGCAGCGGCGCTGGTTAATAATTTCATAACTTTAAAATTATGACAGCAGTGGTAACAAACAAAAACTCCAGAGGCATCTAAATAAAATTCCCCACAAGTTTTGTATACAATTTTTAATTAAATTCCAAAAACTAATTAGCCCAAAACAGTCCACAAGATGAACCCTGTAATCTGTTTTTGTCTTTTGGACAGCGACATACCCGGATTCAAACAACGATATCTTTTAAAATATAATTCCAAATCAAGCGCATAAGTACTCATTGGAAAGCTAAGACAAAGCCCTACATTATTATCATACTGGTTAACACTAATTACCCACGAAAAATTCCCAGAAACTGCTAATACTACTGCTGTTCACCCACCTGAAAAATCTGTTTTTTTGGACAGCAACATAACCGGATTCCAACAATGATATCTCCTAAATTATAACTCTGAATCGAGCGCTATAAGTACTCGTTGGAAAGGTATGACAAAGCTCTACATGATTCTCCCACTGATCCCTACTAATTGCCCACGAAAAATTCCCAGAAATCCCTAGAACTACTGCTGTTCGCCCTCCCACAAAAATTCTGGACAGCACCTCTACCAATTCGCATAGATAAACATATAATCAATTGAATTTTAGCGCAAAAACATAGATAACTTCAAGATCACCTTGAGTTCCACCTTTTTCCTCTTTCCTACCTCCCACCAATTCTCCAATTGAAACTTGCACCCACACGAAGAAGATCCGATGAGGAAGAACGACACTTGGAGAAGAGGAGATGGGGGGTGGCGGCTAGGGTTGAGGAGATGGCTGCTGCAAAAAACTTGAGAATGGAGAGGGGGCGGCTGCAGCACTTGGGGAAGAGAGAAGAGGGACGAGGGAAGAGGGTGACGGCCAAAGGAGGGAAAGGGGTAGGCGGCTGCCCTCAAGGGGCCTTAAGAGAGGGGCGGCTAGGGTTTTGGGGGGGGGGGAAAGTGGGCTTCCCACCGCCGGATCGCGATCAACGGCCCAAAACCATTCCTACGCCAGAGCTCTCGACCCCCTGCGCACACAACAAACATAAATTTTACTGTTTTACAGATGTTTACCTCCTAAAATTCCAAACCCCCCATAACACGGGACCCGCAAGAGAAAACAAAGAAAGAAAGAGTAAAGTTCAATTTCTCTACTTTTTGAAAATTGGGTATCACAATACCTCTAAGGATATGAAGCCGCATCGTACCCCTACTCGGGCAACGTACGATGCTAAAAAATGTACCGGTACGGTCGGACCATAAGATCACGACATAACTTCAAAATGCAAGATGGATGATGCGATGTGCATGACATGCCTACAACACTTTATATAACGTGATTCAAAAAGATACTTCAACTTCATCCAAGATGGGAATCAACCACATATATCATTACCAAATCATGATCATCCACAATATTAGACAATTGAGAATTAATACTTTTAACAAATAAACTTCATCATAGAATTCAATGATTAACATATTTAAAACTTATGCATACTCAATGACAGGGAATAGGATGCAAACCAAACGGTAGCAACCACCATTGTATTTACTTGCCTTCACCGGGAATTTAGAATGGTACTAACCGGAAGTCCACCACCTGTTTTTGAGACACACCATAGTGCACAAATTCACATAACAAACTCTAATAAACAACGTCGCACCTACGCACAATTCCAACCCATCGCGAGCGACAACTCTCCCCATCACCACCAAATTGCAGCAGTGATATCAATCAAAAACTCCGGAAGCATCTACATAAAATTCCCCACAAGTTCTATATTCAAAAGATAATTAAATTCCCACATCTACTTAGCCCAAAACCGTCCACAAGATATATCCTGCAATCTGTTTTTGGACAGCAACCTAGACGGGTTCAAACAGCGATATCTCCTAATGTATAACTCCGAATTGAGCGTATAAGTACTCGTTGGAAAGGTGTGACAAGGCTCTACATGATTCTCATACTGATTATCACTAATTTCCCAAAAAAAATCCCAGAAACTGCTAATACTACTGCTGTTCGCCCACCTGCAGAAATCTGTTTTTTTGGACAGCAACATACCCGGATTCGAACAGCGATATCTCCTAAAATATAACTCCGAATCGAGCGCATAAGTACTCGTTGGAATGGTATGACAAAGATCTACATGATTCTCCCACTGATCCGCAATAATTACCCACGAAAAATTCCTAGAAATCACTAGAACTACTGATGTTCGCCCACCCACAAAATTTCAGGACAGCCCCTCTACAGATTCGCATGGGTAAACATATAATCAATTGGATTACAGAACAATTAAACAAGATACAATCTCAAAATCACCTTGAATCCTTCCCCTTTCCTCCCTTCTTCTTCCCTCCACCAAAATCCAATTGGAGACTTGCACCAACGCGACGTAGATCCGAGCGGGAAAGGAATGGCACCTTGGAGAGAAGGCTTGAGGAGGGGGCGACTAGGGTTTGATGGGGGAGGTGGGGTGGCGGCTGCAAATGGGTGGAGGAGTGAGAGGGGGTGGCGTCCAAGGCTATAGAGGGGGCTGCATAAGTCAAAGGGGAGGGGTGGCTGAAAAATCCCAAGGGATTAGGGGAGGGGCGGCTAGGGTTAGGGAGAACTAGTGGGCTGGATTCTCGTTCACACGTCAACCCCCGACCCACTAGCGCATGAGTCTAACAAAAAATTCTACTGTTTTAATAGTGAATGCTTCCCCAAAAATTCCTAACCCCAAAAGCGTACCACCCGAAAGAAAGAAGGGAAAAAAGAAACAAGGAAACAATAAACTCCAACTTCTCTTCTTTGCAAACTGGGTATCACACTCTACCCCCTTCAAAAGAATTCGACCTTGACGCTTCTATCGGAACGACAAAAGAAAAGATCAGCGACGACAAAAAACTCACCCCATAACGAAAAGTTCGGGGTACTTCTGCCGCATCAGCTCCTCGAGCTCCAAGGATTCTAGGATACGCAGCAGACGACACTCTAGAGTCAGGTCTTGCTACACGGGAATCGACTCTAGCTCAATTTATTGATCTGGATTCCGCAAATACTTTCTCAACAAAGAGACATGGAATACATGGTGTACTCTGATCATAGACTCTGACAATTGCATGTGCTAAGCCAAACTGCCAACTCGGGCTAAGATAGTAGACGATCCTATATACCTGGGACAAAGCTTTCCTGACACCAAATCAACATTGACACATGCAAGTACTTCAATGAATATATATATGAACGCAATACATACAGTGCTCCTATAGCCTAAACCAAACCTATCCAAACAAGAGTAACTTCAAAAGATCAATTTAATGCTTGCATATTTCTGGACAGCAGCACAACGGTTAATTGTTTTGCTCATAACTCACCAAAAAATGCATCCAAAAGTAGTAAACTAGGACTTTATGGAAAGCTTACAAAGCCCACTATAACCTTGGTATTATCATCACCACAAGATTTGACACTTATAAAGGCCAAACAATGCGAAACATAAATTTTGTCCAGACTTGGACAGAATTCAACTACTCAGTTCAAAAATCCATAATTGGAGTCGCAACCATCCAATTCAGGCGCTCCTAGACTTTTTAGAAAGCTAGTAAAATTGTCTATATTTCATTTATAAACATATCAGGTTAATTCAATGCATATCAAGATCAAAAGACACAAGAAAGCTTTGCTGTCCAAATTTGGACAGATTCAAAGATTCCACTTAAAATAGTTGTAGCTTAACTTATAGGTCACCAAAAAGGGTGATCCAAAATTTGTTGGAAAGCTTAAGGGAAGTACTACCACTTCTTTATAATTTATAAGAACTAATTCGAAGTTTAACTTGGGCAAACAAGGTCAGTTTCGAAATCTATACAGAATCTGGACAGGTTCCAAGACTAGACTTGAGAAAATCATAACTCTCAAGCTACTAGACCTATGGTCATGAAATGTTTACACAAGTAAGATGAAGAAGTTGGCTACAACTTTTATATACAACACCTCTACAGAAAACATGGTTTAATTCATTGAACTAGCTGCATACCCAAAACTGGTCATGCTGTCCCAAACAGCAAGCAATATATGTATTTAGGTTCTATACTCTTCTAAGGTTAAGCATTCATCGAAGGACTAATAAATTTAGGTTCTTCATTACGAGATACTTAGATCCAACATAAGGATAGAAGCATTATGCTAACTTTTTAAATCATTTCAAGCCTGATCCCACATCATGCAAGCAAGAATCGATTTAAGCATACTATGTCTGCCCATATATCCATCCAAGCACATTCTATACATTATATCCTCCCATCGAAGAACTCTTTTTTTAATTATACTATGCATATATATCCATCAAAAACTCACACAATCTGCATCTCAACCTAGACTTCACACGACGTAACTATTTCATACTTACGCAATCACACCAAGACCAGAAAACATGGCTTCACAACAATACGCACTGGCCTATTCAAATGTCCCTCGCTATCTCTGTGTTTCAGCCTACGCTCCGCATATACATAAACAAGATAACTATCACAACCACTACGTCTATTCCCTCCCACCATACAACGTAATTAACATGGATTGTGAAAGAGCTCACCATAACTAAACCAAACTTCCATGGAAATATCCCTAAATAGAAAATTGACAATCAACAGCACAAATGTTCATTCTGTTGCTACCTCTTTTACTATAAAAGCAATGATAACAAATAAATATTGTAAAATCATCTAAACTTCATGATCTACAACTTTCGTATTCAAAGGATAAACAAAGTTTTATTTTATCTCCCATTTTTAGTTTGACTTGTAAGGCGACATACATGATCTGCCACCAGAACCTGACGGAACATGACCCATAAATTCAAAACCTCATAACTCTCTACATCTAACAAAATTTTGCAAATATAAACTCATTGGAAAGATTATAACATTCCCTAAAACTTTTATTATAATGAGTGTCTTGGAATTGGTTTCCAAACCGATAAAACAATGCAACTGCTTTGTTGCAAAACTAATAGGATAGAAACAATGGACAACTAAAGTTCAAAATCATATAACTCCTGCTATACTCAACTTAAAACTAAACGAACATGCGTTGGAAAAGTTTGGAAATTATCCATGACTTTTGCAATAAAGTTGCACCAAAATTTATCTTTATAGCCCTCAACTCTGCATGACCTACAGCTAAACTCAGCCTGAGATACTGCACATCAGAGATTCGACTTATATCCGGACAACCACCTCTCCCAATCTATTTAACAGACAATTACAAGTAAATACCCATTAAAAGGTACTGAGGAAAACTAAAAGTTTTGCTTAAAGAGAATTCCCAAATTTGGGCTCTGAAACTATCAAAACGCGGTCGATTTATTGGTGGTTTTAACGACACCTAAAGTTCAGACACAACGGTGCAACAACTTCAGAGTAGCCTAACTCCAATTATATGCAATGAAAATTACAAACTAATACTCTTTGGAAATATGATGAAATTACTTCAGAGTAGAGGAGTAGACTCCTCACACCGGGTAAGTCTAGCTGAGTATTAGTATACTCAGCCTTGCTTGTGGCATAATTTTTACAGGTTCTCTAGAGGACATGGTTGCTGGAGTGACTTGGCCGTCCATCTTGCCACCAGGTTGGATAGTCGAGTGGGACCATACCTCGGCAGAGGAGGAGCATGAGGAGTGATGGGCCAGGCTTCCCCATCCCTCCGTTTATTTACCGTTAGTTATATTCCGCTGCATTCCGAACAATGATCACTACTTTTGATAAACTCCGATGATGTTGTAATAAAATTAAGTACTCATTAATGTATGGTTTTATGCTTTATTGTATTTGCTCTGTGCCTCACCTTCGAGTGAGTACGTGGTACTTGATCCTGTTAGTGGCCTCGTCGGACTAGATCCAAGGGACTGACGTTTTATTCCTATTTAAGTGTGGTCTAGCCTCTAAGGCGAGACTTAGGCAATTAAGGTGGAATAATTCGGGCGGTTCCGCCACAGCTGGTATCGAAGCTTGTACCACTACAGAGGAATCAATAAACCGTAATTACCATCCTTTTCAAAAAGTAAAACTTGTTAGAAAAAATGTTGGATAGATCGGTAAGACAATAAGGATGGATATAGGACGTGAAGCCTTAGGATACTGGAGGGGTAGCTAGGTGGCTATTTGAATGTGCCCTACGGGCTACTCTAATAATGGACAGAGATTTCTCTATCCCTATAGGTTGATGTGAGGTCGCTTAGGACAAACATGCATGCATCATTTTATTCTAACTACTTAGTAAGTGGCCAAGAAAAGTTTAAAAGCTATGAGGCATGGTAATAAAAGATTAAGTGTATCTCCAAGATCTCCACCTAACCCTGGGAAAGCCAAGCCCTAGTTCCCTTTTATTTTCTTAATTCTTTTTCTTTTTCGCTTACGCTTACCCCTACACAGATTACTTCTCACGAATCCTTGGATGGAGGGAACGCACATTCCCAAACGGACGGACATGCACGAGAGGGTTTTCCTCGCATTTTGTGGGAGGTGCTACAGGGAGCCGGTTATACGACGCCTCCCTAGTATGTGGTGCAGTTGTTCGAGGAGCACCGGGTACCCCGCTGTAGGGTGAGGATGACCTTGGAGCCTCATCCCTTGCAGCCAGGCTTTCGTTTGTTGGACTCTGAGTCTTTCGGATTTAGGGCTGAAGATACTATCGAGTCCATTGTTCTCCACGGACTGATGACCTTTTATGGCTTTCACCCCTTAGTGCTGTCCACTCATCCCATTGGCTTGTTCCCCTCTAAAAAGGAGGACGACCCAATGTGGAAGGACCGAGTGGAGCATGCCAAGGATGTGTGGGCTCTTTACCCGGGGTAGACTGCTCACCTAACGGTGTGGTGCATGAATGCCCTGTATCGTCTGCAAGCAGTGCGAGTGGAGGCAATGTCCTAGCTGATGGGCTTGGTGGAGTCTACCAAGATCACCCTGGATAATAGGGAAGACCTTGTGGTAGACCTGTCCACTGAGTTGGTGTAAAAGGACCTCCAAGTAGAGCTGATGGCCACCCAGATCCAAGAGCTTGAGGAGCAAGTAGGAGCCAGGGAGAACACCATCGAGGTTCTCGTGGATCAGCTCCTGACCACTCAACAGCAAATTGAGGAAGCCAACCAGCACCTGGATATGCACCATCAGAAAATTCAAGACATGGAGGCAGAAGGGGCCGACGAGGATGTTGACATCGAGGGAGGAGAGGAGTCGAAGCCTGCATCCAGCTTGGACATGGCTGGCTCAGGGAGACCACCTTCCCCCGAGTCTAGCGTTGCCTTGTTTGCGGAGTAAGTTTCAGAGATGGGATTAGAAGTGTGTGGCAGTAGAACTCCTCGAAACTAGCTTAGCTTTTGCACCTTTGGGGTACTAGGCTAGAGAGAGTTGAGTATTTTCAACACTGCTGTAACTATTAGCAAACTCTTTTGGATTGATGAAGGATGGATGATCTCTAATTAAGTTATGAAGAATGTTTTATGTCATGTGGTATCTTTTATGAAAAATACAAGGAAATGTTTGGCATTTTACAAACTTTGTACTTTCAAATCTTTTACCATGTGTGAACCCTGATGTCAAAAGTATGATATTAAGAGCATCCTAAATTTTCAGATGGCAGGAAGAGCGCGTCGTGGACAGAATGAGCGCATTCCTCCACCACCGCCGTCACGTCCTACCATGCACGAACTGATGGCTTAGCAGAATGAGATTCTGCGGCAGTTGGCTCAGCGTCAGCCACCACCTCAGCACTATGGTGGTGGTGATCACCATCAACGTTCCCCAGCAGCGGCCACCTATCAGGAGTTCCTCAGCACTCAACCGCCATT
The DNA here is from genome assembly GCA_029449295.1 of Zea luxurians. NCBI lineage: Eukaryota > Viridiplantae > Streptophyta > Magnoliopsida > Poales > Poaceae > Zea > Zea luxurians. Next base: position 29,719,683 of record JAOPSE010000024.1, on the reverse strand, counting down.
GTTCACTCGGGTAGAGGATCCACTTGATGCTAATGTGTGGCTCAGGGTAGTGGAATCCAAATTCCACTACTTAATGGAGTTTGCTCAGATGTGGCTAAGGTCCAGTTCGCCACCCAGCAGCTTCGTGGACTCGCGCGAACATGGTGGGACCACTTCCTCGCTATGCAGCCAGTTGACCAAGTGGTGGAATGGGGAGAGTTCAAGGCAGCATTCAGAGGGCATCCCATACTGGCAGGCACCATGTACCGCAAGCTCAATGAGGTTCTGGCACTCACTCAGGGGAATCGTATAGTGTTGCAGTACGCTCATGCTTTTAATGACCTATGTCAGTACGCAAGCTACCATGCTGACACAGATGAGAAGAAGAGGGACAGGTTCAGGAGGGGCCTCAGTACTAAGCTCCGCGACCGTCTCAGCACAGTCAGGGCCAATAGTTACAATGTGTTAGTCAACATGGCCATTTCTCAGGAAGACTGCATCACAGCCCGTTAGACAGAAAAGAAGAGGAAGACCCCTATGGCAGGACCTTTAGCTCAGCCTCAACGCTTCAGGATTGTGTCTAACACTCAGAGTAGGGGACCTCAGCAGCAAGGACGATGGGTGATCCGACCACAATAGCAGCAGCAGGCACCCAACCGCTCTCAGCCCTCAGTTCAGAGGAACAACAACTAGCCACAGCAGCAGTACTGTCAGGCCAATGATAACGGATGTTTTACTTGTGGTAGCATTGGGCACTACGCCAAGAATTGCCCCAAGAACTAGTAGAGGCAGGGGCAGAATTCAAACCAGAACCAAGGCAAGAGGCAGAAGGTGCAGGTGAGGCAAGGCAGGCTGAACTTCACCACGATGGCTGACATTCCAGAGGGAGCACCCGTCATGACTGGTATCTTCTTCGTTTTGAATTATCCTGCAGTCATTCTTTTTGATTCAGGTGCATCACACAATTTTATCAGTGCAAAATTTAGTGCCAAATGTCAATTACCTTTCCATCACACAAATGGGGGCATTACAATCTCAACACCAGGAGGCAGGGTTGGCACCTATCAAATGAACAGGCAGGTGCCTATAAAATTTGGTAGCCTTATAATTAAAACCACCCTCCTTATCTTGGGATTGGATAGTGTAGATATCATATTAGGAACTGACTGGTTATCAAGGCATCAGGCAATAATTGACATCGCAGTAAGGGCCATTGAGATACACTCACCTACTTGTGGTGAACTTACGTTATATCTGCCTAACGAGGGTTGTACCAGTTCCTTTGCCTTTGCCCAAATAGAGTCACCTGTTGAGAGAATTCCAGTGGTATGTGAGTACTCAGATGTTTTCCAGATGAATTGCCAGGGATGCCACCAGACCGAGACATAGAGTTCGCAACTGAGCTACAACCCGGAACTGCACCTATATCCAAGAGACCCTATAGGATGCCTCCCATGGAGTTGGCAGAATTGAAAAAGCAATTGCAAGAGTTGTTGGACAAGGGATTCATTCGTCCAAGTACTTCACCATGGGGATGTCTAGCATTGTTCGTGAAGAAAAAGGATGAGAGTCTGAGATTGTGTGTTGATTACCGCCTCTCAATGCGGTAACCATAAAAAATAAGTATCCGTTGCCCCGCATTAATGTATTGTTTGATCAGTTGGTGGGAGCCACGATGTTTTCCAAGATAGACCTTCGCTCTGGCTATCATCAAATCAAGATCAGGGCCAGCGATATTCTGAAGATGGCTTTCTCTACCAGATATGGACTCTATGAGTACTTGGTGATGTCTTTCGGGCTGACCAATGCCCCGGCATATTTTATGTATTTGATGAACTCAGTGTTTATGCCAGAGCTGGACAAGTTTGTGGTGGTTTTCATTGATGACATTCTGGTATATTCAAGGAACGAGCAGGAGCATAATAAACACTTGCATACAGTACTTCAGAGACTGCACGATCATCGTTTATATGCTAAGTTGTCCAAATGTGATTTCTGGCTGAAGGAAATAAAATTTTTGGGTCACACCATTTCTCAGGATGGGGTATCAGTTGATCCTGAGAAAGTGCAAGAAGTGATGGATTGGAAGCCCCCTACCACCGTATGGCAGATTCGGAGTTTTGTGGGATTGGTAGGATATTATCGGCGATTCATTCCAGATTTCTCCAGGATTGCAAAGCCAATGACTGAATTGTTGAAGAAAGGAGTAAAGTATGAATGGAGTCAGAAATGTGAGGATGCCTTTCATGCATTAAGGCAGCATCTAACAACAGCACCCGTGCTAGCGCAGCCTGACAACACCAAACCCTTTGAGGTTTATTGCGATGCTTCAGGCACTGGATTGGGATGTGTCTTGATGCAAGACAATAGAGTTATTGCCTATGCATCCCGAGCACTTAGGCCTCAAGAGCAGAACTACCCCACCCATGATCTAGAATTAGCAGCCGTAGTTCATGCTCTGAAGATTTGGAGACACTATCTAATGGGAGCTCATAATAATATCTATACTGATCACAAGAGTCTCAAGTATATTTTCACTCAGGCTGATCTTAATATGAGGCAGAGGAGATGGTTGGAATTAATCAAGGACTATGATTTGGAAGTACAATACCATCCGGGCAAGGCAAATGTTGTGGCAGATGCCTTAAGTCGAAAGGCCCAGTGTAACTTTGTAACTATGGACTCTAAGATCGCCACCCTATGTGACGAGTTGTGCAAGTTGAACATGGAAGTTGTTTCCTCAGGTACCTTGAATTATATCTCAGTGGAGCCCACTTTACATGAACAGATAATCATGGCACAGATTGGTGACAAGGGTGTTTCAAGTCATTAAGGAAATGCTCGAACAGCAAGTGGATAAGTACAAATGCTTCCGTCAGGACAGCAAGGAAGTTCTATGGTTTGAAGACCGATTGGTGGTTCCTAAAAATCCAGAACTCAGGAAGAAAATATTGGATGAAGCTCATCTTTCCAAATTTTCCATGCACCCCGGCAGTAACAAGATGTATCATGATCTCAGATCCTTGTATTGGTGGACCAGAATGAAGAGGGAAATTGCTAAGTATATATCTGAATGTGACACTCACCAAAGAGTCAAGGCTAGTCATTTGAAGGTAGCAGGTACCTTACAGCCCCTTCCCATACCATATTGGAAATGGGAGGATATTTGCATGGATTTTATTATGGGATTGCCCAACACCTCCCGACACCATGATTCTAGTTGGGTCATTGTGGACAGATTAACCAAGGTAGCTCATTTCTTGCCAGTACATACCACCCACAAGGCAAAGAAATATGCAGAGATCTATATTGACCAAATAGTGCGTTTGCATGGAATTCTGAGAACTATTGTATCTGATAGAGGAGCACTGTTTGTGGCATGTTTTTGGGAGTAGCTCCAAAGGTCATTGAGAACCACTGTGATTAGAAGCTCAGCATACCATCCTCAGACAGATGGACAGACAGAAAGAGTAAATCAGATTCTCGAAGACATGTTGCGAGCCTGTGTGCTACACTATGGTAAGAATTGGGATAACTGCCTTTAGTTGGCAGAATTCTCTTATAACAACAGCTACCAGTCCAGCCTAAAGATGGCACCTTTCGAGGCCTTGTATGGGAGAAGGTGTAGAACGCCGCTAAACTGGTCACATTGTCAGAGAAAGAGAAATTTTTGGACCTGACCTAGTGCTTGAAGCCGAGGAGAAAGTTAGAATCATTAAGAAGAACTTGGAAGCTGCTCATATCAGACAGAAGAGCTATCATGATAAGAGGAGGAAGCCTCTACAATCTGAAGCAGGAGATCATGTATATCACAAGGTGTCACCCACCAAAGGTGTTCAGAGGTTTGGAATCAAGGGCAAGTTAGCTCCTCGCTATATTGGGCCCTATGAAATCAAAGAGACTTGTGGACCTGTAGCATACCAATTGATGTTGCCACCTCATATGTCAGCAATTCATGATGTATTCCACGTATCTCATCTACAAAAGTGTGTCCGCTTACCCACGGAAGTGCTACCTGAACCAGAATTGGAGATAGAGCCAGACTTGTCTTATCAAGAGCACCCCGTCAAGGTATTGGATCGGAAAGAAAGATCAACTCGAGCTAGGTCAATCCAAATGTATAAGATTCAGTGGAGCAACCATTCAGAAGAAGAGGCTACGTGGGAGACTGAGGATTTTCTACGTTCTCGCTTCCCCGACTTTCTGCCTAAAGGAGACGGTACATGACCCAAAACACCCACCCCCACCTGCCCTTTGAATCTAAATATAAGAAAAACCTAGTTCATAAGAGTAGAGTAAGTTGAGGAAAGAAATATATAAGGACTTCCTTCTGAAGTTGCAAAGAGGATGACATTCGAAGAGCAGTTAACTAGAGAAACTTGGTTAAAGGAAACTGCAACACACCAACTTACACCTTCTTGGTACCCCACTAAAGGATCCCTACCCAATCTCGGGACGAGATTCCTTTAAGGGGGGAGGGCTGTAACACCCTAGGTGTTACCCAAGGCCCTGGCTCAATACATGCACTTATGGCCTTTTATCACATGTGTTTAAGTGGGGGAGAAGGGTGCACCAAAACTTTAGAAACCATGGATTAATTAAGGAATGATCATGACAAAAGAAATACCCAAGATTTTTATACATCTTCACCTTGGAAAAAGTGGCTCAAACCCTAGACCCCCTCTTGAGCCATTAGACCTCCAAGCATGGGATTAGTAGGAAGCTATGCAAATGACCATTTCATGACTTAAACCCTTTACCAAAGTTGAAGTACATTTTTATATCTACAAGAAATAGTAAGGAAAGTATTCCAAAAAGGCCCCACAAAATTCTCAAATTCAGCCCCCAAGTGAAGAACACTCAAGAGCAACCAATTTTTCTCTATGTTAAAAATCAGTCCTCTTCCAAAGATCAGGGATGTTCACCAAGTTGCTGGCACCAAATCCATGAGGTCCAATTGACGAAAGGGAGCCAAATTACCTAAGGCACACACTAGAAAAGTTTGAACCAAAGCCAAGACCTTTTGACATGAGTTGACATCCGTTTTATCTCGGGATGAATAGTGCCGACAGACCCAACTTGCGCTTGCATATCTCCCAAGCTAGGGCATATCTTCCCTTGGAACTCACATGAACTAGGTAGCCCTAGGTGCAGGGAAGAGATCTCACAAAAGTCTTATGGCGAGATTCGCACGTTTCGCTGCTCAGCAAGGGCTAGAACACAGGCAGAAGGAAATGGCCTCGTGTTCGACGCGCCATGGCGACGCCAGAGCACGCCCCGGTGCTCGGCCCCACGCGTGCCGCGCCGTGCCAAGCAAGACCCCGTGCCCACACCCGCTCCCACGAATATAAAGCCGACCCCAGCCTTGACCGTACACCCCCGCTCACTCTCCACCCCGCCTGAGCGCAAGTTCACCGGCGATCGCTCTGCGCACGGCGTGCCAGCGGTCCCCCGAGACCCAACCACCGTAGACCGGCTACCCTAGCCATTCCCCGCCCTGTCCGACCCTCAGGATAGCCTCTACAGACCTCGGTGAAGCTTCCAGAGCTGGGGATTAAACTCTACCTCGCCGGAGACACCGTATCGACGTCGCCGGACTTCACCCGACCGACGGCGCACGTAGACCGAGCTCCACGGTGAGCCCTTCTTCGATTCCTTGCACTAGTAGCACCCTTAGCCTTCTGTGAAGCTCCCCGTGTGGTTTAATTGAACTCTACCGCCGTGAGCAGGCTGGAGCATACGTCGCCGATGAGCCCGCCCGCCTGCGCACGTGGCCTGACCGATTCCGGCCATCACCGTCGACGAGCCGTACCTCTACGTGACCGTCAGGACCTCTCGGAGCTAATTCCGCCCTTCGTCGGACCTCCCTCGCTGCTGGTAAGCTACACCACCCTATTTATTCTCGCGGTTACTGTTTCAAAGGGGGGAGGGAGCTCGGGGAAAAATAAGAAGAAGCCGGGGGGTTTTGAATAGTCAGTGACTCGTGTGAACAGTTCCGCAGGGGTATAAGTTAAAGACTTGGTTTAGGAAAAGCCCAGGGGTCTCGGTGTAAACTGGTTTTTCATAAAACCTTTTAAACATTATTCTTTTAAATGTAAACAGAGCTTGTAAAATTCATAGCTTCAGTTTTATCCAACAAAATCTGTTCAAACAAATTTTGCTAGGTTCTAAATAATATGAATTACTTAGGAAAAATACCAAACACCCTAAGTATTGCAGGAGATTCTAAAGTTTAGATTTAAATAGTAAACTGACCAAAAGTTAAATAAAGAAGGGAAAAATAGCTACACTTTTAGACTAGGATTAAGAAAAATCAGAGAGGTACTTAACCACTACCTAGCCTGTTTAAAAATAATAAACCCCTCAGTACACCAGATTAGGGAAGGGTTTGCCATTTAAACTCACTTTGACACAAAGTTAAAGAAAATAGAAAAGGGAGTTTAAAATAAGAACCAGGAAGCAACCACATTTTTGCTAGCTTACTTCATTCACATAGTTCACTGGAAAATTTTGTTAAGCCCTCTGTTAGCACAAAAGAAATGCACCACATTTTATTTCATGAAAACAATGAGAACTTAGAAAAATCCTAGAAAAATAATCCTAAGAAGAATCCACCCCAATCCTTGGGATAACTAATAATATGCTAACATGAATCTAGGAAAAATGTAAGTTCTTTTGTTTGATATTTTTCAAATAACAAGTTAGTTATAAGTACCTTTTTGACTTTAAACTTTAGAAAATCACAACTAAATATCCAGTGAATCTTTTTCTATGATTTTTAACACAGAGACCTATTATCACTTAGGAATCATGGCAAAAATAAAATTTAGAGCAGAAACCTCACCTAAAGCAGAGCTATAGTGTAAAGTGCCTTTTTACCCTTACTTTTGTCATTTTTGCACAAGGAGTATCTGAATTATTTTCAACCTCAAATTTATAGAATGAAACCCAGAGGTCAATGTTTACCCACTGTAATTTTTTAACATTTTTGGAAAATTCTAAATTGCCATGGTAGTTAAAAAATACTTAATAAGAAGCACAATAGGAGGAAAAAGGGGAAATTTTGGGAGAACTTAATAATGTATAACTAAATCCTTCTAAGAGTCCCATAGAACCTAAAAGATGTAATTAGAGGTTTTAAGTTCATTCAAAACCCTAAATATGAAGGTATGAAACCCTTAAGGCTAACAACGGAAACCCTAGTATACCCCTATTTTAATACTGTTTCACTATGCTTAGTGTTTCCAAAATGCCATATCATTAATATGCATACATCTTATTCATTGCATTCAATAGACTGTAATCTCGCTGACGGGGAGTACAGCCTTGTTTTGGAGCAAGGAGTTGTTCAGGAGGTAGCGCAGGAGCCAGCACCAGAACCTGCCATCGAGGATCTGCTTGCCCCAGCTTTGGAAGGCATGCCCCGATTTTATGCATAACCAATTCTATATGCTATTTTACTGCACCTCATGATTGTAGGCTTCTGTTGTGCACTTAAGTATAGGAATTGACTAAAACCCTAGTTGCATGAAATCAGGATTTCTTTGAGATGGATTCTAGTATGCTAGGTCGAGTAGCTGCTTTACTAATTAGGGATCTCGGTAGAAGTCAAGTGATTTTTCTAGCACTCGCGCGAGGTCAGGAATTGATTGTATCCATTTTGATAATGGAATGATGATGGTCTATGGACACGGATCGATGTGGATGTGTGGTCTACAAGATGAAATTGGAATAAGGATTAACGTGCGGATACTTGTGTCAAGCGTTTGAATGTACTAAGCACATGCCGAGAAATATGGTAAATCGTTAAGCCTAGGACCTGAGTGAACCTGCCCGCAGACTTTACTCCTCACGTGACCTGAGACGTAGTCTCCCATTCCGGTTATGGTGGGTACAAGTGCGGTCACTACACGACGGCAGTCAGGGTCAGTGAGGCATTGTACGCTAAGGCGGTGAGCCCTGATCTGTTGCTAGGGAATCGATGGGGACGATTGATGTGTGTGGGGACGGAGTGCCTCGCCATGTCGTGTGTTTAGGTTTACCTTGCAAGGATAAAAACTCGATTTGAATCGTCTGCTTCTCGCAGCTAATGAGACTGCTTGATCCATTGTACTGCATTGAGTAACAAGTGGCAATATGTTTGGCAAAAGATATTGATTGCTAAATGTTTGATACCATGTATGATTAGCTAGGTGTACATATAGTCTTAAGCGAATAGTCTTAAGAGAGTCACACTAAAACTTGAAAAGCTAAAACTTGATTTTAGACTCAGCTAGTGCTTTATGGCAAACCAAACCCCCTCAGCCAAACAACTACATGTCTAGAGGTAGAGGAGTAGACTCCTCACACCGGGTAAGTCTAGCTGAGTATTAGTATACTCAGCCTTGCTTGTGGCATAATTTTTACAGGTTCTCTGGAGGACATGGTTGCTGGAGTGACTTGGCCGTCCATCTTGGTACCGGGTTGGACAGTCGAGTGGGACCCTACCTCGGCAGAGGAGGAGCATGAGGAGTGATGGGCCAGGCTTCCCCATCCCTCCGTTTATTTACCGTTAGTTATATTCCGCTGCATTCCGAACAATGATCACCACTTTTGATAAACTCCGATGATGTTGTAATAAAATTAAGTACTCATTAATGTATTTGCTCTGTGCCTCACCTTCGAGTGAGTACGTGGTACTTGATCCTATTAGTGGCCTTGTCAGACTAGATCCGAGGGACTGACGTTTTATTCCTATTTAAGTGTAGTCTAGCCTGTAAGGCGATACTTAGGCACTTAAGTTGGAATAATTCAGGCGGTTCCACCATAATCTAGGGTTGAGAATTGCAGAGCTAAGAATTTGGCACAAGACGCCTCAGGTTATTGGATAAAACGAGGGAAGTTTCACAATACCGAAAATCTAATAACCGGTGTCGCGCCAGACCCCCAGGTTGTGGTTCGTCTTGGAGGCCATGTCAGACCATCTGCACTGGGTTCGAACTGTCCGAGTATGGGGTACGGATCATCCGACGGTGCCAGGAATGTTCTCCTAATTGATTCGGCTTATAACGCAGCCGATGCAATTGATTGGAGGGCAGACAGGAATGTTCGCTGTGCAACTTTCAAATATGTTTTAATGGATGATGAATTCTATCGCCGAATTGTCAATGATGTCCTAATTAAATGCTTGGGCACAGATGATGCTATGTTAGCCATGGCCGAAGTACATGAGGGGATTTGTGGTACTCATCAATCAGCTCCGAAGATGAATTGGTTATTGCAAAGATCTAGCTTCTATTGGCCTAATATGATAACTGATTATTTCAAGTACTACAAAAGATGCCAAGTGTGTCAGAAATTCGACGACTTACAGTTGGTCCCTACAGCCGAATTACATCCTATCATCAAACCATGGCCTTTCAGGGGATGGGGATTGGATTTTATTGGAGAAATTCATCCTTCATCATCAAAAGGGCATCGGTTTGTGTTAGTCACCACTGACTACTTTACCAAATAGACTAAAGTCGTTGCTTTGAAGAACATGACGCACATAGAGGTAATTGAGTTTATAACTAAGCATATTATTCATAGATTTGGCATTCCTTAGACTTTGACCACAGACCAGGGGACTTCTTTTATGTCAAAGGAGGTACTTGAGTTTGCTAAATCATGTAGAATCAAATTGCTCAATTCATCTCCATATTATGCTTAGGCCAATGGGCAGGTCAAGTCTAGTAATAGGACATTGATTAGCCTGGTAAAAAAGAAGATATCTGATCATCCTAAGCATTGGCATAAGGTCTTGTATGAAGCTTGATGGGCTCATAGAATATCTAACCACCATGTTACTAAAGTTTCTCCATTTGAGCTTGTTTATGGGTAGGAAGCAATTTTGCCTATGGAGGTAAGCCTAAATGATGTCAGGTTCACCAGACAGAATGATCTAACCGTCAATGATTATCATAATTCAATGATGGTCAATATTGATGAAATGACGATAAGTGATTGATAGCTCTAGGAGAAATAGAGAAAGACAAGATCATGGTTGCAAAAGCTTACAACAAGAAAGTCAAGGCTAAGTCATTCCAGGTAGGAGACCTGGTATGGAAGACCATCTTGCCACTAACGAGAAAAGACCGGAAGTTAGGGAAATGATCGCCAAGCAGGGAATGCCCTTACAAGATCACACAGGTCATATCTGGTAATGCCTACATGTTGCAAACATTACTAGGCGAGGACTTTCCCAAGACACTAAACAGATGTTTCCTAGAGCAATATCATCCTAGTATGTGGCAAGATGCTTAAGAGAACCGATGTGATCACATTGATTTGATTCCAGCATGCACTTGTGCTTTTGGTTCGCTCAGCTTCTCTAAAAGGCAGGGGCATGTGTTGAGCACCATTTGTGGCACTGGTCACAGCCGGATGGTTCGGCCCCGAGGACCGGACAGTCCGCCCATAGGCGTGGATCGTCCACGAATAGATCAGATCAGGCGGTTAAAGTCCTATTTCCTCACGTGTCTATCCCTCTAATCTCACGGTAGATGTTGTAGGACACCTAGCTAGGAACGGGTCTATACCTCCCCCTTATAAATTTGAAGGGGTACGACCGATTGAAGAACTAACAACCGAATCAACAATCAATTTATCTTATGTTCTTTACCTTTTTCCCTAGGAGTAGACAGTAACATAAAATCTAATCTCCACCTCTTGTGACTCTACGTCGTTTAGAGGCGTCTTGGGTGGCCTGCCGACCCAAGAAAAACTCTAGGATCTCTCCTCCTCGATGGGGTCTGTGGCAGAACCGTCCGAATTATTCCAGCTCAAGTGCCTAAGTCACACCTCAGGGGCCGTAACACACTTAAATCGGAATAACCCGACAGTCCCTCAGATCTAGTCATAAAGCCACTTAACCAGGATCAAATACCACAAACTCACACGAAGGTGAGTCACAGAAGAAGTACAATAAAATAGGAAACCTCAATTTAAGTACTGAATTATTACATAGATCGAAGTTTTTCAAGTAGCAAATAAACATCCACAATTAAAATGCAGCGGATAATCGATGTCGTCGGTAGCGAGGGAATGGGCAAGGACTAGCCCACTACTCCTCCTGCTCCTCTTCTATGGAAGCAGCATCCCACTCGACCGTCCAACCTGGTGGCAGGGTGGTAGGCCAAGTCACACCATCAACCATATCCTGAAGCATACGTGCAAAATTATGCCACAAGCAAGGCTGAGTATACTAATACTCAGCTAGACTTGCTTGGTGTGAGGAAACTACTCCTCTACCTCTAGACCATGCAGCTGTTTGGCTGAGGGGTTTGGTTTGCCAAAGCACTAGCCGTATCTAAAATCAAGTTTTAGCTTTTTCATTTCTAGTATCTTTAGCTTTACTAAGTTGCTCCTTCTAATCATACATGGTAGCAAGCATTTAGTACAATCAACAAATTATCTCATATAACGTCATTTCACTTCTTACTCCATGTAGTACAAGGGGTCAAGCAGTCTCATTAGCTGCGAGAAGCAGACGATTCAAATCGAGTTTTTATCCTTGCAAGGTAAGCCTAAACACACGACATGTCAGGGTACCCCGACCCTACACATGTCAACCATCCCCATCGATTCCCCGTTCGCGGCTAGGGCTCACCGCCTTGGCATACAATGCCCCACTGACCTTGGCTGCCACCGTGCAGTGGCCGCACTTGTACCCACCATAGCTAGCATGGGAGACCCAGTCTCAGGACGAGTGAGGGATAAAGTCCGCGCCTGGCTTCACTCAGGTACTAGATTTACCGGTTACCATATTTCCCGGCATGTGCTTAGTACGTTCAAATGCTTGACTTAGGTATCCACACTTTGATCCTTAATTCTTTTTCTCGTCTCACGGACAAGGCATCCTCCCTAGATCCAATTCCATAGACTATCATAGATCTCGTTATCAAGATGAATACAATCAATTCCTGACCTCGCTCGAGTGCTAGAAAATCACTCGACTTCTACCGAGATCCTGATTAGCAAAGTAGCTACTCGACCTAGCATACTAGTATCCATCTCAAAAAGGAATCCTAAGTTCATGCAACTAGAGGTTTCAAGCAACTCCTACGCTTAAGTGCACATTACAATCCTATAAGCATTAAGTGTAGTAAAGTAGCATATATAAATACGGGTATGCATAAAACCGGGGCTTGCCTTCAAATGCTGGGGCTGCGGGGAGACTCTTAGTGGCAGTCTCGGGAGCTGGCTCCTGGTCCTCCTCTTGGACAGTTCCTTGCTCGGGGATGAGCACGTACTCTCCGTCAGCTAGATTGCAGTCTAAGAATGCAACGAGTAAGATACATACATGATATGATGAGTGCTCTAGTAATTAAACTTGATGGTGACAGATTCACTTAAATTAGATAGGGTTTACTCTTGCTACTAAAGATTCTTGTGGTATATATATATATAGTGATTTAGATCGCATTTAGTTAAGTGAAGTGGTAAGTCTATTTCGGATGTCCCACTGAATTCTTTTTAAGCCTTAGTGAGAAACTAATAGGAATTCTAGTTGAGCTTATTGGAGTGAGGTTTATTATTTTCCTTTCTTCTTATTTCCTTTATGCTTTTAAGATAGGTTTGAACTACAAGTGATATCAATAAATTTCCAAAAATTCTGAAAACATTACAGTGGCTTATTACTGGTGTATAATTTCTTGTCTCAAAATTTGGGGTTCGAAAAGTAAATAGTTCTTTCTGGATAAAATTATTAAATATTAGGGCAGAAGGGATGGTTTGAACTACAACTACCATTAAACAGAAGGTTATTTCTTAAGACATATTTTTGCTGGCATCTAGATGTTATAACATGACTTTGCACAAATTTCTAGCTATTTATACTTACCAGTCAATTTGATATGATTTTCCAAAGTTTCTAGCCAAAGGGGTGCTTTCTACTACCACTATATTTGAAAAATATCAAACAACATATTTCTGAATTTTCTTAGCTTCTTCTTTGTGCAAGAGCAATCATTCTGATGTTTGGCATCTTTTTGCTTAAGGGAAAGGTGGTAGGAATTATTTGGTCTAAATGACCTCTTTCATGAAGTATTGGCAATGTATATTATTTTGTAGCTTCCAATTGGGTTTTGCATTTTATTCTGGTGGCCTATCTTATTATTGATCTAGTAAAAATTTATTTGCCCAATATTGCATTATTTTGGGTTGCTCATGATTTAATTGAAATATGACCCATTGTTAAGTTTTATTTGTTTACCCTACTTAAAGTGATGGACTGAGGTGTTTATTATTTTTGTAGTGGGGTTCTAGTGGTTACAAGTCCACTGGATTTTTATTAACAATTTTGGATTTGTTTTTATAATTCCCATAATGATTTCCTAGTTGGAATAGTGCTAAATAAAACATTTCACTTTACTTTTGTTCTGGACTAGTGGTCTTTTTATTTTCCTAGGTTCTTTGTTACTCAAGTAGGCTAGGAAAAATAATTTTATTCACTGTTCATTAATTCCTAATGCCTCTCTGATTTTCCTAAGTTTGAGGTAGAAATGGCTTTTAATAGATATTCCTACTTAATTTTTCAATACTGGGGTTCCCACTATTTTTAAACAGGGTCTAATTGGGGTTTGAACAACTACAAATTTTCTTAAGTTTAGCACAGAAGCACAACAAATTTTCTTTAATTAAACAAGGTTTGGTTAGTTTATGTATTTAATTCCAAACTCTAAACATTAGAACAAAAGGCATGGGGTTTAGTATTTTTAATTGTCAGTCCATAATATTTAGAGTCCAGCAAAATTGGTTTGACAAATTTTGGTGAAGTATTTCTCAAGTTATGAATTTCCTAAGTCTTTTGCTAAATAATAAAGATTAAATCAAAATGGTTTAAAGAAAAACTGTTTTGCGCTGGGGTCCCTAGCAGAAGTTCATAAAAGAATTATAGACAGGTCCCCGGGGCACTATTCATTCAAGTCAACGGCTCTGCAGAAAACCCCTAGGGTTTCTGGAAATCGAACCCGCGGTCCTGTCCCCAATTGAACAGTACCCGCGGCGGAGAAAAGGGCGGAGGGGCTTACCGGTGGCAAGGCTGCTCCGGTGAGGTGGTCGAGGGCGTAGGGGAGGTCTCGGGGATCACGGCGATGTGCGGGTCGCCGTCGGGGATGGTCGGAGTCGGCCGGTCCGCGTGCGCAGGCGGAGATGCTCGTCGGCGGTGAGGAATCCGGCCTACTCACGACGCAATAGGTCGATTGAACGGGTCAGAGAGCTTCACTGGGTACTAGGGAAGACATGGGTGCAAGGAATTTGATAATGGCTTACTGGAGAGCTCGGTCCACGCACGGTGGTGGGCGACCGAAGTCTGCCAAGGTTGATCCCGGGCTTCCGGTGAAGTTCTGTCGGGTCCAAGGACTTGGAAACCTTCACGGGCTAATGGCGAAGCTGGAGAGACCTGGCCACGGCGGCCGAGGGTCTAAAAGCTTGGCGGGCGGTGGCGCAGGCGTGCTCGGGGCAAATTCCGGTGATCTCTGGCTTGGGCAAGACTTGAGAGCACGAGGGAGGAATGGCCAAGGCTTGGGGCTGCTTTATAGGCACGGCGCGGTGCACGGGCGGCCGTGAACCGGCGAGCGCGCGCGGGCGTTCACTGGGGGCGTGGGTGCACGAACGGGCGTGAACCGGGGGTGTCAGCCACGATCGAACACGTGGAACCGTTGCCTCTGTCCAAGTTCTAACGCTTGTTGGGTGCAAATCTTCGCGAATTTGGGCAAGATCGCTGTGAAGGATTTGTTCACCTGACCTTGCTTTGTCTTTTGTGTATGGACGTTGCGCGGTTTTAGGCTAGGGACAGGGAGTTGTAGCGTCACCAAGGTGCCAGTGTCAGAATGTCTGGTCCCGAGGTCAAACTGTGCCAAAACCATGTCAAATGAATTTGGTTTGAGTTCAAATTTTTCCAGGGCGTGTTCAAGGGAATTTGGCACAACTTTGATATTTGGACATCCTGGTTTTGAGTTTCGAAAAACAGAGAACGCGGTTGATCCTTGGAAAGGGGTCTGAAATTCAGAAATTCTGAATTCTGAATTTCTCCATGGGATCATGGTTCAACGGCTGATTTGGGAATTTTGGAAAAACCAAATGGTCAAACTCTCTGACTATGATTTGTTAGTTATTTGATGAACTAAAACTTTGTAATTTGGTCAAATCTAAAATTTGCATTTTCCCCCCAAGATTTCTCCCAATTACCCTTTATGCTTAAATTGGCTCACTTAGCTAGGATTTATTAAGGTTTGATAGTCTTTCTCTCTCAAGGTTCATGACAACGTTAAGGAGAGTTTAAGAAGACTCATTATAAATCTTTGCTCTTAATTTTCTTTTGATGTTCATTCCTTTATTAGGTTTACATGTGATAATAGGTTGGGGTTAGCTTAGGGAAGAAACCCTAGGTGACACTGGGTTATCACAGGGTCCCTCCCGGGAGAGAGATCCAGTTGTTGTTGGTGAACTCTCGCCTCTGCTCAAGCGCGGACCATCCGGCCCTCAACCACGGACCGGCCGCTCTGCCGTAGAGAGCAATACCGTCAGTAATCATAGTAGTGATTGACGCCTAGTTCGATGCCAACATCTAGGATGCAAAGAATTTTTTCCCATTCATCCGGTCGTCGAGATACAACACAAAGCAATCTCTAAACTTTATCTATTTTTGTTTGCCTTTTATATTGTCTGCTATGTACATATGATGTGTATTGTAGTGCTGATTTGTGAGGGTCGTTTTCTTAGCTTGTGTCTTGCAATTAATCTTTGGGTACGTTGCTAGCTGGCTGGTAGCTCCCTTGTTGAAGTCTAAAGCTTCGGATGAGATGTCAAATTAGCTCCACGCTGGTTAGGCTGGGTTGTTTTTTCAGATTGTCCAAGGCATGCATATATAAAACATAGATACGGAAAAACAAACATGACTATGATATGTAAAATACGTGTGGAAACATTATTAATATCACATAAATTATTTCTAAGGAGTCAATATAGAACTTTTAATGACAGACAAATATATTGACAACCGTACACTAATCTAATCCTTTTTAACCATATTGATAAGTGTCTGTATTTAGAAACATAGGTACAAAACATCTTAATTGCAAGAGAACGTGCAGAAGTATTGGTTCGCTGGTTAAGGAATCTTAGGGATACATCTCAAGGTATTGTTCGAAGGAGAGCATAAGGAGTGGAGCACTGCTCTATGCTAGAGGTAACTGCTGCTCGTTGGAGCCTTGGTTTAGAGTTATGTGTATGGCTCTAATAGTGTTTGGAGTTGTCTTGTAGTTGCTCCCGATAACCGTAGCCCCATCTATGCACCATTCATTTACATAAGAAACAAAATCACCATCTGATACACCAGTGGATTCCTGCACATAATATGAAACTTTCGGAGCTTAGGCCCACTTAGGCTTATTGTCGCGTACTAAATTTGAACAATTTAGGAGAAAAACAAATTCAGTAGGTAGCACCGTAGCAAGATACTTGCAAAGTTAGTGGGGGCACGAGGCCATAGCTAGTTTTTCCTTCAGCGTATACAATTATGAAACAACATACACAAATGGAATAGAGGGAATACCTAGTGTGTAATTTTCAACTTCCAAATATGCATACTATTTCAAAGTTCTTACCTCTATCTTGGAAGAGGCTTCTGAAACGACCCCCTGGCTTTGGATTTTCTTCTATAATTAAACCCATATGGCTGCAAACACAAACAAGGATGTAATGCTTAGTATGTGAAATTATTTAATTGACTAAGTTGTCAGAGACAAGATGTGAAATTGTCACCTGCATCTCTAACTAATGTAAATATACATAGTTTCACTCATGTTGTACAATGTTACCAGCAACAAACGTTTGATGCAAAAAGAGCTCACAATTTGCAAGTATAAGGAACAAGTATGTATATGTAGCGTGTGTGAGCTCTTTGTATCAGTTTATGACTTGCCACTGCAAGGTTTACAACTACAACTATCTAGATTGTGAGCAGGACATTAGAGTTCCATGCAGATGAATGTATTGCTTAAAAAGGACACTGATGTTGGTAACCAAAGTTTGTTCCTCGCTACTGCTAGGTATGCAATTAAAGTCATTTAAACCTTTTGTGGTTCACCAAATACTAGGAAATGCAGACGACTAGGTAGGAAAAAGTTGAACAAGAGAATTGAGTGTCATTTCATTAAGAAAATTGTGTGTAAAATGTGACCTAAATAACCAGTATTTTAGTAAAGTTTTAGGGTGTAAAGTCATGCACAAGTGTTTTTCATGCATATTGATTAATGTCTATTCGAAACCACACCACATGATTATGAGTTATGACTATGAATTTTTTCAGCTATTTGCACTATGGGTTGTTGGTCTCTAGAGCATGTTTCTTAAAATCTAGCAATGGCAATGGTTACAACAGCATGCAGCATGCAACTACCTGTTTGTCTACCACAACATCTGTAAGCATCATTATACAATACAATAGTGTGGTTCGAAGACAGTTTTAGAAACATGTTGATCCATGTCCTGGACCATCCGGATGCCAACATGCTAAACTATCACACAGTGCAATCCAAGACATCAACTGTATTAAGTGAAGTAGCGTGTTGCATATGTAACGAGAAAAGATGAGCTCTTATTTAGTGTGTTTTCATTGCAGTACACATCATTTTTCAAAATTGTCTATAGTGTGTTTATTCATCTGGTTCTACAGTATCTTCGATGACAAGACCTATAGTTTTTGTATGTGTAAAAGTGTCTAACAACATTTGATCTAGTGATATTTAATTATCCACATAGAGCAGTAAATAAATTACTAACTTCAGAAAACAGTGGATTGGGGGCGACACTCACCGGATGATGGCAACAATCTGCTTTATAAACAGAGGCAGGAGATCATGGTGTCTCGAGCATGGTGCGTGGTTGCATCGAAGGCGGACGGGCTTGGTTGTTGGTGGCATGCATGGAGCGGTTGTTGGCACGGTCGCGACATGCGCAGAGGGGGAGGGGCACGGGTCCGGTTGTGGCTTTCGCGGGTTCCTGTGCGGAGGGGGAGACATGCAGGGGCGGGGGCATTAGCTGTGGACGCTGACTTTAGAGTCTTAATAGAGTAGTGTATGCATGCTCTCATGGATGTGTTGCCTATCAGTTTGTTGTTTTAATTGTGCGTGCATGCATGCATGCATGCTGAGCTAGATGCACTTGTGCCTACATGACAAATCTTGACCATCCACTTTTGTCTCATGATAAATGTTCATCCAACCATAGATATTTTAATTTTCATCATAGGGTCAAATACCCATGTGACATTTGATGACTGTAATAATGTCTTATAATTGTTGCAAGGGGTGTAGTACATCTAAGATTGTTCGCGGATAGACAAAACAATTTGGATGTTGGATAGTTGCAAATCTAGCTCGTTCAGAGGGGATGGCCAACTTGTTGTCAAGTAACATAAAAATATAAAAACTACTTTAATGCACCACTTTCGTGCACGCATGCGCTTTCGTGTGTCGCCCCCTCTGTGCCTTCGTTCGCCCTCGTCTCTGGTCGTGATCCATCCTACTCTTCTTACTAGCTTTTTTTCCAAACAATCTATAGATTATCTGTTACATTTCTATTATTTCTGTTTTAGAAAGACAGGAGCATACATTGTCATGTGGTAGTGCCTTACAAATGTCTTTCCTAATGACCACTAGTACACAACAACTCTATACTGGCAGTTGTAAACCTATTTACACTGGCGTTTTTCACAACCAGCAATACTAGGGGCCTATGGAAATAATTTTTTCTATAGGCGGTTGAGCTAAGAAAACTGTCAGTAGAAATCGATTTTAACATGAGGTCGAGGTAATAAAGCTGTCTATAAAAATATTTTACAAGTAACATAAAAATGGGTTTAAAATAGAAAAAATATTTTATTAGAAGGCCACGCCGCCCGCCCGTCTCCGTCGAAGTCACAAGTCGCGACATTTTTCGTGCAAAATACGCGACTATGCAGTCAGTGGGAACATAATCCACGACCTCCATTATGGTAGTGCCTAACAAATGTCCTTCCATTATTTTAAGCAAATTACCAAAATCACAAGCAATTGAAGTAAACAACAAACGATTGAGGCAAATAGCTAGGTGTGCTAGTTTGCTTGGCTTCTTAGCTGAGAAAGTCGTCGTTGACCAAAAGCTACCAAAAGTCAGTAATTAAATTTTGATAGAGGTCCAAAGTAAAAAGTGTTTGTAGTACATGCTTTCTATTTGGGAGATGAGTCAGTTAGCATTCTACTGACATGAGGCGGATTCCATAATATAGAGAAAAGAAGTGGACTCGGAAACACTATCCCATGGAAACTGGTCGGAGAAATAACATCTTTAATAATTGCAAAAGTTTTGGTTACTGAGAATAAAATACACGGTAAATTACAACAAGGTATGCAATACTTTTGAGAGCTACACCCGACTGATTCAAATATCAAATATAAAAAGGAGCACAACTTGCTTGTTTTATCTTTAAGGGTGCTCCTAGCAGATATGTCTCTAAATGCTTGCAATAGCTTATTCTTCAGCGGGTGGTAGGGACGGGATCCATGACTCCCCCGAGATGTAGTGTATCCCGAGAAAGGGTATTGCCTCGACATAGGTCAGAGTTGAGGTTACCATTGGAGACATCCCAGGCCCGTAACACCTGAAAGTGGCGCAGTAGTACCCCCTATAATAAAAATGCAACGCAACAACAACACCTTTCATCAGTATAGATAATGAACAACACCTTTAATCACACAATCATATATGAAGAAAGGAGAGGATGTAATGGACATAGGAGTGGTACCTTTCGACTGTCTGGACGTCCCGACCATCAGATATTATGCCTACAATCTCCTTACCTATATTAGTGTAGGAGTATATCACAGGCGTGCCCACCCTACCCAAGTAAATTTTTTCTCCTTCCCCCTCGATTGTGCAAGTCTTGAATGCCAACCCGCTCTTGCCTGGGGCGATTTCGATGGGATTTCTAGAGCGGTCCTGCTCCGGTGGTGCCAATGGCAATACCAATGCCTCCTTCAACACCGAAACGATTTTGCATTCCTCATAAAATGACTTGGCAGATCCGAAGATGAAGTCGATGGTTCCCTTGATGGCACAAGCCTTGAAGTAGTGCAGACCCGTCTGGTCGTACAGAGCACCCTGGCCGCCTTCGATGGTGCAATTGTAGAAGGTTGCCTTTGTTCCCATCACTCGCAGTGCTGGTGCCTCACCTTTCTTTTCCCCTAGCTTTGGTAGCGGCGTGTCGTTCTTGAAGACAACGTTGTAGGCGACAAAATAGTCGGACTCTATGGCCATGGTGCTGCTTCCATCCACACCAAGGGGATTGCCGTCCTTGCCCATGGTGGTGGCAGTGTCATTCCAGACGATAACAGTAGGGTTCATGGGGTCCTCGGACATTATGGTGATGAAAGGCTTGCTTCTACCGAGTAACAGCTTCTCGCGGAACACAACACCTGGTTTGAGGATAAGGAGGTAGCGTTTGGCGTTGTCCTCAGGTATGTTGGCAATGGACTCGCTAATGGTCGTGTAACCGCCATCTTCAGGTCTCAATTGAGAGACAGGGTCGATGTAATTCCATACCTTAATGGTGTCGGCAGGAGAGCGCATCATCTTTCTTAGCACACCCCGCATCTTGGGTGGCATTAGCTGGCTGGTTTGTCACCCATAAGTTGAAAAAAGACCTTTTTGCACGATGTCGTCGGCAGCGATCCAAGCTCGAACAACACTAGGAGCAGGGACAAGACGAGCATTTGTTTACTCATCATCATGGTCGAGATGTTATCTTCTTCTTAGTATTTCTCAATCTACTTATTCCTCCCTTCCTCATTGTTCATTATTTATAGATACCTAGCCTGGGACTATCGAGAATGAGAGGTGTGTGATTGAACATGGCAAGGAGTGGTGTTCCTTTGTTTTAGTTGTTGATGGAAGGCTGTTAGGTATTAGCTGAGTCCAACAACCTAATTTGAGAAGTTGAATTCTGATGAATGCATGTACGTTCCTTTGATTAATGCATGGAAAATTAACGAGTCTGTATTCCTCAACAAAATGAATTTACTAAAACTTTTCATATAAACCCTACTGAAGCTGTTAGAAACAGTACTCGATAAGTACAAGACCTCAAACCAATATGAATCGTTGGTTTTATTGGTGTGTTACGTTTGGGTGTAATTTGTTTGGTGGATTTAGTGGAAGTTATGGATGTGGGGGTAATTTGGTTGGGTGGGTGGGTTTTGCAAATATATATTCTCCAACTCGATTTAGTATAGGAAATTTTTTGTAGAAAGATTCAGAACATGTGCTATGAAAATTAAGCGAACATACTGTTCCACATTTCCACCAAGGTTACACGTAAACCTAGCTCTGCTATTGCTCTAGCTAGCTGTCCTATATCCTGACATAGGAGTATGTTACAAAGCTACTAATACGGTCCATGCATTATACCCCCGCACTCCTAATCTACTATTTATTTCTATTTTTTACCAAGTACGTGTAGCTTTAATTATACACACATAACAGGAATCAGGATAACTCTCGTTGGGCAAAATAATCCATGTCAGCTTTTTAAAATGTCGACAAAGACAAACTAATAAACGTCAGTCGTAAAGACGCTGGCGAAAGATAAGTTAATTACTGTCGGCCAAGAGGTCAGCCGATGAGGATTAAATAACTCTCGTTGGCCTATTTACTCATGAGAATAAATAACTCATGTCAGCCATGGAGCCTGGCTGACAGGGATTAGTGTGGGCCTGGCAAACTATCTCACACACATGTGGGGATTGATCACTTTTGTCGGCCCTTGATCTTGGCCGACAGGTTTAATGCATTATGAGGATCGTGCCCAACTTTTCATCCACACGTGATCACGCTTACCCATTTCTATGCACTAGCTTTACGACGCCGCCGACAACGCTCTACCCCCTACTCTGTAGCCGACGCGCCACCACCGGCTTGCTGCCCCGTGTAACACCCTGAATTTTGGGGTACAAAATTTTCTTTGCTCTATACTCAAGATTCAGGTGTTACTCTCTCCTTTATCTACTTTTTTCCACTTTCTAAAATAATGGAGAGTTATTTTGTTCTATGTTGGCGTGAGCCCTAGAAGTGCTTTGGTTGTTGCATTCTTGTTGTTTCATAGTGTTTCTAAGTGCAAGAAGTGTTTGAAACATGTTAATATATCTTGTATAAGTTTCCGAAAAATTTCATATTTTTCTGAATATTTTTCTACTTTCCGAGAACCAAAATCTATTCATTTGAGGTAGTTCCAACATTTTCAAAAGTTCTAAATATGTTTCTTGAGTTCAGTGGGTGCCAAATCATGCCTGGGAATTTTTTTCCTAGAATTTTCGAAGCCTTTGAGATATTTTTTGGACATTAAAAATGATTTCAGCCTTTTCCGGAATTATTTTAATTTTGAAAATGGATTTATTACAAAAAAAAATAAAATATCTTCAAACCCTAGCAATATGTATATGGCTGGAACCCACTCGTCGAGCCCTTTCTAAATCTTGAAACCGCTTTCCCAGATTTGATCCACAATTCCTGGAATTGCTCGCCGAAGTTCGGGGTAGTTCCAACTCCAGCGATAACTTCGGTGAGCAATAACTTTCAATTTGTGCGATATTGGCAAAATCTGAGTGTACCTCTGCGTTCGTCTCGTCGAGAGCTTTGTCCCGGTGCCTTCGATTCATCGCTCTGACCTCCGGTTCGCCATCAATAAGCGATTTTTTTCTCGGCTCTAGCGAACTCCATCTTCTATGGTGAGCTATCTCCATTGTTCTTTGTGTTTCTTCTTCATTGTTCGCGGTGTGTCGCAGCCCAACCTATCCCGGCACCCCCTCTCCCTCTCCTCTGTCCCCACTCGTCGTGCCCCCTCTCTCTTTCCCTCTCTCCCCTCCCTACCCATGGCGCGGTGGCCCCTGCCTCTTCCCCGCCTGTGATACCCGGTTTGCAAAGAAGAGAAGTTGGGGGTTGTTCTTTTTGTTTTTTTTCCCTCATCCAGTTGTTGTTTTGGGGATTTAGAATTTTGTGAACAACATTCGCAACTAGGGCAGTAGAATTTATTTGGTTTGACGTTGCGTTGCGGTCGAGAGCTGTCGCGGGGGTTAGTTGGGCCGCAATTGGTGTTTCGGCCCATTAGGCCTCCCAAACCCTAGCCGCCACCCACTTAATTACCCCCCCCCCCATGTGCAGCCGCCCCCCCCACTCCTCCTTTCCCCCTTGGCCGCCGCCCCCCCCCTGCCCACCTCCTCCTCCCTCCATTGTTGCAGCCACCAAAACCCTAGCCACCCCCCCCAATCCCCTCCTCCCTAGGTGCTACTCCGTGCCGCTCGGATCATCGTCTTTTGGTGCGAATCTCTAATCGTTTTGGTGGAAGGAAGAAGGGAGGAAGGAAAAGGGGAGAACCCAAGGTGATTTTTCTTTTGTGTTCATCCCTTGTTCATTTGCGCTGCGATTCAATTGATTAGAAGTTGCGTTTGCGATTAGATAGAGGGGGGCTGTCCAGAATTTTGCGTGGTGGATGAACAGCGGTAGTTCCAGCAGTTTTTAGTTTTTTTTCGTGAAGATTTAATGGGGATCAATTTGGGAATCTTGTAGAACTTTGTTTTATCTTTCCAACGAGTATTTATGCGCTCAATTTGGAGTTATAAATTAAAAGTTATCATCGTTTGAATCCGGGTATGTGGCTGTCCAGAAAACAGATTTTTTCAGAGTGATGAACAGCAGCAGTGTTAGCAGTTTCTGGGGATTTTTCGGGAGCAATTAGTGTTAATCAGTATGAGAATCTTGTAGAACTTTGTTTTATCTTTCCAACGAGTATTTATGCGCTCAATTTGGAGTTATAAATTAAAAGTTATCATCGTTTGAATCCGGGTATGTGGCTGTCCAGAAAACAGATTTTTCAGAGTGATGAACAGCAGCAGTGTTAGCAGTTTCTGGGGATGTTTCGGGAGTAATTAGTGTTAATCAGTATGAGAATCATGTAGGGCTTTTTCTTATCTTTCCAACAAGTACTTATGCGCTCAAATCGGAATTATATTTTAAAAGTTATCGCTGTTTGAATCCGCGTATGTCGCTGCTCAAATCAGAAAAAAAAACAGATTGCAGGGTTTATTTTGAGGACCGTTTAGAGGTAAGTAGATGTTAGAATTCAATCATGAGTTGTATGCAAAACTTGTGGGGAATTTTATGTAGTTGTCTCTGAAGTTTTTGTTTATCATCACTGCTGTCCTAAATTTTAAGTTATGGAATTGTTAAGCAGCGCCGCTGCAGTTTGGTTAGTGAGGGGAGAATTGTTACCGCGGCGGGGTTTGAGATTGCGCGTAGGTGCGGTGTTGTCTTTGAGTTTTATTTCATGAAAATTTGGTGCACTAAGTTGGGTGTCAAAAACAGGTGGTGGACTTCCGGATCGTTCTTAGGGATTTTGCCCGAACTTCGGTAAAGGCAAGTAAAACAGTGATGGTTATTTCGTCTTTTGATTGAAGAGTCTCATACTTGATTATGTTTGTGCTATTTGTGTTCGTACCCATATTTCTAATTGGGTACCTTCGTTTGAAATTATTCATGCTTTATGGATTATACATGTGGAGGGTGTGGTTTGATCATGTTACCCATGTGGTTATTGATGTGGAATGGGTGGAAGTATATGTCTAGCACATTTTATTTGGGAAGAACTCATGTTGTTGACATGCATAATGCATTCATCATCCATTGCATTGAAGTTTTCGTCGCGATCTTATGGTCCGACCGTACCGGTACAATGAGCATCATATGTTTCCCGAGAAGGGGTATGATGCAGCTTCATATCCTTAGAGGTATGAAGGCAGAAGTCATGTTGCATCTGTAGCCATGTGCATTCATGGGTGAAGTGTGGAACCTATTTTGGTGATGTGGATAAGGTGGATCTTTACTTTGTAATTCATCTTGGCATTGAGTAATTGATTACTTGCTTACTTGCTGCAAATTAATATTTAAGGAAGAAGTTGGGAACCATGTGGTTGCTTATGCACGGTTGGCTTGCATTGTCCAACTGTTGTTTGTTTTTTTTACTTGCTGAGATGTGTCATCTCACTCTTGCATTGTCTGATGCAGGCACCTGATCTTTGCTTTGGGAAAGAAGGGATGTAGCAGCACGGCCACCACACTTTTAAATAAAGGAATAACTGTTTATTAATGATGTTAAACAGGAAGGGTCAAGTCTAGGGAATTATTACATTCTAATCTTTCATGGTAGTTGAACTGTTTTGTTTGGTGGGCTGAGATGTCTATTTTTTGTCTGGTCCTGAATGTTCTTTTCTACAGTTGCATTTTGATTATACTATGGCAATTATCTTTCTTTTATATCCTGTATAAACTATATGCTTCCCTTGTTATGCTACTTTCAAGGGAGGTGTTGCCGGATTTTGCAATACTTTCTTTCTCTATGTGTTGCATAAGTTTTGTAGAAAGGTTTTTTTTTTGGTAT
Source organism: Zea luxurians (assembly GCA_029449295.1). NCBI lineage: Eukaryota > Viridiplantae > Streptophyta > Magnoliopsida > Poales > Poaceae > Zea > Zea luxurians. The sequence goes on along the minus strand of JAOPSE010000024.1, from coordinate 29,694,215 downwards.
CATCCATTGTGTGGGATCAGTGGGGTGTTACACCGCCGAGAGCCTACCCTCCCCCCACAAGCGTGTGGCCCCTGCAGGCGCGGCCGACAAGGCCCCTGCCTCCCCGCTGCCGAGCGCCTACCCTCCCCTCTACCAGCTGAGCCCACCCCCCCCCCCCCCCCCCGGTTGCCATGGCGACGGTGAGAAGAGAGATAGAGAGAGGTAGGAGATGGTAATTTTACGAAATAGCCCCTGGGTTATTGGGAAACTATGCACAGAAAAATCGTTTAATCTAAAATTGTGATATCTTTTGCGTTATAAATCTGATTCGCTCTGTTCAAGTCGCTTTAGATTCATATTAAAGTCGTCGACATGTTAGAAATATTATACTCTGTTGTTACATACTTTAACTAATTATTTAAATATTTGTTTGACCAATGATTATTGAATTACCGTTCCAATTAAATCTAATTTAGGGTTTTCAACTCGCGCTTTTATAAATAAACACTAACATGGTTAATATTACTGAAATATTCTTTTATTAATAATTGTTTAGTATAAAGGTGTCATCTATTTAATAGTCCTCGCGTGTCACATTGGTCCGTGCAACGTGCGCGTGTCGCTCATATTATTTAAATTACTTATTTAACCGAGAGTTGTTAGTGTAACAGATTAATTAAAACTAGGTAATAACTCTAGTTACATTTGATAAATGTCGATTAATGCAAGTACGTCGAATTAAATGTTTTAGTTCATATTTGTATAACGTAAACGCGACAATTTCACAATCGTAGCTTCGATTTTGGCGTTTCTTTTCCTGGTGTGACTATAGAAGCGAGCTCTATTTTGTATTGCATATTTTTATAATGTTTTCCCTTGTATGGTGTACTGTTCCTTTCTGTTCCAAGAATATTGAATGTATGTTCGCACTCGCCAAAATAACGTTCCATCCGTGGAGTCCGAGGAAGTTGCAGGAGAAGCCTCTGAGCAGCAGCATTTTGGTGAAGTCAAGTGTCCTCTGACCTATTATGTACTATTTACTTTATAATTCATTCACTGTCCCGCATAATATGACTAACCTAAGGATTGACTAGTTTTCTATTTATCCTGTACTTGATTACCTTTTTGTGATGGACTTTTATGATCAACTACAAGCTAGTGCTTTACTTTAATCAACGAACATGATGAGAATTACTTTATGATACGATGATTCATTCTGATTATGATTATGAGCTTGTGGCATTTTAGGGGGCCTCGGGTTGTTTCCCGAGCCTCTCCGTAAGGACCTATTCGTTGAGAGACCACCCGGGATAACAGTACAACCATGAGGGTGGTATGGGATACCCTTAGCTGATTAATTGGAGGAATCTGGGGGTGTAGTTTGCTTCGCCGTTGTGCCGTCACTTGGGGCTGGGGCATGGTGATTGCTCTGCTAAGGGTGGGGTTGACAAGGTTCATTCGATTTGGTTTCGTTAGTCACCCCCTTAGGGAGGAGTACTGTGTGTGTACGACTAGCGAAACCAACCGAAGGCTACACAACAGGAGAATCTTTATAAAGGCTACATAGTGAAACCTTGCCGACTCACCTTGGAAGTGTTTGAGGGTTCGATCGACCCAAGGCAAAAAGGGATCACGACTCGTGGGTAAAGTGTGCAACCTCTACAAAGGGTTAGAAACTAGTTTATTAGTCACGCTCACGGTTAAGGGCAGCCTTGGTATCCTCTTTGATTAGAGATACTCTAGATACATTTATGTTGATGTTTTAATGATGATGGCTATACTTATGATTTCTAGTACTTTCCTCTCTAAGGAGGTGCTTTTTGAGATATCAACTTGGGTTCTATGATAAAACTTGGCTTCTACTAATGATAAATATTTGACCAACTAAAAGCAACTACTTTGAGCTTAACCCCATATACGGCTAGTCCACTTCAACCAAATGAGACATTTGCTGAGTACGTTGATGTGTACTCACCCTTGCTTAAACACCAAGCACCAGGTTGTCCACATTGTAGCCATTTTTTAGGAGAAGATGAAGGCACGCTGAGGATTTTTAGGAGTTTCAGGACTTCGAGGAGTTCTAAACTAGATTAGTGGTGAACCCCCAGTCAGCTCCCTGCGAAGGCCTTGTCTTTACTTTGTTTTGTTTAACACTTTGATTTCTGTTGAAGTTAATGACTATGTGGATGTTTTGGACATCATGATACAATAAAGTAATACTTTTTTGCGCTATTATTTGAGCATTGTGTGATGATGTCCAATTATGTAATCACTGTGTACGTGAATTTCTGATCCTGGCATGTACATGGTTCACATTCGGTTTGTCTTCCAAAACCGGGTGTGACATAAGTGGTATCAAAGCCATGCTGACTATAGAACCACTAACCTAGAGTAGAATGACCGTTCTAAGGATTATGGACCCTTATTCTCACCATGACCTTTGGTGTCACTTCAAAAGTCGATCATCTCGACCAACCCTATGCTTCAGTATTGTATATATTACACCTTGCTAAAATTTTATTTGATTTTATCTTCTATTCTATTTATGGTTTACTTGCTGGTCCTATTCACTCTATTCTTATCCTTATGCTTATGGTGTCTTTTGTAGATGGCTCGCCTTAGCTACATTGCTTGTAAGTCAGTGATTCCTTTCCTGCCCTCTCGTCTTGCGAAGCGTCGGCTTCTCTGCATAGTGACTAGTCAGTCGAGTCATCTGAAGAGGCTGCACCACCACGTGCGCGAGGAGAAGGAACGCCGACATCAGGAGAGGGAGTAACAGGACTCTTCCTCCCCACCTCAGTAGGAGGTAGAGTCTATGAGGCGTCCCTCCCCGGTACCCTAGCTGGAGGCACCCCCTGCACCACCACAAGGCATCTCGGCTGCTGGAGGAGCGACTAAAGAAGATCCCGATGGAGTCGACGATTGTGGAAACTCATACCACAGTACCAAGCTTTTCGAGGAGTAGGAGTTGGAAGGATGGTTTGCCTGACCCATCACCCACGATGCTGCTCGTGGTTGTCTCTTTCACGACGCACTCGACACCCTGTTGTGTCGAACTTTAGACTAACACATCTCGTCGATCGAGTATTATTGTGTAGTCTACCAGCATAGTCGTGAGAAGTACCCGGACCTCTGGGAGGTTACTTGTCTGGTGCGCCGTTTGGAGGACTATCTCTAGGGTGCAGAGGCTTGCTCAAAGCACTATGTTATCTCTGAGAGGAACACTGCTGAGGCGGCCATGCAGGATGTTGCACGGCGTGCGCTCTCGCAGTATTGCTCTTCATTTGGTGGGATGGCTGATGGCCTTAACCTCAGATATTACCCCCGTCGTTCGACTAGCAATATGGGGAGTGTGATTATCTCACATGTTGCTAAAGGCAATCCTAGGTTGAGCAGCACGGTCAACCTAGTCTTTGTGCTCAACACTGAGCTGAACCAAGCTCTTAACAAGCTGAGTAGGGCTCGTGCTAAGATCTTAGAGCTGTGTGCTGAGCGTGCGGAGCACCATCACCAGGAGGATGGTTCCCCCACCCCAATTGGGACTCAGCACCCGTACCGCTCACCGCCACGTGGACACCATGTTTATGGCACCCCCGAATGTAGGACCAATATAGATCTGGATCCTTAGATCGTTAGTGTTAGAGTTTGTAATAAATTCTTAAGTCAAGTGTCTCAGTCTTAATTAGTCAGGATAGTTAGCTTATACTTTGTTTTCATGCTTGTCATGGTGAACCTATACTGGATTTGGATCTTTGTAATGACTGTCACCAAAATGTGGGTGTCCCTTGCAGTTTGGTTTAGCTAATAATGTTAATAAAGTTAGTTATTTAGTTGGGAAACCTTTTACTTCTACTTTCCTCTTTATCTCAGAAGATGTGTTTGGCTGTGTTGACAATCAGTGAAGAGGCTTGTTCATTCAATGTTATGAAGAACTCTATATGCCTTTTCTTATGCTGAAAGGTTACAAGATCAATTCTGATGTGTGAATGCCTTTTACAGATGTCTGATAATAGGTGCCAAGGAGAGAGGCATGCTCAGCATGAGCAGCATGCCCCGAAGGATGAGGCACCCCAGCCGATGCCTCCCCCGCCACCCCCGATGATAGTGGAGCAAATGTTCTTCTTGCAGACCCAGACAGTGCAAGCTAACGGGTAGACTTTGGCAGCCATGCAAAAAGCGCTACAAAAACTTCAGCCACAACCACAGTTTTGTATGCTCCCCGTCTGCTAAGGGGAGCAGCCCAGTCGTGGTGGGATTCATATCTCGCCACCCATGCCGACCCTAAAGCTATCACTTGGGAAGAATTCTAAGACAATTTCCGTCAGTATCATGTTCCAGAAGGCCTAATGATAGTGAAGAAGGAGTTCCTGACACTGAATGAGGGACCCATGTTCGTTAGTGAGTACCGGGACAGATTTCTGCAGTTGTCTGCTATGCACCCGAAGATGTCAACACCGACGCAAAAAGGTAGTGTCGATTCATGAGAGGTATGGTTGATCCCCTGCATTACCAGTTGATGAATCACACTTCCCCACCTTTCAACATATGATTAACAGAGCAATCATGACTGAAAGAAAGAGCAAAGGGATGGAAGACTGGAAGCATAAGATGAGTGACCCCAGTCCGGGAGAAACAGTCGCCCCTATTTCCCAGACAGTTCATCTCAGCGGTACAAGCATGGCCACTCGCAGGGATATCAGCAACAGAACCAGAGTCAGAACCAGGAGCAGACTCAGAGGCAGTATCAGTAGCCGTAGCAGTACCGTCAGAACAGTCAATAGGGAGGAAATCAGTACCAGAAGCAGAGCAATCAGGCACCTCGCCTTCCTACCCCAACAACTAATCAAAACAACTAGGCAGTCCTAGTGCAAAGAGGCAGAGCATGAGTACACTGTGGAGAGCAAGGCCACTAGGCAATATAGTGCCCAAGCAATCGCCTCCCAATGCCCTAGCAAAACATAATGCACCATAGTAGGGAGCAAGCAACCACGGCCAGCCACGTACCTAGTATGGAAAGGTTAACCACTTGGAGGCTGATATGGTTTAGGAGACCCCAGGAGTGGCAATAGGTATGTTCTTAGTCGAATCTCTTCATGCAAATGTGTTGTTTGATACTGGAGCCACACACTCTTTTGTGACTACATCATTGGTACAAACACACAGCATACTAGTAGCACCAATGTTCCCGCCCATGACAGTTAGTTCAGTTGGTGGGCGGACCCAAATAGATAGATTATGTCCAAATGCAAGAGTCAAAATAAGGGAGACAGAGTTCCCCACCGATCTGGTAGTAATGGGTACCCGGGACATAGACATAGATGTCATCCTAGGGATGAATTGGTTGACAAAGTATCAAGCGGGCCTTAGATGTGATATGGCAACTGTGAGGTTGGTGTCCTCATCAGGAGAAGTAGTGGTGGAGCAGATCTTGTCTAAACCGAAGAAGGGAAGCTATCACTAGATATCTATTCATAGCAAGGAAGCCAATCTGCTTGAGGTCATCAGAGTAGTATCGGAATTCCCAGATGTGTTCCCTGAAGAGCTACCAGGCATGCCGCCTGAGAGAAAAGTCGAGTTTGCCATAGAGCTTATCCCATGCACCACCCCCATTTCTAAAAGAGCCTACAGAGTGTCCGGACCAGAATTGGTGGACCTCAAGAAGCAGATATATGAGTTGTTAGAGAAGGGTTACATCAGACCCAGCACCTCACCTTGGGCCGCTCTAGTGTTGTTCGTAGAGAAGAAGGATGGTACATAGATGATGTGCATAGATTACAGAGCCTTGAATGAGGTCACCATAAAGAATAAATACCCCTACCCAGAATAGAAGATCTGTTCGACTAGCTGAGAGGAGCCAATGTGTTCTCGAAGATAGATCTCAGGTCAGGTTACCATCAGCTCAGAATCCGACCTTCCGATGTACCAAAGACATCATTTACCACCAAGTATGGGTTATATGAGTTCACAATGATGTCTTTTGGTCTAACAAAGTGCCAACTTTCTTCATGTATCTGATGAACAGCGTGTTCATGGATTACCTAGACAAGTTTGTGGTGGTGTTTGAGAGCACCTAGAGAGGGGTGAATAGGTGATCCTACAAAATTCAACACTAATAGCACAAACTTGGTTTATAAAATGTTAGTTAGATTAAACCAAGTTGATATAGAGCAAGCTCTTGAGAAGAAATCAATCACAGTGAAAAGCAACACAAGAGACACGATGTTTTATCCCATGGTTTGGCGAATGCCTACTCCACGTTGTGGTGACCTCCTTAGGTCAAGGATTGCACTCAATCCCTCTCAAGTGATCCAATGATCTACTTTGAGTACCACGGTTTTCTTTCTTAATAGACTTTTCCCGTTTGCGAGGAATCTCCACAAATTGGAGCCTCTCGCCCTTACAAAGTTGATCACAAGAGAAGCACAAGAGTAAGGGAGGGAAAGCAACACACGCAAGACTCAATTCGCAGCGAACGCACGCACACAAGCCAAGACTTGAGCACAAAACACGGCACATGGAGTTCACAACTCAAATGGTTCTCAAATTTCTAACACAACGATCCAAATGCGTGGCAGCGGATTCTAGGTGTCTTAGGATGTTCAGAGAATGCATGGTTTCCTGCTCCATGTGCCTAGGGGTCCCTTTTATAGCCCCAAGGCGGCTAGGAGCCGTTGGAGATCCAATTGGATGGCAATTCTTGCCTTCTGTCGGGTGGCGCATCTAACAGTCCGGTGCACCACCGAACATGAACAGTAGTTGTCTGGTGCCCGACCTCCTTCCTTATCGGGTGTAGTCGACCGTTGGACCTTGGGTCCCATTGGCGCACCAGACATTGTCCGGTGCACACCGAATAGTCCGGTGTGCCCAACCGACCATTGGCTCGGGCCACACGACAGCCGATGATTGCGCTGCCGACCGTTGGCCGCGGGCGCCGTTGGTGCACCGGACGGTCTGGTGCACACCGGATAGTCCGGTGAATTTTAGTCGTGGTGCCTTCGCATTTTCTAGAGAGCGACGAGTTCACCACTGGGCTAGCTTGGGCACCGGACACTGTCCGGTTCACCACAGGCTGGTGCTGTTATGGCTGAACTTAGCCAAAACTTCTCCTGTTCGATTCCAGTTTTCTTGGCTATATTCCTGGCACTTAGATAAATATGTTAGTACTCAAAAGCAATTTACTAAGGCTGGAGACATACCTTGTTCTTTGATTTGCATCTTAGCACTTATGAACCAACGTATTTTGTGTTGGGCATCTAATCACCAAAACATTTTGGCCCCGTTTGTTTCATTGGAATTGAATTCCATTTTAATAATTATAATTTAGATAAAACTAATTAAGTTCATATATTTATATATATAATATATTTGTATATTACTCTAAATCATATAAGAGAGATAGTTATATACTACATTTATGTTATAGCGAAGCAAGTAGAAGAGTGTGCTATAAGTTGTACATTGGGAAAATAGCATGTAAATCTATAGAATCAATTTCCATCTCTCACCCCATGAATTTGAGATAGACTTATGTGATAACTTTGGAAAGTGGTGGAATGTCACATTTTAAAAAAGTCGTTATATGATAGACTTATGTGATAACTTTGGAAAGTGGTGAAATGTCCAAGGGCACATTTCCCTTTCAATCTCCCCGTTTTTGGTGATTTATGCCAACACATTAAAAAGCAACCAAAAGTGCAACATTATTCTCAAAAGTGCAAATCTGAAGACCAAATTTTTCTTACTCGGTATTTGGCATATTTGGATCACTTTTGCCACCACTTGGTTTGTTTTCGCAAATCAAATTCTTTTTCCTATCTCTAAGTCAAACAAACTTGTTTGGGTAAATAGAGAGATGTTTCAAGAATAATTTTGATCAAGTGGCAAAAACTCCCCCTTTTCCCATAATCAAAATTCTCCCCCATAAGAGACCAAATTTTGCAATAAGAGTATTTTGGACAAAATACAAATTCTAACTCTACTATTTTCAAAGTTCACAAGTGGTTGGCTGATCCATTTGCTTTGGCATTAATTTCTCCCCCTTTGGCATTAAGCACCAAAACAGGATAACTTTTGGCCCTTTTAACCTCATTGCCTCACCAAGATGTCAAATAAGAGCAAAAAGGCAATGAGAGCATTAGGATGAACTTGGAATAAGATACACGTATACCGGAGTGCAGTGGAAGTCTTTTCTTCATCCAAGTTCATTTTCCCTTTCAATGTTCCTTCGAGACTACTTCAAGTGCACTCAAACAACCAAGTTAGTCTCAAAGGAGTCAAGTTGTAGCACATCTCCCCCTAAACATGTGCATCATTTGCATAAGAACTTGTGAGGTCCGAGGATGACTTGTACAACTTGAGCACCACAAATAAGCAATAAATGATGTAAAGTAACATGATCAAAGGCATAGAACACATGTATGCTACCGATCAATCCAAGTTACGTGAATCTAAGACATTTAGCTCACTACGCTGCCTGGAAAACCTTTTCTGATCTAAAGGATTGGTGAAGATATCGGCTAGCTGGTTCTCGGTGCTAATATGGTAAATGTCGATATCTCCCCTTTGCTGGTGGTCTCTCAGGAAGTGATGTCGGATGTCTATGTGCTTAGTGCGGCTGTGTTCAAAAGGATTATCCACCAAGCGGATTGCATTCTCATTGTCACATAGGAGTGGGACTTTGCTCAGATTGTAGCCAAAGTCCCGAAGGGTTTGCCTCATCCAAAGTAGTTGCGCGCAACACTGTCCTGCGGGAACATACTCGGCCTCAGCGGTGGATAGGGCAACAAATGTTTGTTTCTTAGAGCTCCAAGACACTAGGGACCTTCCTAGAAAATGGCACGTCCCTGATGTGCTCTTCCTATCAACCTTGCATCTGGCATAGTCGAAATCTGAGTATCTGATTAAGTCAAAGGTAGACCCCCTTTGGATACCAGATCCCGAAGCAAGGCGTAGAAACTAAATATCTAAGAATTCGCTTAACGGCCATAAGGTGACATTCCTTGGGGTCGGATTGAAATCTAGCACACATGCATACACTAAGCATAATGTCCAGTCTACTAGCAGAAAGATAAAGTAGTGAACCTATCATTGACCGGTATGCCTTTTGATCAACGGACTTACCTCCTTTGTTGAGGTCTAGATGTCCGTCAGTTCCCATTGGTGTCTTCGCGGTCTTGGCATCCTTCATCCCAAACCTCTTGAGAAGATCTTGAGTGTACTTTGTTTGGGAGATGAAAGTGCCTTCATTGAGTTGCTTCACATGAAATCCAAGAAAGTAGTTCAACTCGCCCATCATCGACATCTCAAATTTCTGTATCATTACCCTGCTAAACTCCTCACAAGACTTTTGGTTAGTAGAACCAAATATAATGTCATCGACATATTTGGCAAACAAAAAGTTCTCCATCGCAAGTCTTTGTGAAAAGAATGGGATCAGCTTTCCCAACCTTGAAAGCATTAGCAACTAGAAAATCTCTAAGGCATTCATACCATGCTCTTGGGGCTTGCTTAAGTCCATAGAGTGCCTTAGAGAGTTTATACACGTGGTCGAGATACCTGTCATCCTTAAAGCCAGGGGGTTGTTCCACGTATACCTCCTCCTTGATTGGTCCATTTAGGAAGGCACTCTTCATGTCCCTTTGGAACAGCTTAGAGGAATGGTGAGCGGCATAGGCTAATAAAATTTGAATTGATTCTAATCTAGCCACAAGAGCGAAAGTCTCCTCAAAGTCCAAACCTGTGACTTGGGCATAACCTTTTGCCACAAGTCGAGCCTTGTTTCTTGTCACCACTCCGTGTTCGTCTTGCTTGTTGCGGAACAACCACTTGGTTCCCACAACATTTTGCTTTGGACGTGGCACCAGGCTCCAGACTTCATTTCTTTTGAAGTTGTTGAGCTCTTCCTGCATGGCCAACACCTAGTCCAGATCCTGCAAGGCTTCTTCTATCCTGAAAGGCTCAATAGAAGAAACAAACGAGTAATGCTCACAAAAATTAGCTAATCGTGAGCGTGTTGTTACTCCCTTGCTGATGTCACCTAGAATCTGATCCACCGGGTGATTTCTTTGGATTGTCGCTAGGACTTGAGTTGGAGGGGCCCTTGATGCTTCTTCCTCCATAGGCTGTTCTTCCTGTGCTCCCCCTTGATCCTACCCCTCTTCTTGAGGTATCTGTTCATCGTCTTGAGTTGGGGGATGCACCATCGTAGAGGAAGATGGTTGATCTTGTTCCTATAGTTCCTGTGGTCGCACATCACCTATCGCCATAGTTCGCATTATGGTCGTCGGAACCTCATCTTCATCTACATCATCAAGATCAACTTGCTCTCTTGGAGAGCCATTAGTCTCATCAAATACAACGTTGCTAGAGACTTCAACTAATCCTGATGATTTGTTGAAGACCCTATACGCCTTTGTATTTGAGTCATATCCTAGTAAAAACCCTTCTACGGCCTTGGGAGCAAATTTTGCATGTCTACCTTTCTTCACCAGAATGTAGCATTTGCTCCCAAATACACAGAAATAAGAAACATTGGGTTTGTTACCAGTAAGGAGTTCATAGGAAGTCTTCTTGAGGAGACGGTGCAGATAGAGCCGGTTTATGGCATGGCAGGGTGTGTTCACAACTTCTGACCAAAACCGCTCAAGCGTCTTGTACTCTCCAAGCATCTTTCTCGCCATGTCGATTAGTGTCCTGTTCTTCCTCTCTACCACACCATTTTGTTGTGGTGTGTAGGGAGCGGAGAACTCGTGCTTGATTCCTTCCTCCTCAAGATATTCTTCAACCTGTAGATTCTTGAACTCTAACCCATTGTCGCTTCTTATATTCTTCACCTTTAGCTCAAACTCATTTTGAGCTCTCTTTAAGAAGCGTTTTAGGGTTCCTTGGGTTTCGGATTTGTCCTGCAAAAAGAATACCCAAGTGAAGCGGGAAAAATCATCAACTATAACAAGACCATACTTACTTCCCCCGATGTTGAGATAGGCAACGGGGCCGAAGAGATCCATGTGTAGGAGTTCCAGTGGTCTTGATGACGTCATCACATTCTTGCTGTGATGAGTGCTTCCCACCTGTTTCCCTACTTGGCACGCTGCACAAGGTCTGTCTTTCTCAAAACAGACATCGGTTAGTCCTAACACATGATCTCCCTTTAGAAGTTTATGAAGGTTCTTCATCCCAACATGTGCTAGACGGCGATGCCATAGGCAGCCCATATTAGTCTTAACTATTAAGCATGCATCTAGATCAGCATTCTCCTTTGAGAAATCAACTAAATAGAGTTTGTTGTCTAATACACCCTTAAAGCTAATGAACCATCACTCCTTCTAAAGACAGATACATCAATATTTGTAAATAAACAATTGTAGCCCATATGACGCAATTGACTTACAGACAATAAATTATACCCGAGCGACTCTACTAAAAACACATTTGATATTGAGTGCTCGGTCATGATGGCTATCTTTCTCAATCCTTTAACCTTTCCTTGGTTCCCATCTCCAAAGATAATAGTATCCTGGGAATCCCTATTCTTGACGTAGGAGGTGAACATTTTCTTCTCCCCCGTCATGTGGTTTGTGCATCCGCTGTCGATAATCCAGCTTGAACTCCTAGATGCATAAACCTGCAAGGTAACTAAGCTTGGGTTTTAGGTACCCAACTGTTGTTGGGTCCTACAAGGTTAGTTACAATAACTTTTGGAACCCAAATGCAAGTCTTGTCTCTCTTGCATTTAGATCCCAATTTTCTAGCAACTACTTTGGCATTCTTGCATAACAATACAAAAGAAGAATTACACGTTTGATACATAAAAGTTGGACCAGTGTAAACTTTCCTAGATGCATGAGAAACAGTATGATTGCGCCTAGGCCTGCTCCTATCATGAACATATGTGGAACTAGAAGCAAGCATAGCATGTGAATCATGATAAGTAGGTAAAGCAACATGATTATAACATTTATCATGATGAGAAACTTTCTTGACATGAGCATAAAGATAAGCATGGTTCTTTTGATCATGTGAAGAAATACTAGCCATAGGAGCCTTCCCTTTCTCCTTGTTGAGAATGGAAGTCCTTTGGCTTGTTAGGTTCTTGGTTTCCTTTTGAAAACCAAGTCCATCCTTAATTGAGGGGTGTCTACCAACAGTGTAGGCATCCCTAGCAATTTTAAGTTTCTCAAAATTATCCATGCAAGTCTTAAGTTGAGCATTAAGACTTGCAACATCATTGTTTAACTTAGCAATTGTAGAGACATGTTCATTACATGCATTAACATCAAAGTCTTTACATCTATTGCAAATAACAACGTGCTCTACACATGATCTAGTTTCATTTGATTTCTCTAGCTTAGCATTCAAATCATCATTTAAATTCTTTAAGCTAGAAATAGATTCATGATAGGTAGAGAATTCGAAAGACAACAGTTCATTCTTCTTAATTTCTATAGCAAGAGATTTTTTAACACTAACAAACTTATCATGTTCCTCATATAAAATATCTTCTTGCTTTTCTTGTAGTCTATCCTTTTCATTAAGAGCATCAATTAGTTCATTTATTTTGTCTACTTTAGCTCTATCTAAACCTTTAAACAGATTAGAGTAATCTACTTCATCATCAGAGGATTCCTCATCACTAGAAGAAGAATACTTAGGAGTATCTCGAATACATACCTTCTTCTCCTTAGCCATAAGGCACGTGTGTCGTTCGTTGGGGAAGAGCGAAGATTTGTTAAAGGTCAAGGCAGCTAGTCGTTCATCTTTGGAGTCGGATGAGGAACAGTCGGAGTCCCATTCCTTCCTGATGTGTGCCTCGCCTTTGGCCTTCCTATATTTTTCTTCTTTTCCCTCTTCCCATGCTTCTCTTGTGCCTGGTCATTATCGTTATCGGGGCATTGAGCTATAAAATGACCAGTCTTACTACATTTGAAGCAGGAGCATTTTCCCCTTGACTTGTTCTTGTTGGGGTACTCCTTGTATCCTTTTAGTGCGGTCTTGAAGTGCTTGATGATGAGCGCCATCTCATCCTCATTGAGCCCGACAGCCTCCACTTGTGCTACCTTGCTAGGTAGCGCTTCCCTGCTCCTGGTTGCTTTGAGAGCAACAGGCTACGACTCGTAGACGGGTAGTGGACCGTTCAAGGCATCATCCACGTATCGTGCTTCTTTCACCATCATACGCCCGCTTACGAATTTTCCGAGAATTTCCTCGGGTGTCATTTTGGTGTACCTGGGGTTCTCACGAATAACATTTATAAGATGGGGGTCAATAACTATAAATGACCTGAGCATGAGTTAGACGACGTCATGATCCGTCCATCTTATACTCCCGTAGCTTCAGATTTTGTTGACAAGGGTCTTTAGCCTGTTGTATGTCTATGTTGGCTCTTCTCCCCTTATCATCGCGAACCTGCCCAGCTCGCCTTCCAAAAGCTCCATCTTGGTGATCCTGGTGGCATCATTTCCCTCGTGAGAGATCTTGAGGGTGTCCCATATTTGTTTAGCGTTGTCCAAGTCGCTGACCTTGTTATATTCATCCCTACATAGAGATGCTAGCAAAACAGTAGTGGCTTTGGCATTTTTATGAATTTGTTCATTTATAAACACAGGGTTATCAGTACTATCAAAGTGCATTCCATTTTCTACAATTTCCCAAATGCTAGGACAGAGAGAAAATAGGTGACTACACATTTTATGGCTCCAAAATGAGTAATCCTCTCCATCGAAGTGTGGGGGTTTTCCAAGTGGAATAGAAAGTAAATGGGCATTTGAATTGTACAGAATGCGAGAATAATCGAAGGAGAAGTTTTGATTAACCGTTTTCCTTTTAGATGAGGAGGATAGTCATCGTCGTCATCCCTTGGTGAAGAGGAGGAGGCATCACTGTCGTAGTAGATAATCTTCTTGATGCGCCTCTTCTTCTTCCCGTCCCTCTTCTTGTGACTTGAGCCTGAGTCAGTGGGCTTGTCGTCTCTTGGCTCGTTGAAGAGGGACTCCTTCTCCTTGTCGTTGATCACCATTTGAGGGGGGTGAATAGGTGATCCTGCAAAATTCAACACTAATAGCACAAACTTGGTTTATAAAATGTTAGTTAGATTAAACCAAGTTGCTATAGAGCGAGCTCTTGAGAAGAAATCAATCACAGTGAAAAGCAACACAAGAGACACGATGTTTTATCCCGTGGTTCGGCCAATGCCTACTCCATGTTGTGGTGACCTCCTTCGGTCAAGGATTGCTCTCAATCCCTCTCAAGTGATCCAATGATCTACTTTGAGTACCACAGTTTTCTTTCTTAGTAGACTTTTCCCGTTTGCGTGGAATCTCCACAAATTGGAGCCTCTCGCCCTTACAAAGTTGATCACAAGAGAAGCACAAGAGTAAGGGAGGGAAAGCAACACACGCAAGACTCAATTCGTAGCGAACACACGCACACAAGCCAAGACTTGAGCACAAATCATGGCGCAGTGTGTTCACAACTCAAACGGTGCTCAAATCTCTAACACAACGATCCAAATGCGTGCCGATGGAGTCTAGGTGTCTTAGGATGTTCAGAGAATGTTTGGTTTCCTGCTCCATGCGCCTAGGGGTCCCTTTTATAGCCCCAAGGCGGCTAGGAGCCGTTGGAGATCCAATTGGAAGGCAATTCTTGCCTTCTGTCGGGTGGCGCACCGGACAGTCCGGTGCACCACCGGACATGAACAGTAGTTGTTCAGTGCCCGATCTCCTTCCTTATCGAGCGCAGTCGATCGTTGGACCTTGGGTCCCGTTAGCGCACCATACACTGTCTGGTGCACACAGGACAGTCCGCTATGCCCAACCGACCGTTGGCTCGGGCCACGCGTCACCCGATGATTGGACTACCGACCGTTGTCCACGGGCACCGTTGGCGCACTGGACAGTAGGTGAATTTTAGCTATGGCGCCTTCGCATTTTCCCGAGAGCGATGAGTTCGCCGTCGGGCCAGCCTGGGCACTGGACACTGTCTGTTGCACCACCAGACAGTCCGGTGCACCACAGGCTGGTGCTGTTTTGGCTGAACTAAGCCAAAACTTCTCCTTTTCGATTCTTGTTTTCTTGGCTATATTCCTGGCACTTAGATAAATATGTTAGTACTCAAAAGCAATTTACTAAGGCTAGAGACATACCTTGTTCTTTGATTTGCATCTTAGCACTTATGAACCAACGTATTTTGTGTTGGGCATCTAATCACCAAAACATTTATTGAAATAGCCCAAGGGCACATTTCCCTTTCAGTGTTCATCGATGATATTCTCATATACTCTCAGAGTGAAGAGGAGCATGTGGATCATTTAAAGATGGTATTGCAAAGGCTACGAGAGCACTAGTTATATGCCAAGCTTAGTAAATGTGTGTTCTAGATTCATGGGTCACATCATAAATAGAGATGGGTTAGTTGTGGATCCAAAGAAGGTAGTAGACATTCTGAACTAGAAAGCACTGAAAGTTGTTCATGGAATCAAGAGTTTCATTGGAATGGCCAGATACTACCAGCGTTTAATTGAAGGTTTTTCAAAGATTGCAAGACCCATGATAGCCTTGCTAGCGAATAAAGTTGAGTTTAAGTGGACCCAGAAGTGCCAAGAGGCCTTTGAAGTGCTGAAACAGAAGCTGACAACAACACCTGTCTTAGTTCTGCCAGATGTTCACAAGCCATTCTTGGTGTATTGTGATGCTTCCTACACTGGCTTGGGATGTGTGCTAATGCTGGAAGGAAGAGTTGTTGTGTACTTGTCCCGATAGCTGAAGGTTCATGAGAAGAATTATTCCAAACATGACCTAGAATCGACAGCGGTGGTTCATGCATTGAAGACCTAGATGCATTACATATATGGACAGAAATGTGATGTTTACACAAACCACAAGAGTCTAAAGTACATATTCACCCAGTCGGAGCTAAATTTGAGGCAGCAAAGATGGCTAGAGCTGATTAAAGACTATGAGTTAGAGATACATTACCATCTAGGAAAAGTGAATGTGGTGGCAGATGTGCTAAGTAGATGGTCTCTCACCCAATGCTATATGAGTTAGCCATGGAGTTTGATAGACTAAGCCTCAGATTTCTGAGTAGCACATAGGGAGTGACAGTTGAACTAGAACCCACCCTAAAGCAGGATATAAAAGAAGGACAGAAAGTGATGCGAAGATCAGCGAGATCCGTCAACTAATCTCAGAAGGGAGAGGCAAGGACATTCGAGAAGATTCAAAAGACATGATATGGTTCAAATACCGAATTTGTGTTCCTGGCATTAAGTCCATTCGAGAGCTAATTCTCAAAGAAGCTCATTAGACATCCTATTCTATACACCCCGGAAGCGAGAAGATGTATCAAAATCCAAAAGGATATTTTGGTGGCACGATATGAAAAGAGAGATTGCAAAACATGTTGCCATCTATAATAGTTGTCAGAGAACCAAAGCAGAGCATCAGAAACCAGTTGGACTTTTGCAGCCATTTCAAATTCCTCAGTGGAAATGGGATGAGACTGGGATGGATTTCATAGTTGGCCTACCTCATACCCGGGCTGGCTACAATTCTATTTAGGTGATTGTGGACCGCTTTACAAAGGTGGCCCATACATACCCGTGAAGACAACATACAATGGAGTAGCGCTAGCGGAGTTATACATGTCTTGGATTGTCTATTTGCATGGTGTGCCGAAGAAGATAGTGTCAGATTAAGGAACGCAGTTCACCTCTCATTTTTGGCAGCAACTACAAGAAGCTTTGGGCATGCATTTAAAGTTCAGTTCAGCTTATCCCCGCAGATCGACGGTCAAACTGAAAGGACTAATCAGATTCTCAAAGACATGTTGAGACCATGTGCATTGCAAAATAAGTCGGGTTGGGATAAGAAATTACCTTATGTGGAATTCTCCTATCACAACAGCCACCCAGCTAGCTTGAAGATGTCACCGTTTTAGGCACTATACGGAACAAGTTGGAGAACTCCACTGCTCTAGGATCAACCTAGAGAATGGCAGGTGTTTGGTCCTGACATTTTGCTCGAAGCCGAAGAGAACATCAAAATGGTCCGAGAGAATCTAAAGATATCACAGTCAAGGCAGCACAGTTATGCTAACACAAGAAGAAGAGAACTGAGTTTTGAAGTGGGAGATTATGTTTATCTGATGGTGTCATCTATCAGAGAAGTCAGAAGGTTCGGAGTCAATGGCTAGTTAGCACCATGGTATATCAGACCGTACCAGATTATGGCAAGGCGTGGAGAATTGGCCTACCAGCTCAGCTTACTAGAAGATCTATCAGCGGTGCATGACGTTTTCCATGTGTCTCAGCTGAAGAAGTGTCTGCGAGTACCCGAAGATCAATTGCCAATGGAGGGACTAGAAGTCCAAGAAGACCTAACATATGTGGAGAAGCCAACACAGATTCTAGAGATTGTAGACAGAGTCCCTCGGAGAAATATCATCAGAATGTGCAAAGTCAGATGGGGTCACCCCTCTGAGGAAGAAGCAAACTAGGAACGCGAAGATGATCTGAAAGCGTGTACCCCGAACTCTTTGCTAGCCAACCTTAAATCTTGTGGTGAGATTTTTTAAAGGGGGATAAGTCTATAACACCCTGAATTTTGGGGTATAAAAATTTCGTTGCTCTATACTCAAAATTCAGGTGTTACTCTCTCCTTTCTTTGCTTTTCTTTTCCCTTTCTAAAATAATGGAGAGTTATTTTGTTCTATGTTGGCATGAGCCCTAAAAGTTCTTTGGTTGTTGCATTCATGTTGTTGCATAGTGTTTGTAAGTGCAAGAAGTGTTTGAAACATGTTAATATATCTTGTAGAAGTTTGTGGAAAATTTTCATATTTTTCTGAATATTTTTCTATTTTCCAAAAACCAAAATCTATTTATTTTAGGTACTTGAAAACATTTTCAAAATTTCTAAATATGTTTTTGAGTTCATTAGGGGCCAAATCATGCCTGGGAATTTTCCTAGAATGTTTGGAGCCTTCAGGATATTTTTCAGACATTAAAAACGATTTAAGCCTTTTTTGGAATTATTTTAATTTTAAAAATGGATTTATTACGAAAAATAAAATATCTTCAAACCCTAGCAATATATATGGCTGGAACACTATCGTCGACTCCTTTCCAAATCTTGAAACCGTTTCCCAAGATTGGATCCACAATTCTCGAAATTCCTCTCCGAAGTTCAGGGCGGTTCCAACTTCGGCGACAACTCGAATGAGCAATTACGTTCAATTCGTGCGTCGTTGGTGAAATCCAAGAGTACCGCTGCTTTCGTCTCATTGAGAGCTTCGTCCTGATACTTTCGATTCATCAATCCACCTCCAGTTCGCCATCAATCGGTGATTTTCTTCTCGGCTCCGGCGAACTCCGTCTTCTCCGATGAGCTATCTCCATTGTTCTTCATGTTTCTTCTCCGTTGTTCGCCGTGTGAAGCAGACCAACCCTATCCATGCAGCCCCTCGCCCTCTCCCCTCTCCACGCTCCCCCTCTCTCTCTCTCCCTCTCTCTTCCACTCTCTCCCCTCCCCTCCCCTACCCACGGTGCGGTGGCGGCGGCTGTCCTCTCGGCCGAGGCCCCTACCTCCCCCCGCTTAGAGCCTGCCCTCCCCCCACACGCACGCCCATCGAGACTGAAAGGGAAATTTTCCCTTGGGCCATTTCTAAGTATTTTGGTGATTGAGTGCCAACGCAAGTGCTTTTGTGTTGATCTATGCAATGTGGTGGACAAAGTGCAAATCGTGTCAAAAGGTATGTTCTCAGACTTAGTACATTGTTTTAAGGACTAATGTATTGTGTCTAAGTGCTGGAAACAGGTGAAAACAAAATGGAGAGAGATTGCCTTGGTTCAGCCAAAGCCAGCGCTGTCTGGGTGCACCGGACTGTCCGGTGGTGCACCGGACAATGTCCGATGTGCCAGGCTGGCTCAGGCGAACTTGGCGCTCTCGGGAATCAATTAACGGCGTACGGCTATAATTCACCGGACTATCCGGTGTGCACCAGACTGTCCGGTGAGCCAACGGTCGGCCGGGCCAACGGTCGGCTGCGCGATCTGCACAAGACACGTGGCCGAGCCAACGGTCGGGAGGGGGCACCGGACAGTGTCCGGTGCGCCATCGGCTCCCAGGCGCCAACAGTCGGCTACGCCACAGAAGGAAAGAAATCCGCACCGGACAGTGTCCGGTGGTGCACCGGACTGTCCGGTGCGCCAGGCGACAGAAGGCAAGATTTGCCTTCCTGGAATGCTCTCAACGGCTCCTAGCTGCCTTGGGGCTATAAAAGGGACCCCTAGGCGCATGGAGGAGAACACCAAGCATTCTCTAAGCATTTCTAAGCACTAAGACATCGATTCCCCGCTTTTGATTCTTTGCGATAGCAATTAGAGCTCTAGTTGAGTTGTGAACTCATTGAGTTGTGTTGTGAGCTCTTGTTGCGACTTGTGTGCATGGTGTTGCTGTGATTTCTTGTCTTGAGTGTGTTGCTTATCCCTCCCTTACTCCGTGCTTCTTTGT
This sequence comes from Zea luxurians, assembly GCA_029449295.1. Lineage (NCBI taxonomy): Eukaryota > Viridiplantae > Streptophyta > Magnoliopsida > Poales > Poaceae > Zea > Zea luxurians. Next base: position 29,674,731 of record JAOPSE010000024.1, on the reverse strand, counting down.
GAACTTTAAGTGTAAGGGCGAGAGGCTCCAAAGTGTGGAGATTCCTCGCAAACGGGATATAGTAAAGCAAGCAAAACACCGTGGTATTCAAGTGGGTCTTTGGACCGCTTGAGAGGGGTTGATTGCAACCCTCGTCCGTTGGGACGCCACAACGTGGAGTAGGCAAGCGTTGGTCTTGGCCGAACCACGGGATAAACCACTGTGCCATCTCTGTGATTGATCTCTTGTGGTTATTGTGTTTTGTTGAGACTCCTCTCTAGCCACTTGGCATTATTTGTTATAACTCCTAATCAAGTTTTTACAGGATCACCTATTCACCCCCCCCACTAGGTGCTCTCAATTGGTATCGGAGCCGTTCTCTTCAAGAAGGGTCTAATCGCCCGAAGAGATGGATCCTAAGGGAAAGGGGATGGTGGTCAACAACAATGAGAAGGAGTCTATCTTCAATGAGTCGAAAGATGACAAGCCTATAGACTCAGGCTCAAGCCACAAAAGAAGAGACGGGAAGAAGAAGAAGACAAGGCGCATCAAGGAGATAGTCTACTACGACAGTGACGAATCTTCCTCTTCCCAAAAGGACGACGACGACTACGAGAAAAAGAAAACGATCAATTCGAACTTTTCTTTTGATTACTCTCGTATTCCTCAAAGTACAAATGTTCATTTATTATCCATTCCACTTGGTGAACCTCCTCATTTTGATGGAGAGGACTACGAATTTTGGAGTCATAAAATGTGTAGTCACTTGTTCTCTCTCCATCCTAGCATATGGGAGATAGTAGAGAGTGGAATGAAATTTGATAGCTCGGATAGCCCTTTGTTTATCAATGAACAAATTCATAAAAACGCGCAAGCTACTACTGTGTTGCTAGCTTCATTGTGCAGGGATGAGTACCATAAGGTGAGCGGCTTGGACAATGCCAAGCAGATCTGGTACACCCTCAAGATCTCACATGAGGGCAACGACGTCACCATGCTCACCAAGATGGAGTTGGTGGAGGGCGAACTTGGGAGATTCGCTATGATAAGGGGGGAGGAGCCAACCCAAACATACAACCGGCTCAAGACCCTTGTCAACAAGATAAGGAGCTATGGAAGCACGCGATGGACGGACCACGACGTCGTCCGCCTAATGCTAAGGTCCTTTACTGTTCTTGATCCTCATCTTGTGAACAATATTCGTGAGAATCCTAGGTACACCAAGATGACGCCCGAGGAGATACTTGGAAAGTTCGTAAGCGGGCGGATGATGATCAAGGAGGCTAGATACGTGGATGATGCATTGAATGGCCCAATCCAAGAGCCTCAAACTATCGCTCTCAAAGCAACAAGAAGCAAGGAGGCATTACCGAGCAAGGTGGCGCAAATTGAGGCGGTCGGGCTTAATGATGAAGAAATGGCCCTCATCATCAAGCGCTTCAAGATGGCGCTAAGGGGTCGCAAGTAGCATCCCAACAAGACCAAGACGAAGGGGAAGCGCTCATGCTTCAAATGTGGTAAGATTGGTCACTTTATCGCTAATTGTCCCGATAATGATAGTGACCAGGAAAAGAAGAGTGGAAAATGGGAAAAGAAGAAGAATTACAAGAAGGCAAAGGGCGAGGCACATATTAGAAAGGAGTGGGATTCGGATTGCTCCACGTCCGACTCCGACAACGAAGTACTCGCCGCCACCGCCTTCAACAAGTCATCCCTCTTTCCCAACGAGCATCACACATGCCTCATGGCTAAGGAGAAGAAAGTAAGTACTCGAAATTCTACTTATGCTTCTTCTAGTGAGGATGAGTCTAGTGATGATGATGAAATAGACTATTCATGCTTATTTAAGGGCTTAGATAGATCTAAGATTGACAAGATAAATGAATTGATTGATGCTTTAAATGATAAGAATAGGCTACTAGAAAAGCAAGAGGATCTTTTGTATGAAGAACATGATAAGTTTGTAGAGGCACAAAAATCCCTTGCATTAGAAATTAAGAGGAATGAAATGCTTGCTTGTGAGTTGTCTACATGCCATGATTCTATTTCTAACTTAAAGAGCATAAATGACGATTTGAATTCTAAGTTAAAAATAACTGGTAAATCAACATCTTGTGTAGAAAATGATGTTATTTGCAATAGATGTAAAGATTTTGATATTAATGCTTGTAGTGAACACATAGCCTCTATTGCAAAATTAAATGATGAAATTGCTAGTCTTAATGCCCAACTTAAGACTAGCAAAAGTGAATTTGACAAATTAAAATTTGCAAGGGATGCCTACACAATTGGTAGACACCCCTCAATTAAGGATGGTCTTGGCTTCAAGAGGGAAGTCAAGAACTTAACAAGCCATAAGGCTTCCATCTCCGCAAAGGAGAAAGGGAAGGCCCCTATGGCTAGTAATGCTAAAAGGAACCATGCCTTCATGTACCATGATAGGAAATTTTCTAGAAATGTTCATGATGATAGGAGTTGTAATGCTTACAATTCAAATACCATGGTTGCTTCTAGTTCTTCTAATATGCATGATAGAAATTTGGCTAGGAGAAATGTTATTAATCACATGCCTAGAAGAAATGTTGTTCATGTTTCTAGGAAAATAATTAATGAACCTTCTACAATTTATCATGCTTGTAATGCTTCATTTGCAATTTGTAGAAAGGATAGAAAGGTGATTGCTAGGAAATTAGGGGCAAAATGCAAGGGAGATAAAACTTGTATTTGGGTCCCTAAGACAATTGTGACTAACCTTGTAGGACCCAACAAGAGTTGGGTACCTAAGACCCAAGCCTAAATTTGCCTTGCAGGTTTATGCATCCGGGGGTTCAAACTGGATTATCGACAGCGGATGCACAAACCACATGACGGGAGAGAAAATGATGTTTACCTCCTACGTCAAGAACAAGGATCCCCAAGATTCAATCATATTCGGTGATGGGAATCAAGGCAAGGTAAAAGGCTTAGGCAAAATTGCAATATCAAATGAGCACTCTATATCTAATGTGTTTTTAGTTGAGTCTCTTGGATATAATTTGTTATCTGTTAGTCAATTATGCAATATGGGATATAATTGTCTATTCACAAATGTAGATGTGTCTGTCTTTAGAAGAAGTGATGGTTCACTAGCTTTTAAGGGTGTATTAGACGGCAAACTTTACTTAGTTGATTTTGCAAAAGAGGAGGCCGGTCTAGATGCATGCTTAATTGCTAAGACTAGCATGGGCTGGCTGTGGCATCGCCGCTTAGCACATGTGGGGATGAAGAACCTTCACAAGCTTCTAAAGGGAGAACACGTGATAGGCCTAACCAATGTAACTTTCAAAAAAGATAGACCTTGTGTAGCTTGTCAAGCAGGTAAACAAGTGGGAGGAGCACATCACAGCAAGAATGTGATGACCACATCAAGACCTTTGGAGCTGCTACACATGGACCTCTTCGGACCCGTCGCCTATCTAAGTATAGGAGGAAGTAAGTATGGTCTTGTTATAGTTGATGACTTTTCCCGCTTCACTTGGGTATTCTTTTTGCAGGAAAAATCTGAAACCCAAGGGACCCTCAAGCGCTTCCTAAGGAGAGCTCAAAACGAGTTTGAGCTCAAAGTGAAGAAGATAAGGAGCGACAATGGGTCAGAGTTCAAGAACCTTTAAGTGGAGGAGTACCTTGAGGAGGAAGGGATCAAGCACGAGTTCTCCGCTCCCTACACACCACAGCAAAATGGTGTGGTAGAGGAAGAACAGGACACTTATAGACATGGCGAGGACGATGCTTGGAGAGTTCAAGATCCCCGAGCGCTTTTGGTCGGAAGCCATGAACACGGCTTGCCACGCCATCAGCAGGGTCTACCTTCATCGCCTCCTCAAGAAGACGTCGTATGAACTCCTAACCGGTAACAAATGTTTCGTATTTTCGAGTTTTTGGGAGTAAATGCTACATCCTAGTGAAGAAGGGTAGGAATTCCAAATTTGCTCCCAAAGCCGTAGAAGGGTTTTTGTTAGGTTATGACTCAAATACAAAGGCGTATAGAGTCTTCAACAAATCATCGGGTTTGGTTGGAGTCTCTAGCAACGTTGTATTTGATGAGACTAATGGCTCTCCAAGAGAGCAAGTTGTTGATTGTGATGATGTAGATGAAGAAGAAGTTCCAACGGCCGCAATACGCACCATGGCGATTGGAGATGTGCGGCCACAGGAACAAGATGTGCGAGATCAACCTTCTTCCTCAACAATGGTGCATCCCCCAACTCAAGACGATGAACAGGTTCATCAAGAGGAGGCGAGTGATCAAGGGGGAGCACAAGATGATCATGTGATGGAGGAAGAAGCACAACCGGCACCTCCAACCCAAGTTCGAGCGATGATTCAAAGGGATCATCCCGTCGACCAGATTTTGGGTGATATTAGCAAGGGAGTAACTACTCGATCTCGATTAGTTAATTTTTGTGAGCATTACTCCTTTGTCTCTTCTATTGAGCCTTTCAGGGGTAGAAGAGGCCTTGCTAGATCCGGACTGGGTGTTGGCCATGCAGGAGGAGCTCAACAACTTCAAGAGAAATGAAGTTTGGACACTGGTGCCTCGTCCCAAGCAAAATGTTGTGGGAACCAAGTGGGTGTTTCGCAACAAGCAAGACGAGCACGGGGTGGTGACAAGGAACAAGGCACGACTTGTGGCAAAAGGTTATGCCCAAGTCGCAGGTTTGGACATTGAGGAGACTTTTGCTCCTGTGGCTAGGCTAGAGTCCATTCGTATCTTGCTAGCATATGCCGCTCACCATTCCTTTAGGTTGTTCCAAATGGATGTGAAGAGCGCCTTCCTCAACGGGCCAATCAAGGAGGAGGTGTACATGGAGCAACCCCCTGGCTTCGAGGATGAACGGTACCCCGACCACGTGTGTAAGCTCTCTAAAGCGCTCTATGGACTTAAGCAAGCCCCAAGAGCATGGTATGAATGCCTTAGAGATTTTTTAATTGCTAATGCTTTCAAGGTTGGGAAGGCCGATCCAACTCTTTTTACTAAGACTTGTGATGGTGATCTTTTTGTGTGCCAAATTTATGTCGATGACATAATATTTGGTTCTACTAACGAAAAGTCTTGTGAAGAGTTTAGCAGGGTGATGACTCAGAAATTCAAGATGTGGATGATGGGCGAGTTAAGCTACTTCCTTGGGTTCCAAGTGAGGCAACTCAAGGATGGAACCTTCATCTCTCAAACCAAGTACACGCAAGACTTGATCAAGCGGTTTGGGATGAAGGACGCCAAGCCCGCAAAGACTCCGATGGGAACCGACGGACACACCGACCTCAACAAAGGAGGTAAGTCCATTGATCAAAAAGCATACCGGTCTGTGATAGGGTATTTACTTTATTTATGTGCTAGTAGACCAGATATTATGCTTAGCGTATGCATGTGTGCTAGATTTCAATCCGATCCTAAGGAGTGTCACTTAGTGGCTGTGAAGCGAATTCTTAGATATTTAGTCGCTACGCCTTGTTTCGGGATCTGGTATCCAAAGGGGTCTACCTTTGACTTGATTGGATATTCAGACTCCGACTATGCTTGATGTAAGGTCGATATGAAGAGTACATCGGGGACGTGCCAATTCTTAGGAAGGTCCCTGGTGTCGTGGAGTTCCACGAAACAAACTTCAGTTGCACTATCCACCGCTGAGGCCGAGTACGTTGCCGCAGGACAGTGTTGCGCGCAACTACTTTGGATGAGGCAAACCCTCAGTGACTTTGGCTACAATCTGAGCAAAGTCCCACTCCTATGTGATAATGAGAGTGCTATCCGCATGGCGGATAATCCTGTTGAACACAGCCGCACAAAGCACATAGACATCCGGCATCACTTTTTGAGAGACCACCAGCAAAAGGGAGATATCAAAGTGTTTCATGTTAGCTCCGAGAACCAGCTAGCCGATATCTTTACCAAGCCTTTAGATGAGCAGACCTTTTGCAAGCTGCGTAGTGAGCTAAATGTCTTAGATTCGCGGAACTTGGATTGATTTCTAGCATACATGTGTTTATGCCTTTGATCATGTTCCTTTTGCATTGTGTTGTTTATTTATGGTGCTCGAGTTGTACATGCACTCCCCGGACCTTACAAGTCCGTTGCAAAGTGATGCACATATTTAGGGGGAGATGTGTTACAACTTGACCCTTTGAGACTAACTATGTGCTTGAGTTTGCTTAATTTAGTCTCTAAGGAGGATTGAAAGGGAAAAGGTGGACTTGGACCATGCAAGACTTCCACTGCACTCCGATGAGAGGGTAACTTATTCCAAGTTCATCTTTATGATCTTATTGCCTTTTACTCTTAGTTGAAGATTTTGGTGAGGCAATGGGGTTAGTGGGCCAAGATTGATCCCGTTTTGGTGCTTAATGCCAAAGGGGGAGAAAATAAAGGCCAAAGCAATAAATGGATCAGCTACCACTTGAGCTACCACTTGAGAAATTTTGAAAATAGTAGAATAGAGCTTTTGGTTTGTCAAAACTCTTTTATTGTCTCTTTTGTCAAAAAGTTGGCTCTTGTGGGGAGAAGTGTTGATTATGGGAAAAAGGGGGAGTTTTTGAAATCTTGAATCAATTTTCCTTGGAACGACTCTCTTCATGTCTTAACAAGTGTGTTTGACTTAGAGATAGAAATTTGAGTTTGATTTGCAAAAACAAACCAAGTGGTGGCAAAGAGTGATCCATATATGTCAAAAATGAATCAAAACAATTTTGAGTTCTCATTTGCATTGATATTGCACTTGTTCTAGTTGCTTTATGTTGTGTTGGCATAAATCACCAAAAGGGGGAGATTGAAAGGGAAATGTGCCCTTGGGCCATTTCTAAGTATTTTGGTGATTGAGTGCCAACGCAAGTGCTTTTGTGTTGATCTATGCAATGTGGTGGACAAAGTGCAAATCGTGTCAAAAGGTATGTTTCTCAGACTTAGTACATTGTTTTAAGGACTAATGTATTGTGTCTAAGTGCTGGAAACAGGTGAAAACAAAATGGAGAGAGATTGCCTTGGTTCAGCCAAAGCCAGCGCTATCTGGGTGCACCGGATTGTCCGGTGGTGCACCGGACAGTGTCCGGTGGTGCACCGAACAATGTCCGGTCTGCCAGGCTGGCTCAGGCGAACTTGGCGCTCTCGGGAATCAATTAACGGCGTACGGCTATAATTCACCGGACTGTCCGGTGTGCACCGGACTGTCCGGTGAGCCAACGGTCGGCCGGGCCAATGGTCGGCTGCGCGATCTGCGCAAGACACGTGGCCGAGCCAACGGTCGGGAGGGGGCACCGGACTGTCCGGTGTGCACCAGACAGTGTCCGGTGCGCCAACGGCTCCCAGGCGCCAACGGTCGGCTACGCCACAGAAGGAAAGAAATCTACACCGGACAGTGTCCGGTGGTGCACCGGACTGTCCTGTGCGCCAGGCGTCAGAAGGCAAGATTTGCCTTCCTGGAATGCTCTCAACGGCTCCTAGCTGCCTTAGGGCTATAAAAGGGACCCCTAGGCGCATGGAGGAGAACACCAAGCATTCTCTAAGCATTTCTAAGCACTAAGACATCGATTCCGCGCTTTTGATTCCTTGCGATAGCAATTAGAGCTCTAGTTAAGTTGTGAACTCATTGAGTTGTGTTGTGAGCTCTTGTTGCGACTTGTGTGCGTGGTGTTGCTGTGATTTCTTGTCTTTAGTGTGTTGCTTATCCCTCCCTTACTCCGTGCTTCTTTGTGAACTTTAAGTGTAAGGGCGAGAGGCTCCAAAGTGTGAAGATTCCTTGCAAACGGGATATAGTAAAGCAAGCAAAACACCATGGTATTCAAGTGGGTCTTTGGACCGCTTGAGAGGGGTTGATTGCAACCCTCGTCCGTTGGGACGCCACAACGTGGAGTAGGCAAGCGTTGGTCTTGGCCGAACCACGGGATAAACCACTGTGCCATCTCTGTGATTGATCTCTTGTGGTTATTGTGTTTTGTTGAGACTCCTCTCTAGCCACTTGGCATTATTTGTTATAACTCCTAATCAAGTTTTTGTGAGTTAAGTTTCAAGTTTTTACAGGATCACCTATTCACCCCCGCTCTAGGTGCTCTCAGAGACCCCTACCTCCCCCCCCCCCCGCCGGCTGAGCCCCACCCTCACCCTTTGCCACAATGGCAGTGAGAAGAGAGATGGATGGAGGTAGGAGACGAGAACTTTGCAAAATAGCCCCTGGGTTATTGGGAAACTTCGCACAGAAAATCCGTTTAATTTAAAATTGTGATATCTTTTGCATTATAAATCTGATTCGTTGTGTTCAAGTCGCGTTAGATTCGTATTAAAGTTGTCTACATGTTATAAATTTTATTATCTACTATTACATAATTTAATTAATTATTTAAATGTTGACCAATGATTATTAAATTAGCGTTCCGATTAAATCTAATTTAGGGTTTTCAACTTGTGCTTTTATAAATAAACACCAACATGGTTAATATTAGCTGAAATTATTCTTTTATTAATAATTGTTTAGTATAAATGCATCATCTATTTAATAGTCCTCGTGTGTCGCGTTGGTCCACGTGCCGTGCGCGTGCTGTTCGCGTGTTGTCGTGCTATTTTGCACGTCGCGCACTTTGTCTTGCGCCGTTAATTCACCTCGCTTAGAGTCGCTCTGTAACACCCCGGGTTCCACAAACACTCCGGAATGCTACTGAACTACACTTCTGACATCTCTATATATAAAATTTTGGCAGCATCTCCTTTGCAAAATTGAATAAATGAGGGGGCAACAGTGTTTAAACATATATCATGACAAAAACATACTAAGTATTATTAATCGGCTAGCAAAGGGAAGTCAAACATATGACATGAACTGAATTAACCAGTGCGCACGACTAGTTAAAAAAACAAACTTCCTTTGACAACAAGTTTCTAATTAAATCATGGCTACACCTGAGCAGCGTTATTATGAGAGTGAAAGTGGACGTGCTTCTACCACCTATATCGGAATCAACCACATATATCAACTTCATACTTCAACTTCATTACAAAAACATACTTCAACTTCATCCAAGTTGGGAATCAACCACATATATCATTACCAAATCATGATCATCCACAATGTTAGAAAATTGAGAATTAATACTTTTGAACAAATAAACTTCATCATAGAATTCAATGATTAACATATTTAAAACTTATGCATACTCAATGACAGGGAATAGGATGCAAACCAAAGGGTAGCAACCACCATTGTATTTACTTGCCTTCACCGCGAATTTGGAATGGTACTAAGTACTATCCAGAAGTCCACCACCCGTTTTTGACACACACCTTAGTGCACAAATTCACGTAAAAAACTCTAATAAACAACATCACAACTACGCACAATTCCAACCCGTCGCGAGCGACAACTCTCCCGATCACCACCAAATTGCAGCGGCGCTGCTTGATAATTTCATAACTTTAAAATTATAACAGCAGTGATATCAATCAAAAACTCCGGAAGCATCTACATAAAATTCCCCACAAGTTTTGTATTCAAAAGATAATTAAATTCGCACATCTACTTAGCCCAAAACTGTCCACAAGATACATCCTGCAATCTGTTTTTGGACAGCAACCTAGCCGGGTTCAAACAGTGATATCTCCTAATGTATAACTCCGAATCGAGCGCATAAGTACTCGTTGGAAAGGTGTGACAAGGCTCTACATGATTCTCATACTGATTATCACTAATTTCCCACGAAAAATCCCCAGAAACTGCTAATACTACTGCCGTTTGCCCACCTGCAGAAATCTGTTTTTTTGGACAGCAACATACCCGGATTCGAACAGCGATATCTCCTAAAATATAACTCCGAATCGAGCGCATAAGTACTCGTTGGAAAGGTATGACAAAGCTCGACAAGATTCTCCCACTGATACCCAATAATTATGTAACACCCCTGGTGTTACTGTCACTAAAACTTGAGCATAACATCATAAGCATCAGCATTACATGTGATTGACACACCTAGAATGCATTCACTATGTTAAAGTTTCAAACAAGTTGTATTGATATGGCATTTTTGCAAATAAAACCCTAGAGTAGGGTACTTAACCCTAAATGGGGTTTAGAAGGGTAAAACAAAATCCAAAAAGAGAAAACCCTAAATCTTAAGTGAAATAGTCATAAAATGTTACTAAGAATGGACCTACATTACATTCACACCCCTGAAATACCAAAACCCCTAAAAAGGAACCCTGGAAAACCCTAAACCTAAACCCTAGGGGCTAAGTGCAAAATCAGTGTACTTTTGGACTAAAGTGTAAAAACCATGATAATAAGGTGTCCTTAGTCATATGGTTCACAATCATGAAGATTTGCAAGCTAAACCATGAATTTTGGACCTATTTGCAAAAGGACCCTATTTGAGTTCTAAAGCTAAGTCTGAAATTTAGTGTTTTGAGCTCATCTTTGTGACCTTGTAACTTCCAAACAAGAAGGATTTTTCCCTAGATCACCACATCAACATTGTAGACCTATCAAAGGAGAATAACTTTGCTTAAGAGAGTAAGCATGGTTGTTATGAAGAAATTGGAGAAAAATGCACCCAAAGTTGGGCTGTTAGGCTGTTTGGTGTCTGAATTTCAGACTAACAGTGCAACTGCAAGAACTTTGGGCACGAATTCAGGCATGATCGAGCAAGAATTTGCCTAGGGTTCCTATACCAAGATTATAGCTGGATCCTAGAGCTATAACTTTGCTAAAGAGTGTCGATCATGTTACTACATAAAATTAAGAGAAAATTCGCCCTAAACTTTGACTGTCACGTGCACTAAATGAGGAATGGCCATGGTACAGTATCTGAAGTAGATCAGACCGCCAGCTCAGTTTCTCGCTGCCAACGATCTCTCCATCGCGATTCGTGCCGCCGCAGTTTTGATTCGTGCTCGGGTTGATCGAATAACGCTTGGAGTCACGCCGTCGTGGATAAGCTCCGGCCAGTAAATTATTTCGGCCACCGTACCGAGCACGCCGTGTTGGATTAGGATGAGTTCGCCGGTGACCGCCGCCTTCCAGCCTTGTGCCGCGTGTTTAGGCATATCCACCGCATTGCCGTAACCTGCTTTAGTTCTCCGTTGAACACCGGAGTGAATGCCACGGTAGAGGACACCAATCCACTGCGCCAGTGAAACTCCCCCTCCTCCGACCGCCACGCGTCATCATTCCAATTCCCGGCCACCTCTCTCGCTTAGTATAAATTGAGCCCTCCGTAAGCTCCACAAGATCATCACGCACCACACCACCCAGTATTGCCTCCAATCTTGCAACCGAGAGCATGAATTTCGAATTTCCCCCAAATCTGCTCTAACCCACCGCAAGAACACCCTCGCCGTGGCCAGTGCGATTCAGGTCAGCTCATATCATCTGATCCCTCGTTTAAGTGTTCTCATGTGCTCGTGATGCTCGTCGACCCACCCAATTGAACTAGAAACCCACCAATGACTGGGAATGCGTTCAACTGTCCGCGACGCCCACGGTCGCCGTGGCCAGAGCCAACCCAGTAACCATTCTTGGAATTAGGTTAGGGGAAACGTTCATTAGATCCCGAATTTGGTTTAGGCCAAAGAAGGGTGCCGGTCCTTGCGCGAATCAACCGGTACGCGAGCTCGCCGGAGCTCTACAACGCCGCTCACCATCGAGGATCTCGGTGTGTAAAGAATAGAAAGGCGGAGGGTTTAAGTGAAAAAGTCAGGGACACAGGGAATAGTAGCTAGGACTCTTAATGGAATAGTTGAATCATGTGGGCATTTTTGCAAAGTCTGCAACGCGCGCGCGCGGGGACGCATTTCTGTTGTGAATGGGCCGTCTTGGGCCGATTTCAGTCCAGCACTATTCATGGCTTTTCTCTTTTCTTTTTCTACCAGAACTAAAACAATTTTAGAAAAATGGTAAAAATGTCTAACCAATTTTGCTAGATTCCTAATTTTCCATAGGGTTTAATAAAACTAGTTTCATGATTTTTAGATCAAATAGGGAATTTTGGAGTATTTAAAATAGCCTAAAACATTGTTTCTGGATTTTTAGAAAATCAATAATAATTCAAAAAATCCCCAAACTTTTTATATGAACTATAAACATTATTTAGAAGCTTTGGGTAGAATTTGGAATGATTTGGACCATGTTTGATACTTAGAACCCAAAACCCTACCAACTGCCCTTTGAATTCCTTCACTAACTCCGGAAACCCTAAGTTCTCGGAGAACCGTGAAGGAAAATTATATTCAAGACTCTAGAAAATAAACTTTTACTATCTTTGCATCTTCATAAGCATTACATGGGCATTCATTCTTATATATATGGTTATATTTAGAAAACGAGGAAGAAGTTGAAGTAGAAGAAGAGAAGACTTCGCCACCACCACCTGCGGAACATCAGGCAGGCAGTTGTTTCTATTTTGACATCTACGGATCCGAGTCTGATTCACCTGTAAACCAAGGCAAGCCCCGATGCATTTGCCACCTCCTTGATTCTTTTAAAACTCTTTCTCGCTTGCTTGATGCTTTAGGTGATAGGAGTTGATTGCTAAAACAATTCCTGCATTTCCTTCCTTGAATTTGATTACCTTCCTTGGAATCCCTGTTTTACAAAAAGTTTTTCCTATGCTTAGTCTTGCTTTAGCAAAACAAAATGTTTTGTTTTTATAAAAGATGATGTTGCAAAGTGGGAGGGATGTTTTTGAAAATAAAAAGTTGATGGTGAATCCATCATGGCCATGATGGGTTCAACATCGAAAAAGATGTACCTCTGCTAGGTACCAAACTTTGGGTTTTGAAAAGATTAAGCTGAGACTGGGCGGGTGACTTGCACGAGAAGAGAGTCTTGGTGTAGTGTCTCCGTCTGAGTCGGTTAAGGACCATGTCGATGTAGGCTTACTGACCGAGGACACTTTAACTGGTCACATGCCTCATCATGGGTAAGCTTTGCCTCAGGTAGACTAAGGCCAGAATAAGATACCACGCAATGGGAGTGGAGAGATGGCGAGAGTAGCGTGTACCCTCCGTGGCAATAGGCTGGACGGTGGTGTATCTGTGCTCTCGGTTGGCGTGAACCTGATATGGTCTTAAGAACCCTGGTGGCGAGTTGACATATGCAAGGGTTAAGTGCTACATATGTCGTGTGATTGGAGATCCTCAACTGAGTATAATCGATTCAGATCGCCGTACCTTCGCAGTTATGAAGACTTGGTCACTGACTTATACGTAGAACTCCAGTAAAGATTAAGGGTTGTAAAGAAATTGGCTATTGCAGGTCAAGTGATTGAACTAGGGTAGAAAGAACTCTAGATACAGGTAATCTAACTTAACCTGACAAGTAAAATTGGATTTTTAAGGATCCACTTTTAGTATGCATTTATGCAAACAGAGTCTTTGATTATTGCTAAGCCTTACCTTGACTCCCTGAGAGTCTTTTCTTTAGTCTGGTAAGACTTGCTGAGTAATTCCATACTCAGGGTTTTATTCCCTGTTGTTTTTAGGTGAAGAAGCGACAAACTTTTGTTGCTTCTGTTCTAAGGTGGTACCAAAGGAAGAACACCAGGAGTGAAGCTGCGGGAGGAAAGGATCCTCCATAAAAACTTTTTGTTTGATACTTATCGGGAGGAGTTTTTGCCTCCCATGGTTTGTAATAATCATACTCTGCACTCGTATATTATATGCTGGTGTGTAAAAATATAACTCTATCTTACTTTTAAATAAAGGTAAGTTTATGTAACCGCTTCCACATTTCTGTATCTCCGATGATTTGTAATGTCTGCGTGACGAGTGAAACGCTCTTGGGAAAGGTAAGAAAAGCAGATACCGAACTTGTCAAGTGATTGAGGAACACCTGCATGGTTGTCTGAGGTCCGTTGGACAAGGACAACTGTAGGTGGGCCTAATGACTTGGGAGGTTCCGTCACAGCTGGTATCGGAGCAAAGCCCATCTCTGCAGATATTATGAGGCATCTTCAAAAAGAATTTTCTAAAGACTTATCTAGAAAATTTCTTCCCTTCTTACCTAAGTATCTCTGAAGAGTTTATTGCAAAGACCAGATAGGAAGAGTGCAATGTATAGAAGGTTGAATCAACTAAGGTTGATTCTGTAATTACACATGCATCATGCTAAAAACTATACTAATAAGGTTTCCCCCTTAGAAAAATGCCGCCACGTACAAGAAAGACTACACGCAAGTCAACCGGGTCGATTGGCGTACCTCGTCACCAACTTGCCCCGAGACATGACGATAGCAGTAGAGGTAGTAACGATCCAATCAGGGATCTAGAAGCTCAAGTTAATCAGCTTCGATCAGAACTTCAACGCATGAATGAAATATGGGTCATAGATGGCGAAAGAATCAATGAATTGAGAAGAGACATCCACCAATTGCAAGACCAGCTATCGGATCGGGATCTAGCGCTCGACTGGGCTGTGAACTCTCGTTCACTAGCTTGGGCAAAGGAAGCTAGAGCTCGAGCCCGAGTGGAAGAGCTTAGCTCAACCGTGGATAGCTTGCAGGTTTATTGCAAAACACTACATGAAGAAGTTCATGTATTGTACTCGCAACTTCACCCGAACGTCCCTGCGGATCCTGTCAGGATGGAAGCTGGACCTTCTAGAGTAGCGGGAGAAGCACTTGGCAGTGAGCTGGACCTTTTTAGGCCTCCTCCCTCTATGAAGCTGGTCGACGAATGGTCTCCTACTCCTGACAGTGAGGCTACCCAGAGTGACAAAAAGCAGGAATAGTGTAGTATAGAAGTAGTACTATTGTGTAATAGGTGGTGTAATCCTATTGTAAAGTACGAGTCTGTAACATTACCTTTTTAAGTAATGTGAAATGCATGGTTTGTATGGCATATCATATTGCTCCAAATATTCTTGGCGTCAGATGCCTTCCAGGGCTCGCGGTTAGGATGGGGTCGGTACCTCCCGTGGGAGGGAAGCGACCCCGAATCCACCTCCAGTACCCCCGACACTTGCCGAGGCCATCGCTGCCTTGGTAAACGCTACAGCAGACAATACCCGCTTCCCGCGGGAGATGGCAGGTCAACAACTACATCAACAAGGCGGGCGGGCATATCCACAAGGCCCCCGTGAGACGTCTTATCTGGATTTCTCCGAAACGCGCCCTCTGTTCTTCGTCAAAGCAGAAGATCCTTTGGAGGCGGATGAATGGATCTGCGTCATTGAACAAAAATTCGGGCTTCTTCGGTGTTCAGAAACTCAAAAGCCCCTTTTTGCAGCCCAACAACTGCGAGGCCCTGCCAGTAGGTGGTGGGGAAACTTTGTGGCCGTTCAGCCGGTCGGTCATCAGATCACATGGGATGAGTTCAAGTTGGCCTTCAGAGAGCATTATATACCTGAGGGAGTTCTTCACATAAAGCAAGAGGAGTTCATGAAATTGAAGCAAGGCGGAGATACTGTCACCCAGTATCTCAATAAATTTAACCACTTATCCCAATATGCAATCGATCAAGTCAACACAGATGTTAAGAAAAGGAATTGTTTCACGAGGGGCTTGAATGATCGAATGCAAAGAAAGATGGCCACCTGCATCTATCTTACCTATGGAAGGGCTGTCAGCACAACGCTGGCAGTCGAGGCTAAATTTGCAGGTTCCGGAAAATCCAAGGGGAATGGAGGCAACATGCCCAATCAGGGCCCCGAGAAAAGGCAAAGGTTGGTTATCCGACATTTCAATCCGAATCGTTCTTCGTCGCGCCCACCCTCCTTCCCATTCAAGCAACCAGTGTTTATCCGTCCAACCACTGCCCCCACCACTACAAATCAACCGGGTGCCGCTGGCACTCGTTTCCCTGCTCTTCCAAGCTCATCAACCGGCTGCTTCAACTGTGGAAAGTCCGGGCATTTCATTAAGGACTGTCCATACCCGAGGTAGAATCAAGCAAATAATCATCAAAGCTCTAGAAGTTCCAAGGGAAATGCGGCAACCAATACCGCGGGCAAGAATATAAGGAAAACTGGACGAATTTATTACACTCAAGTGGCCACTACACCGGAAGGTGAACCGGTGATGATGGGTACGTTCCTTGTGGCCAAATACCCTACAATTATTCTTTTTGATTCTGGTGCTTCGCATACATTCATTAGCAAGAAATTTGTGGAGCAACATTGCATTCCATACCATGAATCAAGGGAAGGGTTTAAAATCCATTCGCCTGGGGGACAAATATTTACTAAAGAAGTGGCTTTCCAAGTGCCCGTAACATTGGCTGGACGGGACTTTCCTACTAATATGATTGTTCTGAAAGGCCAAGACAGATGTAATCTTGGGCATGAATTGGTTAGCCCAACATAAAGCAATCCTCAACACTAATCTGAGAACTATCAGGTTGAGTTATGACCAAGAAGAAGTTCTTTTGACTATCCCCATAGCTATTCCAGCTAAACCAATTCGCAGAATTAATGAAGCCATTATATCGGAGATCAAAGATATTCCGGTAGTATGTTAGTTCCCAGATGTCTTTCCAGAAGATTTGCCTGGATTGCCACCCGAAAGAGATGTAGAATTTGTAATTGAGTTGAAGCCCGGTACGACTCCCATTTCTAGAAGATCGTACCGAATGCCTCCAAATGAGCTGGCAGAACTCAAGACCCAATTACAAGATCTACTAGTGAAGGGATTCATCCGGCCAAGCTCGTCACCATGGGGTTGTCCAGCCATCTTCAACAAAAAGAAGGATCAAACATTGCGGATGTGTGTGGATTATCGACCCCTTAATGAGGTTACTATCAAAAACAAGTACCCTCTTCCACGGATTGACATTCTATTTGATCAACTAACTGGAGCAAGGGTATTCTCCAAGATTGACCTCAGATTGGGCTATCATCAGATCCGTATCAGGCCCGAGGATATACCAAAGACTGCATTCACTACGCGGTATGGGTTATTTGAATATTTGGTAATATCTTTTGGACTGACGAATGCTCCTGCCCACTTCACTTATTTGATGAACTTAGTATTTATGCCTGAGTTGGACAAGTTTGTGGTGGTATTCATCGACGATATCTTAATATACTCTAAGAATGAAGAGGAGCATGCTCAACATTTACGTATCGTATTA
The DNA here is from genome assembly GCA_029449295.1 of Zea luxurians. Classification (NCBI taxonomy): domain Eukaryota; kingdom Viridiplantae; phylum Streptophyta; class Magnoliopsida; order Poales; family Poaceae; genus Zea; species Zea luxurians. Next base: position 29,657,672 of record JAOPSE010000024.1, on the reverse strand, counting down.
ACGCGCTTAAGGGAACATCAATTATACGCCAAGTTCAGTAAATGCGCGTTCTGGCTAGAAGAAATCCAATTTTTGGGACATGTGTTATCTGCCAAGGGGATTGCGGTGGATCCCAGCAAAGTCAAGGATATTTTGGAGTGGAAACCCCCAACCACTGTACATCAAGTCCGAAGTTTCCTTGGACTGGTTGGCTATTACCACCGATTTATACCAGATTTTGCCAAACTTGTGAAACCAATCATGAGTTTATTGAAGAATGATATTAAATTCAATTGGTCTTCAAAATGTAATGAAGCCTTTGAGAAATTGAAGGTATTATTAACCACTGCTCCGGTATTGGCTCAACCAGATATTGAAAAGCCCTTTGATGTGTATTGTGACGCATTAGGCAGTGGTCTCGGCTTTGTATTAATGCAAGAAGGCCGAGTAATAGCTTATGCTTCAAGGCAGTTGCGCCGGCATGAGGAGCATTATCCAACTCATGATCCGGAGTTAGCTGCAGTGGTTCATGCCCTAAAAATTTGGCGTCATTATCTACTGGGAAATGTCTGTCATATCTATACAGACCACAAAAGCTTGAAGTATATCTTCACCCAGTCAGAGCTCAATATGAGACAAAGGAGATGGCTCGAGCTGATCAAGGATTATGAATTAGAGATCCATTATCACCCAGGCAAAGCCAATGTAGTGGCAGATGCACTCAGTCGCAAGGCCTCCTGCCATTGTCTAACAATGAGGACTTCTGACATTACATTATGCCAGGACATGGAGAATTTAAACCTGGGAATGATTCATCATGGAACTTCAAATCACTTGAAGCTGGAGTTAGTTTGACGCATAGAAGAATGATGAGGGTTTGAAACACATCCATGAGAAGATAACGGCCGAAAAAGCCAAGTGCTTCAAGAAAGACGATCAAGACATTGTATGGTTCAACAACCGCACAGTTGTGCCAAAGAATGAAGAAATCCGCCAACAAATTTTGGATGAAGCACATCTTAGTCGCTATTCTATTCATCCTGGAAGCACTAAGATGTATCATGATCTAAAACAACATTATTGGTGGACAAAGATGAAGAATGAAATCGCACGCTATGTGGCAAGATATGACACTTGCAGACGTGTCAAAGCCATACATATGAAGACTGCCGGTCCATTACAATCTCTAGCAATACCAACATGGAAATGGGAAGATATTAGTATGGACTTTATTGTGGGATTGCCCAGAACAGCAAAAGGCTATGATTCTATCTGGGTTATTGTTGATCGGCTCACGAAAATTGCTCATTTTCTACCAGTCAAGATAGATCACCCAGTTGCTGTTTATGCCCAATTGTACATTGCTCGTATTCTCAGTTTGCACGGTATTCCGAAGACTATAGTGTCGGATCGTGGACCTCAATTTGTAGCCAAGTTTTGGGATGCACTTCACAAATCCTTGGGTACTAAGTTGCTCCATAGTTCGGCCTATCATCCGCAAACCAGTGGGAAAACTGAGAGGGTGAATCAGATACTTGAAGACATGCTACGGGCTTGTGCTTTGGAATTCCCACAGAAATGGGATTATTGTTTACCATTAGCGGAGTTCTCATATAATAATAGCTATCAAGAAAGCATTAAGATGGCACCCTTTGAAGCTTTATATGGACGACGATGTCGTACTCCGTTAAATTGGTCTGAACCAGGTGAAAGGTACTTCTTCAGGCCTGATATGGTGAAAGAGGCCAAAGAAAAGGTTCAACAAATAATTCATCATTTTAAGAAAGCTCAAGCTCGTCAGAAAAGTTGTGCAGACAAACGACGAATGCCCTTGTATTTTCTGGTGGGAGATTATGTTTATCTGAAGGTCTCCCCAATGAAGGGTGTAACACGTTTCGGGGTAAAAGGAACACTTGCACCTCGGTACATTGGTCCTTTTCCTATGCTTGAACAATGTGGACCAGTGGCATACCGACTTCAACTACCCGAAACCTTGTCTGCTGTACATAATGTGTTCCATGTGTCTCAGTTGAAGAAGTGTCTTCGGGTTCCAGATCGAACTATCGAAGTAACAGATGTTGTCCTAGAGCCAGACTTGACATATTCAGAACACCCTATTCGAGTCTTGGACCAAAAGGACAAGGTTACTCGGAGAAAAACTCTCAAGTTTTACAAGATACAGTGGAACCAACATTCAGAAGACGAGCTACATGGGAAACTCAAGACTTTTTAGAAAAGAATTTCCCAGGATTTTTAGCCTCTTGTAATTCGTAAAGTGTATAAAAATTGTTGTAATAAAGGAGTGAGCCCCAAACCACCCCTGCCTTGTACCAAAAATCAGGAAATAAAAATGTGAAGCATTTCCTTTTCCTCTACTTGCCCTAGGACTTTTAATCTCAGGACGAGATTCTTTTATGGGGGGAAGGATGTAACACCCCTGGTGTTACTATCACTAAAACTTGAGCATAACATCATAAGCATCAGCATTTCATGTGATTAACACACCTAGAATGCATTCACTAGGTTGAAGTTTCAAACAAGTTGTATTGATATGGCATTTTTGCAAATAAAACCCTAGAGTAGGGTACTTAACCCTAAATGGGGTTTAGAAGGGTAAAACAAAATCCAAAAAGAGAAAACCCTAAAGCTTAAGTGAAATAGTCATAAAATGTTACTAAGAATGGACCTACATTACATTCACACCCCTGAAATACCAAAACCCCTAAAAAGGAACCCTGGAAAACCCTAAACCTAAACCCTAGGGGGCTAAGTGCAAAATCAGTGTACTTTTGGACTAAAGTGTAAAAACCATGATAATAAGGTGTCCTTAGTCATATGGTTCACAATCATGAAGATTTGCAAGCTAAACCCTGAATTTTGGACCTATTTGCAAAAGGACCCTATTTGAGTTCTAAAGCTAAGTCTGAAATTCAGTGTTTTGAGCTCATCCTTGTGACCTTGTAACTTCCAAACAAGAAGGATTTTGCCCTAGATCACCACATTAACATTGTAGACCTATCAAAGGAGAATAACTTTGCTTAAGAGAGTAAGCATGGTTGTTATGAATAAATTGGAGAAAAATGCACCCAAAGTTGGGCTGTCAGGCTGTTTGGTGTCTGAATTTCAGACTAACAGTGCAACTGCAAGAACTTTGGGCACGAATTCAGGCATGATCGAGCAAGAATTTTCCTAGGGTTGCTATACCAAGATTATAGCTGGATCCTAGAGCTATAACTTTGCTAAAGAGTGTCGATCATGTTACTACATAAAATTAAGAGAAAATTCGCCCTAAACTTTGACTGTTAGGTGCACTGAATGAGGAATGGCCATGGTACAGTACCTGAAGTAGATCAGATCGCCAGCTCAGTTTCTCGCCGCCGACGATCTCTCCGCCGTGATTCGTGCCGCCGCTGTTTCGATTCATGCTCGGGTTGATCGGATAACACTCGGAGTCACGCCGTCGTGGATAAGCTCCAGCCAGTAAATTATTTCGGCCACCGTACCAAGCTCGCCGTGGTGGATTCAGATGAGTTCGCCGGTGACCGCCGCCTTCTGGCCTTGTGCCGCGTGTCTAGGCATCTCCACCGCATCGCCGTGACCTGCTTTAGCTCTCCGTTGATCACCGGAGTGAATGCCACGGTATAGGACACCAATCCAGTGCTCCAGTGAAACTCCCTCTCCTCCGACCACCGCGCGTCATCGTTCCAATTCCCAGCCACCGCTCTCGCTTAGTATAAATTGAGCCCTCTGTAAGCTCCGCAAGATCATCACGCACCACACCACCCAGTATTGCCTCCAATCTTGCAACCGAGAGCTTCAATTTCGAATTTCCCCCAAATCTGCTCTAACCCACCGCAAGAACACCCTCGCCTTGGCCAGCGCGATTCAGGTCAGCTCATATCATCTGATCCCTCGTTTAAGTGTCCTCATGTGCCCGTGATGCTCGTCGACCCACCCAATTGAACTAGAAACCCACCAAGACCGGGAACGCGTTCAACTGTCTGCGACGCCCACGGTCGCCGTGGCCAGAGCCAACCCGGTAACCATTCTTGGAATTAGGTTGGGGGAAACGTTCATTAGATCCCGAATTTGGTTTAGGCCAAAGAAGGGCGCCGGTCCTTGCGTGAATCAACCGGTACGCGAGCTCGCCGGAGCTCTGCAACGCCGCTCACCGTCGAGGATCTCGGCGTGTAAAGAACAGGGCAGAGGGTTTAAGTGAAAAAGTCAGGGACACAGGGAATAGTAGCTAGGACTCTTAATGGAATAGTTGAGTCATGTGGGCATTTTTGCAAAGTCTGCAACACGCGCGTGCAGGCGCATTTCTGCTGTGAATGGGCCGTCTTGGGCTGATTTTAGTCCAGCACTATTCATGGCTTTTCCCTTTTCTTATTCTACCAGAACTAAAACAATTTTAGAAAATTGTAGAAACATGGTAAAAATGTCAAATCAATTTTTCTAGATTCCTAATTTTCCATAGGATTTAATAAAAATAGTTTCATGATTTTTTAGATCAAATAGGTAATTTTGGAGTATTTAAAATAGCCTAAAACATTGTTTTTGGATTTTTAGAAAATCAATAATAATTCCAAAAATCCCCAAACTTTTTATATGAACTCTAAACATTATTTAGAAGATTTGGGTAGAATTTGGTATGATTTGGACCTTGTTTGATACTTAGAATCCAAAACCCTACCCCGTGCCCTTTGAATTCCTTTAATAACTCTGGAAACCCTAAGTTGTCAGAGAACCGTGAAGGAAAATTATATTCAAGACTCTAGAAAATAAACTTTTACTATCTTTGCATCTCCATAAGCATTACATGGGCATTCATTCTTATATATATGGTTATATTTAGAAAACGAGGAAGAAGTTGTAGTAGAAGAAGAGAAGACTTCGCCACCACCACCTGCGGAACATCAGGCAGGCAGTTGTTTCTATTTTGACATCTGCGGATCCGAGCCAGGTACCAAACATCGGAAAAGATGTACCTCTGCCAGGTACCAAACTTTGGGTTTTGAAAAGATTAAGCTGAGACCGGGCAGGTGACTTGCACGAGAAGAGAGTCTCGGTGTAGTGTCTCCGTCTGAGTCGATTAAGGACCGTGTCGATGTAGGCCTACTGACCGAGGACCCTTTAACTGGTCACATGCCTCGTCATGGGTAAGCTTTGCCTCGGGCAGACTAAGGCCAGAATAAGATACCACGCAATGGGAGTGGAGAGATGGCGAGAGTAGCGTGTAGCCTCCGTGGCAAGAGGCTGGACGGTGGTGTATCTGTGCTCTCGGTTGGCGTGAACCTGATCTGGTCTTAAGAACCCCGGTGGTGAGTTGACATATGCAAGGGTTAACTGCTACAAATGTCGTGTGATTGGAGATCCTCAGCTGAGTATAATCGATTCGGATTGCCGTACCTTCGCAGTTATGAAGACTTGGTCACTGACTTATACGTAGAACTCCAGTAAAGATTAAGGGCTGTTAAGAAATTGGCTAGTGCAGGTCAAGTGATTGAACTAGGGTAGAAAGAACTCTAGATATAGGTAATCTAACTTAACCTGACAAGTAAAATTGGATTTTTAAGGATCCACTTTTAGTATGCATTTCTGCTAACAGAGTCTTTGATTATTGCTAAGCCTTACCTTGACTCCCTCAAGCCAGCATACCCTTGTGAGTCTTTTCTTTAGTCGGGTAATACTTGCTGAGTAATTCCATACTCAGGGTTTTATTCCCCATTGTTTTTAGGTGAAGAAGCGACAAACTTTTGTTGCTTCTGTTCTAAGGTGGTACCAAAGGAAGAACACCAGGAGTGAAGCTACGGGAGGAAAGGATCCTCCATAAAAACTTTTTGTTTGATACTTATCGGGAGGAGTTTTTGCCTCCCATGGTTTGTAATAATCATACTCTGCACTCGTATATTATATGCTGGTCTGTAATAATATAACTCTGTCTTACTTTTAAATAAAGGTAAGTTTATGTAACCGCTTCTGCATTTTCGTATCTCCGATGATGTGTAATGTCTCTGTGACGGGTGAAACGCTCTTGGGAAAGGTAAGAAAAGCAGATACCGTACTTGTCAAGTGATTCAGGAACACCTGCAGGGTTGTCTGAGGTCCGTTGGACAAGGACAACTGTAGGTGGGCCTAATGACTTGGGAGGTTCCGTCACAAATTACCCACGAAAAATTCCCAGAAATCACTAGAACTACTGTTGTTCGCCCACCCACAAAATTTCAGGACAGCCCCTCTACAGATTCGCATAGGTAAACATATAATCAATTGGATTATAGCACAATTAAACAAGATACAATCTCAAAATCACCTTGAATCCTCCCCCTTTCCTCCCTTCTTCTTCCCTCCACCAAAATCCAATTGGAGACTTGCACCAACGCGACGTAGATCCGAGCGGGAAAGGAATGACACCTTGGAGAGAAGGCTTGAGGAGGGGCGGCAAGGGTTTGATGGGGGAGGTGGGGTGGCGGCTGCAAATGGGTGGAGGAGTGAGGGGGGTGGCGTCCAAGGCTACAGAGAGTCGGGGCTGCACAAGAGAAAGGTGAGGGGGTGGCTGAAAAATCCCAAGGGATTAGGGGAGGGGCGGCTAGGGTTAGGGGGAACTAGTGGGCTGGATTCTCGTTCACATGTCAACCCCTGACCCCCTAGCGCATGAGTCTTACAAAAAATTCTACTATTTTACTAGTGAATGCTTCCCCCAAAAATTCCCAACCCCAAAAGCGTACCACCCGAAAGAAAGAAGGGAAAAAAGGAACAAGGAAAGAATAAACTCCAACTTCTCTTCTTTGCAAACTGGGTACACTCTACCCCCCTTGAAAAGAATTCGACCTCGAATTCTGACGCTTCTATCAGAACGACAAAAGAAAAGATCAGCGACGACAAAAAACTCACCCCATAACAAAAAGTTCGGGGTACTTCTGCCGCATCAGCTCCTCGAGCTCCAAGGATTCTAGGATACGCAACAGACGACACTCTAGAGTCAGGTCTTGCTACACGGGAATTGACTCTAGCTCGATTTATTGATCTGGATTCCGCAAATACTTTCTCAACATAGAGACATGGAATACATGGTGTACTCTGATCATAGACTCCGACAATTGCATGTGCTAAGCCAAACTGCCAACTCGGGCTAAGATAGTAGATGATCCTATATACCTCGGACAAAGCTTTCCTGACACCAAATCAACATTGACACATGCAAGTACTTCAATGAATATATATATGAACGCAATACATACGGTGCTCCTATAGCCTAAACCAAACCTATCCAAACAAGAGTAACTTCAAAAGATCAATTTAATGCTTGCATATTTCTAGACAGCAGCACAACGGTTAATTGTTTTGCTCATAACTCACCAAAATATGCATCCAAAAGTAGTAAACTAGGACTTTATGGAAAGCTTACAAAGTCCACTATAACCTTGGCATTATCATCACCACAAGATTTGACACTTAGAAAGGCCAAACAATGCGAAACGTAAATTTTGTCCAGACATGGACAGAATTCAACTACTCACTTCAAAAATTCATAATTGGAGTCTCAGTCATCCAACTCAGGCGCTCCTAGAATTTTTAGAAAGCTAGTAAAATTGTATATATTTCATTTATAAACATATCAGGTTAATTCAATGCATATCAAGATCAAAAGACATAAGAAAGGCTTTGTTGTCCAAATTTGGACAGATTCAAAGATTCTACTTAAAACAGCTGTAGCTTAACTTATAGGTCACCAAAAAGGGTGATCCAAAATTTGTTGGAAAGCTTAAGGGAAGTACTACCACTTCTTTATAATTTATAAGAACTGATTCGATGTTTAACTTGCGCAAACAAGGTCAGTTTCGAAATCTATACAGAATCTGGACAGATTCCAAGACTAGACTTGAGAAAATCATAACTCCCAAGCTACTAGACCTATGGTCATGAAATGTTTACACAAGTAAGATGAAGAAGTTGGCTACAACTTTTATATACAACACCTCTACAGAAAACATGGTTTAATTCATTGAACTAGCTGCATACCCAAAACTGGTCATGCTGTCCCAAACAGCAAGCAATATATGTATTTAGGTTCTATACTCTTCTAAGGTTAAGCGTTCATCGAAGGACTAATAAATTTAGGTTCTTCATTACGAGATACTTAGATCCAACATAAGGATAGAAGCATTATGCTAACTTTTTAAATCATTTCAAGCCTGATCCCACATCATGCAAGCAAGAATCGATTTAAGCATACTATGCCTGCCCATATATCCATCCAAGCACATTCTATACATTATATCCTTCCATCGAAGAACTCTTTTTTTAATTATACTATGCATATATATCCATCAAAAACTCACACAATCTGCATCTCAACCTAGACTTCACACGACGTAACTATTTCATACTTACGCAATCACACCAAGAACAGAAAACATGGCTTCACAACAATACGCACTAGCCTATTCAAATGTCCCTCGCTATCTCTGTGTTTCAGCCCATGCTCCGCATATACATAAACAAGATAACTATCACAACCACTACGTCTATTCCCTCCCACAAAACAACATAATTAACATGGATTGTGAAAGAGCTCACCATAACTAAACCAAACTTCCATGGAAATATCCCTAAATAGAAATTTGACAATCAACAGCACAAATGTTCATTCTGTTTCTACCTCTTTCACTATAAAAGCAATGATAACAAAGAAATATTGTAAAATCATCTAAACTTCATGATCTACAACTTTCGTATTCAAAGGATAAACAAAGTTTTATTTTATCTCCCAATTTTAGTTTGACTTGTAAGGCGACATACATGATTTGCCACCAGAACCTGATGGAACATGACCCATAAATTCAAAACCTCATAACTCTCTCATTGGAAAGATTATAACATTCCTAAAACTTTTATTATAATGAGTGTCTTGGAATTGGTTTCCAAACCGGTAAAACAATGCAACTGCTTTGTTGCAAAACTGATAGGATAGAAACAATGGACAGCTAAAGTTCAAAATCCTATAGCTCATGCTATACCCAACTTAAAACTACAACGAACACGCGTTGGAAAAGTTTGGAAATTGTCCACGACTTTTGCAATAAAGTTGAACCCAAATTTATCTTTATAGCCCTCAACTCTGCATGACCTACAACTAAACTCAGCCTGAGATACTGCACATCAGAGATTCGACTTATATCCGGACAACCACCTCTGCCAATCTATTTAACAGACAATTACAAGTAAATACCCATTAAAAGGTACTGAGAAAAACTAAAAGTTTTGCTTAAAGAGAATTCCCAAATTTGGGCTCTGAAACTATCAAAACGCAGTCGATTTATTGGTGGTTTTAACGACACCTAAAGTTCAGACACAACGGTGCAACAACTTCAGAGTAGCCTAACTCCAATTATATGCAATGAAAATTACAAACCAATACTCTTTGGAAAGATCATGAAATTACTAAAACTTTCATAATCCAACAAAGACCAAAATTAACCGTCTTCAATGTCTATACTTCCGTACTAAATTAAGGCTACTATAGGAAACCCATAACTCTCAAATATTTAGACCAAACTGGGTGATTAAGCATCCTATGCAAAGATGAAGAAACCTACTACAAAACATTCTAGATAAGTGAAGCCTGATTCAGGCTCCAACTAAGTTAAGATGACTCCCAAAACCAAACAACACCTTACCCATAATAAAAAAACAATATAAAATAAAACCCAAGGCATTGGCAGGTGCAATCAACACTAGGATTTTCCACTACCAAATGGGGATGCAACTCCCCAAAGCCTTTAAACAACACTTTACCTAATAGGTTAGAACACTAAGCACAACAATCAATGAATTCTACAACCTTGTTTGTTAATGCCACTAAGGTCAAACATCCATGTATCGACAATGTATGAAACACCTGACATACCCGTCTCTAGCACTATAAAACATGGTTGTTATTACACTAGAATCCAACTACTAGAGCTCTCCACAACTATTCTGTTGACGTGAAGCAAATGGTGCACATGTCATATAACGTCTTTTTCTCCTCTCAAAAGAGGTAAAATTTGTAATACTCATAAAGCAATGGAGGAATAACAACAAGAAAACTAATATACTTTTTGACACAGACTCATGCAAAAGCTTCATAAATATTACTTTCAATACTAAAATAATAACACGATACTATGCTCAATAGGAGTAATTGGACTTCAATAAGACAATCCACATAACCAAACTACCTTGATTAACCTCACATACAACAAAACCTACTATTACTACACTTGAACAATTTGTACCTCGTGATATCACAGATGCATTCAAAGTAGTAGACATAATGATCTATCAAACCACCATTCATAAAAAAAATCTCAATCCGATGCAACAACCCCATCATTAAAGAGATAGATGACTAACAAACATAAGCAACTCCTAGTTAAGCATTGACTTCGTTTAAGATAAAGCGGTCCAAATAATGATTCAACAAGCATGCATAGAGGATCATAAAAAAAATCAAACTACCATACAACGTTGGCAAATAAAAAATATAAAATGGGTTGTCAATATCGTCCACATGACTAGCCTGCAACAACTAAAAATTATGCATAGCCTTTATGGCTATTGAAACAAGCCATAGAAGGAAAACATGCACGACATAAAATCCACTTGAAACCACCCTATTTATTGTTAAAAGTAAGGTTGCACATAATAAGAAAACCTATCAGGTAAATATGGTTGGACTTATCAATCTACGTCATCTTACAAATTCACTTGAGTTCTACCAGTCTCAAGATTTCATAGACATTACAACGTTGCCTTTGCTCTATAGAGACAAACCAATTTTATACTAAGATAAAGTTAGCAAGTAGCCACACTAGCCAAAAAAAGGTGAGGCGCAAAGCATTGCACCCATGGAAATATTACATTGATAAGTTGGGTTGTAACCCAACAGTCAATCAAACTCAACAACACCATAAAACTACATTATTTAGTGTTTTCACACTACACCAAGTCGGATTTGACCCACTATACACAAGCTCAATAAACAATCGGTCCTACAAGTACTAGAACCCAAGAATCCTTTTGGAAAAAAAACATCCACAGTCAAGCATATAGAAACATATGATAGTAATAGCTCAGAGATTTGAAAACATTGCATCCAAAAGAAAACATCATAACGATATGTATATAAAACAAGTACATTAGTAGCTTCACTTGCATAATAACTTCAATAACAACCACATCAAGAAACCAATATTAAATAGAAGTAACATATCATATCAAGCATTACGTCGTTAACGACATACCCCATCAAACCATAAAGGGATTTGGAGTAAGGAAATTCTAGTCATCTATGCAATAAAATACTAATATGAAAAATATACGAACCCATACCCTTCCTATATGTGCAAGTGTGTCAAATTTATCTTCAAATTGCGTAGAATCTAAAGCCTATCCTCTGATTCCAACTGTAACACCCCGGGTTCCACAAATAACCTGGAATGCTACTGAACTACACTTCTGACATCTCTATATATAAAATTTTGGCAGCATCTCCTTTGCAAAGTTGCATAAATGAGGATGCAACAGTGTATAAATATATATCATGACAAAAACATACTAAGTATTATTAATCGGCTAGCAAAGGGAAGTTAAACATACGACTTGAACTGAATTAACCAGTGCGCATGAAAAGTTAAAAAACAAACTTCCTTTGACAACAAGTTTCTAATTAAATCATGGCTGCGCTTGAGCAGCGTTATTATGAGAGTGAAAGTGGACGTGCTGCTACTCCCCTCATTCCCAACATGTATCAAGTACCTGCATTGAGTAATGCAAGAGTGAGATGACACATCTCAGCAAGTAAAGTAATATCAAACTGTTTAACCACATAAGAATATTGTTTTACCACCACTTGATTTCGCTACCATCTTATTACGAAAGTGTGGCACGTATACAACGTACAACACACCTAGTTACCACACCTCGCAGGTAGAAACCACAATAGTAACATAGTAATGTCACACTTCATATATACCTCATGAGTGCAAATGTCTGCAAATGCAAGGATGACTTCTGCCTTCATACCTCTAAGGATATGAAGCCGCATCGTACCCCTCCTCGGGCAACGTACGATGCTAAAAAATGTACCGGTACGGTCGGACCATAAGATCACGACATAACTTCAAAATGCAAGATGGATGATGCGATGTGCATGACATGCCTACAACACTTCATATAACGTGATTCAAAAAGATACTTCAACTTCATCCAAGATGGGAATCAACCACATATATCGTTACCAAATCATGATCATCCACAATATTAGACAATTGAGAATTAATACATTTGAACAACTAAACGTCATCATAGAATTCAATGATTAATATATTTAAAACTTATGCATACTCAATGACAGGGAATAGGATGCAAACCAAACGGTAGCAACCACCATTATATTTACTTGCCTTCACCGGGAATTTGGAATGGTACTAAGTACGATCCAGAAGTCTACCACCTGTTTTTGACACACACCTTAGTGCACAAATTCACATAACAAACTCTAATAAACAACACCGCACCTACGCACCATTCCAACCCGTCGCGAGCGACAACTCTCCCCATCACCACCAAATTGCAGCGGTGCTGCTTGATAATTTCATAACTTTAAAACTATAACAGCAGTGATATCAATCAAAAACTCCGAAAGCATCTACATAAAATTACCCACAAGTTTTGTATTCAAAAGATAATTAAATTCTCACATCTACTTAGCCCAAAACCGTCCACAAGATACATCCTGCAATCTGTTTTTTGGACAGCAACCTAGCCAGGTTCAAACAGCGGTATCTCCTAATGCATAACTCCGAATCGAGCACATAATTACTCATTGGAAAGGTGTGACAAGGCTCTACATGATTCTCATATTGATTATCTCTAATTTCTCACGAAAAATCCCCAGAAACTGCTAATACTACTGCTGTTCGCCCACCTGCAGAAATCTGTTTTTTTGGACAGTAACATACCCGGATTCGAACAGCGATATCTCCTAAAATATAACTCCGAATCGAGCGCATATGTGATACCCAATTTTCTGAAAAGAAGTTAAATGTATTTTTCCCTTTTCTTTCGTGATCTGTGTAGTTGGGGTTGGAGTTTTTTAGGAAGCATTCACCAATAAAACAGTAGAATACTTGTTGGATTTGTGCGTTGGGGTCGGGAGCAGACGTGAGAGCGAGTTTGGGCCGTGGATCTCGATCCGGCGGTGGGGAGCCCATTAGTTTCCCCCCCTAAACCCTAGCCGCCCCCTCCCTCTCACTCCCCCACCCCTTTGGCCGCCCCTCCCCTCTCTCTTCCACTCTTGCAGCCGCCCCAATCCCTTTCCTTCTTCCCCAAGTGATTGCAGCGCCACCCCCTCAACCCTAGCCCCCCCACCTCTTCCTCTCCAAGGTGGAGCCTCCCCGCTTGGTGTCCGTCGTGTGGGTGCGAGTCTTCCATGGGAGTTTGGAGGGAGGAAGAAGGAAGAAAAGAAGGAGGAAAGGAGGAACCCAAGGTGATTTTCGTGATCATTTTGTTGTATTTGTGCTGCAATCCAATTGGTTACATGTTTACCTATGCGATTTGGTAGAGGTGCTGTCCAGAAATTTAGTGGGTGGACGAACAGCAGTAGTTCTAGTGATTTCTGGGAATTTTTCGTGGGCAATTAGTAGGGATCAGTGAGAGAATCATGTAGAGCTTTGTCATACCTTTCCAACGAGTACTTATGCGCTCGATTTGGAGTTATAATCTAGGAGATATCGTTGTTTGAATCCGGTTATGTTGCTGTCCAAAAAACAGATTTTTCAGGTGGGTGAACAGCAGTAGTATTAGCAGTTTCTGTGAATTTTTCGTGGGTAATTAGTGTTAACCAGTATGATAATCATGTAGGGCTTTGTCTTATCTTTCCAATAAGTACTTATGTGCTTGATTTGGAATTATATTTTAAAAGATATCGCTGTTTGAATCCGGGTATGTCGCTGTCCAAAAGACAAAAAAACAGATTACAGGGTTCATCTTGTGGACTATTTTGGGCTAATTAGATGTTGGAATTTAATTATAAATTGTATACAAAACTTGTGGGTAATTTCATGTAGATGCCTCTGGAGTTTTTGTTTGTTACCACTTCTATCATAATTTTAAAGTTATGAAATTATTAAGCAGCGCCGCTGCAGTTTGGTGGGTGTGGGGAGAGATGTAACCCGCGGCGGGGTTTGAGTTTGTGCGTAGGTGCGGCGTCGTTTATGAGCCTGATTATGTGAAATTGGTGCACTAAGTTGTGTGTCAAAAAACAGGTGGTGGACTTCCGGATCGTACTTAGGGATTTGCCCGAACTTCCGGTAAAGGCAAGTAAATACAGTGGTGGTTGCTACCGTTTGGGTTGCATCCTATTCCCTGACATTGAGTATGCATAAGTTTTAATTATGTTAATCATTGAATTCTATGATGAAGTTTATTTGTTTGGAAGTATTAATTCTCAATTGTCTAATATTGTGGATGATCATAATTTGGTAATGATATATATGGTTGATTCCCATCTTGGATGAAGTTGAAGTATTTTTTTGAATCACGTTATATGAAGTGTTGTAGGCATGACATGCTCATCGCATCATCCATCTTGCATTTTGAAGTTATGTCGTGATCTTATGGTCCGACCGTACCGGTACATTTTTAGCATCGTACGTTGCCCGAGGAGGGGTACGATGCGGCTTCATATCCTTAGAGGTATGAAGGCAGAAGTCATCCTTGCATTTGCAGACATTTGCACTCATGAGGTATATATGAAGTGTGACATTACTATGTTACTATTGTGGTTTCTACCTGCGAGGTGTGGTGACTAGGTGTGTTGTACGTTGTATACGTGCTGCACCTTCGTAATAAGAAGGTTGTGGAATCAAGTGGTGGTAAAACAATGTTCTTATGTGGTTAAACAGTTTGATATTATTTTACTTGCTGAGATGTGTCATCTCACTCTTGCATTACTCAATGCAGGTACTTGATACATGTTGGGAATGAGGGGAGTAGCAGCACGTCCACTTTCACTCTCACAATAACGCTGCCCAGGCGCAGCCATGATTTAATTAGAAACTTATTGTCAAAGGAAGTTTGTTTTTTTAACTAGTCGTGCGCACTAGTTAATTCACTTCATGTCGTATGTTTAACTTCTCTTTGCTAGCCGATTAATAATACTTAGTATGTTTTTGTCATGATATATGTTTATACACTGTTGCTCCCTCATTTATGCAATTTTGCAAGGGGGATGCTGCCGAAATTTTATATATAGATGTCAAAAGTGTTGTTTAGTAGCATTCCGGGGTGTTGGTGGACCCCGGGGTGTTACAGTTGGTATCAAAGCATAGGCTTTAGATTCTACGCAATTTGAAGATAAATTTGACACACTTGCACATATAGGAAGGGTATGGGTTCGTATCTCTTTCATATTAGTATTTTATTGTATAGATGACTAGAACTTCCTTACTCCAAATCCCTTTATGGTTTGATGGGGTATGTCGTTAACGACGTAATGCTTGATATGATATGTTACTTCTATTTAGTATTGGTTTCTTGATGTGGTTGTTATTGAAGATATTATGCAAGTGAAGCTACTAATGTACTTGTTTTATATACATATCGTCATGATGTTTTTTGGGATGCAATGTTTTCAAATCTCTGAGCTATTACCATCATATATTTCTATATGCTTGATTGTGGATGTTTTTTTCCCAAAAGGATTCTTGGGTTCTTGTACTTATAGGACCAATTGTTTATTGAGCTTGTGTATAGTGGGTCTAATCCGACTTGGTGTAGTGTGAAAACACTATATAATGTAGTTTTATGGTGTTGTTGAGTTTGATTGACTGTTGGGTTACAACCCAACTTATCAATGTAATATTTCCATGGGTGCAATGCTTTGCGCCTCACTTTTTTTAGGCTAGTGTGGCTACTTGCTAACTTGATCTTAGTATAAAATTGGTTTGTCTCTATAGAGCAATTGCAACGTTGTAATGTCTATGAAATCTTTAGACTGGTAAAACTCGAGTGAATTTGTGACATGACGTAGATTGATAAGTCCAACCATGTCTACCTGATAGGTTTTCTTATTATGTGCAACCTTATTTTTATTAATAAATAGGGTGGTTTCAAGTGGATTTTATGTCGTGCATGTTTTCCTTCTATGGCTTGTTTCAATAGCCATAAAGGCTATGCATATTTTTTTAGTTGTTGCAGGCTAGTCATGTGGGCGATATTGACATCCCGTTTTATATTTTTTTTATTTGCCAACATTGTATGGCAGTTTGATTTTTTTATGAGCAGTTTCTCTATGCATGCTTGTTGAATCATTATTTGGACCGCTTTATCTTAGACGAAGTCAATGCTTAACTGGGAGTTGCTTATGTTTGTTAGTCATCGATCTCTTTAATGATGGGGTTGTTGCATCGGATTGAGATTTTTCTTATATGAATGATGGTTTGATAGATCATGTATGTCTACTACTTTGAATGCATCCTGTGATATCACGAAGTACAAATTGTTCAAGTGCAGTAATAGTAGGTTTTGTTGTATGTGAGGTTAATCAAGGTAGTTTGATTATGTGGATTGTCTTATTGACGTCCAATTACTCCTATTGAGCATAGTATCGTGTTATTATTTTAGTATTGAAAGTAATATTTATGAAGCTTTTGCATGAGTCTGTGTCAAGAAGTACATTAGTTTTTCTTGTTATCCCTCCATTGCTTTATGAGTATTGCAAATTTTATCTCTTTTGAGTGGAGGAAAAGACGTTACATGACATGAGCACCATTTGCTTCACGTCAACAGAATAGTTGTGGAGAGCTCTAATAGTTGGATTCTAGTGTAATAACAACCATGTTTTATAGTGCTAGAGACGGGTATGTCAGGTGTTTCATACATTGTCGATACATGGATGTTTGACCTTAGTGGCATTAACAAATGAGGTTGTTGAATTCGTTGATTGTGGTGCTTAGTGTTCTAACCTGTTAGGTAAAGTGTTGCTTAAAGGCTTTGGGGAGTTGCATCCCCATTTGGTAGTGGAAAATCCTAATGTTGGTCGCACCTGCCAATGCCTTTGGTTTTATTTTATATTGTTTTTTTATTATGGGTAAGGTGTTGTTTTGTTTAGGGAGTCATTTTAAATTAGTTGGAGGCTGAATCAGGCTTCACTTATCTAGAATGTTTTATAGTAGGTTTCTTCATCTTTGCATAGGATGCTCAATCACCCAATTTGGTCTAAACATTTGAGAGTTATGGGTTTCCTATAGCAGCCTTAATTTTGTACGGAAGTATAGACATTGAATAAGGTAAATTTTGGGTTTTGTTGGATTATGAAAGTTTTAGTAATTTCATGATCTTCCCAAAGAGTATTGGTTTTTAATTTTCATTGCATATAATTGGAGTTAGGCTACTCTGAAATTGTTGCACCGTTGTGTCTGAACTTTAGGTGTCGTTAAAACCACTAATAAATCGACTGCGTTTTGATAGTTTCAGAGCCCAAATTTGGGAATTCTCTTTAAGAAAAACTTTTAGTTTTCCTTAGTACCTTTTAATGGGTATTTACTTGTAATTGTCTGTTAAATAGATTGGGGGAGGTGGTTGTCCGGATATAAGTCGAATCTCTGATGTGCAGTATCTCAGGCTGAGTTTAGCTGTAGATCATGCAGAGTTGAGGGCTATAAAGATAAATTTGGGTGGAACTTTATTGCAAAAGTCATGGACAATTTCCAAACTTTTCCAACGCGTGTTCGTTGTAGTTTTAAGTTGAGTATAGCAGGAGTTATAGTATTTTGAATTTTAGTTGTCCATTGTTTCTAACCTATCAGTTTTGCAACAAAGCAATTGCATTGTTTTATCGGTTTGGAAACCAATTCTGAGACACTCATTATAATAAAAGTTTTAGGGAATGTTATAATCTTTTCAATGAGTTTATATTTGTAAAATTTTGTTAGATGTAGAGAGTTATGAGGTTTTGAATTTATGGGTCATGTTCCGTCAGGTTCTGGTGGTAGATCATCTATGTCACCTTACAAGCCAAATTAAAAAATGGAGATAAAAAAAACTTTGTTTATCCTTTGAATACAAAAGTTGTAGGTCATGAAGTTTAGATGATTTTACAATATTTCTTTGTTATCATTGCTTTTATAGTGAAAGAGGTAGAGACAGAATGAGCATTTGTGTTGTTGATTGTCAATTTTCTATTTAGGGATATTTCTTTGGGAGTTTGGTTTAGTTATGGTGAGCTCTTTCGCAATCCATGTTAATTATGTTGTATGGTGGGAGGGAATAGATGTAGTGGTTGTGATAGTTATCTTGTTATTGTATATGTGGAGCGTGGGCTAAAACAAAGAGATAGCGAGGGATATTTGAATAGGCCAGTACGTATTGTTGTGAAGCCATGTTTTCTGGTCTTGGCGTGTTTGCGTAAGTATGAAATAGTTACGTCGTGTGAAGTCTAGGTGGAGATGCAGATTGTCTGAGTTATTGGATGGATATATGGGCAGGCATAGTATACTTAAATTGATTCTTGCTTGCATGATGTGAGATCAGGCTTAAAATGATTTAAAAAGTAAGCATATTGCTTCTACCCTTATGTTTGCTCTAAGTGTCTCGTAATGAAGAACCTAAAGTTATTAGTCCTTCGATGAACACTTAATCTTAGAAGAGTATAGAACCTGAATAAAACTATTGCTTGTTGTTTGGGACTACATGACCAGTTTTGGTTATGCCGCTAGTTCAATGAATTACACCATGTTTTCGGTAGAGGTGTTGTATATAAAAAGTTGTAGCCAACTTCTTCATCTTACTTGTGTAAAATTTCATGACCATAGGTCTAGTAGTTTGGGAGTTATGATTTTCTCAAGTCTAGTCTTGGAATCTGTCTAGATTCTGTACAGATTTCGAAACTGACCTTGTTTGCCCAAGTTAAACTTCGAATCAGTTCTTATAAATTATAAAGAAGTGGTAGTACTTTCCTTAAGCTTTCCAACAAATTTTGGATCACCCTTTTTGGTGACCTATAAGTTAAGCTACATCTGTTTTAATTGGAATCTTTGAATCTGTCCAAATTTGGACAGCAAAGCCTTTCTTATGTCTTTTGATCTTGATATGCATTGAATTAACCTGATAGGTTTATAAATGAAATATAGACAATTTTACTGGCTTTCTAAAAAGTCTAGGAGCGCCTGAATGGGATGACTGAGACTCCAATTATGGATTTTTGAAGTGAGTAGTTGAATTCTGTTCAAGTCTGGACAAAATTTACGTTTCGCATTGTTTGGCCTTTCTAAGTGTCAAATCTTGTGGTGATGATAATACCAAGGGTATAGTGGACTTGGTAAGCTTTCCATAAAGTCCTAGTTTACTTCTATTGGATGAATATTTTGTGAGTTATGAGGAAAACAAATAACCGGTGTGCTGCTGTCTAGAAATATGCAAGCATTAAATTGATCTTTTGAAGTTACTCTTGTTTGGATAGGTTTGGTTTAGGCTATTTGAGCACAGTATGTATTGCATTCATATATATATATTTATTGAAGTACTTGCATGTGTCAATGTTGATTTGGTGTTAGGAAAGCTTTGTCCGAGTTATATAGGACCGTCTACTATCTTAGCCCGAGTTGGCAGCTTGGCTTAGCACCTACAATTGTCGGAGTCTAAGATCATAGTACACCATATATTCCATGTCTTTATGTTGAGAAAGTATTTGCGGAATCCAGACCATCAAATCGAGCTAGAGCCGATTCCTGTGTAGCAAGACCAGACTCTTGAGTGTCGTCTGCTGCGTATCTTAGAATCCTAGGAGCTTGAGGAGCTGATGCGGCAGAAGTACCCGAACCTTTCTTTATGTGTGAGTTTTGTTGATTTATTGATCTTTCCTTGTCGTTCTGATAGAAGCATCGGAATTCGAGGTCGAATTCTTTTTAAGGGGGGTAGAGTGTGATACCCAATTTTCTGAAAAGAAGTTAAATGTATTTTTCCCTTTTCTTTCGTGATCTGTGTAGTTGGGGTTGGAGTTTTTTAGGAAGCATTCACCAATAAAACAGTAGAATACTTGTTGGATTTGTGCGTTGGGGTCGGGAGCAGACGTGAGAGCGAGTTTGGGCCGTGGATCTCGATCCGGCGGTGGGGAGCCCATTAGTTTCCCCCCATAAACCCTAGCCGCCCCCTCCCTCTCACTCCCCCACCCCTTTGGCCGCCCCTCCCCTCTCTCTTCCACTCTTGCAGCCGCCCTCAATCCCTTTCCTTCTTCCCCAAGTGATTGCAGCGCCACCCCCTCAACCCTAGCCCCCCCACCTCTTCCTCTCCAAGGTGGAGCCTCCCCGCTTGGTGTCCGTCGTGTGGGTGCGAGTCTTCCATGGGAGTTTGGAGGGAGGAAGAAGGAAGAAAAGAAGGAGGAAAGGAGGAACCCAAGGTGATTTTCGTGATCATTTTGTTGTATTTGTGCTGCAATCCAATTGGTTACATGTTTACCTATGCGATTTGGTAGAGGTGCTGTCCAGAAATTTAGTGGGTGGACGAACAGCAGTAGTTCTAGTGATTTCTGGGAATTTTTCGTGGGCAATTAGTAGGGATCAGTGGGAGAATCATGTAGAGCTTTGTCATACCTTTCCAACGAGTACTTATGCGCTCGATTTGGAGTTATAATCTAGGAGATATCGTTGTTTGAATCCGGTTATGTTGCTGTCCAAAAAACAGATTTTTCAGGTGGGTGAACAGCAGTAGTATTAGCAGTTTCTGTGAATTTTTCGTGGGTAATTAGTGTTAACCAGTATGATAATCATGTAGGGCTTTGTCTTATCTTTCCAATAAGTACTTATGTGCTTGATTTGGAATTATATTTTAAAAGATATCGCTGTTTGAATCCGGGTATGTCGCTGTCCAAAAGACAAAAAAACAGATTACAGGGTTCATCTTGTGGACTGTTTTGGGCTAATTAGATGTTGGAATTTAATTATAAATTGTATACAAAACTTGTGGGGAATTTCATGTAGATGCCTCTGGAGTTTTTGTTTGTTACCACTTCTATCATAATTTTAAAGTTATGAAATTATTAAGCAGCGCCGCTGCAGTTTGGTGGGTGTGGGGAGAGATGTAACCCGCGGCGGGGTTTGAGTTTGTGCGTAGGTGCGGCGTCGTTTATGAGCCTGATTATGTGAAAGTTGGTGCACTAAGTTGTGTGTCAAAAAACAGGTGGTGGACTTCCGGATCGTACTTAGGGATTTGCCCGAACTTCCGGTAAAGGCAAGTAAATACAGTGGTGGTTGCTACCGTTTGGGTTGCATCCTATTCCCTGACATTGAGTATGCATAAGTTTTAATTATGTTAATCATTGAATTCTATGATGAAGTTTATTTGTTTGGAAGTATTAATTCTCAATTGTCTAATATTGTGGATGATCATAATTTGGTAATGATATATGTGGTTGATTCCCATCTTGGATGAAGTTGAAGTATTTTTTTGAATCACGTTATATGAAGTGTTGTAGGCATTGACATGCTCATCACATCATCCATCTTGCATTTTGAAGTTATGTCGTGATCTTATGGTCCGACCGTACCGGTACATTTTTAGCATCGTACGTTGCCCGAGGAGGGGTACGATGCGGCTTCATATCCTTAGAGGTATGAAGGCAGAAGTCATCCTTGCATTTGCAGACATTTGCACTCATGAGGTATATATGAAGTGTGACATTACTATGTTACTATTGTGGTTTCTACCTGCGAGGTGTGGTGACTAGGTGTGTTGTATGTTGTATACGTGCTGCACCTTCGTAATAAGAAGGTTGTGGAATCAAGTGGTGGTAAAACAATGTTCTTATGTGGTTAAACAGTTTGATATTATTTTACTTGCTGAGATGTGTCATCTCACTCTTGCATTACTCAATGCAGGTACTTGATACATGTTGGGAATGAGGGGAGTAGCAGAACGTCCACTTTCACTCTCACAATAACGCTGCCCAGGCGTAGCCATGATTTAATTAGAAACTTATTGTCAAAGGAAGTTTGTTTTTTTAACTAGTCGTGCGCACTAGTTAATTCACTTCATGTCGTATGTTTAACTTCTCTTTGCTAGCCGATTAATAATACTTAGTATGTTTTTGTCATGATATATGTTTATACACTGTTGCTCCCTCATTTATGCAATTTTGCAAGGGGGATGCTGCCGAAATTTTATATATAGATGTCAGAAGTGTTGTTTAGTAGCATTCCGGGGTGTTGGTGGACCCCGGGGTGTTACAGCATAAGTACTCGTTAGAAAGGTATGACAAAGCTCTACATGATTCTCCCACTGATCCCCAATAATGACCCACGAAAAATTCCCAGAAATCACTAGAACTACTGCTGTTCGCCCACCCACAAAATTTCAGGACAGCCCCTCTACCGATTCGCATAGGTAAACATATAATCAATTGGATTACAGCACAATTAAACAAGATACAATCTCAAAATCACCTTGAATCCCTTCCCTTTCCTCCCTTCTTCTTCCCTCCACCAAAATCCAATTGGAGACTTGCACCAACGCGACGTAGATCCGAGCGAGAAAGGAATGGCACCTTGGAGAGAAGGCTTGAGGAGGGGGCGGCTAGGGTTTGATGGGGGAGGTGGGGTGGCGGCTGCAAATGGGTGGAGGAGTGAGAGGGGGTGGCGTCCAAGGCGAGAGAGGGGGGGGTGGCTGCACAAGAGAAAGGGGAGGGGGGCAGCTGAAAATCCCAAGGGATTAGGGGAGGGTCGGCTAGGATTAGCGGGAACTAGTGGGCCGGATTCTCGTTCACACGTCAATCCCCGACCCCCTAGCGCTTGAGTCTGACCAGAAATTCTACTGTTTTACTGGTGAATGCTTCCCCAAAAATTCCCAACCCCAAAAGCGTACCACCCGAAAGAAAGAAGGGAAAAAGAAACAAGGAAAGAATAAACTCCAACTTCTCTTCTTTGCAAACTGGGTATCACACGCTCATATTATTTAAATTACTTATTTAACCGAGAGCTATTAGTGTAACAGATTAACTAAAACTAGGTAATAACTCTAGTTACATTTGATAAAAGTCGATTAATGCAAGTACGTTGAATTAAATGTTTTAGTTCATATTTATATAACGTAAACGAGATAACTTCTCAATCGTAGCTTCAATCTCGACGTTTCTTTTTCTCGTGTGACCGTAGAAGCGAGCTCGATTTCGTATTGCACGTTTTTATAATGTTTTCCCTTGTATGGTGTACTGTTCCTTCTGTTCCAAGAATGTTGAATGTATGTTCGCACTCGCCTAGATAACATTCCATCCGCGAAGTCTGAGGAAGTTGTAGAAAAAGCCCCTGAGCAGCAGCAGTTTGGTGAAAGCAAATGTCCTTTGACCTATTATGTCCTATTTACTTTATAATTCACTACCACACATATTGTGATTAACCTATCCTTGATTACCTTTTTGGGTTGGGCTTTTATGATCAGCTACATGCTAGTGCTTTACTTTAATCAACAAACATGATGAGAATTACTTTATGATACGATGATTCATTCTGATTATGATTATGAGCATGTGGCATTTTACGGGGGCTCAGGCTGTTTCTCGAGTACCTCTCCGTAAGGTCTTGTTCGTTGAGAGACCACCCAGGACAACAGTACAACCATGAGGGTGGTATGGGACACCCTTAGCTGATGAATTGGAGGAATCTGGGGTATAATTTGCTTCACCGTTGTACCGTCAATGGGGGCCAAGGCATAGTGCTTGCTCTGCTAAGGGTGGGGTGCCGAGGTTCATTCGATTTGGTTTTGCTAGTCACCCCCTTAGGGAGGTGTATTGTGTTTGTACAATTGGCAAAACCTAACGGGTGACTACACACCAGGAGAATCTTTGTAAAGGCTATGTAGTGAAACCTTGCCGACTCACCTTGGAAGTGTCTAAGGGCTTGATCGACCCAAGGCAAAATGGGATCATGACTCGTGGGTAAAGGGTTACAAACTGGTATATCAGCCATGCTCACGGTTAAGAGCAGCGTTGGGATCCTCTTTGATCAGAGATACTGTGGATAAATTTATGTTGATGGTTTAATGATGATAGCTACACTTATGATTTCTGGTACTTTCCTCTCTGCGGAGGTGCTTTTTGGGATATCAACTCGGGTTCTATGATACAACTTGGCTTCTACTAATGATAAATATCTGACCAACTAAAAGAGAGCTTAACCCCACATATAGCTAGTACACTTCAACCAAATGGGACATTTGCTGAGTACGTTGATGTGTACTCACCCTTTCTTAAACACCAAACACCAGGTTGTCCGCATTGCAACCATTGCTCAGGAGAAGATGAAGGCAACACGTAGGATTTTTAGGAGTTTCTAGACTTTGACGAGTTCTAAACTAGATTAGCGGCAAACCCCTAGTTAGCTGCCTGTGATGGCCTTATCTTTACTATGTTGCATTTAGCACTTTGGTTTCTGTTTAAGATAATGACTATGTTTATGTTTCAGACATCATGATGTAATAAAGTAATACTTCTTTGCACTATTATTTGAGCATTGTGTGATGATGTCCAATTATGTAATCGTTGTGTACATGAATTTCTGATCCTGGCACGTACATGGTTCGCATTTAGTTTGCCTTCCAAAACCGGGTGTGACACCCTGTGATAGGATCAGGGTGCCCAATCTTCCGCTAGGTGAAGGTAACTATCGATTTGGTGGAGATGACACACAGACGATCCGGCTTCCAATCAACACGACTAGAACCCCGCTAACAAGAAGGGGCGGCTACTAATATAGACTCTAGGGTTATGCAAAACCCTATACGCGCCCCTAATGGGCTCAACGAAAATACACGGCCCAATAGGCCAAAAGACGGTGTCGCAGCGCCGGAACAGATTCTGGACATCAACTTGTTTAGATAATTCCTGTGGATTCTGGATGAATTTGGACCTGAAACCGGTGCCATTGGAAGCTCCTCAAAATTATCTCATCCATATAAAGAACATCCAAATCCGACTCTGTATGCGACTTGGACGCCCATTTTATTATGGGTTGTTCCTGGAATCCGAAACTGAAATGAACTCGAATCGGTTTGGACCTCCACCTTGATCCAAACGTCCTTGCTGGCCTTCCAGGCCTCCAAGTCCTACACCATGTCCTTGCTGGTCCTTTCCTTCATTCCTAAGTACAATTAATTCATTAGGTAGCATACTATTCTCAAATGCATAAGAATAAGTACATAGGAACGAGCTCACCTGCAATTCAATTGTCTTACGCGTGAGCGAGTAATCGGACCTTGAACATCAACTAGGGGAGTGTTGTTTGTATCCAAGGGAGTGATGTCCTCATCATCCTCCCCCTCTTGAAGTGGAGTCGTCCTCGACTCAAGCTCATCTTCTTCCCCCAAATACGGTTTCAAATCTGCAATGTTAAATGTAGGACTAACCCAAAACTCAGGAGGCAACTCAAGTTTATATGCATTATCATTTATTTTCTCCAAAATCTTATATGGACCAGCATCACGTGGCATCAATTTAGACTTTCTTAACTCTGGAAATCTATCTTTTCTCAAGTGCAACCACGCTAAATCACCCACTTCAAGCTTAACTGGTTTTCGACCTTGACTACCAGCAATTCTATATTTTTCAGTCATCTTTTCAATGTTGGCTTTAGTTGAAGCATGAAGTTTCAAAATGAAGTCAGCACGCTCCTTAGCATCACTATGTACTTGCTCGGTAGTAGGTAGAGGCAAAAGATCAATAGGAGCATGAGGGTTAAAGCCATACACTACCTGAAAAGGACTTACCTTGGTGGTGGAGTGTTCCGCCCGATTATATGCAAACTCCACATGCGGCAAACACTCTTCCCACATTTTCAAGTTTTTCTTCAATATTGCTCTCAGCATTGCAGACAATGTTCTATTCACAACTTCCTTTTGTCCATCAGTTTGGGGATGACAAGTAGTGGAAAACAGCAATTTTGTCCCCAATTTGTTCCATAGAGTATGCCAAAAATGACTCAAGAATTTTACATCACGATCTAAAACAATAGTAGAAGGCATACCATGCAAACAAACAATCTCTTTGAAAAAGAGGTTAGCAATATGAATGGCATCATCCGTTTTGTGACAAGGTATAAAATGTGCCATCTTAGAAAAACGATCAACCACAACAAAAACACTATCGCTCCCCCTCTTCGTCCTAGGCAATCCCAAAACAAAATCCATAGAAATATCCGCCCACGGAACTGAAGGAATAGGAAGAGGCATATACAAACCATGTGGGTTCAATCGTGACTTCACTTTCTGACACGTCGTGCATCTTGCTACAAAGCACTCAACATCACGCCGCATTCGAGGCCAAAAGAAGTGTGTGGACAGCACAACCTCCGTCTTCTTGGCACCAAAGTGACCCATCAAACCACTACCATGCGCTTCTTGCAACAACAAAAGACGAACCGAACCAACTGGGATGCATAGGCGGTTAGCTCTAAACAAGTATCCATCATTTAGCACAAAATTATTCCATGTATGGCCCTCTTTACAATTTAATGTAACCTCTTTAAAATCATCATCAAAAGCATATTGTCCCTTAATTGTTTCAAGTCCAAAAATACGACAATCAAGTTGAGACAATATAGCATAGCGTCTAGACAAAGCATCGGCAATCACATTATCATTCCTCTTTTTATGTTTAATGATGTAAGGAAAAGTTTCAATAAATTCTACCCACTTAGCATGTCTACGGTTCAGATTTGTTTGACTACGAAGATGCTTAAGTGACTCATGATCAGAATGAATAACAAATTACTTAGACCACAAATAATGTTTCCATGTTTGCAAAGATCGTATGAGAGCATATAATTCTTTATCATAAGTGGAATAATTAAGAACAGGGCCATTCAATTTCTCACTAAAATATGCAACAGGTTTACCTACTTGCATCAAAACAGCACCAATGCCAACTCCACTTGCATCACATTCGAGTTCAAAAGTCTTGCCGAAGTCAGGAAGTTGGAGTAGTTGGGCGTGAGTAAGCTTCCCTTTTAAAAGAGCAAAAGAATCCTCTTGTGACTGCCCCCAGTTAAATGAAACACCCTTCTTTGTCAACTTATGTAATGGGGGCAGCAATGGTGCTGAAATCCTTCACGAAACGACGATAAAATCCTGCAAGTCCAAGAAAACTCCGCACTTGTGTCACCGTCGATGGCGTTGGCCAACTCTGAATAGCATGCACCTTGGCCTCATCAACCTCAATACCCTATGGAGTGACAACATAGCCAAGAAACGATACTCGTTCGGTGCAAAAGGTGCATTTCTCAAGGTTAGCAAATAAGTGCGCGGCGCGCAAAGCATCAAAAACAACACGTAGATGGTCAAGATGTTTAGATAAACAAGTGTTGTAGATCAAGGTATCATCAAAATAAACCACCACAAATTTTCCAATAAATGGGCGCAAAACCTCGTTCATCAAACACATAAAAGTACTAGGGGCATTAGTTAATCCAAAAGGCATCACTAACCACTCATACAAGCCGAACATGGTTTTAAAAGCAGTTTTCCATTCATCGCCTAATTTCATTCTAATTTGGTGGTACCCACTGCACAAATCAATCTTAGAAAATATTTTAGAACCACTTAACTCATCAAGCATATCATCTAATCGAGGAATAGGATGACGGTACCGGATAGTGATGTTGTTAATGGCTCTACAATCTACACACATGCGCCAACTGCCATCTTTCTTTGGAACCAAAATGACAGGAACAGAACAAGGACTAAGGCTCTCACGTACATACCCGCGCTCCAAAAGGTCTTGGACTTGGCACTGAATCTCCTTAGTCTCCTCAGGATGTGCTCGATATGCAGCACGGTTGGGCAAGCTCGCTCCAGGAATCAAATCAATCTGGTGCTCAATCCCACGAATGGGAAGAAGTCCTGGAGGTAACTCAGAGGGAAAAACATCTCAGAACTGCTGCAAAAGGTTAGTCACAAATGCAGGCAAAGTGCTAGGAATATCATCAATAGTAAAGAAAGCATCTTTGCAAACCAAGGCATAGCAATAAGCATCAGTAGCATGAGTTTCAAGAAGATCAGATTTAGTAGCAAGCATGATAGGAGCTTTCAATTTAATTTGTTGCTGAATTTCTGTCTCATGAGTTGGTTCCTTATGGGTACTTGCAGCTCTATCTTTTTCAGCTTGTACAATTTTAGCAAGAGTCAAAGGTAGCAAAGTAATGTTTTTATCTTTATGCCTAAAAGTGTATGTATTACTCCTACCATGGTGACGTGCATCAGTATCATATTCCCAAGTCTACCCAACAAAAGAGAACAAGCTTCCATAGGTACTACATCGCAATCCGCATAATCAGAATACATACCAATGGAGAAATGCACTCGTACCATGTGTGTTACCTTCACCTTGCCTGAATCATTGATCCACTGAATGTGGTATGGATGTGGTCGTGGACGTGTGGTCAGTCCAAGCTTCTTGACCAAATCTGAACTCACCAAATTATTGCAGCTTCCACCATCAATAATAACACGTGCACGCCGATTCTCAATGGCGAAGAAAGTCTGGAACAAATTATGGTGTTGCTGCTTCTCTGATGATTCAGGCTGAGAACTAAGAACACGCTGGACCATGATGCTTCAAAGGTTCACCGTAGCATCAGCAACAAGCATAGCATCATCATTAGCAGCAACATCACTGGAGTCATCATCATCATCCTCACCATCGGAAGCACTAATGTAGCCATCATCCGTAGCAATGTATGTTCGCTGACTCGGGCAATCCTTCTTCACGTGACCAATCCCATGACAACTGTGGCAAACAATACCCGAAGAACGACCACTGGAAGGTGCTGCAGGTGCCGGTGAATTCTGTTTCTTGGCGGGTACCTGCAAAGGAAGTTTACCAACATGTGCCACAGGTGTCGAGGGAGGTCGCGTGGACGCTGGAGTGGTCGAAGGTGTATGACTCGAGGTAGGTGTGTGCATCCGTGATGTAGAGGAGGCGCCAAAAGTAGCCCTAGGTCGATGTTGGCGTCCCTGCAATTCCTTCTCTGCTAGCATAGCAAACTGGAACAACTTGTTGACAGTGTTAAATTCTTTGTAATCCACAATGTCCTGAATGTCACACCGCAAACCTGAATAAAAACGGCAAAGAGCGTCCTCATGTCCTTCTACTATCCCACAACGTTGCAATCCCTTCTGATGCACATCATAATAATCTTGAACAGATTTATCCCCTTGCTCTAAATGCATAAATTTCTT
This sequence comes from Zea luxurians, assembly GCA_029449295.1. Lineage (NCBI taxonomy): Eukaryota > Viridiplantae > Streptophyta > Magnoliopsida > Poales > Poaceae > Zea > Zea luxurians. The sequence goes on along the minus strand of JAOPSE010000024.1, from coordinate 29,628,428 downwards.
ACTCAATTCTCTATGATAAGATGGGGGAACAAATCTATCGCGCATAGTTACCTTAAGATCTTTCCAAGTCGTAGGTGCTCTACCATCCCCAACTAGACCAGTCCACCAGACAATAGCAAAATCTTTAAATTCACTAGTGGCTTGTCTAACTTGATGTCGTTCAGATACAAGGTGGGCAGCAAATTTCTGTTCTATCGTCATCTCCCAATCAAGATATCCCTCAGCATCATAATGACCCGAAAAAGATGGTATAGAAAATTTAATCTTAGCATAAGGGTCATCAGGAGCACGATTGTTATTACTTTCCTGGTGGTGTGGCATACCTTCTGTGTTTTGATGAAGACGGCGACGTAGGCGCAAATCTCTGGTGGCCGCTTCATCATAATTACCTTCGGATGTGTTCTTCGAAACAATAAAAGCACCTTCAGTGGAACTTCTTGAAAGAGCAGTCCTCAATATATCTCCTGTTTATAGCGAAGATTGGAGAACTGAGATCATCTCTTACCTTCATGGTAAATTCCTTTCAGATGACGAAACTTATAACAGGAGGATAGAGGCAAGAGCTCGTCCATATGTCATGATAGAAGGGGAGTTGTACAAGCATGGAGTTTGTGCTCCACTACTCAAGTGTTTATCCAGAGCCGAAGGCATAGAGTTGATGAAAGAAATACATGCAGGCTTGTGTGGATCTCACATTGGATCTAGGCCGTTACTTGGAAAAGTTTTTCGTCAAGGGTTTTATTGGCCGAAGGCAGCTTCGGATGCAGCGGAATTAGTTCAAAAGTGCGAAGGTTGTCAGAAATGTGCAAGAGATCAAAAACAACCTTCGTCTCTATCTCAGCTGATACAACCTATCTGGCCATTGCAAAGGTGGGGTCTTGACTTGTTAGGTCCGTTACCACCGGCCCAAGGAAACTTAAGATATGTTGTAGTGGCTGTGGAATATTTTTCTAAATGGATTGAGGCAAAGCCTCTAGCCACAATAACTTCAGCCACCATTCAAAAGTTTTTCTGGCAGAATATTGTTTGTCGTTTCGGAGTACCAAAGGCCATCACTGTAGATAATGGAACACAGTTCGACTCCGAAGCTTTCAGAGAATTTTGTGATCAAATTGGCACGAAGATCCATTTTGCATCAGTCAGGCATCCGGAGTCAAATGGACTCGTTGAAAGAGCCAATGGCATCATAATGACAGGAATAATGAAGTTAATTTTCAACCAACCCAGGGGAAAGTGGCCAGATCAACTAATCAAAGTAGTATGGAGCCACAACACGACAACATCAAGGTCAACAGGCTTTACCCCATTCAAATTATTGTTTGGTGACGAAGCAATAACTCCGGAGGAAGCTAAAACTGGATCAATAAGAGTAGTAGCTTCGGCAGAGTCAGATCCTGAAGCTGATCATTCTGTTGAAAAAGATGCTATAGAAGGGATCAGACTTCAAGCCGTGGAGAACATCAATAAATATCAAGCCGAAACAATCAAGTGGCGTGATACAAAGGTTCGGCTGAAGAATATTGAGCCAGGACATTTGGTGCTTCGGAGAGTCGCTAACCCAGATACAGTGGGCAAGTTGCAGTTGAAATGGGAGGGACCTTTCTCAGTAGCATCTTTGTCAAGACCCGGTTCATACAGATTGAAGGATATGGACGGCAACGACATTCCTAGATCTTGGAATGCGGATGAGCTTCGGCGATATTATGTGTAACTTGATGTAACTTTTTATGTCTTTTCTTTTTCATGGCACCCTTTTCCTTTCTAAAGGGGGAGAAAGGTTTTTAATGGGGCCATCATATGTAATTTCCTTTTTTAGTTCTATAAGAGCAAAATCCCCAAGGAATGTAAATGTAAAAGCTGAGAACGCACCATTGAGTGCCGAAAAGCAAAAAGCGAAGAAGCTCCAAAGTCGTTCCTAAGGGAATGCAGAGCTTACAGCGAAAAGTCAACGCTGATTCCGCCGAAAGTAAAAGGCGAAGAAGCTCCAAAGTCGTTCCTAAGGGAATGCAGAGCTTACAGCGAAAAGTCAACGCTGATTCCGCCGAAAGTAAAAGGCGAAGAAGCTCCAAAGTCGTTCCTAAGGGAATGCAGAGCTTACAGCGAAAAGTCAACGCTGATTACGCCGAAAGTAAAAGGCGAAGAAGCTCCAAAGTCGTTCCTAAGGGAATGCAGTGCTGATGTGTGATTGTTTCTAAGGAAATAATGGCTGAGGGTATGGCTTCGGATATGTGTTTGGACATTCATTCGCACATCACATTACATCATAGCATTTGCATTCATAAACATTCATCCAGGCATATGTAGGATAATCATCATCATGGCATAAGTGGTTGCTTCGGCATAAGAGAAGAGCTTCTTCGCGTACAAAAAGGAGAGCTTCGGAAGAAAGGGAAATGTTGTTTTCTATGCTTCGCTGTGTACGAAAAGAAGGGAAGGTGTTTTTTCGCCTTCGGCTCAAAAAAGATAATTTCGTCCACAACAAAGCACTTCACATACATTAATAGAAGGGTAAGAGCATAATACAAGGTATGAACAGAACTCATTAAAGACAAGTTTAGTTACATTTACACAAGTTATCTCAAAAGTTTCCTGAGTCTGTCTACAGTCTACTCCTACTTAATCTTCGAGGGATTTTAGCTTCGGCGTCACTCTTTTTAATCATCGACTTCGGCTTCGTCATCCTACATGAATTATGTTGTAAGTCAAAATCGAGCTTGAAGGAAGAGGTAAGCACAAGGTATGATTTCTTACTGGTTCAAGATGACTCCGAGCTTCGTCTCCAGCCTTTTCTCGCCCGCCTTTTGTCCATATCATCTTTACAAATCTGTTAGAAATGCTTCGGGCGAGGTCAGGAATATCATCTAAAATTGTTGGTGATAGAGTGAAATTGGGCCTATTGACAATTTTTCCATGATCACAGCCAGCTTTTAGGAAAGCAGCAGCAGTGCCCCGAGAAGCTACCCAGGCACAGAAGTCACCGTGCCCGGCTATAACTTCGTCAAGCTCATCAATTTTACCTTCAATATGTTCGAAGGTCTTTGGTAAATCTTCAGCTGACGGGGTGAATTTCTCACTGCTAGCTCCAACTGAGTGGAAGATTTTTCTCAGTCGTTGAATACATTTGTTGCTAAATTCCAAACATTTATCTTGAAGGCTTGCCAATAATTTTTTCAAAACTGAATTTTCTTGAACTTCGGCTTCAAGTTTCACATTTAATTCTTGTTTTTCTTGTTCAAACTGTTCAGATTGGCAGAGAAGCTTCGTATTCAATTCTGTTATTTTAGCTTCGGCTTCTGCCAATAAGCCTTCAGTTGCCTGAAGCTCAAAGTTCTTCTTTTCAATAGTAGCTAATTGCTCTTTTATTTTGCTCTCTAAATTTTCAATTATAACCTCGTGCTTTTTGTCTTCCAGATCTTGCTGCATTTTCAAAACCTTGCTCAGCAGCATACTCTGCACGTAAACAACCTTCGTTAAGACAGGTCTACATTATTGAAAAAAATAAAAGTCAAGGGAATAGTAGTTCACCTTGAAATTGGAATAAAATAAACTACCAACGATATGTTGTCATCGGTAGCGGCTAATGTCCATTTCCAGCTTCGGAAAACCGATACTCTTTGAAAGAGTACCGATGACCTTAGCTCCAGTTTGATCCCGGATGCAGTCTAATTTTTCATCGTCAATACCCCCGAAGAGGAGTGCTCCTGGTTTATATCCGCAGGATTTGGCATACTCTTTAAGCTCTTCTATTTCGGTTTTTGACAATTCTTCTCCAACCAAATTATGGAACATGAAGGCTTTGTCCTCTGAAGCTTCGTCAGCAATTTCCTTTTCTTTCCCAGACACTGCGGCCATGGCCTCTTCGGCGGCAGCAGTAGCTTCTTCTGTGGCCATGTCTAGCAGTATTTTGTCGATGTGTTCAATTGTGCTTTCCAAGTTCCAACCTTCAGTTGAGGTAGCTTCGGCAGCCGCGACCTCCGAAGGTGTGATTTCAATATTTGTTATTTCTTCAGCCGCTGGTATCTTTTGAGCTGAAGCTTTCGGTGGTGTCTTGTCAATGACTTCTGTCACTGCGATGATTCTTTGTCTCTTTGTTTTAGTTGTTTTCTTCGTTTTTTCGGGCTCCTTTTCCTTCTGAAAAAACTTTGTCAGTTGAGGCCCCAATGGACTTAGCTTCGCAGGCAGGGATTCAGTCATTACCTTTAAAATCTCCTCCACGTCAGTGGCAGAGCGTGATGCGGGAATCTCCTCTTCGTCAGATGCTTTTTGCTTCGGAGATGATATTTTCTTCTTCTTCGGAATATTTTTCTTTTTTGGTGGTTCTTCCTCATCTTCATTTAAAGCTTCGGCTCCCCTTTTCCTTTTCCGACCTTCGGCACCTTTATTCAGATTCTCGTAGTCAGGGTATTCAAAACCCAAGGCGTCCAGCACTCGATTCAGTCTTCGCTTCGGACGGGTACCAAAGGCCGCGGTCATCAACTGATCTTCTTTTTTGGAGTAATTACCGAGTATTTCATTGCACATTATTTCAACTGTGTCCAGCCACTCTTGGCAAGGTTTTTTAAAGTATTTCTTAAACTTGTAATAGTAAGGTAACCGCACAAGTTCCCCTTCTTTCTTCTCCCCCTCTAGCTTCGGCATTTCCCATTCTTTTAAAGTAGGAAAAACCCTGAAGGCCAAGAACTCTTGAACCAGGTCCCTAGTACTAATATGCTCTGAAATAATTTTAAACTCAGCCAGTGCAGCCCAAGTGGAACCTTCTAATGACATTTGGCACCGCGGTCTTGTTTCTCCGAAGATCAATTCAAGAGGGCTTTGTACCAGCTTCTCTTTGTCTTCGTCAACTCTCACATAAAACCATTCTGATTTCTAGCCTGCCGGCCATTTGCTTCGGTAGCTGATTACAGGAAACTTTGTGGTTTTCCGATAGGCAAAATTGTAGCAACCAAAGTTATCATGTAATCCATCTTTTCTAGCCTTCGTCTGGTAATGCAGCTCATGAACTCGACAAAAGCTGTCGGCAAACGGCTCCACCGCCTGGCTTCGGAGGGCCCAGATATAAACACTAAGCCTAACGATAGCGTTAGGAGTCAACTGATGAAAGTAGATACCAAACCTCTTCAACACATCTGTAATAATCCTATGAAGGGGGAATCTCAACCCAGCCTTTAGAAAGCTCTTGAAAATGACTATTTCATCCTTCTCTGGCTTCGGGGTAGTTTCTTCCCCCCCGAAGCGAAGTAGCTTCTTCTGATTTTCACTAAAATAACCTGACTTTACCATCTTGGAGAGATCAGCCTTCGAAACGGTCGACTTTCCGAAGTCCAAGTGGCTGGGCTTACTTGGCATGGCAATACGATAATCATCTTCGGGATCAGTTTCTTCAATGTTCTCTTCTTCTGCTTCGGCAGTTGCTTGTTCTGCTTCAACAGTGGGGATTTCTTCCGAAGTTACCAGTCCGGATCGTTGCATTGCTTCGGAGATGGGAATAGTCTCCGAGCCTTCACCTTCGCCTCCTTCACGCTCAACCCTAGCGATAGAACGCACTCTGACCATTTAATTCTGAATTTGCGGGAATTAAATACTTTTTCTTCTGAAGTTTTTTCTTCTGACGAAGTAGGCTTCAAGCTGGAGCTTCGTTTGATTCCGACAGTCAAGCTTCGGCTATGGTTAAAAATTTTGGCAGCAAAACAGTGCAAATAGCAATGAATGCTGTGATAACTTCACACCTACTTGTCTGTTTATATAGTGCTGCAGGTAAGAAGGCGAAACGCCAGGATTTTTACACCAGGCGGACAGCCGCTTGCACTCGCTGCAAGGTGGGACCGCTACACGCTCGGAAACTGAATCATTTCTCGACAACGAGCTCAGGGAAGGTGTTTTTTGGACCTTCGGCTTCCCGAAGCTTAAGAGACTTTTTTCACGGATCAAGCTCGTTACGAAAAACGATCTAGCGCCGCGAAAGGGGCTACTGTTGGGGCTATGCTTCGTCACGCCGAAGGTCTTGTAGGAAGAAGCAGCTTCGGCTGAAGCTGTCCGCAGGAGATGACCGAAGGTTCCTCTTCATGAAGCTTCGGAATTACAAACCGACTTAAAAGTAGAATGACCTTTCAGTTCATAAATGTTTGGGTCGCTGTTGTAATCCCTTATGAGGGACATAATTGTAATTCCTCACAGGCTATGTCCCGTGCCTATAAATAGTGAACAGTACTCCCTTACGGGGGGGGGGGGGGGAATTTTTCCGGTATTGGCAGTCGCGTCATTTGAGAATCAATCTTTGTCAAGGCAGAGGTATAATTGTATTCAACACTTAAATATGTTGAATGGATATAATATGGTTCGTTTATGATTCATTTACCTTTGATATTCTATATTTTTATGCTATCTTATACAATCTGTTGAAATTCAATTACGAAGATTTAACCTTCGTAATTGTATTGACACCAACCTTCGTCCAAGGCTCATTATCCTCAAGGGAATAATGTCTCATTGGACGAAGAACATTAATATTTAACATTCTATGTTGCCTTGTTCTTAATTCATAGCAGTTGAGAACAAGTCCACAACACCACCATCTCAGCAAAATCAACCCGAGGACCTCCCTAAACCTACCACTCTCCTACTGCCCTTGCCCCTTTCGGGTAAGATAGTCCTCCACTAGCTTTCCTAATTAGTCAGCCAAGGGCGTCCCATACGACCCTTGTGGTAGCATTTTTTTCCCGGATGGTTCCCCATGTTCCAATTAACAATATGATCTTATCATGAACAAGAATTAAATAACAACATAATTGGAACATGATCATAATGAAACATTAGTTTCCCAAAACTAGGTAGAGCAATAGCAAAGCTACCCAATAATTCATCTGTCTACAAGGTGAGGGATAAACAATGCTAGGGAAACCTATTAGGTCCCATCAAATTAACCTGAGCATGTCACATTGATTAATAGCAAATATTATTAGGTAAAAAGGAGTGATCAAGGACACAACTTGCCTGGGACTTGAGATTCTAGGTACTAGGACGATCATCAAGATTCTCGTGACCTCACTGCTATTCGTAGCAATACAAACAAACATGGTATAGGCAAAATTAACATCACACCAAACATAAGCACAAACTGCATAAATGCATAATAATAAACTATGCGCCGTAACAAGATCGTGGGTTCGAGAACTACTAAGATCGGAGTTACGGTTAAGGAGTTATGATTTATGGAAGATCTATGATTAAATAAGTAAAGCTAGATCTTAGATTAATTCTATAAATCATGTGAGAAATACCTTAAGGATTAACTTTGACATGGGTTCTATCTTAGTTAAAGATCATCACATTATAATTATAAACATATTACTTTAATTAGATAGATTAATCTACCATACATATGTTAAATGATTTTCCATTTATAAAAGTATGGAATATGGCATAAATCAGTGTTGTATTACGTAGACAAAATTATTATGGATCTAGTGCAATTTGAACGGATCAAATCGGAGCTAGTATGAGGAAGTTATGAGTTTCTTAGGTTCTTAGATTTATTTTTATACCAATAAGCAATTTTCAGATTAAATTTATAACCATACACGGCTATTGGACTGTGGCCACTATTTCATTGAAATCCAGGGTCTATTTTGCAAGTTTCATGACCTATCAGTGATGATTTTCCTACAGTTCCGGACTGCGGGTTGATTTGATAAATCTACAAGGTCTCTTTTGCATAATCTCCTAGCCGAAGGTGTATGTTGTGGACTTGTTCTCAAATGCTATGAATTAAGAACAAGACAACACAAAAGAAGGTTAAATGATTAATGTCCTTCGTCCTTCGAAGCATTATTTCCCTTGGGATATAACGATCTTTGGACGAAGGTCATGAAGGACATACCTTCATCATTACGGCATATGATAGTGAAAATGAGAAACACATGAAATACGAAAGATAGCATGAACATTTATATATCATTGTTAGCTCATTTCTATTTTATTAACATGGAAAAATAGAAATGACATTAAGTTACAAATGTACCTTCGGCTTGAAAGAAAGCAAAAGTACAAGCGTGACGCAAAAGCAAATGCCAAGTCAGCGTGAACAGTACGAGAGTAGTGTTCATCTATTTATAGGCACGGGTCGCAGCCCATGCAAAATTACATCCAGGCCCCTTGCATTTGATAATAACTCTATAGTAATTTATCGGGGACTAGATAGCCTTTTCCTCTTTAAGTCGGTTTCCTTTTTCCTGCCAACATGGCGAAGCTCCCTTGCGCACAGCTTCGGCCCTGTTCCATCCTTCATTCTCCTTGTGTTTCTTCATACAACGATTTTGACTCCGAAGATACCTGCTCATGTATTACACTCCAGAAACATTGTCAAATCACGTTTTTGAGGACCTTCGGAAGCCGAAGGTCCCCAACAGTAGCCCCTCGCAATATTAATTTGTTAGGATAATAAATTCAAATTGCAATATGGACAAAGGCCCTAAGCCGAAGGTCCGAAAAAAACACCTTCCTCTTGCTAGAATAGCAACAGTCAATGGCAAGCGGGACCCTCCCACTTGCAATGCCCTGGGCGTATAAATATGTTACGACCGCGATGTCATTTGGTACGCTTTCTCGCCATCTGCTCTTGCTTACTCCGTTTTTAGCTCTTTGCACACAAAGACTTGCTTGGCTTTTTAAGTTTTTTAAGTTTCGGCTTTGAAAGCAGTTTTTAGCAATTCCGAAGATGTCTAAAGATAAAAAAGCTATTGCCGAAATGAAGTTGAGCCTTTCTGAGGAGAAGAATCTTGGCTTTATTGAATCAATATCAAAGACAAATATAGAGAAGATTACAAGGGAAATTTTGGAAGGTTTATCTGAAGATACTGGTGATAGTGACATTTATGATGTGGAAAGTGGCGGGGAAGACTCTGAAGATCGACCCTGGCGGCCAAGCCATGCAGTTTTTGGAAAATCAACCATTAAACAAAGCCATATTGTCAATATGAGGGGGAGATATTTTCGGGATATGTCTATTGTGAGGGCAGATGACGGAGAGAGGACTATGCCAACTCCCAAAGATAATGAAGTCGTGATCTTCCGAAGCTTTTTTGAAGCTGGGCTTCGGTTCCCCTTAAATAGATTTGTTGTTGAAGTTCTGAAGATATATCAGATCTACCTTCATCAACTTACCCCCGAAGCAATAATAAGAATGGGAATCTTCGTATGGGCCGTGAAGAGCCAAGGTTTGGAGCCAAATGCAAAAAGTTTCTGCAGTATACACGAACTGGTTTATGAGACAAAGCCTTGGGGTAAAGAGCAGTATCATAACAATTTTGGTTGTTATTGCTTCGGTGCCCGCTCTGGGTCAAGTTGCCCTGTGCCGACTTTCCGAAAGAGATGGCTCGGGGATTAGATGAAGGAATGGTTCTATGTAAAGAATGATTTAAAAGCATGAGAGGATATTAAGTATATTATTATGCACCCTATCTGGCAGCGTTTTGGCCTCCGGAAGCCGAAGGTGGAGATTGATGAAGCAGCCGAAGAATGCCGAAAGGCTTTCGGCATAGTCTGCTCCTTCATCGGGACAAGGGACTTGGTTCAAGAACACGTGGCCTACAGGATATGGCCACTGGTAGCCAACTGGGAAATGCCAAAGGAAACTATCAGCAACCCCCTCGAAGGTGGTCTGGTTCGACTAAAGTATACCTTCAGATTTGTAGACCAGTTTGTCAAGCCAGACGATGATTGGTTGGAAAATGTCGAAGCTACAAGTGATGAATTGCTTGGGCGTACTCCAAGACAGAAGATAATGCGCTATCAGCGGCCTTTGGAGGCCGAAAAAAGAAGAGGCTGAACAGAGTTTTCGATGCTATTGGATTCGTCTATCCTGACTACCGTTACCCGTTACGGGGTCAGAAAAGAAAAGGTACAGTTTCTGTGAAGGAAGCTGCTTCGGCCGCTCCTAGTGAGCCAACGCCGAAGAGAAAAAAGGTGAAGGTTCTTACCCACCGGCCACGCTACATTGAGCCGGCCATAGTGCCTGAGTTTGTCGGCGAGGCTTCTTCGGCTACTAATGCCAAAAAACCTATACCTACGCAGAAAACTGAAGAGCTGACTGCAACACCAAAGGCTGAAAGAATTAAAGAGCCAAAAGCTAAAGGGACAAAAATATCAGAAATTTTAAGCCCTTCGGTAGAAGTTGGAGTGCCACAAACTCAGAAAGGTCCAGCGGTGACCCCCAAAAGGAAAAGGATGGTTAATGTTCTAGATGTACTGGAGACAATAAAGTCTTCAAGCTCTACTTCGAGAAAAATTGTCGAAGCTCAAAAAACACAGATTGAAACAACAGCCTCTGGAGCCGAAGCTAGAAAGCACCAGGCTGAAATCGAAACTGGAACTTCAGAGTCTGCCAAGGAGAAATCCTTGGAAACCGAAGGAGAAACTACAAAGGAAACTTTAAAGCAAATTCTGTCTAAAAAAACTCTCTCTTCAACTCCCGAAGCATCTTCCAAATTGCCTGATTATATTGTACGACATGCTTCAGGCAAAATGCTATCTGAAGAGGAAAAGCGAGAAGCTCATCATTATGCCCAAAAATTAAATTATCCAAAGGGTGTCACTAGTACACAGAAGCTCTATAGTGGCGGTTCTAAACCTATTTACACAGGCGTTTTTCAGTACCGCCAGTGCTAGGGGTCAGTGGAAATCAGCATTTCCACTGGCGGTTATTTTGGAACCGCCAGTGAAAAGTGCATTTCCACTGGCGGCTGAATAAAGAAAACCGCCAGTGAAAATGCATTTCCACTGGCGGTTTTATAAAGCAAACCGCCAGTGGAAATGCACTTTTCACTGGCGGTTTTCTTTATTTAGCCGCCAGTGGAAGTTTTCCCGCCTTTTTTCAAAATTTCAAACAATACTGAATTATATATATATTTATTTACACACACAAAAACATATATATATTTAGATCTATATTGATATTGAAAGCAACATGAAATTAAATTCTATCATACATTTATATACATCAAAGTATTCTGTTTACAACCATATATGCTTCATGCATTCTATACATCATAAGTTTTCACCTAAGCTCTAATAACTATCTCGGCTAAGAGATAATCTACTAATTTCTGTTAGTATTCTAAACTCTGGCAAAGCTAATGTCCCGGAAGCATCGTGATATTTTCCTTCTGCGGGTATGACCTCTTTCAATATGAATGTGCAGAGGTCCTCGATTATGCCATACAATGCAGCTTCGGTCAAGTTCTCCGGGTTTCCTCGTTGAAATTGCTGTAAAGGAATTTTATAAACATCATCTATTTATACTCAATAATAACACATTTGCATCTTTAATGACATAAATACATACTTGACTATTACTAATAATACCTTGTCAGGGTTCGTGATGTATCGTCCGTTCACTCTCATGAACTCGCACGCATAGAATCCACATAGGACCGATCCTTGTGGTTGCTTGTGGCACTACATAACGGGAGATTGGTTATTTAGTTGCAACATTATGTATGATATGTATTCATAAAATCACATACTTACCGGCCAGTGATGATGGATGTCTAGTGGCACGCCTTTTTTCGACAGGTCGTACTTTCCACCTCTCATCTTATAGAATCTATAAGCCCTGTGATCTCAAATAGAATCACCATGTTATTCTCAAATTTTAATCGATAAAAGTATGCATGCATAGAAAAGGCTTACAGCTCTAAGATGCTGAGGAATTCTGCATATGTCGAAGGGTCGAAGTTTAAGGAGTCGAGCACCAGCACCTTTCCAACTTTAGGATAAATGAGGAAGCATATCCAGTGGTCCCTGTACGAATCAAATCTGTGATGCATGTGTATTGAAATTATTAATTTTATTTATGCAAAATCACACTTACTTAAAGTTGTACGGGGCCATTATGGCTTCCCTGTCTTGAAATTGAAGCATTGCATGTCCTATATAGGTGGTGTATCGAGCTTCAAAATCCTTCTTCATATCCTTTATACGCTTCTCAACTTCTTCGTCCGTCTTTCCCCGTAATTCATCGTTGTCTTTCCCGATTCTAAAAGTGTGGCTTTCCTCGGATATAAGTATTGGGTTGAGATACCCAACCCTTTTACTGGCACTAGCATTGGGCTTGGTACCGAAAAGGATCTCCTGCTGATCATGTTGCATTCTGCAAGTCACACGTGCATGTCAGATATTGAAATTTTATACAGCTCACTAATAATAACACACATATGTGGAAGTATGAGCGACACTTACAATGCAAACATCGTTACAAGTTGCACGTCGAGTCTCTGAAGGTTCATCATTAACCACATGTCCTCGAATGTAACAACGGCCTTTTGGTCCGAACCAATAAAAGCATGGTCTGGTATATGCGCACTGATGGTGTCGATGCCAACCGATGATGCCCGCATGTACCAGTCATGCAACCTTTTAACACCAGCCGGGACCTTTCTTAGTTTCTCAAGAGGTAGCAGAGGTCTGCCCGGCACATATTTTTTAGGCACGTTTTTGTAATCTGCCTTAGTTGGCTTCTTTATCTTTGCGGCCATTGCCTCAGCCTTTTTTGCAGACTCCTTGTGCTTGGCCAAATCAACAGTTTGTGACGTGAGGCTCCGTCCAATCCCTTTCAAAAACCGAGCTGTGCCAGCAGTAGTAGCTTTACTCTTCTTTTTCTGATACGGGGACATCAATTTTGGAATAGGAAGTTTAGATTTCTTTGATGGCCTTGGATCCTTTGATGGTTGTGGAGAAGGTGGATCCCTTGATGGTGGCGTAGACAGTGGGTCACCAAGAGGATGGGGAGGAGAAGGTGGTGGAGCCCTGAATGGTGATGCTTGTGGCGGAGACTGGTGGGTCAGAAAAAGGATGAGGAGCAGCATGTGAAGTTTGAGGAGGTGAGGATGATGGATGTACAATAGGAGCAAAAATTTGAGAAGGCAGAGACGGTTGGGCCTGCGACGCCTGCGACGAATTCGACCAATCAAGCAAATCGACATCCCTTCGAGGCCAAAGGATAAAATTATTGATAGCTTGTCCAAGTTTCTCGATACCTTTGGGCCCAGGGATGTCTAGCATGTCGTCCTCGGATCCTTGGACGACCGACGTCACTTCTACTTTGCAATAATCATCTGGAATATCGTTTCCATGGAACTTACGTCCTGGGATCGCAAGGCCTGTGGCTACTTTCTTTGTACGTTTATTGTTAATACCATATCTTATAACCAGTGTGCACGCCACAGGCCTTGTGATGTCATCAACTGGATAACGGTCCTTATTTCCCGTTGAAGCAACAGAGCTTGGTAATGTCGTACAATCTGTGGAAGCCGGCGGTTGAGCTGCTGGAATTATTTGTATTTGTGGAGTGGTCATCTGTTGAACAGACATCGCACTCGCCAACTGTTGCATCAATTCTGGAGGAGGATTCGATAGCATTTGAGACATCATGGCTTTGAACTCTTTCTTGGCCTCCTCCTTAAAATAATCCGCCATCTCTTCCTTGTATCGATCACGTTTCCTGTACAGACCTTCCCACTGTTGTCCGAATCCTTCCTTCCATCCTTCCTTAGACGAGATTCCTCGTACACGGCCAGGATGCTCAGGGTTACCGAGACCAGCCGTTAGGATGTCTCTTTCCCTTTGTGGCTTAAAAGTTCCTTGGCTCTGCTTAGCTGCCATTGTATATATGTTTTTTGCCGCTTCTTCGACAATGGGATCATCAAAAGATACACCGGTCTCGGTTTCCCTTGGTTTTCTAGCACGGAGCCAATTTGCCGCCCTTTCACCAAGTTGCTCGGACAGCGTCGGCAACCCTGCGGCCTTCTTCTCGGCGTCTTCTTGTCTCCATTTAGGAACCTGACGCTTGTAACCACCTGTGCTTAGGTGGTGGCGGTACTTGTTCTTCTTTGATAGTTCCGAATTTGCCTCACTTAGAGATATGAAATCAGGGCTGCTCCTCTGCTCTAGAAATACTGCCCACTGACCTGCTGAGATTTTATATTTTTTGGTCGGGTCCAGACCTTTCTTTGCAAACTTTGTGTTCATCTCAGACCTCCAGTTTCGGAAATTGATTGCAAGCTGCTTCATCGTGTATTCCTTCACGAGTTCTTCTGAACCCCGAGGCAGAACGAACCTCATTAATAGCTTATTCCATATTTGATTCTTGACATCATCTGACACATCTCTCCACTGTCGTATTGTTATGTCAAGATTATCTCTAACTAAAAACCCAAGTGCATTCCGGAACTTAGGTAGTGCCTCTTCTGGAGCTAGGGGCTGACCTTTCGGGCTCACGTCTGAGATTTTGTATGTTTTGTCGGGAAACTTGTTCAGCCCCCTGTCACCTCTTTTTCGATCGCTCTGCTTCCTTTTCCTTGACGTCTCGGTTGTTGTCTTGGTCTGTTCCGGTGCGTCTTGGGTCGGCTCCGGTACGTCTTCGTTTCGTGCCACGGCTTCTTCGAGTATCGCACGAAATTCAGACACGACCTCGTATTCATGTAATAAAATGCACAAGAGATCATGCATGTGAAATCAGTAGGGTACACATACGAAGCTAAAGATGCGTACTTTTACCTCAGCTTCTTGTGGATCATAAGTAGGGTCACGTTGCCACTCACGGAGAGCGGCCCTATCTATGCTAGTGGTAGGAAAAGGGTCGCTAGGCGTTTCATATCCTTCACTGCTGGATTGTTCTTGAGCAACACTCTTGTCCATGTGCTCGGGCACTAAATCTTGGTCCTTGATCGGAGAACTCATTGAGCTATATATATACAAATACATAAGCAATAATTAAATACATATTAACACATATTAACGTAAGCAATAATTAAATTCATATTAACAAATAGTATAATTAAATACATCCTCAGGCACTAAACCCTTAACCCTAACCCTAACCCTAAACCCTTAACCCTAACCCTAACCCTAAACCCTAACCATAACCCAAAACCCGAACCCTTAACCCAAAACCCGAACCCTTAACCCTAAACCCTAACCCTAACCCTAACTATAACCCTTAACCCTAACCCTAACCCAAAACCCGAACCCTTAACCCAAAACCCGAACCCTTAACCCTAACCCTAACCCTAAACCCTAACCCTTAACCCTAACCCTAACCCTAACTATAACCCTTAACCCTAACCCTAAACCCTTAACCCTAACCCTAACCCAAAACCCGAACCCTTAACCCAAAACCCGAACCCTTAACCCTAAACCCTAACCCTAACTATAACCCTTAACCCTAACCCTAACCCTAACCCAAAACCCGAACCCTTAACCCAAAACCCGAACCCTTAACCCTAACCCTAACCCTAACCCTAAACCCTAACCCTTAACCCTAACCCTAACCCTTAACCATAACCCTAACCCTAAACCGTAACCATATAGTATCGTATAGTCGTATAGTATCGTGTAGGACGGGGAGAGAGTCGCATAGGACGTATAAAGAGGGAGAGAGGGAGAATCGTATGGATATTATCGAGTTACGTATAGAGAAGGAGAGAGGGAGAGTCGTATAGGACGAGGAGAGGGAGAGAGGGAGAGTCGCATAGGACATATAGAGAGGGAGAGAGGGAGAGTCGTACGGAAATTATCGAGTTCAGATCGAATTCGGATCGGATCGGATACGTATATTATCGAGTTGTGACGGATAAAATTACAATGTATATATTCAACATACATTTGAACACATATGAACACACATATATATATTGAACACATACATTTGAACACATATGAACACACATATATATTGAACACATACATTTGAACACATATGAACACATATATATATTGAACACATACATTTGAACATATATGAACACACATATGAATAAAAATAAGTATTGTATGAATACTCTCATCTCCTCTCCTCTCTCTATCTCTCTCCTCTCCCTCCTCTCTCTCTCACCCTCCTCTCCCTCCCTCTATCTATCTCCTCTCCCTCTATCTCTCTCCCTCTCTCTATCTCTCTCCTCTCCCTCCTCTCTCTCTCTCACCCTCCTCTCCCTCCCTCTATCTCTCTCCCTCTCCTTCCTCTCTCTTCCTCCCTCTCGGTGGCGGCGGCGCGTGCGCCCTCCTCTCTCTCACTCTCTGCAGAGACACGCGCACGGGTCTCCCTCTCTTCCCTCTTCCTCCTCTCTCTTCCCTCTCACTCTCTCACTCTTCCTAGCCTTAGGGTTTAGCCGCGCGGCGGCGGCGGCGGCGCGCATGGCGCCCGAGCCCGAGCGATCATAGACGAAGAAAGGGAGAGAGAGAGAGAGAAGAACTTACCTACGGC
The DNA here is from genome assembly GCA_029449295.1 of Zea luxurians. NCBI lineage: Eukaryota > Viridiplantae > Streptophyta > Magnoliopsida > Poales > Poaceae > Zea > Zea luxurians. The sequence continues at coordinate 29,612,173 of JAOPSE010000024.1, read as the reverse complement.
GCGGGGACGATGACGTGGACGACGGCGTGAACGACGGCGGCGCACGGCGGAGAAAATCGCCGGGCGAAAATTTTGGCAGCCTGACGGCGGGAAGATGGAAAGACAGGGCGCCAGAGACTTAGTGAAATTTTTCGGCCCCGCGCGCGCTCCTTTATATAGGAGATATTTCTACTGGCGGTTGACAATGAAAACCGCCAGTAGAAATCATTTCTAGTGGCGGTTGTCATAGAGAACCGCCAATAGAAATGCCATCCACAGACTGTGGAGGCCATTTCTACTGGCGGTTTTCATTGACAACCGCCAGTAAAAATGATTTCTACTGGCGGTTTTCATTGTCAACCGCCAGTAGAAATGTTTTTAGTATATTATTTTTTATTGTATATTCATACATTAAGTATATAAATTTTTGTACATATTAAATATATAAATATATATATTTAGTATACATAATATATATATTTATATATTACTTCTCTCTCTCTCCCCTCTCTCTCCCCTCTCTCTCTCCTCTCTCTCCTCTCTCTCCCCTCTCCCTCCTCTCTCTCCCCTCTCCCTCCTCTCTCTTCCCTCTCTCTCCCTCCTCTATCTCTCCCTCTCTCTCTCCTCTCTCTCTCCTCTCCCTAGCTCCTCTCTCTCGCTCTATCCTCTCTCTCCTCTCCCTAGCTCCTCTCTCTCCCCTCTCCCTCTCTCTCTCCTTTCTCTCTCCTCTCTCTCTCTATCCTCTCTCTCTCCTCTCTCTCTCCTCTCTCTCCTCTCTCTCTCTCCTCTCTCTCTCCTCTTTCCCTCCTCTCTCTTCCCTCTCTCTCCCTCCTCTGTCACTAGAATGCCCGTTCTTGTAGTGTTTAAATACTACGTCGTCTCATGGCTTCGCGTCTCTCATCACCATTGGTGTGAAGTTCTTTCACAAGTATCAGATCTGGTAAACATCTTTCCAAGTTCTTTTACAACATGTTCTTTGAAGATGCTTGTTTCTTACTGCCTGATATGTATATATTAGTCGAATAGTCCTCCCTGCTTTTATTTTACCTCGTTCTAGGTGATAAACCATGACGGTGGCACTCCAAAGAAAGCCAAGGTGGTGGTGGAGGATGAGGAAGAGGCGGGGTTGGAGGATGAGGAAGAGGCGACTGTGACACTATCCATGGAGAAGGACGCGCTGGAGTGTGACATCTGCTGCCTACCCTTCCTGTCCGAAGTTTTCATGGCAAGTCAGATTACCATGCATGTATATATACAGTACATATTGATCGGTAGGCTCCAGCATGATGCTCTGCTCTGTGTAAAATCAGTGCAAGAACGGGCATTCTCGATGTGCAAAGTGCTGCATCCGCACAGACGGTAAGTGCTGGACCTGCTCCGAGCGCATTGGCAACAATAGCTCTCTCTCCCTCTCCCTCTCCTCTCTAGAAAGTCGTGTAAAATTACATGCTTCGGTTTGTCGCTAACAATAATCAATTACATGACATGTCCTAACAATAATCAATTACATGACAACTATATAATCTAGGGAGCTATTGTTCTGCCTTGTCCATCATGGCGTACCCAGGGCATCGAATTGCGTGGGATGCTTCGCTCAACGTTCCTTATCTTGGTTGGATGGTCTATGAAAAGAGACATGTCATTGAACTGGTTAAAATCCTCTAAATCAGATACACCATCAACTCCTATAGCTTGTTGTTTTCCAGGAAAAACTACATGCTTCGGTTTGTCGGTGCTTTTCTTCTCATTGTTAGAAATGATATGTTCAGCATAGAAGACCTGTGCAGCACGATTAGCAAGGATCCATGGGTCATCTTTGTAACCTACCTTACTTAGATCAAGAACTCTGACCCCATAGTTGTCTACCGTGACATGTTTGTCTTCAACCCATTGACATCGAAAAACCGAGATCTGAAATGTACCATAGTCTAGTTCCCATATGTCCTCAATAAAGCCAAAATATGTAATAATCTCACCAGTTTCATCATCTATGGCTTCGCATCGAACACCACTGTTTTGTGACATGCTCTTTTTGTCCTTGGACTTGGTACAAAATGTGAATCCACTAATGTCATAGGTTTGCCATGTTGTGACCTGGCGTGATGGTCCAGATGCCAAGCCCTTGATGGTTTGTTCTTCTATTGTTTCTCCACGTGGAATGTCCTTCACCATTAGCCATGTGTTGAACCGCTGCTTATGTTGCTTCATTACCCAATCATCCGTATGCCCAGGATTTTGCTCGCGAAGCTCATTGATGTGTTGTTGGATAAATGGCTCCATTATCGTTAGCTGATGTAGGATGCTCTGATGTGCCTCAAGTACTATATCGTAATCCGGTGGGATGAAAGATTTCCGTCCCATCCTCCCGCTTCCATACAGTCTACCCTCGTGTCGTGACGGAGGCAGACCTATTGCAACCTGGTCTTTTAGGATACTATTGCAGAATGGACCTCCGGACTCAATGGCCTCTTCGGTACAGTACCCCTCTATCATTGATGCCTCGGGACGAGCACGGGTTGATACATAGCCATTCAGTATTGACATGAAACGCTCATACGTCCACATTTCATGCAAGTACATAGGACCCAATGCTTCTATTTGTGGCACCAAGTGCACCACAAGGTGCACCATAATATCAAAGAACGATGGAGGGAAACACATCTCAAACTGTGATATTGTCTCCACTGCGAATTCCTGAAGAGATGCCAACTCATCACGGCCAATTACCTTTTGTGAAATCCTGTTGAAAAAGTAGCACAACCGTGTGATTGCCATCTTTAAAAACAAAGGATTTATAGCCCTGATGGCAATAGGTAGGAATGTAGTCAGCATGACATGGCAATCATGTGAGTTGTAGTTGGTGATTGTCAGGTCTTTCATTGACACAATACTCCGTATGCTAGAGCAGAATCCGGATGGGACTTTCAAATTCTTGAGCCAAACACACATCGCATGTTTCTCATCTACATTGAGATTGTAGCTTGCTGCTGGGAGATGGTACTTCCCATTTTCTTGAAGAACGGGATGTAGTTCCTTTTTTATGCCTAAATCTACCAAGTCCATGCGTGAATTGAGCCCTTCTTTTGTTTTGCCCTTTATGTCTAGCAAGGTGCCCATTATGCTTTCAAACACGTTCTTCTGAACGTGCATACCATCGATCGCATGCCGCACATCTAACTCTTTCCAGTAAGGCAAGTACTCGAAGAAAATAGACTTCTTCTTGAATATAGCCCCCGAAGCTGGTTTGACATCCTTCCTTGTTTTTCCGTCTTTTGTCTTCTTCCCGAAAACAAACTTGATATTCCTGACTATTTCAAAAACTCTATGACCTCTATTGTTACCCGATGGAGCAGTAGAATGTAGTTCACCATTATTGTCGAAGTACTTATCCATCTTTCGCATGCGGTACCTGTGTCCTTCCAATAAAAAGCGTCTGTGCCTCATGTAAACTATCTTCCTAGATGCAGCAAGGGATACGTAAGCAGTTCCATCAATGCATACTGTGCAACCAACCTTTCCCTTAAACTGGCCTGATAATGTGAAGAGAGCAGGGTAATCGTTGATCGTAACAAAAAGAATTGCTCTCAGCGTGAATGAACCTTTACGATACTCATCCAACATTTGAACACCCGTTTCCCACAATATTTTCATATCCTCCATTAAGGGCTCCAAAAATACATCCATGTCAACTCCAGGTTGTGTAGGTCCAGAAATAAGGATGGTTAGCAAAATGTACTTCCGTTTCTGCATCAACCATGGAGGAAGGTTGTATATGGTGAGGATCACCGGCCATGTGCTATGCTTGCTGCTCCTGTCAGCAAATGGGTTCATTCCATCAGTACTCAGTGCGAACCTAACATTTCTCGGTTCATCGGCAAAGTCTCGGTGGTTGTCATTGAAATCTTGCCACTGCTTCCCATCGGCTGGATGTCGAAGCTTCCCATCGTTTTTGTGCTCATCAGAAGCATGCCAGCTCATAAGTCTGGCATCCTCAGGATTAGCGAACAAACACCTCAATCGATCGACGACGGGGAGGTACCACATCACCAAAGCAGGAATCTTTTTGAGTGCATAATAGTCTACTTCTTCTTTTTCTTTGCTCGTGGATTTTGAAGTCTTTTTTTGGGCTTTCTTTCGCTTCTTCCCTTTAGACACGGATGCAACACACTCTTCGTCCTCTCGATATTCTTTATTCGTCTTGTACCTACTTGCACCGCACTTTGGGCAGCTCTCCAAGTCTTTATAATCATCACCTCGATAAAGGATACAGTGATTTCTACACGCGTGGATCTTCTCCACACCCATAGTGAGCGGACTGATTAGTTTCTTTGCATAGTACGTGTTAGCAGGCACATTGTTCTCCTTTGGAAGCATGTCTGCGATAATACTCAAGAACGCATCGAAGCCAGCATCAGACACACCATATTTAGCTTTTAACATCAACAGCTTTAGCACAGACCGGAGCGTCGTGAACTCTTTGGTACAACCCTTAGACTCGTCGTACAAAGGCTCTTCTGCTGCCTTCTTCAGGGACTCCATACCTTTCATTAAGAACATCGATTGATCTGTATGACGACGCAACATTGCCTCTAGCAACTCTGCATCTTCCTCATCCATAACACTTGGCAGAACATGAGGTCTATCATGTTCATTTCCTCCAGCGTAACCATGATCAGTAACATTTTGCACTACATGTTCGCTCTGTGGAAGAGGTTGGTGTGTCTCGTGAACGAACTGAAATCTGTCGTCGATGTTCTCAGGGTTTCCAGTCGTATAAGGCGAAGAGCTACCCTCTCCATGCTTTGTCCAAATTGTGTAATCCTTCATAAATCCTCGGCATACCAGATGAGATATGATTTGTTCTGTGTCATTAAATACAGCAGCATTTTTGCAGTCCATGCATGGACAATATATGTGTTTTGTCTTTGTTCTCCAAGCATGGTTCGTAGCGACATCAATAAACCTATGGACCTCGGATATGTATGATGGATCTAGCCTTGATAAGTTATACATCCAGGATGTCCTCTCCATCACCACCTGTAAAAAAGTAACATAAAACACATGGTGAAACCCTATATCCAAAAATGTGGCTAAAATGTGAAACCCTCTCTCTCTCTCTCTCCTCTATCTCTCTATGGAGGATGAGGCGGGGTTGGAGGATGAGGCGACTGTGACACTATCCATGGAGAAGGACGCGTTGGAGTGCGACATCTGCTGCCTACCCTTCCAGTCCGAAGTTTTCATGGCAAGTCAGATTACCATGCATGTATATATACAGTACATATTGATCGGTAGACTCCAGCATGATGCTCTGCTCTGTGTAAAATCAGTGCAAGAACGGGCATTCTAGATGTGCAAAGTGCTGCATCCGCACGGACGGTAAGTGCTGCACCTGCTCCGAGCGCATTGGCAACAATAGCTCTCTCTCCCTCTCCCTCTCCTCTCTAGAAAGTCGTGTAAAATTACATGCTGCACATGGAGGATGAGGAAGAGTCGGGGTTGGAGGATGAGGAAGAGGCGACTGTGACACTATCCATGGAGAAGGACGCGTTGGAGTGCGACATCTGCTGCCTACCCTTCCAGTCCGAAGTTTTCATGGCAAGTCAGATTACCATGCATGTATATATACAGTACATATTGATCAGTATATATACAAATGTAGTTAGACTACTTTATCTCTTCCAATAAAAGTAGTTAGACTACTTTATCTCTAACACATGGTGAAACCCTATATCCAAAATGTGGCTAAAATGGAGGAAAAATGAACAAAATTTGGCAAAAGAAACATAAGCCAAACTTTCCTAGCAACTAATAAACAAAAAAAAATTAATACCCAAACCTATCTTTAACATATGGTGAAAGCCTAGTTTCAAAATGTAGTTAAAATTGAGCAAAAATAAACAATAACTAACAATTGAAACATAATTAAACCAATCTTCCATACAACACATTCACCATTCATTAAGCAACTAAACATGAAAAAGAGAGGGAATAGACAAAAACTAACCATCTTATGCAACCTCATTTGAGGAAATAGAGAAAATTACCTAGCTATACTCTTCTCTCTCACATGTAAAACCCTAGATCCAAAATGTGGCTAAAATTGAGCAAGAATGAACAAAAATTGACAAAGAAACATAAACCAACCTTTCTTATCCACCTTCTTCCAAGAAATGAAGACCAAAACCTCCCCCCTTATATTTTTGTGAAATCTGGACCTCCAAAATCGCCTCCAATGGAAGCTGGCTGCGAGCATACAGTTCACTGTCGCGGGGAAGAAGAGGGGTATTTATAACAGACAGTTCACTGGCGGTTGGCTTGAAAAACCGCCAGTGGAAACCTATTTCCACTGGCGGTTATCTTAACACAACCGCCAGTGTAAATAGGGTATTTACACTGGCGGTTCTGTTACACCAACCGCCAGTGGAAATTTCTTTCTACTAGCGGTTCTGTTACACCAACCGCCAGTGGAAATACCCTATTTCCACTGGCGGTTCCTAAGCTGGGCCCACCTTGTTTTTTTTACTGGCGCGTGATAACTGAAACCGCCAGTGATAATTTATGGGTGCCGCAGGCTATGAGCTCTTTTCTACTAGTGTGTGTTGATATTCAATGGCAGCGGAGAAGAAGACTTCTTGTATTGTCTCCCAGACATCAAGGAGATCTCTGTCTGCCGGGAGATGGCAAGAAGCTTCGGATTCCCAACTCTAGAAGACGGGCTCTCGGTTTTGTCAAAAGATGAATTGGCCGACAGCTTAGCGTACAACAGCTTAAAGGTGAGAAAATAAACTTTTTGTGTGCTTAAAAATTCGTGTGCTTATTTTTTAATACCACATTCCTTTTGCAGGGCCTTATTCTTAGCAATGCCCTCAGAGCGCAGAAAAGCGCTGAAGACGAGGGGTGTACCATGGCGTTGAATAACCTTCGTTCTGAAGTGATTGAGCTAAGGAACGAAGGTCTTGAGAAAGATAAAATATTAAACTCATTGATAAATAAAATAAAAGAAGACGAAGCTACTTCCAAGGCCCAAGCTGAAGCCCAGAAGTGCGAAATTGAAAATATTCAGAAACAGCTGGCTGAAGCGAAATTAAAGTGTGCAACTGCCAAAGCTGACCGAGACGCCAGCGATTACTGGAAAAATCATTGGGAGAAAACAACTGCAGAACTTCGGTCTTCAAAAGAAAGATGTTATGAAAAATCCATTAAATGTGTGGAAACAATTACGACTAGTTTCGCCAGCATCGACGCATATTCGAATGAAGGCAACTTCGTATTGGGAGATCCCGAAGGTCCAATCGACTGGATCAACGGCGAGGCCGAAGCTTTTGAAGAAATTTTGAGTGGCCGTGGGGACATATGCGCCTTCTCGGGTGCTAGGGGGATTGCCGCTATCTTGGAGAGGAGAGGCTGCGAACATGTGAAATCCTTGGTGTAAACCGAGGCTGCCTTATCTATTGAAGGTATAAAAGATCCCTCGGGCGAAGCAAACTTGGTTGGTGGAAAATTTTTCACCGACATCTGGGAAAATGGCGGTCGGGAGATGGCTCAAGAAATTATAAGGAAAAGTGAAAAAGGTATTCACGATGCTAGAGAAGCAGCAGAGGCCGCTGAGAAAACTACGGATCTCAAGAGGCGAATGGGTATTGATTAATAGCTTTTGACTTTATATTCTAATTTTATGACTTCGAACTTATTTATGCTTTGCTTCACAGCCGCACTATCTCTTCCCCCAGAGCCCGTCGAGCCATTGGCGGACCCCAAAGCAAAGGAGGATGATGAAATTATAAAAATGGCCGAAGCCATTATGGATAAAGTTGTTGATCAACTGTTAAACGAAGCTGCAGAAGTAGTTTTAAAATAAGATTAGCTGTTATTGTAAAGACATTTGGAATGTAACATTTGCTGGATAATGTGTGTAATATTTTATAATTTTGAATGTAATATATAAGTTGTTTATAATTCAATTCTTTACGATGCATGAAACTTTACATACATACCGTTTTTGAGCCTTCGGCGAAAAAACACCTTCCCTTCTTTTCATGCTTCGTGAAGAATATCCATATTCCGTAAAAATAAACAGTTTCCGGAAAAACATTATGCTTCGTGAACAATGGATCTCCTTTTCATATTAAAGTGGCAAAGCTATATTTCTTGAAAACTTATTTTGTGCCTTGGCACTTCTTCGAAACAATCTCCGAAGCTCAATATTGTAGGTTAACATTGTCTACCTTTCCGAAGGTCAATATTGCATCCCCTTCTTGCGCCAATGATGCAATATGATGTATGATGCTATGCTATGCACATGGTGTAATGATGTAATGACATTCAAAATGATATTTGCGCCGAAGGTGTACACACATTCCCCAGTGGAGCACACAATCTTTTTGCCGTTTATTTTTTGGCTTCACCGCTTATTTTTCGGTATAGCAGCGCTGACATTTCGCTGTAAGCCTCCCTTAGGAGCTTCTTCGCCTTTTATTTCGGCGGTATCAGCGTTTATTTTTCGCTGTAAGCCTCCCTTAGGAGCTTCTTTGCCTTTTATTTCGGCGGTATCAGCGTTTATTTTTCGTTGTAAGCTCCACATTCCCTTTGGAACGACTTTTGAGCAGAAAACTTACGCTGCGTTCCCTTAAGAACGACTTTTGTTGTTTCGACAATAGCTTGCAATGCATTCCTTCGTCAAGACCTTTAGAACTTCGTCGATGTTTGAAGAAGGTATATTCATTATGATAATGACGAAGCTATTACAAGAAATTGAAAACAACAAAAGAACTAAGTTCTCAATGATTGCTCTTTATTGAAAAGATAAATGGTAACAAATGTAAAAGCTGTTTCAGAGGTAGGATATATCTTAGTAGATGTGCTTTGATTCTGGCACAATACTGTTGACTGTGCGAGCTTCGGACTGCTCCCTAAAGTCTCTCTGCTGGTGATTGTGCTGGCTCCCTTTTGGCTGTTGGCCTTGGGGATAAGCGGGTTGCATTGGTGGTGGAGGTGGGGGCTGTTGCCAAGATGCCTGAGGTTGGCTTGCCGAAGCAACAGAAACTGCAGGATGGTTACCCACATACTCTGGAATGTATGGTGAGTGGTACGAAGCAGTATGCATAACCTGCTTCGGCTGGCTCTGTTGGGCTGTAGCTTCTGCTATCTCTTTCTGTTTTTGAATGGTGACATGACACATCCTGGTAGTATGGCCCTTGTCCTCACCGCAGAATAGGCAGTAAATTTTCCTGGGCTGATCCCCAAACCTTCCTCTGAAGCCCCTAGCGCCTCTGCCCCTTTGAGCTGGGGGCCGAGGATAGTTCTATTGCTGCCCTGAAGCCTGAGAGGAATACTACGGCATTTGTTGCTGACTTCCCCTATCGTCATTCTGAGTAGAATGGATAGATCTGACGTGCCTAGGGTGGATTCTCCCTCCAAAGCCCCTGGTCATTTCGGAGAACCTGTAAGCTTCCTCCCTCCTTTGCCAAAAGTCATTATCTGCTTGAATATATTCATCCATCTTCTGAAGCAGTTTCTCCAGGGTTTGAGGGGTTTCATGGCGAAGTATTGGGCTGTAGGTCCTGGCCGAAGCCCCTTAATCATGACCTCAATAACAATTTCATTAGGCACCGTTGGCGCCTGTGCCCTCAGTCGTAAGAACCTTCGGACATACGCCTAAAGGTATTCTTCATGATCCTGAGTGCACTAGAACAAAGCTTGAGCAGTGACCAGCTTCATCTGAAACCCTTGAAAGCTAGTGATGATCATGTCCTTCAGCTTTTGCCACGATGTGATTGTTCCCCGCCGAAGAGAAGAGTACCAGGTCTGTGCAACATTTTTGACTGCCATGACGTAGGATTTTGCCATGACTCCAGTATTGCCACCATATGAAGATATGGTTGCTTCATAGCTCATCAGAAATTGCTTCGGATCTGAGTGTCCGTCATACATTGGGAGCTGGGGTGGTTTATAAGACGGGGGCCAAGGTGTAGCCTGCAGTTCTGCTGACAGAGGAGAAGCATCATCAAAAGCAAAATTTCCATGATGGAAATCCTCATACCAGTCATCCTCGTTGACGAAGCCCTCTTGGTTAAGCTCTCTATATTGGGGCCTCCGGTTCTGCTCATCTTGCGTAAGATGACGAACCTCTTCAGAGGCTTCGTCTATCTGCCTTTGTAGGTCAGCTAGTCGGGCCATCTTTTCTTTCTTCCTTTGCACTTGTTGATGCAGCATCTCCATGTTCCTGATTTCTTGGTCCAAATCGTCCTCCAGAGGCGTTGGACTGGTGGCCTTCCTCTTCTGGCTTCGGGCTTCCCGAAGAGAAAGGGTCTCCTGGTTCGGGTCCAGCGGCTGCAGAGCAATAGCCCCTGTTGCTGAAGCTTTCTTTGGCGGCATGACGAAGGTCGATGCTTGCCGAAGGTGGTCAAAAAGGGTTCACCGGAGGTGGGCGCCAATGTTGTGGACGTGTTCTCAAATGCTATGAATTAAGAACAAGACAACACAAAAGAAGGTTAAATGATTAATGTCCTTCGTCCTTCGAAGCATTATTTCCCTTGGGATATAACGATCTTCGGACGAAGGTCATGAAGGACATACCTTCATCATTACGGCATATGATAGTGAAAATGAGAAACACATGAAATACGAAAGATAGCATGAACATTTATATATCATTGTTAGCTCATTTCTATTTTATTAACATGGAAAAATAGAAATGACATTAAGTTACAAATGTACCTTCGGCTTGAAAGAAAGTAAAAGTACAAGCGTGACGCAAAAGAAAATGCCAAGTCAGCGTGAACAGTATGGGAGTACTGTTCATCTATTTATAGGCACGGCTCGCAGCCCATGCAAAATTACATCCAGGCCCTTTGCATTTGATAATAACTCTATAGTAATTTATCGGGGACTAGATAGCCTTTTCCTCTTTAAGTCGGTTTCCTTTTTCCTGCCAACATGCCGAAGCTCCCTTGCGCACAGCTTCGGCCATGTTCCATCCTTCATTCTCCTTGTGTTTCTTCATACAACGATTTTGACTCCGAAGATACCTGCTCATGTATTACACTCCAGAAACATTGTCAAATCACGTTTTTGAGGACCTTCGGAAGCCGAAGGTCCCCAACAGTGTACAAGTTGATCACGACCGTTGGATCAACGGCATGCGGCCCGAATTAGATCACGCCCCATTGAAAACAATATACGATCCCCACCCTAGGATTCCCGATCAATGCCAGGCATAGCTCGATCGAAGTGCTAACGCTACATTAAATCTAGGCCACACGATCGTGATCCGACGACGAACAAGGCATCGGTGAAAGGGGGCTTTAAACCTCTAATCTCGGACGTTTGCTAAGATCGGACAGCTCACCACAAGTTTAAACCTGATCTAATCTGGTTCGTTGTTTTACGGATCAATGGCTAAGGTTGTTCTTCCACCCTAGCCACCAGTAGTGAGGGTGAGTGGAGCTCCTTCGGAAGATATCACCGCTGGCGACAATCAACCCCAACACCAGTGATACAATCGCACTGGAGGACGCACCAAAACACGATTCACGGTTCTACAAACTCGAACCTAGCCAACTTAACTATGGATTACAGCGACGAGACCACCGCCCCCCGACAAGGAACACCCACGGCGATGTCGGATTAACGGTGGTCAGTTGGCGCCGATTCCCAGCTCCCTGTGCACAGCAAGATTCCCGTACGAGACTGACTCCTCCCGAGGACCTCCCTCAGCTCCATCACGAGGTCAGCGCCATGGCTCCGCATAACCCCGACCACGGCGGCTCCCTGCTTTCTCTCTCTCTTTCTCGGTTCACAGAAATGGAAGGGAGATGGGGGAATGCGCTGCGGCCGAGACTCCACGAGGGTATTTATCCTCCGAGCGGACGAGTCTGGAGGAGGGGTCGCAGACTCCTCGGGAGGGATCCACGCGTGGGATGTGGTGGCGACGCCCGCCATGCGCGCAATTCTGTTGAAGAAGGAGCTGACAAGGGGAACCCACGCGTAAGTGGTAACTGTGAGGCAATGAAGACCTGTCAAGCGGGCCCGTGAGCTCAGTGACTGACCACCCAGAAGCGCGCGCGGTTTGGGCTGGCGTGTGGGCCAAGTCGGTCAGTGTGTGGTTGTGAGTGTGGCTGTTGAGTGGGTCCTGCATGTCGGCGAGACACCTAGCAGGCAGTGCGGGAGCGCAGAAGATGGGCCAGGTGGGCCGGCTGAGGAGGAAAACGGCCCAGCCATGTTTCTCTATTCTCTCTTTCTCTTTTCTATATTCTTTTCTCATTTCTAATTCCTCACTTTAAATTCAATTCAAATTCAACTCATGTTGTGAACTCCCATGTTTCCAAATATCAAACATATCCTTATAAAAAAATATAACATCTATTATTTCCAGTATTATTATTTATTATTTTCCTTGTCATTTATTTATGGGAGGATAAATGGTTTTATCAAAATTCTCTTTCTCATTTTCTATTTTTATGTTTCCATTTATGGTTTGGGGTTAAATCTTGTTTTCCATAGAATGTATCACAACGACATTATTAGCAAGAGATGTACCTTTCTTCATTTCTTTATTGGTTACTTAATTAATTCAATATTATCAATTGATGATGAAAAGGAAAGGGTCCCAATGAATCTCCTGTAACACCCTTGGTGTTACTGGCACTAAAACATGAGCATGGCATCATATGCATTGACATTTCATTTTGTTTGTTACACCTAGAATGCATCCATTAGGTAAATCTTCAAAACAAGTGTGATGTGGTGGCTTGAAGTATTTTTAACCCTAGGGTAGGGTACCTAACCCTGGGATTAGGGCATGTGGGTAATGGGAAGCCAAAATGAGTAATACCTCAAAAGTCATTGGAAATATTCATAAGAGATCAAGATTGATGGATTTGAGTGGCACAAAAACCAGAGTGCTCAAAATCCTAAAAAGAACCCTAGAAAACCCTAACTTGTACCCTAGGGGGTGATTTCAAATTCTATACACTTTTGGACCAAAGTGTATATATAAAAGTAGTAGAACATAAAAAACCAAGCAACTTTTACATTGGAGAATTTTCAAGTAGTATGGAGCAATTTGGACTTAATTGCAAAAGTCCCAAGAACACCCATGTGTTAAACTCTGAAAATTCAGTGAGATTAAGCTGACTTTGGAGCTTTGTATTTCTTAATTCATGAGGATTTTGCCCTAGGTCAATACATCAAACTTGTAAAGCTATGATAGGAGTACAACTTTGATTAAGTGACTAAGCATTGGTGCTGTACAAATATTGGGGATAAATGGACTTAAAGTCTGGCTGTCAGTCAGCCCTAAAACTGAATCTGGACTGATAGTGAACTGGGACAGACTTTGGGAGCAATTTTTAGTAGGATCCAGTGAGTATTTGATTCTAGTTGCTATAACAAAATTCAAGCTGGTTTGTAGAAGATCAACTTTGCCACAGATGGATTTATGAGTTACTACATAAAAATTTGAGAACCAAGCCCTTTAAATTGCTCTGTTAGGCGCATTGAATAAAATTCCCATTGTACAGTAACCTGAAGAAGATCGCAGATTCACTGAACCCCGCCACCGGTGAACCCGCACTATGATCCACGCTGGCGCTGTGATTCGTGCCTAGTGGTGCGCGGATAATGACTCAAGGTAAAAGATCTTGGCGTTGGGACGAGATTGGACCCTGTTACCGCTCAGTTTGCCATACCCACTTGCACCGTGACGTGGACGCGTGACCATCGCCGTCGTGCCGCTGTTTCTTTCGTTATGCCACGTTCTCGGTCGTTTCACCACGTCATCGCGAGCCGTTAGGGATAGCTAGTGACAGCCGTAAGTCCTTGCACTGTGAATGTGACGATAGCGCTCGCCGGTGACTCACCCCCTCTCTTCGACCGCCAGCTTCCTTCCTCAAATTTAGAGCCACTGCTCCTGGAGGCTATAAATTGAGTGCAATGTTAGCTCCACTAGGTTGTTACGAAGCCAGAGCACCAGCCCTCGCCTCCGATTGTCCACCGTAGCGTCCTAATTTGAAATTTCCCCCAAATCCACTCTCCGCGCCGACGTGAGTCACCCCGTCGTGGTCAGCCATCTCCAGATCCGCTCTCACCCTTTTGGTTCATGTTTCGGCACTCTTGTGTGTTTATGATGCTCGTCGACCCTGCCAATTAAACTATACCGTGCCTAGTCGTCGAGAACACCTCGGGTTTCCCTCGGGTCTCGCCGTCGGCGTGGGCAGAAGAACTCCGAGTCGGACTCGCGCAATTGAGGGATGGATTGGGATCGCCAAGGGTGGAATTAGGTGTAGACCAAGTTAGGACACTAGTTGTTGAGTATTTCGGCATGTGCAAGCTCGCTAGAGCGCGCACGCCGCCGATCACCGTTAGGGACTTGACCTTGCGAAAAAATTGAAGTCGAGGGGTTAAAGTGTGATTGTGAGAGAAACAAGCGAATAGTGTCACGACTTTTGTACCAGTTATTCGAAAGACCGTGTGGCAAAACCTCCCAAGTTATCAGGCCCACATGCACATGTCCTTGTTTTAAAGACCTCAGACGGCTATGCATGTACACCAGTTAACTTAAAAGGATCCGTCCGAGTGCCCCAAGGACACCGGATAAACCACTTACAACCAGGACCGCAGGATTAAGTAAACACAAATCACACACCAACATTTTTGTAGCGGAAATCTTATTACCAAATTCTACAAGTTACATCAAGTTTTACAATGTACATGCTCGGAGTGGTTACAAAAGTGATTCAAAAAAATAACTTTGAACTGTTATAAATTATTTGTAGTTTTGAAATATATGCTAGCTCAAGTGACCATCCTCAATAAAAAGTATAGAAGAGTTACTTAGACTTATAATAAGGCTGAGCCCACCGGCACTTAACAACATCATCAGCAGCACAAAATTATATCCTGAAAAACAACAGGGAATAAAACCCTGAGTACACAATTACTCAGCAAGACTTACCTAACTAAAGGAAAGACTCTCAAGGGTATGCTGGTTTCAAAAAGGGATTCAAGGTAAGGTTGATCAAGTATCAAAGACTCTGTTTTGCAGAAAAGCTTACTAAAAATGGATCCTTAAAAATCCAGATTTATTAGCAAGTTAAGTCATTTCTGTCACTAGAGTTCTTTCTACTCCAGTTCAATCACTTGGCCTATACTAGCCATCTTTTTATCAACCCTTCAGTTCACTGGATTGCTACGTGTAAGTCAGTGACCAAGTCTTCATATCCGAGAAGTAACAACGATCCGAATCGATTAATACCTAGCTGGGGATCTCCAATCACATGACATATGTAGCACTTAACCCTTGCATATGTCAACTCACCACCGGGTTTCTTAAGACCAGACCGAGTTCAAGCCAACCGAGAGCACAGATACACCACCGTCCAGCCTCTTGCCACGGAGGGTACATGCTACTCTCGCCATCTCTCCACTCCCATTGTGTGTTGTCCTTTTTCTGGTATTAGTCTGCCCGAGGCAAAGCTTACCCATGAAGAGGCATGTGACCAGTTAAAAGGTCCTCGATCATCAGGCCTACATCGAGACGGTCCTTAATCCACACAAACGGAGACACTACACCGAGACTCTCTTCTCGTGCAAGTAAACCGCCCGGTCTCAGCTTTATTATTTAAAACCCAAAGTTTGGTACCTGGCAGAGGTACATCTTTTCCGATGCTGAACCCATCAAGGCCTTCGACAGATTCACCATCATAAGTATTTTCTTTTTGAAAACATTCCCACCCACTGAAGCATCACTTTTGTTTTAAAACAAAACATTTTTGTTTGCTAAAGCAAGGCTAAGCATCATAAAATTCTTTTCAAAAGGGTGTCAAGGAAGGGTAATCAATTTTTCCAAGGAAGGAAATGCATCAACGGTTTAGCACACAACTCCTATCACCTAATACATCAAACAAGGTGATACAAGATTTTAAAACAGCAAGGAGGTGGCAAATGCACCGGGGCTTGCCTGAATAACACTAGGTTAGTGTTGTTAGGTGGCGACCACATGGTGACCATCTTTTGTCCTAGCACTTGATCAGGTTATCCATCTTCAGGTTTGTCCATCAACTTCACTATGCAGAGTAGTCCACGCTTGGGGTCGACTTGGCTCGTCTTCCGCATCACATGGTTAATTCACGTATCTAAATGATTTGCATAATGCACATGAATGCATATAGAAAGGAATAGTACAAGACTAAATATTGCTACACGACAGCGAATTAAACACCTAGTGACGAAGCGTCGTACAATTTCATATGAAAACACTAGTATCGACGTATGACTAGACGGACCACATCAAATCTAATAGACCGATATTCAGCGAGAATACTTTGTTATCCAACAATCTATCTTCTTTTCAATCGCTCATGCCAACACATAATTGTAAGTGATTTAGACATTTCATCATCACATATACTATAATACCCTAAAAACCAAACCATGTTTATAATCCTAATATGGTGTGTCCTACTGATGATCGGAGACCGTAGATGCATAGATATCGTCGAGACGATTCCGATCGACTACTAGTTTGCCTTGTTTGGAGTCTGAATGAGTTTTTTCAAGTGCCGGTCGATCTGAGCCATTGGATATTAGGATTGAGGGAGTTTTCTTCTATTTATACCTCCCTAACCCTAGCAGCCACGTCCTCCCACCATAGCAGCCATCCCCTTTTGTGCCTTGACCAAGAGAAGAAAGGAAGAACAAGGGAGAGAAGAGAGGGAAGATTAGGGCACACAGTCGCCTGTCGTCGTCATCGTTCCTCTTCAAGAATTGGTTGGATTTCCTTTCCTCTCTCCATTGTCCCCACTTGATGGATGTTTTACCTTGTTTTGGATGAGTTTTAGGCCCTGCAATTAGCCCTTTATGTTGGATTAGATGGGAGATTAGATTTTTGATCTCGAAATTAGTCTCTGCAGAATAACAGATTCGATAGTTTTTGTTCATGCCAGTTTTCCGTGGTCTTAGAGGCCTCAAAAAAATAAAAAGTATATTTATGAGTTGTAGATAATTTAGATATCTTTCCGTGGCCGCGAAGAACACCTCAATCGGACATCAGATCAGAAAGTTATTGCAGTTTTATTATAGCAGTTTTTCAGTCTCATAATTCTGTGCAGAATCTGTTCTATTAAGATTTAGGCAATTTTATCAACAGAATTCAACCTTGGGCTTGTAAGAAAAGTTGTAGATAATTTCATAAGCTTTCCAGATTGTTGAAGAGTGCATTCATATGAATTATGAAACTCTAGTTATGTTTGTTTTACGGTGGCTGTTTCTGTTGGCCTGACAGAAATGAGCGGGTCTGTTCACTGGTAGGTTTCATCAAGTAAATGGCCGAATTGGCTCTCCCAGCTATGGAGACTTTTGTAGAGGGATAAAAGTTCTTACTACCAGCAGAATTTCATGATTTTTGGTTGAGTAGTTTGTGAGATATCGAATTTTGAAAGTTAACTATGCGGCTGTCTAAAACAGATTCAGTCAGTTATCTTGTAATATGTTTTAGACTTATAGATGGCAGAATTTAATTATCTATTGAATACCGAAGTTGTAGAGTATTTTGTGTAGATACTTCTAGAGTATTTGTTTGATATCACCACTGTTATAATTTTAAAGATACAAAATTAACAAACAGCGCTGCTGCTGTTTGACATGTGGTTCATGGTGGGAGTCTTTTCACCAGGTCTTGGTTTCAAGCGTAGGAACGATTTGTTGATTGTTGGCAAATGTTTATGAAATATTTGTACTAAGTTTTATGCCCCGCAACAGGTGGTTATGCTCCGGATCATGCTTAGTACATTTTCTTCTTCGATGAAGGCAAGTGAATGTAGCGGTGGTTGCTACCGTTTTGACTTGTTGTTTCATCGCCTACACTCTAATATTCAGAATCATCGAATTCTTTCATAATTGAACTCTATGGGATGCTTTACTTGATTGTATTATATTGATGCTTAATCATATATTGATGATGATGATGATTCGAGTATGACCCACGAGATTAATTCACACTCCTGAAGGTGAATGAAGTATTATTTGAGGTTTGTATTGTATCTGAAGGTAAACGAAGTATTGTTTGAGGTTTGTATTGTATTTGAAGGAAGTGAAGTATATTGATAAATGCAGCATGCCATATACATTGCATGATTCACTTGCATCTGAAGTTTTGTCGTGACCTATGGTCCGACCGTACCGGTACAACTTAGCATCGTACGTTGCCCGAGGAGGGGTACGATGCGGCTTCATACCCTTAGAGGTATGAAGGCAGAGGACATATGCATTGCATTCAAATGCATTCATTGAAGTGATATTTGCAGATGGTGTGGTTTTATACTCTAAGAGATATGAAGGCAGAGGACTTACACATTGCATTCCTATGCATACATTGAAGTGATATTTGCAGGTATTGTTGACGCAGGGAAGTGTTATACAACCTATTGTGGTCGTTCGAGGAAATGAGATGGCATTGGTTATTTTGGGACTATTGAGTTCTATATCTACAAGTATTTCTGATCTCAATTGTGATCCCTTTTAAAATGTTGATTAATTCAATTCTTTTGGTTTAAATATCTCGTCAAAATATTTTACTTGCTGAGATGTTTCATCTCACTCTTGCATTACTCAATGCAGGTACTTAATTCATGTTGGGAATGAGGGAAGTAGCAGCACGTCCACCTTCACTCTCATAATAACGCTGCCCAGGCACAACCATGATTTAATTAGAAACTTCTTGTCAAGGATGTTTGTTTTTAACTAGTCGTGCACACTAGTTAATTCAGTTTATGTCGTTATGGTTATCTTCCCATTGCTAGCAGATTATTAATGTCTAGTATGTTTTCTTATCATGATATCTGTTTATACTCTGTTGCTTCCACGTTTATGCAAATTTCCAAAGGAGATGCTGTCGAAATTTTATATATGAATGTTAGTTGTGTAGTTTAGTAACATTTCATGGTGTTTGTGGATCCTGGGGTGTTACAGTTGGTATCAAAGCATAGGCTTTAGATTCTTGGCAATTTGAAGATAAATTTGACACACTTGCACATATAGGAAGGTTGTGGGTTCAAATATCTTTGATATATGTTAATGTCTTTGAAGTGCAGATGAAATAATTTCACCCTCCCTAATCCTTTACGGTGATGTGGTAAGTTGTTTATGACTTAATGTCTGATATAATTCATTCCTAAATTTTGATATTGTTTATTAATAAGATTGATATCGCTGTTCTTTTGTGAGATTGAAGTCATTATTATGCTTGTGATATACGTGTATGCCTATGTTGTTTTCAACATGTTTTTCATGGTTGAGTTTTATTACAATAATATTGTTATATATGTTTGATCGAGGATGTTTCCAAGAGGAGTGTGAATTGCATGTTTTGGGTTACAAGGTAACCATCGATTTGGATTTAAGTTGTTGGGCGGTTGGTGGATAGCTCCAACTATCTTTGCAAGGAATGATTGTTTATGCCGAGAAACCAGTTCTGAAAGAAATGAATATTGGTACTTTTATATGGATTTTGGGGGGAAAGTCTTTACATAGCTAGCCAGAGTGGATTACATGTCTCCCTTCTATCTTGTGTTTTAGTAGCCACAAAGCCTAGATGTGGTTTAAAGTGGTTGCATGTTAGTCATGCTAATTGTAGAATAAATCTTTTATTTTCTTGATCCATTGATTATATATTAATACGTTGAGGATCTGATGGTTATCTCCCTGATGCATGCTTGTGGAGCCATTGTTGGACCACTTATCTATTGGTTTGAATGAAGTCATTGCCTAGCCTAGAGTTGGTTGGGTGTGGTTAGTCACCTATTTCTAATGATGTGGTTCTTACATCAGATTGAGGTGTTTGTCATGTGTGTGAAGGATTACAGGGTTATTATTGACCCTGTATGTCTGGTACTTTGAGTGCATCGTATGATGGAATGAAATGTAAGTTTCTGAACTACAGTAGATGAAGACTTATATTATGAGTAGGTTAACCTTACTAGTTTGGATATTTTTTTAGTTGAGTTGTTGGATGAAGTATAGTGATATTAGTTAAGCAAAGTATTGTGTTGTTGCTGTGCTGTCAGTGCTCTTTGTGGAGTTTTTGGCATTTGTTCGATGAACTGTGCCGCACAGAATGTTATTGGCTTCTTGTTGGCTTTATTGCTCCATTAGTTCTGTAGACTTTCTCCCTTTTGTGGGGTGTAAAGAATGTTAGATTACATGATTATTTTTTTCATGACGTCAAGAACAAGGTTTAGGAAGATTAGGAGTTTTGTTTCAATAGAACGACTTGTTTCGTGGTGCTTTGATGTGAGGTGTTTGATTTTCTTATGCATTCATCTGGTGTGGATGTTTGACAATTGAATTAAAATGAATTTTTGAAGTTGGTAAGAGTTGTTCTTAGTGCATATTACCTCTTCATAAAAAGAGTGTTGTTTTAAGACATTGATCTTGATGTATTGTTGCATCCAAATTCAATGATAGCAAATCCTAGTGTTGATTGCACCTATGACAATGCCTTGGGAATTCATTTTATATTGTTTTATGATTGTTGTCAAGGTGTGTCATTTTCTTTGGTAAATTAGTCCGACTTAGAGGTTATTTCATGAAAAACTCTTTTCATGATCTCGTCAAGGCTACTAGTCTACTATATGAGTCTATTTAGGGTGTTTGGCCGAGTTTTACCGTTGGTGAATGTCTTGATTTGTAGAAGTGGCTGAATTCGAGGACGAATTCTTTTAAGGGGGGTAGAATATAATACCCTAAAAACCAAACCATGTTTATAATCCTAATATGGTGTGTCCTACTGATGATCGGAGACCGTAGATGCATAGATATCGTCGAGACGATTCCGATCGACTACTAGTTTGCCTTGTTTGGAGTCTGAATGAGTTTTTTCAAGTGCCGGTCGATCTGAGCCATTGGATATTAGGATTGAGGGAGTTTTCTTCTATTTATACCTCCCTAACCCTAGCAGCCACGTCCTCCCACCATAGCAGCCATCCCCTTTTGTGCCTTGCCCAAGAGAAGAAAGGAAGAACAAGGGAGAGAAGAGAGGGAAGATTAGGGCACACAGTCGCCTGTCGTCGTCATCGTTCCTCTTCAAGAATTGGTTGGATTTCCTTTCCTCTCTCCATTGTCCCCACTTGATGGATGTTTTACCTTGTTTTGGATGAGTTTTAGGCCCTGCAATTAGCCCTTTATGTTGGATTAGATGGGAGATTAGATTTTTGATCTCGAAATTAGTCTCTGCAGAATAACAGATTCGATAGTTTTTGTTCATGCCAGTTTTCCGTGGTCTTAGAGGCCTCAAAAAAATAAAAAGTATATTTATGAGTTGTAGATAATTTAGATATCTTTCCGTGGCCGCGAAGAACACCTCAATCGGACATCAGATCAGAAAGTTATTGCAGTTTTATTATAGCAGTTTTTCAGTCTCATAATTCTGTGCAGAATCTGTTCTATTAAGATTTAGGCAATTTTATCAACAGAATTCAACCTTGGGCTTGTAAGAAAAGTTGTAGATAATTTCATAAGCTTTCCAGATTGTTGAAGAGTGCATTCATATGAATTATGAAACTCTAGTTATGTTTGTTTTACGGTGGCTGTTTCTGTTGGCCTGACAGAAATGAGCGGGTCTGTTCACTGGTAGGTTTCATCAAGTAAATGGCCGAATTGGCTCTCCCAGCTATGGAGACTTTTGTAGAGGGATAAAAGTTCTTACTACCAGCAGAATTTCATGATTTTTGGTTGAGTAGTTTGTGAGATATCGAATTTTGAAAGTTAACTATGCGGCTGTCTAAAACAGATTCAGTCAGTTATCTTGTAATATGTTTTAGACTTATAGATGGCAGAATTTAATTATCTATTGAATACCGAAGTTGTAGAGTATTTTGTGTAGATACTTCTAGAGTATTTGTTTGATATCACCACTGTTATAATTTTAAAGATACAAAATTAACAAACAGCGCTGCTGCTGTTTGACATGTGGTTCATGGTGGGAGTCTTTTCACCAGGTCTTGGTTTCAAGCGTAGGAACGATTTGTTGATTGTTGGCAAATGTTTATGAAATATTTGTACTAAGTTTTATGCCCCGCAATAGGTGGTTATGCTCCGGATCATGCTTAGTACATTTTCTTCTTCGATGAAGGCAAGTGAATGTAGCGGTGGTTGCTACCGTTTTGACTTGTTGTTTCATCGCCTACACTCTAATATTCAGAATCATCGAATTCTTTCATAATTGAACTCTATGGGATGCTTTACTTGATTGTATTATATTGATGCTTAATCATATATTGATGATGATGATTCGAGTATGACCCACGAGATTAATTCACACTCCTGAAGGTGAATGAAGTATTATTTGAGGTTTGTATTGTATCTGAAGGTAAACGAAGTATTGTTTGAGGTTTGTATTGTATTTGAAGGAAGTGAAGTATATTGATAAATGCAGCATGCCATATACATTGCATGATTCACTTGCATCTGAAGTTTTGTCGTGACCTATGGTCCGACCGTACCGGTACAACTTAGCATCGTACGTTGCCCGAGGAGGGGTACGATGCGGCTTCATACCCGTTAGAGGTATGAAGACAGAGGACATATGCATTGCATTCATATGCATTCATTGAAGTGATATTTGCAGATGGTGTGGTTGTATACTCTAAGAGATATGAAGGCAGAGGACTTACACATTGCATTCCTATGCATACATTGAAGTGATATTTGCAGGTATTGTTGACGCAGGGAAGTGTTATACAACCTATTGTGGTCGTTCGAGGAAATGAGATGGCATTGGTTATTTTGGGACTATTGAGTTCTATATCTACAAGTATTTCTGATCTCAATTGTGATCCCTTTTAAAATGTTGATTAATTCAATTCTTTTGGTTTAAATATATCGTCAAAATATTTTACTTGCTGAGATGTTTCATCTCACTCTTGCATTACTCAATGCAGGTACTTAATTCATGTTGGGAATGAGGGAAGTAGCAGCACGTCCACCTTCACTCTCATAATAACGCTGCCCAGGCACAACCATGATTTAATTAGAAACTTCTTGTCAAGGATGTTTGTTTTTAACTAGTCGTGCACACTAGTTAATTCAGTTTATGTCGTTATGGTTATCTTCCCATTGCTAGCAGATTATTAATGTCTAGTATGTTTTCTTATCATGATATCTGTTTATACTCTGTTGCTTCCACGTTTATGCAAATTTCCAAAGGAGATGCTGTCGAAATTTTATATATGAATGTTAGTTGTGTAGTTTAGTAACATTTCATGGTGTTTGTGGATCCTGGGGTGTTACATATACCCACCGATTAAGCTAATTGACCTGAAATGCGAAATTACTCACCATTACTAAATCAGGCTCGATATTCACAAAACGGCAACAATCTTCGGTTTGAGCCTGTTGTCGAACGCCTAGTGAGCAACGTATTGGACTTCGCTTTCTCCTTCATTTACAGCTCTTGGAATCTCTCCTTGACTGAATAATCTGGTCGAACCGAACTTGAGTCGCACAGGATGCTCACTTGGCTTGGGTATTTAAGAAGAGCAGCGCATGAGGCACAACTTCAATAGCGGGGTAAATGACAATGCCGTGAGAGAGGACGACCACGGCGTTGCCGAGGCATCGGACGAGACGAGTGCGAGATAAAAAGACGCGCGACCAGAGACTCAAGCATCCGCGGTGGTGATTTGGACGAAAGCGAGCTAGTGGCGACAACTCTCGGCCAGGCGACGATGTAGATGGCGACGAGGGAGCAGAATGACTGCGTGGAACTTGGCGAGGTGGAGGTTCGGTCGGAACCAAGGAACGCGGCTGCGCGCAGAGGAACTCGGATGCTTGCAGCTAACAGGGAGATGGAGGCGCGACGCAAGCAGGAAGCCGAGGGCAGGGAGAGAGAGGAGAAGGGCGGCCCGATGGCGCGATGTCCATGGCTGAGAGGAACAGGGAGCTCCAGCCGAGTGCGCGCGGGAAAGCACCAGCGAAGAATGGCGCCATGGGAGGGCTTTGGTAGGGCGTTTGCTGGGAGATGGAGATGCGGCCGAGCGCCTGGGAGCAAGAGGATCTGGGCGCGCGTGGGAGCTAGGATACCGCGGGGAAGAAGCCGGGGAGGACAGAAGCGCAGCTGAGCAGACAGCCATGGGAGCAGGGAAAGAGCGCGTAGCCATGGAGGGACCTCGACAGGACGCGGTGTAGGGGAGCTTCAGGGCGTGACGAGTTGGGGGCCAAGCGCCAGCCATGGGAGCAGAGAGACGGGCGCGTAGGGGAGGCGCGCACTATGGGAGGAAGAAAGCCGAGGAGGAGCGGCGCGTGAAGAAGATGCAGTCGGCTGGTAGAAAATTCCAGCGCCGGTAAAGATAAGGCTGACGGCGGCAGGGATAGGAAGGCAGAGAAGATTTTTTAAAAAAAATTTCTCTTTCTCTTTTTTTTTACCGAAAATTGCAGATATTTCGAATAAAGATTCTTAGCGATGTATATAATGGGTCGACTATACGGACTACATATTTTATTATCCGAATCACGAAACAGAAAATCAGAGGAATAACGACTCTGGCTAAATCACGTTTGGATAATTTCCGTGACTATTTTGGGCACGATGTAAACGGAATGAACCAGAGTACATCGGATTTGACATTTTACTCTGCATTTGATTCAGTTGACTTCAGATGAATTCCGTTCGCTACTCAAACATTCGACTAGAGAACAATTCAATTAAAAATCCGTAGACGCGATGTCACGGATAACAAAAAGGGAACTAAATTATTTTGTACTGAAAAAGGAATTAAAAATTCATCTTAAAAATTCATCGCTCGCGTCGTCGAGTTCTTCTTAATCTGTTTGGGATAAAATCGTCCGAGTGGGTCGGGCTTCCGAATTCGTATTCGCGCGAGCGATGAATTTTAAGTAATCACGAGACGCACCGATTTTCGGAACAACTATGTTCCAAACATCATAGAAATTTAGGAAGAGCCCAGATAAATAAAGACGATGTCGAACTCGCGACAGACAAAACAGATGCGATATTAAAATTGCAATAGGCGAAGATGATTAAAATTTAGCATTCGTTTTATCCACTGATATTACGTGCTTAAATCCATACTCGTTCTCGAGCAGACGGTAAACACCTGGGGTGTTACGGACCGTGGGTCTCTGCGCAAAACTACCGACGCGGGCGCGCGCGAGCGCGAGTTTCCCCCGTTATTGGGCCGGTTTGGGCTGGTTTCCGCCCAATACTGTTCCTTTTTTTCTTTTTGTTTTTTCTGCCAGGATTGGAAATTTATAGAAAATTCTACAAAAATGATAAAATCATAGGACCAATTTTACTAGACTCCTAAATTTCTCTAGTATTTAATAAAAATAGATCCAAGATTTTTAGTCCAAACCAGCAATTATTTAGCATTTAAAGATGCCTAAACCTAGCCTTTTAGAATTTTAGAATTAAATTGGTAGCTCCAAAAATAATAAAACTTTTTGGGTAAGCTTGGTTTAGTGATTCAAGCTCTTGGGTAAAGTTTGACGTGTGTTTGACATTGTTTGATCCCAAACCCAAGAAACTAGCTTCCTAGGATATAACTTCCTAAGCCTAATAGAGTACTAACTCAGGAAACCCTAGTAACTAGTGTGTACCATGAAGGAAAGTTGCATTCAAGATATAGCTTAGTATGTTTCTATTATAACTGCATATTCATAGCATCACATAAGCATTCATGTATATGTATGGCTATGTATAGAAAACGAAGAAGTGGTAGTCGAAGTTGCACCGCAAGCTGAAATTCCACCTGTTGAGAACAACTTCTACTTTGATATCTGTGGGACAGACCTTGAGCCTCCTACAACACAAGGTAAGCCCTGATGCATTTACCCCTTTCCTTGTTGTTTTAAACTCTTTATCACTTGAAATGATGCATTAGGTGATAGGAGTTGTGTGCTAAACAATTGCCGCATTCCCTAAGGAGAGGCTTCATTCCTATAATGCTAGAGCCGATGGAGAATCGACTAAATCTCAAGTAAAAGTAAATAATGAATACATCCAAAAAAAACATGTCCCAGGTTTCGGATAGTCTAGCCCCAGAGGTCGGACAGTCCGAAGAAGAACAGAAAGAGTCACAAGGCTCGTCCTCTATCACCGACAGTTCGGCCCTTCCTTAGATGGTCCGGCTACTGCTAGAGAGTGATGCAACATGAGTCCTGAGTCGCAGAAGGTCCAGCCCCTGAGGCCGTACAGTCTGCATCCATGCAGAGAGCATCGAATTCCTCTGAAGGGAGCACAATAGAGGAATTTTGGGATCTCGACAAGTTAGGGTAGAGGTTTACATTGGTTGATCCTTTGGAGGAGATTGATATAGGAGATGGTACAACTCCAAGGCATACTTTTGTGAATAAGATCTAGGAAACCGAACCTAGAGATGAAATGACCACTTTATTAAAAGAATACTCTGATTGTTTTGCTTGGAATTACACCGAGATGCCAGAATTAAGCCGAGAGATAGTAGAGCATTGGCTGCCTACCAAATCTAGGTTTAGGCCTTTCAAGCAAAGACCAAGATCATTTCGTCCACAATTACTCCTCAAGATTAAGGACAAAATTCATTGGACCTTATAAGCTAATTTTATCAGACCTTGCCGATATGTAGAGTGGGTCTCTAATATTGTGCTAGTGGAAAAGAAGGAATCTGGTAAGCTTAGAGTGTCGACCTTTATATGTCCAGGCTTCATTGGTTTTTTAAGTGGGTTGTCATGACATTCTGTTTAAAAAATGCTAGTGCCACTTATCAGAGGGCTATGAATTTGATCTTTCACGAGTTTATGGGAAACACTATGGAAGTTTACGTTTATGATATTGTAGTCAAATTGGCTAAGTTTGGTTATCATATAGCTGAATTGTGCAAAGCCTTCGATAAAATGTGTTGGTACGTTTTAAAAATGCACACGCATAAATGTGCTTTTGGAGTGTCGGTTGGTAAGTTCTTAAGATTTGTCATTCATGAACATGGTATAGAGATAGATCCCAACCAAATCAATTCCATTTGGGATGTGGGAGCGCCAACCTGTAAGCTTGAGATGCAGAAGTTTCTCGGCAAAGTAAATTATTTACGAAGGTTTATTTCTAACTTAGATAGGAAGATTGATGCTTTCACTCCTATCCACGGCTTAAAAATGATGTCGATTTCACTTGGGGGCAGAACAACAGGAAGCATTTGATCTTATTAGAAAATATTTGTCTTCAGCTCCAGTATTGAAAGCACCACAAGCGGGTGTACCATTTAGGTTATACATTCCAGCTGAAGATAAAGTTATTGGAGTTGTTCTGACACAGAAGACCGAACGGAAGGAACATGTGGTGACCTACTTAAGCCGAAAGCTGGTGGATGCTGAAACAAGGTACACCTTCATTGAGAAATTATGCTTATGCCTGTTTTATGCGTGCACCAAGTGTAGGTGTTATCTATTGTGTAGTCATTGCATCGTTTCTGGTCAAACCGATGTGATTAAATACATGTTGCAAAACCCAGTCACGAGTGGTAGAGTTGGTAAATTGGCTTATGCACTTATAGAATATGACTTGGACTATGAATCACTAAAATTTATGAAAGACCAGGCCATAGCAGATTTTATTGTAGAACATCAGATTGATGATACTCATAAACTTGATATGTCATATCTCACTATTACTCACTGGACTTTGTATTTTGATGGATCGATTTGTAACGAAGGACAAGGAATTGGCATCATGCTTGTTTCACCAAGTAACACCTTCTTCGATTTCTCTAGCCGTATGAAAACCTATTGCACCAAAAATCAAGCCGAATATGAGGTCCGCTTATTCGGTTTGGAACTTCTAAATTATATGGAAGTATAGCATGTGAGGGCACTTGGTGATTCTCAACTAGTTGTCCAGCAGATCTTAGAAGAGTATGAATGTTTAGATTGTACTCTAAATAGTTATCTTGAGAAATGTTGGGATATAATCCATTATATTGACAAATTCAACATTCGACATATATCTATGTAACACCCCAGGTGTTACCCAAGGCCCTGGCTCAATACATGCACTTATGGCCTTTTATCACATGTGTTTAAGTGGGGGAGAAGGGTGCACCAAAACTTTATAAACCATGGATTAATTAAGGAATGATCATGACAAAAGAAATACCCAAGATTTTCATACATCTTCACCTTGCAAAAATTGGCTCAAACCATACCCCTCTTGAGCCATTAGACCTCCAATCACTACAAAATGACCCCCCTTTAGCAATGCATATATGTGTTGGTACAAGCCTATATAAGCGTTGCTAGGGTCTATACCAACGCATAATTATGTGTTCCCTATACTGCCGTTGCTAGGGGCTACTGCAACGCTTGTACATACGTTGGTAAGTCATATAAATAAGCTTTGGTAAACTGCAACAGAATTTTAAAGTTACAACAACACTTACATGTGTTGGTGCCGCCCAAGACCAGCTCATTATCATAGGATGCTACAACGTTTAGTTTCGAGTTGTAGCAACATTTTTATTCGTTGCAAGCAATAAACCAATAAAAATATTTGAATATTTTATTTTGAGGTTAAGATTACAACATGCTAAACAATGCACATTTGATATTTCTGGAATCATCCACACACACATGGCAAATAAGCAAAATATATATATTTAAAATCAATAGTTGCATTACAAAAAGTTGATCCATAGTTTCATATATAATTGCACACAACATGGAGACTGAGACTAAGCTGCTAATTAGAGGGTGCAGACGAGAAGAAAAAGGTTGTTCAACTGTGGACATTTTTTCTAGAAATCTGACCAGAGGCAATTATCCCTAGCACTGGCGATGACAATCCTTTGAATGGAGGGGATAGCTAGGGGCATAGCAAAGCTCCACCACAGTAAGTGCCGCAACATGGGAGCGCCAGGTTTATTACAAAGAAAGTTCGAAGTACATATTCATGCATCCTTAAATCTTTCGCTGCCACTGTGTTTTGCGCTGAGGATGGGCACAAGCACGTCTAAAGTTCCTTCAATTCACCCTTGCAAAAGAATTAGAGTACTCAATAAACATCATCGAAGAAGTATTTGACATGTTTTTTTGACAAATAAATAGAGACTAGAAGAAGGAAGCGCCCTACCAGGCGGATGTACCAGCCACTTATACACAGACCTTAATTGAATATTTTCTCTATAAATAATAGGAAAGTACTCTATACTTTTGCACTTAATTGGTGCCTACTGTCTTGCTTTACCATCTCCATAAGCACTGTTTGTAGTTCATCAGCTCTGCAAAAGCAAAAGCAAGCAAGGAAAAAGGTAAAACAACAGTTCAATTAAAAAGAAAATATCCAACCTTCTTTCTGAGACCGTTACATGTCTAGCCCTATCTGGAGTTGACTGTCCAGTGGAGTGTCACATGGTGCATCATAGTCATCAATTTAGACTTTAAAATACATATTCTATCAATTTTGTTGTCACGAAACAAATCATATTCCTTACAAAGCATGCATCTCATAGAATGCAAGAAAACAAAAAATAGTAAAAAATACAGATGAGTACACCACCTAACTTTTTAAATTATATTTCCTATTAAGTGTCAAAATTTCTATCAAAAGTTACTCTAGATTTACCTTTGAACAATAGACACTGCAAAGAGCTTCATGCAAAAGTCAACTCCCGTATAAACAGATCCTAAAATGCAGGCCAAACAATCATGATACAATAGATTTCAAACATTCCAATTCATTTTCTATCCTAAAATATGGAACAGTAGAGGGTAGTGCTGGATGAAATGAAAAGTAGATAGAACAATCAACAAATAATCTTCTACGAAGACCCAGAACTTCCAAGAGATTCTTTCGCATGTGCACTGGGAAGAACTATGGTACTTCATAACAAATGAAATAGGATGTGGCATTTTATGGGCAACCACAATGTTCAACTATCTATATATTATATAGCGCAAAGCATAATAAGTAAATTAACAGAAAAATTCAGTGATAATTTATTTCAAAAACATTAAGAAACACTCATCAATGAAATATGTACCAGAACTTAATAGTTTCGGAAAGGCCACAAATATGTATAGAAAATAGCAAATGCTATGTTCATACAGTAGTGTTATAGTCCCAATTTTGCTGAAACATGTTCCTTCCCTTTGCTCTAAAATGATGACATCAGATTCATCGATCTAACAAAACAATGACCAATGATTTGTATCATAAGAAGAGTGCAAAGTAAAATAAAATAATAATTCATTTGGGTCTGGCACATAAAAGAATAGTAAATAAAAACCAATAACATGACAATGAAATTAACCAGGACACTTTTTTTCTTCGATGGAGTGGGGGAGTTTTTTTGGGTGGGGTAGGCAGGGGGATGACAACATGTGGTTGAGGTCTTGATAGTAAATGGCTACTCTAATGCAAATCAAGGAAGCATAACACTGCTAATCATATGAAGTATGCCAATGTACACCATTTACCATGCGTAGCTTATTTTAAAGCAAAAGGCTTCAAATGTACATGTATACTAACAAATTTAATAAGTTGGCGCCAATATCTAGAGTATGAAATGATAACAGAGAACTGCAATAGCATTCCTAAAAAAATAAAGAGAAAGCTTTCATAACAGAAATTCAGTCTGATCACAATAAATAACATCCACGGCATGCCACCAAGTCTGATCACAAAACAACAAAGGTCTCTTAATTTACAAGGGAGGCGCTACTGGCTTGGCCGGACAAAATTGATGAAAGCAAGGCATCGAAATTGCAAATTATCTATGTAATTTCAGTAAGCACTAGTACACAGAGGCTCTATAGTG
Source organism: Zea luxurians (assembly GCA_029449295.1). Classification (NCBI taxonomy): domain Eukaryota; kingdom Viridiplantae; phylum Streptophyta; class Magnoliopsida; order Poales; family Poaceae; genus Zea; species Zea luxurians. The sequence continues at coordinate 29,581,394 of JAOPSE010000024.1, read as the reverse complement.
GCGGTTCTAGAGACGTTTGCACTGGCGTTTTTCAGTGCCGCCAGTGCTAGGGGCCAGTGGAAATCGCCATTCCACTAGCGGTTATTCTAGAACCGCCAGTGGAAATAGCATTTCTACTGGCGGTTTTCTTAAGAAACCGCTAGTGAAAATAGCATTTCCACTGGCGGTTTTATTAAGAAAATCGCCAGTGGAAATGCTATTTCCACTGGCGGTTTTTTTTATTTAGCCGCCAGTGGAAGTTTTCCCGCCTTTTTTTAAATTTTCGTACTAAAATTTACACACACAAACATATATATATATATTGATATTGATAAACATGTAGTATTGATATTAAAAGCAACATGGAATTAAATTCTATCATACATTTATATACATCAAAGTCTTATTTACAACCATGTATGCATCACACATTATATACATCAAAGTTTTCACTTAAGCTCTAATAACTATCTCGGCTAAGAGATAGTCTACTAATTTCTGTTAGTATTCTAAACTCTGGCAAAGATAATGTTCTGAAAGCATCGTGATATTTCCCTTCTGCGGGAATCACCTCTTTCAATATGAATGTGCACAGGTCCTCAACTATGCCATACAATGCACCTTCAGTCAAGTTCTTCGGGCTTCCTTGTTGAAATTACTGTAAAGGAAGTTTATAAACATTATCTATTTATACTCAATAATAACACATTTGCATCTTTAATGACATAAATACATACGTGACTATTACTAATAGTACCTTGCCAGGGTTCGTGATGTATCGTCCGTTCATTCTCATGAACTCGGACACGTAGAACCCACATAGGACCGATCCGGGTGGTTGCTTGTGGCACTACATAACAGGAGATTGGTTATTTAGTTGCAACATTGTCCTATGTACGTACATGTATGATATGTATTCATAAATTCACATACTTACCGGCCAGTTATAATGGATGTCTAGTGGCACGCCTTTTTTGGACGTGTCGTACTTTCCACCTCGTAGCTTATAAAACCTAAATGCCCTGTGATCTCAAATAGAATCACCATGTTATTCTACAATTCTCATCGATATAAGTATGCATGCATAGAAAAGGCTTACAGCTCTAGATGCCGAGGAATTTTGAATAGGCCGAAGGCTCGGTGTGCAAGGAATCGAGCAACAGCACCTTTCCAACCTTAGGATAAATGAAGAAGCATATCCAGTGGTCCCTGTACGAATCAAACTTGTGATACATGTGTATTGAAATTATTAATTTTATTTATGCAAAATCACACTTACTTAAAGTTGTATGGGGCCACTATGGATTCCCTGTCTTGAAATTGAAGCATTGTGTGTCCTATGTAGGTGGCGTATCTTGCTTCAAAATCCTTCTTCAGATCCTGGATACACACCTCAATTTCTTCGTCCGTTAGTCCCTGTAATGCTTCGTTGCCTTTTCCGATTCTAAAAGTGTGGTTATCCTCGCATATCTTTATTGGGTTGAGATACCCAACCCTTTTACTGGCAGTAGCATTGGGATTGGTACCATAAAGGATCTCCTGCTGATCATGTTGCATTCTAGCAACGCACACGTGCATGTCAGATATTGAAAATTTATACAACTCACTAATAATAACACATATATATGTGGAGTATGAGTGACACTTACAATGCAAATATGGTTACAAGTTGCACGTCGAGTCTCTGAAGGTTCATCATTAACCACATGTCCTCGAATGCAACAATGACTTTTTGATTTGAACCAATAAAAGCATGGGCTGGTATATTAACACTGATGGTGTCGATGCCAACTGAAGATGCCCGCATGTACCAATCATGCAACCTTTTAATATTAGCCAGGACCTTCCTTAGTTTCTCAAAAGTGAGTAGTGGTCTTCCCGGCACATATTTTTTAGGCACATTTTTATAATCTGCCTTAGTTGGCTTCTTTATCTTTGCGGCCATTGCCTCAGCCTTTTTTGCAGACTCCTCGAGATCGGCCAAATCAACAGTGTCTGATGTGAGGCTCCGTCCAATCCCTTTCAAAAAAACGAGCTGTGCCAGCAGTGGATTTACTCTTCTTTTTGTTCTCGAACGGGGACACTAATTTTGGTATAGAAACTTTAGATTTCTTTGATGGTCGTGGAGATGGCTGTGGAGAAGGTGGATCCCTGAAGGGCGATGTATGTGGCGGAGACAGTGGGCCACCATGAGGATGAGGAGAAGGAGGGTCAGAAAGAGGATGAGGAGCAGCATGTGAAGTTTGAGGAGGTGATGATGGATGTACAATAGGAACAACAATTTGAGAAGGTGGAGACGGTTGGGCCTGCGACGACGGCTGTCGTGGTGGACCAACCAATTCGACATCCCTTCGAAGCCAAAGGATAAAATTCTTGATAGCTTGTCCAAGTGTCTCGATACCTTCGGGCCCAGGGATGTCTAGCATGTCATCCTCGTATCCTTGGACGACTGTCGTCTCTTCTACCCTGCAATATTCTTCTAGAATGTCGTTTCCATGGAACTTGCGTCCTGGGATCGCAAGGCCTGTGGCTACTTTCTTTGTATGCTGATTGTTAATACCATATCTTATAACTAGTGTGCATGCCACAGGCCTTGTGATGTCATCAACTAGATAGCGGACCTTATTTCCCGTTGATGCGACAGAGCTTGGGATGGTCGTACCCTCGGTGGAAGCTGGCGTTTGAGCTGCTGGAATTATTTGAATATGTGGAGTGGTCATCTATTGAACAGACATCGCACTCGCCATCGCCAATTGCTGCATCAATTCTGGAGAAGGATTCGATAGCATTTCAGACATCAGGCCTTTGAACTCTTTCTTGGCCTCCTCCTTAAAATAATTGATGTGTTGTTGGATAAATGGCTCTATTATCGCTAGCTGATGTAGGATGTTGTGATGTGCCTCAAGTACTGTATTTTAATCTGGTGGGATGAATGATTTCCGTCCCATCCTCTCGCTTCCATACAATCTACCCTCGTGTCGTGACGGAGGCAAACCTATTGCAACCTGGTCTTTTAGGATACTATTGCAGAATGGACCTCCGGACTCAATGGCCTCTTCGGTACAGTACCCCACTATCATTGATGCCTCGGGACGAGCACGGGTTGATACATAGCCATTCGGTATTGACATGAAACGCTCGTACGTCCACATTTCATGCAAGTACATAGGACCCAATGCCTCTATTTGTGGCACCAAGTGCACCACAAGGTGCACCATAATATCAACGAATGATGGAGGGAAACACATCTCAAACTGTGATATTGTCTCCACTGTGAATTCCTAAAGAGATGCCAACTCATCACGGTCAATTACCTTTTGTGAAATTCTGTTGAAAAAGTAGCACAACCATGTGATTGCCATCTTTAAAAACAAAGGATTTATAGCCCTGATGGCAATAGGTAGGAATGTAGTCAGCATGTCATGACAATCATGTGAGTTGTAGTTGGTGACTATCAGGTCTTTCATTGACACAATACTCCGTATGCTAGAGCAGAATGCGGATGGGACTTTCAAATTCTTAAGCCAAACACACATCGCATGTTTCTCATCTACATTGAGATTGTAGCTTGCTGCTGGGAGATGGTACTTCCCATTTTCTTGAAGAACAGGATGTAGTTCCTTTTTTATGCCTAAATTTACCAAGTCCATGCGTGAATTGAGCCCTTCTTTTGTTTTGCCCTTTATGTCTAGCAAGGTGCCAATTATGCTTTCAAACACGTTCTTCTGAACGTGCATACCATCGATCGCATGCCGCACATCTAACTCTTTCTAGTAAAGCAAGTACTCGAAGAAAATAGACTTTTTCTTGAATATATCCCCCGGAGCTGGTTTGGCATCCTTCCTTGTTTTTCCGTCTTTTGTCTTCTTCCTGAAAACAAACTTGATATTCCTAACTATTTCAAAAACTCTATGACCTCTATTGTTACCCGATGGAGCAGTAGAATGTAGTTCACCATTATTGTCAAAGTACTTATCCATCTTTCGCATGCGGTACCTGTGTCCTTCCAATAAAAAGCGTCTGTGCCTCATGTACACTATCTTCTTAGATGCAGTAAGGGACACGTAAGCAGTTCCATCAATGCATATTGTGCAGCCAACCTTTCCCTTAAACTGGCCTGATAATGTGAAGAGTGCAGGGTAATCGTTGATCGTAACAAAAATAATTGCTCTCAACGTGAATGAATATTTACGATACTCATCCAACATTTGAACACCCGTTACCCACAATATTTTCATATCCTCCATTAAGGGCTCTAAAAATACATCCATATCAACTCCAGGTTGTGTAGGTCCAGAAATAAGGATGGTTAGCAAAATGTACTTCCGTTTCTGCATCAACCATGGAGGAAGGTTGTATATGGTGAGGATCACTGGCCATGTGCTATGCTTGCTGCTCCTTTCAGCAAATGGATTCATTCCATCAGTACTCAGTGCGAACCTAACATTTCTTGGTTCATCAGCAAAGTCTCGGTGGTTCTCATTGAAATCTTGCCACTGCTTCCCATCGGCTAGATGCCGAAGCTTCCCATTGTTTTTGTGCTCATCAGAAGCATGCCAGCTCATAAGTTTGGCATTCTCAGGGTTAGCGAACAAACACCTCAATCGATCGGCGACGGGGAGGTACCACATTACCAAAGCAGGAATCTTTTTGAGCGCATAATAGTCTACTTCTTCTTTTTCTTTGCTCATGGATTTTGAAGTCTTCTTTTTGGCTTTCTTTCGCTTCTTCCCTTTAGACACAGATGCAACACACTCTTCCTCTCGATAGTCTTTATTCGTCTTGTACCTACTTGCACCACACTTTGGGCAGCTCTCCAAATCTTTATAATCATCACCTCGATAAAGGATACAGTGATTTCTACACGCGTGGATCTTCTCCGCGCCCATAGTGAGTGGACTGATTAGTTTCTTTGCATAGTACGTGTTAGCAGGCACTTTGTTCTCCTTTGGAAGCATGTCTGCGACAATACTCAAGAACACATCGAAGCCAGCATCAGACAGACCATATCTAGCTTTTAACATCAACAACTTTAACATAGACCGGAGCGTCGTGAACTCTTTGGTACAACCCTTAGACTCGTTGTATAAAGGCTCTTCTGCTGCCTTCTTTAGGGAGTCCATACCTTTCACGAAGAACATCGATGGATCTGTATGACGATGCAACATTGCCTCTAACAACTCTGCATCTTCCTCATCCATAACATTTGGCAGAACATGGGTTCTTTCACGTTCATTTCCTCCAGCGTAACCATGATCAGTAACATTTGGCACTACATGTTCGCTTTGTGGAAGAGGTTGTTGTGTCTCGTGAACGAACTGAAAGCTGTCGTCGATGTTCGCAGGGTTTCCAGCTGTATAAGGCGAAGAGCTACCCTCTCCATGCTTTGTCCAAATTATGTAATCCTTCACAAATCCTCGGCATACCAGATGAGATATGATTTGTTCTGTGTCATCAAATACAACAGCATTTTTGCAGTCCATGCATGGACATATATGTGCTTTGTCTTTGTTCTCCAAGCATGGTTCGTAGCGACAACAATAAACCTATGGACCTCAGATATGTATGATGGATCTAGCCTTGATAAGTTATACATCTAGGATATCCTCTCCATCATCACCTATAAAAAAAGTAACATAAAACACATAAGAACACAAATTGGCAAGAGAAACATATACCAATATTTCCTAACAACTAAATATATCATGGATAAATAAAGTTGGCAAAAGAAACATGAACAACCTTTCTTAGCGACCTTCTTCTAAAAAATAAAGATCAAAACCTCCCCCTTGTATTTTGTGAAATCTGGCCTTCCAATGAAAGTTGGGCTGCGCGCGAGCTACACAGTTTTTGTCGGGAAGGATGAAGGGGTATTTATACAACAAAGGTCATAGGCGGTTGGATTAGGCAACCTAACTACTTTATCTCTAACACATGGTGAAACCCTAGATCCAAAATGTGGCTAAAATGGAGAAAAAATGAACAAAATTTGGCAAAAGAAACATAAGCCAAACTTTCCTAGCAACTAATAAACAAAAAATCTTAATACCCAAACCTATCTCTAACACATGGTGAAAGCCTAGTTTCAAAATGTAGTTAAAATTGAGCAAAAATGAACAATAATTGGCAATTAAAACATAATTAAACCAACCTTTCATAACAATTAATAAAAACAATCTTAATTACCATACCTATTATCCTCCCTCTCCATACAACACATTCACCATTCATTAAGCAACTAAATATGTGTCATGGATAAACTGATTTGAGAACTAAACATGAAAAAGGAGAGGGAATAGACAAAATCTAGCCATCTTAAGCAACCTCATTTGAGGAAATAGAGAAAATAACCTAGCTATACTCTTCTCTCTCACATGTAAAACCCTAGATCCAAAATGTGGCTAAAATTGAGCAAGAATGAACAAAAATTGACAAAGAAACATAAACCAACCTTTCTTATCCACCTTCTTCCAAAAAATGAAGACCAAAACCTCCCCCCTTGTATTTTGTGAAATCTGGAGCTCCAAAATCGCCTCCAATGGAAGTTGGCTGCGAGCGTACAGCTCCTGTCGGGGGGAGGAAGAGGGGTATTTATAACACATAGTTCACTGGCGGTTGGCTTGAAAAACCGCCAGTGGAAACCTATTTCCACTGGCGGTTATCTTAACACAACCGCCAGTGGAAATAGGCTGCCAGTGGTTTCCACTGGCGGTTCCCAAGCCGGGCCCACCTGGTTTTTTTACTGGCGCGCGGTAACTGAAACCGCCAGTGATAATTTATGGGTGCCGCAGGCTTTGAGCTCTTTTCTACTAGTGAAGTAATCATACTGATTTCTCCAAATCAACACTAATTCCCATACTAATCTTGTTTTTCGCTTCTTATACCCACAACATCTAATAACACAAACATGAAGCTAGAACATCACAACATAATTGCCAAAAAAAACAAAGCAGCATGGACACGTTAACTAGAATTTTACCTTGAACAGGCATTTCATCAAACACCTAAACTACAAGGGTCCTCACCTTATTGGGGAAAGAGACCTCAGTCGTTGGGTGTGTATAGGAGATTGCAGACTGCCGCGGCCAGCAGTGTTGGAGATTGGAGAAATCTACAGGGTAGATAGAAGGGAAAAGGTGGCTCTTTAATCTCAACCAATCAGTAGAAACATATTGTAAAGCTGATAAGTTAAACATCTAATACGCCAGCTTATCAAATCATCACTATATATCAGTAAACAGCAAAATTATTGTAGCAGAATAAATTCAAAAAAGAGGAAAAATTATTCACCAATCTCTAGTCATCCAAATGTGTTGGAAAGCAGAGGCTTCTGCTGTGTACCTCGAGGCAATGTCATCCACACTCATCAGTCGATAGATGGTAGCAAAAACAAGAATAGTCGGAAAAAATCCCCATAGTAGGGCACGTGACTGTAATCAAGTTAGTTACAGGGAGAAACAAACAAGGATGGGACATGAGTGGGTTTCTATTCTAGGTATCACATAGCTAACAAAACCATGAACATCGAAATGGTGAAATCATACTAAACCATACTAAACGATAAGCAAGGTAAACTGAACCATGAAAACATTAGTTTTAATTTCCATTAATCTATTACCACAGTCCAGCCTCACAGACGGACATTAACTTTGTCATTGTATAGTAATAGGTAAATCGTAAAAAGAAGCAGAAAACAAATAAATTACCTTTATCGAACTTTTTGCTATCAAGGTGTAGCCTGGTAACGATGGAGGCTTCCTCGAAGAGATGCTCAGACATATTTCGTGTAAAAAAGATGAGCGCATTGCATACATGAACCAAAATCATGCAAGTAATAAGGCGGAAAAGCAAACTCTGAGCTATTAATGACGACACCATGGTAAGTTCAATCGAAACCAACAGAAGCAAACGACCTTGAGTCTGCACACATGCACAGTGACAACCAAAGCAGCAAAAGGCTAGAGGAGGCGGCCTGGGTCGATAAGTAGGGACATGAGGAGAGCATACCGTGGATGCGCGGCGGCAAGGCGACAACATTTCTAGGGGCTAGCAGGCAAGCCCCGGCAGCGACGAACTGGTGGAGACAGGGGGCACGACCACGGGAGTGAATTGCCGTTGCCATTGCCATACAAGTCGTAGAACACAGAATAGGAGGAGCCACTGTTGCTATTGCCGGATGGGGTCGGACGACCTAAGGGGACAACGATGCGAGATCTGGGATTGAGGAGCGGGGACAAGCCGGGGTTGAGGACGAGGAGGAGCGGGGCAGGCCAGAGATGAGTAGGTTAGCGGTGGGGACAGAACAGATGGCGCTAGGGCTGGAGGCAGTGGCGGAGGACGTGACAAAATCAAGGTGTTGCTAACGCAATGATGAAAAAAATTCACTATACACCAAAGTAATTCATGGCTAGGAAAGTAATTCACAACACAATTTAAAGAGATCCTTTTTGTTATATAACTACTACGGCGAAGTAGGATGAGCTAAGCTTAACACTAATGAGACATAAAGCACTTAAAACATTAATCCACACAACAAAAATAGTACACACTGAATACCAAGTACAGCAGTTACCTAAGTATCATCATAAACAACAATTCTATCCTATATAAAGTCAAGTATTGTTTGGCACAAGATAATGTGTTGCGTCACAATGCCTGATCTTCACGACGTAGGATCAATCTTTAGATAACTAGCTTCAAAGAAGCCAATATAACTTGCTGCAAGCAGCGATAACTAGTGCAACCTGACAAATAAAACTCGAAGCCAACCACCGTCTTTAACCGACAGCCTAAATCAAGGATTCGCCCAACCACACTCTCAAGGAACCAACCAACACAGCCTACAATCAATCGAGGAGACCTCGAAGGGAGTAGGAGCACCAATTGGGAGCGGATCAAGCCGCCGCTTCTGCAATCCCGCGAAGGAATTCACAAGAGCAAAGGGGTAGAGATCACTCTCAATATTTGTTAGCACACAGCTGAACAAAGGGATTCTGTTTTAGATTATCATAAGCTGCCTTACATCATAGACATAGGAGGGTATTTATACTAGTAACAACCAGCCTTAGCGAGGTATAAACACGAAACAAAAGTAATTTCACGTGCTAATGTGAAGGAGCCTCTTCGGGAGATCTGCAGAACTGAATTCCGTGTGGCTGTTTGACTTCTGCGCAGCCTTTAGTATTTTGATAATAACTTTTTATAGGAATCCCCAAATGACGTGGAACTTGTTGCGTTGGAAAGCTAACTTGATAAGATTTCTCACCATATATAGCATGCTTAATGAAACTTCGTATAATGATCCAGTTTAATACGAAAACTTGGTCATCAAGCAGACTGTTGACCTTCTGACCAGTCAGCACTAAAGTAGGTCGGCTGCCTTTCTGGTAGATGTGGTTAAGTCGGCTTTAGAAGCATTGTAAACTAGACTTCAAGAGCTTTCCAAAAAGTACTTATGGGCCTTCATAGCTTTTGGGAATCAAAAGATATGACTGTTTCTTCTGGACGGTTCTCTAGCGCTGGATCACTCGGACATAGCTCTTCTTGCTGATTCGCCCTTGATATGTTTTGTCCTTCATCTTTGGTGAACCTAAGTAATATCAACATACACGACTTAGGTAGCATAAAGTTCTCATTAGTGTTTAATTGAAATTCATAAAGTAGCGCGTGCACCTCTTGCTGTAGCTTCTTAGCTCGGCTACGTGTAATTGGTCCATCAAAGACTTGAGTTGGTGATGATGTTGGATGTACTTGAGTTGATGTAGTATGACTTAGGGGTTGTAATGTGTTACTTAATGGCATGGTCATATCATCCTCCCCCCCTTGAAAAGGAGTTGTCCTCGACTCTGAAGTGTCTTCACTTGTATATGGTAAGAGGTCAGCAACATTGAACGTGTTACTTAGGCCATAGCTTGGTGGAAGATCTATCTTGTATGCATTATCATTGATCTTGGTAAGAACACGAAATGGACCATCCCCTCGTGGCATCAATTTGGATTTGCGCTGATCAGGAAAACGCTCCTTGCGCAAGTGAATCCAAACCAAGTCCCCCGGCTCAAATAACACTTTCTTCCTATGCTTGTTCACACTTGCAGCCTTGCGCATTGCTTTGAGCTCAATTGCTTCCTTGGTCTTCTCATGTATCGTTTTTATATATGCAGCACGCTTGGAAGCTTCCATATTGGTTCTTTCCTGCAATGGAATGGGCAATAAATCTATGGGAGCAATAGATTTGAACCCATATACAATTTCGAAGGGGCATAAATTAGTTGTAGAATGTACTGCCCTGTTATAAGCAAACTCCACGTGTGGCAAACATTCCTCCCAATCCTTCAAGTTCTTCCTTACCATTGTTCGCAGCAGCATTGACAATGTACGATTCACCACTTCAGTTTGGCCATCAGTTTGGGGGTGGCATGTGGTGGAGAACAAAAGTTTAGTCCCAAGCTTTGCCCACAATGTTTTCCAAAAATAGCTCACAAACTTCACATCACGGTCAGATACGATGGTCTTGGGCACTCCATGTAGTCTCACGATTTCTCTGGAAAAACAAATTAGCAACATGTGAAGCATCGTCGCTCTTGTTGCATGGAATAAAATGAGCCATTTTTGAAAATCTATCAACCACAACAAAAATAGAATCTCTCTTTTTTCGAGTCATTGGCAGTCCTAAAACAAAATCCATGCTTATGTCTTCCCAAGGATTTTTAGGAGCGGGTAAAGGAGTATATAAACCATGAGGGTTCAATTTTGACTTAGCTTTGTGACAGGTGACACAACGCTCCACAAATCTGATGACGTCTCTCCTCATCTTGGGCCAATGGAAATGATCACTAAGCATTTCATAAGTCTTCTTTTGTCCAAAATGACCTGTTAGACCTCCTCCATGTGACTCATGCAATAAAAGCAATCTAACCGAAGAATTTGGTACACAAAGTTTGTTAGCTCTAAACAAAAATCCATCATGTATATGATATTTTTCCCAACCTTTTCCATCTGTACAATGATTGTATGGTTCTGAAAATTCAGGATCATTATTATACATTTCTTTCAAATTTTCAAGACCCAAAACTTTTACCTCTAGTTGATTCAACAACACATTCCTTCGAGACAAGGCATCAGCGACCACATTGTCCTTACCTTTCTTATATTTCACAATATATGGAAATGTTTCGATAAACTCAACCCATTTGGCATGATGACGGTTCAGTTTGGCTTGCCCTTTCAAATACTTCAAAGCTTCATGATCAGAATGAATAACAAACTCTTTTGGCCATAAGTAGTGCTGCCATGTTTCAAGTGCTCGGACCAAAGAATACAATTCTTTTTCATACACAGAATAATTTAATTGAGCACCTCCCAATTTTTCACTAAAATATGCTATAGGTTTTCCTTGTTGCATTAAAACTCCTCCTATACCAATCCCACTAGCATCACATTCTACTTCAAAAGTTTTAGTGAAATCAGGAAGAATAAGTATAGGTGCTTCAGTCAAATGTTTCTTCAATTCTTGAAAAGCATTTTCTTGTGAGTTTCCCCATTTAAATTCAACACCTTTCTTTGTCAATTCATTTAAAGGGGAAGCGATGGTACTGAAATCTCGCACAAATCTTCTATAAAAACCAGCAAGACCATGAAAACTTGTTACTTGACTTACATTCGTTGGAGCTGGCCAATCCTTGATGGCTTTCACCTTGGATTCATCCACCTCTATTCCTTTTGCTGAAACAACAAAGCCAAGAAACACAACATGGTCTGTGCAAAAACTGCACTTCTCAAGATTAGCAAATAATTTCTCCTTTCTAAGCTCATCTAAAACTTGTCGAATGTGTTTCACATGTTCATCAAAAGACTTGCTGTAAATTAGAATATCATCGAAGTAGACAACAACAAATTTTCCAATGAAAGTTCTTAAGACATGGTTCATTAATCTTATAAAAGTACTAGGAGCATTAATCAACCCAAAGGGCATCACTAACCATTCATACAACCCAAATTTTGTTTTAAATGCAGTCTTCCATTCATCTCCGGTTTTCATTCTTATTTGATGGTATCCACTTCTCAAATCAATTTTAGTAAAAATTGTGGAACCACTTAATTCATCAAGCATATCATCTAGCCGTGGAATAGGATGGTGATAGCGAACGGTAATATTATTTATAGCTCTACAATCAACACACATCCTCCAAGATCCATCTTTCTTAGGTACTAAAATCACAGGAACAGCACAAGGGCTTAAGCTTTCACGAACAAAACCTTTATTAAGAAGTTCTTGCACTTGCCTTTGTATTTCCTTAGTTTCTTCAGGATTGGATCGATATGGTGGACGGTTAGGAACTGCAGACCCTGGAATAAGGTCGATTTGATGCTCAATCCCTCGAATTGGAGGTAGTCCAGCCGGTGTTTCCTGTGGAAACACGTCTTCAAAGTCCTGCAAAAGATCAGCCACAACACTAGGAAGAGATGTTATGTCGTTAGGAGAAATCAAAACATCTTTGTTCACAAGTACAAAGAGTACTTGATATGGGTTGTTCCTCACTTCTCTCATCTCAGATTTTGTGGCTAGCATAACTAGATGTTCTCCCTCTTCCGTCCTTTTATCTCTTGAATTTGGCTTGTAGCACTCGCTCACCGAATTGTGGATGGCACTCAATTTCTTTTGCTCTTCTCCTCCTCTACTTGCTGCACTAATTTCAGTTTTCTTTTGTAAATGTTCAGCCATGATTTGTTGAGGGGTCATATGCTTGAGTACAAACTTTCTCCCTTTTATATCTAGCGTGTATTGATTTGTTCTTCCACAATGCTGAGAATATCGGTCATATTGCCAAGGTCTTCCTAGCAGCATGTGACACACAGACATGGGTGCAACATCGCACTCCATTGTGTCAACATACTCTCCAATCTTGAACTGAACTTTCACCTTATAACCAATCTTAATATCTCCCGATTCATTCAACCATTGGACATGATATGGATGAGGGTGTCGCAGCAACTTCAAACCAAGCTTTTCAACCATCTCACGACTTGCAAGATTATGGCAGCTCCCTTCATCAATGATCACCTTTACTACTTTGTCTTGCACTTTGGCTCGCGTTTGAAAAAGATTATGTCGCTGTCCAATTTCAGCTTCTTTCATTTGAACACTCAAGATTTGTGTAACCACAAGAGTAGTACCATGCTCAAATTCACATCCTGTATGTTCTTCAGATTTATCAATGTCATCTTCATTTCCTGCTTCAGCTTCCTCTTCACTAGCTGATGTATATTCTCCATCATCGGTCATAAGGATCACACGATTATTTGGACACTCCTTTATGACATGACCACGACCTCCACACTTGAAGCACTGAATACCACTACTCTTGGATGTTGAACCCACTGATGTTGAAGTGGATGCTGCTAGTTTATAACTCGTGTTTGGAGCAGCACCATTCTTTCCACTAGAATTGCCTTGAATATTGGATCGCAAGCCCCCAGTTGAACCTTTTGTCGCTGAGGATGCAACAGTAAACCTTGAGATCGATTTGCTTCCTCCAGTCATGGTTCGTGCACCATATGACAAGGGCTTGCTGCTCTTAGCATCTTGTTGCAGCTGGCGTTCAGCTTTGGTGGCTTGATGTACCAAATCAATAAGACTTTGGTATGGCTGAAACTCAACAATACGCTGAATGTTGCGGTGTAACCCAGCCATGAAACGTGCAATGGTCTTCATACACATTGGCTCTAATCATGGCCTTCTCCCTCTCCTTATAATACTCCTCAACAGAGAAACTTCCTTGCCTCAAATTCTGCAATTTATCAAAAAGATCACGCCGTTAATGCTTCGGTACAAAACGAATTCTCATTTCTCGCTTCATCTCTTGCCAAGTAATAATAGGGTCCTCTCCATATTCTTCACGATCACGAAGAAGTTGCTCCCACCAAATCAGAGCATATCCTTCAAACTCAGGAGATGCCATTGCAAGTTTCTTCTCCTCTGAATAATTATGTAGGCGGAAGATTTTATCCACCTTTAATTTCCATGTGAAATAATCTTCAGGATCAGATCTACCATCAAATTTTGGCATGGTAAACTTAAGTTTCCCAAATCTCTCTTCTTGGTTGACGCCTCTATGATGACGACGACCATAGCGATGTTGGGACTCATTATCATCATTTCCAAATTCAGATTCCTCATTGTCATTATTTCTTCGATTCCGGCCTCTTCCTCTACCATGTGCAGCACCTTGATTTCTCCTCCCATGTTCGCTTGCCCTTCTAGAATAATTTCCTTCATCTTCTTCCCCATCTTCATCATGGTGTCTTACACCGTCAGGGAGTCGACGACGACCTCTGATTTCAGCCATAAGTGTCTGAAGATCTTGTACCAACAGATCTTGCTTGGCTTCTATGCTTTGTTTGAGCTCATTGAATTGTATCATGGTGACACAGTTTTCAATCTCAGCGTTGGGATCCATCTTCCAGCGAAATTAGTGGCGACAAGGCAACAAATATAGGTAGAATATGAAGCTATATAGAATCTCACAACCTCACCACTCTTACCAACCAAAGCTCTTATGAGTTCCCTACGGGTTGCAAGAAAATGTGTGGTGGTAACATGAAGTGGTGGTTAAGCGAATACAAGACCAGAGTACCGATTACGATGGCTTATATGTGGAGCTTGGTGGGGAATAATAAACAAGGTATGCAATCTGAATCCTAGTTGTTGTAAAGTTAAATAACCATCCAACTAGAAGTTCCCTGCTTAGTGCTGACCACAAGATACGAGTGATGTAAATAGATCAAACACACGCGCAAGAAATTTCAGATTTGATGCAGACAAGGAGTATGATTGGAATGCAAGTGTTGCAATCATATCCAACCAAAATTTTGCACCAAATGACAATAGCAAACTGGTTGAACAACTTGATAAAACTTTCAGCACTAGTGCACATAAACAAATTGACTGTTCTACTTTTCTTTCACAATCTTGTTCAACACTTTTTTGGCACTTTTTTTGATACTTTTTTTATAGAACTAAACACAGAGATCTGATATGATATTGCACACTTTATAATAATTAAAAAAGAACTCAACTAGTAGCTATAACTTAAATAGGATCAAAGTTAACGCGAAGGAAATGATGAGGTTTTTTTTTCAGAATACTCTTTTTGTGGATATTTTCAGATATATATAAGAGGCTCAAAGGAAACACAAAGGATAGAGTGACCAGCAACTAAACAAAGATTCTATGGACTGAAACTTAACAAAACTCACTGGAACAACAGATTGAAACAAAGGGCTATGACAAAATATTTTATGGCTTTTTGGTGGATAGGACGAACACAAAATATATGTAGCTAAGGGTAAAGAATCCTACCGTGGCAACTGAGGCTTTGATACCAGATGATGCGTCACGATGCCCGATCTTTATGATGTAGGATCAATCTTCAGATAACTAGCTTCAAAGAAGCCAAGATAACTTGCTGCAAGCAGCGATAACTAGTGCAACCTGACAAATAAAACTCGAAGCCAACCACCGTCTTTAACCGGCAGCCTGAATTGAGGATTCGCCCAACCACACTCTCAAGGAACCAACCAACACAGCCTACAATCAATTGAGGAGACCTCGAAGGGAGTAGGAGCACCAATTGGGAGCGGATGAAGTCGCCGCTTCTGCAATCCCGCGAAGGAATTCACAAGAGCAAAGGGGTAGAGATCACTCTCAATATTTGTTATTAGCACACAGCTGAACAAAGGGATTCTGTTTTAGATTATCATAAGCTGCCTTACATCATAGACATAGGGGGGTATTTATACTAGTAACAACCAGCCTTAGCGAGGTATAAACACGAAACAAAAGTAATTTCACGTGCTAATGTGAAGGAGCCTCTTCGGGAGATCTGCAGAACTGAATTCCGTGTGGCTGTTTGACTTCTGCGCAGCCTTCAGTATTTTGATAATAACGTTTTCTAGGAATCTCCAAATGACGTGGAACTGGTTGCGTTGGAAAGCTAACTTGATAAGCTTTCTCACCATATATAGCATGCTTAATGAAACTTCGTAGAATGATGCAGTTTAATACGAAAACTTGGTCATCAAGCAGACTGTTGACGTTCTGACCAGTCAGCACTAAAGTAGGTCGGCTGCCTTTCTGGTAGATGTGGTTAAGTCGGCTTTAGAAGCATTGTAAACTAGACTTCAAGAGCTTTCCAAAAAGTACTTATGACCCTTCATAGCTTTTGGGAATCAAAAGATATGACTGTTTCTTCTGGACGGTTCTGTAGCGCTGGACTCACTCGGACATAGCTCTTCTTGCTGATTCGCCCTTGATATGTTTTGTCCTTCCTCTTTGGTGAACCTAAGTAATATCAACATACACGACTTAGGTAGCATAAATTTCTCATTAGTGTTTAATTGAAATTCATAAAGTAGCACGTGCACCTCTTGTTATAGCTTCTTAGCTCGGCTACATGTAATTGGTCCATCAAAGACTTGAGTTAGTGATGATGTTGGTTGTACTTGAGTTGATGTAGTATGACTTGGGGGTTGTAATGTGTTACTTAATGGCATGGTCATATCATAATGGTTTCCTGAAATCTAGAAGGAAGCTATAGTTGGTTCAATATAAATAGAATCAAACGTTCTAAAGTCTATTCTACATAGAGGAATTACAACATACCTTAAAGGATAGCTAACCATCAAGATATTATTCTTACGACAGAAAATTGTTTATAGTATGAGAATTGATTCCCAAGTTAATGTGCGCGCTTTCACTTGGGAAATTCAGAACACCAGTGATACTGATACCCTGAAGCCTTTTGAAGTATCAGAAACTTAACTGAATTGTAAGGTAAATGAAAGTGTAAATGCAAGGAAACAAATCTAAGCAGAAAGCACCAATCAGACAAGCTTGCAGCATTCACCAGCGAGACGCCGTTCACCGACGAGCAATGACGGTGGCCCGGGCGGGACGACGGGTGGCGGACACACATGCGTGGAGCTTTGCTGCGGCGCCACGCCACGTGCAGACCTAGGGAAGGCCGACGAGATTCTAGTTCTCTGGTGAGCTGCTACGGGCGGGCGGGGCCGAACCGGCGAGGGGCAGTTCGCGCCACCGTGGATAGCCTGTCGGGGCTGAAGTGGACGACTCAGGGCGACCGTCGCGCTGCTACTTAGGCCACACCGCCTCAGCTTAAGGGTCGTCGGATGATTCGGCCGGTGCGGCAGGCTGGCGGGCGCCGGGCGGCAGTGGCCAAGGGGCAAGGTTGAGTGGATGACAGAGGCGGCGGGTGCAGGCAGGTGCACTACGGGCTGCGACTGGTGAGATCTCGCGGCTGGTCGGTCTGTGTGCGGGAGCGCGATGCGAAGACACTAGGGCTTTTTTTACGTTGATTTCTAGGCTGACCCAAGGTATTGCCCATGCAATAATGGACCATACTGGGCCCTCCGCCCCTGGCTGGAGGTGGCCGCGACGGCGTAGAGCAGACAGCGCCAGGACGAACTCGTGCTAGGGTTCCATGGTTCGGTTCCATTTATTTTTTATCTGGGATTGGACGGACGGACGGGGCAGAACAGATGGGGCCAGGGCTGGAGGTTGCTTTTAATAAATGAGAATATATTAATCAATACATTCCGCTAGCAACGTATATTAAGTGTTGTTGCATCCTATTTAAACAACAGATGCCACTAGCAACGCATATTAAGTGTTGTTACATCCTAGTTAATGAACGGATGGTGCTAGTAACACATATTAAGCGTTGCCATCACCCTAATAACGTAACGAATGATGCTTGCAACGCATATTAAGCGTTGCCCGCTAATTTTTTACAACGCATAAAACCATGTGTTGCTACGGATGCGTTGTTATAGGCGGGTTTGTGTTGTAGTGAATCATGGGATTAGTGGGAAAGCTATGCAAATGACCATTTCATGACTTAAACCCTTTACCAAAGTTGAAGTACATTTATATATCTACAAGAAATAGTAAGGAAAGTATTCCAAAAAGGCCCCACAAAATTCTCAAATTCAGCCCCCATGTGAAGAACACTCAAGAGCAACCAATTTTTCTCTAAGTTAAAAATCAGCCCTCTTCCAAAGATCAAGGATGTTCACCTAGTTGATGGCACCAAATCCATGAGGTCCAATTGAAGAAAGGGAGCCAAGTTACCTAAGGCACACACTAGAAAAGTTTGAACCGAAGCCAAGACCTTTTGACATGAGTCGACATCCGTTTTGTCTCGGGATGAACAGTGCCAACAGACCCAACTTGGCGCCCGCATATCTCCCAAGCTAGGGCATATCTTCCCTTGGAACTCACATGAACTAGGTAGCCCTAGGTGCAGGGAAGAGATCTCACAAAAGTCTTATGGCGAGATTCGCACGTTTGTTTGCTCAGCAAGGGCTAGAACACGGGCAGAAGGAAATGTCCACGTGTTCGACGCGCCCTGGCGACACCAGAGCATGCCTCGGCGCTCGGCCCCGCGCGCGCCGCGCCAAGTAAGACCCCGTGCCCACGCCCGCGCCCGCGCCTATAAAGCCGACCCCTGCCTTGACCGTACACCCCCGCTCGCTCTCCACCCCGCCGGAGCGCAAGTTCACCGGCGATCGCTCTGCGCACGGCATGCCAGCGGCCGCCCGAGACCCAACCACCGTAGACTGGCCACCCTAGCCATTCCCTGCCCCGTCCGACCCTCAGGATAGCCTCTACGGACCTCGGTGAAGCTTCCAGAGCCGGGGATTGAACTGTACCTCGCCAGAGACACCGGATCGACGTCGCCGGACTTCACCCGACCACCGGCGCAAGTAGACCGAGCTCCACGGTGAGCCCTTCTTTGATTCCTTGCACTAGTAGCACCCTTAGCCTTCCGTGAAGCTCCCCGTGCGGTTTAACTGAACTCTACCGCCATGAGCAGCCTGGAGCATACGCCGCCGACGAGCCCGCCCGCCTGCGCACGTGGCCCGACCGATTCCGGCCATCACCGTCGATGAGCCGTACCTTGACGTGACCACCGGGACCTCCTGGAGCTAACCCCGCCCTTCGCCGGACCTCCCTCGCCGCCGGTAAGCCGCGCCACCCTATTTATTCTCGCGGTTACTGTTTCAAAGGGGGGAGGGAGATCGGGGAAAAAGAAGAAGAAGCTGGTGGGGTTTTTGAATAGTCAGTGACTCATGTGAACAGTTCCGCAGGGGTATAAGTTAAAGAATTGGTTTAGGAAAAGCCTAGGGGTCTCGGTGTAAACTGGTTTTTCATAAAACCTTTTAAGCATTATTCTTTTAAATGTAAACAGAGCTTGTAAAATTCATAGCTTTAGTTTTATCCAACCAAATCTGTTCAAACAAATTTTGCTAGGTTCTAAATAATATGAATTACTTAGGAAAAATACCAAACATCCTAAGTATTGCAGGAGATTCTAAAGTTTAGATTTAAATAGTAAACTGACCAAAAGTTAAATAAAGAAGGGAAAAATAGCTACACTTTTAGACTGGGATTAAGAAAAATCAGAGAGGTACTTAACCACTACCTAGCCTGTTTAAAAATAATAAACCCCTCAGTACACCAGATTAGGGAAGGGTTTGCCATTTAAACTCACTTTGACTCAAAGTTAAAGAAAACAGAAAAGGGAGTTTAAAATAAGAACCAGGGGGCAACCACATTTTTGTTAGCTTACTTCATTCACATAGTTCACTGGAAAATTTTGTTAAGCCCTCTGTTAGCAGAAAAGAAATGCACCACATTTTATTTCATGAAAACAATGAGAACTTAGAAAAATCCTAGAAAAATAATCCTGAGGAGAAACCACCCCAATCCTTGGGATAACTAATAATATGCTAACATGAATCTAGGAAAAATGTAAGTTCTGTTGTTTGGTATTTTTCAAATAACAAGTTACTTATAAGTACCTTTTTGACTTTAAACTTTAGAAAATCACAACTAAATATCCAGTGGGTTTTTTCTGTGATTTTTAACACAGAGACCTATTATCACTTAGGAATCATGGCAAAATAAAATTTAGTGCAGAAACCTCACCTAAAGCAGAGCTATAGTGTAAAGTGCCCTTTTACCCTTACTTTTGTCATTTTTGCACAAGTAGTATCTGAATTATTTTCAACCTCAAATTTATAGAATGAAACCCAGAGGTCAATGTTTACCCACTGTAATTTTTATAACATTTTTGGAAAATTCTAAATTGCCATGGTAGTTCAAAAATACTTAATAAGAAGCACAATAGGAGGAAAAGGGGAAATTTTGGGAGAACTTAATAATATATAACTAAATCCTTCTAAGAGTCCAATAGAACCAAAAAGATGTAATTAGAGGTTTTAAGTTCATTCAAAACCCTAAAGATGAAGGTATGAAATCCTTAAGGCTAACAACGGAAACCCTAGTTTACCCCTATTTTAATATTGTTTCACTATGCTTAGTGTTTCCAAAATGCCATATCATTAATATGCATATATCTTATTCATTGCATTTGATAGACTGTAATCTCGCTGACGAGGAGTACATCCTTGTTTCGGAGCAAGGAGTTGCTCAGGAGGTAGCCCAGGAGCCAGCACCAGAACCTGCCATCGAGGATCTGCGTGCCCCAGCTTTGGAAGGCAAGCCTCGGTTTTATGCATAACCAATTCTATATGCTATTTTACTGCACCTAATGATTGTAGGCTTGTGTTGTGCACTTAAGTGTAGGAGTTGACTGAAACCCTAGTTGCATGAAATCAGGATTCCTTTGAGATGGATACTAGTATGCTAGGTCGAGTAGCTGCTTTACTAATTAGGTATCTCGGTAGAAGTCGAGTGATTTTTCTAGCATTCGCGTGAGGTCAGGAATTGATTGTATCCATTTTGATAATGGAATGATGATGGTCTGTGGACATGGATCCATGGGGATGCGTGGTCTATGAGATGAAATTGGAATAAGGATTAACGTGCGGATACCTGTGTCAAGCGTTTGAATGTACTAAGCACATGCCGAGAAATATGGTAAATCGGTAAGCCTAGTACCTGAGTGAACCTGGCCGCAGACTTTACTCCTCACGCGACCTGAGACGTAGTCTCCCATTCCGGTTATGGTGGGTACAAGTGCGATCACTGCACGACGGTAGTCGGGGTCAGTGAGGCATTGTACGCCAAGGCGGTGAGCCCTGATCTGTTGCCAGGGAATCGATGGGGACGGTTGATGTTTGTGGGGACGGAGTGCCTCGCCACGTTGTGTGTTTAGGTTTACCTTGCAAGGATAAAAACTCGATTCGAATCGTCTGCTTCTCGCAGCTAATGAGACTGCCTGATCCATTGTACTGCATTGATTAACAAGTGGAAATTTGTTTGGCAAAAGATATTGATTGCTAAATGTTTGATACCATGTATGATTACCTAGGTGTACATTTAGTCTTAAGAGAGTCACACTAAAACTTGAAAATCTAAAACTTGATTTTAGACTCAGCTAGTGCTTTTTGGCAAACCAAACCTCCTCAGCCAAACAGCTGCATGTCTAGAGGTAGAGGAGTAGACTCCTCACACCGGGTAAGTCTAGCTAAGTATTAGTATACTCAGCCTTGCTTGTGGCATAATTTTTACAGGTTCTCTAGAGTACATGGTTGCTAGAGTGACTTGGCCGTCCATCCTGCCACCGGGTTGGACAGTCGAGTGGGACCCTACCTCGGCAGAGGAGGAGCATGAGGAGTGATGGGCCAGGCTTCCCCATCCCTCCGTTTATTTACCGTTAGTTATATTCCGCTGCATTCCGAACAATGATCACTACTTTTGATAAACTCCAATGATGTTGTAATAAAATTAAGTACACATTAATGTATGGTTTTATGCTTCATTGTATTTGCTTTGTGCCTCACCTTCGAGTGAGTATGTGGTACTTGATCCTATTAGTGGCCTCGTCAGACTAGATCCGAGAGACTGACGTTTTATTCCTATTTAAGTGTGGTCTAGCCTCTAAGGCGAGACTTAGGCACTTAAGTTGGAATAATTCGGGCGGTTCCTCCACAGCTGGTATCGGAGCTTGTACCACCACAGAGGAATCAATAAACCATAATTAACATCCTTTTCAAAAAGTAAAACTTGTTAGAAACAAATGTTGGATAGATCGGTAAGACAATAAGGATGGATATAGGACGTGAAGCCTTAGGATACTAGAGGGGTAGCTAGGTGGCTATTTGAATGTGCCCTATGGGCTACTCTAATAATGGACGTAGATTTCTCTATCCCTATAGGTTGATGTGAGGTCGCTTAGGACAAACATGCATGCATCATTTTATTCTAACTACTTAGTAAGTGGCCAAGAAAGTTTAAAAGCTATGAGGCACGGTAATAAAAGATTAAGTGTATCTCCAAGATCTCCACCTAACCCTGGGAAAGCCAAGCCCTAGTTCCCTTTTATTTTCTTAATTCTTTTTCTTTTTCGCTTACACTTACCCCTACATAGATTACTTCTCACGAATCCTCGGATGGATGGAACACACATTCCCACATGAACGGACTTGCGCGAGAGGGTTTTCCTTGCATTTTATGGGAGGTGCTGCAGGGAGCCGGTTATACGACGCCTCCCCAGTATGCGATGCAGTTGTTCGAGGAGCACCGGGTACCCCGCTGTAGGGTGAGGATGACCTTAGAGCCTCATCCCTTGCAGTCGGGCTAGCGTTCGTTAGACTCCGAGTCTTTTGGATTTAGGGCTGATGATACTATCGAGTCCATTGCTTTCCACGGACTGATGACCTTTTATGGCTTTCACCCCTTAGAGCTGTCCACTCATCCCATTGGCTTGTTCCTCGCTGAAAAGGAGGACGACCCAATGTGGAAGGACCGAGTGGAGCATGCCAAGGATGTGTGGGCTCTTTACCCGGGGCAGACTGCTCACCTGACCGTGCGGTGCATGAATGCCCTGTATCGTCTGTAAGCAGTGCGAGTGGAGGCAATGTCCCAGCTGATGGGCTCGGTGGAGTCTACCAAGATCACCCTGGATAACAGGGAAGACCTTGTGGTAGACCTGTCCACTGAGCTGGTGTAAAAGGACCTCCAGGTAGAGCAGATGGCCACCCAGATCCAAGAGCTTGAGGAGCAAGTAGGAGCCAGGGAGAACACCATCGAGGTTCTCGTGGATCAGCTCCTCACCACTCAGCAGCAACTTGAGGAAGCCAACCAGCACCTAGATATGCACCATCAGGAAATTCAAGACATGGAGGCGGAAGGGGCCGACGAGGATGTTGACATCGAGGGAGGAGAGGAGCCAAAGCCTGCATCCAGCTTGGACACGGCTGGCTCAGGGAGACCACCTTCCCCCGAGTCTAGCGTTGCCTCATTTGCCCAGTAAGTTTTAGAGATGGGGTTAGAAGTGTGTGGCAGTAGAACTCCTCGAAACTAGCTTAGCTTTTGCACCTTTGGGGTACAAGGCTAGAGAGAGTCGAGTATTTTCAACACTGTTGTAACTATTAGCAAACTCTTTTGGATTGATGAAGGATGGATGATCTCTAATTAAGTTATGAAGAAAGGTTTATGTCATGTGGTATCTTTTATGAAAAAATGCAAGGAAATGTTTGGCATTTTACAAACTTTGTCCTTTCAAATCATTTACCATGTGCGAACCCTGATGTCAAAAGTATGATATTAAGAGCATCCTAAATTTTCAGATGGCAGGAAGAGCGCGCCGTGGACAGAATGAGCGCATTCCTCCACCACTGCCGCCGCCTCCTACCATGCACGAACTGATGGCTCAGTAGAAAGAGATTCTGCGACAGTTGGCTCAGCGTCAGCCACCACCTCAGCACTATGGTGGTGGTGATCACCATCAACGTCCCCCACTAGCGGCCACCTATCAGGAGTTCCTCAGCACTCAGCCGCTGTTGGGGACTTGTTCTCAAATGCTAAGAGTTAAGAACACGGCAACATAAAAAGTGCTAAATGTTAAAGTCCTTCGTCCTTCAAGACATTATATCCATTCGGATATAATGAATTCTGGACGAAGGTTATGAAGGAAAAGACCTTCGTGACCTCGATAGATAATAAGGAAGAATATATGTATGAAATACAAATAATAATACAGATATTATCATCAACTTATTTTTATTCCCATTATCAAATTCATAATGACAAATTATAAATGTTCCTTCAGATTGATGAAAAGTAAAGGTACAGGCGTGATGCGAAACGTGAATGCCAAGTCAGCGTGAACAGTACGGGGATACTGTTCATCTATTTATAGGCACGGGACGCAGCCCGTGTAAAATTACATTAATGCCCTTTACATTTATCAATAACTCTATAGTAATTCTTCAGGGTCTAATTTGGCTTTTCATCTTTAAGTCGGTTCCCCTTTTCTGTTGTCATGCCGAAGCTTATCAGCGCATAGCTTCGTGATCATCTCATCCTTCGTCACAATCGCCTTCCGTCCCACTCAAGCTTCGTCTTGACCATACTCTTGTATACCCGTAACCCGATTCCAAAGACACCTGTTCACATATTTCACTTGGAAAACATTGTCAAATCATGTTTTTGAGGACCTTCGGAAGCCGAAGGCCCCCAACAGTAGCCCCTCGCAATATTAATTTGTTGGAATGATAAATTCATATTGCGACATGGACGAAGGCTTTAAGCCGAAGGTCCGAAAAAACACCTTCCTTTTGCTAGAATAGCAACAGTCTTTGACAAGCGGGACCCTCCAGTTTTCAACGCACTGGGTGTATAAATAAGAGCTCACCACGAGTTTATTTGGCCCACTTTCTTGCCATCTGCTCTTGATCACCCAACTTTTAGCCTGTGCGCAACAACACTTGCTTGGCTTTTTAAATTTTTAAGCTTCGGTTTCGAGAGCACTTTCTCAGCGTTTGCGAAGATGTCTGAAGATAAGAAAACTGTTGCTGAATCGAAGCTGAGCCTTTCTGAGGAGATGCATCTCGGCTTTCTTCAGTCAATAGCAAAGACCAATACAGAGAAGATCACTAGGGAGACCCTGGAGGGCTTATCTGAAGACACTAGTGACAGTGATAGCTATGATGTAGAAAGTGGGGGTGAAGATTCCGAAGATCGACCGTGGCGACCAAGTCACACAGTCTTCGAAAAATCGAGCATTAAACAGAGTCAACTTGATACCACGAGGGGAAGGTATTTTCGAGACATGTCTATTGTCATGGCAGATGACGGGGAGAAGACTGTGCCTACTCCCGAAGAGAATGAAGTCGTAATCTTCCGAAGCTTCCTGAAAGCTGGATTGCGGTTTCCCTTGAGCAGTTTTGTCATGGAAGTACTGAAGACATTTGAAGTCTACCTTCATCAACTTACTCCCGAATCAATCATAAGAATGGGCATCTTCGTCTGGGCCGTAAGGAGCCAAGGTTTAGAACCAAATGCAAAAAGTTTCTGCAACATACATGAGCTATTGTATGAGACAAAACCTTGGGGTAAAGAGCAGTATCACAACAATTTTGGCTGCTACAGCTTTGGCGCTCAAGCTGAGGCTCAGAAGCGCGAAATTGAAGATCTTCGGAAACAGTTAGCCAGAGCTAAAGAAGAATGCATACTTGAAGAGACGAAACGAGAACTTAGCGATCAGTGGGCAAATCATTTAGAAGGAAACGTTGAAGAGCTTCGAGCATCCAAGAAAAGGTGCTATGACAAATCTATAGAATGCGCTAAGAAAATAAAAACTAGCTTCGCCAGCGTTGGAGTATTCTCGAGCGAGGAAAACTTCACAAGGGGTAACCCCGAAGGCCCGATTGAATGGATCAGTCACGAAGCTGTGGCCTTTGAGGAAATTTTGAATAGCCGCGGAGACATATGTGCCTTTTCGGGTGCCAGGGGGATTGCTACTATTTTGGAGAGGAAAGGCTGTGAGCATGTGAAATCTTTAGCACAATCCGAAACTGCCTTATCCTCCGAAGATATAAAAGACCCCTCGGCTGAAGCAAGCCTGGTCGGTGGAAAATTTTTCACCGACATCTGGGACAATGGCGGCCGGGAAATGGCCCAAGAAATTATTCAAAAAAGCGAAAAAGGCATTCATGATGCTAGGAAAGTAGCAAAGGCCGCTGAGAAAAGCACAGAGCCTGAAGGGCAAATAGGTATTAACTAGTGGTTTTTGGCTCTTTGTTGTAATTTTTTGATTTCGAACTCGTTCACGGTTTGTAATAGTAATAAATTCGTATCTACTCTTCCCTCAGAACCTGCTGAGCCATCTCCGGGCCCCCACACGAAGGGGGATGACGAAATTAGACAAATGGCCGAAGCTATCATGGATAAAGTTGTTGATCAGCTTTTAAACGAAGCTGCTGAAGTAGTCCTAAGGGAAGATTAGATGCTGTTGTAAAAACATTTAGAATGTAATGTTTGTTGAGAATCATGTGTAATATTGTGTAACTTTAGATGTAGTATATTAGTTGTTTATAGTTCTATTCTTTACGATGCATGAAACATCATATACATACCGTTTTTGAGCCTTCGGCAAAAAAACACCTTTCCTTCTTTTCATGCTTCGTAAATAATATCCGTGTTCTCATAAAATCAGTAACCAATCCTCGTGAAATCAATAATCAAAAGATCTTTCCATTTCAGAGTTTGACGAAGATATAATTCTTCAATGGCTATTGTTTGTGCCGTGTCACTATTTCTTCAAAACGATCTTCGAATATCAATATTGAGACCCCCCTTCTTGCATTGTTGATGCACTATGATGTATGATGTTATGCTATGCAAATGATGTAATGATGTGATGTTATGCAAAATGATATTTGCCGAAGGTCGACATTTGTTTTTCACTGTAAGCCTCCCTTAGGAGCTTCTTCGCCTTTTACTTCAGCGGAATCAGCGTTTATTTTTCGCTGTAAGCCTCCCTTAGGAGCTTCTTTGCCTTTTACTTCAGCGGAATCAGCGTTTATTTTTCGCTGTAAGCCTCCCTTAGGAGCTTCTTCGCCTTTTACTTTCAGTGGAATCAACGTTTATTTTTCGCTGTAAGCTCTGCATTCCCTTCGTAACGACTTTTGAGCAGAAAACTTACACTGCGCTCCCTTAGGAACGACTTTCTGCTGCTTCGAAGAAATTGTACTGCGTTCCTTAGAACAAATTTTTGATAAATCGAAGGTCCTCCTTGCCACCGTAAATTCTTATGCTTCGGCAACTTAAGCCTATGGAGAAGATATATTTTCATTATGGTAAAAAGCGAAACTGTTACAAGAGATTGACAAACGATAAAAAGCACTTAAACTTCCTATAATTGTTCCTTATTAAAAAGAAAGTAAGACTGAAATGCGAAAATGCGAA
This sequence comes from Zea luxurians, assembly GCA_029449295.1. Lineage (NCBI taxonomy): Eukaryota > Viridiplantae > Streptophyta > Magnoliopsida > Poales > Poaceae > Zea > Zea luxurians. Next base: position 29,554,177 of record JAOPSE010000024.1, on the reverse strand, counting down.
AAGCTGCTGTCGAGGTAGGATATTTGTCAGTAAATATGCTTCGACTCTGGCACAGTGCTATTGACTGTGCGAGCTTCGGACTCCTCTCTGAAGTCCCGCTGAAGGTGAGTGTGCCGACTCCCTTCTGGCTGCTGACCTCGTTGCGTTGGTGGTGGCAGTGGAGGCTGTTGCCAAGATGCTTGGGGTTGACTTGCCGAAGCAACAGAAGCTGCAGGGTGATTGCCTACATATTCTGGAATGTAAGGCGAATGGTACGAAGCAGTATGCATGACTTGCTTCGGCTGACTCTGTTGCGCTGCAGCTTCTGCTATCTCCTTTTGCTTCTGGATGGTAACATGGCACATCCTGGTGGTATGGCCCTTGTCTTCACCACAGAATAGGCAGTAAATTTTTCTTGGCTGATCCCCAAATCTTCCCCCGAAGCCCCTGGCGCCTCTGCCCCTTGGCGCTGGTGGCCGGAAAGAACTTTGCTGCTGCCCCAAAGCTTGCGAGGAATATTGTGGCCTTTGCTGTTGACTTCCTCTATCATCACTTTGAGTAGAGTTGTGAATTGACCTGACGTGCCTCGGATGGAATCTTCCTCCAAAGCCCCTGGTCATTTCAGAGAACCTGAATGCTTCCTCCCTTCTTTGGCGAAAATCATTGTCAGCTCGAATATACGCGTCCATCTTCTGGAGCAGCTTCTCCAATGTTTGAGGAGGCTTCCTGGCAAAGTATTGCTCTGAAGGTCCCGGCCGAAGTCCCTTAATCATGGCCTCAATGACAATTTCATTGGGCACTGTTGGTGCCTGTGCCCTCAGACGCAGGAACCTTCGGACATACGCCTGAAGGTATTCTTCGTGATCCTGGGTGCACTGGAATAAAGCTTGAGCAGTGACCGGCTTCGTCTGAAACCCTTGGAAGCTGGTTATCAACATGTCCTTCAGCTTTTGCCATGAGGTGATTGTTCTTGGCCGAAGAGAGGAGTACCAGGTTTGTGCAACACTCTTGACATCCATGACGAAAGACTTTGCCATGACTGCAGTATTGCCACCATACGAAGATATGGTTGCTTCATAGCTCATCAAGAATTGCTTCGGGTCTGAATGACCGTCGTACATGGGGAGCTGGGGTGGCTTGTAAGACTGGGGCCATGGTGTAGCCTGCAGTTCTGTTGACAGAGGAGAAGCATCATCAAAAGCAAAATTTCCATGATGGAAATCTTCATACCAGTCGTCCTCATTGTAGAAGCCCTCCTGATGAAGCTCTCTGCGAGGAGGCCTTCGGTTCTGGTCATCTTGAGCAAGATGACGAACTTCTTCTGAAGCTTCATCTATCTGCCTCTGTAGGTCAGCTAGACGAGCCATCTTTTCTTTCTTTCGTTGAACCTGTTGATGAAGCATCTCCAAGTTTTGGATTTCTTGATCCAAGTCGTCCTCCGGAGGCGTTGGACTGGCAGCCTTCCCCTTCTGGCTTCGGGCCTCCCTAAGAGAAAGGACATCCTGATTGGGATCCAGCGGCTGCAGGGTGGCAGCCCCTGTGGCTAAAGCTTTCTTTGGCGGCATGACGAAGGTAATGCTTGCCGAAGGTGTCCAAAACTCAAAAAATGGACGTGAGTTCACCGGAGGTGGGCGCCAATGTTGGGGACTTGTTCTCAAATGCTAAGAGTTAAGAACAAGGCAACATAAAAAGTGTTAAATGTTAAAGTCCTTCGTCCTTCAAGACATTATATCCCTTCGGATATAATGAATTCTGGACGAAGGTTATGAAGGAAAAGACCTTCGTGACCTCGATAGATAATAAGGAAGAATATATGTATGAAATACAAATAATAATACAGATATTATCATCAACTTATTTTTATTCCCATTATCAAATTCATAATGAGAAATTATAAATGTACCTTCAGATTGATGAAAAGTAAAGGTACAGGCGTGATGCGAAACGTGAATGCCAAGTCAGCGTGAACAGTACGAGAGTACTGTTCATCTATTTATAGGCACGAGACGCAGCCCATGTAAAATTACATTAATGCCCTTTACATTTATCAATAACTCTATAGTAATTCTTCAGGGTCTAATTTGGCTTTTCATCTTTAAGTCGGTTCCCCTTTTCTGTTGTCATGCCGAAGCTTATCTGCGCATAGCTTCGTGATCATCTCATCCTTTGTCACAATCGCCTTCCGTCCCACTCAAGCTTCGTCTTGACCATACTCTTGTATACCCGTAACCCGATTCCGAAGACACCTGTTCATTTCACTTGGAAAACATTGTCAAATCATGTTTTTGAGGACCTTCGGAAGCCGAAGGCCCCCAACAGCCGCCATTGTTCACTCGGGCAGAGGAACCACTTGATGCTAATGTGTGGCTCAAGGTAGTGGAATCCAAATTCCCACTACTTAATGGAGTTTGTTCAGATGTGGCTAAGGTCCGGTACGCCACCCAGCAGCTTCATGGACCCGCACGAACATGGTGGGACCACTTCCTCGCTATGCAGCCAGTTGACCACATGGTGGAATGGGGAGAGTTCAAGGCAGCATTCAGAGGGCATCACATACTGGCAGGCATCATGGACCGCAAGCTCAATGAGTTTCTGGCACTCACTCAGGGGAATCGTACAGTGTTGCAGTACGCTCAAGCTTTTAATGACCTATGTCAATACGCAGGCTATCATGCTGACACAGATGAGAAGAAGAGGGACAGGTTCAGGAGGGGCCTCAGTACTAAGCTCCGCGACCGTCTCAACACAGTTAGGGCCAACAGTTACAATGAGTTAGTCAACATGGCCATTTCTCAGGAAGACTGCATCATAGCCCGCCATGCAGAAAAGAAGAGGAAGACCCCTATGGCAGGACCTTCAGCTCAGCCTCAGTGCTTCAGGATTGTGTTCAACACTCAGAGTAGGGGACCTCAGCAGCAAGGACGATGGGTGATCCGACCACAACAGCAGCAGCAGGCACCCAACCGCTCTCAGCCCTCAGTTCAGAGGAACAACAGTCAGCCACATCAGCAGTACTGTCAGGCCAACGACAATAGATGTTTTACTAGTGGCAGCATTGGGCACTACGCCAAGAATTGCCCCAAGAACCAGCAGAGGCAGGGGCAGAATTCAAACCAGAACCAAGGCAAGAGGCAGAAGGTGTAGGTGAGGCAAGGCAGGCTGAACTTCACCATGATTGCTGACATTTCAGAGGGAGCACTCGTCATGACTGGTATCTTCTTCGTTTTGAATTATCCTGCAGTCATTCTTTTTTATTCAGGTGCATCACACAATTTTATCAGTGCAAAATTTAGTGCCAAATGCCAATTACCTTTCCATCACACAAATGGGGGCATTACAATCTCAACACCAGGAGGCAGGGTTGCCACCTATCAAATCAACAGGCAGGTGCCTATAAAATTTGGTAGCCTTATAATTAAGACCACCCTCATCTTGGGATTGGATAGTGTAGATATCATATTAGGAACTGACTGGTTATCAAGGCATCAGGCAATAATTGACATCGCAGCAAGGGCCATTGAGATACACTCACCTACTTGTGGTGAAATTACGTTATATCTGCCTAACCAGGGTTGTACTCGTTCCTTTGCCTTCGCCCTATTAGAGTCACCTGTTGAGAGAATTCCAGTGGTATGTGAGTACTCAGATGTTTTTCCAGATGAATTGCAAGGGATGCCACCAGACCGAGACATAGAGTTCGCAATTGAGCTACAACCCAGAACTGCACCTATATCCAAGAGACCCTATAGGATGCCTCCCGCAGAGTTGGCAGAAATGAAAAAGCAATTGCAAGAGTTGTTGAACAAGGGATTCATTTGCCCAAGTACTTCACCATGGGGATGTCCAGCATTGTTCGTGAAGAAAAAGGATGAGAGTCTGAGATTGTGTGTTGATTACCACCCTCTCAATGCGATAACCATCAAAAATAAGTATCCGTTGCCCCACATTGATGTATTGTTTGATCAGTTGGTGGGAGCCACAATGTTTTCCAAGATAGACCTTCGCTCTGGCTATCATCAAATCAAGATCAGGGCCAGTGATATTCTGAAGACGACATTCTCTACCAGATATGTACTCTATGAGTACTTGGTGATGTCTTTCGGGCTGACCAATGCCCCGGCATATTTTATGTATTTGATGAACTCAGAGTTTATGCCAGAGCTGGACAAGTTTGTGGTGGTTTTCATTGATGACATTCTTGTATATTCAAGGAACGAGCAGGAGCATACTAAACACTTGCATACAGTACTTCAAAGACTGCGCGATCATCGTTTATATGCTAAGTTGTCCAAATGTGATTTCTGGCTGAAGCAAAAAAAATTTTGGGTCACACCATTTCTCAGGATGGGGTATCAGTTGATCCTAAGAAAGTGCAAGAAGTGATGATCGGAAGCCCCCTACCACCGTACGGCGGATTCGGAGTTTTCTGGGATTGGCAGGATATTATCGGCGATTCATTCCGGATTTCTCTAGGATTGCAAAGCCAATGACTGAATTGTTGAAGAAAGGAGTAAAGTATGAATGGAGTCAGAAATGTGAGGATGCCTTTCATGCATTAAGGCAGCATCTAACAACAGCACCCGTGCTAGCGTAGCCTGACAACACCAAACCCTTTGAGGTTTATTGCGATGCTTCAGGCACTAGATTGGGATGTGTCTTGATGCAAGACAACAGAGTTATTGCCTATGCATCCCGAGCACTTAGGCCTCATGAGCAGAACTACCCCACCCATGATCTGGAATTAGCAGCCGTAGTTCATGCTCTAAAGATTTGGAGACACTATCTGATGGGAGCTCATTATAATATCTATAATGGTCACAAGAGTCTCAAGTATATTTTCACTCAGGCTGATCTTAATATGAGGTAGAGGAGATGGTTGGAATTAATCAAGGACTATGATTTGGAAGTACATTACTATCCAGGCAAGGCAAATGTTGTGGCAGATGCCTTAAGTCGAAAGGCCCAATGTAACTATGTAACTATGGACTCTAAGATCGCCACCCTATGTGACGAGTTGTGCAAGTTGAACATGGAAGTTGTTTTCTCAGGTACCTTGAATTATATCTCAGTGGAGCCCACTTTACATGAGCAGATAATCATGGCACAGATTGGTGACAAGGGTGTTCAAGTCATTAAGGAAATGCTCGAACAGAAGGTGGATAAGTACAAATGCTTCCGTCAGGACGGCAAGGGAGTTCTATGGTTTGAAGACCGATTGGTGGTTCCTAAAAATCCATAACTCAGGAAGAAAATATTGGATGAAGCTCATCTTTCCAAATTTTCCATGCACCCTGACAGTAACAAGATGTATCATGATCTCAGATCCTTGTATTGGTGGACCAGAATGAAGAGGGAAATTGCTAAGTATATATCTGAATGCGACACTTACCAAAGAGTCAAGGCTAGTCATTTGAAGGTAGCAGGTACCTTACAGCCCCTTCCCATACCATCTTGGAAATGGGAGGATATTTGCATGGATTTTATTGTGGGATTGCCCAACACCTCCCGACACCATGATTCTATTTGGGTCATTGTGGACAGATTAACCAAGGCAGCTCATTTCTTGCTAGTACATACCACCCACAAGGCAGAGAAATATGCAGAGATCTATATTGACCAAATAGTTCTTTTGCATGGAATTCCGAGAACTATTATATCTAATAGAGGAGCACTGTTTGTGGCACGTTTTTGGGAGCAGCTCCAAAGGTCACTGGGAACCACTGTGATTAGAAGCTCAGCATACCATCCTCAGACAGATGGACAGACGGAAAGAGTAAACCAGATTCTCGAAGACATGTTGCAAGCCTGTGTGCTACACTATGGTAAGAATTGGGATAAGTGCCTTTCGTTGGCAGAATTCTCTTATAACAACAGCTACCAGTCCAGCCTAAAGATGGCACCTTTCGAGGCCTTGTATGGGAGAAGGTGTAGAACGCCGCTAAACTGGTCACAAGTCAGAGAAAGAGAAATTTTTGGACCTGACCTAGTTCTTGAAGCTAAGGAGAAAGTCAGAATCATTAAGAAGAACTTGGAAGCTGCTCATACCAGACAGAAGAGCTATCATGATAAGAGGAGGAAGCCTCTACAATTTGAAGCAGGGGATCATGTATATCTCAAGGTGTCACCTACCAAAGGTGTTCAGAGGTTTGGAATCAAGGGCAAGTTAGCTCCTCGCTATATTGGGCCCTATGAAATCAAAGAGACTTGTGGACCTGTAGCATACCAATTGAAGTTGCCACCTCATATGTCAGCAATTCATGATGTATTCCACGTATCTCAGCTACAAAAGTGTGTCCGCTTACCCACGGAAGTGCTACCTGAACCATAATTGGAGATAGAGCCAGACTTGTCTTATCAAGAGCACCCCGTCAAGGTATTGGAGCGGAAAGAAAGATCAACTCAAGCTAGGTCAATCCAAATGTATAAGATTCAGTGGAGCAACCATTCAGAAGAAGAGGCTATGTGGGAGACTGAGGATTTTCTACGTTCTCGCTTCCCTGACTTTCTGCCTAAAGGAGTCGGTACATGACTCAAAACACCCACCCCCACCTGCCCTTTGAATCTAAATATAAGAAAAACCTAGTTCATAAGAGTAGAGTAAGTTGAGGAAAGAAATCTAGAAGGACTTCCTTCTGAAGTTGCAAAGAGGATGACATTCGAAGAGCAGTTAACTAGAGAACCTTGGTTAAAGGAAACTGCAACACACCAACTTACACCTTCTTGGTACCCCACTAAAGGATCCATACCCAATCTCGGGACGAGATTCCTTTAAGGGGGGAGGGCTGTAACACCCCAGGTGTTACCCAAGGCCCTGGCTCAATACATGCACTTATGGCCTTTTATCACATGTGTTTAAGCGGGGGAGAAGGGTGCACCAAAACTTTAGAAACCCTGGATTAATTAAGAAATGATCATGACAAAAGAAATAACCAAGATTTTCATACACCTTCACCTTGGAAAAAGTAGCTCAAACCCTAGACCCCCTCTTGAGCCATTAGACCTCCAAGCATGGGATTAGTGGGAAAGCTATGCAAATGACCATTTCATGACTTAAACCCTTTACCAAAGTTAAAAGTACATTTATATATCTTCAAAAAATAGTGAGGAAAGTATTCCAAAAAGGCCCCACAAAATTCTCAAATTCAGCCCCCAAGTGAAGAACACTCAAGAGCAACCAATTTTTCTCTAAGTTAAAAATCAGCCCTCTTCCAAAGATCAGGGATGTTCACCTAGTTGCTGGCGCCAAATCCATGAGGTCCAATTGACTAAAGGGAGCCAAATTACCTAAGGCACACAGTGGAAAAGTTTGAACCGAAGCCAAGACCTTTTGACACGAGTTGACATCCGTTTTGTCTCGGGATGAACAGTGCCGACAGACCCAACTTGGCGCCCGCATATCTCCCAAGCTAGGGCATATCTTCCCTTGGAACTCACATGAACTAGGTAGTCCTAGGTACAGGGAAGAGATCTCACAAAAGTCTTATGGCGAGATTCACACGTTTCGCTGCTCAGCAAGGGCTAGAACACAGACAGAAGGAAATGGACTCGTGTTCGACGCGCCCTGGCGACGCCAGAGCACGCCCCGGTGCTCGGCCTCGCGCTCGCCTATGAAGCCGAACCAGGCCTTGACCGTACACCCCCGCTCGCTCTCCACCCCGCAGGAGCGCAAGTTCACCGGCGATCGCTCTGCGCACGGCGTGCCAGCGGCCGCCCGAGACCCAACCACCGTAGACCGGCCACCCTAGCCATTCCCTGCCCTGTTCGACCCTCAAGATAGCCTCTACGGACCTCGGTGAAGCTTCCAGAGCCAGGGATTGAACTCTACCTCACCGGAGACACCGAATCGACGTCGCCGGACTTCACCCGACCGCTAGTGCACGTAGACCGAGCTCCACGGTGAGCCCTTCTTCGATTCCTTGCACTAGTAGCACCCTTAGCCTTCCGTGAAGCTCCCCGTGCGGTTTAATTGAACTCTACCGCCGTGAGCAGGCCGGAGCATACGCCGCCGATGAGCCCGCCCGCCTGCGCACCCCCTAGCGCATGAGTCTGACCAAAAATTCTACTGTTTTACTGGTGAATGCTTCCCCAAAAATTCCCAACCCTAAAAGCGTACCACCCGATAGAAAGAAAGGAAAAAACAAGGAAAGAATAAACTCCAACTTCTCTTCTTTGCAAACTGGGTATCACACTGACACAAGAAGAAGAGAACTGAGTTTTGAAGTGGGAGATTATGTTTATTTGATGGTGTCATCTATCAGAGAAGTCAGAAGGTTCGGAGTCAAGGGCAAGTTAGCACCATGGTAAATCAGACCGTACTATATTCTGGCAAGGCATAGAGAAGTGGCCTACCAGCTCAGCTTACTAGAAGATCTGTCAGCGGTGCATGATGTTTTCCATGTGTCTCAGCTGAAGAAGTGTCTGCGAGTACCCAAAGATCAATTATCAGTGGAGGTACTAGAAGTCCAAGAAGACCTACATATGTGGAGAAGCCAACACAGATTCTAGAGATTGTAGATAGAGTCCCTCGGAGAAATATCATCAGAATGTGCAAAGTCAGATGGGGTCACCACTCTGAGGAAGAAGCAAACTAGGAACATGAAGATGATCTGAAAGCGTGTACCCCAAACTCTTTGTTGGCCAACCTTGAATCTTGTGTTGAGATTATTTTAAGGGGGATTAGTCAGTAACACCCTGAATTTTGGGGTATAAAAATTTCTTTGCTCTATACTCAAAATTCAGGTGTTACTCTCTCCTTTCTTTGCTTTTCTTTTCCCTTTCTAAAATAATGGAGAGTTATTTTGTTCTATGTTGGCATGAGCCCTAAAACTGCTTTGGTTGTTGCATTCATGTTGTTGCATAGTGTTTGTAAGTGCAAGAAGTGTTTGAAACATGTTAATATATCTTGTAGAAGTTTGTGGAAAATTTTCATATTTTTCTAAATATTTTTCTATTCTCTGAAAACCAAAATCTATTTATTTTAGGTACTTGAAAACATTTTCAAAATTTCTAAATATGTTTTTGAGTTCATTAGGGGCCAAATCATGCCTGGGAATTTTCCTAGAATTTTTGGAGCCTTCAGGATATTTTTCGGACATTAAAAACGATTTAAGCCTTTTTTGGAATTATTTTAATTTTAAAAATGGATTTATTACAAAAAATAAAATATCTTCAAACGCTAGCAATATATATATGGCTAGAACACTATCGCCAAGTCCTTTCCAAATCTCAAAACCGTTTCCCAAGATTGGATCCACAATTCTCGAAATTCCTCTCCGAAGTTCAGGGCGGTTCCAACTTCGGCGACAATTCCAGCGAGCAATTATGTTCAATCCGTGCATCGTTGGTGAAATCCAAGAGTACCGCTGCTTTCGTCTCATTGAGGGCTTCGTCCTGATGCTTTCGATTCATCAATCCACCTCCGGTTCGCCATCAATCGGTGATTTTCTTCTCGGCTCCTGCGCACTCCGTCTTCTCCGATGAGCTATCTCCATTGTTCTTCATGTTTCTTCTTCGTTGTTCGCCGTGTTAAGCAAACCAACCCTATCTGTAACACCTAATATGTAAGAGAATATAAAAGGAGAAGAAAATTCTATTTCCTATATTTTAAGTGTGTGTGTTGAATCCACTTATCATCACATGTCAACACCATGTTCAAAAATAAATAATAATAAAAAATATATGCCACCAAAAATTATGCATCATGCTGGGTTTTATTTGTTTGTGCATTCACTCCTGAAGATAATGATGAAGGAATATAGTAAGGTCGAAACATGCATTAAACCTAAATTTGGAAATTGAGAATTGGAGAAAAATAGGAAGGATACTATACAAATTGAAGTAAATAAATATATAAAAATAATTAAGACCCTTCTATACCACTATGCCTATTATGTACATTAATTAGAATACAAGATTCACAGCATTGTTTGAATTCAAATTTGAATTTCAAAATAAAAAGGAAACAAAATAGAAAAGAAAAGAAAATCGAAAAGAAAAAGAAAAAAAGGAGTTATACCCGTGTGGGCCCAAAACCTACTTTTGGCCCACCTCGCAAACTCCTCCGCGCAGCCCAAATCTCTTTCACGCGCGCGCACACCTGTCACGTGGGACCCGCGCGTCATACCTCGTTTTGCGCTCAAGTTGCGTCCCTGCTCTTACGCTGCGTTTGGGGGCCCACCTGTCACCAACCTCCGCACGGCCGCGGCAACGGACCTCGCGAGTTCCGCGCCGAGCTCCTGCCACGGCTCGGTCGTTGCCATCGCTTGCGGAATCCGCTCTCTGGAGACTATAAAGCTTGCGGTCGCCCTATTCTCCCTCCCCCACTCTCCCACTCGCGCCGCATTCTGTTAAAAACCCACCGCTGCCATCGCCGCCGCGTGCTCGGGGTGGGATCACCGCCGCCAGGGGCCGTGCCGCCGTTCTAGTGTGGCCTGGTTCGGACGGGGGTTCGCCAGCCGCCACGGAATCCGCCATTGACTCACTAGGGGAATACAAGCCACTGGTGTGCGTCAATTTCTCACTGGCGCTACATCCAATCCGCCTGCCCGCACGACACCATGGTCGGCCCCCTGTACTGCGCATCCTCGGTAAGAAACCCATCGCTAGTGTTCGTATTGTCCTTCACATGGTATAGTTCGGTTCAATTTGGTGCTTAGCGGCCGGTGATCGTCGATTGTCTTCCTCGCCAGAGCTCGGCGGCGGTCATGTGGGCAGCGCCACCATGGAAGTGAGAGAGTAGAGGAAGAGAGCCCAAGGCCGTGCGATCTGTGTTGGAGGGTCGTGATTAGATCACAGCGTACTGATTCACTCTGTGAGATCTGGACCGTAGGATTCTGATCACGCAGCGATGGGTTGATTTAGGTCACTTTGAATCCGGAGCGTAGGCTTGCGATCGGACGGTCGATGTCGGTTATAGAGTCGCGCGAATTGTAGATCTAATCCTGTGCGCACGCCTTAAATCGGACGGCCTTAATAACCCCATACCCCTTCGCTGCGGCACATTTGCATAAGAGACCTCCAGCTTCCATTAAAACAACCCGCGGTCCGCGGTGCAGTGTCCTGGGTCTTTGGAAAAACAATGGTTTAGGCCCTGCACTATTTGGTATTAATGCGCCCAATCCAGAGGTCATAGGTATTGAATAAGAAATAACAGGAATTGTTTTTAATGAGAAAATAAATGCTAGAACTTTAATAAATCATAGAAAATTCATATGAACTCCAAATTACTTCATTCCAGTTCCTAAATTTTTTTAATATTATTCTATATCACTTAGAGTCTATGTTTTATCATGAAAAAAATTAGAAATTTAATTTCCCACTTAATCATATTTTAAGCACATAAAACCTTTCGAAATTCATATCTTAAAATCTATAACCCTAAAAATTATGATTTCTGTTCCTAGGATTTTATTTTAATGTGTAGAGTATTATCAGGTATTTTGTTTACATGTATGGTGTGATGTTAATTTTCTCTATATATTGTGCTTGTTTGTATTGTGGCAAGTAGAAGAGACCGTTACTGAGGATCCTTGTGAGCAGTAGATAGAAGTAGCTGAGCAGGAGCTCATTGAAGGCAAGTTGTGCCCTTGACCACTTTTGTTACCCAATAATGTTCTTTATAATCACTTACCATGCATAGGTTTAATTTTTGATGGGACCCAATAGGTCACCCTAGTCTGATTATCTTTTACCTTGTTCACCCCTGAATCATTGGGTAGTTTGCTATTACTTTACATGGTTTTGGGATATTATTTTGTTATATCCATGTTCCAGTATTCTGTTATTTTATTTATGTTCATGTCAAGATCATTAATGTTAATTGGAACATGGAGCTTAACTTGAGAATCCTGTGCCACCACAAGGGTTTAATGGGACCCCCTTGGCCAACTAACTAGGAAAGCTAGTGGAAGACTACCTTACCCAAAAGGGGCAAGGGCAGTAGGGAATTGCATGCAAGGAGGATCTCGGGTTGATTTTGCTGCGATGGTGGGCAGACGGGGGATTCTTGCAAGTGCTCTTCCCATAAACTATAGCGGGTTTTCGGAAACTAGTGGAACTTTGTAAAGGCCTCGTAGTGGATCCCTAGCCATTCACCTCGGTAGTGTCTAAGGGTCTAGCTAACCCTGGCGACATGGGATACACGACTTGTGGGTACAGGGTACAACCTCTGCAGAGTGTAAAACTGGTATACTAGCCAAGCTCACGGTCATGAGCAGCTCAGGACTCTCCGATGATTAATTTATGGAACTTAAATTCAATTTTGTCATTTGCATATGCATGTGTTTATTATTAATTTTATTCTATTATTTATTATGGTTTGGTATTTACTTACACTTAGTAACTGCTAATAAAATTTGACCAACTTATTAAAAGCAATGCTCATTTTTAACCTCTATTGTTGATCAGCCTTACACATTACATGAACTCCCACCTTTGGTGAGTTCATGCCACATTATTCCCCAAAACTTGATGAGCGATGAACATGTGTGAGCTCAACCTTGCTGTCCCACACCCCCCACAGGAGAAGTACCGGTGGTTCAAGAGGAGCCACGCAACGAGGAGTTCGATTCGATCTAGGTGGCGTCTCCTAGTTGACTTTCTAGTGCCAAGGATGGATTTTAGATCCTGTTATATTTATCTTATATTTTGTAAGACTTCCGATGTAATAAATACTCTGATTAAATTGTGACATTTATCTTTATACACTCTGTTATTATATATGTTGTCTTCTTTGGTGCATGTATGAGATGCACCCGACATTGTTCCTTAAAGCCCGGGTGTTACAGAAGTGGTATCAGAGGAAATGTTGACTGTAGGATGAAACCTAGATAGAAATGGACAAAACCCTTACCTATTTACCTTATTCTGATTCATTCTATACTTATCTTACTCCAATTCATTCTATACTTATCTTATCTTGATCCCGTCTCACCTTTTGCTGTCATACTCTGATTACTCTTATCTTTTCTATTCTAAGACAAGATGGATTTCATACCATGGAATCCTACATTTATGAACTTTTTAAGAGATAGGAGACCCAAGACAAAATTAAAATTATTTTCTCTATTAAAAATGTTGGTTGATTGTTCTGATGATCAATGCCTGATTTGCTTTTTTGATTGATTGAAATAGTATAGACGGGCATCTTAGCATGTACCACCATAAGGTAATGAATTAACTTTAGTAGGCAACACACTCAGCTAATAAATCCCCAAAGTAACATGCCTCGTAATTACATGCCTTGTCTACAATCCTTCCTTTCTTACCCTGTATTTCTAACCCAGATGGGCTACCCCTATAGTGTTAGAAGAGAGCACTATAGACATGATCCTTGGTATGTCATGGTTAAGAAAGGCAAAGGCAGTTTATACACTTTGCTAAAGGAACCGTAGAACTCACCAGTTCTAAAGAAGAAAGATGGATCACAAAGGATGTGCGTGGATTATAGATCCCTTAATGATGTTACTGTTAAGAACAAGTATCTGTTACCCCGTATTGAGGATTTATTTGATCAGATGAGAGGTGCTAGAGTACTCTCGAAGATTGATCTCCGATCGGGATACCATCAAATGAAGATTAGGCCATCGGATATTCCCAAGACAGCATTCTCGACTCGATATGGATTGTATGAGTTCACTGTTATGTCGTTTGGATTAACCAATGCACCAGCTTATTTTATGAATTTGATGAATAAGGTGTTTATGGAGTATTTGGACAGATTCGTCATGGTGTTCATCGACGATATTCTTATCTATTCCAAGAGTGATAGTGATCATGAGGAACATCTGAGATTGGTGCTACAAAAGCTATGAGATAACCAACTCAATGCCAAGTTTAGCAAGTGCGAGTTTTGGATTGGTGAGGTGCCATTTCTTGGACATATCATTTCTAATGGAGGAATATCAGTGGATCCTGCTAAGGTTAAGGAGATAATGGAGTGGAGAGTACCCACTACAGTTATGGAGATTCGAAGTTTCTTGGGACTTGCTGGCTATTATCGGAGATTTATTGAAGTATTTTCTATGATCGCTAAGCCTATGACCTCGCTTCTGGAGAAGGGAAGAGAGTTTAAGTGGGATGAGAAGTGCCAAGATAGTTTTGATCAATTAAAGAAGAGATTGATGTCACCACTAGTGTTGGTCATGCCAGATCTACAGAAGGGATTTGATATTTATTGTGATGCATGTGGCCAAGCTTAGGATGTGTGCTCATGCAAGAAGGACATGTGATTGCCTATGTGTCTCCTCAATTACGGAAACATGAATTGAACTACCCCACGCATGACTTAGAGCTGGCAGCCGTTGTGCATGCGCTTAAGATATGGAGACATTATATCATGGGAACCAAGTGCCAAGTATACACGAATCATAAGAGTTTGAAGTATATATTCACTCAGAAGGATCTCAACCTTAGGCAACGCCGTTGGTTGGAGCTTATTAAGGATTATGATTTGGAGATTCACTATCACCCGGGCAAGGCAAACTTGGTTGTAGATGCCTTGAGTCGAAAGGAGCATGTTCATTCAGCTATTGTTGCCCAGATACCCGATGAGATTGTTGAGGATTTCAGGAGACTTAACATGGGGATAGTTGCTCACACTGAACGAGTTATTATTGATGTGGAACCTACTTTAGAGCAAGAAATCCGCAAAGGACAAATTGGTGATGCTAAAATACAAGAGATTAAGGATCTGATTACTGAAGGTCGAGGTCCGGAATTCACGGAAGATGAGCAAGGCACCATATGGTTCAAGGACAGGATATGGGTTCCTGATATTGAAAGCCATCGTGAGACTATTTTAAAGGAGGCCCATGACTCGGATTATTCTACTCATCCTGGTAGTACCAAGATGTATCAGAATTTGAAGCGGAAGTATTGGTGGTATGGATTGAAGAGAGATGTGGCTGCACATGTGGCTATGTGTGATGTGTGTCAAAGAGATAAGGCGGAACACCAGAGGCCAGTTGGACTATTGCACCCACTGAAGATACCCGAGTGGAAGTGGGAAGAGATTGGTATGGATTTCGTTACTGGATTGCCTCGCACCCAGAAAGGACATGATGCTATATGGGTGATTGTGGATAGATTGACTAAAGTGGCTCACTTCATTCCTATCAAGACTACTTATAAAGGTTCTCAGCTAGCAGAGTTATATATGGCTCGGGTTGTGTGCTTATATGGAGTACCAAAGAAGATCGTATCTGATCGAGGTTCGCAGTTTACCTCAATATTTTGGAGAAGCTTTCTGATATGACCACGCCATTAAGCAACACGTTACAACCCCCAAGTCACACTACATCAACTCAAGTACAACCAACATCATTACCAACCCAAGCCTTTGATGGACCAATTACACGTAGCCGAGCTAAGAAGCTACAACAAAAGGTGCACGCGCTACTTTATGAATTTCAATTAAATACTAATGAGAACTTTATGCTACCTAAGTCGTGTATGTTGATATTACTTAGGTTCACCAAAGAGGAAGGACAAAACATATCAAAGGCGAATCAGCAAGAAGAGCTATGTCCGAGTCAGTCCAGCGCTACAGAACCGTCCAGAAGAAATAGTCATATATTTTGATTCCCAAAAGCTATGAAGGCCCATAAGTACTTTTTGGAAAGCTCTTGAAGTCTAGTTTCCAATGCTTCTAAGGCCGACTTAATCAAATCTACCAGAAAGGAAGCCGACCTACTTTACTGCTGACTGGTCAGAAGGTCAACAGTCTGGTTGATGACCAAGTTTTCATACTAAACTACTTCATTCTACGAAGTTTCATTAAGTATGCTATACATGGTAAGAAAGCTTATCAAGTCAGCTTTCCAACACATCCAGCCCCATGTCATTTGAAGATTCCTAGAAGAAGTTACTGTCAAAATACTGAAGGCTACGCAGAAGTCAAACACCCACACGGAAATCAGCTCTGCAGATCTCCCGAAGAGGCTCCTTCACATTAGCACGTGAAAATACTTTTGTTTCATGTTTATACCTCGCTAAGGCTGGTTGTTACTAGTATAAATAACCCCCTATGTCTATGATGTAAGGCAGCTTTTGATAATCTAAAACATAACCCCTTTGTTCAGCTGTGTGCTAACAAATATTGAGAGTGATCTCTACCCCTTTGCTCTTGTAAATTCCTTCGCGGGATTGCAGATCGGCGGCTTTATCCGCTCCCAAGTGGTGCTCCTACTCCCTTCGAGGTCTCCTTGATTGATTGTAGGCTGTGTTGGTTGGTTCTTTGAGAGTGTGGTTGGGCGAATCCTCGATTCAGGTTGCCGGTTAAAGACGGTGGTTGGCTTCGAGTTTTATTTGTCAGGTTGCACTAGTTATCGCTGCTTGCAGCAAGTTATCTTGGCTTCTTCGAAGCTAGTTATCTGAAGATTGATCCTACGTCGTGAAGATCGGGCATCGTGACACATCATCTGGTATCAAAGCCTCAGTTTCCACGGTAGGATTCTTAACCCTTAGCTACATATATTTTGTGTTCGTCCTACCACCAAAAAGCCATAAAATATTTTTTCCATAGCCCTTTGTTTCAATCTGTTGTTCCAGTGAGTTTTGTTAAGTTTCAGTCCTTAGAGTCTTTGTTTAGTTGCTGGTCACTCTATCCTTTGTGTTTCCTTTGAGCCTCTTATATATATCTGAAAATATCCACAAAAAGAAAAATCTGAAAACCCTCATCATTCCTTCGCGTTAACTTTGATCCTATTTAAGTTATAACTGCTGGTTGAGTTCTTTGTTAAGTATTATAAAGTGTGCGATATCATATCAGATCTCTGTGTTTAGTTCTATAAAAAAAGTGTTGAACAAGATTGTGAAAGAAAAGTAGAACGATCAGTTTGTTTATGTGCACACGTGCTGAAAGTTCAACAAGTTGTTCAACTAGTTTGCTATTGTCATTTGGTGCAAAATTTTGGTTGGGTCTGATCGCAATACTTGCATTCCAACCATACTCCTTGATTTGCATCAAATCTAAAAATTCTTTGCGCGTGTGTTTGATCTACTTACATCACTCGTATCTTGTGGTCAGCACTAGGCAGTGAACTTCTAGTTGGATGGTTATTTAACTTCACAACAACTAGAATTCAGATTGCATTCCTTGTTTACTATTTCCCACCAAGCTCCACATAAAAGCCATCGTAATTGGTACTCTGGTCTTGTATTCGCTTAACCACCACTTTATTGTTACCACCACACATTTTCTGGCAACCCGCAGGGACCTCATAAGAGCTTTGGTTGGTGAGAGTGGTGAGGTTGTGAGATTTTATATAGCTTCATATTCCACCTATATTTGTTGCCTTGTCGCCACTAATTTCGCAGGAAGATGGATCCGAACGCTGAGATTGAAGAATGTGTCACCATGATACAATTCAATGAGCTCAAACAAAGCATAGAAGTCAAGCAAGATCGGTTGGCACAAGATCTTCAGACACTTATGGCTGAAATCAGAGGTCGTCGTCGACTCCCTCATGGTGTAAGAAACCATGATGAAGACAGGGAAGAAGGTGAAGGAAATTATTCTAGAAGAGCAAGTGAACATGGGAGGAGAAATCAAGGTGCTGCACGTGGTAGAGGAAGAGGCCGGAATCGAAGAAATGATGACAATGAAGAATCTAAATTTGGGGATAATGATGATCAGTTCCAACATCGCTATGGTCGTCGTCATCATAGAGGCATCAACCAAGAAGAGAGATTTGGGAAACTTAAGTTTACCATGCCAAAATTTGATGCTAGATCTAATCCTGAAGATTATTTCACATGGGAATTGAAGGTGGAGAAAATCTTCCGCCTACATAATTATTCAGAGGAGAAGAAACTTGCAATGGCATCTCTTGAGTTTGAAGGATATGCTCTGATTTGGTGGGAGCAACTTCTTCGTGATCGTGAAGAAGATGGAGAAGACCCTATTATTACTTGGCAAGAGATGAAGCGAGAAATGAGAATTCGTTTTGTGCCGAAGCATTATCGGCGTGATCTTTTTGATAAATTGCAGAATTTGAGGCAAGGAAGTTTCTCTGTTGAGGAGTATTATAAGGAGATGGAGAATGCCATGATTAGAGCCAATGTGTATGAAGACGAAGAGCAAACCATTGCATGTTTCATGGCTGGGTTACACAGCAACATTCAGCGTATTGTTGAGTTTCAGCCGTACCAAAGTCTTATTGATTTGGTACATCAAGCCACCAAAGCTGAACGCCAGCTACAACAAGATGCTAAGAGCACCAAGCCCTTGTCATATGGTGCATGAACC
This sequence comes from Zea luxurians, assembly GCA_029449295.1. NCBI lineage: Eukaryota > Viridiplantae > Streptophyta > Magnoliopsida > Poales > Poaceae > Zea > Zea luxurians. The sequence continues at coordinate 29,535,951 of JAOPSE010000024.1, read as the reverse complement.
ATGACCGGAGGAAGCAAATCAATCTCAAGGTTTACTGCTGCATCCTCAGCGACAAAAGGTTCAACTGGAGGTTTGCGATCCAATATTCAATGCAATTCTAGTGGAAAGAATGGTGTTGCTCCAAACACGAGTTATAAACCAGCAGCATCCACTTCAACATCAGTGGGTTCAACAACCAAGAGTAGTGGTATTCAGTGCTTCAAGTGTGGAGGTCGTGGTCATGTCATAAAGGAGTGTCCAAATAATCATGTGATCCTTGTGAATGATGATGGAGAATATACATCAACTAGTGAAGAGGAAGCTGAAGCAGGATATGTAGAAGACACTCATAAAATTGAGGAACACACTAGATGTGAATTTGAGCATGGTACTACTCTTGTGGTTACACAAATATTGAGTGTTCAAATGAAAGAAGCTGAAATTGGACAACGACATAATCTTTTTCAAACGCGAGCCAAAGTGCATGACAAAGTAGTAAAGGTGATCATTGATGGAGGGAGCTGTCATAATCTTGCAAGTCGTGAGATGGTTGAAAAGCTTGTTTTGAAGTTGTAGCGACACCCTCTGAGGCAGCCGTCCCAAGTTATCGGGCCCACGTGCACCAATCCTTGCCTTGATGGCCTCAGATGGCTATGCACGTGTACTAGGTAACTTAACAAGGCTATCACGAGTTCAACAACTTGAACTCAACATCCCAAGGATCTCCCACCATACTTGCATATTACAATAATCACATTCGATACACACACACTTCGGAGATAAGAGCGGAAGACTTTATAAAACATTTTTTCATTTCTAAAACTGAAGGTTATTACATAGGAAGAGTTACATTTATTACAAGTCCTGATATACTCAAAGTGCATAACTTATTACAATAGTAGGAAGGTAGGAACCTTCCAAAGCATATACACAAGCCTAACTAATCTTCCTTCAGAACTGGAAACGCCCTCCAGCCTCAGGAACATCTCGAGTACTCCTCATCACCTACAACAACATGGGTTCGAAAACCGTGAGTACGGAGTGTACTTTCTCAAGTCTTACCCGACTAAGGAAAAAGACTCTCAAGGATATGCTGGTTAAATAGGAATTAAGGAAAGGCTTTAGCAAGAATCAAATTAGATACTTTTGCAGAAATAGCTTACTAAAGTGAGTCCGTACTTTCAATATTTTAACGCCAGATTAAATATTAATAGATTCTAGTTGCATCTAGTCTAATTTCACGACCTCATCAATACAACATCATTTTTATTCATAATGTTTACATCCTGACTTGGGTTGCAGGGCAGCGATCAAGTCTCCACTCTCCGGGGATATAACAGCAATCAGAATCAATTTACTCAGCTGAGGATCTCTAACCACACGACATATGTAGCACTTAACCCTTGCATATGTCAACCGTTCCCACGGATCCTCCACAACGTGAACCGGTCCGCGCTACCCGGGAGCACAGTACTCCTCCATCCATCCTCCAGCCAGGAGGGTACACGCTACTCCCACCATCTCCCACGCCCAGTGCGTGGTTGCCTTTACACGTATGGAATAGCCGGGTTCAAGCTTACCATGTCCCATATCCAGGGCATGTGGCCAGTTAAGATAGTCCTTGATCGTACAAGCCTACATACGCATCCAATCCTTAATTAACCTGGGTAGAACATCACCTGTTCCTAGCCCAAGTCCCAATTTAAGTACTTCCATCCTTAGGATTGTTTGTGTTCCTTAGGATGAAAAGAGCATTATAGGGAACTTTGCAGTAAGATCCCACCATGCTCCCGATAAAAATATTCTTGCAGGTAGAAGCCGTCCTTCCTCAGGATAACCCCTGAGCTAGGCATTAATGCAAAAGATAACATCTATCCACAAGATCTAATCAGGGCTAAGCATTTTTGTAAATCATATTTTGATACTTCATCAAAAGTATCTATAAAGGTATGGATATCAAGGTAGGCAATGCATCCAATAGTTTCCAAGCAACTCCTATAAACTTAATGCACATTTCACTAGACTTAAAGTGTATAAAAATCTTTTAAAAACACAAGGAAGGGGTTGCATGCACCGGGGCTTGCCTTTGTTGCAGTGAAGAGGTTCCAGATCCCTCTATCCAATACCCAGTTAGATGGCTCCATCCACTTGAAGAGCAAGCACTGGAGTAGACTTCTTCAAATACCACCTCGTCTAGGTGTTCTACAAGTCAATTACAAATACATGAATGCTTATGTAAAGACATGTAATGCAAACTCTCACAGGGAGAGGTGGGGAACATAAACACCACAAACTAAAACACATGACAAGTATACACATGGTTCTACACCTCAACACTTGCTAAAAGTGGCCAAATCAGATTCACTTAGGCAAACCAGAGAACTAATCCAACTTAGATCTCATCCAAAAGCTTAAAACTTCTTAAGAAACTGCATCTCTTCCCTAGATAAACTTATCTCCTTTCCAAAGCACTAACCCACACTAGATTAGGGATTAACCACTCTATTTTGGGGCTTACAAGGTTTCTAGAGCAAAAGGCTTCCAAATAGCCCCAAACTTTTACCAAGTGATCAGCTTCGGATAACAAATTTCTCCAAAAATTTCCATGATTTTTGGTGCTCAATTCTTATTTTTATAATTCTAATAGTCCTTTAAGAGCACCCTTAATTCACTTAATATTTACTGGCAGCTCTAAAAATCCTACGACCAACTTCACTAGAGAGATCTTGATTTAACATATCCATCCAGGCTTCACAACCAACTTCAGAAGAACTCGAACCAGATGCCCGTCGTGCTACTCCGGCGACCTGGCACCCACAACCGCGGTGGGGCTAACCCTCGGCGCTCACCGACCACTACTACATGTGCCCATAGCTAGCAGTAATATACTACAACCTTTTGCTTCTTGAGGCAAACACCTGCCTTCACTGGCCACGACACCAGTGAAGCATCGATTCAGCAAGCCTGATCCCAAGGCCACCATACAGTAGAGCCTTAATCAAACGCGTGGAGAGCATCACTGGTTTACCTGAACCTTGGTGCTCGCGCAAAATAGCTTGGGAGAATGGGGTTCGTCCAGTCGACGATGGGGTTGTCTACGGCGCCAGATCACGGAGGCGTGATCCTGTTCCGATCATCTGACAATGATAGAGTTGGGGGAACCATGCTGGTGAGCTTCACGGATCCACAGAGATCACCGAACAAGTAACACCCGAGCGGGCAACCTTCTGGGACTACCTGGCCATGGCGAGGTGGGAGGATGGCAGTTGTTGTCACCACAGACACAGGAACTGATGCTTGAACTCTAGAGCAGATCCTCTTTGATACTGGGGAGGGGCTGTGTATTCTTCAAGACACCAGGAACACCTCACATATGCAGAGAACCTTAGCTAGACTTATGTGTAGAAAGGGGGCTTCACTGAATCCAGTTTGCAGCCACCGACTATATGTAGAGCAAGGGGGAGGGAACCATCAAGCTTAATCACAACTCGATGAAGAGAAAACTGTGATACCCAATTTTCAAAAGGAAGAGAAATTGAAGATTATTCTTTTTTTTCCTTGTTTTCTCTTCCGGGTCCTGTGCTACAGGGGTTTGGAACTTTTAGGAAGCATTCACCAGTAAAACAGTAGAATTCTTGTTGGACTGGTGCCCTGGGATCGGGAACGGACGTGAGAGCGAGTTTGGGCCGTGGATCTCGATCCGGCGGTGGGGAGCCCATTAGTTCTCCCCCCTTAACCCTAGCCGCCCCCTCCCCTATTCCCCTTTGGTTGCAGCCGCCCCCCTCCCCTATTCCCCTTTGTGGCCGCCACCCCCCCTCTCTCTCCCTCTCCTTCTCCCCAAGTGATTGCAGCACCACCCCTCAACCCTAGCCGCCCCCTCCTCCTCTCCATGGTGCAGCCTCCCCGCTTGGTACCCCGTCGTGTGGGTGCGAGTCTTCCATTGGAGTTTGGAGGGAGGAAGAAGGAAGAAAGGAAGGAGGAACCCAAGGTGATTTTAAGATCATTCTTTTTAGTATTTGTGCTGCAATCCAATTGATTACATGTTTACCTATGCAAATCGGTATAGGTGCTGTCCAGATTTTTGTGGGAGGACGGACAGTAGTAGTTATAGGGATTTCTGGGGATTTTTCGTGGGAAATTAGTGATAATCAATATGAGAATCATGTAGATCTTTGTCATACCTTTCCAACGAGTACTTATGCGCTCGATTCGGAGTTATAATTTAGGAGATATCGTTGTTTGAGTCCGGTTATGTTGCTGTCCAAAAAAACAGATTTTCAGGTGGATGAACAGCAGTAGTATTAGCCGTTTCTGGGGATTTTTCGTGGGAAATTAGTGATAATCAATGTAAGAATCATGTAGATCTTTGTCATACCTTTCCAACGAGTACTTATGCGCTCGATTCGGAGTTATAATTTAGGAGATATCGTTGTTTGAATCCGGTTATGTTGCTGCCAAAAAACAGATTTTTCAGGTGGGTGAACAGCAGTAGTATTAGCAGTTTCTAGGAATTTTTCGTGGGTAATTAGTGTTAACCAGTATGATAATCATGTAGGGCTTTGTCTTATCTTTCTAATGAGTACTTATGCGCTTGATTTGGAATTATATTTTAAAAGATATCGTTGTTTGAATCCGGGTATGTCGCTGTCCAAAAGACAAAAAAAACAGATTACAGGGTTCATCTTGTGGACTGTTTTGGGCTAATTAGATGTTAGAATTCAATTATAAATTGTATACAAAACTTGTGGGGAATTTTATGTAGATGCCTCTGGAGTTTTTGTTTATTACCACTGTTGTCATAATTTTAAAGTTATGAAATTATTAAGCAGCGCCGCTACAGTTTGGTGGGTGTGGGGAGAGATGTAACCCGCGGCGGGGTTTGAGTTTGTGCGTAGGTGCGGCGTCGTTTATGAGCCTGATTATGTGAAATAGGCGCACTAAGTTGTGTGTCAAAAACAGGTGGTGGACTTCCGGATCGTACTTAGGGATTTGCCCGAACTTCCGGTAAAGGCAAGTAAATACAGTGGTGGTTGCTACCGTTTGGTTTGCATCCTATTCCCTGTCATTGAGTATGCATAAGTTTTAATTATGTTAATTATTGAATTCTATGATGAAGTTTATTTGTTTGGAAGTATTAATTCTCAATTGTCTAATATTGCGGATGATCATAATTTGATAATGACATATGTGGTTGATTCCCATCTTGGATGAAGTTGAAGTATCTTTTGAATCATGTTATATGAAGTGTTGTAGGCATGACATGCACATCGCATCATCCATCTTGCATTTTGAAGTTATGTCGTGATCTTATGGTCCGACCGTACCGGTACATTTTTAGCATCGTACGTTGCCCGAGGAGGGGTACGATGCGGCTTCATATCCTTAGAGGTATGAAGGCAGAAGTCATCCTTGCATTTGCAGACATTTGCACTCATGAGGAATATATGAAGTGTGACATTACTATGTTACTATTATGGTTTCTACCTGCGAGGTGTGGTAACTAGGTGTGTTGTACGTTGTATACGTGCTGCACCTTCGTAATAAGAAGGTTGTGGAATCAAGTGGTGGTAAAACAATGTTCTTATGTGGTTGAAGAGTTTGATATTATTTTACTTGGTGAGATGTGTCATCTCACTCTTGCATTAGTATGCAGGTACTTGATACATGTTGGGAATGAGGGGAGTAGCAGCACGTCCACTTTCACTCTCACAATAACGCTGCCCAGGCGCAGCCATGATTTAATTAGAAACTTATTGTCAAAGGAAGTTTGTTTTTTATATAGTCGTGCACACTGGTTAATTCTGTTCAGGTCGTATGTTTATCTTCCCTTGCTAGCCGATTAATAATACTTAGTATGTTTTTGTCATGATATATGTTTATACCCTGTTGCCCCCTTATTTATGCAATCTTGCAAAGGGGATGCTGCTGAAATTTTATATATGGACGTCGGAAGTGTAGTTCAGTAGCATTCCGGGTTGTTTGTGGAACCCGGGGTGTTACAGTTGGTATCAAAGGATAGGCTTTAGATTCTACGCAATTTGAATTTAAATTTGACACACTTGCACATATAGGAAGGGTATGGGTTCATATATCTTTCATATTAGTTTTTTATTGTATAGATGACTAGAATTTCCTTACTCCAAATCCCTTTATGGTTTGATGGGGTATGTCGTTAACGACGTAATGCTTGATATGATATGTTACTTCTATTTAATATTGGTTTCTTGATGTGGTTGTTATTGAAATTATTATGCAAGTGAAGCTACTAATGTACTTGTTTTATATACATATCAGTCATAATGTTTTTTTTTGGATGCAATGTTTAATAATCTCTGAGCTATTACTATCATACATTTCTGTATGCTTGACTGTGGATGTTTTTTTTCCAAAAGGATTCTTGGGTTCTAGTACTTATAGGACCGATTGTTTATTGAGCTTGTGTATAAAGGATCTATTCCGACTTGGTGTAGTGTGAAAACACTATACAATGTAGTTTTATGGTGTTGTTGAGTTTGATTGACTGTTGGGTTACAACCCAACTTATCAATGTAATATTTCCATGGGTGCAGTGCTTTACGCCTCACCTTTTTTTGGCTAGTGTGGCTACTTGCCAACTTGATCTTAGAGTACAATAGGTTTGTCTCCATAGAGCAAAGGCAATGTTGTACTGTCTATGAAATCTTGAGACTGGTAGAACTCAAGTGAATTTGTAAGATGACGTGGATAGATAAGTTCAATCATGTTTACATGATAGGTTTTCTTATTGTGTGCAACCTTATCTTTAATAATAAATAGGGTGATTTCAAGTGGATTTTATGTCTATATTATAGTTGAAGAGGCATGCATGTTTTCCTTCTATGGTTTGTTTCTATAGCCAAAAAGGTTATGCATAATTTTTATTTGTTGGAGGCTAGTCATGTGGACGATATGGACAACCCGTTTTATATTGTTTTTAATCGCCGATGATATATGGTAGTTTTTTTATATGATCAGTTCTCTATGCATGCTTGTTGAATTATTATTTGGACCGCTTTATCTTAAACAAAGTCAATGTTTAACCGGAAGTTGCTTATGTTTGTTAGTCCTCTATCTCTATAATGATGTGGTTGTTGCATCAGATGGAGATTTTTTTATATGAATGATGGTTTGATAGATCATGTATGTCTACTACTTTGAAGTCATCCTATGACATCACGAGGTACAAATTGTTCAAGTGCAATAATAGGAGGTATTGTTGTATGTGAGGTTAATCAAGGTAGTTTGGTTAGGTGGATTGTCTTATTGAAGTCCAATTACTCCTGTTGAGCATAGTATCGTGTTATTATTTTAGTGTTGAAAGTAATATTTATGAAGCTTTTGCATGAGTCTGTGTCAAGAAGTACATTAGTTTTTCTTGTTGTTATCCCTCCATTGCTTTATGAGTATTGCAAATTTTATCTCTTTTGAGAGGAGAAATGGATGTTATATGACATGAGCACCATTTGCTTCACGTCAACAGAATAGTTTTGGAGATTTCTAGTAGTTGGATTCTAGTGTAATAACAACCATGTTTTATAGTGCTGGAGACAGGTATGTCAGGTGTTTCATACATTGTCGACATAGGGATGTTTGACCTTAGTGGCATTAACAAACGAGGTTGTTGAATTCATTGATTGTTGTGCTTAGTCTTCTAACCTATTTGGTAGAGTGTTATTTAAAGACTTTGTAGAGTTGCATCCCAGTGTGGTAGTGGAAAATCCTAGTGTTGATTGCATCTGCCAATGACTTGGGTTTCATTTTATATTGTTTTTTTATTGTTGATAATGTGTTGTTTGGTTTTGGGAGGCATTTTAAATTAGTTGGAGGCTGAATCAGGCTTCACTTATCTAGAATGTTTTGTAGTATGTTTCTTCATCTTTCCATAGGATGTTTAATCACCATGTTTGGTCTAAACATTTGAGAGATAGGGGTTTCTTAAAACATCCTTGTTGGTGTCTCTAGCAGAGTGAGTCTTTAATTTTGTACGGAAGAGTAGACATTGAAGACGGTATAATTTGGTCTTTGTGGATTATGAAAGTTTTAGTAATTTCATGATCTTTTCAAAGAGTATTGGTTTCTAATTCTCATTGCATATAATTGGAGTTAGGTTGCTCTGAAGTTGTTGCACTGTTGTGTCTGAACTTTAGGTGTCATTATAATCACCAATAAATCGACGGCATTTTGATAGTTGCAGAGCCCAAATTTGCGAATTCTCTTTAAGCAAAACTTGTAGGTCTTTTTAGTACCTTTTTAATGGGTATTTACTTGTAACTGTCTGTTAAATAGATTTGGAGAGGGGGTTGCCCGGATATAAGTCGAATCTCTAATGTGTAGTATCTCAGGCTGAGTTTAGTTGTAGGTCATGCAGAGTTGAGGGCTATAAGGATAAATTTGGGTGCAACTTTATTGCAAAAGTCGTGGACAATTTTCAAAACTTTTCCAACGCGTGTTCGTTGTAGTTTAAGTTGAGTATAGCAGGAGTTATAAGTTTTTGAATTTTAGTTGTCCATTGTTTCAATCCTATCAGTTTTGCAACAAAAGAGTTGCATTGTTTTATGAGTTTGGAAACCAATTCCGAGACATTCATTATAATAAAAGTTCTAGGGAATGTTATAATCTTTTCAATGAGTTTATATTTGCAAAATTTTGTTAGCTGCAGGGAGTTATGATATAATGTGGGCAGACATAACATGCTTAAATTGATTCTTGTTTGCATGATGTGAGATTAGGCTTAAATGATTTAAAAAGTTATCATATTGCTTCTATACTTATATTTGTTCTAGGTGTCTCGTAATGAAGAACCTAAAGTTATTAGTCTTTCAATGACCACTTAATCTTAGAAGAGTAATGAACCTGATAAAATCTATTGCTTGTTGTTGGGACTGCATGACCAGTTTTAGTTATGCAGCTAGTTCAATGAAGTAAACCATCTTTTCTGTAGAGATGTTATATATAAAAGTTGTAGCCAACTTATTTATCTTACTTGTGTAAAAATTTCATGACCATAGGTCTAGAAGTTTGGGAGTTATGATTTTCTCAAGTCTAGTCTTGAAATCTGTGCAGATTCTGTACAAATTTCGAAGCTGACCTTGTTTGCCCAATTTAAACTTCGAATAACTTATTATAAATTATAAAGAAGTTTTAGTACTTTTCTTAATCTTTTCAACAAATTTTGGATTACTTTTTTTGGAGATCTATAAGTTATGTTACAGCTGTTTTAAGTGTGATCTCTGAATCTGTCCAAATTTGGACAGCAGAGCCTTTCTCGTGTCTTTTGACCTTGATATGCATTGAATTAACTTGATATGTTTATAAATGAATTATAGACAATTCTACTAGCTTTCTAAAAAGTCTGGGAGCACCTGAATTGGATGATTGAGACTCCAATTATGGATTTTTGAATTGAGTAGTTGAATTATGTCTAAATCTGGACAGAATTTACGTTTAGCATTGTTTGACCTTTCTAAGTGTCAAATCTTGTTGTGATGATAATACCAAGGCTATAGTGGACTTTATAAGATTTCCATAAAGTCCTAGTTTACTAATTTTCGATGCATATTTTGTGAGTTAGGAGCAAAATAATTAACCGCTGTGTTGTTGTCTAGAAATATGCAAGCATTAAGTTGCTCTTGTTTAGCTAAGTTTTGTTTAGGCTATAGGAACACTATATGCATTGCATTAATATATACATTCATTGAAGTACTTGCATATGTCAATGTTGATTTGGTGTCTAGAAAGCTTTGTCCGAGGTATATAGGACCGTCTACTATCTTAGCCGAGGTGGCAGCTGGGCTTAGCACATGCAATTGTCGGAATCTATGATCAGAGTACACCATGTATTCCATGTATTTATGTTGAGGAAGTATTTGTAGAATCCAGACCATCTAATCGAGCTAGAGCCGATTCCCGTGTAGCAAGATCAGACTCTTGAGTGTCGTCTGCTACGTATCTTAGAATCCTAAGAACTTGAGGAGCTGATGCGGCAGAAGTACCCGAACTTTTCGTTATGTGTGAGTTTTGTTGATTCATTAATCATTCTTTTGTCGTTGCGATAGAAGCGTCGGAATTCGAGGTCGAATTCTTTTTAAGGGGGGTAGAGTGTGATACCCAATTTTCAAAAGGAAGAGAAATTGAAGATTATTCTTTTTTTTCCTTGTTTTCTCTTCCGGGTCCTGTGCTGTAGGGGTTTGGAACTTTTAGGAAGCATTCACCAGTAAAACAGTAGAATTCTTGTTGGACTGGTGCCCTGGGATCGGGAACGGACGTGAGAGCGAGTTTGGGCCGTGGATCTCGATCCGGCGGTGGGGAGCCCATTAGTTCTCCCCCCTTAACCATAGCCGCCCCCTCCCCTATTCCCCTTTGGTTGCAGCCGCCCCCTCCCCTATTCCCCTTTGTGGCCGCCACCCCCCCCCTCTCTCTCTCTCTCCTTCTCCCCAAGTGATTGCAGCACCACCCCTCAACCCTAGCTGCCCCCTCCTCCTCTCCATGGTGCAGCCTCCCCGCTTGGTACCCCGTCGTGTGGGTGCGAGTCTTCCATTGGAGTTTGGAGGGAGGAAGAAGGAAGAAAGGAAGGAGGAAAGGAGGAACCCAAGGTGATTTTAAGATCATTCTTTTTAGTATTTGTGCTGCAATCCAATTGATTACATGTTTACCTATGCGAATCGGTATAGGTGCTGTCCAGATTTTTGTGGGAGGACGAACAGTAGTAGTTATAGGGATTTCTGGGGATTTTTCGTGGGAAATTAGTAATAATCAATATGAGAATCATGTAGATCTTTGTCATACCTTTCCAACGAGTACTTATGCGCTCGATTCGGAGTTATAATTTAGGAGATATCGTTGTTTGAGTCCGGTTATGTTGCTGTCCAAAAAAAACAGATTTTCAGGTGGATGAACAGCAGTAGTATTAGCAGTTTCTGGGGATTTTTCGTGGGAAATTAGTGATAATCAATGTAATAATCATGTAGATCTTTGTCATACCTTTCCAACGAGTACTTATGCGCTCGATTCGGAGTTATAATTTAGGAGATATCGTTGTTTGAATCCGGTTATGTTGCTGCCAAAAAAACAGATTTTTCAGGTGGGTGAACAGCAGTAGTATTAGCAGTTTCTGGGAATTTTTCGTGGGTAATTAGTGTTAAACAGTATGATAATCATGTAGGGCTTTGTCTTATCTTTCTAATGAGTACTTATGCGCTTGATTTGGAATTATATTTTAAAAGATATCGCTGTTTGAATCCGGGTATGTCGCTGTCCAAAAGACAAAAAAACAGATTACAGGGTTCATCTTGTGGACTGTTTTGGGCTAATTAGATGTTAGAATTCAATTATAAATTATATACAAAACTTGTGGGGAATTTTATGTAGATGCCTCTGGAGTTTTTGTTTGTTACCACTGTTGTCATAATTTTAAAGTTATGAAATTATTAAGCAGCGCCGCTGCAGTTTGGTGGGTGTGGGGAGAGATGTAACCCGCGGCGGGGTTTGAGTTTGTGCGTAGATGCGGCGTCGTTTATGAGCCTGATTATGTGAAATAGGTGCACTAAGTTGTGTGTCAAAAACAGGTGGTGGACTTCCGGATCGTACTTAGGGATTTGCCCGAACTTCCGGTAAAGGCAAGTAAATACAGTGGTGGTTGCTACCGTTTGGTTTGCATCCTATTCCCTGTCATTGATTATGCATAAGTTTTAATTATGTTAATTATTGAATTCTATGATGAAGTTTATTTGTTTGGAAGTATTAATTCTCAATTGTCTAATATTGTGGATGATCATAATTTGATAATGACATATGTGGTTGATTCCCATCTTGGATGAAGTTGAAGTATCTTTTGAATCATGTTATATGAAGTGTTGTAGGCATGACATGCACATCGCATCATCCATCTTGCATTTTGAAGTTATGTCGTGATCTTATGGTCCGACCGTACCGGTACATTTTTAGCATCGTACGTTGCCCGAGGAGGGGTACGATGCGGCTTCATATCCTTAGAGGTATGAAGGCAGAAGTCATCCTTGCATTTGCAGACATTTGCACTCATGAGGAATATATGAAGTGTGATATTATTATGTTACTATTATGGTTTCTACCTGCGAGGTGTGGTAACTAGGTGTGTTGTACGTTGTATACGTGCTGCACCTTCGTAATAAGAAGGTTGTGGAATCAAGTGGTGGTAAAACAATGTTCTTATGTGGTTGAACAGCTTGATATTATTTTACTTGCTGAGATGTGTCATCTCACTCTTGCATTACTCAATGCAGGTACTTGATACATGTTGGGAATGAGGGGAGTAGCAGCACGTCCACTTTCACTCTCACAATAACGCTGCCCAGGCGCAGCCATGATTTAATTAGAAACTTATTGTCAAAGGAAGTTTGTTTTTTATATAGTCGTGCGCACTGGTTAATTCAGTTCAGGTCGTATGTTTATCTTCCCTTGCTAGCCGATTAATAATACTTAGTATGTTTTTGTCATGATATATGTTTATACCCTGTTGCCCCCTTATTTATGCAATCTTGCAAAGGGGATGCTGCTGAAATTTTATATATGGACGTCGAAAGTGTAGTTCAGTAGCATTCCGGGTTGTTTGTAGAACCCGGGGTGTTACAAAATCCCAAGGATGCCAGCACAACAAGGTTACCATACGTGGCCCTGGCATCCACACCCACGTAAGGGCAAGTTACAACAACAGAAACTGTAGGGGCAGTAGTATTTTAAAAGAGGTGCATACCACTGGTTAAGGCAGCAGTTAAGATAGACTTTAGAACTTTCTGGTTTCAGATATTTGGAGTACAAAGTTTACCCTTACCTCCTCAGCGATGCTCACACCTATCCACAACACCACTGTCCAAAAACAACCGCTAACAACAGTACCAAAATAGCTAGTTAAGAATTGCAGATTAACACTAAACTTATCTGATTCCACGCCCTACTGTCCACCTGAACCCATCCTGTTCATGCCCCTTTATTTTGTCATTTCATATGGCAACATACCAATGCTTCTTAAACAAAAGTCATACATTAATGTATGACCTACAAATTTACTATAGAGATCAGGGTTCATAACTCCATGTATTTAGAATAGCAGGGCACTGAAATTGGGCTGTTAACACTAAATCGGGTTTTTACAGCACAACACAAACTGACAGCACACATTTAAAGACATTGTACTCCCATCTTTGTGTAGCATCAGACCAAATCCACTTAAGGAAACTTGTGCTCCTATATATGGTCTATCAACACGACAAGGGACCCTCAGTCCTAGGTCTTCTGGTCTGGACTCCACAGGGCTCCAAAGTTGGACCAACCCTACACAGCCAGTGCACTGAACCTGGTCCATTTTCTCAACACAAATATCAGTTGGGGATATGCTTTAATATGTCCAAGAACAAGATATTCTGTCCAGTTGAGGGTGGGTTCTAGACCTCAGTTATACCCTCCACACTTATCTCAACTATACACATACATGTAGCTTTTTGTCCCCTACTGCAGACAACAGACCATCCAATCAATTCTCCACTGTTTACTGCTCCAAAATAGTCCAAATTAGATATTTTTGGTGGAGAGTAGCCTCAAAGTATCAGTCATGCACTTCCCCCATATGACAGCTTAATATGTCAGTGGAGCATAGCAGAGAAAAAGATTCTTCTTCAGTTACACCTCCACACACTGAATCACTTCATCAACCTGCTGCCCCATTTAATTCCTCCCATTTCAGACCCTCTGATCTTTGAATTTTTCATAGCAACAACAGGGAATTAAACTTAATGAACTTTGTTCACCAACTAACCCTCTAACAATGTTCCACTGGGACCTTAGTCTTGTACCCCTTGGATCAAAAGTTACAATGGTCCAAAGATGGCTAGTTGATATTATTTTCAGAAATTCCAATCTAAACTCAAAACTGAATTTTGTTCTTAACTCTAAATTCTTCCACACAACATGGGAATCTCCAAATAAGAAAGTTATTCACTTTTCTAGCTCTACAACTTTAGTATCTGAACTTTTAACCAGTCCTTTCTAGATTTTAAATTCCACTTTTGGGCTAGTTTAGGGTTTCAAATTTGACTCCTTCTCATATAGTGATTTACCAACTCAATCCATACTCCTAAAATACATGTGACTCCTTAATCTCAAATCCAACTCTAGTATATGAAGCTCATGTCCAAAGTGCCCCTGGTTTAGAAGTTGTTTTGTTTATCCACAATTCCAAACAAGGTTTTGAAATCTCACTTAAGGTTTTTAAGGTTAATCTAGTTCCTCAATTAATTCTTCCACTTAACCCACCTTCGAAATCAAAGTTGCTCTAGGTCCTAAGTCTTACCTTTAATACTTTAAATTCCAAGCCAACTTATTACTTGCTTAAGAGACGACTTCTCTTCCCATGTCTTAAGCAAAGCTCTTAATCTGAGCCCTATACTCTAATACACAATACCATATTCATTGAATTTTATTTAACCTAGTGAATGCATTCTAGGTGTATCAAGCAATTAATGCAAATGCTTATGATGACATGTTAGAGTTTTAGTTAACGTAACACCAGGGGTGTTACAGTCTTCCCCCCTAAAAAGAAATCTCGTCCCGAGATTTAAAACTCTAGGTTAGATAATGGAAAAGGAAATGTGTCACCAGTTTCTTTCCCCATTACTCCTACAAAGCAGGGGTGTGACCCTATTGGTTCATACCAAAGACAAACTAGACAAATCCTAGGACTTACGAGAACTTAGGAACTCATGAAAATGTTTTTCTAAATACTCCTCCGATTCCCATATGGTTTTATCTTTCGGGTGTTGGTTCCACTGTATCCGGCAAACTTCATACTTATTCTACGAATATCCCAATCCTTTTGGTCCAAAACCTTTATGGGATAATCCGAATAGGTTAAACCTGGCTCAAGGTTAACATATGAAATCTCAACAACCTGTTTGGGAACCCGAAGACATTTCTTCAACTGAGATATGTGAAACATGTCTTGCATTATGGAAATATCCTTTGGCAACTGTACCTTATAAACTACAGGTCCACCAAATGAACTGAGTTCCAAGGCTTCACGAATAGGAAAAGGTAGTATAGAAAAGCAAAGATAGGTAGCATGAATAGGATGGATGAAACATGTACTAAGCTACTACACAGGGGGTTTAACTTAAAATTGTATGTCATGATGCATGCTCATCCTATTCGTCCTCACAATTCTTGCCAACACATAATGGCTATCATGTTCTATGGCGGTGGCAATCCTACTCACTCCATTATTGAACACTAGTCGCACTTTCCTAGGGTTTAATTAGTGTACCTGCCAAAAATTTCATTATAGTTGTGGGTTAGTGGTTAGCATCTTAAACTAAGCCACCTTATAGTCCTTAACTTAACCATATACTATTTGCACTTTGACTATCAGGATTTGCTTATTCATTCTTAAGTTTTCCAAAATAATTTGGACTTAAAATCCTTTTGAAGTATATCAAAGGATTACTTTAATATCCATGATAATGGGGGATCGCTCCGATACCACTCTGAGGCAGCCCTCCCAAGTTATCAAGCCCACGTGCACCAATCCTTGCCTTGATGGCCTCAGATGGCTATGCACGTGTACCAGGTAACTTAACAAGGCTATCACGAGTTCAACAACTTGAACTCAACATCCCAAGGATCTCCCACCATACATGCATATTACAGTAATCACATTCGATACACACACACTGTTGGGGGCCTTCGTCCTCCGAAGGTCCTCAAAAACATAGTTTGACAATGTTTTCCAAGTGGATTATGTGAACAGGTACCTTCGAACTCAGAGTCATGAACATGAAGCACGGTCAGGACGAAGCCTGAACCAGACGAAGGACGAGCTGATTACCAAGCTCTGCGAAGGGTGGTGCGCAGCCGAAGCTGTGCGCAGGGAAGCTTCGTCGCGATAGCAAAGGGGGGAACCGACTTAAAGATGAAAAGACTACGTGGACCTTAACAGAGTTCCATAAGTCATTGTGAAATGTAATGGACATGGATGTAATTTTACGAGGGCTGCGTCCCGCGTCTATAAATAGGTGAACAGTACTCCCGTACTGTTCACGCTGACTTGGCATTTGCTTTTGCATCACGCTTGTACTTTTACCTTCTCTCAAGACCGAAGGTACATTTGTAATTTAAAATCATTTCTATCTTTCCATGATTAATAGAAATGATTTTATGATGATGTTCATTTCATATTTCATGCTTTATATAAATCCTTCGTCATTACTTGTTACGTTTACGAAGGTATGTCTCTTGTGACCTTCGTCCAAAAACTCATTATTCCCCGAGGGGGAATAATGTTCCGAAGGACGAAGGACTTTAGCATTTAACATTTTCTATGTTGCCTTGTTCTTAACTCTTAGCATTTGAGAACAAGTCCACAACATTGGCGCCCACCTCCGGTGAACTCACTTCCACTTCGAGTTTTTTGAACACCTTTGGAAGCTACAGACCTTCGCTATGGCGCCGAAGAAAGCTTCAGCGACTGGGGCAGCAGCACTGCAACCGCTGGACCACAACCAGGAGACCGTCTCTCTTCGGGAAGCCCGAAGTCAGAAGAGGAAGGCTGCCAGCCCGACGCTTCAAGAAGATGAGCTAGATCAAGAAATCAGGGATATGGAGATGCTACATCAGCAGGTGCAGAGGAAGAAGGAGAAGATGGCCCGGTTAGCTGAGTTGCAAAGGCAGATAGACGAAGCCTCTGAGGAAGTTCGCCATCTTACTCACGATGAGCAGAACAGAAGGCCTCAGCAAAAAGACCTTCATCAGGAGGACTTCGTCAACGAAGATGACTGGTATGACAATTTCCATCATGGAAATTTTGTTTTCGATGATGCTTCTCCTCTGTCCGCTGAGCTGCAGGCTACACCTTGGCCTCCGTCCTATAAGCCACCCCAGCTTCCCGTGTTCGATGGCCATTCGGACCCGAAGCAGTTCTTGATGAGTTACGAAGCAACAGTGTCTTCGTATGGTGGCAATGCTGCAGTAATGGCAAAGTCTTTCGTTATGGCCGTCAGGAGTGTTGCTCAGACCTGGTATTCCTCCCTTCGGCCAGGAACGATCACTTCATGGCAGAAGCTGAAGGATATGTTACTGACCAGCTTTCAAGGATTTCAGACGAAGCCGGTCACAGCTCAAGCCTTGTTCCAGTGCATTCAGGATCATGAAGAATACCTTCAGGCGTATGTCCGAAGGTTCTTACGTTTGAGGGCGCAGGCACCAACGGTGCCCAATGAAATTGTTATCGAAGCCATGATCAAGGGGCTTCGTCCTGGGCCTGCAGCTCAATACTTCGCTAGGAAGCCTCCTCAGACCCTGGAGAAATTGCTCCAAAAGATGGATGAGTACATTCGTGCTGACAATGACTTTCGCCAAAGAAGGGAGGAGGCCTTCAGATTTTCTGAAATGACCAGGGGCTTCGGAGGAAGATACTACCCGAGGCATGTCCGGTCCATCCACAGCTCCACTCAGAATGATGATAAGGGGAGTCAGCAGAACAGACCGCAGTGCTCCTCACAGGCTTCGGGGCAACAACAAACTTCCTTCCGGCCACCAGCTCCAAGAGGCAGAGGCGCCAGGGGCTTCGGCGGAAGATTTGGAGATCAACCAAGGAGGCTGTTTTGCTTGTTCTGTGGAGAAAGCAAGGGCCATACCACCAGGACGTGCCATATTACAATCCAGAAGCAAAAGGAGATAGCCGAAGCTGCATCTCAACAAGTTCAGCCGAAGCAGGTCATGCATACTGCTTCGTATCATCCGCCTCCACCTCCATTGCAACAAGGTCAACAGCCAGAAGGGAGTCAATATGCCCCACACCAAAGGGACTTCAGAGAACAATCCGAAGCTCGCACAGTTAACAGCATTGTGCCAGAATCGAAGCATATTTATTAATACATATCCTACCTTTGATGGCAGTCTTTTCTATTCAGTTCTATTTTCTGTATGGCAAAGAACACTGTTAGTTTTCATGTAATAATTTCGTTGTTTCCCACGAGTAAAATCTATTTTCTCTACAGGCTTAAGTTACCGAAGCTTTAAAAATTTTTTGCGGTAACAAGGAGGACCTTCGAATCATTAAAAATCCTTCGGAGCAACAGAAAGTCGTTCTAAGGAACGCAGAGTAAGTTGATGAAGTCACAAAAAGCCGTTCCAAAGGGAGCGCAGTGTAAGTTTTCTGCTCAAAAGTCGTTCCTAAGGGAATGCAGAGCTTACAGCGAAAAGTCAACGCTGATACCGCCTAAGTAAAAGGCGAAGAAGCTCCTAAGGGAGGCTTACAGCGAAAAGTCAACGCTGATACCGCCTAAGTAAAAGGCGAAGAAGCTCCTAAGGGAGGCTTACAGCGAAAAGTCAACGCTGATACCGTCTAAGTAAAAGACGAAGAAGCTCCAAAGACGTTCCTAAGGGAATGCAGAGCTTACGAATATATTTTATGTGTATCTTCGGAACAAATGTCATTTGCATAACATAACATCATCACATCATTTTGCATAGCATAAGCATCATACATCATGTTGCATTTGGCAAAAGAAGGGAACACAGTATCAACCTTCGAAAGGGCGCCTTGAGAAAGTGAAAATTGTGTAAAGTCACAAGGGAATGCAATGACAATCTTCGGAATACAGCTTCGGAGAATATTTTTACGAAGCATGCACGAGCTTCATCAGAGCAATATTGAAATTGTATAGCTTCGGAGAATGTTTTCACGAAGCATGGACGTGATTCATCAGAATAATTTTAACGGAGAATGTCTTCTTCACGAAGCATGAAAAGAAGGGAAGGTGTTTTTTCGCCGAAGGCTCAAAAATGGTATGTATGTAGAGTTTCATGCATCGTAAAGAATTGAATAATGAAAAGAGACTTGTATATTACATTCAGATGTACAAAATGTTACATAGATTACATTTTAAATGTTTTTTCTAGATAGCATCTAGTCTTCTCTTAACACTGCTTCGGCGGCCTCATTTAGAAGTTGATCAACAACTTTATCCATAATAGCTTCGGCCATTTGCTTAATTTCCTCATCCCCTTTTGTATGAGGGTCAGCGAGCGATCCAGCAGGTTCTGAGGGAAGAGAACATTCCTACGTTACTATTGCAAATCGCAAACAACGTCTGAAATAAAAGTTACAACACAGTAAGAACGACTAATTAATACCTAATCTCTCTTCGGGCTCTGTACTTCTTTCGGCAGCCTCTGCCACTTTCCTTGCATCATGGATGCCTTTTTCACTTCTTTGAATTATTTCTTGCGCCATTTCTCGGCCGCCATTGTCCCAGATATCAGTGAAGAATTTACCGCCAACCATGCTTGCTTCGGTTGACGGATCTTTAATGTCTTCAGAAGACAGAGTAGCTTCGGACTGAGCTAAAGATTTTACATGTTCACAACCTTTTTTCTCTAGAACAGCAGCAACTCCTCTGGCACCTGAAAAAGCGCAGATGTCACCGCGGCTGCTCAGGATTTCCTCGAAGGCTTCTGCTTCGTGACTGATCCAATCCAGTGGACCTTCGGGATTGCCCCTTGGAAAATTTTCTTCGCTAGAAAGGGCGCCAACGCTGGCGAAGCTAGATTTTATCTTCTTGACGCATTCTACAGATTTGACATAGCATTTCCTCTGAGATGCGCGAAGCTCCTTAACTCTTAATTCCAATTTATTGACCATATGATCACTAAGTTCTCGTTTTGTTTCCTCAAGCACGCGCTCCTCTTTAGCTCTAGCCAGCTGTTTCTGAAGATCTTTAATCTCGCGCTTTTGGGCTTCGGCCTGGGTTTTTGAAGCAGCTTCGTCCTTTTTTACCTTGTCTACCAGTGTAAGCAGAATTTTATCCTTCTCCAGAGCTTCGTTTCTCAGTTTGATAACTTCGGAGCGCAAATTGTTGAACGCAATCTCATAGCTTTCATCTTCGGCGCTTTTTTGGGCTCTTAATGCGTTGCTTAGGATCAAGCCCTATACGAAAAAGAATCCATATAAGAATAAAGGAATGAGTTGCGTATTAAAAAAAAGAGGATTTTTCAAGCGCTTAATTCCCATACCTTTAGGCTATTGTATGCAAGACTGTCTGCGAGATCCTCTTTCGTCATGGCGCTTAATCCAGCTTCGAGCTTCGGGAAGCCTATACTCCTCGCCATCTCTCGGCAGACAGATAGCTCTTTGTTATCAGGTAGGCAGTATAAGAAGTCATCTTCATTCGCCCCGTTGAATATTACTGCCCCCTTCGGATATTTTAGCTCCTTCGCATAATGGTTGGCTTCATGAGTTTCTTCTTTAGATAGTTTTTTCCCCGAAGCATGTCGTATGATATAATCACACATGCTGGCAGGCGCTTCGGGGATGGCAGTGTCAATCTCTTCCACCAAAGCTGGTTCTAATATTTTCTCGGATTGTTCTTTCGTGGGCTCTGTAGGCCCAGCCTCAGCTTCAGCTTGTTGTTTCGAAGTTTCAGTACATGCTTCAGCGAGTTCAACAGACTCCTTTGCGATTGTGCTTGAAGACTTAATTGACTCCAAGACATCTAGTACGTTTACCATTCTTCTTCTTCTTGGGGTCACCAATGGACCCTTTTGATTTTTTGCTGTTTCGACATTTGCTGCAGGACTCAAAACTTCTGATGTTTTTTCCTTAGTCGGTTTTTTCGCTTCTTCCATTTTTTCTGTGGATGGCGCTTCGGCCATCACTGCAATTTCTGGCAGCAAGGTTGGCTTTTCAGCATCGGTGGCCGAAGAAGTTTCTCCGGTGAACTCAGGCACCGAAGCTGGTTCAATATGGCGTGGCCGATGTGTGAGGACCTTTATCCTCTTTCTTTTCGGTTCTGGCTCGCTAGGAGCAGTTGCAGCTTCTTCTTTTGCAGAGGTTGTGTTTTTCCTTTTCTGCCCTCGAATGGGATAACGATAGTCAGGGTAGACGAACCCGATTGCATCAAACACACGGTTGAGTCTTTTCTTCTTTCAGCCTCCGAAGGCTGCTGATAGCGCAGTATTCTCGGCCTTCGAATACGCCCCAAGAAGTTCGTCACTTAATATTTCAATGCTTTTCAACCAGTCGTCATCAGGTTCAACAAATTTATCCCCATATTTGAATGTATATTTTAATCTGACTAGTCCGCCTTCGTCGGACTCTTTGATGGTTTCCTTCGGCATTTCCCACTTTTCTGCAAGTGGCCATACCCTGAAGGCAATGTGCTCTTGGACCAAGTCCCTTGTCCCAATAAAAGAGCAGACTACCCCGAAGGCCCTTTGGCATTCTTCGGCCGCTTCATCCATTTCAACCTTCGGCCTTCGAAGTCCGAAGCGTTGCCAAATGGGGCGCATAATGATACTCTTGACATTTTCTTGCGCTGTTAAGTCATTCTTTACATAGAACCATTCAGTCATCCAGGCTCCGGGCCACCTCTTCCGAAAGGTCGGCACAGGGCAGCTTGACCCGGAGCGGGCGCCGAAGCTGTAACACCCAAAGTTGTTGTGATATTGCTCTTTTCCCCAGGGCTTCGTCTCGTATAATAACTCATGAATGTTGCAGAAGCTTTTAGCGTTTGGTTCCAAACCTTGGCTTCTCGCAGCCCAGACAAACACCCCCATTCTTATGATGGCTTCGGGAGTAATTTGATGCAGATAGACTTGAAATGTCTTTAGTACCTCAACAACAAAGTTGCTCAGAGGGAATCGAAGCCCTGCCTTGAGAAAGCTTCGGAAGATAACGACTTCATCTTCTTCGGGGGTGGGAGAAGTTTTTTCCCCAGCATCAGCTCTCACAATAGATATATCTCAAAAATATCGCCCCCTTATATTATCAATATGACTCTGCTTGATAGTGGTTTTCCCAAAAACTGTGTGGCTTGGTCGCCACGGTCGATCTTCGGCCTCTTCCCCACCACTTTCCACATCAAAGCTGTCGCTGTCATCAGTATCTTCGGACAGACCTTCAAGAATTTCCTTGGTGATTTTCTCTGTATTGGTCTCCGCCATCGCCATAATGAACCCCAAGTTCTTTTCTTCGTCAAGACTCAGCTTCGTCTCAGCAGCGACCTTCTTACCTTCAGACATCTTCGGAAGCGCTAAAAAACTGTTTCCAAGACCGAAGCTTCAAAATCAAAAAGATCAGCAAATCTTAGTGCACAGAAGCTAAAAATTTAGTAGGCCGAAGCAGATGGCAACTGTGCGTACCAAATAAGTTTGCGGTATGATCTTATTTATATCTCCGGGGCGGTGAAAATTGAAAGACCCCGCTTGTCAGTGAGTGTTGCTATTCTAGCAAAGGGAAGGTGTTTTTTCGGACCTTCGGCTCAGGGCCTTCGTCCATTTCGCAATCTGAATTTATCATTGACAAATTAATATTGCGAGGGGCTACTGTTGTGGGCCTTCGTCCTCCGAAGGTCCTCAAAAACATAGTTTGACAATGTTTTCCAAGTGGATTATGTGAACAGGTACCTTCGAACTCAGAGTCATGAACATGAAGCACGGTCAGGACGAAGCCTGAACCAGACGAAGGACGAGCTGATTACCAAGCTCTGCGAAGGGTGGTGCGCAGCCGAAGCTGTGCGCAGGGAAGCTTCGTCGCGATAGCAGAGGGGGAACCGACTTAAAGATGAAAAGACTACGTGGACCTTAACAGAGTTCCATAAGTCATTGTGAAATGTAATGGACATGGATGTAATTTTACGAGGGCTGCGTCCCGCGTCTATAAATAGGTGAACAGTACTCCCGTACTGTTCACGCTGACTTGGCATTTGCTTTTGCATCACGCTTGTACTTTTACCTTCTCTCAAGACCGAAGGTACATTTGTAATTTAAAATCATTTCTATCTTTCCATGATTAATAGAAATGATTTTATGATGATGTTCATTTCATATTTCATGCTTTATATAAATCCTTCGTCATTACTTGTTACGTTTACGAAGGTATGTCTCTTGTGACCTTCGTCCAAAAACTCATTATTCCCCGAGGGGGAATAATGTTCCGAAGGACGAAGGACTTTAGCATTTAACATTTTCTATGTTGCCTTGTTCTTAACTCTTAGCATTTGAGAACAAGTCCACAACACACACTTAGGAGATAAGAGCGGAAGACTATAAAACATTTTTTCATTTCTAAAACTGAAGGTTATTACATAGGAAGAGTTACATTTATTACAAGTCCTGATATACTCAAAGTGCATAACTTATTACAATAGTAGGAAGGTAGGAACCTTCCAAAGCTTATACACAAGCCTAACTAATCTTCCTTCAGAACTGGAAACGCCCTCTAGCCTCAGGAACATCTCAAGTACTCCTCATCACCTACAACAACATGGGTTCGAAAACCCTGAGTACGGAGTGTACTTTCGCAAGTCTTACCCGACTAAGGAAAAAGACTCTCAAGGATATGCTGGTTAAATACGAATCAAGGAAAGGCTTTAGCAAGAATCAAATTAGATACTTTTGCAGAAATAGCTTACTAAAGTGGGTCCTTACTTTCAATATTTTAATGCCAGATTAAATATTAATAGACTCTAGTTGCATCTAGTCTAATTTCACCATCTCATCAATACAACATCATTTTTATTCATAATGTTTACATCCTGACTTAGGTTGCAGGGCAGCGATCAAGTCTCCACTCTCCGGGGATATAACGGCGATCTGAATCGATTTACTCAGCTGAGGATCTCTAACCACACGACATATGTAGCACTTAACCCTTGCATATGTCAACCGTTCCCACGGATCCTCCATAACGTGAACCGGTCCACGCTACCCCGGAGCACAGTACTCCTCCATCCAGCCTCCAGCCAGGAGGGTACACGCTACTCCCACCATCTCCCACGCCCAGTCCGCGGTTGTCTTTTCACGTATGGAATAGCCAGGTTCAAGCTTACCCTATCCCATATCCAGGGCATGTGGCCTGTTAAGATAGTCCTTGATCATACAGGTCTACATACGCATCCAATCCTTAATTAACCTGGGTAGAACATCACCTGTTCCTAGCCCAAGTCCCGATTTAAGTACTTCCATCCTTAGGATTGTTTGTGTTCCTTAGGATGAAAAGAGCATTATAGGAAACTTTACAGTAAGATCCCACCATGCTCCCAATGAAAATATTCTTGCAGGTAGAAGCCGTCATTTGTGACGGAACCTCCCAAGTAATTAGGCCCACCTACAGTTGTCCTTGGCATACAGCTGATGTTCCCTCAGGCGCGTCAATACAATCCGTAGATGCTGAGCATGCTCCTCTTCATTTTTAGAGTATATTAAAATATCGTCGATGAAGACCACGACGAACTTGTCCAACTCGGGCATGAACACCGAGTTCATCAAATAGGTGAAGTGGGCAGGAGCATTTGTGAGCCCGAAAGACATTACCAAGTATTCAAACAATCCATACCGCGTAGTAAATGCGGTCTTCGGTATATCCTCGGGCCGAATACGGATTTGATGATAGCCCGACCTGAGATCAATTTTAGAAAATACCCTTGCCCTAGTCAGTTGATCAAATAAGATGTCGATCCTTGGAAGAGGGTACTTATTCTTGATGGTGACCTCATTCAGGGGTCGATAATCCATGCACATCCACAAGGTTTGATCCTTCTTCTTAACAAAAATGGCGGGGCAACCCCATGGGGACGAGCTTGGCCGGATGAATCCCTTATTCAGTAGATCTTGTAATTGAATCTTCAATTCCGCCAACTCATTAGGGGGCATACGGTACGATCTTCGGGAGATGGGAGCCTTACCGGGCTTTAGCTCAATTACGAATTCTACATCTCTTTCAGGGGGCAGTCCAGGCAAATCTTCTGGAAATACATCTGGAAACTCACATACTACCGGAATGTTCTTGATCTCCGGTACAATGGCTTCAAATATTCTACCGAAAGCTTTGGCTGGATTGGTTTCAGGGAGAGACAAAAGAATTTCTTCTTGATTATAGCTCAACCTGACGGTTCTGAGTTCAGTGTTGAGGATTGCCTTGTGTTGGGTTAACCAATTCATACCAAAAATTACATCTATATCCTGGCCTTTCAGAACAATCATGTTAGCAGGAAAGTTCCGTCCGGCCATTGTTACTGGCACTTCATAGGCCACTTCTCTAGTAAAAATGTGTCCCCCAGGTGAATAAATTTTAAATCCCTCTCTTGATTCATGGCATGCAATGTGATGTTGTTCCACAAATTTCTTGCTAATGAAGGTATGCGAAGCACCAGAATCAAAAAGAATAATTGCAGGGTGACTGGCCACGGGAAACGTACCCATCATCACCGGCTCTCCTTCCGGTGTAGTGGCCACATGAGTGTAGTATACACGCCCCGTTTTCTTGGTATTTCTCCCCACAGCATTTCCCTTGGGCTGAGTGGATTTCCCAGTTCCTTACTGAGCATTGGATTGATTTTGCTTGGGGTATGGGCAGTCTTTGATAAAATGTCCTGATTTGCCGCAGTTGAAACACCCAGTTGAAGAGCTGGGCAAGGCATGGAATCGAGTGCCTGGGGCACCCGGCTGATTTGGAGAAGTGGAGGTATTGTTGGGGCGGATAATAATGGGTTGTTTGAAAGGGAATGCTGGTGGACGGGAAAAAGTACGGTTTTGGTTAGAAGGCCGGATGACGAACCGTTGCCTCTTCGCCTGGCCCTGATTAGGACTCTCACCACTGAATCCCTTATTCTTCCCAGAACTTGTGTATTTTGCTTCCACAGATAAGGCTGTACTGACAGCCTTTCCATATGTGAGATCAATACATGTGGCCATCTTTCGCTGCAACCGGTCATTTAGACCTCTCATAAAACAGTTCTTTTTCTTCAAATCAGTATTCACCTGGTCGATGGCATACTGCGACAGGTGATTAAACTTGTTAAGATACTGATTGATGGTGTCTCCTCCTTGTTTCAGCTTCATGAATTCCTCTTGTTTCATATGCAGCACCCCTTCCGGTATGTAGTGCTCACGGAAGGCTGCTTTAAATTCTTCCCAGGTGATTTGATGGTTGTCAGGTTGGATAGCCACAAAATTTCCCCACCAAGTACTAGCAGGGCCACGTAGTTGCTGTGCCGCGAACAATGGCTTCTATGTTTCAGAACAACGAAGAAGACCAAACTTTTGTTCAATAACTCGTATCCACTCGTCGGCTTCTAGCGGGTCTTCTGCCTTGGTGAATAGAGGTGGTCGAGTTTCGGAGAAGTCCAGATAGGTGGTTTCACGGGGACCTTGCTGAAAACCTCTTCCTGCCTGCTGCTGGAACTGCTGCTGACCCGCCATTTGCCTAAGGAAGCGGGTATTGTCTGCGGTGGCATTCACCAAGGCGGCAATCGCCTCGGCTAGTGTGGGTGGAACCGGAGGTGGATTTGGGGTGACATCCCAACCCCCAGAAGTTCCGGCTGCGTCCTGTCCGCGAGTCCTGGTCGGCATCTGAGGCAAAAACATTTGAATAAACATAATATGCCAAAGAGACCTTCCATTTTACATTACTATAAAAAGTAATGATACAGACTCGATATTACATAACAGGATACATTACCCATTATACAAAAGTTCAACCTATTATACAACCGTACATTCTACAATACACTACTCTACTTCTATTACACCATTAGTCCTGCTTTTCGTTACTTTTGGCGGCCTCATCGTCAGGTGTGGGAGTCCAGACGTCAACCAACCTCAAAGGAGGGGGTTCAAAAAGGTCTAACTCCCCACCCAACGCGCGTCCCGCAACGTGAGAGGGTCCGGCTTCCGCCTCAGCAGAGTGTGTAGGCACACTAGGGTGTAATTGTGAGTATAGTATATGGACTTCCTCATGCAACGTATTGCAGTAGACCTGCAGGTCGTCGACAGTTGGGCTAAGTTCTTTAATTTGGGCCTGAGCCCTTGCTTCCTTAGCACATGCCAGCAAATGAGACTGTACTGCCCAGTCAAGTGCTAAGTCTCGATCAGCAAGCTGATCCTGCAGGTGACGGATGTCCCTTCTTAGTTCATTGATTCTATCTCCGTCTGCGACCCAAGCATTGGTCCTGTGTTGCAGCTCTGCTTGAAGTCGACTCACTCGGGCTTCAAGGTCTCCTATGGGGTCATTACTTCCGCTGCTGCTGCTTTCATGTTGAGGGGCTAGTTGATGCCGGGGTACTCCAATTGGTCCCGTTGACTTACGTGCCGTTAGCCTTGTGCGTGGTGGCATCTTTCTAAGGGGAAAATTTATTAGCATAATTCTTAGCATGATGCATGAATAAGTACAGAATCAACCTTAGTCGATTCAACCTTCTATACATTGCACTCTTCATATCTGGTCTTTAAGATAGACTCTTCAGAATACTTAGGTAAGAAGAGAAAAGAATTTTTAGGTAAGACTTTCAAAAATCCTTTTGAAGATGCCTCATAATGTCTGCAAAGAAGGGCTACGCTCCGATACCAGCTGTGACGGAACCTCCCAAGTAATTAGGCCCACCTACAGTTGTCCTTGTCCAATGGACCTCAGACAACCCTGTAGGTGCCCCTGAATTACTTGACAAGTTCGGTATCTTTCCTTACCTTACCAGGAACGATTCACCCGTCTTACAAACATTACAGAACATCGGAGGTAAAGAATTGCGGAAGCGATTACATAATTCACATTTATTTAAAAGCAAGCTCAAGTTGTTTTATTACAGACCAGAACTAAGAGCGAGTGCTGAGTAGTAATATTATACAAACCAAGGGAGGAAAAACTCCTCCCGAGAAGATTTAAGTAAAAGATCTATATGGAGGACCAAGTCCTCCCGCACTTCAGTCTTGGGTTTCTTCTTTGGGAACCACCTTAGCATAGAAGCAGCAGAAATCTGCTACTTCCTCACCTAAAACAACGAAGGGATAAACCCTGAGTATGGAATTACTCAGCAAGACTTACCCGACTAAAGAAAAGACTCTCAAGGGTATGCTGGCTTTTAGGGAGTCAAGGTAAGGCTTCTCAATACTCAAAGACTCTGTTTTGCAGAAATGCTTACTAAAGTGGATCCTTAAAAATCCAATTTTATTTGTCCAGTTAAGTTCAATTACCTGCAACTAGAGTTCTTTCTACCCTAGTTCAATCGCTGGTCCTACACTAGCCAATTTCTTAACAAATACCCAACATCTTTAGTGGAATGCTACGTGTAGGGTAGTGACCAAGTCTTCATAACCGCGAAGGTACGGCGATCCGAATCGATTATACTCAGCTGAGGATCTCCAATCACACGACATATGTAGCACTTAACCCTTGCATATGTCAACCCGCCACCGGGGTTCTTAAGACCGGATCAGGTTCACGCAAACCGAGAGCACAGATACACCACCGTCCAGCCTCTTGCCACGGAGGGTACACGCTACTCTCGCCACCGCTCCACGCCCATTTCGTGTTATCTTATTCCGGCCTTAGTCTACCCGAGGCAAGGCTTACCCATGACGAGGCATGTGACCAGTTAAAGGGTCCTCGATCAACAAGCC
Source organism: Zea luxurians (assembly GCA_029449295.1). Lineage (NCBI taxonomy): Eukaryota > Viridiplantae > Streptophyta > Magnoliopsida > Poales > Poaceae > Zea > Zea luxurians. The sequence goes on along the minus strand of JAOPSE010000024.1, from coordinate 29,507,535 downwards.
TACATCGACAAGGTCCTTAATCGACTCAGATGGAGACACTACACCGAGACTCCTTTCTCGTGCAAGTCACCCGCCCGGTCTCAGCTTAATCTTTTCAACCCAAAAACTTGGTACCTGGCAGAGGTACATCTTTTCCGATGTTGAACCCATCATGGCCATGATGGATCCACCATCACCTTTTATTTTCAAAAACACCCCACCCACTTTTGCCACATCATCTTTTGTAAAAACAAAACATTTTGTTTTTCTACAGCAAGGCTAAGCATCAAATCTTTTGTAAAATGGGTGATCAAGGAAGGTAATCAAATTCAAGGAAGGTAATGCAGGAATTGTTTTATCAATCAACTCCTATCACCTAATGCATCAAACAAGTGAGAAAGATTTAAAACAACAAGGAGGGTGGCAAATGCACCGGGGCTTGCCTTTGTTAACAGGTGAGTCCTACTCGGATCCACAAATATCGAAATAAAAGCAGTTGCCTGCTTGAGGATCTGAGGTTGGTGGAGTCCCCTCTTCAGTGACTTCTTCTTCTTCTTCGTGTTCTAACATAACCATATATATGCATAAGAATGGATGCCATGGGATGCTCACGAGGATGCGAAGATAATATAAACTTATTATCTAAGTCTTGAGTACAACTTTCCTTCACGGTACTCCGAGAACCTAGGGTTTCCGGAGTCGGTAAAGGAGTTCACAGGGCAGGGGGTGGTTTTGGGTTCTAGTTATCAAACATGGTCCAAATCAACTCAAATTCTACCCAAGGCTTCTAAATATTGTTTTAAGTTCCCATAAAAAGTTTGGGCATTTTTGGACTTACCAATTATTTTCTAAAAATCCATAACTAATACTTTTAACCACTTTAAATACCCTAAAATTTCTCATTTCCACTAAAAATCACAAAACTATTTTTATTAAATTCTAGGGAAAATTATGAACCTAGGAAAATTGGTTTTACAATTTTGCCATTTTTCTACTGTTTTCTATAATTGTTTTGGCTCTGGAGATAAAAGAAAAAGAAAAACGGAGGAATAGTACTGGACCGAATCCAGCCCAGGTCGGCCCACTACCAGCAGAAGCATGCCCACGCGCGCGCCCGCGCCCGCCGTGGAGTTTTTGCAACAGGGCCCTTGCAGTTTCGGTTATCCGTTAAGAACCCCAGACGACTGTTTAACGTCTCACTGACAGTTCGCAGAAACATCCCCGTGCTTCTAATCTTTCTCAGTCTGAGTCCACAGCGGCGAACCGTGCTGGGAGCCGAGCTCCGGCGAGCTAGACCAGCCGGATGAGGCGACGGCTGGAGCTCCCAAGCGACAGGAACACAATTGAACTCCTACCGATCATTTCCCCCAAATCAATTTTATTGTTGGGACTACGAATCAATCGGTCCACGGTGACCGAGCGGATGGGTAAGAGGATGAACGCATTCCGAGCAAACGACGGCGAGGACGACTGAATTAAGGCTGGGGAAAGGTTCACGGGTGCACCAGAGTCTACGAACATTCTTTAATTTGGGTAGAACAAGACCCGAAGAGCGGGTCGACGGTGAGGGGGGTTACGGCGGCGTTTTACAGAGCAACTGCCCGTTCCGGTGAAAGGTTTCGGCTTAAGTTCGATTGGTTGGTTCTGGGAGCAATAGGGGGCTAATAGCAAGCAAGAACATGAAACAATTGGGTAAGTACTCACTCGAGGAAAGCTGGCCACGGAGATGTTCTTCGCGGCGGAGTTAAGAACAAGGGAGCGAGGGATTTGGGGACTACGTGGGTTTTCTAGTGATCTTGAGTCGGGCACTTAGTTGCTGAGATGTGGGATACAGTGAAGAAGCAACGCTCGCCCTCAATTTATAGTCTACCGGCCAGAATCGGATGAGCTTCACCGGCGGTAATCGTGCTGGCGAGCTCACCCGCACGGCAGAGCCACGACACAAGTCCGGTGGCCGCCATTTAACCGGGTTGCGCCACCTCAGTAACTTTTGGCCACGTCGCCAGGAATCTTTTACCGCACACGCCGGCGACCCATCCCACGCCGCGGTGGCGTCCTTATCGCCGGCGAGGGGCTGATTTTTATCCCCGCGCGATATTTTCTGAAGACGGTGAACAGTGCACTAGGTTCAGTAAAAAGCTCGACTGACTGACCAAGTTGGAGCCCAGTTTTCTCAAATTTTCATGTGAAACCTAAGCCAACTTTCTGCAGCAAAGTCATAGAGCTATAATCCATCTATCATTTTGCTACAATGTGCTCCCACAAAAAGTCACTGGATCCCCTTCAAAATCGAGCTCAAAGTTTATCTCACAACACTGTTAATCTGTATTTCAGACTTTAGGCAGTCTGAAAGTCCATCTTTGCTTGGGTTTTTCTCCAAATTTCTCATAAGATCATGGCTTGAACCCTTAAACAAAGTTGTTTTCCTATAATTGGACTACAATTTTGATGTGGTGACCTAGGGCAAAAACCCTCTGATTTAAAAGTTACCAGGGCTTCAAGTTGGATGAACCACACTGAAATCCAGACTTAACCCAAAAGGGTTAAGTGTGGCACTTTTGCACTTAAGTCCAAATCTTAAGTTTTGGAATTGCAAATTCACATATGAGTGACCCAAATAACTTAAGATACTTATTTGACTTGATTTTTGCACTTTAGTCCAAAAGTGGACTAATTTTGCACTTAGGTCCCTAGGGTTTGGTTTTAGGGTTTTCCAGGGTTCTATTTGAGATTTTTGGTATCCAGGGGTATAAATGTGACTCAACTTTGTTTTTGGGGATATTTATAACTCTTTCCCCCAAAGCCTTTAGGTTTTCTCATCTTGGGTTAAGTTTTACCCCTTTAATCCCTATTTAGGGTTAGGTTTCCTATCCAGGGTGCTATTTGCAAAAACACTTAAACAATACAACTTGTTTGAAATTTTTGCCTAGTGAATGCACTCTAAGTGTATCAAACATATGCAATGCCAATGCTATGATGTCATGGTCAAGTTTTAGTTATAGTAACACCAGGGGTGTTACATCCTTCCTCAGGATAACCCCTGAGCTAGGCATTAATGCAAAAGACAACCTCTATCCACAAGATCTAAGCAGGGCTAAGCATTTTTGTAAATCATATTTTGATACTTCATCAAAAGTATCTATAAAGGTATGGATATCAAGGTAGGCAATGCATCCAATAGTTTCCAAGCAACTCCTATAAACTTAATGCACATTTCACTAGACTTAAAGTGTATAAAAATCATTTAAAAACACAACGAAGGGGTTGCTTGCACCGGGGCTTGCCTTTGTTGTAGTGAAGAGGTTCCAGATCCCTGTATCCAATACCGAGTTAGATGGCTCCATCCACTTGAAGAGCAAGCACTGGAGTAGACTTCTTCAAATACCACCTCGTCTAGGTGTTCTACAATTCAATTACAAATACATGAATGCTTATGTAATGACATGTAATGCAAACTCTCACAAGGAGAGGTGGGGAACATAAACACCACAAACTAAAACACATGACAAGTATACACATGGTTCTACACCACCAACACTTGCTAAAAGAGGCCAAATCGGATTCACTTAGGCAAACCAGAGAACTAATCCAACTTAGATCTCATCCAAAATCTTAAAACTTCTTAAGAAACTACATCTCTTCCCTAGATAAACTTATCTCCTTTCCAAAGCACTAACCCACACTAGATTAGGGATTAACCACTCTATTTTGGGGCTTACAAGAATTCTAGAGCAAAAAGCATCCAAACAGCCCCAAACTTTTACCAAGTGATCAGCTTCGGATAACAAATTTCTCCAAATATTTCCATGATTTTGGGTGCTCAATTATTATTTTTATAATTCTAATAGTCCTTTAAGAGCACCCTTAATTCACTTAATATTTACTGGCAGCTCTAAAAATCCTACGACCAACTTCACTAAAGAGATCTTGATTTAACACATCCAACTAGGCTTCACAACCAACTTCAGAAGAACTCGAACCAGATGCCCGTCGCGCTACTTCGGCGACCTGGCGCCCACAACCGCGGTGGGCCTGACCCTCGGCGCTCACCGACCACTACTATATGTGCCCATAGCTAGCAGAAATATACTACAACCTTTTGCTTCTCGAGCCAAACACCTGCCTTCACTGGCCACGACACCGGTTCGGCAAGCCTGATCCCGAGGCCACCATACAGTAGAGCCTTAATCAAACGCGTGGAGAGCATCACTGGTTTACCTGAACCTTGGTGCTCGCGAAAAATAGCTTGGGAGAATGGGGTTCGTCCAGTCGATGATGGGGTTGTCTACGGCGCAGATCACGACGGCGTGATCCTGTTCCGATCATCTGACAACGATAGAGTTAGGGGAACCATGCTGGTGAGCTTCACGGATCCACAGAGATCACCAAACAAGTAACACCCGAGCGGGCAACCTTCTGGGACTACCTGGCCATGGCGAGGTGGGAGGACGGCAGCTGTTGTCACCACAGACATAGGAACTGATGCTCGAACTCTAGAGCAGATCCTCTTTGATACTGGGGAGGGGTTGTGTAGTCTTCAAGACACCAGGAACACCTCACATATGCAGAGAACCTTAGCTATACTTATGTGTAGAAAGGGGGCTTCACTGAATCCACTTTGTAGCCACCGACTATATGTAGAGCAAGGGGGAGGGAACCATCAAGCTTAATCACAACTCGATGAAGAGAAATCCCAAGGATTCCAGCACAACAAGGTTACCATATGTGGCCTTGGCATCCACACCCACGTAAGGACAAGTTACAACAACAGAAACTGTAGGGGCAGTAGTATTTTAATAGAGGTGCATACCACTGGTTAAGGCAGCAGTTAAGATAGACTTTAGAACTTTCTGGTTTCAGATATTTGTAGTACAAAGTTTACCCTTACCTCCTCACCGATGCTCACACCTATCCACAACACCACTGGCCAAAAACAACCGCTAACAACAGTACCAAAATAGCTTGTTCAGAATTGCAGATTAACACTGAACTTATCTGATTCCACGCCCTACTGTCCATTTGAATCCATCCTGTTCATGCCCCTTTATTTCGTCATTTCATATGGCAACAGACCAATGCTTCTTAACAAAAGTCATACATTAATGTATGATCTACAAATTTACTATAGAGATTAGGGTTCATAACTCCATGGATTTAGCATAGCAGGGCACTGAAATTGGGCTGTTAACACTAAATTAGGTTTTTACAGCACAACACAAACTGACAGCACACATTTAAAGACATTGTACTCCCATCTTTGTGTAGCATCAGACCAAATCCACTTAAGGAAACTTGTGCTCCTATGTTTGGTCTATCATCACGATAAGGGACCCTCAGTCCTAGGTCTTCTGGTCTGGACTCCACAGGGCTCCAAAGTTGGACCAACCCTACATAGCCAGTGCACTAAACCTGGTCCATTTTCTCAACACAAATATCAGTTGGGGATATGCTTTAATATGTCCAAGAACAGGATATTCTGTCCAGTTGAGGGTGGGTTCTAGACCTCAGTTATACCCTCCACACTTATCTCAACTATACACATACATGTAGCTTTTTGTCCCCTACTGCAGATAACAGACCATCCAATCAATTCTCCACTGTTTACTGCTCCAAAATAGTCCAAATTAGATATTTTTGGTGGAGAGTAGCCTCAAAGTATCAGTCATGCACTTCCCCCATATGACAGCTTAATATGTCAGTGGAGCACAGCAGAGAAAAAGATTCTTCTTCAGTTACACCTCCACACACTGAATCACTTCATCAACCTGCTGCCCCATTTAATTCCTCCCATTTCAGACCCTTTGATCTTTGAATTTTTCATAGCAACAATAGGGAATTAAACTTAATGAACTTTGTTCACCAACTAACCCTCTAACAATGTTCCATTGGGACCTTAGTCTTGTACCCCTTGGATCAAAAGTTACAATGGTCCAAAGTTGGCTAGTTGATATTATTTTCAGAAATTCCAATCTAAACTCAAAACTGAATTTTTGTACTTAACTCTAAATTCTTCCACACAACTTGGGAATCTCCAAATAAGAAAGTTATTAACTTTTCCAAGCTCTACAAATTTAGTATCTGAACTTTTAACCAGTCCTTTCTAGATTTTAAATTCCACTTTTGGGCTAGTTTAGGGTTTCAAATGTGACTCCTTCTCATCTAGTGATTTACCAACTCAATCCATACTCCTAAAAGACGTGTGACTCCTTAATCTCAAATCGAACTCTAGTATATGAAGCTCATGTCCAAAGTGTCCCTGGTTTAGGAGTTGTTTTGTTTATCCACAATTCCAAGCAAGGTTTTGAAATCTCACTTATGGTTTTTAAGATTAATCCAGTTCCTCAATTAATTCTTCCACTTAACCCACCTTTGAAAGCAAAGTTGATCTAGATCCTAAGTCTTACCTTTAATACTTTAAATTCCAAGCCAACTTATTACTTGCTTAAGAGACGACTTCTCTTCCCATGTCTTAAGCAAAGCTCTTAATCTGAGCCCTATACTGTTGGGGGCCTTCGTTCTCTGAAGGTCCTCAAAAACAAGATTTGACAATGTTTTCCAAGTGAATTATATGAACAGGTATTTTCGGACTCAGATTATGAACATGGAGTACGGTCAGGACGAAGCCTAAGCCAGACGAAGGGGGATTGAGATGAAGGACGGGCGAAGGATGGTGCATAGCCGAAGATATGCGCAGGAAAGCTTCGTCGCGACAGCAGAAAGGGAAACCGACCTAATGGCGAAAAGACTACTTAAGCCTTGATAGACTCCCATAGGTCATTAGCAAATGTAATGGGCATGAATGTAATTTTACATGGGCTGCGTCCTACGCCTATAAATAGGTGAACAGTACTCCCGTACTGTTCGCGCGGACTGGGCATTTGCTTTTGCGTCATCTTTATACTTTTGCCTTCCTGCAATCCGAAGGTACACTTGTAATCCAAAATCATTTCTATTTTTATGTGATAATGAAGACGTTATGATAATATATAAATGTTTATATTATTTCTTATGTTATATATAAGCTCTTCATCATTGTTTATTGTGCTTACAAAGGTATGTTGTTTATGGTCTTCGTCCGAAAAACATTATTTCCCGAAGAGAAATAATGTTTCAGAGGACAAAAGACTTTATCATTTAACACTTTTTATGTTGCCTTGTTCTTAATCCGAAGCATTTGAGAACAAGTACCCAACATTGGCGCCCACCTCCGGTGAACTCACTTCCACTCTTTGAGTTTTTGAGGACCTTCGGAAGCCATAAACCTTCGCTATGGCGCCGAAGAAAGCTTCAGCAGCTGGGGCTGCAGCTCTGCAACCGTTGGACCCCAATCAGGAGACTTTCTCTCTTCGGGAGGCCCGAAGCCAGAAGAGGAAGGCTGCCAGCCCGACGCCTCAAGAGGATGAGCTAGACCAAGAGATCAGAGATATGGAGATGCTTCATCAACAGGTGCAGAGGAAGAAGGAAAAGATGGCCAGGCTAGCTGAACTGCAAAGGCAGATAGACGAAGCTTCTGAAGAGGTTCACCATCTTACTCACGATGAGCAGAACCGAAGGCCTCAACAAAAAGACCTTCATCATAAGGGTTTCTTCAACGAAGATGACTGGTATGACAATTTCCATCATGGAAATTTTGTTTTCGATGATGCTTCTCCTCTGTCCGCTGAGCTGCAGGCTACACCTTGGCCTCCGTCATACAAGCCGCCACAGCTTCCCATATTCGATGGCCATTCAGACCCGAAGCAGTTTTTGATGAGCTACGAAGCAACAGTATCTTCATACGGTGGCAATGCTGCAGTCATGGCAAAGTCTTTCGTTATGGCTGTCAGGAGTGTTGCTCAAACCTGGTATTCCTCCCTTCGACCAGGAACGATCAATTCATGGCAAAAACTAAAGGACATGTTGTTAACCAGCTTCCAAGGGTTTCAGACGAAGCCGGTCACTGCTCAGGCCCTGTTTTAGTGCACTCAAGATCACGAAGAATACCTTCAGGCGTATGTCAGAAGGTTCTTGCGTTTGAGGGCGCAGGCACCAACGGTGCCCAACGAAATTGTCATTGAGGCCATGATCAAGGGACTTCGGCCTGGACCTTTAGCTCAGTACTTTGCTAGGAAGCCTCCTCAAACTTTGGAGAAGCTGCTCCAGAAGATGGACGAGTATATTCGTGCCGACAATGATTTTCGCCAAAGAAGGGAGGAGGCTTTCAGGTTTTCTGAAATGACCAGGGGCTTCGGAGGAAGATTCTATCCGAGGCATGTCAGGTCAATCCATAACTCTACTCAAAATGATGATAAGGGGAATCAGCAGCACAGGCCGCAGTGCTCCTCACAGGCTTCGGGGCAACAGCAAAGCTTCTTCCGGCCACCAGCTCCAAGAGGCAGAGGCGCCAGGGGCTTCGGTGGATGATTTGGAGATCAACCAAGGAGACTATTTTGCTTGTTCTGTGGTGAAAACAAGGGCCATACCACCAGGATGTGCCATGTTACCATCCAGAAGCAAAAGGAGATAGCCGAAGCTGCAGCACAACAAGCTCAGCCGAAGCAGGTCATGCATACTGCTTTGTACCATCTGCCTTACGTCCCGGAATACGTAGTCAATCACCCTGCAGTTTCTGTTGCTTCGGCGAGTCAACCTGAAGCTTCCTGGCAACAGCCTCCGCCTCCACCACCCCTGCAACAAGGCCAACAGCCAGAAGGGAGCCAATATGCTCCACACCAAGGGGACTTCAGAGAACAATCCGAAGCTCGCACAGTCAATAGCACTGTGCCAGAGTCGAAGCATATCTATTGACAAATATCCTACCTTGATAAGCAGTCTTTTCCATTCAGTTCTATTTTCTGTGTAATAAAGGACATTTTTTTAGTTTTCATGTAATAGTTTTGTTGTTTGTCACGAGAAAAACGTATTTTCTCCACAGGTTTAAGTTGCTGAAGCTTGAAGATTTGCGATAATAAGGAGGACCTTCGAATTATTAAAAATCCTTCGAAGCAACAAAAAATCGTTCTAAGGAACGCAGGTTTGAGTTGCTGAAGCTTGAAGATTTGCGATAATAAGGAGGACCCTCGAATTATTAAAAATCCTTCGAAGCAACAAACAATCGTTCTAAGGAACGCAGGTTAAGTTGCTGAAGTCACAAAAAGCCGTTCCAAAGGGAGCGCAGTGTAAGTTTTCTGCTCCAAAGTCGTTCCAAAGGGAATGCAGAGCATACAGCGAAAAGTCAACGTTGATACCGCCTAAGTAAAAGGCGAAGAAGCTCCAAAGTCGTTCCCAAGGGAATGTAGAGCTTACAGCGAAAAGTCAACGCTGATACCGCCTAAGTAAAAGGCGAAGAAGCTCCAAAGTCGTTCCCAAGGGAATGCAGAGCTTACAGCGAAAAGTCAGCGCTGATACAAAAAGATTGTGTGTTTTACGGGGATATGTGTGTATCTTCGAAATAAATGTCATCTACATAACATAACATCATCACATCATTTTGCATAACATAAGCATCATACATCATGTTGCATATGGCAAAAGAAGGGAATACAGTATCGACCTTCGGAAGGATGCTTTGAGAAAGTAAAAATCTTCGGAATATAGCTTCGGAGAATGTTTTCACGAAGTTTGGATATTATTCATCAGAGTGCTATGGATGTTGTGGTGCATAAAAGTTTTCCTATCTTTACGAAGCATGAAAAGAAGGGAAGGTGTTTTTTCGCCGAAGGCTCAAAAACGGTATGTATGTAAAGTTTCATGCATCGTAAAGAATCAAATCATTAAAAGCAAATATATTACAGGGTTACAAAATGTTACACATATTTCATTTCAGAAGTTTTTACAATAGTGTTTAATCTTCTCTCAAAACAACTTCTGCAGCTTCGATCAGGAGTCGGTTAACAACTTCATCTATGATAGCTTCAGCCATCTTTTTAATTTCCTCGTCTCCTTTCGGGTGAGGGCCCGGAGACGCTTTAGTAGGATCTGAAGGAGGACAGGATACGGCCACGTTGCTATTACAAATTGCGAGCGAAGTTTAAAATCAAAAATTACAACACAATAAAAACCATTAGCTAATACCTATTTGCCCTTCAGGCTCTGAGCTTTTGTCAGCGGCCTTAGCTACTTCTCTAGCATCGTGAATGCCCTGCTCACTTTTCTGAATAATTTCTCGGGCCATTTCTCGGCCACCATTGTCCCAGACGTCGGTGAAAAATTTTCCACCAGCCTGGCTAGCTTCGGCCGAGGGGTCTTTAATATCTTCAGGGGATAAGCTGGCTTCGGATTGTGCAAGAACTTTAACATGATCGCAGCCTCTTTTCTCCAGCATAGTAGCAATCCCCCTGGCACCCGAGAAGGCGCAAATGTCTCCGCGACTATTTAGAATTTCTTTGAAGGCTTCAGCTTCGTGGCTGATCCATTCGATCGGTCCTTCTGGGTCACCTCTCACGAAATCTTCTTCACTCGAAAATGCGCCAACGCTGGCGAAGCTGGTTTTTATCTTCTTTACACATTCCATGGATTTTTCGTAACACCTTTTCTTAGAAGACCGAAGCTCTTCAACGGTTCCTTCCAAATGATTGGCCCATTGGTCGCTACATTCCCGCCTCGTTTCTTCAAGTATGCGCTCTTCTTTAGCTCGGGCTAGTTGCTTCCGAAGGTCGGCAATCTCGTGTTTTTGAGCTGCGGCTTGTGCTTTAGAGGCAGCTTCGTCCTCCTTTATTTTATCCACCAATGTAACTAGAATTTTGTCCTTTTCCATGGCTTCGTTCCTTAGTTTGATAACCTCTGATCGAAGGTTGTTGAAGGCAATTTCATAGCTCTCGTCTTCGGCATTCTTTTGCGCTCTCAGCGCGTTGCTTAGTATTAAACCCTATATGTAAAAAGTTAGTATAAGAATAAAATAACAGATTTCGAATGATAAAGTTTCCAAATGCGCAGTTTTCGTACCTTCAGGCTATTATACGCAAGGCTGTCCGCAAGGTTGTCCTTTGTCATCGCGCAGAGGCCAGCCTCCAGCTTCGGAAACCCCATGCTTCGGGCCATTTCCCGGCAGACAAGTAGCTCTTTGTTATCCGGGAGGCAGTATAGGAAATCTTCTTCATTTGTACCATTGAACACTAGTGCCCCTTCGGATATTTCAATTCTTTAGCATAATGATTAGCTTCAAAAATTTCTTCTTCTGATAACTTTTTCCCCGAAGCATGTCGAACAATATAATCAAGGACTTTGGGGGATGCTTCGGGGGCAACAGCACTAATTTCTTCAACAAGAATTGGCTCTGTCATTCTTTCTTCTTCGGTTTCCAAGGATTTTACCTTCGTAGGTTCCGAAGGCCCAGCTTCAGCTTCAGTTTCTTGCTCCGGAGCTTTAGTATCAAAAATCTCAGTTTTCGCTTCGGAGGTTCCAACAGTTTTCCTCGGAGTTGTGCTTGAGGACTTAATTGTTTCCAGAACATCTAGCACATTAGCCATTCTTTTTCTTTTCGGAGTCACTGCTGACACCTTTTGATTTTTTGCTATCTCAACATTTGTTGCAGGACTCAAAACCTCTGATGTCTTTTCCTCAGTTGGTTTTTTCGCTTCTTCCATTTTTCTGTGGATGGCGCTTTGGCCATCTTTTTGGTTTCTGATGACAAGATCTTCGGTTCTACCAATTCCATCGTTGTTGACGCTTCGGCCATTTCTGCCAGCTTCTGGCAGCAAGGTTGGTTTGGTTGGCTTTCCAGCTTCGGTGACCGAAGAGGTTTCTCCGGTAAACACAGGCACCGAAGCTGGTTCAATATAGTGTGGCCGATGGGTGAGGACCTTTATTCTCTTTCTTTTCGGTTCTGGTTTGCTAGGAGCAGTTGCAGCTTCTTCTTTCGCAAAGGTTGTGTTTTTTCTTTTCTGCCCTCGAATGGGATAATGATAGTCAGGGTAGACGAACCCGATTGCGTCAAACACTCGGTTCAGTCTTTTCTTTTTGCGGCCTCCGAAGGCTGCTGACAATGCAGTATCTTCGGCCTTCGAGTAAGCCCCAAGTAGTTCATCACTTAAATTTTCAATGCTTTTCAGCCAGTCATCATCTGGCTCGACGAATTTATCTCCGAATTTGAAAGTATACTTCAATCTGATAAGTCCACCTTCGTCAGCCTCCTTTATAGTCTCGTGCGGCATTTCCCATTTTTCCGCGAGTAGCCATACCCTGAAGAAAATATGCTCTTGAACCAAATCTCTCGTTCCAATAAAAGAACAAATAACTCTGAAGGCTCTCTGGCATTCTTCGGCAGCTTCATTCATCTCAACCTTCGGCTTTCGCAGGCCGAAAGTTTGCCAAATAGGACGCATAATTATACCTTTAATATCTTCCCGTGCTTTCAGGTCATTTTTCACATAGAACCATTCTGTCATCCAGTCGCCGGGCCATCTCTTCCGAAAGGTTGGTACGGGACAGCTTGACCCAGACCGAGAAACGAAGCTGTAGCAGCCAAAATTATTGTGATACTGTTCCTTACCCCAGGGTTTTGTCTCGTATGATAACTCGTGTATGTTGCAGAAACTTTTTGCATCAGGTTCCAGACCTTGGCTTCTTACGGCCCACATGAAGATATTCAGCCTTATAATTGCTTTGGGGGTAAGTTGATGTAGATAGATTTCAAACATTTTCAGCACTTCTACGACAAAGCTGCTCATGGGAAATCGCAGTCCAGCTTTCAAAAAGCTTCGGAACACTACAACCTCATTTTCTTCAGGGGTCGGGCAAGTTTTCTCTCCTTCGTCGACCCTCACGATGGATAAATCCCAGAAGTACCTTCCCCTCATGTTGACAAGATGATTTTCTTTGATACCTGACTTGCCAAAAACTGAATGGCTCGGTCGCCAGGGGCGATCTTCGGAGTCTTCACCACCACTGTCCACATCATAACTATCGCTATCACCAGTATCTTCAGACAAACCTTCCAGAATCTCCTTGGTGATTTTTTCCGTGTTGGTCCTTCGCCATCGCTATAAGAAACCCCAAGTTTTTCTCTTCGTCGAGACTCAGCTTCATCTCAGCAGCAGCCTTCTTATCTTCAGACATCTTCGGAGACACTAAAAAACTGTTTGCAAGGCCGAAGCTTCAAAACTAAAAGATCAGCAAATCTTAGTGCGCAAGAGCTAAAAATTCAGTGAGCGGGAGCAAATGGCAAGAGAGCATACCAAATGAGCTTGTGCTACGATCTTATTTATACGCCCAGTGCGTTGAAAATTGAAAGACCCCGCTTGTCAGTGAATGTTGCTATTCTAGCAAAGGGAAGGTGTTTTTTCGGACCTTCGGCTTAAGGCCTTCGTCCATATCGCAATCTGAATTTATCGCTAACAAATTAATATTGCGAGGGGCTACTGTTGGGGGCCTTCGTTCTCCGAAGGTCCTCAAAAACAAGATTTGACAATGTTTTCCAAGTGAATTATATGAACAGGTATTTTCGGACTCAGATTATGAACATGGAGTACGGTCAGGACGAAGCCTAAGCCAGACGAAGGGGGATTGAGATGAAGGACGGGCGAAGGATGGTGCATAGCCGAAGCTATGCGCAGGAAAGCTTCGTCGCGACAGCAGAAAGGGAAACCGACCTAAAGGCGAAAAGACTACTTAAGCCTTGATAGACTCCCATAGGTCATTACCAAATGTAATGGGCATGAATGTAATTTTACATGGGCTGCGTCTGTTGGGGCCATGCTTCGTTGCGCCGAAGGTCTTACACGAAGAAGCAGCTTCAGCTGAAGTTGTCCCCAGGAGATGGCCGAAGGTTCCTTTTCATGGAGCTTCGGCATTACAAACCGACATAGAGATAGAATGACCTTTTTATCCATAGAGGTCTGAGTCAATGTTGTAAACTTTTGTAAGGGGCATAATTGTAATTCGTCACAGGCTGTGTCCTGTGTCTATAAATAGATGAACAGTACCCCCGTACTGTTCACGCGAACCTGTCATTTGCTTTCGCATCACACTTGTATTTTTGCCTTCCTCAGGATCGAAGGTACATTTGTAATTTGAAGTCATTTATATTCATCCATGATAATAAAAATAGAGATGATTCTATGATAATATTTAAATGTTTATTTTATATCTCATGATTTGTATGAATACTTTGTTGCTTAATATTGTACTCACGAAGGTACATCATTCGTAACCTTCGTCCGAAATTCATTATATCCTGAAGGGGTATAATGTTTTGGAGGACGAAGGACTTTAACACTTAACATTTTCTATGTTGCCTTTTTCTTAACTCTTAGCATTTGAGAACAAGCCCCCAACATTGGCGCCCACCTCCGGTGAACTCGCTTCCACTTTTCTGAGCTGATGGCTTCGTTCAACAATCAAGCTAGAGCTGCTTCGGCTTCGAAGCTGGTGCTCCCGATAACAGGCGGTTCTTCCTCAGAGCCGGCTAACAAGAAGCAGAAGAAGGAGGCTCAGAGAAGGGTGCAGCATGTTGGAGTGCAGGGACCCTTCATCAAGTCAAAATGGTCCCACATTCCAATTACTTTCTCTCAGGAAGACCTTCAGCTTAAGGATTATCCTCACAATGATGCCATGGTTATCTCTTGCGTGATCAAAGGATTTCTGGTCCACAATGTCTTAGTTGATACAGGCAGTGCAGCTGATATTATATTTGCTAAGGCCTTCAGACAAATGCAAGAGCCCGAAGACAAGATCCACGATGCTACGCACCCTCTTTGTGGCTTCGGAGGGCGGCAGATTGTAGCACTTGGGAAGATTACCATGCCGGTAACCTTCGGATTTGTTAACAACACAAGGACTGAGCAAATTGTGTTTGATATTGTTGACATGGAGTATCCTTACAATGCTATCATTGGTCGCGGTACTCTTAATGCCTTCGAAGCAATTCTTCACCTAGCTTATCTCTGCATGAAGATACCTTCGGACCAAGGGCCTATTGCTATTCATGGAAGCCAGGAAGCTGCTAGAAGGGCCGAAGGAAGCTGGACTGACTCCAAAGCAATCCATAATATAGATGGAGCTGAAGCTTGTGAACAGTACAAATTCAGAAGGGAGAAAGCAGCTTCAGCAGATCAGCCGAAGCCCATGCTATTGTGTGAGGACATAGCAGAGCAGAAGGTGCTGTTGGGCTCGCAATTATCTGAAGACCAGGAGAAAACCTTGATAAGGTTTTTATTCAACAACAAAGATGTTTTTGCATGGTCAGCTAATGATCTCTGTGGAGTAAATCGGGATGTTATTGAACATTCGCTCAATGTTGACCCATCCTTCAGACCCCGAAAGCAGAGGCTTCGGAAGATGTCGGATGACAAGGCCGAAGGGGCTCGCAATGAAGTAAAAAGACTCCTCAGTGCAGGAGTTATCAGAGAAGTAAAGTATCCAGAGTGGCTAGCTAACACTGTTATGGTAAAAAAGGCCAATGGCAAGTGGAGAATGTGTATCGATTTCACAGATCTCAACAAGGCTTGTCCGAAGGACGAATTCCCGCTGCCAAGGATAGACTCTTTAGTCGATGCAGCAGCTTCTTCAGAGCTCATGAGTCTCCTGGACTGCTACTCAGGCTATCATCAAATCTGGATGAAGAAGGAAGATGAGCCGAAGACTAGCTTCATAACCCCAAGTGGCACATATTGCTATCTTCGGATGCCTAAGGGGCTCAAAAATGCTGGAGGAAGTTTTAGCAGAATGACTGCGAAGGTCCTCCAGTCTCAGATAGGCAGAAATGTGTTGACTTATGTCGATGACATCATTGTAAAAAGCACGAAGCAGGAAAATCATATTGCTGATTTGCAGGAGACCTTCGCCAGTTTCAGGCAAGCTGGTTTGAAGCTGAATCCAGAAAAATGTGTCTTCGGGGTAAAGAAGGGGAAATTTCTTGGATGCTTGGTTTCAACAAAGGGAATCGAAGCTAATCCAAATAAAATCGAAGCTATACTTCGAATGGAGCCACCAACCACAAGAAAGGGGGCCCAAAGATTGACAGGAAGGCTGGCATCTCTCAACAGATTCATATCCAGATCAGCAGAAAGAAATTTACCCTTCTTCGAGGTGCTAAAGTCAGCTGAAGTCTTTCAATGGGGACCAAGTCAACAAAAAGCTTTCGAAGAGCTGAAGCAATATTTGATAGATCTAACAACATTAACTCCACCAACGCCAGGGGCTCCTCTGTTGTGATATGTGGCAGCTTCGCACTCAGCAGTAAGTGCGGCACTTGTTCAGGAGAAGCTTGATGGCCAAGTCAAGAAGCAGGTTCCAGTATATTTTGTATCTGAAGTCCTTAGTGTATCAAAGAAAAATTATACAGAGCTAGAAAAGGTATTGTATGCCGTTTTAATGGCATCCAGGAAGCTTCGGCATTATTTTCAGGCATACAATATTATTGTTCCTTCTTCGCAGCCGTTGAAGGACATCATGAGAAATAGAAAAGCTACTGGACAGATTGGAAAATGGGCTGCAGAGCTCAATGAATTTTACATTGATTATGTGCATAGATCCTCGATCCAGTCTCAAGCATTGGCAGATTTCATTGCCGACTGGACGCCAGGGGCTCAGGATGAAGAAACAAATAAAGATGCCGAAGTGTGGACAGTGTTTTGTGATGGCTCTTGGGGAACCTTCGGAGCAGGTGCAGCCGCTGTGTTGGTCTCACCATCCAAGGTTAAAACTTGTTATGCAGCAAGACTTGATTTTAGCTGTACAAACAATATTACTGAGTACGAAGCCCTGCTCCTGGGCCTTCGGAAATTAAAGGCAATGGGAATCAGAAGGGCGATTCTTAAAACTGATTCCCAGGTCGTTTCGGGTCATATTGACAAAAGTTGCAAGGCTAAAGATCCGAAGCTTGAAAAATATCTAGACACGGTCCAAAGGATCGAAGCCTCCTTCGAGGGATTTTCTGTCAAGAATATTCCTCGAGGACAAAATGAGCATGCTGATTTGCTAGCCAAGTCTGCAGCACAGGGGCTGCCGTTACCTTCGGATGTGTTCTTCGAAACAATAAAGGCACCTTCAGTGGAGCTTCTCGAAAGAGCAATCCTCAACATATCTCCTATTTACAGCGAAGATTGGAGAACTGAAATCATCTCTTACCTTCAGGGTAACTTCTTATCAGATGATGAAGCTTATAATAAAAGGATAGAGGCAAGAGCTCGTCCGTATGTCATGATAGAAGGGGAGTTATACAAGCATGGAGTTTGCGCTCCGCTGCTCAAGTGTCTATCTAGAACCGAAGGTATAGAGTTGATGAAAGAAATACATGCAGGCCTGTGTGGATCCCACATTGGATCTAGGCCGTTACTTGGAAAAGTCTTCCGCCAAGGGTTTTATTGGCCGAAGGCAGCTTCGGATGCAGCGGAGTTAGTTCAAAAGTGCGAAGGTTGTCAGAAATGTGCAAGAGATCAAAAGCAACCTTCGTCTTTGACACAGCTAATACAACCCATCTGGCCATTGCAAAGGTGGGGCCTTGACTTGTTAGGTCCATTACCACCGGCTCAAGGGAATCTCAAATATGTTATAGTGGCTGTGGAATATTTTTCTAAATGGATTGAGGCGAAGCCATTAGCCACAATAACTTCGGCCACTGTCCAAAAGTTTTTCTGGCAGAATATTGTCTGTCGCTTCGGGGTACCAAAGGCCATCACTGTAGATAATGGAACACAATTCGACTCCGAAGCTTTCAGAGATTTCTGTGATCAAATTGGTACGAAGATCCATTTTGCGTCAGTCAGGCATACAGAGTCAAATGGGCTCGTTGAAAGAGCCAACAGCATTATAATGACAGGAATAATGAAGTTAATCTTCAATCAACCCAGGGGAAAGTGGCCGGATTTGTTAACCAAAGTGGTGTGGAGCCACAATACAACAACATCAAGGTCTACAGGCTTTACTCCATTCAAGTTATTATTCGGTGACGAAGCAATAACTCCGGAAGAAGCTAAAGCTGGATCAATAAGAGTAGTAGCTTCGGCAGAATCAGGACCTGAAGATGCTTGTCTTGTGGAAAAAGATGCTTTAGAAGGGATCAGGCTTCAAGCTGTGGAGAATATCAATAAATACCAAGCTGAAACAGTCAAATGGCGAGATAGAAAGGTCCGGCTAAAAAATATTGAGCCGGGACACTTGGTGCTTCGGAGAGTAGCCAACCCAGATACAGTGGGCAAGTTACAGTTGAAATGGGAAGGACCTTTCTTAGTAGTATCTTCGTCAAGGCCTGGTTCGTACAGATTGAAGGACATGGATGGCAACGAAGTTCCAAGATCTTGGAATGCGGATGAGCTTCGGCGATATTATGTTTAACTTGATGTAACTTTTTATGTTTTTTCTTTTCTGTTTCATGGCACCCTTTTCCTTTCTAAAGGGGGAGAAAGGTTTTTAATGGGGCCATCACATGTAATTTCCTTTTTAGTTTTATAAGAGCAAAATCCCCCAAAGAATGTAAATGTAAAAAGCTCAGAACGCACCATCGAGTGCCGAAACTGAAAAAGCGATGAAGCTCCAAAGACGTCCCTAAGGGGATGCAGAGCTCACAGCGAAAAGTCAACGCTGATTCCGCCGAAAGTAAAAGGCGAAGAAGCTCCAAAGACGTTCCTAAGGGAATGCAGAGCTTACAGCGAAAAGTCAACGCTGATACCGCCTAAGTAAAAGGCGAAGAAGATCCAAAGTCGTTCCTAAGGGAATGCAGAGCTGATGTGTGGTTGTTTCTAAGGAAATAATGGCTGGGAGTGTGGCTTCGGACATATGTTTTGGACATTCATTCGCACATTACATTACATCATAGCATTTGCATTCATAAGCATTCATTCATAGCATTTGTGTTCTTAAGTGGTTGTTTCGGCAAAAAGAAGAAGCGGTCTTTTATGCTTCGTTGTGTACAAAAAAGAAAAGCTTCGGCAAAAAGAAGAAGCGGTCTTTTATGCTTCGTTGTGTACGAAAAGAAGGGAAGGTGTTTTTTCGCCTTCGGCTCAAAATACCAATTTCGTCCACATCAAAGCGCCTCAATAGAAGGGTAAGAATATATTACAAGGTATGTACAAAGTTCATTGAGAACAGTTTAATTGTATTTACAAAAGTTGTTACAAAAGTCTCCTGAGTTTTTTCTATAGTATACTCCTACTGATCTTCACTGAGCTTCAGCTTCAGCGACATATATTAAGCATCATCTTCAGCTTCGTCATCCTACATGAATCAAGGTATCGCGAGTAAAAATCAAGTGTGAAGGAGAAGGTAAGCACAAGGTATCATTTCTTACTGGTTCAAGATGACTTCGAGCTTCGTCTCCAGCCTTCTCTCGCCCGCCTTTTGTCCATATCATTTTTATAAATCTATTTGAGATGCTTCGGGCGAGGTCAGGAATATCGTCTAGAATTGATGGAGACAGAGCGAAATTAGGCCTGTTGACGATTTTTCCATGCTCGCAGCCGGCCTTCAGGAACGCTGCAGCGGTACCCCGAGAAGCTACCCAGGCACAGAAGTCGTCGTGCCCGGCTATAACTTCGTCAAGCTCATCAATTTCAGCTTCAATATGATCGAAGGCCTTTGGTAAATTTTCAGCTGAAGGGGTAAACTTCCCACTGCTGGCTCCAACTGAGTAAAAGATCTTTTTTAATTGTTCAATACAGTTGTTGCTAAATTTCAAACATTTGTCTTGAAGGCTTGTTAATAATTTCTTCAAATCTGAGCTGGTTTGGACTTCGGCCTCAAGTTTTGAATTAAGCTCTAGCTTCTCTTGTTCAAATTGTTTTGATTGCCAGATAAGCTTCGAATTCAATTCTGATACTTTAGCTTCAGTCTCTGCCAGCAAGCCTTCAGTTGTTTGGAGTTCAAAGTCTTTCTTTTCAATAATGGCTGACTGCTCTTTTATCTTGCTCTCTAGATTTTCAATTATAGCTTCGTGTTTCTTATCCTCTAGATCTTGTTGCATCTTCAAAGCTTTGCTCAGTAGCATGCTCTGCACAGAAACAACCTTCGTTAGTAACATTTTCATTATTAAAAGCAATAAAAGCCAGAGAAAGGTTGTTTACCTTGAAATTGGAATAAAATAAGCTGCCAACGATATGTTGTCGTCGGTAGCGGCTGATATCTGTTTCTAGCTTCGGAAAACCGATACTCTTTGATAGAGTACTGATGACCTTAGCCCCAGTTTGATCCCGGATGCAGCCCAATTTCTCGTCATCAATGCCTCCAAATAGAAGAGCTCCTGGCTTGTATCCGCAAGATTTGGCATATTCCTTAAGCTCTTCTATTTCAGCCTTCGACAGTTCTTGCCCAACTAAATTTTGAAATATGTAGGCTTCGTCTTCCGAAGTGTCTTCGGCTATTTCTTTTCCCTTCCCAGGCACTGTGGACATGGTTTCTTCAGCAGCGGTGGCAGCTTCTTCTGCAGCCACGTCTAACAAAATTTTGTCGATGTCTTCAATGGTAGTTTCTAAGTTCACATCTTCGGCTGAAGCGGCTTCGGTAGCCGCGACCTCCGAAGGTGCGACTTCGACATTCGTTGTGCCCTCAACAGCTGGCGTTTTCTAAATCGACGCCCTCGGTGGCGTCTTGTCAATAACTTCGGTCACTGCAATAATTCTTTGCCTCTTTGTTTTGGTTATCTTCGTTTTTTCCGGCTCTTCCACCTTTCGAAAAAGCTTCGTCAGTTGAGGCCTTAATGGACTTAGCTTCGTGGGCAGGGATTCAGTCATTACCTTTAAGATTTCCTCTACGTCGGTGGTAGAGGGTGATGCAGGAGTCCCCACTTCATCGGATAATTTTCGCTTTGGAGTTGATATTTTTCTCTTCTTGGGAATTTTCTTCTCTTTTGGTGGTTTTTCATCATCCTTGTTCAAAGTTTCGGCCACTCTTTTCCTTTTTTGGCCCTCAGCACCCTTGTTCAGCCGTTCATAATCAGGATACTTGTTGGGGGCTTGTTCTCAAATGCTAAGAGTTAAGAACAAGGCAACATAGAAAATGTTAAGTGTTAAAGTCCTTCGTCCTCCAAAACATTATATCCCTTCAGGATATAAGGAATTTCGGACGAAGGTTACGAGGGACGTACCTTCGTGAGTATAATGATAAGCAACGAAATGTTCATACAATTCATGAGGTGTAAAATAAACATTTAAATATTATCATAGAATCATCTCCATTTTTATTATCATGAATGAATGAATATAAATGACTTTAAATTACAAATGTACCTTCGGTCCTGAGGAAGGCAGAAGTACAGGTGTGATGCGAGAGCAAATGTCAAGTTCGCGTGAACAGTACAGGGGTACTGTTCATCTATTTATAGACACAGGACGCAGCCTGTGACGAATTACAATTATGCCCCTTACAAAAGTTTACAACATTAACTCAGACCTCTATGGATAAAAAGGTCATTCTATCTCTATGTCGGTTTGTAACGCCGAAGCTCCATGAAAAGGAACCTTCGGCCATCTCCTGGGGACAACTTCAGCCGAAGCTGCTTCTTCGTGTAAGACCTTCGGCGCAACGAAGCATGACCCCAACAGTAGCCCCTTTCGCGGCGCTAGATCGTTTTTCGTAACGAGCTTGATCCGTGAAAAAAGCCTCTTAAGCTTCGGGAAGCCGAAGGTCCAAAAAACACCTTCCCTGAGCTCGTTGCCGAGAAACGATTCAATTTCCGAGCTCGTGTCGGACCCACCTTGCAGAGTTACTGTTTGATCTTTGCGGTCCACTGCGCAGCGAGTATAAGTGACTGCCCGCCTGGTGTAAAAATCCTGCCGCTTCGCCTTCTTACCTGCAGCACTATATAAACAGACGAGTAGGTGTGAAGTTACCACAGCATTCATTGCTATTTGCACTGTTTTGCTGCCAAAATTTTTAACTATAGCCGAAGCTTGATTCTCAGAATCGAACGAAGGTCCATCTCGAAGTCTGCTTCGTCGGAAAGAAAGGCTTCGGGAGAAAAGGAAAAAGAAAAAAGTGTTTAACTTCCCTAAACTCAGAATCAAATGGCCAGAGTGCGATCTACTGCCAGAGTTGAACGTGAAGGAGACGAAGCTGAAGGTTCAGAGACTGTGCCCATCTCCGAAGCAATGCAACGTTCCGGACTGGTGACTGCGGAAGAAATGCCCGCTGCTAAAGTAGACCCGACAACCGCCGAAGGAGAAGAAGGGAACATTGAAGAAACTGACTCCGAAGATGACTATCGCATTGCCATGCCCAGCAAGCCCAGCCACCTAGATTTCGGAAAGTCGACTGTTTCAAAGGCTGATCTCGCCAAGATGGTGAAGGCAGGTTATTTCAGTGAAAATCAGAAGAAGCTACTTCGCTTCGGGGGAGAAGAAACTACCCCGAAGCCAGAGAAGGACGAGATTGTCATTTTCAAGAGCTTTTTAAAGGCTGGGCTGAGATTCCCTCTTCATGGAATTATTGCAGATGTATTGAAAAAGTTTGGTATTTACTTTCATCAATTAACTCCTAACGCTATTGTTAGGCTTAATGTTTATATCTGGGCCCTCCGAAGCCAGGCGGTGGAGCCATTTGCCGACAGTTTCTGTCGAGTTCATGAGTTACATTACCAAACGAAGGCCAGAAAAGATGGATTACATGATAACTTCGGTTGCTACAATTTTGCCTACCGGAAAACAACAAAGTTTCCTGTTATCAGCTACCGAAGCAAATGGCCAGCAGGCTGGAAATCTGAGTGGTTTCATGTGAAGGTTGACGAAGATGAAGAAAAATTGGTACAAAGCCCACTCGAGTTGATCTTCGGAGAAACAAGGCCACGGTGCCACATGACATTGGAGGGTCCCACCTGGGCTGCACTAGGTGAGTTTGAAACTATTTCAGAGCATATCGGTACCAGGGATCTGGTTCAAGAATTCTTGGCGTTCAGAGTCTTCCCTACTCTGAAAGAATGGGAAATGCCAAAGCTAGAAGGGGAGAAGAAGAAGGGGGAACTTGTCCGGCTTCCTTATCACTTCAAATTCAAGAAATACTTTAAAAAGCCTTGCCAAGAGTGGCTGGACACAGTTGAGGTGATGTGCAATGAAATTCTTGGGAATTATTCCAAAAAAGAAGATCAACTGATGACCGCGGCCTTCGGCACCCGTCCGAAGCGAAGGCTGAACCGAGTGCTTGATGCCCTGGGCTTCGAGTACCCTGACTATGAACGGCTGAACAAGGGTGCTGAGGGCCAAAAGAGGAAAAGAGTGGCCGAAACTTTGAACAAGGATGAAGAAAAACCAGCAAAAGAGAAGAAAATTCCCAAAAAGAGAAAAATATCAACTCCAAAGCGAAAATTATCCGATGAAGAGGGGTCTCCTGCACCACCTTCTACCGACGACGTGGAAGAAATTTTAAAGGTAATGACTGAACCCGTGCCCACGAAGCTAAGTCCATTAGGGCCTCGACTGACGAAGCTTTTTCGAAAGGTGGAAGAGCCGGAAAAAACGAAGATAACCAAACCCAAGCGGCAAAGAATTATTGCAGTGACCGAAGTTATTGACAAGACGCCACCGAGGGCGTCAATTCAGAAAACGCCAGCTGTTGAGGGCACAATAAACGTCGAAGTCGCACCTTCGGAAGTCGCGGCTACCGAAGCCGCTACAGCCGAAGATGTGAACTTAGAAACTACCATTGAAGACATCAACAAAATTTTGACAGACATGGCTGCAGAAGAAGCTGCCACCGCTGCTGAAGAAACCATGGCCACAGTGCCTGGGAAGGGGAAAGAAATAGCCGAAGACACTTCGGACGACGAAGCCTACACATTTCAAAATTTAGTTGGGCAAAAACTGTCGAAGGCCGAAATAGAAGAGCTTAAGGAATATGCCAAATCTTGCGGATACAAGCCAGGAGCTCTTCTATTTGGAGGCATTGATGATGAAAAATTGGGCTGCATCCGGGATCAAGCTGGGGCTAAGGTCATCGGTACTCTATCAAAGAGTATCGGTTTTCCGAAGCTAGAAACAGATATCAGCCGCTACCGACGACAACATATCGTCGGCAGCTTATTTTATTCCAATTTCAAGGTAAACAACTTTTCTCTGACTTCTATTGTTTTTTAATAATGGAAATATTCCTAACGAAGGTTGTTTATTTGCAGAGCATGCTCCTAAGCAAAGCTTTGAGGATGCAGCAAGATCTAGAGGATAAAAAACACGAAGCTATAATCGAAAATCTAGAGAGCAAGATAAAAGAGCAATCAGCTATTCTTGAAAAGAAAGACTTTGAACTCCAAACGACTGAAGGCTTGCTGGCAGAGACCGAAGCTAAAGTATCAGAATTGAATTCGAAGCTTATCTGCCAATCAAAACAATTTGAACAAGAGAAGCTAGAGCTTAATTCAAAACTTGAAGCCGAAGTCCAAATCAACTCAGATTTGAAGACATCATTAACAAGCCTTCAGGATAAATGTTTGAAATTTAGTACCAGCTGCATTCAACAATTGAAGAAGATCTTTTACTCAGTTGGAGCCAGCAGTGGAAAGTTCACCCCTGCTGCTGAAAATTTGCCAAGAGCCTTTGATCATATTGAAGCTGAAATTGAAGAACTTGACGAAGTTATAGCCGGGCACGGTGACTTCTGTGCCTGGGTAGCTTCTCGAGGCACCGCTGCAGCGTTCCTGAAAGCCGGCTGTGAGCATGGAAAAGTTGTCAACAGGCCGAACTTCACTCTGTCTCCATCAATTCTAGACAATATTCCTGACCTCGCCCGAAGCATCTCAAATAGATTTATAAAAATGATATGGACAAAAGGCGGGCGAGAGAAGGCTGGAGACGAAGCTCGAAGTCATCTTGAACCAGTAAGAAACGATACCTTGAGTTTACCTTCTCCTTCACACTTGATTTTTACTCGCTATACCTTGATTCGTGTAGGATGACGAAGCTAAAGATGATGCTTAATATATGTCGCCGAAGCTGAAGCTCAGTAAAGATCAGTAGGAGTATACTGTAGAAAAACTCAGGGGTCTTTTGTAAAAACTTTTGTAAATACAATTAATCTGTTCTCGATGAACTTTGTACATACCGTGTAATAAATTCTTACCCTTCTATTGAGGCGCTTTGATGTGGACGAAATTAGTATTTTGAGCCGAAGGCGAAAAAACACCTTCCCTTCTTTTCGTACACAACGAAGCATAAAAGACCACTTCTTCTTTTTGCCGAAGCTTTTCTTTTTTGTACACAACGAAGCATAAAAGACCACTTCTTCTTTTTGCCGAAGCTTTTCTTTTTTGTACATAACGAAGCATAAAAGACTGCTTCTTCTTTTTGCCGAAGCAACCACTTAGGAACACAAATGCTATGAATGAATGCTTATGAATGCAAATGCTATGATGTAATGTAATGTGCGAATGAATGTCCAAAACATATGTCCGAAGCCACACTCTCAGCCATTATTTCCTTAGAAACAACCACACATCAGCTCTGCATTCCCTTAGGAACGACTTTGGAGCTTATTCGCCTTTTACTTAGGCGGTATCAGCGTTGACTTTTCGCTATAAGCTCTGCATCCCCTTAGGAACGTCTTTGGAGCTTCTTCGCCTTTTACTTTCGGCGGAATCAGCGTCGACTTTTCGCTGTGAGCTCTGCATCCCCTTAGGGACGTCTTTGGAGCTTCTTCGCCTTTTACTTTCGGCGGAATCAGCGTTGACTTTTCGCTGTGAGCTCTGCATCCCCTTAGGGACGTCTTTGGAGCTTCTTCGCCTTTTACTTTCGGCGGAATCAGCGTTGACTTTTCGCTGTGAGCTCTGCATCCCCTTAGGGACGTCTTTGGAGCTTCTTCACTTTTTCAGTTTTGGCACTCGATGGTGCGTTCTCAGCTTTTACATTTACATTTTTTGGGGGATTTTGCTCTTATAAAACTAAAAAGGAAATTACATGTGATGGCCCCATTAAAAACCTTTCTCCCCCTTTAGAAAGGAAAAGGGTGCCATGAAAAAGAAAAGAAAAAACATAAAAAATTACATCAAGTTATACATAAAATCTCCGAAGCTCATCCGTATTCCAAGATCTTGGAATTTCGTTGCCGTCCATGTCCTTCAATCTGTACGAACCAGGCCTTGACGAAGATACTACCAAGAAAGGTCCTTCCCATTTCAACTGTAGCTTGCCCACTGTATCTGGGTTGGCTACTCTCCGAAGCACCAAGTGTCCCGGCTCAATATTTTTTAGCCGGACCTTTCTATCTCGCCATTTGACTGTTTCAGCTTGGTATTTATTGATATTCTCCACAGCTTGAAGCTTGATCCCTTCTAAAGCATCTTTTTCCACAAGAGAAGCATCTTCAGGACCTGATTCTGCCGAAGCTACTACTCTTATTGATCCAGCTTTAGCTTCTTCCGGAGTTATTGCTTCGTCACCGAATAATAACTTGAATGGAGTAAAGCCTGTAGACCTTGATGTTGTTGTATTGTGGCTCCACACCACTTTGGTTAACAAATCCGGCCACTTTCCCCTGGGTTGATTGAAGATTAACTTCATTATTCCTGTCATTATAATGCCGTTGGCCCTTTCAACGAGCCCATTTGACTCCGGATGCCTGACTGATGCAAAATGGATCTTCGTTCCAATTTGATCACAGAAATTTCTGAAAGCTTCGGAGTCGAACTGCGTTCCATTATCTACAGTGATGGCCTTCGGTACCCCGAAGCGACAGACAATATTCTGCCAGAAAAACTTTTGGACAGTAGCCGAAGTTATTGTGGCTAATGGCTTCGCCTCAATCCATTTAGAGAAATACTCCACAGCTACTATAACATATTTTAGATTCCCTTGGGCCGGTGGTAATGGACCCAACAAGTCAAGGCCCCACCTTTGCAATGGCCAGATGGGTTGTATCAGCTGTGTCAAAGACGAAGGTTGCTTTTGATCTCTTGCACATTTCTGACAACCTTCGCACTTTTGAACTAACTCCGCTGCATCCGAAGCTGCCTTCGGCCAATAAAACCCTTGGCGGAAAACTTTTCCAAGTAACGGCCTAGATCCGATGTGGGATCCACACAGGCCTGCATGTATTTCTTTCATCAACTCTATACCTTCGGTTCTAGATAGACACTTGAGCAGCGGAGCGCAAACTCCATGCTTGTATAACTCCCCTTCTATCATGACATACGGACGAGCTCTTGCCTCTATCCTTTTATTATAAGCTTCGTCATCTGATAAGAAGTTACCCTGAAGGTAAGAGATGATTTCAGTTCTCCAATCTTCGCTGTAAACAGGAGATATGTTGAGGACTGCTCTTTCGAGGAGCTCCACCGAAGGTGCCTTTATTGTTTCGAAGAACACATCCGAAGGTAACGGCAGCCCCTGTGCTGCAGACTTGGCTAGCAAATCAGCATGCTCATTTTGTCCTCGAGGGATATTCTTGACAGAAAATCCTTCGAAGGAGGCTTCGATCCTTCGGACCGTGTCTAGATATTTTTCAAGCTTCGGATCTTTGGCCTTGCAACTTTTGTCAATATGACCCGAAACAACCTGGGAATCAGTTTTAAGAATCGCCCTTCTGATTCCCATTGCCTTTAATTTCCGAAGGCCCAGGAGCAAGGCTTCGTACTCAGTAATATTGTTTGTAGAGCTGAAATCAAGTCTTGCTGCATAACAAGTTTTAACCTTGGATGGTGAAACCAACACAGCGGCTGCACCTGCTCCGAAGGTTCCCCAAGAGCCATCACAAAACACTGTCCATACTTCGGCATCTTTATTTGCTTCTTCATCCTGAGCCCCTGGCGTCTAGTCGGCAATGAAATCTGCCAATGCTTGAGACTGGATCGAGGATCTATGCACATAATCAATGTAAAATTCATTGAGCTCTGCAGCCCATTTTCCAATCCGTCCAGTAGCTTCTCTATTTCTCATGATATCTTTCAACGGCTGTGAAGAAGGAACAATAATATTGTATGCCTGAAAATAATGTCGAAGCTTCCTGGATGCCATTAAAACGGCATATAATACCTTCTCCAGCTCTGTATAGTTTTTCTTTGACACACTAAGGACTTCAGATACAAAGTACACTGGAACTTGCCTCTTGACCTGTCCATCAAGCTTCTCCTGGACAAGTGCCGCACTTACTGCTGAGTGCGAAGCTGCCACATATAACAACAAAGGAGCCCCTGGCGTTGGTGGAGTTAATGTTGTTAGATCTATCAAGTATTGCTTCAGCTCTTCGAAGGCTTTTTGTTGACTTGGGCCCCATTGAAAGACTTCAGCTGACTTCAACACCTCGAAGAATGGCAAATTTCTTTCTGCTGATCTAGATATAAATCTGTTGAGATATGCCAGCCTTCCTGTCAATCTTTGGGCCCCCTTTCTTGTAGTTGGTGGCTCCATTCGAAGTATAGCTTCGATTTTATTTGGATTAGCTTCAATTCCCTTTATTGAAACCAAGCATCCGAGAAATTTCCCCTTCTTCACTCCGAAGACACATTTTTCTGGATTCAGCTTCAAACCAGCTTGTCTGAAACTGGCGAAGGTCTCCTGCAAATCAGCAATATGATTTTCCTGCTTCGTGCTTTTTACAATAATGTCATCAACATAGGTCAACACATTTCTGCCTATCTGAGACTGGAGAACCTTCGCAGTCATTCTGCTGAAACTCCCTCCAGCATTTTTGAGCCCCTCAGGCATCCGAAGATAGCAATATGTGCCACTTGGGGTTATGAAGCTAGTCTTCGGCTCATCTTCCTTCTTCATCCAGATTTGATGATAGCCTGAGTAGCAGTCCAGGAGACTCATGAGCTCTGAAGAAGCTGCTGCATCGACTAAAGAGTCTATCCTTGGCAGCGGGAATTCGTCCTTCGGACAAGCCTTATTGAGATCTGTGAAATCGATACACATTCTCCACTTGCCATTGGCCTTCTTCACCATAACAGTGTTAGCTAGCCACTCTGGATACTTTACTTCTCTGATAACTCCCGCACTGAGGAGTCTTTTTACTTCATTGCGAGCCCCTTCGGCCTTGTCATCCGACATCTTCCGAAGCCTCTGCTTTCGGGGTCTGAAGGATGGGTCAACATTGAGCGAATGTTCAATAACATCCCGATTTACTCCACAGAGATCATTAGCTGACCATGCAAAAACATCTTTGTTGTTGAATAAAAACCTTATCAAGGTTTTCTCCTGGTCTTCAGATAATTGCGAGCCCAACAGCACCTTCTGCTCTGCTATGTCCTCACACAATAGCATGGGCTTCGGCTGATCTGCTAAAGCTGCTTTCTCCCTTCTGAATTTGTACTGTTCACAAGCTTCAGCTCCATCTATGTTATGGATTGCTTTGGAGTCAGTCCAGCTTCCTTCGGCCCTTCTAGCAGCTTCCTGGCTTCCATGAATAGCAATAGGCCCTTGGTCCGAAGGTATCTTCATGCAGAGATAAGCTGGGTGAAGAATTGCTTCGAAGGCATTAAGAGTACCACGGCCAATGATAGCATTGTAAGGATACTCCATGTCAACAATATCAAACACAATTTGTTCAGTCCTTGTGTTGTTAACAAATCCGAAGGTTACCGGCATGGTAATCTTCCCAAGTGCTACAATCTGCCGCCCTCCGAAGCCACAAAGAGGGTGCGTAGCATCGTGGATCTTGTCTTCGGGCTCTTGCATTTGTCTGAAGGCCTTAGCAAATATAATATCAGCTGCACTGCCTGTATCAACTAAGACATTGTGGACCAGAAATCCTTTGATCACGCAAGAGATAACCATGGCATCATTGTGAGGATAATCCTTAAGCTGAAGGTCTTCCTGAGAGAAAGTAATTGGAATGTGGGACCATTTTGACTTGATGAAGGGTCCCTGCACTCCAACATGCTGCACCCTTCTCTGAGCCTCCTTCTTCTGCTTCTTGTTAGCCGGCTCTGAGCAAGAACCGCCTGTTATCGGGAGCACCAGCTTCGAAGCCGAAGCAGCTCCAGCTTGATTGTTGAACGAAGCCATCAGCTCAGAAAAGTGGAAGTGAGTTCACCAGAGGTGGGCGCCAATGTTGGGGGCTTGTTCTCAAATGCTAAGAGTTAAGAACAAGGCAACATAGAAAATGTTAAGTGTTAAAGTCCTTCGTCCTCCAAAACATTATATCCCTTCAGGATATAAGGAATTTCGGACGAAGGTTACGAAGGACGTACCTTCGTGAGTATAATGATAAGCAACGAAATGTTCATAAAATTCATGAGGTGTAAAATAAACATTTAAATATTATCATAGAATCATCTCCATTTTTATTATCATGAATGAATGAATATAAATGACTTTAAATTACAAATGTACCTTCGGTCCTGAGGAAGGCAGAAGTACAGGTGTGATGCGAGAGCAAATGTCAAGTTCGCGTGAACAGTACAGGGGTACTGTTCATCTATTTATAGACACAGGACGCAGCCTGTGACGAATTACAATTATGCCCCTTACAAAAGTTTACAACATTAACTCAGACCTCTATGGATAAAAAGGTCATTCTATCTCTATGTCGGTTTGTAACGCCGAAGCTCCATGAAAAGGAACCTTCGGCCATCTCCTGGGGACAACTTCAGCCGAAGCTGCTTCTTCGTGTAAGACCTTCGGCGCAACGAAGCATGACCCCAACAATACTCGAAACCCAGGGCATCAAACACTCGGTTCAGCCTTCGCTTCGGACGGGTGCCGAAAGCCGCGGTCATCAGCTGATCTTCTTTTTTGGAATAATTCCCAAGAATTTCATTGCACATTACCTCAACTGTGTCCAGCCACTCTTGGCAAGGTTTTTTAAAGTATTTCTTGAATTTGAATTGGTAAGGAAGCCGGACAAGTTCCCCCTTCTTCTTCTCCCCCTCTAGCTTTGGCATTTCCCAGTCTTTTAGACTAGGGAAGACTCTGAACGCCAAGAACTCTTGAACCAGATCTCTGGTACCGATATGCTCTGAAATAATTTTAAATTCACCTAGTGCAGCCCAGGTGGGACCCTCCAATGTCATGTGGCACCGTGGCCTTGTTTCTCCGAAGATCAATTCAAGTGGGCTTTGTACCAATTTCTCTTCATCTTCGTCAACCTTCACATAAAACCACTCTGACTTCCAGCCCGCCGGCCATTTGCTTCGGTAGCTAATAACAGGAAATTTTGTTGTTTTCCGATAGGCAAAATTATAGCAACCAAAGTTATCGTGTAATCCATCTTTTCTGGCCTTCGTTTGATAATGTAACTCATGAACTCGACAAAAACTGTCGGCAAATGGCTCCACTGCTTGGCTTCGGAGGGCCCAGATATAAACGTTAAGCCTAACGATAGCGTTAGGAGTCAATTGATGAAAGTAAATACCAAACTTCTTCAATACATCTGCAATAATTCCATGAAGAGGGAATCTCAGCCCAGCCTTTAAAAAGCTCTTGAAAATGACTATCTCGTCCTTCTCTGGCTTCGGGGTAGTTTCTTCTCCCCCGAAGCGAAGTAGTTTCTTCTGATTTTCACTGAAATAACCTGATTTTACCATCTTGGCGAGATCAGCCTTTGAAACAGTCGACTTTCCGAAGTCTAAGTGGCTGGGCTTGCTAGGCATGGCAATGCGATAGTCATCTTCGGAGTCAGTTTCTTCAATGTTCTCTTCTTCTCTTTCGGCAGTTGCCGGGTCTGCTTCAGCAGCGGGCATTTCTTCCGCAGTCACCAGTCCGAAACGTTGCATTGCTTCGGAGATGGGCACAGTCTCCGAACCTTCAGCTTCGTCTCCTTCACGTTCAACTCTGGCAGTAGATCGCACTCTGGCCATTTGATTCTGAGTTTGGGGAAATTAAATACTTTTTTCTTTTTCCTTTTCTCCCGAAGCCTTTCTTTCTGACGAAGCAGACTTCGAGATGGACCTTCGTTCGATTCTGAGAATCAAGCTTCGGCTATAGTTAAAAATTTTGGCAGCAAAACAGTGCAAATAGCAATGAATGTTGTGGTAACTTCACACCTACTCGTCTGTTTATATAGTGCTGCAGGTAAGAAGGCGAAGCGCCAGGATTTTTACACCAGGCGGGCAGTCACTTGTACTCGCTGCGCGGTGGACCGCAAAGATTAAACAGTAACTCTGCAAGGTGGGTCCGACACGAGCTCGGAAATTGAATCGTTTCTCGGCAACGAGCTCAGGGAAGGTGTTTTTTGGACCTTCGGCTTCCCGAAGCTTAAGAGGCTTTTTTCACGGATCAAGCTCGTTACGAAAAACGATCTAGCGCCGCGAAAGGGGCTACTGTTGGGGCCATGCTTCGTTGCGCCGAAGGTCTTACACGAAGAAGCAGCTTCAGCTGAAGTTGTCCCCAGGAGAGGGCCGAAGGTTCCTTTTCATGGAGCTTCGGCATTACAAACCGACATAGAGATAGAATGACCTTTTTATCCATAGAGGTCTGAGTCAATGTTGTAAACTTTTGTAAGGGGCATAATTGTAATTCGTCACAGGCTGTGTCCTGTGTCTATAAATAGATGAACAGTACCCCCGTACTGTTCACGCGAAACTGTCATTTGCTTTCGCATCACACTTGTATTTTTGCCTTCCTCAGGATCGAAGGTACATTTGTAATTTGAAGTCATTTATATTCATCCATGATAATAAAATAGAGATGATTCTATGATAATATTTAAATGTTTATTTTATATCTCATGATTTGTATGAATACTTTGTTGCTTAATATTGTACTCACGAAGGTACATCTTTCGTAACCTTCGTCCGAAATTCATTATATCCTGAAGGGGTATAATGTTTTGGAGGACGAAGGACTTTAACACTTAACATTTTCTATGTTGCCTTGTTCTTAACTCTTAGCATTTGAGAACAAGCCCCCAACAGCGTCCTACGCCTATAAATAGGTGAACAGTACTCCCGTACTGTTCACGCTGACTGGGCATTTGCTTTTGCGTCATCTTTATACTTTTGCCTTCCTGCAATCCGAAGGTACACTTGTAATCCGAAATCATTTCTATTTTTATGTGATAATGAAGACGTTATGATAATATATAAATGTTTATATTATTTCTTATGTTATATATAAGCTCTTCATCATTGTTTATTGTGCTTACAAAGGTATGTTGTTTATGGTCTTCGTCCGAAAAACATTATTTCCCGAAGAGAAATAATGTTTCAGAGGACAAAAGACTTTATCATTTAACACTTTTTATGTTGCCTTGTTCTTAATCCGAAGCATTTGAGAACAAGTCCCCAACATATACTCTAATACACAATACCATATTCATTGAAATTTTTTTTTGACCTAGTGAATGCATTCTAGGTGTATCAAGCAGTTAATGCAAATGCTTATGATGATATGTTAGAGTTTTAGTTAACGTAACACCAGGGGTGTTACACCCTCATCCATATAATGTCCAATGGTTGAATGAATCGGGAGATATCAAGATTGGTTATAAGATGAAAGTTCCGTTCAAGATTAGAGAGTATGTTGACACAGTGGAGTGCGATGTTGCACCCATGTCTATGTATCACATGCTGCTAGGAAGACCATAGCAATATGACCGATATTCTCAGCATTGTGGAAGAACAAATCAATGCATGCTAGATCTGAAAGGGAGAAAGTTTGTACTCAAGCCTATGACCCCTCAACAAATCATGACTGAACATTTACAAAAGAAAACTGAAATTAGTGCAGCAAGTAGAGGAGGAGAAGAGCAAAAGAAATTGAGTGCCATCCACAATTCAGCGAGCGAGTGCTGCAAGCCAAATTCAAGAGATAAAAGGAAGGAAGAGGGAGAACATCTAGTTATGCTAGCCACAAAATCTGAGCTGAGAGAAGTGAGGAACAACCCATATCAAGTGCTTTTTGTACTTGTGAACAAAGATGTTTTGATTTCTCCTAACGACATAACATCTCTTCCTAGTGTTGTGGCTGAACTTTTGCAGGACTTTGAAGACGTGTTTCCACAAGAAACACTGGTTGGACTACCTCCAATTCGAGGGATTGAGCATCAAATCGATCTTATTCCAGGGACTGCACTTCCTAACCGTCCACCATATCGAACCTATCGACGTTTCGACCCCGGGGGGTCCCTGGACCGACGAGAAAATTGTCGCCTCGTGTCCCAGCCCAGATGGGTCGGCGCGAGACAGAGCACAAAGGGGGGAAAAGGAGACAGGCAAAAGGGGAAACCCGCGGCCTTCGTGTTGTCCAGCGCCCAGGTCGGGTGCGCTTGCAGTAGGGGGTTACAAGCGTCCGCTGGGAGAGAGAGAGAGAGAGAGAGAGCCTTATGCGCCGGCCCATTCCCCCGCGCGGCCAACCTTCTCGTACGAGAGCCCTGGACCTTCCTTTTATAGGCGTAAGGAGAGGGCCTAGGTGTACAATGGGGGATGTAGCAGTGTGCTAACGTGTCTAGCAGAGAGGAGCTAGAGCCCTAAGTACATGCCGTCGTGGCAGCCGGAGAGGTTTTGGCACCCTGTTCATGTGATGTCGTGGCCATCGGAGGAGCGCTGGAGCCTTGCGGAAGGACAGCTGTCGGGGCTGTCGAGTCCTTCCTGACGTTTCCTTAGTTCGGTAAGGGGCTGAGAGCCACCGTCGTCACGGAGCACGCGGGGCGCCATCATTACTTGTTTATCGGGGCGAGCCAGATGGGACACCGGTCTTGTTCCCTGTAGCCTGAGCTAGCTAGGGGTAGGGTAATGATGGCCCCCCCTGTGACGTGGTCGGTCTGAGCCCTGGGTCGGGCGAGGCGGAGGCTCCTCCGAGGTTGAGGTCGGGTCTGTCTTCCGAGGTCGAGGTCGAGTCCGAGCCCCGGGTCGGGCGAGGCAGAGACCATCGTTCGAGGCCAAGGCTGAGTCCGAGCCCTAGGCTCGGGCGAGGCGGAGTTCGTCGTCTTCCGGAGCCGAGGCTGAGTCCGAGCCCTAGGGTCGGGTGAGGCGGATTTCGTCGTCTTCCGGAGCCGAGGCTAAGCCCGAGCCCTAGGGTCGGGCGAGGCGGAGTTCGTCGTCTTCCGAAGCCGAGGCTGAGTCCGAGCCCTGGGGTCGGGCGAGGCGGAGTGCATCGTCCGAGGCCGAGACGGGGGCCGAGCCCTGGGGTCGGGCGAGGCAGAGCTTCCTATGGCGCCCGAGGCCGGACTTGGCTGCTGTCAGCCTCACTCTATCGAGTGGCACAGCAGTCGGAGCGACGCAGGCGGCGCTATCTTCTTGTCAGGTCGGTCAGTGGAGCGGCGAAGTGACTGCGGTCACTTCGGCTCTATCGACTGAAGAGCGCTCGTCAGGATAAGGTGTCAGGCGATCCTTGCATTAAATGCTCCTGCCATATGGTCGATCGGCGTGGCGATCTGGCCAAGGTTGCTTCTCGGCGAAGACTGGGCCTCGGGCGAGCCGAAGGTGTGTCCGTTGCTTGAGGGGGCCCTCGGGCGAGACGTGAATCCTCCGGGGTCGGCTGCCCTTGCCTGAGGCTGGGCTCGGGCGAGGCGAGATCGTGTCCCTTGAGTGGAATGAGCCTTGACCTAATCGCACCCATCAGGCCTTTGCAGCTTTGTGTTGATGGGGGTTACCAGCTGAGATTAGGAGTCTTGGGGGTACCCCTAATTATGGTCCCCGACAGTAGCCCTCGAGCCTCGAAGGGAGTGTTGATACTCGCTTGGAGGCTTTTGTCGCACTTTTTGCAAGGGGACCGGCCTTTCTCGGTTGCGTTTCGTTCCGGTGGGTGCGCGCGAGCGCACCCGCCGGTTGTAGCCCCCGAGGCCTCGGAGGAGTGGTTTGACTCCTTCGAGGTCTTAGTGCGTTTCATGATGCTTCAGCCGGTCTGGTTGTTCCCTCATGTGAACTGGCCGTAGCCCGGGTGCATAGTCGAGTCCCAAGTTCTCGGGCTGGTATGTTGACGCTGTCAACGGTTTGGTCGGACCCGGGTTTGCGAGAGCAGCCCCCGAGCCTCCGCATAGAGCGAGAGGACGGTCAAGGACAGACTCGGCTTTTTTACATACGCCCCTGCGTCGCCTTTCAGCAAGGAGGAGGGGGGGGGGAAAGCGCCATGTTGCCCTCAGAGGGCGCCGAACATGGTGTTTCCAGTGAGTTGCTAACGGGTAATCTGAGTGGACGCCCGTTCCCCATTCGTTAGGGGTCGGCTAGTGGCCCGGAGGCACGCTCCAAAAGTACCAGCGGGTGATTTGCTGGACCCGGTCCCCTTTTGACGGGGTCCGAGGGCTCGATGCCTCCCTCTGGTGGGATTCCGTTACAAAATCGTTCCCGTGGGTCTCGGAAATGTCCTAGGATACCTCGGGAGCGTAGCCCAAGCCTTGGTTATGTATCGAACATACCCAGGGTCATCCCTCGCTCTGCGTGCTCTGAGGCGGCTGTCAGAACCCTTCGGGGGCCAGCCTACGAACCCCTGATCAGTAGTGGGCGCGGAGCCCGAGTGGCCTGAGGCGGCCGTTGAACCCTTCCGAGGGGCCAGCCTTCGAACCTCTGACCAGTAGTGGGCGTGGAGCCCGAGTGCTCTAAGGCGGCTGTTGAACCCTTTTGAGGGGCCAGCCTTCGAACCTCTGATCAGTAGGGGGGCTCGGGGCCCGCTTCCTTCGCGGAGAAGGATCCCTTTCGGAGTATTCCCTTTCCCGGTCCCTATGGCAAGAGAGAGAAAGAGGAAGTGGAAAAGGAAACGAAATTGAATGACATGGCACACCTTTTTTGACGCGGTCATCATGGCGGAGGTGAAGCGTCGCCTGCTTCACCTGCCAAAGGTGCCGCCTGTCTTGCCGCAGAGTTAATGCGACGGGACGAGTGGTTCGCAGGGCAGCCGTTGTGCGTGAGCGAGTCGTTTGAGGAACGGAACACGGGCGCGTCGTCTTCACGCCGTGGGAGAGGGCTCTCTCACTGTCCCAGGAGGGGACGTGAGCTTGCTGACGACTTGACTGCTGCTTCCGCCCGCCTGCCACCGCCATTACTGCCGGCCCATTTCTGGCTGTATCGACCGTCGCGCCTTCTCCCGCGGCTGACTGACCCGTGATCGATGTGCTCGGTTGGCACTGTCGGGTCATGCGCAGGGTCGCCTCGAGTCGCGGCACTGGTTCCGCAGTCGAGAAGGTGCGGTACTGGCGCGAGTGGCAGTGCAGGTTCTCGCACGTAGTAACCAGCGTGTCGGTTACATGACATGTGGGCCTTGGCCTCCATGCTGGACGCGTCGAAGTCGAAAGGGTGTGCCACCTTGGTGCGGTTGCATGCCGCCTACATGGCGGTCCACTCTTTCACCCGCTGGTCTGGGTGAAAGTGGAGAAGCGCTTGTAACCGCTGGGCAGTTACGCGCACCGCGCGCGGCGGTTTGGCTTCTTCCTCCTTTGGACAGCTTGCATGACGCGTGGGACCTAGCCCCCATGTCATAGGGGGAGGACCTTGGAGCGTGTTGGAGAAGACTCGGTCCGCGATGGCTGAGGACGCAAGTGGGGAGAGTTGCCTTTAAAGGAGGGTGAGCCCCTTGGAAGGCAACCATGTCTTCGCACTCCCTTCATGCATCGTGTCCTTCCACCTTCCGAGCCCCCGGATGGGGAGCGCTCGCGGTCCTTCCGCCTTGTCGTCGTTGGAGGAACGCAACTTCGCGGAAGTTGGTACCTTTCAGCCATCGTTCAGCTTCAAGGATTTTCATCAGGCAGCCCGACCACATCCCCTCGCCGATGGTCACCCAAGGCGGTGACCACCAGTTTGATGGTGGGGAGAAGCAAGCCAGGCTGCGGCCTCTGCCCCTCCCTCAGCTTCAAGGATGTTCATCATCAGTGCTGGGGAGGGGAGTGCGCCGAGTTGGGGCCTATCTCCGCGTGGGCAGCGGCCCGCTCCTTCCCTTAGTGATCGGGGGGAAGGGCGTTTACCGTTCGTAGCGCTGGCAGCTGCCGCGTGTCCGGCTCTCCGGCCTGAGCGGCTTCGGCGCTGCTTCAAGTGCCACCTCCCACCGAGGCAGCCGGAAGAGGTTTCTCCGCCGACGAGATAGCCGGCGCCACCTGCGGACTGACCTCCAACTCTACGGCCTTCTGCATGTCCTCGTCCCTTGGGCGGGGACGCGGGCGAGGGCCTTGTCGTAGCAGCGTCTGCCCTGAGGTCATCGCTGCTGCTGTTTGGCCGCCCAGAGCAGAAGTCGTTGTCGCTGCTGCTGGAGCGAGTGTCAGCGAGCCATCCATCGGCGTTCTGTTGCTCCGCAGGCCCTCCAACGTGGGGGGTTGTTCGTACCTACGGAGGTGGAACCGGAGTTCCGTTTGTAATGGCACCTTGAGTGCCGGTGTTTGTTCATTGTGGCTGTCGGGGCCTGAACATGTATGTATTTTTGGCATGAAGCCGTGTTTTTTCTTCATTTCGAGCACTAGGACTCGCCTGTCGGCTAGCTGAACCGCTTCACCAAGTTTGAGTTGCCTCGTGCGAATGTGACGAGTGAGGTATCCGTATCCCGGAGGCGTAGGAGTCCCTCGGCTCGGGCGGCCTTGCCGCCCGAGGCTTCTCTTGCTTAGATAAAGGAACCCTCGGCCGCTCTGCGGTGAGCCGGAGCCGAGGGCAGCGGTGCCAGCGTGGACAGAGGCAGAGTTGGCTCGAAAAGAAGACTTCGTCGGCCGGAGCCTGGCCGGACCGTCCACTGGCGGGACCAGCACCGGAGTCGGGTTGCCGAGGCCATGAGTCGGGCTGGTGTCCTCGGGGGATAGCTGGCTGAGGCTTCGGGGCGGCCGACCGAGCCGTCTTCTCGGGCCGGGTTCCTGGAGGAGACCCTGGCAGCGATGGCCCGGGCATGGTGCTGACGTCGTCCTTCGGAGCGGAGATCCTCCGACCGCGTTGCCGTTCGAGGCTCCGTCAGACTTCGCCGAAGGTGGAGTTGACGCCGAGGGTGCTGCTGCTCCCCTTCCATCGACGTCTGAGCCTGCAGGATCGGTTCGCCTGTAGTGTGCATATGTTTTTTGCGGCCACCGAGGCCCAAACATACTGTCGTCGCGTTATAAAGCTGCGTTTCTTTTCCTCTTGTTTCGAGTATCTGGACTTATTTGTCGGTAACAGAATTGTTTGTCCGAGCGAGAGTTACTTTTCACGGAAGGTGATGAGTGAGGTATCCGTATCCTGGAGGCGTAGGAGTCCCTCGGCTTGGTCGGCCTTGCCACTTACAGTACTCTTTTGATGTAGCCGAGAAAACCCGAAAAAACCGTTTTGGCAGAAAGGTTTCCGAGCATTAAGACTTGTTCGGTCAGCGGAATCGCTTATCCGAGCGTGAGTTACTTATCGCAGAAGGTGATGAGTGAGGTATCTGTATCTCGGAGGCGTAGGAGTCCCTCGGCTCGGTCGGCCTTGGCTGCTTACGTGTACTCCATCGTTTTCAGGATCCCACTTTCGAAGTAGTCAAAAAGCACGAAAGACGTTCTGGCCAAAAGACTTTTTCCGAGGAAAATTTTGACGCAGAGGGGGTGCCCCCCTTCTAGCCCCCGAGGGAAGGTCGGGTTTTGCCAAGGCAAGGCTGACCCTTCTTTGATGGTTAGACTTTGTACGTGAATGAGGTGTACGAACGACTTGAAAGCATCTTAAGGGTAGAAGCGACGTAGCTATCGGATGTTCCAAGCGTTGCTGTAGACCCCGCCTTGGCTGTTGGCCAGCTTGTATGTTCCGGGCTTCAAGATCTTGGCGATGATGAATGGCCCTTCCCAGGGAGGCGTGAGCTTGTCCCGCCATCGGGCGTCTTGTCGCAGCCGAAGCACCAAGTCGCCCACCTGGAGGTCTCAGGACCGAACCCCTCGGGCGTGGTAGCGTCGCAGGGACTGCTGATACCGCGCCGAGTGTAGTAAGGCTATGTCCCGAGCCTCTTCCAGCTGGTCCAGTGAGTCTTCTCGATTGGTCTGGTTGCTTTGGTCGTCGTAGGCCCTCGCCCTCGGGGAACCGTATTCTAAGTCTGTGGGCAAGATGACCTCGGCCCCATAGACTAGAAAGAACGGTGTGAAGCCTGTGGCTCGGCTCGGTGTTGTCCTCAGACTCCAGACCACCGAGGGGAGTTCCTTCATCCATCGCCTGTCAAACTTGTGGAGGTCGTTGTAGATCCTCGGCTTGAGTCCTTGCAGAATCATGCCGTTGGCACGTTCTACCTCCCCATTCGTCATGGGGTGAGCCACGGCGGCCCAGTCCACCCGGATGTGGTGATCCTGGCAGAAGTCCAGGAGCTTTCTTCCGGTGAACTGGGTGCCGTTGTCGGTGATGATGGAGTTTGGGACCCCAAAGCGATGGATGATGTTGGTGAAGAACGCCACCGCCTGTTCGGACCTGATGCTGTTTAGGGGTCGGACCTCTATCCACTTGGAGAATTTGTCGATGGCGACCAGCAGGTGCGTGTAGCCCCCGGGTGCCTTCTGCAAGGGACCAACGAGGTCTAGACCCCACACAGCAAACGACCAGGTGATGGGTATTGTTTGTAGAGCCTGAGCGGGCAGGTGGGTCTGCTTCGTGTAGAATTGACACCCTTTGCTGGTGCGGACAATTCTAGTGGCGTCGGCCACCGCGGTTGGCCAGTAGAAACCTTGTCGGAAAGCGTTTCCAACAAGGGCTCAAGGCGCTGCATGATGACCGCAAGGCCCCGAGTGTATTTCTTGTCAGAGCTCCTGGCCTTCGGCGATGGATATGCATCGCTGGAGGATGCCGGAGGGGCTGTGATGGTAGAGCTCCTTCCCGTCCCCCAGCAAGACGAACGACTTGGCGCGCCGCGCCAGTCGCCGAGCTTCGGCTCGGTCGAGGGGCAGCTCTCCTCGGTCGAGATATTGCAGGTATGGGGTCTGCCAGTCCCGATTAGGCGGGACCCCATTCCGCTCTTCCTCGACGCGCAGTGCCTCACCCTCGGGGGCCGAGGGTGCCTCGGGCTGAGCCGAAGGTGCCTCGGGCTGAGCCGATGGTGCCTCGGGCTGGGCCGAGGGTGCCTCGGGCAGGAGTGTGTCGTTGGTCTTGACTGAGGGTTGATGTAGGTCTCGGGAGAAGACGTCTGGGGGAACCGTTGTCCGCCCCGAGGCTATCTTAGCCAGCTCGTCCTCAGTCTCGTTGTATCGTCGGGCGACGTGGTTGAGATCGAGCCCGTGGAACTTGTCTTCTAGGCGCCGAACCTCGTCGCAGTAGGCTTCCATCTTCAGGTCGCGGCAGTGGGAGTTCTTCATGACTTGGTCGATGACAAGCCGCGAGTCACCGCGAGCGTCGAGGCGTCGGACACCTAGCTCGATGGCGATGCGCAACCCGTTGACCAGAGCCTCGTACTCAGCCACGTTGTTGGACGCCGGGAAATGGAGGCACAACACGTAGCGGAGGTGCTTCCCGAGGGGCGAGATGAAGAGCAGGCCCGCTCCCGCCCCTGTTTTCATCAGCGACCCATCAAAAAACATGGTCCAGAGTTCCGGTTGGATCAGAGCTGCTGGAAGCTGGGTGTCGACCCATTCAGCCACAAAGTCCGCCAAGACTTGGGACTTGATGGCCTTCCGAGGGGCGAACGAGATCGCTTCGCCCATGATCTCCACCACCCACTTTGCAATCCTACCCGAGGCCTCTCGGCCCTGGATGATCTCCCCCAGGGGGAAGGATGACACCACAGTCACCGGATGAGACTCGAAGTAGTGTCGCAGCTTCCGCCGCATCAGAATCACCGCGTACAGCAGCTTCTGAATCTGTGGGTAGCAGATCTTGGTCTCGGACAGTACCTCACTGATGAAGTAGACCGGCCTCTGGACAGGCAATGCATGCCCTTCTTCTCGTCTCTCAACCACGATCGCGGCGCTGACCACCTGAGTGGTAGCGGCGACGTAGATCAAGAGGGCTTCTCCGGCAGCGGGAGGCACCAAGATGGGCGCGTTTGTAAGGAGCGCCTTCAGGTTCCCGAGGGCTTCCTCGGCCTCGGGGGTCCAAGTGAAGCACTCAGTCTTCCTTAAGAGGCGGTACAGAGGTAGGCCTCTTTGGCCGAGGCGCGAGATGAAGCGGCTCAGAGCCGCAAGGCATCCCATGACCCTCTGTACGCCTTTCAAGTCCTTGATGGGCCCCATGTTGGTGATGGCCACGATTTTCTCTAGGTTGGCCTCGATGCCCCGCTCGGAGATGATGAACCCCAAGAGCATGCCTCGGGGGACTCCGAAGACACACTTCTCGGGATTGAGTTTCATGCCTTTCGCCTTGAGACACCGGAATGTCGTTTCAAGGTCG
Organism: Zea luxurians; assembly: GCA_029449295.1. Taxonomy (NCBI): domain Eukaryota; kingdom Viridiplantae; phylum Streptophyta; class Magnoliopsida; order Poales; family Poaceae; genus Zea; species Zea luxurians. The sequence goes on along the minus strand of JAOPSE010000024.1, from coordinate 29,465,576 downwards.
GAGAGGAGGTCGAAGGCTTTCCTCGTCTTGACTACGATGTCATCGACGTAAGCCTCGACCGTTCGACCAATGTGCTCGCCAAACACGTGGTTCATGCACCTTTGGTATGTCGCACCCGCATTCCTCAAACCAAATGGCATAGTAACGTAGTAGTACATGCCAAAAGGTGTGATGAAAGAGGTCGCGAGCTGGTCGGACTCTTTCATCCAGATTTGGTGATACCCTTAGTAGGCATCGAGGAAAGACAAGGTTTCGCACCTAGCAGTGGAATCCACGATTTGATCGATGCGAGGCAGAGGGTAGGGAACCTTCGGACATGCTTTGTTTAGACCAGTGTAGTCTACACACATCCGCCATTTCCCTCCTTTCTTTCTCACAAGCACAGGGTTGGCAAGCCATTCGGGATGGAATACCTCTTTGATGAACCTTGCAGCCATCAGCTTGTGGATCTCCTCGCCTATGGCTCTGCGCTTTTCTTCGTCGAATCAGCGTAGAGGCTGCTTCACGGGTCGGGCTCCAGCTCGAATATCCAGTGAGTGCTCGGCGACATCCCTCGGTATGCCAGGCATGTCCGAGGGACTCCACGTGAAAACTTCGGCGTTTGCGCGGAGAAAGTCGACGAGCACTACTTCCTATTTGGGGTCGAGCTCGGAGCCGATCCGGATCTGCTTGGAGGCGTCGTTGCTAGGGTCAAGAGGGACGGACCTAACCGTCTCTGCTGGCTCGAAGTTGCCGGCATGGCGCTTCACGTCTGGCGCCTCCTTGGAGAGGCTCTCCAGGTCGACGATGAGGCTCTCGGATTCGGCGATGGCCTCGGCATACTCCACGCACTCCATGTCGCATTCGTACGCGTGTCGGTACGTGGGGCCGACGGTGATGACCCCGTTGGGGCCCGGCATCTTGAGCTTGAGGTCGGTGTAGTTGGGGACGACCATGAACTTGGCATAGCATGGCCTCCCTAGTAGTGCGTGGTAGGTTCCTCGGAACCCGACCACCTCGAACGTGAGGGTTTCCCTTCGGAAGTTGGAGGGAGTCCCGAAGCAGACGGGCAGATCGAGTTGTCCGAGGGGCTGGACGCGTTTCCCGGGGATGATCCCATGAAAAGGTGTCGCGCCGGCCTGGATCCAGGACAGATTGATCTGCAGGAGCCCGAGGGTCTCGGCATAGATGATGTTGAGGCGGCTGCCTCCGTCCATGAGGACCTTGGTAAGCCTAACGTTGCCGATGACGGGGTCGACAACGAGCGGATATTTCCCTAGGCTCGGCACGCGGTCGGGGTGGTCGCCCTGGTCGAAGGTGATGGGCTTGTCGGACCAGTCTAGGTAGACTAGCGCCGCCACCTTTACCGAGCAGACCTCCCGACGCTCTTGCTTGCGGTGCGGAGCCGAGGCGTTCGCCACTTGCCCACCGTAGATCATAAGCAGTCGTGGACCTCGGGGAACTCCTCTGCTTTGTGATACTCCTTCTTGTCGTTGTTGTGGGCTCAGCCACCTTCCGGCGGTGGCCCGGCCCTGTGGAAGTGGAGCCGAAGCATGACGCACTCCTCGAGGGTGTGCTTGACGGGCCCCTGGTGATAGGGGCACGGCTCCTTGAGCATCTTGTCAAAGAGATTGGCACCTCCGGGAGGTTTTCGAGGGTTCTTGTACTCAGCGGCGGCGACAAGGTCCGCGTCGGCGGCGTCGCGTTTCACTTGCGACTTCTTCTTGCCTTTCTTCTTGCTGCCGCGCTGAGTGGACGCCTCGGGGACATCTTCCGGCTGGCGGCCCTGGGGCTGCTTGTCCTTCCGGAAGATGGCCTCAACTGCCTCCTGGCCAGAGGCGAACTTGGTGGCGATGTCCATCAGCTCGCTCGCCCTGGTGGGGGTCTTGCGACCCAGCTTGCTCACCAGGTCGCGGCAGGTGGTGCCGGCGAGGAACGCGCCGATGACATCCGAGTCGGTGACGTTGGGCAGCTCGGTGCGCTGCTTCGAGAATCGCCGGATCTAGTCCCGGAGTGACTCTCTCGGCTGCTGGCGGCAGCTTCGGAGATCCCAGGAGTTCCCAGGGCGCACGTACGTGCCCTGGAAGTTGTCGGCGAAGGCTTGGACCAGGTCGTCCCAGTTGGAGATCTGCCCCAGAGGCAGATGCTCCAGCCAGGCTCGAGCGGTGTCGGAGAGGAACATGGGGAGGTTGCGGATGATGAGGTTGTCATCGTCCGTTCCACCCAGCTGGCAGGCCAGCCGGTAGTCCGCGAGCCATAGTTCCGGCCTCGTCTCCCCCGAGTACTTTGTGATGGTAGTCGGGGTTCGGAACCGGGTCGGGAACGGCGCCCGTCGTATGGCCCGGCTGAAAGCCTGCGGATCGGGTGGTTCGGGCGAGGGACTCCGATCCTCCCCGATGTCATAGCGTCCCCCACACCTGGGGTGGTAGCCTCGGCGCACCCTCTCGTCGAGGTGGCCTCGACGGTTGCGGTGGTGGTGCTCGTTGCCGAGGCGACCCAGGGCCGCAGGCGCCGTGTTGCGCATGCGCCCGATATGGACCGAGGCTTCCCACATGAATCGGGAAGTCGCGGTGCGATGCTCCGAGGGGTATCCCTGCCTTCGGGAGGCAGAGCTTTCGGCCCGTCGGACCGCGGCATCCTCTAGGAGATTCTTGAGCTCTCCCTAGATACACCGCCCTTCGGTGGTCGATGGTTCCGGCATCGCGCGGAGTAGTATTGCTGCCGCAGCCAGGTTCTGGCCGACCCCACTGGAAGCCGGTGGCGGCCTTGCCCTGACGTCGTCGGCAATGCGGAGCTGGATGCCCTGGGGCAGATGACGCGCTTCTCCGGCCGGAGCTCGGTCTTCCCATTCCTGCCCGATGTTCCGCCGGAACTGCTCAAGTGTTCCTGCTCCCTCGTCGAGCCTGGCCTCCATCTCGCGGATTTGCTCGAGCTATGCGTCCTGACCCCCCGCAGGGACTGGGACCACAGCTAGCTCCCGAATGATGTCAACGCGAGGCACATGCCTAGGGGGATCGCCGTTTTCCGGCGTACCAAGATGGTTGCCTTCGCCGGGACCCCCTAGATCGACGTGGAAACATTCACGACTTGGGCCGCAGTCCTCGTCGCCGAAGCTGCGGCTACCATCGGAACAATCGGAGAGGCAGTAGTCGCATGCGGTCATGAAGTCCCGCATGGCACTAGGGTTACCGAGCCCAGAGAAATCCCAACAAAAGTCGGGCTCGTCATCTTCCTCGAAACCCGAGGGTCCGTAGGTCGAGACGGCCGTCAGAAGGTCCCAGGGTGACCGCATATGATACCCCGGAGGGTTTGAACATGCCTTTATAAAAGCGTCCACCAAAGCGGGGTTGCTCGGTGGGTCGCAGCTGGATCTAAAAGGCACGAGATGGGAACCGGTCGGTACCTCTTGGTCGACAGGCGGTGACGAAGTCGCGTCAGGGGCGGACTGCACCGTCGTCTCAGGTACGAGGGTGACGCCTAGCAAGTCCCTCGCGAGCGTGCTGGCGTCGTTCGTTCGCTTGGAGTTGGCGTGTTGCGGGGAAACGTCGCTCGTCTTCGTCTCAGACGCGAGGTTGTCGCCTGACGTGTCCCCTGTTGGGGCGCCAGCGCCGTCGACTCGCTCGACAGTCGACGAGGTGCCGCCTCGTGCTTGGCCATGGTTGCCCCTCCTCCTCCTCCGTCGGTGGGGGAGGTGACGGGACAAACCCAAATGTTGTTCTTCCGCCATGTGGGGAAGACGTCGTTGATTCCGCCGTCGGCGGGCGGGCTGTCGGCCGCCATTGTCGCTGTCGCGTGGCGGAGGAAGGAGTATCATGTCGTAGCCGCCATCGAGGGACATGAACTCAAGACTCCCAAAACGGAGAACCGTCCTGGGTTGGAAAGGTTGCTGGAGACTACCCATATGGAGCTTGACGGGAAGCTGTTCATCAACACGCAGTAGGCCCCTACCTGGCGCGCCAACTATCAGCGTTTCGACCCCGGGGGGTCCCTGGACCGACGAGTAAATTGTCGCCGCGTGTCCCAGCCCAGATGGGTCAGTGCGAGACGGAGCACGAAGGTGGGAAAAGGAGACAGGCAAAAGGGGAAACCTGCGGCCTTCGTGTTGTCCTGCGCCCAGGTCAGGTGCGCTTGCAGTAGGGGGTTACAAGCGTCCGCGTGGGAGAGAGAGAGAGAGCCTTATGTGCCGGCCCATTCCCCCGCGCGGCAAACCTTCTCGTACGAGAGCCCTGGACCTTCCTTTTATAGGCGTAAGGAGAGGGCCCAGGTGTACAATGGGGGATGTAGCAGTGTGCTAACGTGTCTAGCAGAGAGGAGCTAGAGCCCTAAGTACATGCCGTCGTGGCAGCCGGAGAGGTTTTGGCACCCTGTTCATGTGATGTCGTGGCCGTCGGAGGAGCGCTTGAGCCTTGCGGAAGGACAGCTGTCGGGGCTGTCGAGTCCTTGCTGATGTCTCCTTGCTTCCGTAAGGGGCTGAGAGCCGCCATAGTCACGGAGCACGCGGGGCACCATCATTACTTGTTTACCGGGGCGAGCCAGATGGGACGCCGGTCTTATTCCCTGTAGCCTGAGCTAGCTAGGGGTAGGGTAATGATGGCCCCCCTGTGACGTGGTCGGTCCGAGCCCTGGGTCGGGCGAGGCGGAGGCTCCTCCGAGGTCGAGGTCTAGTCTGTCTTCCGAGGTCGAGGTCGAGTCTGAGCCCCGGGTCGGGCGAGGCGGAGACCGTCGTCCGAGGCCAAGGCTGAGTCCGAGACCTAGGCTCGGGCGAGGCGGAGTTCATCGTCTTCCGAAGCCGAGGCTGAGTCCGAGCCCTGGGGTCGGGCGAGACGGAGTTCGTCGTCTTCCGGAGCCGAGGCTGAGCCCGAGCCCTAGGGTCGGGCGAGGCGGAGTTCGTCGTCTTCCGGAGCCGAGGCTGAGTCCGAGCCCTGGGGACGGGCGAGGCGGAGTCCATCGTCCGAGGCCGAGACGGGGGCCGAGCCCTGGGGTGGGGCGAGGCGGAGCTTCCTATGGCGCCCGAGGCCGGACTTGGCTGCTGTCAGCCTCACTCTGTCGAGTGGCACAGCAGTCGGAGCGACGCACGCGGCGCTGTCTTCTTGTCAGGTCGGTCAGTGGAGCGGCGAAGTGACTGCGGTCACTTCGGCTCTATCGACTGAAGAGTGAACGTCAGGATAAGGTGTCAGGCGATCCTTGCATTAAATGCTCCTGCGATACGGTCGGTCGGCGTGGCGATCTGGCCAAGGTTGCTTCTCGGCGAAGACTGGGCCTCGACCAAGCCGAAGGTGTGTCCGTTGCTTGAGGGGGCCCTCGGGCGAGACGTGAATCCTCCGGGGTCGGCTGCCCTTGCCCGAGGCTAGGCTCGGGCGAGGCGAGATCGTGTCCCTTGAGTGGACTGAGCCTTGACCTAATCGCACCCATCAAGCCTTTGCAGCTTTGTGCTGATGGGGGTTACCAGCTGAGATTAGGAGTCTTAGGGGTACCCCTAATTATGGTCCCCGATAGAACCAATCCTGAAGAATCTAAGGAAATACAAAGGCAAGTGCAAGATCTTCTTGCTAAAGGTTTTGTTCGTGAAAGCTTAAGCCCTTGTGCTGTTCCTGTGATTTTAGTACCTAAGAAAGATGGATCTTGGAGGATGTGTGTTGATTGCAGAGCTATAAATAATATTATCGTTCGCTATCGCCATCCTATTCCATGGATAGATGATATGCTTGATGAATTAAGTGGTTCCACAATTTTTACTAAAATTGATTTGAGAAGTGGATACCATCAAATAAGAATGAAAACTGGAGATGAATGGAAGACTGCATTTAAAACAAAATTTGGGTTGTATGAATGGTTAGTGATGCCTTTTGGGTTGACTAATGCTCCTAGTACTTTTATGAGATTAATGAACCATGTCTTAAGAACTTTCATTGGAAAATTCGTTGTTGTCTACTTCGATGATATTCTAATTTACAGCAAGTATTTTGATGAACATGTGAAACACATTCGACAAGTTTTAGATGAGCTTAGAAAGGAGAAATTATTTGCTAATCTTGAGAAGTGCAGTTTTTGCACAAACCATGTTGTGTTTCTTGGCTTTGTTGTTTCAGCAAAAGGAATAGAGGTGGATGAATCCAAGGTGAAAGCCATCAAGGATTGGCCAGCTCCAACGAATGTATGTCAAGTAAGAAGTTTTCATGGTCTTGCTGGTTTTTATAGAAGATTTGTGCGAGATTTCAGTACCATCGCTTCCCCTTTAAATGAATTGACAAAGAAAGGTGTTGAATTTAATTGGGGAAACTCACAAGAAGATGCTTTTCAAGAATTGAAGAAACGTTTGACCGAAGCACATGTACTTATTCTTCCTGATTTCACTAAAACTTTTGAAGTAGAATGTGATGCTAGTGGGATTGGGATAGGAGTTTTAATGCAACAAGGAAAACCTATAGCATATTTTAGTGAAAAATTGGGAGGTGCTCAATTAAATTATTCTATGTATGACAAAGAATTGTATGCTTTGGTCTGAGCGCTTGAAACATGGCAGCACTACTTATGGCCAAAAGAGTTTGTTATTCATGCTGATCATGAAGCAATTGAGCTCAAAGCAGTGCGCAAGGCTGCAAGCATGAACAAGCATAGGAAGAAAGTGTTATTTGAACTAGGGGACTTGGTTTGGATTCACTTGCGCAAGGAGCGTTTTCCTGAGCAGCACAAATCCAAATTGATGCCACGAGGGGATGGTCCATTTCGTGTTCTTGCCAAGATCAATGATAATGCATACAAGATAGATCTTCCACCAAGATATGACATGAGCAACACGTTCAATGTTGCTGACCTCTTACCATATACAAGTGAAGACACTTCAGTGTCGAGGATGACTCATTTTCAAGGGGAGGAGGATGATACGACCACTCCATTAAGCAACACGTTACAACCCCCAAGTCACACTACATCAAATCAAGTACAACCAACATCATTACCAACCCAAGTCTTTGATAGACCAATTACACGTAGCCGAGCTAAGAAGCTACAACAAGAGGTGCATGCGCTACTTTATGAATTTTAATTAAACATTAATGAGAATTTTATGCTACCTAAGTCGTGTATGTTGATATTACTTAGGTTCACCAAAGAGGAAGGACAAAACATATCAAAGGCGAATCAGCAAGAAGAGCTATGTCTGAGTCAGTCCAGCGCTACAGAACCGTCCAGAAGAAACAATCATATCTTTTGATTCCCAAAATCTATGAAGGCCCATAAGTACTTTTTGGAAAGATCTTGAAGTCTAGTTTCCAATGCTTCTAAGGCCGACTTAATCCAATCTACCAGAAAGGCAGCCGACCTACTTTAGTGCTGACTGGTCAAAAGGTCAATAGTCTGTTTGATGACCAAGTTTTCATATTAAACTGCATCATTCTACGAAGTTTCATTAAGCATGCTATACATGGTGAGAAAGCTTATCAAGTCAGCTTTCCAACACATCTAGCCCCACGTCATTTGAAGATTCCTAGAAGAAGTTATTGTCAAAATACTAAAGGCTGCGCAGAAGTCAAATAGCTACACGGAAATCAGCTCTGCAGATCTCCCGTAGAGGCTCCTTCACATTAGCACGTGAAAATACTTTTGTTTCGTATTTATACCTCGCTAGGGCTGGTTGTTACTAGTATAAATACCCCCCTATGTCTATGATGTAAGGCAGCTTTTGATAATCTAAAACAGAACCTCTTTGTTCAGCTGTGTGCTAACAAATATTGAGAGTGATCTCTACCCCTTTGCTCTTGTGAATTCCTTCGCGGGATTGCAGAAGCGGCAGCTTCATCCACTCCCAAGTGGTGCTCCTACTCCCTTCGAGGTCTCCTCGATTGATTGTAGGCTGTGTTGATTGGTTCTTTGAGAGTGTGGTTGGGTGAATCCTCGATTCAGGTTGCCGGTTAAAGACGGTGGTTGGCTTCGAGTTTTATTTGTCAGGTTGCACTAGTTATCGCTGCTTGCAGCAAGTTATCTTGGCTTCTTCGAAGATAGTTATCTAAAGATTGATCCTATGTCGTGAAGATCGGGCATCGTGACGCATCACTTTCATGAGAACATGAATACAAAGTTGAATTTTAGTATGGCTTATCACCCTCAGACTGATGGATAGACTGAAAGATCTAATCAAGTACTGGAGGATATGTTGAGAGCTTGTGCCCTTCAGCATTGAGGAAGTTGGGATAAAAGTCTACCTTATGCTGAGTTCTCTTATAATAATAGCTATCAAGCTAGTCTGAAGATGTCACCTTTTGAAGCTTTATATGGGAGGAAGTGCAGGACTCCTCTATATTGGGATCAGACTGGAGAAAGATAGTTCTTTGGGCCTGAACTGATTCAAGAAGCAGAAGAACAAGTCTGTATAATTCGGGAGAATTTGAGGGTAGCTCAAACCAGGCAAAAGAGCTATGCGGATAATAGAAGGAGACCACTGGAATTTGAGGAAGGAGATTATGTGTATCTCAAGGTGTCACCACTTCGTGGAATGAGGAGATTCAAAGTTAAGGGCAAATTGTCCCCTCGCTATATTGGACCATTCTTGATCTTTAGGCGAGTTGGGGAGATGGTATACCAACTCGAGCTACCTGCTAGTCTATCGGATGTGCATAATGTGTTCCACGTGTCTCAACTCAAGAAGTGTCTCCGTGTCCCTGAGGAACCGTTACCAATGGAAGAGCTCAGTGTTCAGGGTGATTTGACTTACACTGAGTACCCAATCAAGATTTTGGATACTTTGACTCGAGTTACAAGAAATAAGGTGATAAAGATGTGTAAAGTGCAATGGAGTCACCATGGCGAAGATGAAGCAACATGGGAAAGAGAAGAAGAGCTTCATATAGATTTTCCCCATCTTTTCCCTCGTTCTTCCTAAATCTCGAGGACGAGATTATTTTTAAGGGGGGTAGGATTTGTAACACCTAATATGTAAGAGAATATAAAAGGAGAATAAAATTCTATTTCCTATATTTTAAGTGTTTGTGTTGAATCCACTTATCATCACATGTGAACACCATGTTCAAAAATAAATAATAAAAAAAATTTATGCCACCAAAAATTATGCATCATAGTGGGTTTTATTTGTTTGAGCATTCACTCCTGAAGATAATGATGAAGGAATATAGTAAGGTCGAAACATGCATTAAACCTAAATTTGGAAATTGAGAATTGGAGAAACATAGGAAGGATACTATACAAATTGAAGTAAATAAATATATAAAAATAATTAAGACCCTTCTATAGCACAATGCCTATTCTGTACATTAATTAGAATACAAGATTCACAGCACTGTTTGAATTCAAATTTGAATTTCAAAATAAAAAGAAAACAAAACAGAAAAGAAAAGAAAATCTAAAAGAAAAAGAAAAAAGGAGTTATACCCGCGTTGGCCCAAAACCTGCTTTCGGCCCAACTCGCAAACTCTTCCGCACAACCCAGATCTCTTTCACGCGCGCGCACACCTGTCACGTGGGACCCGCGCGTCATACCCTGTTTTGCGCTCACGTTGCGTCCCTGCTCTTACGCTGCGTTTGGGGGCCCACCTATCACCAACCTCCGTGCGGCCGCGGCCGCGGCAACGGACCTCGCGAGTTCCGTGGCGAGCTCCTGCCACGGCTCGGTCGTCGCCATCGCTTGCGGAATCCGCTCTCTGGAGACTATAAAGCTTGTGGTCACCCTATTCTCCCTCCCCCACTCGCCCACTCACCCCGCATTCTGTTAAAAACCCACCGCTGCCATCGCCGCCGCGTGCTCGGTGTGAGATCGCCGTCGCCAGGGGCCGTGCCACCGTTCTGGTGTGGCGTGGTTCGGACGGGGGTTTGCCAGCCGCCACGAAATCCGCCATTGACTCACCGGGGGAATACAAGCCACTAATGTGCGTCAATTTCTCACCAGCGCTACATCCAATCCGCCTCCCCGCACGACACCGTAGTCGGCCCCCTATACTGCGCATCCTCGGTAAGAAACCCATCGCTAGTGTTTGTATTGTCCTTCGCATGGTATAGTTCGGTTCAATTTGGTGCTTAGTGGCCGGTGATCGTCAATTGTCTTCCTCACCGGAGCTCGGTGGCGGTCATGTGGGCGGGGCCACCGCGGAAGTGAGAGAGTAGAGGAAGAAAGCCCAAGGCCGTGCGATCTGCATTGGAGGGTCGTGATTATATCACGGCGTACAGATTCACTGTGTGAGATCTGGACCATAGGATTCTGATCGCGCGGCGATGGGTTGATTTAGGTCACTTTGAATCCGGAGCTTAGGCTTGCGATCGGACGGTCGATGTCGGCTACAGAGTCGCGCGAATTGCAGATCTACTCCTGTCTGCACGCCTTAAATCGGACGGCCGTAATAACCCCATACCCCTTCGTTGCGGCACATTTGCATAAGAGACCTCCAGCTTCCGTTAAAACAACCCGCGGTCCACGGTGCAGTGTCCTAGGTCTTTGGAAAAACTATGGTTTAGCCCCTGCACTATTTGGTATTAATGCGCTCAGTCCAGAGGTCATAGGAATTGAATAAATGATAACATGAAATGGTTTTTAATGAGAAAATAAATGCTAGAACTTTAATAAATCATAGAAAATTCTTATGAACTCCAAATTACTTCATTCTAGTTCCTAAATTTTTTTAATATTATTCTATATCAGTTAGAGTATATGTTTTATCATGAAAACAATAAGAAATTTAATTTCCCACTTAATCCTATTTTAAGCACATAAAACCTTTGGAAATTCATATCTTAAAATCTATAACCCCAAAAATTATGATTTTTGTTCCTAGGATTTTATTTTAATGTGTAGATTATTATCAGGTATTTTGTTTACAAGTATGGTGTGATGTTAATTTTCTCTATATATTGTGCTTGTTTGTATTGTGGCAAGTAGAAGAGCCCGTTACTAAGGATCCTGGTGAGCAGCAGATAGAAGTAGCTGAGCAGGAGCTCATTGAAGGCAAGTTGTGCCCTTGACCACTTTTGTTACCCAATAATGTTCTTTGTAATCACTTACCATGCATAGGTTTAATTTTGATGGGACCCAATAGGTCACCCTAGTCTAATTATCTATTACCTTGTTCACCCCTGAATCATTGGGTAGTTTGCTATTGCTTTACATGGTTTTGGGATAATATTTTGTTATATCCATGTTCCAGTATTCGGTTATTTTATTTATGTTCATGTCAAGATCATTAATGTTAATTGGAACATGGAGCTTAACTTGAGAAACACGTGCCACCACAAGGGTTTAATGGGACGCCCTTGGCCAACTAACTAGGAAAGCTAGTGGAAGACTACCTTACCCGAAAGAGGCAAGGGCAGTAGGGGATTGCATGCAAGGAGGTTCTCGGGTTGATTTTGCTGCGATGGCGGTCAGACGGGAGATTCTTGCAAGTGCTCTTCCCATAAACTGTAGCGGGTTTTCGGATGCTATTGGAACTTTGTAAAGGCCTCGTAGTGGATCCCTAGCCATTCACCTAGGTAGTGTCTAAGGGTCTAGCTAACCCTGGCGACATGGGATACACGACTTGTGGGTACAGGGTACAACCTCTGCAAAGTGTAAAACTGGTATACTAGCCGAGCTCACTGTCATGAGCAGCTCATGACTCTCCGATGATTAATTTATGGAACTTAAATTCAATTTTGTCATTTGCATATGCATGGGTTTATTATTAATTTTGTTCTATTATTTGTTATGGTTTGGTATTTACTTACACTTAGTAACTGCTAATAAAATTTGACCAACTTATTAAAAGCAATGCTCAGCTTTAACCTCTATTGTTGATTAGCCTTACACATTACATGAACTCCCACCTTTGGTGAGTTCATGCCACATTATTCCCCACAACTTATTGAGCGATGAACATGTGTGAGCTCACCCTTCCTGTCTCACACCCCCCATAGGAGAAGTACAGGTGGTTCAAGAGGAGCCACGCAACGAGGAGTTCAATTCAATCTAGGTGGCGTCTCCCAAATGACTTTCTAGCGCCAAGAATGGATTTTAGATCCTGTTATATTTATCTTATATTTTGTAAGTCTTCCGCTATGTAATAAATACTCTGATTAAATTGTGACATTTATCTCTATACACTCTGTTATTATATATGTTGTCTTCTTTGGCGCATGTATGAGATGCACCCGGTTTTGTTCCTTAAAGCCCGGGTGTTACACTATCCATGCAGCCCCTCTCCCTCTCCCCTCTCCAAGCTCCCCCTCTCTCTCCCCCTCTCTCTTCCCCTCTCTCCCCTCCCCTCCCCTACCCATGGCGCGGTGGCGGAGGCTGGCCTCTTGGCCGAGGCCCCTACCTCCCCCGCTTAGCACCTGCCCTCCCCCACACGCACGCCCGTCGAGAACCCTACCTCCCCCCCGCAGGCTGAGCCCCACTGTAACACCCCTGGTGTTACTGCTACTAAAACTTGAGCATAACATCATAAGCATTGGCATTTCATATGTTTGACACACCTAGAGTGCATTCACTAGCAAAAATTTCAAACAAGTTGTATTGAGATGATATTTTGCAAATAAAACCCTAGAGTAGGGTACTTAACCCTAAATGGGTTAAGAAGGATAAAACAAAATCCAAATAGAGAAAACCCTAAATCTTAAGTGAAATAGTCATAAAATGTTACTAAGAATGGACCTAAATTACATTCACACCCCTAAAATACCAAAAACCCTAAAAAGGACCCTGGAAAACCCTAAACCAAAACCGTAGGGGGCTAAGTGCAAAATTAGTGCACTTTTGGATTAAAGTGCAAAAACTATGAAGTTAAAGCATCTTAGTCATATGGTTCACAATCATGAAGATTTGCAAGCTAAACCCTGAATTTTGGACCTCTTTGCAAAAGGACCCTATTTGAGTTCTAGAGCTAAGTCTGAAATTCAGTGTTTTGAGCTCATTTTGTGACCTTGTAACTTTCAAACAAGGAGGATTTTGCCCTAGGTCACTACATCAATTTTGTAGGCCTATTGTAGGAGAACAACTTTGATGCAGACATCCTCTTTGGTTGTTACACAAAAAATGGAGATAATCAAAAACAAAGTAGGGCTGTCAGGCTGTTTGATGTCTGAAATTCAGACTAACAGTGGTACTGAGTCATCTTGGGAGCTCTGCACATCAAGAACTTCAAAGAATTTGTCCCGAGTCAATATAGAAAAGTTATAGAGCCATTGTAGAGGAACAACTTTGCTATAGGTGTTTGGGCTTGGTACCATATGAAATTTGGAGAAATTTGGACCTGAAAATGGGCTGTCAGGCGCTCTAAAGATCCTTTGCCATGGTACAGTGATCTGAAATGGATCAGGCCGCCAGCTCAGTTTTTTCTCGCCGCCGACGATCTCTCCACCGCGATTCGTGCCGCTACCGTTTCGATTCATGCTCGGGTTGATCGGATAACGCTCGGAGTCACGCAGTCGTGGATAAGCTCCGGCCAGTAAATTATTTCGTCCACCGTACCGAGCTCACCGCGGTGGATTAGGATGAATTCGCTGGTGACCGCTGCCTTCTGGCCTTGTGCCACGTGTCTAGGCATTTTCAGCGCATCACTGTGTCCTGCTTTAGCTCTCCGTTGATCACCAGAGTAGATGCCACGAGGTTTGCCACCAATCACGCACGCCAGTGAATTCCCCCTTCTCCAACCGCCGTGCGTCATCTCTGCAATTTTCGGCCACCGCTCTCGCTCAGTATAAATTGAACCCACCGTGAGCTCCGTAAGGTAGTCAAGCATCCAGCCACCAAGAATCAGCCTCAATAGTTCACCAGGGAGCGTGAATTTTGAACTTCCCCCAAATCTGCTCAAGAACATCGTAGGAGAGACCTCACTGCGGCCAGCCTATTCCAGGTCAGTCCCAGCGCCTTGATCGTTTGTTCTAGCGTTCTAAGGTCCCCCTCAAGCTCCTCGACTCCTCTGATTGAATTAGACCGCCATGGATCGTCGGGAACACGCTGTTCCTTTGATCATCCTCGCTGTCACCGTGGCTAGAGCAAATTAGGTCGCCATTCTTGGAATTAAGTTGGGGGAAATGCTCGGGAGGGGTTCAATTCGGTGTCAGTCACTTGGGAGCACCGGTCTTTACTCCCCCCGGCTAGTCTAGCTCGCTAGAGCTCGGCTCCCTGTGCGGTTCACCGTCGAGGACCTCAACGTGTAAAGGAATAGAACGTGGAGGTTCTTTTTGCAAACTGGCAGTGACTCAAAGTAACAGTGAAAGCACCCACTTCGGGTTATCCAGAACGCCGAGGGCTTTTTTGCCAAGCTGCCAGCGCGGGCCCGCGCGCTTTCCGCCTGGGCTTGGGCCGCTGCGGCCGATTTGAGCCCAGCACTGTTCACGCTTTTCTCTTTTCTTTTTCTATAAAACTTTGGAAATCTGTAGAGAATTGTAGAAAATTGGTAAAAATGTCAAACCAATTTTCCTAGGTTCATTATTTTCCATAGTATTTAATAAAAATAGTTTTATGATTTTTAGGCCAAATAGGGAATTCTGGAGCATTTAAAATAGCCTAAAACATTATTTCTGGATTTTTAGAAAATATAGAATGATTCCAAAATTCCCCAAACTTTTTAGATGACCTTTATACATCATTTAGAAGCCTTGGGTAGAGTTTGGTATGATTTGGACCTTGTTTGATACTTAGAACCCAAAACCCTACCCCCTGCCCTATGAACTTCACTATTGACTCCTGAAATCCTAAGTTCTCGGAGATCCGTGAAGGAAAATTGTATTCAAGACTTTAGATAATAAAACTTGATTATCTTTGCACTCTCATGAGCATTACATGAGCATTCATTATTATGTAATTTAGAAAACAAGGAAGAAGTTGAAGTAGAAGAAGAGAAGACTTCACCACCACCACCTGAGGGACATCAGGTAGGCAGCTGTTTTTATTTTGACATCTGCGGGACCGAGCCTGAATCACCTGTAAACCAAGGCAAGCCCCGGTGCATTTGCCACCTCCTTGGTTTGTTTTAAAATCTTTCTCACTTGCTTGATGCATTAGGTGATACGAGTTGAGTGCTAAAACAATTCCTGCATTACCTTCCTTGAATTTGATTACCTTCCTTTGAATCCCTATTTTACAAAAAGTTTTTTTCCTATGCTTAGCCCTGCTCTAGAAAAATAAAATGTTTTGTTTTCACAAAAGATGATGTGGCAAAGTGGGTGGGATGTTTTTTTCAAAAACAAAACTTGATGGTGAATCCATCATGGCCGTGATGGGTTCAACATCGGAAAAGATGTACCTCTGCCAGGTACCCAACTTTGGGTTTGAAATAATTAAGCTGAGACCGGGCGGGTGACTTGCACGAGAAAGGAGTCTCGGTGTAGTGTCTCCGTCTGAGTCGATTAAGGACCGTGCCAATGTAGTCCTGCTGACCGAGGACCCTTTAACTGGCACATGCCTCGTCATGGGTAAGCTTGGCCTCGGGTAGACTAATACCAGAATAAGATAACACGCAATGGGTGTGGAGAGATGGCGAGAGTAGTGTGTACCCTCCGTGGCAAGAGGCTAGACGGTGGTGTATCTGTGCTCTCAGTTGGCGTGAACCTGATCTGGTCTTAAGAACCCCGATGGCGAGTTGACATATGCAAGGGTTAAGTGCTACATATGTCGTGTGATTGGAGATCCTCAGCTGAGTATAATCGATTCGGATCGCTGTATCTTTGCGATTATGAAGACATGGTCACTGACCTATACGTAGAAATCCAGTAAAGATGAAGGGTTGTTAAGAAATTGGCTAGTGCAGGTCAAGTGTTTGAACTAGGGTAGAAAGAACTCTAGTTGCAGGTAATCTTACTTAACCTGACAAATTAAAATTTGATTTTTAAGGATCCACTTTAGTAAGCATTTCTGCAAAACAAAGTCATTGATTATTGATAAACCTTACCTTGACTCCCTTATAGCCAGCATATCCTTGAGAGTCTTTTACTTTGTCGGGTAAGTCTTGCGAAAGTACACTTTGTACTCAGGGCTTTGTCCCATGTTGTTTTTAGGTGAAGAAGCAACAAACTTTTGTTGCTTCTGTTCTAAGGTGGTACCCAAAGATGAATGCCAAGACTAGAGCTGCGGGAGGGAAGGCCCTCCATTAAAAACTTTTTACTATTTATTTGGGAGGAGTTTTTGCCTCCCATGGTTTGTAATAATAATAATACTCTGCACTCGTATATTTTATCCTGGTCTGTAAATATTTAACTCTATCTTACTATTAAATAAAACTAAGTTATTGTAACTGCTTCCGCACTTCCGCATTTCTGATGATTTGTAATGTCTGCGTGACGGGTGAAACGATCTTGGGAAAGGTAAGAAAAGCATATACCGAACTTGTCAAGTAATTCAGGGGCACCTGCAGGGTTGTCTGAGGTCCGTTGGACAAGGACAACTGTAGGTGGGCCTAATGACTTGGGAGGTTCCGTCACAGCTGGTATCAGAGCGAAGCCCATCTCTGCAGATATTATGAGGCATCTTCAAAAAGAATTTTTCAAGACTTATCTAGAAAATTTCTTCCCTTCTTACCTAAGTATCTCTGAAGAGTTTATTTTAAAGACCAGATAGTAAGAGTGCAATGTATAGAAGGTGTGAATCAACTAAGGTTGATTCTGTAATTATACATGCATCATGCTAAAAATTATGCTAATAAGGTTTTTCCCCTCATGGAGATATGCCGCCGCGCACGAGAAAGACCGAGCGCAAGTCAACCGGGCTGTTTGGTGTGCCCCGTCATCAACTTTCCCTACAACATGAAGGCAGCAGCAGTGGGAGCAACGATCCGATTGGAGATCTGGAAGCCCAAGTGGATCAGCTTCGAGCAGAACTCCGGCATTGGAACGATCTTTGTGTTGCGGATGGCGAAAGAATCAATGATTTGAGGACAGAAATCCGCCACCTGCAAGACCAGCTAGCGGATCGGGATCTAGCACTTGACTGGGTTGTGAGCTCTCGTTCACTAGCCTGGGCAAAGGAAGCTAGAGCTCAAGCCCGCATAGAAGAGCTTAGCTCAACTGTTGATAACTTGTAGGTATATTGTAATACATTACATGAAGAAGTTCATGTGTTGTATTCACAATTACACCCGAACGTTCCCGCGGATCCTGTCAAGATGGGAGCCGAACCATCTGGAACAGCAGGAGAAGCCTTTGGAGGAGAACTGGACCTTTTCAGGCCCCCTCCTTCAATGAATTTGGTCGATCAGTGGTCTCCTACGCCCGACAGCGAGGCTACCAAAAGTGACAAAAAGCAAGAATAGTATAGTGTAGAAGTAGCTTACCAAGTGCCCGTAACATTGGCTGGATAGGACTTTCCTACTAATATGATTGTTCTGAAAGGCCAAGACATAGATGTAATTTGGGCATGAATTGGTTAGCCCAACATAAAGCTATTCTCAATACTAATCTGAGAACAATCAGGTTGAGTTATGACCAAGAAGAGATTCTTTTGTCTATCCCCGTAGCCATTCTAGCTAGACCAACTGGCAGAGTGTATGAAGCCATCATACCGGAGATCAAAGATATTTCGGTAGTATGTGAGTTCCCAGACGTCTTTCTAGAATATTTGCCTAGATTGCCACCCGAAAGAGATGTAGAATTTGTAAATGAGTTGAAGCCCGGTACGGCTCCTATTTTTAGAAGGTCGTACCGAATGCCTCTAAATGAACTGGCAGAACTCAAGACCCAATTGCAAGATCTACTAGAGAAGGGATTCATCCGGCCAAGCTTGTCACCATGGGGTTGTCCAGCCATCTTCGTCAAGAAGAAGGACCAAACACTTCGAATGTGTGTGGATTATAGACCCCTTAATGAGGTCACTATCAAGAATAATTACCCTCTTCCACGGGTTGACATTCTATTTGATCAACTGACTGGAGCAAGGGTTTTCTCTAAGATTGACCTCTGGTCGGGCTATCATCAGATCCGTATATGGCTCGAGGATATACCAATGACCGCATTCACTACGCGGTATGGATTATTTGAGTATTTGGTAATGTCTTTCGGACTGACGAATGCTCCTGTCCACTTGACATATCTGATGAACTCGGTATTTATGCCCGAGTTGGAAAAGTTTGTGGTGGTCTTCATTGATGATATTTTAATATACTCCAAGAATGAAGAGGAGCATGCTCAGCACTTGTGGATTGTATTAACGCGCTTGAGAGAACATCAGTTATATGCCAAGTTCAGTAAATGCGTGTTCTGGCTGGAAGAAATTCAATTTCTGGGACATGTATTATCTGCCAAGGGGATTGTGGTAGATCCTAGCAAAGTCAAGGATATTTTGGAGTGGAAACCCCCAACCACGGTACATCAAGTCTGAAGTTTCCTTGGGCTGGCTGGTTATTACCGCCGATTCATTCTGGATTTTTCTAAGCTTGTGAAACCAATCACGAGTTTATTGAAGAATGATATTAAATTCAATTGGTCTTCAAAATGTAATGAAGCTTTCGAACAATTGAAAGTATTATTAACCACTGCTCCGGTATTGGCTCAATCGGATATTAATAAGCCCTTTGATGTGTATTATGACGCATCAGGCAGTGGTCTCGGCTGTGTATTAATGCAAGAAGGCCGAGTAATAGCTTATGCTTCACAGCAGTTGCGCCGACATGAGGAGCATTATCCAACTCATGATCTGGAGTTAGCTACAGTGGTTCATGCCCTAAAAATTTGGCGTCATTATCTACTGGGAAATGTCTGTCATATCTATACAGACCACAAAAGTTTGAACTATATCTTTACCCAGTCCGAGCTCAATATGAGACAAAGAAGATGGCTTGAGCTAATCAAGGATTATGAACTGGAGATTCATTATCACCGAGGCAAAGCTAATGTAGTGGCAGATGCGTTGAGTCGTAAGGCTTTCTGCCATTGTCTTATCATGAAGACTTCTGACAAAACGTTATGCCAGGAGATGGAGAAGTTAAACCTCGGAATTGTTGGGGACTTGTTCTCAAATGCTAAGAGTTAAGAACAAGGCAACACAAAATATTAAATGTTAATGTCCTTCGTCCTTCAAAGCATTATTTCCCTTAGGATATAACGATCTTCGAATTGATAGAAGGCAAAAATCCAAGTGTTGTGCGCGAGTGATTACAAGATAGCCTGAACAGTACAGGGGTACTGTTCATCTATTTAAAGGCACAGGGCGCAGCCTATGTGAGATTACATATATGCCCTTTACAATTGATTATAATCATGACACAAACTATCATGGGTTTATTGGTCATTTCATCTTTAAGTCGGTTTACTCCTTCGTCTTGAGACAAGTCACTGTGTCGAAGCTTTATAGGCGATAGCTTCGGCCTTGCTTTTACCGAAGGTGTTTCTTTCTTCAGGATCTTTGGCTTCGAAGCATACCCCCAACAGTAGCCCCTTTGCGGTGCCAGATCGTTTTTCGTAATGAGCTTGATCCGTGAAAAAAGTCTCTTAGGCTTCGGGATGCCGAAGATCCGAAAAACACCTTCCCTGAGCTCGTTGACGAGAAACGATTAAAATAATCCGAGCGCGAGGTGGCCCCGCCATGCAGCAGTTACACACGTCCTGGCAATTCTCCTTCTCGGGCTCTGTGGCCCACCGTTCAGTGGGTGCGGACGGCTGTTTGTCCGGTGTGAAAGACTTGATGATTTACCTTCCCACCCTCGGCCCTATATAAACAGATAGGTAGGTGTGAAGTTACCACATCATTCATTGCTATTGCACTGTTTTGCTGCCAAAAATTTGACCATAGCCGAAGCTTGCTTACTGCATCGTCAACCGAAGCTATTCATTTTGCTCAAGCTTCGTAACAAGAAAGAGCTTCGGCAAAGTTAAAAAAAATTCAACTTCAACAAAAAACAAGAAATTCAATCATCAGATGGCTAGGGTACGGTCAACAGCTAGGGTTACTCGCGACGGAGGGGAAGCCGAAGGTGCCGAAATTGCTCCAATCTCTAAAGTGATGTAACAGTCAGGGCTAGTAGTATCGGAGGATGCACCTGCCGCTGAAGCTGAGCAGGTTGATGCTGAGGAAACTGAATCTGAGGATGAGTACAACGCCGTGCCGTCTAAACCCAGCCACCTGGAG
The DNA here is from genome assembly GCA_029449295.1 of Zea luxurians. Classification (NCBI taxonomy): domain Eukaryota; kingdom Viridiplantae; phylum Streptophyta; class Magnoliopsida; order Poales; family Poaceae; genus Zea; species Zea luxurians. Next base: position 29,445,559 of record JAOPSE010000024.1, on the reverse strand, counting down.
TTTGGGAAATCCACCGTTACCGAAGGTGATATGTCTAAGCTGATGAAGTTGGGTTACTTCAGTGAGGCAAAAAAGGAGCTAGTTCGTTTTGGCGGAGAGGAAATTACTCCGAAGCCGAAAAATGATGAAGTTGTAGTGTTCAAAAGCTTCTTTAAAGCAGGACTAAGGTTTCCTTTGAATGGGATGATTGCCGATGTTTTGAAGAAGTTTGGTATTTATCTTCATCAACTAACTCCTAACGCCATCGTTAGGCTTAGTGTCTATATCTGGGCCCTCCGAAGCCAGGGGGTAGAACCATTTGCCGAAGGCTTCTGCCGAGTACACGAGCTTCATTATCAAACAAAAGCCAGAGAAGATGGGCTGCATGAAAACTTCGGCTGCTACAACTTTGCTTATCGCAAAAATACAAAGTTTCCAGTTATCAGCTATCGAACCAAGTGGCCAGCTGGCTGGAAGACTGAATGGTTTTACGTTAAAGTTGATGAAGAGAAGGAGAAGCTGGTTCAAAGTCCACTAGAATTAATCTTCGGAGAAACCAGGCCCCAATGCAACATGACACCGAATAGTCCAAGCCAAATTGCACTGGGCGAATTTCGAGTTATTGCGGAGCATATTGGCACTAGGGATCTGGTGCAAGAATTCTTAGCTTTTAGGGTGTTCCCAACTTTAAAAGAGTGGGACATGCCGAAGTTCAAGGGAGAAAAGAAGAAGGGGGAACTTGTTCGGTTACCCTACTATTATAAATTCAAGAAACATTTCAAAGTGCCTTGCCAAGAATGGTTAGATACAATCGAAGTTATGTGCAACGACATTCTTGGCAATTATTCTAAGAAAGAAGATCAACTAATGACTGCAGCCTTCGGCACCTGGCCGAAGCGAAGGCTAAACCGGGTGATGGATGCTCTGGACTTTGAGTATCCTGATTATGAGCGACTGGATCGAGGCGCCGAAGGACAAAAGAGAAAAAGAGTTGCCAGCGTCCTGAATAAAGATGATGAAGAAAAACTAAAAAAGAGAAAACTGAAACCTAAGTCGAAGACAGATGCTTCGAAGAAAAGAAAGGTTGTGGCTCCGATGCAGAGGGCAACTGATATAGAAGAAGAAACTGCTGCAACGCCTTCTGCCACTGACGTGGTGGAAATCTTAAAGGTAATGACTGAATCTTTGCCTATCAAGCTAAGTCCACTGGGGCCGCATCTGACGAAGCTTTTTTAGAAGGAAAAGGAGCCCTCGCTAACGAAGAAGGTAACCAGGCCGAAAAAACGAAGAATTGTTATAGTGACAGATGTTATTGAAAGGACACCACCAACAGCTTCGGCTTCGAAGGTGCCAATTGTTGAGAGCACAACAGGGACCGAAGTTGTACCTGCTGAAGCTGCAGCTGCCGAAGCTGCCATGGCCGAAGATGTAAATTTAGAAAGCACAATTTCTAACATTGATAAGATACTTATGGACATGGCCACAGAAGAAGCTGTCGCAACCACTGAAGAAACTATGGCTACAGTACCTGAGAAACGGAAGAAAATAGCTAAAAATGCTTCGGAAGAGGAAATTTTCAACTTTCAAAATTTAGTTGGACAAGAGTTGACGAAGGCTGAGAAAGAGGAATTAAAAGAATATGCTATATCCTGCGGATATCAACCTGGGGCACTACTCTTCGGTGGTGTTGATGATGAAAAGTTAGGTTGCGTCCGAGATCAAACCGGAGCGAAGGATATCGGTACTCTATCAAAGAGTATTGGTTTCCCGAAGCTTGAGACCGACATAAGCCGCTACCGACGACAACATCTTGTCGGTAGCTTATTCTATTCTAATTTCAAGATAAAAACTTTTCTTCGACTTTTCATTATTTTGAACAATGAAGGTGTTTTCTAACGAAGGTTGCTTGTGCATAGAGTATGCTGCTGAGTAAAGCTTTGAGAATGCAACAAGATCTTGAAGATAAAAAACATGAAGTTATAATTGAGGGTTTAGAAAGTAAAATAAAAGATCAAGCAGCTGCTCTTGAAAAGAAGGATTTTGAGCTTCAGACAACAGAAGGTTTATTGGCAGAAGCTGAAGCTAAAATTGCAAAGTTAGATACAGAGCTTCTCTCGAAGTTAGAAAGCTTCGAACAGGAGAAGCATAAGTTAAATGCCGAATTTAAGACTAAGGTCGAGAAAAGTTCGAATCTGCAAAAATCATTGTCAGATCTTCAAAACAAATGTCTGGATTTCAGTAACCGATATGTATGACGGCTGAAGCAAATCTTCAATTTGGTCGGAGCCAGATGTGAAGAATTTAGCCCTTTGACTGAAGACCTGCCAGGGGCCTTCGAACATATCGAGGGTGAAGTTGATGACCTTGATGAAATCATAGCTGCACATGGTGATTTTTGTGCCCTGGTAGCTTCTCGGGGCACAGCTGCCGCCTTCCTGAAATCTGGTTGTACACATGGAAACATAGTTAATAGGCCCAACTTTAGTTTGTCACGAGCAGATCTAGTTGATATTCCCAATCTTGCCCGAAGCATAGGAAACAGGTTTATAAAACTAATATGGACGAAAGGTGGACGAAGCATAGCTGGTGACGAAGCTCGAAGTCATCTTAAGCCGGTAACAAAAGCATACCTTGTGCTTACCTTTCCCTTTAAACTTGAATAATTCTTACAATACTTAAATACGTACAGGATGAAAAAAATGAGGAGCAAGTTGACGAAGCTGAAGAGCGCGAAGCTGAAGCTTAATAGACAATGATGAAGCTTGAATAGATAGCTGTGGAAAAGACTCTAAGAATTCTTGTAATAACCTTTATAAACAATATTGTAACTTTAGAATTAGATTTTACTCTGCAAACTTTGTCCATACCTTGTAATATATGTTTACCTTTCCATCAACGTATGAAGTGCTTCGATACGAACAACACTTGTACTTGCATTGACTTGCTTTGCTGTGGACGAAACTTAGCATTTTTTGAGCCGAAGGCAAAAAACACCTTCCCTTCTTTTCGTACACAACGAAGCATAAAACTGCTTCTTTTTCTCCTTTTTGCCGAAGCTTTATTTTTAGAGCTGAAGCATCCGCCTGTGTCTGTATGTTATGATGATGATGATCCTATGTATGATGTAATGTGTCGTGCAAATGAATGTCCAAACACACATACGAAGCCACAACCATAGCCTTCATCCCCTTGGGAATGACCGAAGTCTCTTTGCCGCTTATTTTTTGGCTTCACCGCTTATTTTTCGGTGTATCAGCGCTAACTTTTCGCTGTAAGTTCTGCATCCCCTTAGGAACGTCTTTTGAACTTCTTCGTCTTCTATTTCGGCGGTATCGCGTTGACTTTTCGCGCTTCGCCTTATATTTCGGTGGAATCAGCGTTGACTTTTCGCTGTAAGCTCTGCATTCCCTTTGGAACGACTTTTGAGCAGAAAACTTACGCTGCGCTCACTTAGGAACGTCTTTTTTGTAGCTTCGTTGTGCTCTACATCCCGTTAGGGACGACTTTCGACCTTCTCCCTGTTTTTTCCTTTTCTCCTGCAATCGATGGTGCATGCTGAGCTTTTACATTTACATTTTTGGGGGATTTTGCTCTCGTAGAGCTAAATAAGAAAAAGGCAAATTACATGCTATGGCCCCATTAAAAACCTTTCTCCCCCTTCAGAAAGGAAAAAGGTGCCACTTGAAAAATAAAAAGATTACATCAGCTAAACATAATATCACCGAAGCTCATCCGCATACCAAGATCTAGGAATGTCGGTGTCGTTCGTATCCTTCAATCTGTAGGAGCCGGGTCTTGACGAAGATACTACCAAAAAAGGTCCTTCCCACTTCAGCTGTAGCTTTCCTACTGTATCTGTGTTGGCTACTCTCCGAAGTACCAAGTGCCCTGGCTTAATGTTCTTTAACCGAACCTTTCTGTCACGCCACTTTATTGTTTTGGCTTGATATTTATTGATGTTCTCCACTGCCTGAAGCCTGATCCCTTCTATAGCATCTTTTGCCACTAGAACAATCAGCTTCGTCCTCTCCCAAAGCCATTGTTCTTATTGACCCTGCCTTAGCTTCTTCTAGGGTTATTGCTTCGTCACCAAACAGTAATTTGAATGGTGTAAAGCCTGTTGATCTTGATATTGTTGTGTTGTGGCTCCACACCACTTTGATCAATTCATCTGGCCACTTTCCTCTGGGCTGATTGAAGATTAACTTCATTATTCCCGTTATTATAATACCATTAGCTCTTTCAACAAGTCCATTTGACTCTGGGTGTCTGACTGATGCAAAATGAATCTTCGTGCCAATTTGTTCACAGAACTCTTTGAAAGCTTCAGCATCAAATTGTGTTCCGTTGTCCACAGTAATAGCCTTTGGCACTCCGAAGCGACAAACAATATCTTGCCAAAAAAATTTCTGGACAGTGACCGAAGTTATTGTGGCTAAAGGCTTCGCCTCAATCCACTTGGAAAAATATTCTACCGCCACCACAACATACTTTAGATTTCCCTGTGCTGATGGAAGTGGGCCTAGTAAATCGAGGCCCCATTTTTGCAACGACCAAGTGGGTTGTATTAATTGAGTGGGAGACGAAGGTTGCTTCTGATCTCTTGCACATTTTTGACAGCCTTCGCACTTTTGGACTAACTCTGCCGCATCCGAAGCTGCCTTCGGCCAATAAAATCCTTGTCGAAAAACTTTTCCCAACAAGGGCCTAGATCCAATGTGTGATCCACACAGACCTGCATGTATCTCTTTCATTAATTCCATACCTTCGGTTCTTGATAAACATTTGAGGAGTGGTGAACACACTCCATGTTTATACAATTCCCCTGCTATTATCACATATGGTCTTGTTCTTGCCTCCATTCTTTTGTTATAAGCTTCGTCACTTGAAAGACAATTGCCTTGAAGAAAAGATATTATTTCAGTTCTCCAGTCTTCACTGTGTACTGGAGAAATAGTAAGCACTGCTCTCTCCATAAGCTCAACCGAAGGTGCTTTTATTGCTTCGAAAAATACTTCGGAGGGTAGGGGGAGACCCTGAGCCGCTGATTTGGCTAGCAAATCTGCATGCTCATTTTCACCTCTTGGAATATTTTTGACGAAAAAACCTTCGAAGGAAGCTTCTAACCTTCGGACTGCATCCAGATACTTTTCAAGCTTCGGATCTCGTGCCTTGCTGCTCTTATCCACATGACCAGCAATGACTTGAGAATCAGTCTTTAGGATGGCCCTTCTTATTCCCATTGCCCTTAGTTTCCGAAGCCCCAAAAGAAGTGCTTCGTACTCAGCAATATTATTTGTGCAACTGAAATCTAGTTTGATTGCAAAACAAGTTTTGACTTTTGAAGGTGCCACTAGGACCGCAGCTGCTCCTGCACCAAAGGTTCCAAGCCTGAAAATAATGCCGAAGCTTCCTGGATGCCGTTAACACAGCATACAACACTTTCTCCAACTCTGTGTAATTTTTCTTTGATAAGCTTAATACTTCGGAGACAAAATATACTGGAACTTGCTTTTTAGTTTGTCCTTCAAGTTTCTCCTGTACAAGTGCCACACTTACTGAAGAGTGCGAAGCTGCCACATACAATAGCAGAGGAGCCCCTGGCGTGGGTGGAGTTAGCGTTGTTAGATCTATCAGGTATTGCTTCAGCTCTTCGAAGGCTTTCTGCTGAGCTGATCCCCATTGAAAGACTTCGGCTGACTTCAGCACTTCAAAGAATGGTAAATTTCTCTATGCTGATCTAGATATAAATCGATTCAAAGATGCCAATCTTCCTGTCAGCCGTTGAGCCCCCTTCTTTGTGCTTGGCGGCTCCATCCGAAGAATAGCTTCGATTTTGTTCGAATTAGCTTTGATCCCCTTCGTTGAAACTAGACAACCAAGGAATTTTCCTTTCTTTACTCCAAAAACACTTTTTTTCTGGATTTAATTTAAGGCCAGCTTGCCTAAAATTAGCAAATGTTTCCTGTAGATCAGCAATGTGATTTTCCTGCTTCGTGCTCTTCACTATAATGTCATCAACATATGTTAGCACATTTCTGCCGATCTGAGAGTGAAGGACCTTGGCTGTCATCCTGCTGAAGCTTCCTCCAGCATTCTTGAGCCCCTCAGGCATCCGAAGATAACAATATGTGCCACTGGGTGTTATGAAGCTGGTTTTTGGCTCATCTTCCTTCTTCATCCAGATTTGGTGGTAGCCTGAATAACAATATAGTAGACTAATGAGCTCTGACGAAGCTGCTGCATCCACTAGTGAATCTATTCTTGGCAATGGGAACTCATCCTTTGGACAAGCCTTGTTAAGATCAGTAAAATCAATGCACATTCTCCACTTGCCATTGGCCTTCTTCATCATGACAGTGTTGGCTAGCCATTCTGGGTATTTTACTTCTCTGATGACTCCAGCACTGAGAAGTCTTTTCACTTCATTTCGAGCACCTTCGGCTTTGTCATCAAACATTTTCCAAAGCCTCTGCTTTCTGGGTCTGAAGGATGGATCGACATTGAGCGAATGTTCAACGACATCCCTGTTGACACCACAGAGATCGTTGGCTGACCATGCGAAGACATCTTTGTTGTTGAACAAAAACCTTATTAGAGTTTTCTCCTGCTCCTCAGATAATTGAGAACCCAGCAATACCTTCTGTTCTGCTATGTCTTCACATAGAAGCATGGGCTTCGGCTGATCAGCCAAAGCAGCCTTCTCCCTTCTGTACTTATACTGGTCACAAGCTTCGGCTCCATCTATATTGTGGATTGCTTTTGAATCTATCCAATTTCCTTTAGCCTTTCTGGCAGCTTCCTGACTTCCGTGAATAGCAATAGGCCCTTGATCCGAAGGTATCTTCATGCATAGATATGCTAGATGAAGAATTGCTTCAAAAGCATTGAGTGTCCCACGACCAATGATTGCATTGTAAGGATACTCCATGTCGACAATATCAAACACAACTTGCTCAGTCCTTGTATTGTTGACAAATCCGAAGGTCACTGACATCGTGATCTTGCCAAGTGCTACTATCTGCCTTCCTCCGAAGCCACAAAGAGGGTGTGTAGCATCAGGAATCGTATCCTCTAGCTCTTGCATCTGTCTGAAGGCCTTGGCAAATATAATATCCGCTGCACTGCCTGTATCAACTAGAACATTGTGGACCAGAAATCCCTTGATGACACAAGAAATGACCATAGCATCATTGTGAGGGTAATCCTTGAGCTGAAGGTCCTCCTGGGAGAAGGTGATTGGAATGTGGGACCATTTTGACTTGATGAAGGGTCCCTGCACCCCAACATGCTGTACCCTTCTCTAAGCCTGCTCTTTCTACTTCTTGTTGGCTGGCTCTGAGCACGAACCGCCTGTTATTGGGAGCACCATCTTCATAGCCGAAGCAGCTTCAGCTTAGTTGTTGAACGAAGCCATCAGCTCAGAAAGTGGAAGTGAGTTCACCGGAGGTGGGCGCCAATGTTGGGGACTTGTTCTAAAATGCTAAGAGTTAAGAACAAGGCAACACAAAATATTAAATGTTAATGTCCTTCGTCCTTCGAAGCATTATTTCCCTTAGGATATAACGATCTTCGACTTGATAGAAGGCAAAAATCCAAGTGCTATGCGCGAGTGATTACAAGAAAGCCTGAATAGTACAGGGTACTGTTCATCTATTTATAGGCACAGGGCGCAGCCTGTGTGAAATTACATTTATGCCCTTTACAATTGATTACAATCATGACACAAACTATCAGGGGTTTACTCCTTCGTCTTGAGACAAGTCACTGTGCCAAAGCTTTATAGGCGATAGCTTCGGCCTTGCTTTTGCTGAAGGTGTTTCTTTCTTCAGGATCTTCGGCTTTGAAGCATACCCCCAACAGGAATGATCCAACAAGGAACCTTAAGTCAACTAAAGCTTGAGTCAGTCCTTTTACAAAGGATAATTGACGCACAAAAGAATGATGAGGGTATGAAACACATCCATGAGAAGATAGCGGCCGGAAAAGCCAAGTGCTTCAAGAAAGACAATCAATACATTGTATGGTTCAACAATCGCATAGTTGTGCCAAAGAATGAAGAGATCCGCGAGCAAATTTTGGATGAAGCACATCTTAGTCGCTATTCTATTCATCCTGGAAGCACTAATATGTATCATGATCTGAAACAACATTATTGGTGGACAAAGATGAAGATTGAAATCGCACGCTATGTGGAAAGATGTGACACTTGCAGGCGTGTCAAAGCCATACATATGAAGACTGCCGGTCCATTACAATCTCTACCAATACCAAAATGGAATTGGGAAGATATTAGTATGGACTTTATTGTGGGATTGCCCAGAACAGCAAAAGGCTATGATTCTATCTGGGTTATTATTGATCGGCTCACGAAAATTGCTCATTTTCTCCCAATCAAGACAGATCACCCAGTTGTTGTTTGTGCCCAATTGTACATTGCTCGTATTCTCAGTTTGCACGGTATTCCGAAGACTATAGTGTCGGATCGTGGACCTCAATTTGTAGCCATGTTTTGGGAAGCACTTCACAAATCCTTGGGTACTAAGTTGCTCCATAGTTCGGCCTATCATCCGCAAACCAGTGGGCAAACTGAGAGGGTGAATTAGATATTCAAAGATATGTTGCGAGCATGTGTTCTGGAGTTCCCACAGAAATGGGATGATTGTTTACCATTAGCAGAGTTCTCATATAATAATAGCTATCAAGAAAGTATTAAGATGGCACCCTTTGAAGCTTTATATGGACGACGATGTCGTACTCCGCTAAATTGGTCTGAACTAGGTGAAAGGTACTTCTTCAGGCCTGATATGGTGAAAGAGACCGAAGAAAAGGTTCAACGAATAATTCATCATTTGAAGAAAGCTCAAACTCGTTAGAAAAGTTATGCAGACAAACGACGAATGTCCTTGTATTTTCTGGTGGGAGATTATGTTTATCTGAAGGTCTCCCCAATGATGGGTGTAACATGTTTCGGGGTAAAAGGAAAGCTTGCACCTCGGTACATTGGTCCTTTTCCTATACTTGAATAATGTGGACCAGTGGCATACCGACTTCAACTAACCGAAACCTGGTCTGCTGTACATAATGTGTTCCACGTGTCTCAGTTGAAGAAGTGTCTTCGGGTTCCCGATCGAACTGTTGAGGTAATGGATGTTGCCCTAGAACCAAACTTGACATATTCTGAGTATCCTATTCGAGTCTTGGATCAAAAGGACAGAATTACTCGAAGAAAAACTCTCCAGTTTTACAAGATATAGTGGAACCAGCATTCAGAAGATGAGGCTACATGGGAAAGTGAGGACTTTTTAGAAAGGAACTTCCCAGGCTTTTTAGCCTCATGTAATTTGTAAAGTGTATACAATTGTTGTAAAGGAGTGAGCCCCAAACCACCCCTGCCATGTACCAAGAATAAGGAAATAAAGACATGTCGTGTTTCCTTTTCCATTACTTGCCCTAGGACTTTTAATCTCGGGACGAGATTCTTTTATGGGGGGAAGGATGTAACACCCCTGGTGTTACTGTTACTAAAACTTGAGCATAACATCATAAGCATTGGCATTTCATATGTTTGACACACCTAGAGTGTATTCACTAGGCAAAAATTTCAAACAAGTTGTATTGAGATGATATTTTGCAAATATAACCCTAGAGTAGGGTACTTAAGCCTAAATGGGGTTCAGAAGGGTAAAACAAAATCCAAATAGAGAAAACCCTAAAGCTTAAGTGAAATAGTCATAAAATGTTACTAAGAATGGACCTAAATTACATTCACACCCCTGAAATACCAAAAACCTTAAAAAGGACCCTCGAAAAACCCTAAACCAAAACCCTAGGGGGCTAAGTGCAAAATTAGTGCACTTTTGGATTAAAGTGCAAAAACTATGAAGTTAAAGCATCTTAGTCATATGGTTCACAATCATGAAGATTTTCAAGCTAAACCCTGAATTTTGGACCTCTTTGCAAAAGGACCCTATTTGAGTTCTAAAGCTAAGTCTGAAATTCAGTGTTTTGAGCTCATCTTTGTGACCTTGTAACTTTCAAACAAGGAGGATTTTGCCCTAGGTCACCACATCAATTTTGTAGGCCTATTGTAGGAGAACAACTTTGATGCAGACATCCTCTTTGGTTGTTACACAAAAATTGGAGATAATCAAACACAAAGTTGGTCTGTCAGGCTGTTTGATGTATGAAATTCAGACTAACAGTGTTACTGAGTCATCTTGGGAGCTCTGCAAATCATGAACTTCAAAGAATTTGTCCCGAGTCAATATAGCAAAGTTATAGAGCCATTGTAGAGGAACAACTTTGCTATAGGTGTTTGGGCTTGGTACCATATGAAATTTGGAGAAATCTAGACCTGAAAATGGGCTGTCAGGCGCTCTGAAGATCCTTCGCCATGGTACAATGATCTGAAACGGATCAGGCCGCTAGCTCAGTTTTTTATCGCTGCCGACGATCTCTCCGCCGCGATTCGTGTCGCTGCCGTATCGATTCGTGCTCGGGTTGATCGGATAACTCTCGGAGTCATGCCGTCGTGGATAAGCTCTGGCCAGTAAATTATTTCGGCACCGTACAGAGCTCGCCGCGGTGGATTAGGATGAATTCGCCGGTGATCGCTGCCTTCCGGCCTTGTGCCGCGTGTCTAGGCATTTCCACCGCATCACCGTGTCCTGCTTTAGCTCTCCGTTGATCACCGGAGTAGATGCCACGAGGTTTGCCACCAATCACGCGCGCTAGTGAATTCCCCCTTCTCCAACCGCCGCGCGTCATCTCTGCAATTCCTGGCCACCGCTCTCGCTAAGTATAAATTGAAGCCACCGTGAGCTCCGTAAGATAGTCAAGCATCCAGCCACCAAGAATCAGCCTCAATTGTTCACCAGGGAGCGTGAATTTTGAACTTCCCCCAAATCTTCTCAAGAACACCGTAGGAGAGACCTCACTGCGGCTAGCCTATTCCAGGTCAGTCCCAGCGCCTTGATCGTTTGTTCTAGCATTCTAAGGTCCCCCTCAAGCTCCTCGACTCCTCTGATTGAATTATACCGCCATGGATCGTCGGGAACACGCTGTTCCTTTAATCATCCGCGCTGTCACCGTGGCCAGAGCAAATTAGGTCGCCATTCTTGGAATTAAGTTAGGGGAAATGCTCGGGAGGGGTTCAATTCGGTGTCAGTCACTCGGGAGCACCGTTCTTTACTCCCTCCGGCCAGTCTAGCTCGCTAGAGCTCGGCTCCCTGTGCGGTTCACCATCAAGGACCTCAACGTGTAAAGGAATAGAACGTGGAGGTTCTTTTTACAAACTGGCAGTGACTCAAAGTAACAGTGAAAGCACCCACTTCAGGCTATCCAGAACACTGAGGGCTTTTTCGCAAAGCTGCCAGCGTGGGCGCGGACGCGCGCGCTTTCCACCTAGGCTTGGGCCGCTGCGGCCGATTTGAGCCCAGCACTGTTCACACTTTTCTCTTTTCTTTTTCTGTAAAACTTTGGAAATCTGTAGAAAATTGTAGAAAAATGGTAAAAATGTCAAACCAATTTTTCTAGGTTCCTTGTTTTCCATAGTATTTAATAAAAATAGTTTTATGATTTTTAGGTCAAATAGGGAATTCTGGAGCATTTAAAATAGCCTAAAACATTGTTTCTGGATTTTTAGAAAATATAGAATGATTCCAAAATTCCCCAAACTTTTTAGATGACCTTTATACATCATTTAGAAGCCTTGGGTAGAGTTTGGTATGATTTGGACCTTGTTTGATACTTAGAACCCAAAACCCTACCCCCTGCCCTATGAACTTCACTATTGAATCCGGAAATCCTAAGTTCTCGGAGATCCATGAAGGAAAATTGTATTCAAGACTATAGATAATAAAACGTTATTATCTTTGCACTCTCATGAGCATTACATGAGCATTCATTATTATGTATGGTTATATTTAGAAAACGAGGAAGAAGTTGAAGTAGAAGAAGAGAAGACTTCACCACCACCTGAGGAACATCAGGCAGGCAGCTGTTTTTATTTTGACATCTGCGGGACCGAGCCTGAATCACCTGTAAACCAAGGCAAGCCCCGGTGCATTTGCCACCTCCTTGATTTCTTTTAAAATCTTTCTCACTTGCTTGATGCATTAGGTGATAGGAGTTGAGTGCTAAAACAATTCCTGCATTACCTTCCTTGAATTTGATTACCTTCCTTTGAATCCCTATTTTACAAAACGTTTTTTCCTATGCTTAGCCCTGCTCTAGAAAAACAAAATGTTTTGTTTTCACAAAAGATGATGTGGCAAAGTGGGTGGGATGTTTTTCAAAAACAAAACTTGATGGTGAATCCATCATGGCAAAGACGGGTGAAAAGCTCTTGGGAAAGGAAAGAAAAGCAGATACCGAACTTGTCAAGTGATTCAGGGGCACCTGCAGGGTTGTCTGAGGTCCGTTGGACAAGGACAACTGTAGGTGGGCCTAATGACTTAGGAGGTTCCGTCACACCCACCCCCACCCCTTGCCACAATGGTAGTGAGAAGAGAGATGGATGGAGGTAGGAGATGGTAACTTTGCAAAATAGCCCCTGGGTTATTGGGAAACTGCGCACAGAAAATCCGTTTAATTTAAAATTGTGATATCTTTTGCATTATAAATCTGATTCGCTCTGTTCAAGTCGCGTTAGATTCGTATTAAAGTTGTCTACATGTTAGAAATTTTATTCTCTACTATTACATAATTTAATTAATTATTTAAATGTTGACCAATGATTATTAAATTAGCGTTCGGATTAAATCTAATTTAGGGTTTTCAACTTGTGCTTTTATAAATAAACACCAACATGGTTAATATTAGCTGAAAATATTCTTTTATTAATAATTGTTTAGTATAAATGCATCATCTATTTAATAGTCCTCGTGTGTCGCGTTGGTCCGCGTGCCGTGCGCGTGCTGTTCGCGTGCTGTCGTGCTATTTCGCACGTCTCGTACTTTGTCTTGCGTCGTTAATTTACCTCGCTTAGAGTCGCTCATATTATTTAAATTACTTATTTAACCGACAGTTGTTAGTGTAACAATTAACTAAAACTAGATAATAACTCTAGTTACATTTGATAAAAGTCGATTAATGCAAGTACGTTAAATTAAATGTTTTAGTTCATCTTTATATAACGTTAACATGATAACTTCTCAATCGTAGCTTAAATCTCGACTGTTTCTTTTTCTCGTGTGACCGTAGAAGCGAGCTCGATTTTGTATTGCACGTTTTTATAATGTTTTCCCTTGTATGGTGTACTGTTCCTTCTGTTCCAAGAATGTTGAATGTATGTTCGCACTCGCCTAGATAACATTCCATCCGCGAAGTCCGAGGAAGTTGCAGAAGAAGCCCCTGAGCAGCAGCAGTTTGGTGAAAGCAAATGTCCTCTGACCTATTATGTCCTATTTACTTTATAATTCACTACCACACATACTCTGATTAACCTATCCTTGATTACCTTTTTGGGTTGGACTTTTATGATCAGCTACATGCTAGTGCTTTACTTTAATCAACGAACATGATGAGAATTACTTTATGATACGATGATTCATTCTGATTATGATTATGAGCTTGTGGCATTTTACGGGGGCTCAGGCTGTTTCTCGAGTACCTCTCCGTAAGAACTTGTTCGTTGAGAGACCACCCAGGACAACAGTACAACCATGACGGTACAATTAACTGTTGTGCTGCTGTCCAGAAATATGCAAGCATTAAGTTGCTCTCTTGAAGTTGCTCTTGTTTGGCTAAGTTTGGTTTAGGCTATGGGAACACTATATGCATTGCATTCATATATAAATTCATTGAATTACTTGCATATGTCAATGTTGATTTGGTGTCAGGAAAGCTTTGTCCGAATAATATAGGACCGTCTTCTATCTTAGCCGAGTTGGCAGCTGGGTTTAGCACTTGCAATTATCGGAATATATGATCAGAGCACACCATGTATTCCATGTCTTTATGTTGAGGAAGTATTTGCGGAATCCAGACCATCAAATCGAGCTAGAGCCAATTCCCGTGTAGCAAGACCAGACTCTAGAGTGTCATCTGTTGCGTATCTTAGAATCCTAGGAGCTTGAGGAGCTGATGCGGCAGAAGTACCCGAACTTTTCATTATGTGTGAGTTTTGTTGATTCGTTAATCTTGCTTTTGTCGTTCCGATAGAAGCGTCAGAATTCGAGGTCGAATTCTTTTTAAGGGGGGTAGAGTGTGATACCCAGTTTGCAAAGAAGAGAAGTTGGAGTTTATTCTTTCTTGTTTTTTTGCTTCTCTTTCAGGTTGTGCGCTTTTGGGGTTTGGAATTGTTGGGCAGCATTCGCCAGTAAAACAGTAGAATTTTGGTTAGACTCATGCGCCGGGGTCGAGAGTTGACGCGTGAGCATGTTGGGTCGTGGTTCTTGATCCGGCCCACTAATCCCCCTAACCCTAGCCGCCCCTTCCCCTAATTCCCTTCCCCTTGTGCAGCCACCCCCCTCTCTAGCCTTTGGCCGCCATCCCCTCCCCCTAATTCCCTCTCTCTTGTGCAGCCACCTCCCCCCATCCCCTCAAACCTAGCCGCCACCCCCTCCCATCTCCTCCTCTCCAAGTGATGTCCTTCCTCGCCGGATCTTCTTCGTGTGGGTGCAAGTTCTGATTGGAGAATTGGTGGGAGGAAGGAAGGAGGAAAGGAGGAACCAAAGGTGACTTTGTGATTATCTTTTGTTGTTTATGGGCTGCAATCAAATTGACTATATGTTTACCCATGCGAATCGGTAGAGGTGCTGTCCGGAAATTTTGTGGGTGGGCGAACAGCAGTAGTTCTAGTGATTTCTGGGAATTTTTCATGGGATATTTGTAATACTCAACTTGTAATTAGTGGAGGATAACCTAAGAGGAGAAAATTATACTCCTTTGTATACATGAGTGTATCATCTCTATCTATGAGTTCATGTGAACACATTACTTACACAAACAAACCATTAACAAGAGACACCCAAATAAATTGTGCATCATGCTGGAATTTTTATTGTGAGTGCATTACTTGTGACAACATAAAAAAATAATGTGACTAGAAATATATTAAAGCCCAAAGTGGAATTTAAGAGTTAGAAGAAATTTTAGAATTTAAGAAAAAGAGAAGAAGGAAACAATACTATGTGAGTGAAATGAATAATAAAAATATATATAATAAAATATATTACTTCTATAATGGGGTTTGAGTTTGTAAATTTTACCCAAAGGTGAAACTCCTAAAAAGGATTCAAAATTCAGAATTGGAAATTGAAAACAAAAATGAAATAAAACAGAAAAAAAGAAAAAGGAACAAAAGCTTACCTGGGCCGCAGAACCGAATTCTGGCCCACCTAACCGGTGCACTCGGCTGGCCCAGCCGGTGCTCGCGCGGATGACACCGACACCTGGGGCCCGCTTGTCATTCGCTCTATGCACTACCACTCTCACGCGCGCACTCGGCCGTGAATGGCTGACGCATTGGACCCACTGATCAGGCCAACGGATCGCGCGCGCGCTCGCTGCTCTTTCACTGGATTGCGGGACCCAATTGTCAGATTCACCCTCAACCGCCAAGCCGAAGTCCGCGGATGCCATCGCGAGCCTTGCGCCCGTGGGCGTTGACCCGCAGCTCGGGCTTCCGCGTGCGCCTCCTGAGTGGTCCGGTCTATCGGTCAGCCACACGCCTGCGCTCCTCGGCTCCTATGGCTGGTGGGTTTTCCCCCTCTCTACTGCGCATCTTGCTCCCCGCGCGCAACGGCCGCCGCGATTCCTCCGGGATTGACCAGCTAACGCCCACCTCCCGGACTCCTCGGCCGCACTCGTGCCCATATCAGCGTCCCTGGGACCCGTCCGCGCCATCCCGACCGCTAGAAACCCTACCCTCGTTGAGAACCAGAGAGAGAGAGTGGGTGAGGTAGCGCGGTGCCGCCGCGGGGGAATCTCCGATTCAATCGTCGTCCGCACCGTCGAGGGTGCCTGGGGTCTTCCTCGGGCTCGGGGGAAAGCTGCCGTGGCCGCTTCACCAAGGATTGGACGCTTGTGGTGCCGGAATTGCTCACCGGAGCTCAGCATCCGCCGCTCACCGTGGGCAGCTTCACCAATCCTCCTAACACCGGTAATGACCCTTCCATCGTGTTCACTGTCGTTCTATCATGGATCTGCACTAGAAATCGAGTAGGGGCTCACTCTGGGGGCCGGAGCAGGGCGTACGACGGCGAAGCTCCGCCGTATGGTGCGATGGCGCCGCCATCGGGCACACTGTAGGTTAGTGATGATCGATGAACCGTGGATCTCTGTTCGGACGGCTCGGATTGATACCGTGGATACCCCTTCACACCATTGAATGCGGGCCGTAGATCCTCGATCCGTTGGCCGGAAATAGATCAAGGGTCCCTTGAATTGGTGAGCGTTGATGCGTGATCTGAGGGCCACAAATGCGTAGCGGATTCACCTTAAGTCAGATCTAATCCTAGCCGTCTGTTGTGTATCGTGCGGCTCTGATGTGATCTTACCCTTTCGCGTGGCAGCCTTTTAAAAGAGCCCCTGGACTATTTAGTAATCAACCCGCCATCCTGTGGGTATTATTCTGAGTCTCGGACCTTTTACGCCATAGCCCCTGCACTTCCCCGATTTTGACGCTTAGTCCAGACAGTGAGAAAACTTATAAAATGATTTAGAAAATAGATTTTTATGTGTAAAAATAATCCTAGAACTTGTTTAATCCATAGAAAATCCATTTTTAGTCCAAATTGATCCATTCCACTTTCTAAATTTTTGTAATAATATTGTCTACGCATTAGTGCCTCTGTTTTGGCATGAAAGGCTCATTTAAATTTATCTAATACTTAATCTTGTATTCAATACATAAAAGCTACAGAAATTCATAACTTAAAATATATAACTCCAAATTACTTCATTCCACTTCCTAAAATTTTGTAATTTAATTCTTTATCACCTAGAGCCTCTGTTTTGACATAAAAATAGTAAGAAAAATAATTTCTCACTTAATCTATTTTAAACACATAAAATCTTTGAAAATCCATAACTTAAATTCTATAACTCCAAAAATTATGATTCCTGTTCCTAGAATTTTATTTTAATGTCTAGATTATTACTGTGTATTTTATTTACATGTTTGGTGTGATGTTAATTTTTGCTATACCACGTTTGTCTGTATTGCTACGACTAGCGCGAGGACACGTGTTATCTGAAAAAGCAAGTTGGTACCTGGATTCTCAAGTGCCAGGCAAGTTGTGCCCTTGATCACTTCTTTTACCCATTCATGTTCTTATTATTCATAATGATCTGCATGGGATAATTTTGCTGGGACCCAATAGGATGCCCTAGATTTTGACTATCTTTATACCTTGCTTCACCACTGGTTTTACTACTAAAAGTTTTGGGTAGTACATGCTATTGCTTTATGTGGATTTGGGTATAGAGATATTCATCACTCATTGTTATACTATTTATTGTTATCTGTTTTATTATTCCTTGTTCATGTTAAGATCATTATGTTAATGGGAACATGGAGCGACCACCCGGGAAAACAGTGCTACCACAAGGGTTTAATGGGACGCCCTTGGCTGATTAACTAGGAAAGCTAGGGGAGGGCTACCTTACCCGAAAGGGGCAAGGGCAGTAGGGGAGAGGTCAGTGTAGGGAGGTCCCTGGTTGATTTTGCTGCGATGGCGGTCGACCAGGAACCCTGCACTGGATCTTCCTATAAACTGTAGCGGGTAGTCTGAAGCTAGTGGAACTTTGTAAAGGCCTCGTAGTGTTACCCTGCCTCGCCTCCTCGGTAGAGGTGTATGAGATTGGCCGTCTCTTGGCAGATGGGTAACATGACTTGTGGGTAAAGATGCGCAACCTCTGCAGAGTGTAAAACTAGTATACTAGCCGTGCTCACGGTCATGAGCGGCTCGGACCCTCACATGACTAATTATGGAACCTAAATTCAATTTGACATTTGCATTGCATTTGGGATTATTTTACTATTACTGTTCTTTATTATTATTAAGGTTTGGTATTCACTTACACTTAGTAATTGCTAATAAAACTTTGACCAACTTATAAAAGCAATGCTCAGCCTTAGCCTCTATTTCATTGATCAGCCTTACACTTCATGAACTCCCACCTTTGGTGAGTTCATGCCACATTATTCCCCACGACTTGTTGAGCTATGATCGTATGTGAGCTCACTCTTGCTGTCTCACACCCCCCCCCCCACAGAAGAAGAACAGGTGGTTTCAAGTGGAGTCAAGTATCGAGGAGTTTGATCTGATCTAGGTGGCGTTTCTCAGTCGACATTGGCGCCATCGATCCTTAGTTTGTTTTATCTTTATTATTTTATTTTGTAATAAGACTTCCGCTATGTAACAAGTACTCTGATGTTTATGACATTTATCTCTATACACTCTGTTATTATATATGTTGTCTTCTTTGGCGCATGTATGAGATGCACCCGGCTTTGTTCTTTAAAACCGGGTGTTACAATATTAGTGGGGATCAGTGGGACAATCATGTAGAGCTTTGTCATACCTTTCCAACAAGTACTTATACGCGCGATTCGGAGTAATATTTTAGGAGATATCGCGGTTTGAATCCGGGTATGTGGCTGTCCAAAAAAACAGATTTTTGCAGGTGGGCAAACAGCAGTAGTATTTGCAGTTTCTGGGGATTTTTCGTGGTAAATTAGTGATAATCAATATGAGAATCATGTAGAGTCTTGTCATACATTTCCAACGAGTACTTATGTGTTCGATTCGGAGTTATAATTTAGGAGATATCGCTGTTTGAATCCGGTTATGTTGCTGTCCAAAAACAGATTGCAGAGTGTATCTTGTAGACGGGTTTGGGCTAATTAGATGTTGGAATTTAATTATCATTTGAATATAAAACTTGTGGGGAATTTTATGTAGTTTCTTCCGGAGTTTTTGATTGATATCACTGCTGTTATAATTTTAAAGTTATGAAATTATCAAGCAGCGCCACTGCAGTTTGGTGGTGATGGGGAGAGTTGTCGCTCGCGATGGATTGGAATTGTGCGTAGGTGCGGCGTTGTTTAGTAGCCTTTGTTATGTTGATCTGTGCACTAAGGTGTGTGTCAAAAACAGGTGGTGGATTTCCAGATCATACTTAGCACCATTCCAAATTCCCGGTGAAGGCAAGTAAATACAGTGGTGGTTGCTACCATTTGGTTTGCATCCTATGCCTTGTCATTGAGTATGAATAAGTATTAAATGTGTTAATCATTGAATTCTATGATGAAGTTTATTTGTTTGAAAGAATTAATTATCAATTGTCTAATATTGCGGATGATCATGATTTGGGAATGATGTATGTGGTTGATTCCCATCTTGGATGAAGTTGAAGTATCTTTTTCAATCACGTTGTATGAAGTGTTGTAGGCATGTCATGCACATCGCATCATCCATCTTGCATTTTGAAGTTATATCGTGATCTTATGGTCCGACCGTACCATACACTTTTAGCATCGTACGTTGCCCGAGGAGGGTTACGATGCGGCTTCATATCCTTAGAGGTATGAAGGCAGAAGTCATCCTTGCATTTGCAGACATTTGCACTCATGAGGTATATATGAAGTGTGACATTACTATGTTACTATTGTAGTTTCTACCTACGAGGTGTGGTAACTAGGTGTGTTGTACGTTGTATTCGTGTTGCACCTTCATAATAAGAAGGTTGTGAAATCAAGTGGTGGTAAAACAATGTTCTTATGTGGTTAAACAGTTTGTTATTATTTTACTTGCTGAGATGTGTCATCTCACTCTTGCATTACTCAATGGAGGTACTTGATACATGTTGGGAATAAAGGGAGTAGCAGCACGTCCACTTTCACTCTGATATTAACGATGCCCAGGCGCAGCCATGATTTAATTAGAAACTTGATGTCAAAGGATGTTTGTTTTTTTACTAGTCGTGCACACTGGTTAATTCAGTTCATGTCGTATGTTTAACTTCCCTTTGCTAGTCGTTTAATAATACTTAGTATATTTTTTTTGTCATGATATATGTTTATACACTGTTGCCCCCTCCTTTATGCTATTTTGCAAAGGAGATGCTGTCGATATTTTATATACGGATGTCAGAAGTGTAGTTCAGTAGCATTCCGGGGTGTTTGTGGATCCCGGGGTGTTACAGTTGGTATCAGAGGAGACAGGCTTTAGATTCTACGCAATTTGAAGATAAATTTGACACACTTGCACATATAGGAAGGGTATGGGTTCGTATATCTTTAATATTAGTATTTTATTGTATATATGACTAGAATTCCCTTAATCCAAATCCCTTTATGGTTTGATGGGGTATGTCGTTTACGACTTAATGCTTGATATGATATGTTACTTCTATTTAATATTGGTTTCTTGATGTGGTTGTTATTGAAGTTATTATGCAAGTGAAGCTACTAATGAACTTGTTTTGTATACATATCGTCATGACGTTTTTTTGATGCGATGTTTTCAAATCTCTGAGCTATTACTATCATATATTTCTATATGCTTGACTGTGGATGTTTTTTTTAAATGGATTTTTTTGGGTTCTAGTACTTGTAGGACCGATTGTTTATTGTGTTTGTGTATAGTGGGTCTAATCCGGCTTGGTGTGGTGTGAAAACACTATATAATGTAGTTTTATCATGTTGTTGAGTCTGATTGAATGTTGGGTTACAACCCAACTTATCAATGTAATATTTCCATGGATGCAATGCTTTGTGCCTCAACCCTTTGGGCTAATATGGCTACTTGCCAACTTGATCTTAGAGTACAATAGGTTTGTCTCCATAGAGCAAAGGCAATGTTGTACTGTTTATGAAACCTTAAGTCTGGTAGAACTCAAGTGAATTTGTAAGTTGACGTGAATAGATAAGTTCAACCATGTTTACATGATAGGTTTTCTTATTGTGTGCAACCTTATCTTTAGCAATAAATAGGGTGATTTCAAGTGGATTTTATGTCTATATTATAGTTGAAGAGGCATGCATGTTTTCGTTCTATGGTTTGTTTCTATAGCCATAAAGGTTATGCATATTTTTTTAGTTGTTGGAGGCTAGTCATGTGGATGATATGGACAACCCGTTTTATATATTATTTTAATCGCCGACGATATATGGTAGTTTTATTTTTTTGATCAGTTCTCTATGCATGATTGTTGAATTATTATTTGGACTGCTTTATCTTAAACAGAGTCAATGCTTAACTGGAAGTTGCTGATGTTTGTTAGTCATCTATCTCTATAACGATGTGGTTGTTGCATCAGATTGAGATTTTTTTTCATATGAATGATGGTTTGATAGATCATGTATGTCTACTACTTTGAATTCATCCTATGACATCACGAGGTACAAATTGTTCAAGTGCAATAATAGGAGGTATTGTTGTATGTAACGCCCTAAATTTGGGGGTAGAATTTTTTCTTCTTTTCTCTCACCAAATTCGGGCGTTACTCTCTTTTCTCTTTCCCCGTTTTGCTCTTTCCTCCCAATTTCAAACCAGTATAGCGACAGGTGTCCGTGTCATGTATAAACCAAAACCTAAGTGTCATGGGTGTTGCAACATGCCGAAGCACATTTCTTTGTCTGATGTTGAGTGTTCGTCTCGTTCCGTTCCGGATTTCGATTCGCGATTTAAGTCCGTTTAGTGGTCCGCGCGCGTCGTGTGTCTTCGATCCGCGAAGTGGCCTGGCCCAGCCCAGCCCAGCCCTGCCCGGCCCGGCCCTGCGCGCCCCTGGCACCCAACCCCCCCATGGGTCCCCCTTCTCTCCCTCTCTCTCATTTGGATCTCCCGCGCAACAACCTCTCCTCTCCCTCTTCCACCTCTCTCTCCCCGTGGTGCCCTAGGATTTGGAGACGGCGATCACCGGATTTTGGACCCCGAGGTGAGCTCCCCTCCCCTTCCCTTCTCCTCTCTCTCTCCCTCCCCCTCCTCTTCTTCCTCCCCACGCGCGCCCCCTTTCTTCCCCTGCTCCCGCGCGCCCCTGCCCCTCCCCGCTCGCCGGCGGCGCGGCCGGCCCCGCCCGCCCCCTGCCGCGGCGGCGACCCCGTCCCCGCCCCCATCGGCGGCGCTCCCCCTCCCCCCTCGCGCGCGGCGGCGCCCCCCGCCCCTCCCCCCTCGCGCGCGGCGGCGCTCCCCGCCCCTGCCCGCCCGCGGCGGCGGCGCCCGCCCCTGCCCCTCCCCGCGGCGGCGCTCCCCGCCCCTCCCTGGCGCGGCGGCGCCTGCCCGTCTCGGCCCCGTGGCGGCGCCCGCTCGCCCCGCCCCTCCCCTGCTCGCGCGCAGCGCGGCCCCCGCCCCAGCTCGCCGGTGCGCGGCCCCGGCGCGGCCTCTGGCCCCCGGCGCGTCCCCGGCGCGGCCACGGCCGGCCCAGCCCCCTGGTCGGTTCAACCGCCCCCTGGCCGGTTCAACCGCCCCCCCCCGGTTCAACCGCCCCGGCCCCGGCTCGGCCGCCCGTTCCCGCGCTCGGCCTCGTCCGACCGTGTCCCCGCTCGCCCGCGCTCGCGGTGATTATTTTTTTAGTCGGTAGTTAACGTCAAACTCCGTTAGTTAGCGTGCTACGTCGCGCGCTTCGCTACGCGACGGTTTGTCTAATTTCAGATTCTATCTGTGTGTTGCGTCGTGCGCTTCGTCGCACGATGATCCATTTTAATTTCAGGTTGTTTAAAGTGTAACGCCGCGTGTGTATTCACGCGACGTTCCACTTTGGACTCAGTTTGGTCGACGTATGCCGTCGTGCGTCTCGCCCCGCGACCATTCTTTTTATTTATCTCCACCTGCTTATAATGATTAGACATGAAACATGACTTTACTTTACGCTAAACATAGTGTCTACATTAAATTTCCTTCCATTAAGCGAGTAGTTAATTTATAATCATGTAACGTGACCGTTTCCCGACTGTCTTGTTCTCTTTCTCTCTTAACTATAACTGCGAGCCCGCGTGGAACGTCAGTTTACTTACTGCATTCTATTGTATGGTGTACTGTTCTTTTGTATTAAATATGTGGATGTATGTATGTTTGCGCTCACATAGAGAATGATCCGGTCGGAGAACCCGAAGAACCCGCAGGAGAAGCCCCTGAGCAGCAGTCGGTTGGTGGAGGCAAGTGTCCTTTGACCTATCTCTGTCCTATTCATTCTTTAATTCACCTCCCGCTTTACACATTTATACCTAAGGATTGACTAGCTTTTGTGATCCATGTCCTTGCTTACCTATCTGGGTTGGATTATTATTATTATTGTTTAGCTTCATGCTATTGCTCAACTCTAATCAATGAACATGATGAGATTATCTATGATACGCTGTTTTCCCTTCTCTTATTATGATGTTGTACTTGTGGTCTTCAAGGGGGCTCGAGCGGTTTCTTGAGTGCCTCTCCGTAAGGACCTGTTTTATGGATGACCGCCCGGGAAAACAGTGCAACCATGAGGGTGGAATGGGACACCCTTAGCTGAATAATTAGAGGAACCGGGGTGTAGTTCGCTTAGCCGTCGTGCCGTCAATGGGGCTCGGTGTATGCGGCTCGCTCTGCCAAGGTTGATTTGTCCCTTGGGGAGGAGTGCGGTACATTTAGGAAACCTAACGGGCGACTACAGTCCCGGGGAATCTTTGTAAAGGCTACGTAGTGATGCCCTACTGGGTCACCTTGGTAGTGATCAATGGAGAGTCATGATCTCCGGGCAGAAAGGGAATCACGGCTTGTGGGTAAAGTGCACAACCTCTGCAGAGTGTTTGAAAACTGATATATCAGCCGTGCTCGCGGTTATGAGCGGCCAAGGGAGCTCCAGTGATTAGTGGTACTTGATCAGAGATACTTTGGTACAGGTGGCTATGAGATCGATGGTTTTGGTTATGACCATGGTGCTGGTAAGTGGTATTATTTCCATTTGGAAAGGGTACATCGAGCTAATAACTTGGGTTAAATCTAAAACCTGGCTTTCTACTAGTAAATAACAAACTGACCAACTAAAAGCAACTGCTTGACTTATCCCCACATAAAGCTAGTCCACTACAGCCAAACAGGATACTTGCTGAGTATGTTGATGTGTACTCACCCTTGCTCTACACACCAACCCCCCCCCCCAGGTTGTCAGCATTGCAACCACTGCTCAGGAGAAGATGAAGCTGTGGAAGGAGACTTCCAGGAGTTCCAAGACTACGACGAGTTCTAGGTGTGGGTTAGCGGCAACCCCTAGTCGGCTGCCTGTGAAGGCCGCGGTTATCTACGTTTCTTTTCCGCACTTTGATTTATTGTAAGGACTATATGGACGTCTCAGACGTATGATGTAATCGACTATTATTTCCCCTTTTAATACTATTTTGAGCACTGTGTGATGATGTCCATGTTATGTAACTGCTGTGTACGTGAATAACTGATCCTGGCACGTACATGGTTCGCATTCGGTTTGCCTTCTAAAACCGGGTGTGACATAAGTGGTATCAAAGCCGTGTTGACTGTAGGACCGCTAACCTAGAGTAGAATAGTCGTTCTAAGGATTATAGACCTCTGTCACTGCCTTGACTTTGATATCCCTTCAAAAGTTGGTCATACTGACCAAACCTATGTTCTACTATATATTATACCTTGCTGAAAATCATGTTTTATTCTAATCCTTCATTTATTTATGATTCATTATTTGCTGGTCATATTAATTCTGTTCTCACTCTTTTGCTTGCGGTGTCTTTTGTAGATGGCTCGACTTAGACACACTGCACGAAAGTCCGTCATCCCCTTCTTACCCTCCCGCCTTGCTGAGCGTCCGCTTCGCCGTCCCGTGGCCGGACAGTCCAGCCACTTGGAGAGACTACACCACCGCCTGCATGAGGAGCAGGAACGTCAACGACAGGAGTAGCAGGGCTCTTCCTTCTCGCTCCAGCAGGAGATAGAGTCTGTGAGGAGCTGCTCTCCTGTGCTTCCCCTGGAGGCGCCCCCTGCACCACCACTGGGCGCCCCAGCTTCTGGATTAGCTGCTGGAGGAGACCCAGACGATGGAGACGGCAACGACAGCCCGAGCCACGACACTGACTTCCCTGCTGACCATGAGCCAGAAGGATGGGTTGCTCGACCCATCACTCGCGACGCTGCTCGCGAGTGTCACTTCCACGACGCGCTCGACACCCTGCTACGTCGGGCACTTAACCGACGTACTTGGTCCATCGAGTATCGCTGTGTGGTCTACCAGCATAGTCGCGGGGTCTACCCGGACCGCTGGGAGGCGACCTGCTTGGTGCGCCGTCCGGAGAACAGTCTCCAGGGCGCGGAGGCTTGCTCAGAGCACTATTCTATCTCTGAGCGGGACTCAGCTGAGGCAGCCATGCAGGATGCTGCACGGCGTGCGCTTTCGCACTACTGCTCGGTTTTCGGTGGGGTAGCTGACGACCTTGACCTGAAGTATTACCCCCGCCGTCCATCTAGCAGCACAGGAGGCGTGATTGTCTCACCTGTCGGTGAGGGAAATCCTAGGTTGAGCAGCACAGTCAACCTAGCCACCGTGCTAAACACGGAGCTGGACCATGCATTAGACGAGCTGAGTAGGGCTCGTGCTGAGATCGCCCTGCTGCGGGCTGAGCGCGCGGAACGTCGTCACTTGGATGATGGTTCCCCCGCTCCCGTTGGGACTCAGCACCCGTACCGCTCACCTCGGCGTGGACACCAGTCTTATGGCAATCCCGACTGCAAGACCAAGATAAATCTAGAACCATAGATCGTTAGAGTTGGATCCTGTAATTAATACAAAATATATACGTAGAAGCTACAGTCTTAGCGTTAGTCCCGCTTTTAGTTAGTCTTAGTTAGACAGGGTAGTTTGCTATATCCTGTGCATTTATGTTTGTCATGATGAACTATGTTTGGTTTGGATCTTTGTAATGACTGTCACCAGAGTGTGGGTATCCCCTGCATTTTGGTTTACCCATTATGTTAATGGAGTTAGTTATATAGTTGGGAAAACCTTTATTCCACTTTCCTCTTTATCTGAGAAGCTGTGTGGTCTGTGTTGGAGATCAGTGAAGATGCTCATCTGTTCAGTGCTGTTGAAGAATTCTATAATCTTTCCTTATGCTGCAAGATTTGCCAGATCAGTTCTGATGTGTGGTTGCATTCTGCAGATGTCAGAGAATAGGCGCAGAGGAGAAAGGCGTGCTCAGCAAGAGCGAGCCGCTCCGCAGGATGAGGTGCCCCAGCAGTAGCACCTGCCACCCCCGCCCCCGATGTCGATCGAGCAGATGTTTCTGATGCAGACTCAAGCAGTTCAAGCCATCGGTCAGACTCTGGCCGCCATTCAGCAGCAGCAGCAGCAGCAACAGCAGCAGGCTCCACCCCAGCCTCAGATGCCTCAGATGCCCAGAGACAAGCGTGCTGAATTCATGAGAGGTCATCCCCCAACGTTCGCTCATTCTTTTGACCCCATGGATGCTGAAGATTGGCTGCGCGCTGTGGAGCGGGAGTTGCATACCGCTCAGTGTGATGACAGGGAGAAAGTCCTGTATGGTCCCCGTCTGTTGAGAGGAGCAGCCCAATCATGGTGGGAGTCTTATCTCGCCACCCATGCCAACCCCGATGCCATCACCTGGGAGGAGTTCAGAGGTAACTTTCGTCAGTACCATGTGCCTGCAGGTCTGATGACAGTGAAGAAGGAGGAGTTCCTGGCCCTTAAGCAAGGGTCATCATCTGTCAGTGAGTATCGAGACAGGTTTCTGCAGTTGTCTCGCTATGCTCCTGAAGATGTCAACACCGACGCCAAGCGACAGTACCGTTTCTTGAGAGGCTTGGTTGACCCTCTGCAGTACCAACTGATGAATCATACCTTCCCGACATTCCAGCACCTGATTGATAGAGCAATCATGACAGAAAGGAAGAGTAAGGAGATGGAGGATCGTAAGCACAAGATCAGTGGACCCCAGCCTGGAAGCAGCAGCCGCCCTCGTTTCTCAGGCAATCAACCTCAGCAGTTCAGGCAGAACCAGCGTCCACCTCAGCAGCATCAGCAGTTCCAAAGGCAGTATACTCAGCACCAGTACCAGAACCGTCAGAGCAATCAATCAGGAGGTCAGTTTCAGAGGCAGAATCAGCAGACACCTCGTCTTCCTGCCCCAGCAAACCAGCAGAACAGTCAGGCAGCACCAGCTCAAGTTTGAAACAGAGCATGTTTCCACTGTGGAGAGCAAGGCCATTGGGTGATGCAATGTCCGAAGAAGGCAGCCCAGCAGCAGTCAGCCCCCAATGCCCCAGCAAAGCAGAATGTGCCTCAGCCTGGAGCAGGCAATCGCTCTCAGCCGCGTTATAATCATGGGAGACTGAACCACTTGGAGGCTGAAGCAGTTCAGGAGACTCCCGGCATGATAGTAGGTATGTTCCCAGTCGACTCCCATATTGCAGAAGTGTTATTTGATACTGGAGCAACGCATTCTTTCATTACTGCATCATGGGTAGAAGCACATAATCTTCCAATTACTACCATGTCAACCCCCATTCGAATTGACTCAGCCGGTGGTAGAATTCGAGCTGATAGCATTTGTTTGAATATAAGTGTGGAAATAAGGGGGATAGCGTTTCCTGCCAACCTTATAGTAATGGGTACTCAGGGAATAGATGTCATCCTAGGGATGAATTGGCTAGATAAGTATCAGGCAGTTATCAGTTGTGATAAAAGGGCAATCAAGTTGGTGTCCCCACTAGGAGAGGAAGTGGTGACCGAGTTAGTCCCGCCTGAGCCAAAGAAGGGAAGTTGTTATCAGATGGCCGTTGATAGCAGTGAAGCAGACCCAATTGAGAGTATCAAGGTTGTGTCCGAGTTCCCGGATGTGTTTCCAAAGGACTTACCGGGTATGCCACCAGAGCGGAAGGTTGAATTTGCCATAGAACTTCTTCCTGGAACCGCCCCTATCTTCAAGAGAGCTTACAGAATATCTGGACCGGAGTTGGTTGAGCTTAAGAAGCAAATTGATGAGCTGTCAGAGAAAGGTTACATCCGGCCAAGCACCTCGCCTTGGGCCGCCCCTGTCTTGTTCGTGGAAAAGAAAGATGGCACCAAGAGGATGTGTATCGATTATCGAGCTTTGAATGAAGTCACGATCAAGAACAAATACCCTTTGCCCAGAATAGAAGATCTATTCAACCAGTTGAGAGGAGCCAGTGTGTTCTCCAAGATCGATCTGAGGTCAGGTTATCATCAGCTCAGGATCCGACCTTCGGACATTCTGAAGACGGCATTCATTACCAAGTATGGTTTGTATGAGTTCACAGTGATGTCTTTTGGTTTGACCAATGCGCCGGCCTTCTTCATGAACTTGATGAACAGCGTATTCATGGATTATCTTGACAAGTTTGTGGTGGTATTCATTGATGACATTCTGGTTTATTCTCAAAGCGAAGAAGAACATGCAGATCATTTGAGGATGGTATTGCAGAGATTGCGAGAGCACCAGTTGTATGCAAAGTTGAGCAAGTGTGAGTTCTGGATCAGTGAAGTCCTGTTCTTGGGTCACATAATCAACAAAGAAGGATTGGCTGTGGATCCGAAGAAAGTGGCAGACATTCTGAACTGGAAAGCGCCAACAGATGCTCGAGGAATCAAAAGCTTCATTGGAATGGCTGGATATTATCGGCGATTCATTGAAGGGTTTTCGAAGATTGTGAAACCAATGACAGCGTTGCTAGGCAACAAGGTTGAGTTCAAGTGGACCCAGAAATGTCAAGAGGCCTTCGAAGCGCTGAAAGAGAAGTTGACAACAGCGCCTGTCTTAGTCTTGCCTGATGTGCACAAGCCCTTCTCGGTGTATTGTGATGCTTGTTACACAGGTTTGGGATGCGTATTGATGCAAGAGGGAAGAGTTGTGGCTTACTCGTCCCGACAGCTGAAGGTTCATGAGAAGAATTACCCAATCCATGACCTAGAGTTGGCAGCAGTGGTTCACGCACTGAAGACATGGAGGCACTATCTGTATGGACAGAAATGCGATGTTTACACAGATCACAAGAGTCTGAAGTACATATTCACTCAGTCAGAGTTGAACATGAGGCAACAAAGATGGTTAGAGTTGATCAAAGACTATGAGTTGGAGATTCATTACCATCCGGGCAAAGCCAACGTAGTGGCAGATGCTTTGAGCAGAAAGAGTCAAGTCAATCTGATGGTCGCTCGTCCGATGCCCTATGAGTTGGCCAAGGAGTTCGACAGGTTGAGTCTCGGATTTCTGAACAATTTGCGAGGAGTCACAGTTGAGTTGGAACCTACCTTAGAGCGCGAAATCAAAGAAGCGCAGAAGAATGATGAGAAGATCAGTGAGATCCGGCGACTGATTCTAGATGGCAGAGGCAAAGATTTTCGAGAAGATGCAGAAGGCGTGATATGGTTCAAAGACCGCTTGTGTGTTCCCAATGTCCAGTCCATTCGGGAGTTGATTCTCAAGGAAGCTCATGAGACAGCCTATTCGATTCACCCTGGCAGTGAGAAGATGTATCAGGATCTGAAGAAGAAATTCTGGTGGTACGGAATGAAGAGGGAAATCATAGAGCATGTGGCTATGTGCGATAGTTGTCGAAGAATTAAGGCAGAGCACAAGAGACCTGCTGGATTGTTGCAACCGTTGCAGATCCCTCAGTGGAAATGGGATGAAATCGGCATGGATTTCATAGTCGGATTGCCTCGCACTCGAGCTGACTACGATTCCATTTGGGTAGTAGTGGACCGCTTGACCAAGTCAGCCCACTTCATACTAGTCAAGGCCAACTACAGCAGTGCCGTATTGGCAGAGTTGTATATGTCTCGGATCGTTTGTCTTCATGGTGTGCCAAAGAAGATAGTGTTAGACAGAGGAACGCAGTTCACCTCTCATTTCTGGCAGCAGTTGCATGAAGCCTTAGGCACACATCTGGATTTCAGTTCAGCTTATCATCCGCAGACAGATGGCCAGACCGAAAGGACCAACCAAATTCTTGAAGACATGTTGAGAGCCTGTGCGTTGCAAGATCAGTCCGGATGGGACAAGCGATTGCCTTATGCGGAGTTTTCCTATAACAACAGTTATCAGGCCAGATGGCAGATGTCACCATTTCAGGCGCTCTATGGAAGGAGTTGCAGAACTCCGTTGCAATGGGATCAGCCTGGAGAAAAGCAAGTGTTCGGACCAGACATTCTGCTTGAAGCCGAAGAGAACATCAAGATGGTCCGAGAGAATCTGAAGATAGCGCAATCGAGGCAGCGAAGCTATGCAGACACAAGAAGAAGAGAGCTGAGTTTTGAAGTCGGAGACTTTTTCTATCTGAAAGTGTCACCGATCAGGGGAGTCAGAAGGTTCGGAATCAAAGGCAAGCTAGCACCCCGCTACATTGGTCCATACCAAATCCTCTCAAGGCGTGGAGAAGTGGCCTATCAGCTCAGTCTGCCAGAGAATTTGTCCGCTGTGCATGATGTCTTTCATGTGTCTCAGTTGAAGAAGTGCTTGCGTCTGCCAGAAGAGCAGTTGCCAGTGGAAGGTCTTGAAGTCCAGGAGGACTTGACCTACGTTGAGAAGCCAGTGCAGATCCTTGAGGTTGCAGACAGAGTCACCCGAAGGAAGACCATCAGAATGTGCAAAGTCAGATGGGATCACCACTCTGAGGAAGAAGCAACCTGGGAGCGTGAAGATGATCTGATGGCTAGATACCCTGAGCACTTTGCTAGCCAACCCTGAATCTCGAGGGCGAGATTCTTTTAAGGGAGGATAGGTTTGTAACGCCCTGAATTTGGGGGTAGAATTTTTTCTTCTTTTCTCTCACCAAATTCGGGCGTTACTCTCTTTTCTCTTTCCCCGTTTTGCTCTTTCCTCCCAATTTCAAACCAGTATAGCGACAGGTGTCCGTGTCATGTATAAACTAAAACCTAAGTGTCATGGGTGTTGCATCATGCCGAAGCACATTTCTTTGTCTGATGTTGAGTGTTCGTCTCGTTCCGTTCCGGATTTTGATTCACGATTTAAGTCTGTTTAGTGGTCCGCGCGCGTCGTGGGTCTTCGATCCGCGAAGTGGCCTGGCCCAGCCCAGCCCAGCCCTGCCCGGCCCGGCCCTGCGCGCCCCTGGCGCCCAACCCCCCCATGCGCCCCCCTTCTCTCCCTCTCTCTCATTTGGATCTCCCGCGCAACAACCTCTCCTCTCCCTCTTCCACCTCTCTCTCCCCGTGGTGCCCTAGGATTTGGAGACGGCGATCACCGGATTTTGGACCCCGAGGTGAGCTCCCCTTCCCTTCTCCTCTCTCTCTCTCCCTCCCCCTCCTCTTCTTCCTCCCCACGCGCGCCCCCTTTCTTCCCCTTCTCGCGCGCCCCTGCCCCTCCCCGCTCGCCGGCGGCGCGGCCGGCCCCGCCCGCCCCCTACCACGGCGGCGACCCTGTCCCTGCCCCCGTCGGCGGCGCTCCCCCTCCCCCCTCGCGCGCGGCGGCGCCCCCCGCCCCTCCCCCCTCGCGCGCGGTGGCGCTCCCCGCCCCTGCCCGCCCGCGGTGGCGGCGCCCGC
The DNA here is from genome assembly GCA_029449295.1 of Zea luxurians. Taxonomy (NCBI): domain Eukaryota; kingdom Viridiplantae; phylum Streptophyta; class Magnoliopsida; order Poales; family Poaceae; genus Zea; species Zea luxurians. The sequence continues at coordinate 29,414,089 of JAOPSE010000024.1, read as the reverse complement.
CCCTGCCCCTCCCCAGCGCGGCGGCGCCCGCCCCCTGCCCCTCCCCGCGGCGGCGCCCGCCCGTCCCGGCCCCGTGGCGGCGCCCGCCCGCGCCGCCCCTGCCCTGCTCGCGCGCAGCGCGGCCCCCACCCCTGCCGGCCCCGGCGCGGCCCCGGCCGGCCCAGCCCCCTGGCCGGTTCAACCGCCACCTGGCCGGTTCAACCGCCCCCCCGGTTCAACCGCCCTGGCCCCGGCTCGGCCGCCCGTTCCCGCGCTCGGCCTCGTCCGACCGTGTCCCCGCTCGCCCGCGCTCGCGGTGATTATTTTTTTAGTCGGTAGTTAACGTCAAACTCCGTTAGTTAGCGTGCTGCGTCGCGCGCTTTGCCGCGCGACGGTTTGTCTAATTTCAGATTCTATCTGTGTGTTGCGTCGTGCGCTTCGTCGTGCAACGATCCATTTTAATTTCAGGTTGTTTAAAGTGTAACGCCGCGTGTGTATTCACGCGACGTTCCACTTTGGACTCAGTTTGGTCGACGTATGCCGTCGTGCGTCTCGCCGCGCGACCATTCTTTTTATTTATCTCCACCTGCTTATAATGATTAGACATGAAACATGACTTTACTTTACGCTAAACATAGTGTCTACATTAAATTTCCTTCCATTAAGCGAGTAGTTAATTTATAATCATGTAACGTGACCGTTTCCCGACTGTCTTGTTCTCTTTCTCTCTTAACTATAACTGCGAGCCCGCGTGGAACGTCAGTTTACTTATTGCATTCTATTGTATGGTGTACTGTTCTTTTGTATTAAATATGTGGATGTATGTATGTTTGCGCTCGCATAGAGAACGATCCGGTCGGAGAACCCGAAGAACCCGCAGGAGAAGCCCCTGAGCAGCAGTCGGTTGGTGGAGGCAAGTGTCCTTTGACCTATCTCTGTCCTATTCATTCTTTAATTCACCTCCCGCTTTACACATTTATACCTAAGGATTGACTAGCTTTTGTGATCCATGTCCTTGCTTACCTATCTGGGTTGGATTATTATTATTATTGTTTAGCTTCATGTTATTGCTCAACTCTAATCAATGAACATGATGAGATTATCTATGATACGCTGTTTTCCCTTCTCTTATCATGATGTTGTACTTGTGGTCTTCAAGGGGGCTCGAGCGGTTTCTCGAGTGCCTCTCCGTAAGGACCTGTTCTATGGATGACCGCCCAGGAAAATAGTGCAACCATGAGGGTGGAATGGGATGCCCTTAGCTGAATAATTAGAGGAACCGGGGTGTAGTTCGCTTAGCCGTCGTGCCATCAATGGGGCTCGGTGTATGCGGCTCGCTCTGCCAAGGTTGATTTGTCCCTTGGGGAGGAGTGCAGTACATTTAGGAAACCTAACGGGCGACTACAGTCCCGGGGAATCTTTGTTAAGGCTACGTAGTGATGCCCTGCTGGGTCACCTTGGTAGTGATCAATGGAGAGTCATGATCTCCGGGCAGAAAGGAATCACGGCTTGTGGGTAAAGTGCACAACCTCTGCAGAGTGTTTGAAAACTAATATATCAGCCGTGCTCGCGGTTATGAGCGGCCAAGGGAGCTCCAGTGATTAGTGGTACTTGATCAGAGATACTTTGGTACAGGTGGCTATGAGATCGATGGTTTTGGTTATGACCATGTTGCTGGTAAGTGGTATTCTTTCCGTTTGGAAAGGGTACATCAGGCTAATAACTTGGGTTAAATCTAAAACCTGGCTTTCTAATAGTAAATAACAAACTGACCAACTAAAAGCAACTGCTTGACTTATCCCCACATAAAGCTAGTCCACTACAGCCAAACAGGATACTTGCTGAGTATGTTGATGTGTACTCACCCTTGCTCTACACACCAAACCCCCCCAGGTTGTCAGCATTGCAACCACTGCTCAGGAGAAGATGAAGCTGTGGAAGGAGACTTCCAGGAGTTCCAAGACTACGACGAGTTCTAGGTGTGGGTTAGCGGCAACCCCCAGTCGGCTGCCTGTGAAGGCCGCGGTTATCTACGTTTCTTTTCCGCACTTTGATTTATTGTAAGGACTATATGGACGTCTCAGACGTATGATGTAATCGACTATTATTTCCCCTTTTAATACTATTTTGAGCACTGTGTGATGATGTCCATGTTATGTAACTGCTGTGTACGTGAATAACTGATCCTGGCACGTACATGGTTCGCATTCGGTTTGCTTTCTAAAACCGGGTGTGACATTGTATGTGAGGTTAATCAAGGTAGTTTGGTTAGGTGGATTGTCTTATTGAAGTCCAATTACTCTTGTTGAGCATAGTCTCATATTATTATTTTAGTGCTAAAAGTAATATTTATGAAGATTTTGCATGAGTCTGTATCAAGAAGTACATTAGTTTTTCTTGTTGTTATACCTCCATTGCTTTATGAGTGTTGCACATTTTATCTCTTTTGAGAGGAGAAAAAAAAGATGTTATATGGCATGAGCACCATTTGCTTCACGTCAACAGAATAGTTTTGGAGATTTCTAGTAGTTGGATTCTAGTGTAATAACAACCATGTTTTATAGTGCTTGAGATGGGTATGTCAGGTGTTCCATACATTGTCGATACATGGATGTATGACCTTAGTGGCGTTAACAAACGAGGTTTTTGAATTCGTTGATTGTTGTGCTTAGTGTTCTAACCTATTTGGTAGAGTTTTATTTAAAGACTTTGTGGAGTTGCATTCGAGTTTGGTAGTGGAAAATCCTAGTGTTGATTGCACCTGCCAATGCTTTGGGTTTCATTTTATATTGTTTTTTTATTGTTGTTAATGTGTTGTTTGGTTTTGGGAGGTATTTTAAATTAGTTGGAGGCTAAATCAGGCTTCACTTATCTAGAATGTTTTGTAGTATGTTTTTTTCATCTTTCCATAGGATGCTTAATCACCCGGTTTGGTCTAAACATTTGAGAGTTATGGGTTTTCTAAAACATCCTTGTTGGTGTCTCTGGCAGAATGAGTCTTTAATTTTGAACGGAAGAGTAGACATTGAAGACGGTATAATTTGGTCTTTGTTGGATTATGAAAGTTTTAGTAATTTCATGATCTTTCCAAAGAGTATTGGTTTGTAATTCTCATTGCATATAATTGGAGTTAGGCTGCTCTGAAGTTGTTGCACCGTTGTGTCTGAACTTTAGTTGTCGTTATAACCACCAATAAATCGACCACGTTTTGATAGTTTCAGAGCCCAAAGTTGGGAATTCTCTTTAAGAAAAACTTTTAGTTCTTCTCAGTACCTTTTAAATGGGTATTTACTTGTAATTGTCTATTAAATAGATTGGGAGAGGTGGTTGTCCGTTTATAAGTCGAATCTCTGATGTGCAGTATCTCAGGTTGAGTTTAGCTGTAGGTCATGCAGAGTTGAGGGCTATAAGAATAAATTTGGGTGCAACTTTATTGCAAAAGTCGTGGACAATTTTCAAACTTTTCCAACGCGTGTTCGTTGTAGTTTAAGTTGAGTATAGCAGGAGTTATAGGTTTTTAAATTTTAGTTGTCCATTGTTTCTATCCTATCAGTTTTGCAACAAAAGAGTTGCATTGTTTTATTGGTTTGGAAACCAACTCCGAGACACTCATTATAATAAAAGTTTTAGGGAATGTTATAATCTTTTCAATGAGTTTATATTTACAAAATTTTGTTAGCTGCAGGGAGTTATGATATTTTGAATTTATGTGTCAGGTTTCGTCAGGTTCTGGTTGCAGATCATGTATGTCGCCTTACAAGTCAAATTAAAAATGGTAGATGAAAATAATTTATCCTTTGAATACGAAAGTTGTAGATCATGAAGTTTAGATGAATTTACAATATTTCATTGTTATCATTGCTTTTATAGTGAGAGGTAGAAACAAAATGAACATTTGCGCTATTGATTGTCAATTTTCTATTTAGGGTTTTTTTTCATGGGAGTTTGGATTAGTTGTGGTGAGCTCTTTCGCAATCCATGTTAATTAAGTTGTATGGTTGGAGGGAATAGACGTAGTGGTTGGGGTGGTTATCTTGTTTATGTATATGTGGAGCGTGGGCTAAAACACAAAGATAGCGAGGAACGTTTGAATAGGCCAGTACGTATTGTTGTGAAGCCACGTTTTCTTGTAATGGCGTGATTGCGTAAGTATGAAATAGTACATCATGTGAAGTCTAGGTTGAGATGCAATTTGTCTGAGTTATTGGATAGATATATATGTATAGTATAATTAAAAAAAGAGAGTTCTTCTATGGGATGATATAATGTATAGAATGTGCTTGGATGAATATGCGGCCAGGCATAACAAGCTTAAATTCATTCTTGTTTGCATGATGTGAGATTAGGCTTAAAATGATTTAAAAAGTTATCATATTGCTTTTATACTTATATTTGTTCTAAGTGTCTCATAATGAAGAACCTAAAGTTATTAATCTCTAGATGAACGCTTAATCTTAGGAGAGTAATGAACCTGAATAAAATCTATTGCTTACTGTTGGGACTGCATGACCAGTTTTAGTTATACAGCTAGTTCAATGAAGTAAACCATCTTTTCTGTAAAGCTGTTATATAAAAAAGTTGTAGCCCACTTCTTTATCTTACTTGTGTAAAAATTTCATGACCATAGGTCTAGTAGTTTGGGAGTTATGATTTTCTCAAGTCCAGTCTTGGAATCTGTCCAGATTCTGTACAGATTTTGAAACTGACCTTGTTTGCCCAATTTAAACTTCGAATAAGTTCTTATAAATTATAAAGAAGTTGTAGTACTTTTCTTAATCTTTTCAACAAATTTTGGATCAACTTTTTTTGGAGATCTATAAGTTAAGTTACAGCTATTTTAAGTGTGATCTCTGAATCTGTCCAAATTTGGACAGCAGAGCCTTCCTCATGTCTTTTGACCTTGATATGCATTGCATTAACCTGATATGTTTATAAATGAATGATATATAATTCTACTAGCTTTCTAAAAAGTCTAGGAGCACCTGAATTGGATGACCGAGACTCCAATTATGGATTTTTGAATTGAGTAGTTGAATTATGTCCAAGTCTGGACAGAATTTAAATTTAGCATTGTTTGACCTTTCTAAGTGTCAAATCTTGTTGTGATGATAATACCAAGGGTATAGTGGACTTTATAAGCTTTCCATAAAGTCCTAGTTTACTATTTTTGGATTCATATTTTGTGAGTTATGAGCAAAACAATTAACCGTTGTGCTACTGTCCAGAAATATGCAAGCATTAAGTTGCTCTCTTGAAGTTGCTCTTGTTTGGCTATGTTTGGTTTTGGCTATAGGAACACTATATGCATTGCATTCATATAAAACTTCATTGAATTACTTGCAAATGTCAATGTTGATTTAGTGTCAGGAAAGCTTTGTCCGAGGTATATAGGACCGTCTTCTATCTTAGCCGAGTTGGCAGCTAGGTTTAGCACATGCAATTGTCGGAATATATGATCAGAGTACACCATGTATTCCATGTCTTTATGTTGAGGAAGTATTTGTGGAATCCAGACCATCAAATCGAGCTAGAGCCGATTCCCGTGTAGCAAGACCAGACTCTAGAGTGTCGTCTGCTGCGTACCTTAGAATCCTAGGAGCTTGAGGAGCTGATGTGGCAGAAGTACCCTGAACTTTTCATTATGTGTGAGTTTTGTTGATTCATTAATCTTGCTTTTGTCGTTCCGATAGAAGCGTCGGAATTCGAGGTCGAATTTTTTTAAGGGGGTAGAGTGTGATACCTAGTTTGCAAAGAAGAGAAGTTGGAGTTTATTCTTTCTTGTTTTCTTTTGCTTCTTTTTCGGGTAGTGCACTTTTGGGGTTTGGAATTGTTGGGTAGCATTCGCTTGTAAAACAGTAGAATTTTGGTTAGACTCATGCGCCGGGGTTGGGAGTTGACGCGTGAGCGAGTTGGGCCGTGGTTCTTGATCCGGCCCACTAATCCCCCTAACCCTAGCCGCCCCTTCCCCTAATTCCCTTCCCCTTGTGCAGCCGCCCCCCCCCCCCCTCTCTAGCCTTTGGCCGCCATCCCCTCCCCCTAATTCCCTCTCTCTTGTGCAGCCCCATCCCCCCCCCCCATCCCCTCAACCCTAGCCGCCACCCCCTCCCATTTCCTCCTCTCCAAGTGATGTCCTTCCTCACTGGATCTTCTTTGTGTGGGTGCAAGTTCCGATTGGAGAATTGGTGGGAGGAAGGAAGGAGGAAAGGAGGAACCCAAGGTGACTTTGTGATTATCTTTTGTTGTTTATGGGCTGCAATCAAATTGATTATATGTTTACCCATGCGAATTGGTAAAGGTGCTGTCCGGAAATTTTGTGGGTGGGCGAACAGCAGTAGTTCTAGTGATTTCTGGGAATTTTTCGTGGGTTATTAGTGGGGATCAGTGGCAGAATCATGTAGAGCTTTGTCATACCTTTCCAACGAGTACTTATGCGCGCGATTCGGAGTTATATTTTAGAAGATATCGCGGTTTGAATCCGGGTATGTGGCTGTCCAAAAAAACAGATTTCTGCAGGTGGGCAAACAGCAGTAGTATTAGCAGTTTCTGGGGATTTTTCGTGGGAAATTAGTGATAATCAATATGAGAATCATGTAGAGCCTTGTCATACCTTTCCAACGAGTACTTATGCGTTCGATTCGGAGTTATAATTTAGGAGATATCGCTGTTTGAATCCGGTTATGTTGCTGTCCAAAAACAGATTGCAGAGTGTATCTTGTAGACGGGTTTGGGCTAATTAGATGTTGGAATATAATTATCATTTGATTATAAAACTTGTGGGAAATTTTATGTAGTTGCTTCCGGAGTTTTAGATTGATATCACTGCTGTTATAATTTTAAAGTTATGAAATTATCAAGCAGCGCCGCTGCAGTTTGGTGGTGATGGGGAGAGTTGTCGCTCGCGACGGATTGAAATTGTGCGTAGGTTGTGAAATCAAGTGGACTTCCGGATAACTATGTTATTGTTGATCTGTGCACTAACGTATGTGTCAAAAACAGGTAGTGGACTTCCGGATCGTACTTAGCACCATTCCAAATTTCCGGTGAAGGCAAGTAAATACAGTGGTGGTTGCTACCGTTTGGTTTGCATCCTATGCCTTGTCATTGAGTATGCATAAGTATTAAATGTGTTAATCATTGAATTCTTTGATGAAGTTTATTTGTTCGAAAGAATTAATTATCAATTGTCTAATATTGCGGATGATCATGATTTGGGAATGATGTATGTGGTTGATTCCCATCTTGGATGAAGTTGAAGTATCTTTTTGAATCATGTTGTATGAAGTGTTGTAGGCATGTCATGCACATCGCATCATCCATCTTGCATTTTGAAGTTATGTCATGATCTTATGGTCCGACAGTACCGATACACTTTTAGCATCGTACGTTGCCCGAGGAGGGGTACGATGCGGCTTCATATCCTTAGAGGTATGAAGGCAGAAGTCATCCTTGCATTTGCAGACATTTGCACTCATGAGGTATATATGAAGTGTGACATTACTATGTTATTGTTGTGGTTTCTACATGTGAGGTGTGGTAACTAGGTGTGTTGTACGTTGTATTCGTGTTGCACCTTCGTAATAAGAAGGTTGTGAAATCAAGTGGTGGTAAAACAATGTTTTATGTGGTTAAACAATTTGTTATTATTTTACTTGCTGAGATGTGTCATCTCACTCTTGCATTACTCAATGCAGGTACTTGATACATGTTGGGAATGAGGGGAGTAGCAGCACGTCCACTTTCACTCTGATATTAACGCTGCCCACGCGCAGCCATGATTTAATTAGAAACTTGATGTCAAAGGATGTTTGTTTTTTACTAGTCGTGCGCACTGGTTAATTCAGTTCATGCCGTATGTTTAACTTCCCTTTGCTAGTCGTTTAATAATACTTAGTATGTTTTTTTGTCATGATATATGTTTATACACTGTTGCCCCCTCCTTTATGCTCTTTTGCAAAGGAGATGTTGTCGATATTTTATATACGGATGTCAGAAGTGTAGTTTAGTAGCATTCCGGGGTGTTTGTGGATCCCGGGGTGTTACAGGTTTGCCATCACTCGGTGATTTTCTTCTCGGCTCCGGCGAACTCCGTCTTCGCCGATGAGCTATCTCCATTGTTCATGTTTCTTCTTCGTTGTTCGCCGTGTCAAGCAGACCAACCCTATCCATGCAGCCCCTCTCCCTCTCCCCTCTCCATGCTCCCCCTCTCTCTTCCCCTCTCTCCCCTCCCCTCCCCGAGGCCCCTACCTCCCCCCGCTTAGCGCCTGCCCTCCCCCTCACCAGCTGAGCCCCACCCCTTGCCACAACGGCAGTGAGAAGAGAGTTGGATGGAGGTAGGAGACGGTAACTTTGCGAAATAGCCCCTGGGTTGTTGGGAAACTGCGCACAGAAAATCCGTTTAATTTAAAATTGTGGTATCTTTTGCATTATAAATCTGATTCGCTCTATTCAAGTCGCATTAGATTCGTATTAAAGTTGTCTACATGTTAGAAATTTTATTCTCTACTATTACATAATTTAATTTATTATTTAAATGTTGACCAATGATTATTAAATTAGCGTTCCGATTAAATCTAATTTAGGGTTTTCAACTTGTGCTTTTATAAATAAATACCAACATGGTTAATATTAGCTGAAATTATTCTTTTATTAATAATTTTTTAGTATAAATGCATCATATATTTAATAGTCCTCGCATGTCGCGTTGGTCCGCGTGCCGTGCGCGTGCTGTTCGCGTGCTGTCGTGCTATTTCGCACGTCGCGTACTTTGTCTTGCGCCGTTAATTCACCTCGCTTAGAGTCGCTCATATTATTTAAATTACTTATTTAACCGAGAGCTGTTTGTGTAACAGATTAACTAAAACTAGGTAATAACTCTAGTTACATTTGATAAAACTCGATTAATGCAAGTACGTTAAATTAAATGATTTAGTTCATATTTATATAACGTAAACGCGATAACTTCTCAATCGTTGCTTCAATCTCGACGTTTCTTTTTCTCGTGTGACCGTAGAAGCGAGCTCAATTTTGTATTGCACGTTTTTATAATGTCTTCCCTTGTATGGTGTACTGTTCCTTCTGTTCCAAGAATGTTGAATGTATGTTCGCACTCGCCTAGATAACATTCCATCCGCGAAGTCCGAGGAAGTTGCAGAAGAAGCCCCTGAGCAGCAGCAGTTTGGTGAAAGCAAATGTCCTCTGACCTATTATGTCCTATTTACTTTATAATTCACTCCCACACATACTCTGATTAACCTATCCTTGATTACCTTTTTGGGTTGGGCTTTTATGATCAGCTACATGCTAGTGCGTTACTTTAATCAACGAACATGATGAGAATTACTTTATGATACGATGATTCATTCTGATTATGATTATGAGCTTGTGGCATTTTACGGGGGCTCAGGCTATTTCTCGAGTACCTCTCCGTAACGACTTGTTCGTTGAGAGACCACACCGGACAACAGTACAACCATGAGGGTGGTATGGGACGCCCTTAGCTGATGAATTGGAAGAATCTGGGGTATAATTTGCTTCACCGTTGTACCGTCAATGGGGGCTAGGGCATAGTGTTGCTCTGCTAAGGGTGGGGTGCCGAGGTTCATTCGATTTGGTTTTGCTAGTCACCCCCTTAGGGAGGTGTACTGTGTTTGTACAATTGGCGAAACCTAACAGGTGGCTACACACCAGGAGAATCTTTGTAAAGGCTATGTAGTGAAACCTTGCCGACTCACCTTGGAAGTGTCTGAGGGCTTGATCGACCCAAGGCAAAAAGGGATCACGACTCGTGGGTAAAGGGTTACAAACTGGTATATCAGCCTTGCTCACGGTTAAGAGCAGCCTTGTGATCCTCTTTGACCAGAGATATTGTGGATAAATTTATGTTGATGGTTTAATGATGATAGCTACACTTACGATTTCTGGTACTTTCCTCTCTGCGGAGGTGCTTTTTGGGATATCAACTCGGGTTCTATGATAAAACTTGGCTTCTGCTAATGATAAATAGCTGACCAACTAAAAGAGAGCTTAACCCCACATATAGCTAGTCCACTTCAACCAAATTGGACATTTGGTGAGTACGTTGATGTGTACTCACCCTTTCTTAAACACCAAACACCAGGTTGTCCACATTGCAACCATTGCTCAGGAGAAGATGAAGGCAACACGTAGGATTTTTAGGAGTTTCTGGACTTTGAGGAGTTCTAAACTAGATTAGCGGCAAACCCCTAGTTAGCTGCCTGTGATGGCCTTATCTTTACTATGTTTCATTTAGCACTTTGATTTCTGTTTAAGTTAATGTCTATGTTGATGTTTCGGACATCATGATGTAATAAAGTAATACTTCTTTTCACTATTATTTGAGCATTGTGTGATGATGTCCAATTATGTAATCATTGTGTACGTGAACTTCTGATCCTGGCACGTACATGGTTCGCATTTAGTTTGCCTTCCAAAACCGGGTGTGACACCCTGTGATAGGAACGGGGTGCCCGATCTTCCGTCAGGTGAAGGTAACTATTGATTTGGTGGAGATGTCACACAGATGATTCGACTTCCAAACAACACGACTAGAACCCCGCAATCGCAGCACCACTTCTCCTCTAGTTATCAACCGTGCACTGCGCGATTGACCTCACCACGAGGGCTAATTCCTGCCTGAGAATCAAAGACACAAGCAAGAACAAGAAAGAACACAATCTAGAATATTGTGGATGAATGATTAAGCTCACAAGTTGGGGTCTTGCAAACCGATCTACGACGACTGTTCTTGACAGATCTAACTTAAGCAAAACCCCTGTCTAACAAGAAGGGGCGGCTACTAATATAGACTCTAGGGTTATGCAAAACCCTGGACGTGCCCCTAATGGGCTCAACGAAGATACACGGCCCAATAGGCCAAAAGACGGCGTCGCAGCGCCGGAACAGATTCTGGATGTCAACTTGTTTAGATAATTCCTGTGGATTCTGGATGAATTTGGACCGGTTCCATTGGAAGCTCCTCGAAATTATCTTTCCATCCATATAAAGAACGTCCAAATCCGACTCCGTATGCGACTTGGGCGACCATTTTATTACGGGCTATTCCTGGAATCCGAAACTGAAATGAACTCGAATCGGTTTGGACCTCCACCTTGATCCGAATGTCCTTGCTGGCCTTCCACTCCTCCAAGTCCTTCACCATGTCCTTGCTGGTCCTTTCCTTCATTCCTAAGTACAATTAATTCATTAGGTAGCACACTATTCTCAAATGCATAAGAATAAGTACATAGGAACGCGCTCACCTGCAAATTCAATTGTCTTGCACGTGAGCGAGTAATCGGACCTTGAACATCAACTAGGGGAGTGTTGTTTGTATCCATGGGAGTGATGTCCTCATCATCCTCCCCCTCTTGAAGTGGAGTTGTCCTCGACTCAAGCTCATCTTCTATGTGGCGGAACTGCCCGAATTATTCCAACTCAAGTGTCTAAGTCCTGCTTTAAAGGCTAGACCACACTTAAATGGGAATAACCCGTCAATCCCTCGGATCTAGTCCGACACGGCCACTGACAGGATCATGTACCACAATCTCACTCGATGGTGAGTCACAGAGCAAATACAATAAAGCATAAAACCATGCATGAAAGAGTATTAAGTTATTACATCATCATAGAAGTTTTGCAAAAGTAGTCATCATTGTTCGAAGTGCAGCAGAATAAAACTAACGGTAAACAAACAGAGGGATGGGGAAGCCTGTCCCATCAATCCTCATGCTCCTCCTCCGCCGAGGTAGGGTCCCACTCGACAGTCCAACCCGGTGGTAAGACGGACGGCCAAGTCACTCCAGCAACCATGTCCTCCAGAGATCCTGTAAAAATTTTGCCACAAGCAAGGCTGAGTATACTAATACTCAGCTAGACTTACCCGGTGTGAGGAGTCTACTCCTCTACCTCTAGACATGCAGTTGTTTGGCTGTGGGGTTTGGTTGCCAAAAGCACTAGCTGAGTTTCTAAATCAAGTTTTAACTTTGTCAAATTTAAGTGTGACTCTCTTAAGGCTGAAAGTGTACTATCTACTCACACATAGTAGCAAGCATGATTAGCAATCAACATCTTATATCAACTCATCATATTTCCACTTGTTACTCAATGTAGCAGCATGGATCAAGCAGTCTCATTAGCTGCGAGAAGCAGACGATTCGAAACGAGTTTTTATCCTTGCAAGGTAAACCTAAACACACGACATGCAGGGGCACTCCGTCCCCACACACATCAACCGTCCCCATCGATTCCCTGGCAACAGATCAGGGCTCACCGCCTTGGCGTACAATGCCTCACTGACCCCGACTGGCCATCGTGCAGTGACCGCACTTGTACCCACCATAACCGGAATGGGAGACCACGTCTCAGGTCACGTGAGGGGTAAAGTCTGCGGGCAGGTTCACTCAGGTACTAGGCTTACCGATTTACATATTTCTCGGTATGTGTTTAGTACGTTCAAACGCTTGACACACGGTACCACACCTTAATCCTTATTCCAATTTTCATCCCGTGGACAACCAATCCCCATGGATTGTTGTCCACAACCAACATCATTATGATAAGAAAGTGGATACAACCAATGTCCTGACCTCGCGCGAGTGCTAGAAAAATCACTCGACTTCTACCGAGATCCTACTTAATAAAGCAGCTACTCGACCTAGCATACTAGTATTCATCTCAAAAAGGAATCCTGAGTTCATGCAACTAGGGTTTCATTAAACTCCTACACTTAAGTGCACAGTACAAGCCTACAAACATTAAGTGTAGTAAAATAGCATATATAACGGTTATGCATAAAACCGGGGCTTGCCTTCCAAAGCAGTGGCAGGCAGGTCCTCTGGTGCAGGCTCTGGTGCTGGATCTGGGACTACCTCTTGAGCAGCTCCTTGCTCCGGCACGAGGATGTACTCTCCGTCAGCAAGGTTACAGTCTATTGAATGCAATGAACATGTATGTCATGATTATGTAGGATTTAATAACATTATGCTAAAAGAAACTAAGTCAAGAGTAACTTAGGGTTTCTTGGTTATGTGGGGCTTCTAGTGGATTAGACTTATCCCCTTTAGGCTTAGGTTTTTGTTGATGATAATCATAGGGAATTTGTATTGCTCTTGTCTCCTTCAGTGGATAAGATATAAAGGATTTTAGGATGACACAATTTTCTATTACCCACTTTTCCATTTTCCTTTATTTTCTACTTATGGTTTCTAGGGTAGGTTTGAACTATGACAGTGGGTTACTATTTTCCAAAAATTCCACAAAAATTTCAGTGGGTTGTCATTTGGTATTCTAGCCAGTTTTAAGAATTTGAGGCTCAACATATAAAGGTTATGCTTAAGACAAAAAGAATAAAAGTTGGGTAAATGGGCCACTTTGTACTACAACTCTTAATTAGATGTGAGGTCTGTCTTAAAGGTTATTTTTGCTGGCATCTAATAGTAATAATAGGCTTTTGTGCCAAAAATCACAGAAAGCTAAGGGGTGGTTATTTATTTATGATTTTCTAAAGTTTAATGTCAAAAAGGCACTTTCTACTACACTGTTATTTGAAAAATGTCAAACAGCAGATTTCATATTTTTCCTAAGTTCTTAATAACAAAGCATTAACTATCCCAAGGGTCGGGGTGTTTTCACCTTGGGGTTATTTTTGTAGGGTTTTTCTAAGTTATCCTTGTTTTATTCAATATAAAAGGTATCCCATTTATTTTCTACAAAACCAGGGTATGATAAATTTTTCCAGTGATCTATATTGAATAAGCATCTTAACAAAAATAGGAGTGCCTTCTGGTTCATTAATTAAACCACATTTTCTATTTTTCTTAACCTTAAGCATTTTGCAAAATAAGGGGTAAAGACTAACTTAATGGGTTGGACAGAGAGGTTTAACATTTTTAAACAGATCAGTTGATGAATATAAACTTCTCTAAATTTTTCTAGCCCTAGTCAAATAGTGCAACTAATTTTTGCCCTATTATTGAGCTTTTGGCCAAAACTATAATTAAATCAGAGCTTTAAAGTTTTCTATAGCACACAGGGGTTTTATATTTTTCTTAAGTAGGTTACATTGATTAGAGTCTGGCAAAATTGGTTTGACCAAATCTGGATGAACTAAACATAAGTTATGAATTTTTAAAGTCTCTGTTTAATTTAAAATTAGATTTTAATAAGAGTTTCCTGGAAAAACAGTTTACACCGAGGTCCTTGGGTTTAAACTAAACTAACCTTCGCAGTTCTACCCTTGCGCCACTATTCCCCTGAGTCGCTGACAATTCAAAAAGCCCCCTGACCTTCTCTCCCTCTCACCCGCAGTCCTTCCCCCAATGTAAACAGTAACCGCAGGAAAGAAAAGGGTGGCGCGGCTTACCGGCGGCGAGATAGGTCCGGCGAAGGGCAGGGTTGGCTCGGGGTGGCTCTGGCGGTCACGGCGAGGTACGGCTCGACGGCGGGGATGGCCGGAATCACCCGGTCCTCGCGCGCAGGCGGGTGTTCTCATCGGCGGCGAGTGCACCGGCCAAACCACGGCGAACTGGTTCAATCCAAAGGCACGGTGAGCTTCACGGGGTAACGTAGTGACCGTGTGTACAAGGAATTGAAGAATGGTTGAGTGGATTACCCGATCCACGCACTCCGGCGGGGTTGAGAGCTCCGGCGACCGTGGGCTGGGCTCTCCGGTGAAGCAAACTTCAATTCCTTGCTCGGGGAGCTTCACAGGGGCGTGCTCAGCCTTCTCCGAGGGCTGGCCAGGGTTGAGGATGGCTCTATTGGCCGATCTATGGTGGCAGGGGATCGGGCGGCCGCGGACACGCTGCGCACGGGCAGACGGCGGCGAGCTGAGCTCCGGTGAGGTTTGAGTGTGCGCGGAATAGCGTATTCGAAGCCTGGGAGGGCTTTATAGGCGCGGGCGCGGGCCATGGCGCTGGCTTGGCTCGGGCGCGGCGCTGGGTATGCGGGGGCGCGCGCGGGCGTGCTCTTGCGCGGGCAAAAAGCGTCGAACACGTGGAGGTGTGTTTCTTCCATTGTTCAAACGTCTGTAGAGATCGCAAATGTGCGAATCTTGCCATGAATCCGGCGCAGACCTCTTCCTGGCACCTAGGGCTATCTCTCATGTGTGAGTTCCAATGGAGGATACGCCCTAGATCAGGAGATAGACGGGCGCCAAATCTGGCTTGTCTCACTGCCCACATCGCGACAAAACTGATGCCAAGACCTTTCAAACGTCAAGGGCTCGGTCTCCACTTTTTCCAGGGGGTGCCTTAGGTGGTATGCCACATTTTTGGTATAGATCCTAAGTGGTTTTGGTGCCATCTTCAAAGTGAACACGGTTGATCTTTAGATTAGGGTTAAAAATTGGACATAGAGAGAAATAGAGAGCTCTAGCTCTCTCCCCACTTGGAGTTTTGATTTGGGGTTTTTCCAGGGGTCTTTTTGCAATATTTCCTTCCCCTAATTGCTGGTTATAAGGTTGCTTAGGGTTTGGGTAAAGATTACCCATGTTTTGCACATTTGCTCACCCTCTTTCCCCCCCTTTACCCAGGGTTTGGGAGATAGGGTTTTGGAGGGTCTAGGGTTTTTCCCCCCCTCTGATCCAAGGTAATAAGTGTGCAAGGGTTTGAGTAATACTTCTTAGGCCATTAATAAACTTTGATTTAACACATATTCTCCAAAGTTCTTATGTGTTTCCTTGAGTCTCTACCACATATGACCACAGTCATTAGTGTTAAGGTGGGTTCTAGCCATGGTAACACCTGAGGTGTTACAGCCCTCCCCCCTTAAAAGTATCTCGTCTCGAGATTGAGGTAGAATCCCTTGGAGGGGTGCTTGAAGGTATTGGGCAATCCCACTACGATGTCCATGCAAATGTCCTCCCATTTCCAAAATGGTATGGGAAGGGGTTGCAAAGTGCCTGCTGCCTTCAAATGACTAGCTTTGATTCTCTGACAGGTATCGCACTCGGATATGTACTTGGCAATTTCCCTCTTCATTCTGGTCCACCAATATGAAGACCTGAGATCATGGTACATCTTGTTGCTACCAGGGTGCATGGAGAATTTGGAAAGGTGAGCTTCATCTAGTATCTTCTGTCTGAGCTCAGGGACCTTGGGAACAACCAATCGATCTCCAAACCATAGAATTCCCTTGCTGTCCTGACGGAAGCACTTGTATTTCTTTGCCTTTTGCTTGACCATTTCCTTAATCATTTGAACACCCTTATCCTCAATCTGTGCCCTTACTATTTGCTCTTGCAACGTGGGTTCCACCGAGATATAACTTAATTCACCGGAAGGAACAACTTCCAGGTTCAGCTTGCACAGCTCATCGCACAGGGTGGTGACCCTTGCATCCATGCTCATACAATTACACTAGGCTTTTCTTCTCAAGGCATCTGCCACAACATTTGCCTTGTCAGGATGGTAATGCACCTCTAAATCGTAATCCTTGATCAACTCCAACCATCTTCTCTGCCTCATGTTCAGATCTGCCTGAGTGAAGATGTATTTCAGACTCTTGTGATCAGTGTAGATGTTACAGTGAGCTCCCATCAAGTAGTGTCTCCATATCTTAAGAGCATGAACCACTGCTGCCAATTCCAGGTCGTGAGTAGGGTAGTTCTGCTCATGTGGTCTGAGTGCTCGGGAAGCATAAGCAATCACTCTGTTATCTTGCATCAAGACACATCCTAATCCCGTACCAGATGCATCGCAATAAACTTCAAATGGCTTGGTGTTATCCGGTTGAGCCAGCTCTGGGGCTGTTGTCAAATGCTGCCTCAAAGTGTGAAAGGCATCCTCACACTTTTGGCTCCAATCATATTTGACTCCCTTCTTTAACAGTTCAGTCATTGGTTTGGCAATTCTGGAGAAATCCGGAATAAATCGTCGATAATACCCTGCCAAACCTAGGAAACTTCGAATCTGCCTCACTGTAGTTGGGGGTTTCCAATTCATCACCTCTTGTACCTTCTCAGGATCAACTGATATCCCATCCTGAGAAATTGTGTGACCCAAGAATTTAATCTCCTTCAACCAGAATTCACATTTAGACAATTTAGCATACAACTGATGGTCACGCAGTCTCTGAAGTACAGTATGCAAATGCTTGGTGTGCTCGGCTTCATTCTTAGAATAGACCAGAATATCATCAATGAAAACGACCATGAACCTGTCTAGCTCTGGCATAAACACTGAGTTCATCAGGTACATAAAATAAGCGGGGGCATTGGTCAGCCCAAAAGACATTACCAAAAACTCATAAAGTCCATATCTGGTAGAGAAGGCCGTCTTGGGAATATCGCTGGCGCGGATCTTGATCTGATGGTAACCTGAGCGAAGGTCTATCTTGGAGAATACCTTGGCTCCTACCAATTGATCAAACAGAACATCAATGCGGGGCAGTGGGTATTTGTTCTTTATAGTCACCGCATTGAGAGGGCGGTAGTCAACACACATCCTCAGGCTCTCATCCTTTTTCTTCACAAATAAAGCGGGACATCCCCATGGTGAAGTACTTGGGCGAATAAACCCCTTGTCCAACAACTCTTGCAATTGCTTCTTTAGTTCTGCCAATTCCGCGGGAGGCATCCTATAGGGTCTCTTGGAGATAGGAGCAGTCCCGGGTTGCAACTCAATTGCGAACTCAATGTCTCGGTCAGGTGGCATCCCCGGCAATTCATCTAGAAACACATCCGGATAGTCACAAACCACTGGAATCCTTTCCACTGGGGACTCTATCATAACGAAGGCACAAGAACGGGTGCATCCCTGATCGGGCAAATACAATGTAGTTTCACCACAGGTTGGTGAGTGCACCTCAATGGCCCTGGCTGCAATGTCAATAACTGCTTGATGCCTGGTTGACCAGTCAGTTCCCAGTATAATATCCACGCTATCCAAACCCAAAATGAGGAGGGTGGTTTTAATTATTAGACTACCAAATTTTATGGGCACGTGTCTGTTGATTTGATTGGTGGCAATCCTGCCTCCTGGTGTTGAAATGGTAATGCCCCCATCGGTGTGGTGAAAGGGTAACTGGCACTTGGCACTAAATTTGGCACTGATAAAACTATGCGATGCACCAGAATCAAAAAGAATAATGGCAGGATAATTCAAAACGGTAAAGATACCAGTCATGACGGGCGCTCCCTCTGGAATATCAGCCATGGTGGTGAAGTTTAGCCTGCCTTGCCTCACTTGCACCTTCTGCCTCTTGCCTTGGTTCTGATTAACATTCTGCCCCTGCCTCTGCTGGTTCTGGGGGCAATTCTTGGCATAGTGTCCGGTGTTGCCGCACGTGAAACATCTGTTGTCATTTGCCTGGTGGTACTGCTGCTGCTGCTGATTGTTCCTCTGAGCTGGGAATTGGGCGCGGTTGGGTGCCTGCTGCTGCTGCTGTGGTCGGATCACCCATCTCCCTTGCTGCTGCTGGGGTCCCCGGCTCTGAGTGTCGGACACAATCCTGAAGCGATGTGGCTGAGCTGAGGGTCCTGCCACAGGGGTCTTTCTCTTCTTTTCTGCCTGTTGAGCTGTAATGCAATCCTCCTGGGAGATAGCCATGTTGACCAACTCATTGTAACTGTTGGCCCTAACGGTGTTGAGACGATCACGGAGCTTAGTGATGAGCCCCCTCCTGAACCGGTCTCGCTTCTTCTCATCTGTATCTGCATGATATCCCGCATACTGGCACAAGTCATTAAAAGCCTGGGCATATTGCAACACTGTCCTGTTGCCCTGAGTGAGTGCCAGAAACTCGTTGAGCTTTTGGTCCATAATCCCGGCTGGTATGTGATGTCCCCTGAAAGCTGCCTTGAACTCCCTCCATTCCACCTCTCGATCCTCTGGCTGCATGGCAAGAAAATGGTCCCACCAAGTCCTTGCGGGTCCGCGAAGCTGCTGGGTGGTGAACCTGACTTTGGTGACCTCTGAACAAGCCCCATGGAGTAGCGGGAATTTGGATTCCACTACCCGCAACCACACATCTGCATCAAGTGGGTCCTCCGCTCTTATGAACAGGGGTGGCTGAGTACTGAGGAACTCCTGGTAGGTGGCTGCCGCTAGGTGACGCTGATGGTCTCCACCACCATAATGCTGAGGTGGTGGCTGACGCTGAGCCAGCTGCCTCAAGATCTCGTTCTGCTGAGCCATGAGCTCTTGCAGAGTGGGAGGCGGTGGCGGTGGTGGAACGTGTTCATTCTGGCCACGACGCTGCCTCCCGACCATCTGAAAAACCATACAGACACTTAACACCATATCTCCAAGCTCAAGGTTTAATCGCGGCGTAAACAGTCAAAACAAAACGATAGATTCCAACTTTAAACAAAAGGATTTAAAAAGGTATAAATTTCTCCTTCCAATTTTAAAACTGATAACAGTAGCCATCAATCACACTTCCCAAGAGTTTATCATGGTTACATCATTTGTCCCAAAAAGACTCAACTCTATCTAGCCTAGTACCCCAAGGGTGCAAAAGCTAAGCTAGTTACGAGGAGTCCTACCATCACTGACATCTAACCCTATCTCGGACACCTAATGAGCGAACGAGGCAACACTCGACTCGGGGGAAGGTGGTCTCCCTGAGCCGGCAGTGTCCAAACTGGAGGCAGGCTCATCTCCTCCCTCGATGTCGGCTTCCTCGTCAGCCTCCTGGTGATGCATATCCAGGTGCTCATTAGCTTCGGCAAGCTGCTGCTGAGTGTTGATAAGCTGATCCTCGAGAACCTCGATGGTGTTCTCCCTGGTGCCCACTAATTCCTCCAACTCTTGGATATCAGTGGACAGCTGCTCCACCTACAAGTCCTTCTCCACCATTTCTTGGGACAAGTCAACCATGAGCTCCTCCCTATTGTCCAAGGTGATCTTTGTTGCCTCCAACAGTGCCATCAGGTGGGACATCGCCTCACCGCGCATCACTTGCAGACGGTACAGAGCATTCATGCACCGTACGGTCAAGTGCGCAGTCTGTCCTGGGTAGATGGCCCAGATGTCCTTGGCATGCTCCACCCGATCCTTCCACATTGGGTCGTCCTCCTTCTCCGCGAGGAACAGGCCAATGGGGTGGGTAGACAGCTCCAAAGGATGGAAGCCGCAGAAAGTGGTCAAACCATGCAAAGCAATCGCCTCGATTGTGTCCTCAGCTCGGTATCCAAAAGACTCGGAGTCCAAAGAGCGCCAGCCTGGCTGCAGGGGATGAGGCTCCAAGGTCATCCTCACCCTACAGCGGGGCACTCGGTGCTTCTCGAACTGCTGCACCGCGTACTGAGGAGGCGTCGTGTATCCTGCCCCCTGAAGTACCTCCCACAAAATGAGAGAAAAGCCCTCTCGTGCAAGCCCGTTAGTGTGGGACAGTGCATTACCGTCCTCTGAGGATCCGTGAGAAGTCATCTGTGTACGGTTAAGCGTAAGTAAAAGAAGAGAACTATAAAAAGAACAAGAAAAAATAAGACTCAGCCTTTCGCTAGTTAAATAAAAATGGTACTGGGAACTTAGTTGGTTATTTTCTTGTTTTTAAGTCCTTACTCCATATCCATTTGTTAATTTAGAAATGCATGCATGCTCGTCCTGAACGACCTCACATTCATGAAAAAGGATTTGGGAAGAACTCCCATCCCGTAAAAGTGGCATGTAGGGCCTAATCACTTAGCCACCTAGCTACCCTTCTATCATCCTAAGGCTTCACGTCCTAGGTCTATCCTGCTCGTCCTACTACCTATCCAACCTTGTTTCTATCAAATTTTTACTTTGGAAAGAAGGATGGTGTTTACATTTTATTGATTCCTCTGTGGTGGTACAAGCTCCGATACCAGCTGTGGCGGAACTGCCCGAATTATTCCAACTCAAGTGTCTGAGTCCTGCTTTAAAGGCTAGACCACACTTAAATGTGAATAACCCGTCAATCCCTCGGATCTAGTCCGACACGGCCACTGACAGGATCAAGTACCACAATCTCACTCGATGGTGAGTCACAGAGCAAATACAATAAAGCATAAAACCATGCATGAAAGAGTATTAAGTTATTACATCATCATAGGAGTTTTGCAAAAGTAGTCATCATTGTTCGAAGTGCAGCGGAATAAAACTAACGGTAAATAAACAGAGGGATGGGGAAGCCTGTCCCATCACTCCTCATGCTCCTCCTCCACCGAGGTAGGGTCCCACTCGACAGTCCAACCCGGTGGTAAGACGGACGACCAAGTCACTCCAGCAACCATGTCCTCCAGAGATCCTGTAAAAATTTTGCCACAAGCAAGGCTGAGTATACTAATACTCAGCTAGACTTACCCGGTGTGAGGAGTCTACTCCTCTACCTCTAGACATGCAGCTGTTTGGGTGTGGGGTTTTGTTGCCAAAAGCACTAGCTGAGTTTCTAAATCAAGTTTTAATTTTGTCAAATTTAAGTGTGACTCTCTTAAGGCTGAAAGTGTACTATCTACTCACACATAGTAGCAAGCATGATTAGCAATTAACATCTTATATCAACTCATCATATTTCCACTTGTTACTCAATGTAGCAGCATGGATCAAGCAGTCTCATTAGCTGCGAGAAGCAGACGATTCGAATCGAGTTTTTATCCTTGCAAGGTAAACCTAAACACACGACATGCAAGGGCACTCCATCCCCACACACATCAACCGTCCCCATCGATTCCCTGGCAACAGATCAGGGCTCACCGCCTTGGCGTACAATGCCTCACTGACCCCGACTGGCCGTCGTGCAGTGACCGCACTTGTACCCACCATAACCGGAATGGGAGACCACATCTCAGGTCGCGTGAGGGGTGAAGTCTGCGGGCAGGTTCACTCAGGTACTAGGCTTACCGATTTACCATATTTCTCGGTATGTGTTTAGTACGTTCAAACGCTTGACACACGGTACCACACCTTAATCCTTATTCCAATTTTCATCCCGTGGACAACCAATCCCCATGGATTGTTGTCCACAACCAACATCATTATGATAAGAAAGTGGATACAACCAATGTCCTGACCTCGCACGAGTGCTAGAAAAATCACTCGACTTCTACCGAGATCCTACTTAATAAAGCAGCTACTCGACCTAGCATACTAGTATTCATCTCAAAAAGGAATCCTGAGTTCATGCAACTAGGGTTTCATTCAACTCCTACACTTAAGTGCACAGTACAAGCCTACAAACATTAAGTGTAGTAAAATAGCATATATAACGGTTATGCATAAAACCGGGGCTTGCCTTCCAAAGTAGTGGCAGGCAGGTCCTCTGGTGCAGGCTCTGGTGCTGGATCTGGGACTACCTCCTGAGCAGCTCCTTGCTCCGGCACGAGGATGTACTCTCCGTCAGCAAGGTTACAGTCTATCGAATGCAATGAACATGTATGTCATGATTAAGTAGGATTTAATAACATTATGCTAAAAGAAACTAAGTCAAGAGTAACTTAGGGTTTCTTGGTTATGTGGGGCTTCTAGTGGATTAGACTTATCCCCTTTAGGCTTAGGTTTTTGTTGAGGATAATCATAGGGAATTTGTATTGCTCTTGTCTCCTTCTGTGGATAAGATATAAAGGATTTTAGGATGACACAATTTTCTATTACCCACTTTTCCATTTTCCTTTATTTTCTACTTATGGTTTCTAGGGTAGGTTTGAACTATGACAGTGGGTTACTATTTTCCAAAAATTCCACAAAAATTTCAGTGGGTTGTCATTTGGTATTCTAGCCAGTTTTAAGAATTTGAGGCTCAACATATAAAGGTTATGCTTAAGACAAAAAGAATAAAAGTTGGGTAAATGGGCCACTTTGTACTACAACTCTTAATTAGAGGTGAGGTCTGTCTTAAAGGTTATTTTTGCTGGCATCTAACAGTAATAATAGGCTTCTATGCCAAAACTCACAGAAAGCTAAGGGGTGGTAATTTAGTTATGATTTTCTAAAGTTTAATGTCAAAAAGGCACTTTCTACTACACTGTTATTTGAAAAATGTCAAACAGCAGATTTCATATTTTTCCTAAGTTCTTAATAACAAAGCATTAACTATCCCAAGGGTGGGGGTGTTTTCACCTTGGGGTTATTTTTGTAGGGTTTTTCTAATTATCCTTGTTTTATTCAATATAAAGGTATCCTATTTATTTTCTACTAAACCAGGGTATGATAAATTTTTCCAGTAATCTATATTGAATAAGCATATTAACAAAAATAGGAGTGCCTTCTGGTTCATTATTTAAACCACATTTTCTATTTTTCTTAACCTTAAGCATTTTGCAAAATAAGGGGTAAAGACTAACTTAATGGGTTGGACAGAGAGGTTTAACATTTTTAAACAGATCAGTTGATGAATATAAACTTCTCTAAATTTTTCTAGCCCTAGTCAAATAGTGCAACTAATTTTTGCCCTATTATTGAGCTTTTGGCCAAAACTATAATTAAATCAGAGCTTTAAAGTTTTCTATAGCACACAGGGGTTTTATATTTTTCTTAAGTAGGTTACATTAATTAGAGTCTGGCAAAATTGGTTTGACCAAATCTGGATGAACTAAACATAAGTTATGAATTTTTAAAGTCTCTGTTTAATTTAAAATTAGATTTTAATAAGAGTTTCCTGGAAAAACAGTTTACACCGAGGTCCCTGGGTTTAAACTAAACTAACCTTCGCAGTTCTACCCTTGCGCCACTATTCCCCTGAGTCGCTGACAATTCAAGAAGCCCCCTGACCTTGTCTCCCTCTCACCCGCAGTCCTTCCCCTAATGTAAACAGTAACCGCGGGAAAGAAAAGGGTGGCGCGGCTTACCGGCGGCGAGATAGGTCCGGCGAAGGGCAGGGTTGGCTCGGGGAGGCTCTGGCGGTCACGGCGAGGTACGGCTCGACGGCGGGGATGGCCGGAATCGCCCGGTCCTCGCGCGCAGGCGGGTGTTCTCGTCGGTGGCGAGTGCACCGGCCAAACCACGGCGAACTGGTTCAATCCAAAGGCACGGTGAGCTTCACGGGGTAATGTAGTAACCGTGTGTACAAGGAATCGAAGAATGGTTGAGTGGATTACCCGGTCCACGCACTCCGGCGGGGTTGAGAGCTCCGGCGACCGTGGGCTGGCCTCTCCGGCGAAGCAAACTTCAATTCCTTGCTCGGGGAGCTTCATCCGGGGCGTGCTCAGCCTTCTCCGAGGGCTGGCCGGGGTTGAGGATGGCTCTATTGGCCGGTCTACGGTGGCAGGGGATCGGGCGGCCCCGGACACGCTGCGCACGGGCAGACGGCGGTGAGCTGAGCTCCGGTGAGGTTTGAGTGTGCGCGGAATAGCGTATTCGAAGCCCGGGAGGGCTTTATAGGCGCGGGCGTGGGACATGGCGCTGGCTTGGCTCGAGCGCGGCGCTGGGTATGCGGGGGCGCGCGCGGGCGTGCTCTGGCACGGGCAGAAAGCATCGAACACGTGGAGGTGAGTTTCTTCCATTGTTCAAACGTCTGCAGAGATCACAAACGTGCGAATCTTGCCATGAATCCGGTGCAGACCTCTTCCTGGCACCTAGGGCTATCTCTCATGTGTGAGTTCCAATGGTGGATACGCCCTAGATCAGGAGATAGACGGGCGCCAAATCTGGCTTGTCTCGCTGCCCACATCGCGACAAAACTGATGCCAAGACCTGTCAAACGTCAAGGGCTCGGTCTCCACTTTTTCTAGGGGGTGCCTTAGGTGGTATGCCACATTTTTGGTATAGATCCTAAGTGGTTTTGGTGCCATCTTCAAAGTGAACATGGTTGATCTTTAGATTAGGGTTAAAAATTGGACTTAGAGAGAAATAGAGAGCTCTAGCTCTCTCCCCACTTGGAGATTTGATTTGGGGTTTTTCTAGGGGTCTTTTTGCAATATTTCCTTCCCCTAATTGCTGGTTATAAGGTTGCTTAGGGTTTGGGTAAAGATTACCCATGTTTTGCACATTTGCTCACCCTCTTTCCCCCCCCCCTTTACCCAGGGTTTGGGAGATAGGGTTTTGGAGGGTCTAGGGTTTTTCCCCCCCTCTGATCCAAGGTAATAAGTGTGCAAGGGTTTGAGTAATACTTCTTAGGCCATTAATAAACTTTGATTTAACACATATTCTCCAAAGTTCTTATGTGTTTCCTTGAGTCTCTACCACATATGACCACAGTCATTAGTGTTAAGGTGGGTTCTAGCCATGGTAACACCTGAGGTGTTACATTCTACCCCAAATACGGTTTCAAATCTGCAATGTTAAATGTAGGACTAACCCGGAACTCGGGAGGCAACTCAAGTTTATATGCATTATCATTTATTTTCTCCAAAATCTTATATGGACCAGCATCACGTGGCATTAATTTTGACTTTCTTAACTCTGGAAATCTATCTTTACTCAAGTGCAACCACACTAAATCACCCAATTCAAGCTTAACTGGTTTTCGACCTTGACTACCAGCAATTCCATATTTTTTAGTCATCTTTTCAATGTTGGCGTTAGTTGAAGCATGAAGTTTCAAAATAAAGTCAGCACGCTCCTTAGCATCACTATGTACTTGCTCGGTAGTAGGTAGAGGCAAAAGATCAATAGGAGCATGAGGGTTAAAGCCATACACTACCTGAAAAGGACTTACCTTGTTGGTTGAGTGTTCTGCCCGATTATATGCAAACTCCACATGCGGCAAACACTCTTCCCACATTTTCATGTTTTTCTTCAATATTGCTCGCAGCATTGCAGATAATGTTCTATTCATAACTTCCGTTTGTCCATCAGTTTGGGGATGACAAGTAGTGGAAAACAGCAATTTTGTCCCTAATTTGTTCTATAGAGTACGCCAAAAATGACTCAAGAATTTTACATCACGATCTGAAACAATAGTAGAAGGCATACCATGCAAACGAACAATCTCTTTGAAAAAGAGGTTAGCAATATGAATGGCATCATCCGTTTTGTGACAAGGTATAAAATATGCCATCTTAGAAAAATGATCAACCACAACAAAAACACTATCGCTCCCCCTCTGTCATAGGCAATCCCAAAACAAAATCCATAGAAATATCCGCCCACATAACTGAAGGAATAGGAAGAGGCATATACAAACCATGTGGGTTCAATCGTGACTTCACTTTTTGACACGTCGTGCATCTTGCTACAAAGCACTCAACATCACGCCGCATTCGAGGCCAGAAGAAGTGTGTGGACAGCACAGCTTCCGTCTTCTTGGCACCAATGTGACCCATCAAACCACCACCATGCGCTTCCTGCAACAATAAAAGACGAACTGAACCAATTGGGATGCATAGGCGGTTAGCTCTAAACAAGTATCCATCATTTATCACAAATTTATTCCATGTATGGCCCTCTTTACAATTTAATGCAACCTCTTTAAAATCATCATCAAAAGCATATTGTCCCTTAATTGTTTCAAGTCCAAAAATAAGACAATCAAGTTGAGACAACATAGCATAGCGTCTACACAAAGCATCGGCAATCACATTATCATTCCTCTTTTTATGTTTAATGATGTAAGGAAAAGTTTCAAGAAATTATACCCACTTAGCATGTCTATGGTTCAGATTTGTTTGACTACGAAGATGCTTAAGTGACTCATGATCAGAATGAATAACAAATTCCTTAGACCACAAATAATGTTTCCATGTTTGCAAAGATCGTATAAGAGCATATAATTTTTTATCATAAGTGGAATAATTAAGAACAGGGCCATTCAATTTCTCACTAAAATATGCAATGGGTTTACCTCCTTGCATCAAAACAACACCAATGCCAACTCCACTTGCATCACATTCGAGTTCAAAAGTCTTACCGAAGTCAAGAAGTTGGAGTAGTGGCGCATGAGTAAGCTTCTCTTTTAAAAGAGCAAAAGAATCCTCTTATGACTGCCCCCAATTAAATGAAACACCTTTCTTGGTCAACTCATGTAATGGGGCAGCAATGGTGCTGAAATCCTTCACGAAACAACGATAAAATTCTGCAACTCCAAGAAAACTCCGCACTTGTGTCACTGTCGATGGCGTTGGCCAACTCTGAATAGCATGCACCTTGGCCTCATCAATCTCAATACCCTGTGGAGTGACAACATAGCCAAGAAACGATACTCGTTCGGTGCAAAAGGTGCATTTCTCAAGGTTAGCAAATAAGCGTGCGGCGCGCAAAGCATCAAAAACAGCACGTAGATGGCCAAGATGTTTAGATAAACAAGTTCTGTAGATCAAGATATCATCAAAATAAACCACCACAAATTTTCCAATAAATGGGCGCAAAACCTCGTTCATCAAACGCATAAAAGTACTAGGGGCATTAGTTAATCCAAAAGGCATCACTAACCACTCATACAAGCCGAACTTGGTTTTAAAAGCAGTTTTCCATTCATCGCCTAATTTCATTCTAATTTGGTGGTACCCACTGCGCAAATCAATCTTAGAAAATATTTTAGAACCACTTAACTCATCAAGCATATCATCGAGGAATAGGATGACAGTACCGGATAGTGATGTTGTTAATGGCTCTACAATCTACACACATGCGCCAACTGCCATCTTTCTTTGGAACCAAAATGACAGGAACAGAACAAGGACTAAGGCTCTCACGTACATACTGAAAGAGAAATGTGCCCTTGGGCCATTTCTATAATGTTTTGGTGATTAAGTGTCCAACACATAGTAAGTGAGTAGCTTTGTGCCAAACAAGCAAGAAGTGCAAATCATGTAACAAGGTACGTTTCTAGACTTAGTACATTGTTTTGAGTACTAACATATTTTGTCTAAGTGCTAGAAACAGGGAGAAAAGAATTGGAAAAAGACTTGGCTCGGTGCAGCCAAAACTCAGCTCAGTCTGGCAATCCGGACTGTCCAGTGGTGCACCGGACAGTGTCCGGTGCGCCAGGCTGGTCTCCGGTGAAAAGGCCGCTCTCGAGAAAAATTAGTGGCGTACGACTATAATTCACCGGACTGTTCGGTGAGCCAACGGTCGCTAGCGCAACGGTCAGCCGCGCAATCCGCGGGCAATGCGTGGCCTGCACCAACGGTCGACAGGGAGATGTGTTATCTCACATCTTGCATTGTTTGATGCAGGCACCTAATTTCTGCTTTGGGGAATAAAGGGGATGTAGCAGCACGGCCACTACACCTTTAATAAAGGAACCACCATTTAATAATGTTGATAATCAAAGTTGGACAAGTCTAATGAATTGCTTTGTTCTTGGTTGAGCGTTTATTTTGGGGTGGGCTGAGTTTCCTTATCCCATTTGTTTTACTTCAGTTGGGTCATAATTAGGTTTTACCACTTTTGCATTACAGTTTCTACTATGTGAATTATATGTCTTTATATCTTGTATGAGCTTCATGTTTCCCCTCCTTGTTATGCTAGTTTTCAAAGGAGGTGCTGCCGGATTTTTTCTTGCTTCATATTCTTTCTTTATTACATCTCTTGTGTTGAGTAAGTTTAGTGGATAAGGTTTATGGTATTATCCATTCTGTGCGACCAGTGGGGTGTTATAGTTGGTATCAGAGCCAGGTTGTAGGTCCTAGCAAGTGGAGTAGTAATAAATTGACACACTGCACATGTAGGATGGGATTTCTGTCTTGCTATTGATATGATTATGTTATGGTCTGTGCTAGCTTTGACATTATCTGAAGACATGCTATACCTATCTCATTTACTTCTTATTCTCATCCCTGTGGCTGCAGCTATGCCGCCTCATAGGGCTCGGGGTAGTCCGCAAGCTCCTAGTGGGGACTCGATGAGTCCAGCGGCAATGTTAGCCGCAATGCAGGCCATGCAGCAGGAGTTGGCCCTCCTGAGGCAAGCCATTCCTGTCGCCCCTGCGGGTGCTGCTCAGGGTGCTGAAGGTGGAGAAGTGCCCAGGGGCGCTGTCCCTGCGGGTGCTGTTCCAGGTGGCGGGGTCGAGGTGCCCCTTCCAGTCAGTGGTCTTTCTCTGATGCAGTGGATGGGCATGAAGTTGGATTCTTTTGATGGCAGTGGTACTCCGGTCGAGGCGGCAGATTGGTTGACTTATGTGGAGGATAAGATGAATGTCTTCGAGATTGCATATGGAGATCGGGTTCGCTCTAGCACTCAACTGCTGAAGGGAGAGGCGCAAATTTGGTGGAGAGGCGTGCAGGCAGCGCACTCCTCCTCACCAAGAGTCCTATCATGGGATGTGTTCATCAGGCAGTTCGAAAGGAGATTCTACCCGGTCACCTTTCTGGAGAAGATGAAGATTGACTTGCAGTCCTACAAGCAGGAGAAGAAGTCTGTCACCGAGTATGAGGTGGGCTTCAACAAGATGGTCCGCTTTGTCCCTCATGTGGCTTATAATGAGATGGAGAAGGCGAGCCAGTTCCGTCAGGGTCTGAAGCCTTCTATCAGGCATGCACTGGGGGCCTTTCCGTTGGTGGACTTCCGTACCACGGTGGAGCCGGCGCTGGGTGTGGAAATGCAACACCAGTATACCATGGAGTCGCAGAAGTCTTCGGGTGTTGATCAGCCTCGTAGCCAGGACACGAGGAGGGGCAACACTGGAGGTCCAGCTCACAAGAGGGGCAAGTCTCAGCATCAGCGCCACCATCCTTACCGTGGCAAATCTTCTGACTCGGGTACTTCTGGAGGAGGTACTCAGAGGTTTCGGGCCGTTCCTAAGCCCGGGCTGGGGCTGGTGTGTTTCCGATGTGGAGATGCGCATCGCCGTGCAGAGTGCCAGTGGAGTGGCAGGTGTTCGATCTGCAGTCAGGACCACAAGGATGTGGTGTGTAGGAGGAATCCCAATGGGAAGCTCAGATGGGAGTCGGTGACTTCCTCCTCTTCTCAAGGCGCTATCAACATGATGTCAAGTGCTGAGCAGCAGTTTTCAGTTCCTCTTCCTCCACAGCAGCTTTTTGTGCCTGGGACTTCTCAGTTCGTGCCGATGTAGGGTTTCCCTCAGTATCAGGTCGCGCCTACTCCTGCACCGTCTACCCCTGTGCTGACTCAGTTTGGAGCTCCGCGCCAGCCTCCTCCGGTGGCTCAGTGGGGTTCTTCTGTTAATTTCACTCCGGGAGCTTCCTCTTCTGCGGGTATTTCTGGAGCTTATGTGCTACCCGCTATGGATGGCAGGGAGCAGGGAGACGTGGTGACAGGTATGATTTCAGTTGATTCATTTGCAGCCCATGCTCTTTTTGACTCTGGCGCTAGCTATTCGTTTGTTTCGGAGGATTTTGTGTCGCGGGCTGGTCTTTCGGTGCAGAGGTTGGGTCACCCAATTTTGGTCAGTTCTGCTAATGGCTCTATTAGTAGCTGTTCAGTTTGTCAGGGGTGTTCCGTCATTCTTGCTGATGAGGTTTTTTCGGCCAATCTGGTGGTGATTTCCTTGGGGGCATTCGATGTTATCTTGGGTATGGATTGGTTATCCCAGTATCGTGCGGTTATATCCTGCTTCTGGAAGACAGTGTTATTGCAGGCGCCGTCGGGTAAGGAGGTGGTATTCTTGGGAAGTTCCCCGAAGTTCACATTATCCTTGTTGGCGCAATTGATTCTTGATCGCCGGTCAAGGAAGTCGGGGATCTTTTTCTCTATGGTGGCGGAGGGTGAGGCTGCCTTGCGGGTGCAGGACATCCGGGTGGTGTGTGACTTTGCTGACGTGTTTCCGGCAGAGCTTCCAGGCATTCCTCCGGAGCGCGATGCAGCTTTTGAGATTAAGCTGATCCCAGGTACGCAGCCTATTCATAAGGCCTCGTATCGAATGGCTCCAAAGGTGCAGATTGAATTAAAGCGGCAATTGGATGATCTGCTGGCTAAGGGCTTCATTAGGCCTAGCAGGTCTCCATGGGCTTCCCCAGTATTGTTTGTTGAGAAGAAGGATAAAAGCAAGCGGCTGTGTGTGGATTATCGCGCTTTGAATCAAGTGACAATCAAGAATAAATATCTGCTTCCCTAAATTGAGGTCCTCTTTGAACAGTTGAGGGGTGCCCAGGTGTTCTCCAAAATTGATTTGAACTCTGGTTATCATCAATTGAGGATTCGTGAGGAGGATATTGAGAAGACTGCCTTCTACACCAGGTATGGGCATTATGAGTTCATAGTCATGTCTTTTGGCTTAACTAATGCCCCTGCTGCCTTTATGGAAGCAATGAATAGGATGCTGCATGAATTCCTGGACGATTTTGTGGTCGTATTCCTGGATGATATTTTGATTTATTCAAAGACCGAGGCCGAGCATGAACAACATCTCCGTCTCGTTCTGGGTGCCCTAAGGAAGAATCAATTCTATGGCAAGTTGAAGAAGTGTGCCTTTTGGCTATCCGAAGTGGCTTTCCTGGGGCACGTGATTAATCAGGAGGGTATTGCGGTTGATCCCAAGAATGTTGCGGCTGCGGTAGAGTGGAAGAGACCTTCTAGTGTCTCTGAAATCCGAAGTTTCTTGGGGCTTGCTGGGTATTATCGGCGCTTCGTACCAAATTTTTCCAGCATTGCTAAGCCTTTGACTAGGCTCTTGGAGAAGGGTGTTCCCTTCGTCTGGTCCGGCGAATGTGAGGTCAGTTATCAGTCATTGAAGAGCAAGTTGGTGGATGCCCCTATCCTAGCTTTGCCTGAGAGCGGTAAGCGTTTCACAGTTTATACGGATGCTTCGCGTATGGCTCAAGGCAGTTGAGGAAGCATGAGGGGAATTATCCAACTCATGATCTGGAATTGGCTGCGGTGGTTTTTGCTCTAAAGTCGTGGAGGCATTACCTTTATGGCGAGGCTTGTGACATTTTCACCAATCACAAAAGTCTCAAGTATATTTTTACTCAAAAGGAGCTGAATTTGAGGCAACGTCGGTGGCTAGAATTGATTAAAGACTATGATTTGTCCATTCATTATCACCCGGGGAAGGCTAATGTGGTGGCGGATGCCCTTAGCAGGTCCGGGGTTCCAAAGGTGGCCTTGCCGTTGGTCGCTGATCTGGACCGTTTGGGGATCGCTTTGTGTTATGTCGGCACCGCTAGCGAGGAGACTCAGATGCTTATTCAATCCTCTCTTATGGAGAAAGTGCGTGCGGCTCAGCAACAGGATCGTCTTTTGCAGGAAGCTCGAAAGAGGGTTGGTGATGGTAAACCGCGGGAGTTCACCATTGATGAGAATGATTTGGTTCGTTTCAGGGGCCGTCTTTGTGTGCCTCAGAAATCAGAGGTGAAGCTGGATATCCTGCGAGAAGCTCATAAAATGCCTTACACCGTCCATCCTGGCAAAACCAAAATGTACCGAGATTTGAAGCAAAACTTCTGGTGGAAGCGGATGAAGGTTGACATTTCTAAGTATGTGGCCGCCTATGAAGTATGTCAGCGCGTGAAGGCCGAACATAAGCGGCCTGCAGGTTTGCTGAAGCCATTGGAAATTCCAGAGTGGAAATGGGAGCATATCACCATGGATTTTGTGGTGGGTCTACCTCGTTCCCCTCGTGGCAGGGATGCTATTTGGGTGGTAGTGGATCGCTTGACTAATTCTGCGCATTTTATTCCCATGAAGACCACAAATTCAGCTTCAGATTTGGTTCCCTTGTATATGAAGGAAGTTGTCAGGCTTCACGGGGTACCTAAGTCTATTGTTTCTGATCGAGACTCCAAATTTGTATCCAAATTCTGGGACAGTCTCCATAGTGCATTGGGCACCAAGCTTTCGCTTAGTGTCGCATTTCACCCTCAGACGGATGGTCAGTCAGAGCGAACAATCCAAACCTTGGAGGATATGTTGTGTGCTTGTGTTCTGTCATGGAAGGGTAGCTGGGAGGATCATCTTGCTCTGGCAGAGTTTGCGTATAACAACAGCTACCAAGCTAGCATCAAGATGGCACCATTTGAGGCTTTGTATGGCAGGCGGTGTATCTCTCCTCTGTGCTGGGAGACTTTGGGAGAGAGATCCCTGGTTGGTCCTGATTGGGTTCAGCAAACTTCTGAAAAGGTTCGGGAAATTCGTCAGAACATTTTGGCAGCTCAGAGTCGTCAGAAGAGTTATGCTGATGTGAGGAGGCGGGATCTGGAATTTGCTGTGGGTGACCAAGTCCTTCTCAGGGTATCACCCACTAAGGGAGTTGTTCGGTTCGGTGTCTCTGGGAAACTCAGCCCAAGATACATTGGACCGTTCACTATCTTGGCCCGAGTGGGCAGCCTGGCTTATCGCTTGCTGCTGCCGGATTCCATGGCAGGGGTACACCCGGTTTTTCATGTCTCTATGTTGAGGAAGTTATTGCGGGATCCGGACCATCAGATTGAGATGGAACCAATTGCGGTATAGCAGGATCTGACTCTGGAGTGTCGTCTGGTGCGTATATTGGAATTCTCGGAGCGTGTGTTGAGGAAGAGATCAATTAAGTATGTCAAGGTCTTATGGACTAATCAGTCTGAGCGCGAGGCTACGTGGGAACTTGAGGAGCTGATGCGGCAGAAGTGCCCGGAACTTTTCGTTGTGGGTAAGTGTTGTTGATTCACTAATCTTTTCTTTTGTCATTCCGATAGAAGCGTCAGAATTCGAGGTCGAATTCTTTTTAAGAGGGGTAGAGTGTGATACCTGGTTTCCAAAGAAGAGAAGTTGGGGGTTGTTCTTTTTGTTTTTTTTCCTCATCCGGTTGTTGTTTTGGGGATTTGAAATTTTATGGAAAACATTCACAACTAGGGCAGTAGAATTTATTTGGTTTGACGCTAGCGTTGCGGTCGGGAGCTGTCGCGTGGGTTAGTTGGTCCGCAATAGGTGTTTCGGCCCATTAACCCTCCCAAACCCTAGCCGCCTCCCTCCTAACCCCCTCCCCCCATGTGCAGCCCCCCCCCCACTTCTCCTCCTCCCCTTGGCCGCCGCCCCCCTGCCCATCTCCTCCTCTCTAAATTTTTGCAGCCACCAAACCCTAGCCGCCCCCCCCCCCTCAATCCCCTCCTCCCAAGGTGCCAATCCTTGCCACTCGGATCATCGTCTCGTGGTGCGATTCTCCAACCATTTTGGTGGAGGGAAGAAGGCAGGAAGGAAATGGGGGAGAACCCAAGGTGATTTTTGTGTTCATCCCTTGTTCATTTGCGCTGCGATTCAATTGATTAGATGTTGCGTTTGCGATTAGATAGAGGGGGGCTGTCCAGAATTTTACGTGGTGGATGAACAGCGGAAGTTCTAGCAGCTTTTAGGGTTTTTTTCGTGAAGAATTAATGGGGATCAATTTAGAGATCTTGTAGAACTTTGTTTTACCTTTCCAATGAGTATTTATGCGCTCAATTTGGAGTTATAAATTAAAAGTTATCATCGTTTGAATCCGGGTATGTGGCTGTCAAAAAAAAACAGATTTTTCAGAGTGATGAACAGCAGCAGTATTAGCAGTTTCTGGGGATTTTTCGGGAGTAATTAGTGTTAATCAGTATGAGAATCATGTAGGGCTTTTTCTTATCTTTCCAACAAGTACTTTTGCGCTCAAATCGGAATTATATTTTGAAAGTTATCGCTGTTTGAATCCGAGTATGTCGCTGCCCAAATCAGAAAAAAACAGATTGCAGGGTTTATTTTGTGGACCGTTTAGAGGTAATTAGATGTTAGAATTTAATCATGAGTTGTATACAAAACTTGTGGGGAATTTTATGTAGTTGTCTCTGAAGTTTTTGTTTGACACCACTGCTGTCCTAATTTTTAAGTTATGGAATTGTTAAGCAGCGCCGCTGCAGTTTGGTTAGTGAGGGGAGAATTGTTACCGCGGCGGGGTTTGAGATTGCGCGTAGGTGCGGTGTTGTCTTTGAGTTTTTTATGTGAATTTGGTGCACTAAGTTGGGTGTCAAAAACAGGTGGTGGACTTCCGGATTGTTCTTAGGGATTTTGCCCAAACTTCGGTGAAGGCAAGTAAAACTGTGATGGTTATTCCGTCTGTCAGATGCGGAGTCTTATACTTGTTTATGTTGTGCTATCATGTTCAAATTCATATTTTCTTTTGAGTACCATCATTTGAAAATGTTCATGTTTCATGGATTTCATATGTTGAGTTTGTGGTTTGATTATGTTACTCAAGTGGTTATTATGTGGAATGGGTGGAAGTAAATGCCTAGCACATTTTTATTTGGGAAGAACTTATGATGTTGTCATGCATAATGCACTCATCATCCATTGCATTGAAGTTTCATCGCGATCTTATGGTCCGACCGTACCGGTACATTGAGCATCATATGTTGCCCGAGAAGGGGTATGGTGCAGCTTCATATCCTTAGAGATATGGAGGCAGAAGTCATTATTGCATTTGTAGCCATGTGCATTCATGGGAGAGGTGTTGAATCTATTATGTGGATGTGGATAATTTGGACTTGTGCATGGTGATTCTACTTGGCGTGGAGTTTTAGTTACTTGTATACTTGCTGCAATTTACTGTTCAAAAGAAAAGAAAGAAGTCCTGAACTCGTGGTTGTGTAAGCACAGTTGATTTACAATGGCCTATTTGTTGTTGTTATGTTTACTTGTTGAGATGTGTTATCTCACATCTTGCATTGTTTGATGCAGGCACCTAATTTCTGCTTTGGGGAATAAAGGGGATGTAGCAGCACGGCCACTACACCTTGAATTGCTTTGTTCTTGGTTGAGCGTTTATTTTGGGGTGGGCTGAGTTTCTTATCCCATTTGTTTTACTTCAGTTGGGTGATAATTAGGTTTTACCACTTTTGCATTACAGTTTCTACTATGTGAATTATATGTCTTTATATCTTGTATGAGCTTCATGTTTCCCCTCCTTGTTATGCTAGTTTTCAAAGGAGGTGCTGCCGGATTTTTTCTTGCTTCATATTCTTTCTTTATTACATCTCTTGTGTTGAGTAAGTTTAGTGGATGAGGTTTATGGTATTATCCATTCTGTGCGACTAGTGGGGTGTTACAGCACCGGACTGTCCGGTGTGCACCGGACAGTGTCCGGTGCACCATCGGGCCCGAAGCTGCAATGGTCGACTATGCCTGTTTTGGAAGGCAATCGCGCACCAGACAGCTACAGTGTCTGTCTGGTGGTGCACCGGACTGTCCGGTGCACCACACGACAGAAGGCAAGATTAGCCTTCCAAGATTGTCTTCAACGGCTCCTAGCTGCCTTGGGGCTATAAAAGGGACCCCTAGGCGCATGGAGGAGTAACCCAAGCATTTACTAAGTATTCTAAGGCATCCAGACTCTGCTCCCGCGCATTCGCTTTGTTGTGTTAGAGATTTGAGCTCCATTCGAGTCAAGAACTCCGTGTGTGTCATTTGAGCTCAAGTCTTCACTTGTGTGCGTGGGTGTGCAGCGTTTTTGAGTCTTGTATGTGTTGCTCTTCCCAACCTTACTCTTATGCGTTCTTTGTGATCAATCTTGTAAGGGCAAGAGGTTCCAACTTGTGGAGATTCCTCACAAATGGGAAAAGACTAAAAGGAAGAAAAGCCGTGGTATTCAAGTTGATCATTGGAACACATGAAAGGGGTTGAGGGCAACCCTCGTCCATTGGGACGCCACAACGTGGAAGTAGGCAAGTGTTACTTGGCCGAACCATGGGATAAAATCACGTGTCTCTTGTGATTGCTTCTCTGTGATTGTTTTGTCCACAAGAACTCGCTTCAAGTTATTTAGCCATACTAACACTCATAACTAAGTTTTGTGGCTATTAGTGTTTGAATTTTACAGGATCACCTATTCACCCCCTCTAGGTGCTCTCAATTGGTATCGGAGCCGTACTCTTCACGTAAGGGACTAATCGCTCGAAGAGATGGATCCTAAGGGAAAGGGGATGGTGGTCAACAACAAGGAGAAGGAATCCCTCCTAAATGAGCCAAGAGACGACAAGCCTACAGACTCAGGCTCAAGTCACAAGAAGAGGGATGGGAAGAAGAAGAGGCGAATCAAGAAGATCATTTACTACGACAGCGACGCCTCCTCTTCTTCACCAAGAGACGACAACGACGATGACTCGTCAAAAAAGAGAACGGTTAATCAAAACTACTATTTTGACTATTCTCGCATGCCGTACAATTCGAATGCACATTTACTTTCTATTCCACTAGGAAAACCTCCACACTTTGATGGAGAGGACTACTCATTTTGGAGTCATAAAATGCGTAGTCATCTATTTTCTCTCCATCCTAGCATTTGGGAGATAGTAGAAAATGGAATGCATTTCGATAGTACGGATAACCCTATGATGATAAATGAACAAATTCATAAGAATGCACAAGCTACCACGGTTTTGCTAGCATCTTTGTGCAGGGATGAATACAACAAGGTTAGCGGCTTGGACAACGCCAAGCAAATATGGGACACCCTCAAGATATCTCATGAGGGAAACGACGCCACCATGATCACCAAAATGGAGTTGGAGGAAGGCGAGCTGGGAAGATTTGCGATGATCAGGGGAGAGGAGCCAACTCAGACCTACAACAGGCTTAAGACCCTCATCAACAAGATTAGAAGCTATGGAAGCACAAGATGGACGGACCACAACGTCGTCCGACTCATGCTAAGGTCATTCACGGTAATTGACCCCCATCTTGTCAATCTTATTCGTGAAAACCCCAGGTACACTAAGATGACGCCCGAGGAGATACTCAGAAAATTCGTGAGCAGGCGCATGATGGTTAAGGAGGCAAGGTACGTGGATGACGCCTTGAACGGTCCACTACCTATATACAAGCCGCAGCCTGTTGCTCTCAAAGCAACAAGCAGCAAGGAGGCGCTACCAAGCAAGGTAGCTCAAGTGGAGGCTGCTGGACTCAATGAAGATGAGATGGCGCTCATCATCAAGTGCTTCAAGACCATGCTTAAAGGTGGCAAGGAGTACCCCAACAAGAACAAGACAAGGGGAAAGCGCTCCTGCTTCAAATGCGGTAAGACTGGTCACTTTATTGCAAATTGTCCCGATAATGTTAGTGACCAGGGACAAGAAAAGAACGGGAAGAAGGAGAAGAAGAAGAACTACAGGAAGGCAAAGGGCGAGGCACACCTTGGAAAGGAATGGAACTCGGACTGCTCCTCTTCCGACTCCGACGATGAAGGACTCGCTGCTTCGGCCTTCACCAAATCCTCCCTCTTCCCCAACAAACGCCATACATGTCTTATGGCCAAGGAGAAAAAGGTACGTATTCGGGACACTCCCAAGTATACTTCTTCTAGTGATGAAGAGTCATCTGATGATGAAGTAGATTATACTGATTTATTTAAGGGTTTAGATAGAGCTAAAGTAGATAAAATCAATGAGTTAATTGATGCTCTAAATGAAAAAGATAGATCGTTAGAGAGGCAAGAGGATATTTTGTATGAGGAACATGACAAATTTGTTAGTGTTCAAAAGTCTCTTGCCTTAGAACTTAAAAGAAATAAAATGCTGTCCTCTGAGTTGTCTGCCTGTAAGGAATATGTCTCCAGTCTAAAGAATTTAAATGTTGAATTAAATGCTAAACTAGAGGAAGCTAATGTAACAAAATCATGTATAGAGCATGTTGTTATTTGTAATAGATGCAAAGATTTTGATATTAATGCTTGTGATGAACATCTTGCGTCCATTACTATATTAAATGATGAGGTGGCAAGTCTTAATGCTCAACTTAAGACTTGCAAGAATGATTTTGATAAATTAAAGTTTGCTAGGGATGCCTACACTGTTGGTAGACACCCCTAAATTAAGGATGGACTTGGTTTTCGAAGGGAAACCAAGAACTTAACAAGCCAAAAGGCTCCCATTCTCACCAAGGAGAAAGGGAAGGCCCCTATGGCTAGTAGTACTCAAAGGAATCATGCTTTCATTTGTAATAGGAAAATTGCTAGTCATTCCAATTATAATAGGAGTTATTATCATGATGCTTTCGATTCACATGCTATGTTTGCCTCTAGTTCTACTTTTGTGCATGGTAGAAGTAGGCCTAGGAGAAATAATGTTATGCCTCATGTGGCTAGGAGAATGTGTAATGAACCTTCTACCATTTACCATGCTTGCAATACTTCATTTGCACTTGTATGTAAGAATGAAAAAGTAGTTGCTAGAAAGTTAGGATCCGAATGCAAGGGAGACAAGACTTGTATTTGGGTTCCAAAGGCTATTGTGACTAGCCTTGTAGGACCCAACAAGAGTTGGGTACCTAAAACCCAAGCTTAAATTGCCTTGCAGGTTTATGCATCTGGGGGATCTAGTTGGATAATCGACAGCGGATGCACAAACCACATGACGGGGGAGAAGAAGATGTTCACCTCGTACGTCAAGAATAAGGATTCCCATGATACAATTATTTTTGGAGATGGGAACCAAGGCAAGGTCAAAGGTTTGGGAAAGATAGCCATCACAAGCGAGCACTCTATTTCAAATGTACTTTTAGTAGAGTCGTTAGGGTACAACCTCCTGTCTGTAAGTCAATTGTGCCACATGGGCTACAATTGTTTGTTTACAAATGTTGATGTATCTATCTTTAGAAGGAGTGATGGTTCATTAGCGTTTAAGGGTGTACTAGACGGCAAACTCTACTTAGTTGATTTTTCGAAAGAGGAGGCCGATCTAGATGCATGCTTAATAGCTAAGACTAGTATGGGCTGGCTGTGGCATCGTCGTTTAGCACATGTTGGGATGAAGAACCTTCATAAACTTCTAAAGGGAGAACATGTGTTAGGACTAACCAATGTTTGTTTTGAAAAAGATAGACCTTGTGCAGCTTGTCAAGCAGGGAAACAGGTGGGAAGCTCTCATCACAACAAGAATGTGATGACAACATCAAGACCACTGAAGCTTCTTCACATGGACCTCTTCGGACCCGTCGCCTACCTTAGCATCGGGGGAAGTAAGTATGGTCTTGTAATTGTTGATGACTTCCCCGCTTCACTTGGGTGTTCTTTTTGCAGGATAAATCAGAAACCCAAGTGTGGCGGAACTGCCCGAATTATTCCAACTTAAGTGCCTAAGTCCCGCCTTAGAGGCTAGACCACACTTAATTAGGAATAACACGTCAATCCCTTGGATCGAGTCTGACGAGGCCACTAACAGGATCAAGTACCACATACTCACTCGATGGTGAGGCACAGATCAAATACAATAAAGCATAAAACCATACGTTGAGGAGTATTTAAAGTTATTACATCATTATCGGAGTTTTAGCAAAAGTAGTCATCATTGTTCGGAATGCAGCGGAATAAAACTAACGATAAATAAACGGAGAGATGGGGAAGCCTGTCCCATCACTCCTCATGCTCCTCCTCAGCCGAGGTAGGGTCCCACTCGACTGTCCATCCCGGTGGCAAGATGGACGGCCAAGTCACTCCAGCAACCATCACTAGTACACAGAGGCTCTATAGTGGCGGTTCTAGAGCTGTTTGCACTGGCGTTTTTTAGTGCCGCCAGTGCTAGGGGCCAGTGGAAATCGCCATTTCCACTGGCGGTTATTCTAGAACCGCCAGTGAAAATATAATTTCCACTAGCGGTTTTCTTAAGCAAACCGCCAGTGGAAATAGCATTTCCACTGGCGGTTTTTTTTATTTAGCCGCCAGTGGAAGTTTTCCCGCCTTTTTTTAAATTTTCAATCAGTACTGAAATTTATATATATTTACACACACAAACATATATATATATTGATATTGATAAACATGTAGTATTGATATTAAAAGCAACATGGAATTAAATTCTATCATACATTTATATACATCAAAGTCTTGTTTACAACCATGTATGCATCACACATTATATACATCAAAGTTTTCACTTAAGCTCTAATAACTATCTCGGCTAAGAGATAGTCTACTAATTTATGTTAGTATTCTAAACTCTGGCAAAGCTAATGTTCCGAAAGCATCGTGATATTTCCCTTCTGCGGGAATGACCTCTTTCAATATGAATGTGCACAGGTCCTCAACTATGCCATACAATACACCTTCAGTCAATTTCTCCAGGCTTCCTTGTTGAAATTGTTGTAAAGGAAGTTTATAAACATCATCTATTTATACTCAATAATAACACATTTGCATTTTTAATGACATAAATACATACGTGACTATTACTAATAATACCTTGCCAGGGTTCGTGGTGTATCGTCCGTTCATTCTCATGAACTCGCACACGTAGAACCCACATAGGACCGATCCGGGTGGTTGCTTGTGGCACTACATAACGGGAGATTGGTTATTTAGTTGCAACATTGTCCTATGTACGTACATGTATGGTATGTATTCATAAATTCACATACTTACCGGCCAGTTATAATGGATGTCTAGTGGCACGCCTTTTTTGGACGTGTCGTACTTTCCACCTTGTAGCTTATAAAACCTAAATGCCCTGTGATCTCAAATAGAATCACCATGTTATTCTACAATTCTCATCGATATAAGTATGCATGCATAGAAAAGGCTTACAGCTCTAAGATGTTGAGGAATTTTGAATAGGCTGAAGGCTCGGTGTGCAAGGAGTCGAGCACCAGCACCTTTCCAACCTTAGGATAAATGATGAAGCATATCCAGTGGTCCCTGTACGAATCAAACTTGTGATACATGTGTATTGAAATTATTAATTTTATTTATGCAAAATCACACTTACTTAAAGTTGTACGGGGCCACTATGGATTCCCTGTCTTGAAATCGAAGCATTGCGTGTCCTATGTAGGTGGCGTATCTTGCTTCAAAATCCTTCTTCAGATCCTGGATACGCACCTCAATTTATTCGTTCGTTAGTCCCTGTAATGCTTCGTTGTCTTTTCCGATTCTAAAAGTGTGGTTATCCTCGCATATCTTTATTGGGTTGAGATACCCAACCCTTTTACTGGCACTAGCATTGGGATTGGTACCATAAAGGATCTCCTGCTGATCATGTTGCATTCTGCAACGCACACGTGCATGTCAGATATTGAAAATTTATACAACTCACTAATAATAACACATATATGTGGAGTATGAGTGACACTTACAATGCAAATATGGTTACAAGTTGCACGTCGAGTCTCTAAAGGTTCATCATTAACCACATGTCCTCGAATGCAACAAAGGCATTTTTATTTGAACCAATAAAAGCATGGGCTGGTATATTGACACTGATGGTGTCGATGCCAACTGAAGATGGCCGCATGTACAAATCATGCAACCTTTTAATATTAGCCGGGACCTTCCTTAGTTTCTCAAAAGTGAGTAGTGGTCTGCCCGGCTCATATTTTTTAGGCACATTTTTATAATCTGCCTTAGTTGGCTTCTTTATCTTTGCGGCCATTGCCTCAGCCTTTTTTGCGGACTCCTCGAGATCAGCCAAATCAAAAGTGTCTAACGTGAGGCTCCGTCCAATCCTTTTCAAAAGACGAGCTGTGCCAGCAGTGGATTTACTCTTCTTTTTCTTCTCGAACGGGGACACTAATTTTGGTATAGAAACTTTAGATTTCTTTGATGGTCGTGGATCCCTTGATGGCTGTGGAGAAGGTGGATCCCTGAAGGGCGATGTATGTGGCGGAGACGGTGGGCCACCATGAGGATGAGGAGAAGGAGGGTCAGAAAGAGGATGAGGAGCAGCATGTGAAGTTTGAGGAGGTGATGATGGATGTACAATAGGAACAACAATTTGAGAAGGCGGAGACGGTTGGGCCTGCGACGACGGCTGTCGTGGTGGATCAACCAATTCGACATCCCTTCGAGGCCAAAGGATAAAATTCTTGATAGCTTGTCCAAGTGTCTCGATACCTTCGGGCCTAGGGATGTCTAGCATGTCGTCCTCGGGTCCTTGGACGATTGTCGTCACTTCTACCCTGCAATATTCTTCTAGAATGTCGTTTCCATGGAACTTGCATCCTGGGATCGCAAGGCCTGTGGCTACTTTCTTTGTACGCTGATTATTAATACCATATCTTGTAACTAGTGTGCATGCCACAGGCCTTGTGATGTCATCAACTGGATAGCGGACCTTATTTCCCGTTGACGCGATAGAGCTTGGGATGGTCGTACCCTCGGTGGAAGCCGGCGGTTGAGCTGCTGGAATTATTTGCATCTATGGAGTGGTCATATGTTGAACAGACATCGCACTCGCCAATTGTTGCATTAATTCTAGAGGAGGATTCGATAGCATTTCAGACATCAGGCCTTTGAACTCTTTCTTGGCCTCCTCCTTAAAATAATTCGCCATCTCTTCCTTGTATCGATCACGTTTCTTGTACAGACCTTCCCATTCTGGTCTGAATCCTTCCTTCCATCCTTCCTTAGATGAGATTCCTCGTACACGACCAGGATGCTCAGGGTTACCGAGACCAGCCGTTAGAATGTCTCTCTCCCTTTGCGGCTTAAATGTTCCTTGGCTCTGCTTAGCTGCAATTGCATATATATTTTTGCCGCTTCTTCGACAGTGGGATCATCAAAAGATACACCAGACTCAGTTTCCCTTGGTTTTCTAGCATGGATCCAATTAGCTGTCCTTTCACCAAGTTGCTCGGACAGCGTCGGCAACCCTACAGCCTTCTTCTCGGTGTCTTCTTGTCTCCATTTAGGAACCTGACGCTTGTAACCACCTGTGCCAAGGTGGTGGTGGTATTTGTTCTTCTTAGATAGTTCCGAATTTGCCTCACTTAGCGATATGAAATCAGGGCTGCTCCTCTGCTCTAGAAATACTGCCCACTGACCTGCTGAGATTTTATATTTTCTCGTCGGGTCTAGGTCTTTCTTTGCAAACTTTGTATTCATCTCAGACCTCCAGTTTCGGAAATTGATTACAAACTGCTTCATCGTGTATTTTTTCACGAGTTCTTCTGAACCCCGAGGCAAAACGAACCTCGTTATTAGCTTATTCCACATTTGATTCTTGACATCATCTGATACATCTCTCCACTGTCGGATTGTGATGTCAAGATTATCTCTAACTAAGAACCCAAGTGCATTCCGGAACTTAGGCAGTGCCTCTTCTGGAGTTAGGGGCTGACCATTCGGGCTCACGTCTGCGATTTTATATGTCTTGTCAGGAAACTTGTTTAGCCCCTTGTCACCTCTGTTCCGATCGCTCTGCTTCCTTTTCCTTGACCTCTCGGTGGTTGTCTCGGTCGATTCTGGTGCGCCTTTGGTCGGTTCCGGTGCGCCTTGGGTCGGTTCCGGTGCGCCTTGGGTCGGTTCCGGTGCGTCTTGGGTCGGTTTCGGTGCGTCTTGGTATCGTGCCGCAGCTTTTTCGAGC
Organism: Zea luxurians; assembly: GCA_029449295.1. Taxonomy (NCBI): domain Eukaryota; kingdom Viridiplantae; phylum Streptophyta; class Magnoliopsida; order Poales; family Poaceae; genus Zea; species Zea luxurians. The sequence continues at coordinate 29,370,069 of JAOPSE010000024.1, read as the reverse complement.
ATCGCACGAAATTGAGACAAGGCCTCCTATTCATGTAATAAAATGCACAAGAAATCATGCATGTGTTATAGACATTGTGAAATCAACTAATTAATTAGGTACACACACAAAATTAAGGATGTGTAATTTACCTCATGGTCTTGTGGATCATAAGTAGGGTCACGTTGCAACTCATGGCGAGCGGCCCTATCTATGCTAGTGGTAGGATAAGGGTCGCTAGGCGTTTCATATCCTTCACTGCTAGATTGTTCTTGAGCAACACTCTTGTCCATGTGGTCGGGCCCTAATCCTTGGTCCTTGATTGGAGAACTCATTGAGCTATATATATACAAATACATATTAACATAAGCAATAATTAAATTCATATTAACAAATACCCTAACCCTTAACCACTAACACTAACCCTAAGCCCTAACCCTAACCCCTAATATTGTGATACGGATATTATCGAGTTACGTATAGAGAGGGAGAGTCATATAGGACGTAGAGAGAGAGAGAGATGGAGAGTCGTATAGAACGTATAGAGAGGGAGAGAGGGAGAGTCGAATAGAACGTAGAGGGAGATGGAGAGTCGTATATAACGTATAGAGAGGGAGATAGGAGGAGTCGTATAGGACGTAGAGAGAGAGAGAGATGGAGAGTCGTATAGAACATATAGAGAGGGAGAGTGGTACGGATATTATCGAGTTGTGTACCCCTTTCATCAGATTGGAACAAAAGATTAGAACATATATATAATATCATACTAAGTTCTTACATAATACCCCGTCCATCATACTAAGTTCTTATATATAATAACATACTAAGATTAGAACATATATAGTAATTTCTACTTTTCTACTCCTCGTCGTCTATCAGTGTCGTCCAATCGATCTCCTTATCTTCATCGTCGGAGATGTTGGTGATCTACTCCTCTCTTCCCTTTCCCTCCCTCCTCTCCTCTCTCTTCTCCTCCCTCCTCTCTCTTCCCTCTCCCTCCTCTCTCTTCTCTCTCTCTCCCTCCCTCCTCTCTCCTCTCCTCTCTCTTCCCTCTCCCTCCTCTCTCTTCCCTCTCCCTCCTCTCTCTTCCCTTTCCCTCTCTCCTCTCCTCTCCCTCTCTCTCACTCTCTGCAGAGACGCGCGCCCTAGGGTTTCTACACGCGCGCGGCGGCGGCAGCGTGCCCGAGCGTGATCGAAGTCGAAGAAGGGAGAGAGAGAGGGGAACGTACCTACGGCGCGGGGACAACGGCGTGGACGACGGCGGCGCACGGCGGAGAAGATCACCGGGGCGAAATTTCGGCAGCCTGACAGCGGGAGTGTAAAAGACTGGGCGCCAAAGACTTAGAGAAATTTTCGGCCCCGCGCGCACTCCTTTATATAGGAGATATTTCTACTGGCGGATGACAATGACAACCGCCAGTAGAAATGATTTCTACTCGCGGTTTTCGTTGTGAACCGCCAGTAGTAATATTTTTAGTATATTATTTTTTATGATATATACATATATTAAGTATATAAATTTGTATACATATTAAATATATAAATATATATATTTAGTATACATAATATATATATTTATATATTACTCCTCTCTCTCTCCTCTCTCTCTCCTCTCCCTCCTCTCTCTCCCCTCTCCCTCCTCTCTCCCTCCTCTCTCTTCCCTCTCTCCCTCCTCTCTCTCCTCTCTCTCTCCTCTCCTCTCTCTCCTCTCTCTCCTCTCCCTCCTCTCTCTCCCCTCTCCCTCCTCTCTCCCTCCTCTCTCTTCCCTCTCTCTCCCTCCTCTCTCTCTCCCTCTCTCTCCTGTTTCTCCTCTCTCTCCTCTCTCTCTCTCCTCTCTCTTTCTCCTCTCTCCTCTCTCTCTCCTCTCTCTTCCCTCTCTCTCCTCCTTTCCTTCTCCCCCTCTCTCCTCTCTCTCCTCTCTCTCTCCTCTTTATCCTCTCTCTCCTCTCCCTCCTCTCTCCCCTCTTCCTCTCTCTCTCCCCTCTCCCTCCTCTATCTCTCCCTCTCTCTCTCCTCTCTCTCCTTTCTCTCTTCTCTCTCTCTCCTATCTCTCTCTCCTCTCTCTCCCTCTCCCTCTCCTCTCTAGAAAGTCACTAGAAAGTCGTGTAAAATTACATGCTTCGATTTGTCGCTAACAATAATCAATTACATGACATGTCCTAACAATAATCAATTACATGACAACTATATAATCTAGGGAGCTATTGTTCTGCCTTGTCCATCGTGGCGTACCTAGGGCATCAAATTGCGTGGGATGCTTCGCTCAACGTTCCTTATCTTGGTTGGATGGTCTATGAAAAGAGACATGTCATTGAACTGGTTAAAATCCTCTAAATCAGATACACCATCAACTCCTATAGCTTGTTGTTTTCCAGGAAAAACTACATGCTTCGGTTTGTCGGTGCTTTTCTTCTCATTGTTAGAAATGATCTGTTCAGCATAGAAGACCTATGCAGCACGATTAGCAAGGATCCATGGGTCATCTTTGTAACCTACCTTACTTAGATCAAGAACTCTAACCCCATAGTTGTCTACCGTGACATGTTTGTCTTCAACCAATTGACATTGGAAAACCGATATCTGAAATGTACCATAGTCTAGTTCCCATATGTCCTCAATAAAGCCAAAATATGTAATAATCTCACTAGTTTCATCATCTATGGCCTCGCATCGAACACCACTGTTTTGTGACATGCTCTTTTTGTCCTTGGACTTGGTACAAAATGTGAATCCACTAATGTCATAGGTTTGCCATGTTGTGACCCAGCGTGATGGTCCAGATGCCAACCCCTTGATGGTTTGTTCTTCTATTGTTTCTCCACGTGGAATATCCTTCACCATTAGCCATGTGTTGAACCGCTGCTTATGTTGCTTCATTACCCAATCAGCCGTATGCCCAGGATTTTGCTCGTGAAGCTCATTGATGTGTTGTTGGATAAATGGCTCTATTATCGCTAGCTGATGTAGGATGATGTGATGTGCCTCAAGTACTGTATTGTAATCTGGTGGGATGAAAGATTTTTGTCCCATCCTCCCGCTTCCATACAATCTACCCTCGTGTCGTGACAGAGGCAAACCTATTGCAACCTGGTCTTTTAGGATACTACTGCAGAATGGACCTCCAGACTCAATGGCCTCTTCGGTATAGTACCCCTCTATCATGGATGCCTCGGGACGAGCACGGGTTGAAACATAGCCATTCAGTATTGACATGAAACGCTCGTACGTCCACATTTCATGCAAGTACATAGGACCCAATGCCTCTATTTGTGGCACCAAGTGCACCACAAGGTGCACCATAATATCAAAGAACGATGGAGGGAAACACGTCTCAAACTGTGATATTGTCTCCACTGCGAATTCCTGAAGAGATGCCAACTCATCACGGTCAATTAGCTTTTGTGAAATTCTGTTGAAAAAGTAGCACAACCGTGTGATTGCCATCTTTAAAAACAAAGGATTTATAGCCCTGATGGCAATAGGTAGGAATGTAGTCAGCATGACATGGCAATCATGTGAGTTGTAGTTGGTGACTATCAGGTCTTTCATTGACACAATACTCCGTATGCTAGAGCAGAATCCGGATGGGACTTTCAAATTCTTAAGCCAAACACACATCGCATGTTTCTCATCTACATTGAGATTGTAGCTTGCTGCTGGGAGATGGTACTTCCCATTTTCTTGAAGAACAGGATTAGTTCCTTTTTTATGCCTAAATTTACCAAGTCCATGCGTGAATTGAGCCCTTCTTTTGTTTTGCCCTTTATGTCTAGCAAGGTGCCAATTATGCTTTCAAACACATTCTTCTGAACGTGCATACCATCGATCGCATGCCGCACATCTAACTCTTTCTAGTAAGGCAAGTACTCGAAGAAAATAGACTTTTTCTTGAATATAGCCCCCGAGCTGGTTTGGCATCCTTCCTTGTTTTTTCCGTCTTTTGTCTTCTCCCCGAAAACAAACTTGATATTCATGACTATTTCAAAAACTCTATGACCTCTATTGTTACCCGATGGAGCAGTAGAATGTAGTTCACCATTATTCTCAAAGTACTTATCCATCTTTCGCATGTGGTACCTGTGCCCTTCCAATAAAAAGCGTCTGTGCCTCATGTACACTATCTTCTTAGATGCAGTAAGAGACACGTAAGCAGTTCAATCAATGCATACTATGCAGCCAACCTTTCCCTTAAACTGGCCTGATAATGTGAAGAGTGCAGGGTAATCGTTGATCATAACAAAAATAATTGCTCTCAGCGTGAATGAATCTTTACGATACTCATCCAACATTTGAACACCCGTTACCCACAATATTTTCATATCCTCCATTAAGGGCTCTAAAAATACATCCATATCAACTCCAGGTTGTGTAGGTCCAGATATAAGGATGGTTAGCAAAATGTACTTCCGTTTCTGCATCAACCATGGAGGAAGGTTGTATATGGTGAGGATCACTGGCCATGTGCTATGCTTGCTGCTCCTTCAGCAAATGGATTCATTCCATCAGTGCTCAGTGCGAACCTAACATTTCTTAGTTCATCGGCAAAGTCTTGGTGGTTCTCATTGAAATCTTGCCACTGCTTCCCATCGGCTGGATGTTGAAGCTTCCCATCATTTTTGTGCTCATCAGAAGCATGCCAGCTCATAAGTTTGGCATCCTCAGGGTTAGCGAACAAACACCTCAATCGATCGACGACGGGGAGGTACCACATCACTAAAGCAAGAATCTTTTTGAGCGCATAATAGTCTACTTCTTCTTTTTCTTTGCACGTGGATTTTGAAGTCTTCTTTTTGGCTTTCTTTCGCTTCTTCCCTTTAGACACAGATGCAACACACTCTTCTCTCGATAGTCTTTATTCGTCTTGTACCTACTTGCACCACACTTTGGGCAGCTCTCCATGTCTTTATAATCATCACCTCGATAAAGGATACGGTGATTTCTACACACGTGGATCTTCTCCACACCCATAGTGAGTGGACTGATTAGTTTCTTTGCATAGTACATGTTAGCAGGCACTTTGTTCTCCTTTGGAAGCATGTATGCGACAATACTCAAGAACGCATCGAAGCCAGCATCAGACAGACCATATATAGCTTTTAACATCAACAGCTTTAACACAGACCGGAGCGTCGTGAACCCTTTGGTACAACCCTTATACTCGTCGTACAAAGGCTCTTCTGCTGCCTTCTTCAGGGACTCCATACCTTTCATGAAGAACATCGATGGATCTGTATGACGACGCAACATTGCCTCTAACAACTCTGCATCTTCCTCGTCCATAACATTTGGCAGAACATGGGTTCTTTCATGTTCATTTCCTCTAGTGTAACCATGATCAGTAACATTTGGCACTACATGTTCGCTCTGTGGAAGAGGTTGTTGTGTCTCGTGAACGAACTGAAAGCTGTCGTCGATGTTCGCAGGGTTTCCAGCTGTATAAGGCGAAGAGCTACCCTCTCCATGCTTTGTCCAAATTATGTAATCCTTCACAAATCCTCGGCATACCAGATGAGATATGATTTGTTCTGTGTCATCAAATACAACAACATTTTTGCAGTCCATGCATGGACAATATATGTGCTTTGTCTTTGTTCTCCAAGCATTGTTCGTAGCGACAACAATAAACCTATGGACCTCAGATATGTATGATGGATCTAGCCTTGATAAGTTATACATCCAGGATATCCTCTCCATCATCACCTATAAAAAAGTAACATAAAACACACAAGAACACAAATTGGCAAGAGAAACATATACCAATATTTCCTAACAACTAAATATATCATGGATAAAGAAAATTGGCAATAGAAACATGAACAACCTTTCTTAGCGACCTTCTTCCAAAAAATAAAGATCAAAACCTCCTCCTTGTATTTTGTGAAATCTGGCCTTCCAATGAAAGTTGGGCTGCGCGTGAGCTACACAGTTTTTGTCGGGAAGGATGAAGGGGTATTTATACAACAAAGGTCATAGGCGGTTGGATTAGGCAACCTAACTAATTTATCTCTAACACATGGTGAAACCCTAGATCCAAAATGTGGCTAAAATGGAGGAAAAATGAACAAAATTTGGCAAAAGAAACATAAGCCAAACTTTCCTAGCAACTAATAAACAAAAAATCTTAATACCCAAACCTATCTCTAACACATGGTGAAAGCCTAGTTTCAAAATGTAGTTAAAATTGAGCAAAAATGAACAATAATTGGCAATTAAAACATAATTAAACCAACCTTTCATAACAATTAATAAAAACAATCTTAATTACCAAACCTATCATCCTCCCTCTCCATACAACACATTCACCATTCATTAAGCAACTAAATATGTGTCATGGATAAACTGATTTGAGAACTAAACATGAAAAAGGAGAGGGAATAGACAAAATCTAACCATCTTAAGCAACCTCATTTGAGGAAATAGAGAAAATAACCTAGCTATACTCTTCTCTCTCACATGTAAAACCCTAGATCCAAAATGTGGCTAAAATTGAGCAAGAATGAACAACAATTGACAAAGAAACATAAACCAATCTTTCTTATTAACCTTCTTCCAAAAAATGAAGACCAAAACCTCCCCCTTGTATTTTGTGAAATCTGGACCTCCAAAATTGCCTCCAATGGAAGTTGGCTGCGAGCTACAGCTCCTGTCGGGGAGGAAGAGTGGTATTTATAACACATTGTTCACTGGCGGTTGGCTTGAAAAACTGCTAGTGGAAACCTATTTCCACTGGCGGTTATCTTAACACAACCGCCAGTGGAAATAGGATATTTCCACTAGCGGTTGGTGTAACAGAACCGCCAGTGAAAATTAGATTTCCACTGGCGGTTCTGTTACACCAACTGCCAGTGTAAATATCCTATTTCCACTGGCAGTTGTGTTAAGAGAACCGCCAGTGGAAATAGGTTTCCACAGGCGGTTCCCAAGCCGAGCCCACCTAGTTTTTTTACTGGCGCGCGGTAACTGAAACCACCAGTGATAATTTATGGGTGCCGCAGGCTTTGAGCTCTTCTCTACTAGTGCATGTCCTCCAGAGAACCTATAAAATCATGCCACAAGCAAGGCTGAGTATACTAATACTCAGCTAGACTTACCCGGTGTGAGGAGTCTACTCCTCTACCTCTAGAAATGCAGCTGTTTGGCTGAGGGGTTGGGTTGCCAAAAGCACTACCTGAGTCAAAAATCAAGTTTTAGCTTTCTCAAGTTTTAGTGTGACTCTCTTAAGACTAAATGTGTACTATCTACTCATTCATGGTATCAAGCAAATTAGCAATCAACACTTTTTGCCAAATCATCATATTTTCACTTGTTACTCAATGCAGTACAATGGATCAATCAGTCTCATTAGCTGCGAGAAGCAGACGATTCGAATCGAGTTTTTATCCTTGCAAGGTAAACCTAAACACATGACGTGGCGAGGCACTCCGACCCCACACACATCAACCGTCCCCATCGATTCCCTGGCAACAGATCAGGGCTCACCGCCTTGGCGTACAATGCCTCACTGACCCTGACTGCCGTCGTGCAGTGACCGCACTTGTACCCACCATAACCGGAATGGGAGACCACGTCTCAGGTCGCGTGAGGGGATATGTCTGCTGGCAGGTTCAATCAGGTATTAGGCTTACCGATTTACCATATTTCTCGGCATGTGCTTAGTACATTCAAACGCTTGACACAGGTATCCGCATGTTAATCCTTATTCCAATTTCATCTCGTAGACCACGCATCCCCATGGATCTGTGTCCACAGACCAACATCAATAGGATATGAAAGCGGGTACAACCAATTCCTGACCTCGCGCGAGTGCTAGAAAATCACTCGACTTCTACCGAGATCCCTAATTAGCAAAGCAGCTACTCGACCTAGCATACTAGTATCCATCTCAAAAAGGGTTCCTGAGTTCATGCAACTAGGGTTTCAATCAACTCCTACAGTTAAGTGCACAATACAAGCCTACAAACATTAAGTGTAGTAAAATAGCATATAGAACAGGTTATGCATAAAACCGGGGCTTGCCTTCCAAAGCTGGGGCAGGCAGATCCTCTGGGGCAGGCTCTAGTGCTGGATCCGGGGCTACCTCCTGAGCAACTCCTTGCTCTGGCACGAGGATGTACTCTCCGTCCACGAGGTTACAATCTATCGAACGCAATGAATAAGATATATGCATGCTTTGATATGTAGAATTTAATAACAATTATGCTTTAGTGCAGAAAAAACTAAGTTACTTAATCATTTAGGGTTTCCTTGTTATAAGAGGCTCTTAGGGTTTTAGGCTTATCAATTTAGGTTTGAGGTTCTTGCCTAAGCATAATGGATTAAGACTTGGAATGCCCCTTAAATGTTTTAGTAGGTACTCAAGGGGTTTTGCTGGTTTGGTTAGGGTAACATTAGTCTCCACTATTAATTTTTTTTTCTTTTTCTATTTATGCTTTTAGGGTGGGTTTGAACTACAACATTGATTTAAATTTTTCCAAAAATTCTATACAAATTACAGTGGGTTACTAGTTGTCACTGTAGTCTGCTCTATAAGTTTGAGGTCCAGAAAAATTAGAATATGCTTTGGACAAAAATAACAAAAGTTGGGGCAAAGGGGTCACTTTGCACTACAACTCTTATCTAGGGGTGGGTTCTGTACTAAAAGTTATTTTTGCTGGTATCTATAGGTAATAACATGATTCTGTGCCAAAAATTACAGAGGGTTACTTAGTGGTTATTTAGTTATGTTTTTCTAAAGTTTAAGGATAAAGTGACACTTACAACTAACTTGTTGTTTGAAAAATGTCAAACAACAGAACTCATAATTTCTCTATGTTTATAATAACAAAAAATTAGTTATCCCAAGGTTTGGGGTGTTTTCTTTTCAGGGTTATTTTTCTAGGATTTTTCTAAGTTTTCCTTGTTTTTCTAAATTAAAAGGTATCTCCTTGCTTTTGTACTAAACAAAGGTATAATAAAAGTTTCTAATGAACTACACTGAATAAGGGAGCCAACAAAAATGTGGGTGCTCCCTGGTTCTTATTTTAAACTACCTTTTTTATTTTCTCTAACTTTAAGCTAAAATGGTTTAAATGGCAAACTCTACATTAATTTGGTGAAAAGAGAGGTTTATTATTTTTAAACAGGTTAGGAAGTGATTAAGTACTTCTCTGAAGTTTCTTAACCCCAGTCTAATAGTGTAGCTATTTTTCCTTATTTTCTTTAGCTTTTGACTAGATAATCAATTAAATCATAACTTTAAAGTTTTCTGCAACACTTAGGGGTTTTATATTTTTCCTAAGTAGTTTATATTATTTAGGATCTGACAAAATTGGTTTGACTTGATTTGGATGAACCAAACTGAAGTTATGAATTTTTCAAGTTCTAGTTGCATTTAAATCAGAATATTAAAAAGGTTTTCTGGAAATCCACTTTGCATCGAAGACCATGGGTTCTTTCTAAACTAATCCCTACAGTTATACCCCTGCGCCACTATTCCCTTGAGGTACAAAACCCCCTGGCCTTTACTTCTTCTCCCCCGAGGTTCCTCCCCTTATGAAAACAGTAGCCGCGGAAGGAAATAGGGCGGCGCGGCTTACCGGCGGCGAGAGAGGTCCGGCGAGGGGCGGGGTTGGCTCCGGGAGGTTCTTGCGGTCACAGCGAGGTACGGCTCGACGGCGGTGGTGGTCGGAATCGGCCGGTCCACATGCACAGGCTGGTGAACTCGTCGGCGGCGAGTGTTCCGGCCTAACCACGGCGATTCCGGTCAATCCAATGGCACGGGGAGCTCCACGGGGTGACGTAGAGATCATGTGTGCAGTTAATTGGAAAATGGCGCAGAGACTCACCCGGTGCACGTGCGCTGACGGGGCTCCGAACTCCGGCGAGCATGATGGCGCTATTCCAGTGGCGGGAGTCCTCGGTTCAAGCTCTGGCAAGCTTCACGGCCTCCCAGGGGAGCTACCTACGGGCTTGGATCGAGCGGAGGAGGGCGGGAAATGGTTCGGCCTCGGTGGTTGCCTTTGGGCGGCTCTAGCGGGTCGCGGAGAGGTCGCCGGAGCTATGGGTGAGCTCCGGGGAGTTTGGCACGGGACAGGGAATGCAACAAGGAAGATAGCCGGGCACTGGGTGGGCTTTATAGTCGTGGCGCGAGCATGGTCAAGGGGCGGCCGCGGGCGCGCGGGGGTTCGCGTACGGGCGTGCTCTGAGCGCGCCCCCGAGTGTTAGCCCGCGTTGAACACGTGTGTGTTTGCTTCTGCCATGGTTCAACGGCCGATTGGAGCACCTTAGCGTGCAGATCTTGGCAAAACACCCGTGTACGGTCTCTTCCCTGCACCAAATCCTACCTTTTTGATGTGAGTCCCAAGCAAGGATACGGTCGGGGTAGGGAGATATAGGGGTGAGAAGTTGCCTTTGTCCTAGCTGTCCAAACCGAGACAAAAGCTATGCCAAGTCATGTCAAACGACTTAGGGTTGGGTTCAAACTTTTCTAGGGTGTTCTAGAGGTATTTTGGCACCACATTGTCAATTGGGCCAAGTGGTTTTGAGTTTGGGATCAAGGTGAACATGTTTGATCTTTAGAAAAGGGGTGATTTTGGACTTAGAAGAATTCTGATTTTTCTCTTATGCTCAACCCTTTGGTGAATCTTTTGGGGTTTTTTTGAAAACTTTTTGGGGTCACTTTCTTACTATTATTTGTAGGGTATTAAGTGTACTACATCTTTTATAATTGGCCCAAGTCATGATCAAGTGGTTTTATAGCCTTTTGGTCATACCACTAATAGTGCTCCAATTGCCCAAAGGGGGTCTGCATTAGGGTTTGGGCAATTCTCCCCCTTAAGTGTGCATGATAAGCCAAGGCATGACATCTAGGAAGGGTTGCACTTATTTAGGATCTTGATTTCCAAGTTTGAATTTCTTCACTCAAGTTAAGTCACATGTGATGATGGGCTGTCCTTGTGTAGTCTTAAGTGGAAAAACCCTAAGTAACACCTAGGGTGTTACAGCCCTCCCCCCTTAAAGGAATCTCGTCCCGAGATTTAGGTAGAGTCCTTTGGAGGGGTGCCATGAAGGTGTGCTGGTGTGTTGCTCCTTTCTTTGCCCAAGTTTCTCTAGTTAACTGCTCTTCGAATGTCATTCTCTTTGCAACTTCAGAAGGAAGCCCTTCTAAAGTTATTTTCAAGGCTTACTATACCTTTAACACCTAAGTTTTTCTTATATTTAGATTCAAAGGGCAGGTGGGGGTGGGGTTTTTGGATTACGTATCGACTCCCTTGGGCAGAAAGTCGGGGAAGCGAGAACGTAGAAAATCATCCGTTTCCCACGTAGCTTCTTCTTCTGAATGGTGACTCCACTGAACCTTATACATTCTGATCGACTTTGCCCGCGTTGATCTCTCCTTTTGATCCAACACCTTGATGGGGTATTCTTGATAAGACAAGTCTGGCTCTATCTCAAATTCCGGTCCAGGTAGTTCTTCAGTGGGTAAGCGGACACACTTCCGTAGCTGAGATACATGGAACACATCATGAACTGCTGACATGTGGGATGGCAACTTCAATTGATATGCTACGGGTCCACAATTTGCTTTGATCTCATAGGGTCCAATGTAGCGAGGAGCCAACTTGCCCTTGATTCCAAATCTTTGAACACCCTTGGTGGGTGACACCTTAAGATAAACATGATCTCCCACTTCAAACTGTAGAGGCTTCCTCCTCTTATCATGATAGCTCTTCTGCCGGGCCTGAGCAGCTTCTAGGTTCTTCTTAATGACTCTGACCTTTTCCTCTGCTTCAAGTACCAATTCTGGTCCAAATATTTCCCTCTCTCCCGCTTGAGACCAATTGAGAAGTGTCCTACACCTTCTCCCATATAAGGCCTCAAAAGGTGCCATCTTTAGACTGGACTAGTAGCTGTTATTATAGGAGAACTCTGTCAAAGAAAGACACTTGTCCCAATTTTTACCATAGTGTAGCACACAGGCTCGCAACATGTCTTCGAGGATTTGATTCACTCTTTCTGTCTGACCATCTGTCTGTGGATGGTATGATGAGCTTTTTATTGCACAGGTCCCAAGTGATTCTTGTAGCTGCTCCCAAAAGCGTGCCACAAACAGTGCTCCTCTGTCAGATACAATAGTCTTCGGAATTCCATGCAAACGCACTATTTGATCAACATAGATTTCTGCATATTTCTCTGTCTTGTGGGTGGTATGTATTGGCAAGAAATGTGCTGTTTTGGTCAACCTATCCACAATGACCTAGATAGAATCATGGTGCCGGGAGGTATTGGGCAATCCCACGATAAAATCCATACAAATATCCTCCCATTTCCAAGATGGTATGGGAAGGGGTTGCAAAGTGCCTGCTACCTTCAAATGGCTAGCCTTGACTCTCTGGCAGGTGTCGCATTCGGATACATACTTAGCAATTTCCCTCTTCATTCTGGACCACCGGTATAAGGATCTGAGGTCATGATACATCTTATTGCTGCTGGGGTGCATGGAGAATTTTGAAAGGTGAGCTTCATCCAATATCTTCTTTCTGAGCTCTAGGTTCTTTGGGACAACCAGTCGGTCTCCAAACCATAGAATTCCTTTGCTGTCCTGACGGAAGCATTTGTATTTTTCTGCCTTCTGTTCGATCATTTCCTTGATAACCTGAACACCCTTGTCACCAATCTGTGCCATGACTATTTGCTCTTGTAAGGTGGGCTCCACTGAAATATAACTCAAGGCACCGGAGGAAACGACTTCTAGGTTCAGCTTGCACAACTCATCACATAGGTTGGTGACCCTTGCATCCATGTTCATACAATTGCACTGGGCCTTCCTGCTTAAAGCATCTGCCAGAACATTGGCTTTGCCAGGATGGTAATGCACCTCCAAATCATAGTCCTTGATAAGTTCTAACCATCTCCTCTGCCTCACACTAAGATCAGCCTGAGTGAAAATATATTTGAGACTCTTATGATCAGTGTAAATATTACAGTGAGCCCCCATCAAGTAATGTCTCCAAATCTTGAGAGCATGGACCACGGCTGCTAACTCCAGATCATGTGTGGGGTAGTTCTGCTCATGGGGTCTGAGTGCTCGGGAGGCATAAGCGATGACTCTGTTGTCTTGCATCAAGACACAACCCAATCCAGTACCAGAAGCTTCGCAATAGACCTCAAAGGGCTTGGTGCTATCAGGCTGAGCTAGCACAGGTGTTGTTGTCAAATGCTGCCTTAGTGTTTGAAAAGCATCTTCACATTTCTGACTCCAGTCGTACTTTACTCCTTTCTTCAACAGTTCAGTCATTGGTTTGGCAATCCTGGGGAAATCCGGAATAAATCGTCGGTAATACCCTGCCAATCCCAGGAAACTCCGAATCTGCCATACTGTAGTAGGAGGTTTCCAATTCATCACTTCTTGTACCTTCTCAGGATCAACTGATATCCCATCCTGAGAAATTGTGTGACCCAGAAATTTTATCTCCTTCAGCCAGAAATCACATTTGGACAATTTAGCATACAACTGATGGTCATGCAGTCTCTGAAGTATGGTATGTAAATGCTTAGTGTGCTCGGCTTCATTTTTGGAATACACCAGAATGTCATCAATGAAAACCACCACAAATTTGTCCAGTTCTGGCATGAACACTGAGTTCATCAGATACATGAAATAAGCCGGGGCATTGGTCAGCCCAAAAGACATCACCAAAAACTCATAAAGCCCATATATGGTAGAGAAAGCCGTCTTGGGAATATCACTGGCACGGATCTTGATCTGATGGTAACCCGAGCGAAGGTCTATCTTGGAGAACACTTTGGCTCCCATCAACTGATCAAACAAAACATCAATGCGGGGCAGTGGGTATTTGTTTTTGATGGTCACCACATTGAGAGGGCGGTAATCGACACACATCCTCAGACTTTCATCCTTCTTCTTTACGAACAAGGCTGGACATCCCCATGGTGAAGTACTTGGGCGAATGAACCCCTTGTCCAACAATTCTTGTAGCTGCTTTTTCAATTCCGCCAGTTCTACGGGAGGCATCCTATAGGGTCTCTTGGATATAGGTGCAGTTCCAGGTTGTAATTCAATTGCGAACTCTATGTCTCTGTCGGGTGGCATCCCTGGCAGTTCCTCAGGAAAAACATCTGGGTAGTCGCAAACTACAGGGATTCTCTCAACCAGGGATTCTATCATAACGAAGGCACATGAACGGTACAACCCTGAGCGGGCAGATATAATGTGGTTTCACCATAAGTAGGCGAGTGCACCTCAATGGCCCTTGCTGCAATATCAATCACTGCTTGATTTCTGGTTAACCAGTCAGTTCCCAATATGATATCCACGCTATCCAAACCCAAAATGAGGAGGTTGGTTTTGATTATCAAACTACCAAACTTTATAGGCACATTCTTGTTGATTTGATAGGTGGCAACCCTGCCTCCTGGTGTTGAAATTGTAATACCCCCATTGGTGTGATGGAAGGGTAGCTGACATTTGGCACTAAATTTTGCACTGATAAAACTATGTGATGCACCAGAATCACAAAGAATAATTGCAGGATAATTCAAAACTGAAAAGATACCAGTCATGGCGGGTGCTCCCTCCGGAATGTAAGCCATGGTGGTGAAGTTCAGCCTGCCTTGCCTCACTTGCACCTTCTGCCTCTTGCCTTGGTTCTGGTTGGCATTCTGTCCCTGCCTCTGCTAGTTTTTTGGGCAATTCTTAGCATAATGTCTGGTGTACCACAAGTGAAACACTTGTTGTCATTGGTCTGACGGTACTATTGTTGCTGCTGATTGTTCCTCTGCACTGGGGGCTGAGAGCGATTGGGTGCCTGCTGCTGCTATTGGGGTTGAATCACCCAACATCCTTGCTGCTGCTGGGGTCCCCTGTTCTGAGTGTCAGAGACAATCTTGAAGCATTGTGGCTGAGCTGAAGGTCCTTCCATAGGGGTCTTCCTCTTCTTCTCTGCCTGACGAGCTGTGATACAGTCCTCCTGAGAAATGGCCATGTTGACTAACTCATTATAACTGTTGGCCCTGACTGTGTTGAGACGGTCGTGGAGCTTAGTGCTGAGCCCCCTCCTGATCCTGTCCCTCTTCTTCTCATCAGTGTCTACATGATATCCGGCGTACTAGCACAGGTCATTGAAGGCCTGAGCAAACTGTAATACTGTCCGGTTCCCCTAAGTGAGTGCCAGAAACTCATTGAGCTTGCGGTCCATAATGCCTGCTGGAATATGATGCCCCCTGAAAGCTGCCTTGAACTCTTTCCATTCCACCTCATGGTCAACTGGTTGCATAGCAAGGTAGTGGTCCCACCATGTCCGTGCGGGTCCGTGAAGCTGCTGGGTGGCGAACCTAACCTTAGTCACCTCGAAACAAACTCCATTGAGTAGCGGGAATTTGGATTCCACTACCCTAAGCCATACATCAGCATCAAGTGGGTCCTCTGCCCTGGTGAACAACGGTGGCTGGGTACTGAGGAACTCCTGATAAGTGGCTGCCGCGGGGTGACGCTGATGATCACCACCACCATAGTGCTGAGGTGGTGGCTGACGCTGAGCTAGCTGTCGCAAGATCTCGTTCTGTTGAGCCATAAGCTCTTGCAGAGTAGGAGGTGGTGGCGGTGGTGGAGGAATGTGCTCATTCTGTCCACGACGCGCTCTTCCTGCCATCTAAAAAATCTTGTATATTCTCAATATCATATTTCTGAGGTTCAATGTTCAATCATGGCAAAAGAGTCAAAAGGGTAAAACCAATATATTCTCGCATAATTTATAAAAGATTCCACATGGCATAAACTTTCTTCTTAAATTAAAACTGACATCATTCATCATCCATACTTCCAAAAGAGTTTGCCATGATTACATCAATAACTCAAAAGACTCAACTCTATCTAGCCTAGTACCCTGAGGGTGCAAAAGCTAAGCTAGCCTCAAGGAGTTCTACCGCCGCAGACTTCTAACTCTATCCCTGCAACCTAGTGAGCAAACGAGGCAACGCACGACTCGGGGGGAAGGTGGTCTCCCTGTGCCAGCAGTGTCCAAGCTGGAGGCAGGCTCCTCTCCTCCCTCGATGTCGACATCCTCGTTGGCCTCCATGTCCTGGATCTCCTGGTGGTGCATATCCAGATGCTGATTAGCCTCCGCAAGCTGCTGTTGGGTGTTGATTAGCTGGTCCTCGAGAACCTCGATGGTGTTCTCCCTGGTTCCCACTAGCTCCTCAAGCTCTTGGATCTCATTTGACAATTGTTCCACTTGTAAGTCTTTTTCCACCATCTCAGTGGACAAGTCTACCACAAGTTCCTCTCTATTATCCAAGGTGATCTTGGTAGCCTCCAACAATGCCATCAGATGAGACATTGCCTCTCCTCGCATCACTTGCAGACGATACAGGGCATTCATGCACCGCACTGCCAAGTGAGCAGTCTGACCCGGGTAGATAGCCCATATATCCTTGGCATGCTCCACTCGGTCCTTCCACATTGGGTCATCCTCCTCCGCGGGGAACAAGCCAATGGGGTGAGTGGACAGCTCCAAGGGGTGGAATCCGCAGAAGGTGGTCAGTTCGTGAAGGGTAATTGCCTCCATAGTATCCTCAGCCATGTATCCAAAAGACTCAAAATCCAACGAACGCCAGCCTAGCTACAGGGGATGAGGCTCTAGGGTCATCCTCACCCTACAGCGGGGCACTCGGTGCTTCTTGAACAGCTGCACCGTGTACTGGGGAGGTGTCGTGTAACCAGCTCCCTGAAGTACCTCCCACAAGATATGGGGGAAACCCTCTCGTGCAAGCCCATCAGTGTGGGACTATGCATTCCCTTCATCCGAGGATCCGTGAGAGGTCATCTATGTACGGTTAAGCGTAAGTAAAAGAAAAAGAATTATAAAAAATAAAAGGGATCAAACTCAGCCTTTCTATGACTATGACAATGGCACTGGGTGCATTTAGTCTGTCATTATAGTGTATTAAAGTTCTTACCTAATTATCAAGTATTTTAAGTAAGGATGCATGCATGCTCGTCCTAAGCGACCTCATTTCAACTTAGAGGGAATAGGAAAGGACTCCCATCCCTTATAGTAGCCGGTAGGGCTTACTCAATGGCCACCTAGTTACCCCCCTATTATCCTAAGGCTTCACGTCCTAGGTCTATCCTTATCGTCCTGACGATCTATCCAACATTTGTTTCTAACAAGTTTTACTTGAAAGAGGATGGTATTTATAGTTTATTGATTCCTCTGTGATGGTACGAGCTGTGATACTAGCTGTGGTGGAACTGCCTGAATTATTCCAACTTAAGTGCCTAAGTCCCGCCTTAGAGGCTAGACCACACTTAATTAGGAATAACACGTCAATCCCAGGATCAAGTACCACATACTCACTCGATGGTGAGGCACAGAGCAAATACAATAAAGCATAAAACCATACGTTGAGAAGTATTTAAAGTTATTACATCATCATCGGAGTTTTAGCAAAAGTAATCATCATTGTTTGGAATGCAGTGGAATAAAACTAACGATAAATAAACAGAGAGATGGGGAAGCCTGTCCCATCACTCCTCATGCTCCTCCTTAGCCGAGGTAGGGTCCCACTCGACTGTCCATCCCGGTGGCAAGATGGACGACCAAGTCACTCCAGCAACCATGTCCTCCAGAGAACCTGTAAAATTATGCCACAAGCAAGGCTGAGTATACTAATACTCAGCTAGACTTACCCGGTGTGAGGAGTCTACTCCTCTACCTCTAGACATGCAGTTGTTTGGCTGAGGGGTTGGGTTGCCAAAAGCACTAGCTAAGTCTAAAAATCAAGTTTTAGCTTTCTTAAGTTTTAGTGTGACTCTCTTAAGACTAAATGTGTACTATCTACTCATTCATGGTATCAAGCAAATTAGCAATCAACACTTTTTGCCAAATCATCATATTTTCACTTGTTACTCAATGCAGTACAATGGATCAAGCAGTCTCATTAGCTGCGAGAAGCAGACGATTCGAATCGAGTTTTTAACCTTGCAAGGTAAACCTAAACACACGATGTGGCGAGGCACTCCGTCCCCACACACATCAACTGTCCTCATCGATTCCCTGGCAACAGATCAGGGCTCACCGCCTTGGCGTACAATGCTTCACTGACCCCGACTGCCGTCGTGCAGTGACCGCACTTGTACCCACCATAACCGGAATGGGAGACCACGTCTCAGGTCAAGTGAGGGGATATGTCTGCTGATAGGTTCAATCAGGTACTAGGCTTACCGATTTACCATATTTCTCGGCATGTGCTTAGTACATTCAAACGCTTGACACAGGTATCCACACGTTAATCCTTATTCCAATTTCATCTCGTAGACCACGCATCCCCATGGATCCGTGTCCACAGACCAACATCAATAGGATATGAAAGTGGGTACAACCAATTCCTGACCTCGCGCGAGTGCTAGAAAATCACTCGACTTCTACCGAGATCCCTAATTAGCAAAGCAGCTACTCGACCTAGCATACTAGTATTCATCTCAAAAAGGGTTCCTGAGTTCATGCAACTAGGGTTTCAATCAACTCCTACACTTAAGTGCACAATACAAGCCTACAAACATTAAGTGTAGTAAAATAGCATATAGAACAGGTTATGCATAAAACCGGGGCTTGCCTTCCAAAGCTGGGGCAGGCAGATCCTCTGGGGCAGGCTCTGGTGCTGGATCCGGGGCTACCTCCTGAGCAACTCCTTGCTCTGGCACGAGGATGTACTCTCCGTCCGCGAGGTTACAATCTATCGAATGCAATGAATAAGATATATGCATGCTATGATATGTAGAATTTAATAACAATTATGCCTTAGTGCAGAAAAAACTAAGTTAGTTAATCATTTAGGGTTTCCTTGTTATAAGAGTCTCTTAGGGTTTTAGGCTTATCAATTTAGGTTTGAGGTTCTTGCCTAAGCATAATGGATTAAGACTTAGAATGCCCCTTAAATGTTTTAGTAGGTACTCAAGGGGTTTTGCTGGTTTGGTTAGGGTAACATTAGTCTCCACTATTAATTTCTTTTTTTCTTTTTCTATTTATGCTTTTAGGGTGGGTTTGAACTACAACAGTGATTTAAATTTTTCCAAAAATTCTGTAAACATTACAGTGGGTTACTAGTTGTCACTGTAGTCTGCCCTATAAGTTTGAGGTCCAGAAAAATTAGAATATGCTCTGGACAAAAATAACAAAAGTTGGGGCAAAGGGGTCACTTTGCACTACAACTCTTATCTAGGGGTGGGTTCTGTACTAAAAGTTATTTTTGCTGGTATCTATAGGCAATAACATGATTCTGTGCTAAAAATCACAGAGGGTTACTTAGTGGTTATTTAGTTATGTTTTTCTAAAGTTTAAGGATAAAGTGACACTTACAACTAACTTGTTGTTTGAAAAATGTCAAACAACAGAACTCATAATTTCTCTATGTTTATAATAACAAAACATTAGTTATCCCAAGGTTTGGGGTGTTTTCTTTTCAGGGTTATTTTTCTAGGTTTTTTCTAAGTTTTCCTTGTTTTTTCTAAATTAAAAGGTATCTCCTTTCTTTTGTACTAAACAAAGGTATAATAAAATTTTCTAGTGAACTACACTGAATAAGGGAGCCAACAAAAATGTGGGTGCTCCCTGGTTCTTATTTTAAACTACCTTTTATATTTTCTCTAACTTTAAGCTAAAAATGATTTAAATGGCGAACTCTTCCTTAATTTTATGTACAGAGAGGTTTATTATTTTTAAATAGGTTAAGAAGTGATTAAGTACTTCTCTAAATTTTCTTAACCCTAGTCTAGTAGTGTAGCTATTTTTCCTTATTTTCTTTAGCTTTTGACCAGATAATCAATTAAATCATAACTTTAAAGTTTTCTGCAACACTTAGGGGTTTTATATTTTTCCTAAGTAGTTTATATTATTTAGGATCTGGCAAAATTGGTTTGACTTGATTTGGAGGAACCAAACTGAAGTTATGAATTTTTCAAGTTCTGGTTGCATTTAAATCAGAATATTAAAAAGGTTTTCTGGAAATCCACTTTGCATCAAAGACCCTGGGTGCTTTCTAAACTAATCCCTACAATTATACCCCTACGCCACTATTCCCTTGAGTCGCTCACAATGCACAGAACCCCCTGGCCTTTACTTCTTCTCCCCGAGGTCCCTCCCCTTATGAAAACAGTAACCGCGGAAGGAAATAGGGCGGCGCGGCTTACCAGCGGCGAGAGAGGTCCGACGAGGGGCAGGGTTGGCTCCGGGAGGTTCTTGGGGTCACAGCGAGGTACGGCTCGATGGCGGTGGTGGTCGGAATCGGTCAGTCCACGTGCGCAGACAGGTGAACTCGTCGGCAACGAGTGTTCCGGCCTAACCACGGCAATTCCGGTCAATCCAATGGCACGGGGAGCTCCACGGGGTGATGTAGAGACCATGCGTGCAGTGAATTGGAAAATGGCGCAGAGACTCACCCGGTCCACGTGCGCCGGCGGGGCTCCGAACTCTGGCGAGCACGATTGCGCTATTCCGATGGCGAGGGTCCTCAGTTCAAGCTTTGGCAAGCTTCACGGCCTCCCAGGGGAGCTACCTAGGGGCTTGGATCGAGCGGAGGAGGGCGGGAAATGGTTCGGCCATGGTGGTTGCCTTCGGGCGACTCTGGCAGGTCGCGGAGAGGTCGCCGGAGCTATGGGTGAGCTCATGGGAGTTTGGCGCGGGACAAGGGATGCAACGGGGAAGATAGCCAGGCACTGGGGCGGGCTTTATAGCCGCAGCGCGGGCGTAGTCACGGGGCAGCCGCGGGCGCGTGGGGGTTCGCGTACGGGCGTGCTCTGAGCGCGCCCCCGATTGTCAGCCCGCGTCGAACACGTGTGTGTTTGCTTCTGCCATGTTTCAACGGCCGATTGGAGCACCTTAGCTTGCAGATCTTGGCAAAACACCCGTGTACGGTCTCTTCCCTACACCAAATTCTACCTTTTTGATGTGAGTCCCAAGCAAGGATACAGTCGGGGTAGGGAGATATAGGGGTGATAAGTTGCCTTTGTCCTAGCTGTCCAAACCGAGACAAAAGCTATGCCAAGTCGTGTCACACAACTTAGGGTTGGGTTCAAACTTTTCCAGGGTATTCTAGAGGTATTTTGGCGCCACTTTGTCAATTGGGCCAAGTGGTTTTGAGTTTGGGATCAAGGTGAACATGTTTGATCTTTGGAAAAGGGGTGATTTTGGACTTAGAAGAATTCTGATTTTTCTCTTTTGCTCAACCCTTTGGTGAATCTTTTGGGGTTTTTCTGAAACCTTTTTGGGGTCACTTTCTTAATATTATTTGTAGGGTATTAAGTGTACTACATCTTTTATAATTGGCCCAAGTCATGATCAAGTGTTTTTTATAGCCTTTTTGTCATACCACTAATAGTGCTCCAGTTGCCCAAAGGGGGTCTGCATTAGGGTTTGGGCAATTCTCCCCCTTAAGTGTGCATGATAAGCCAAGGCATGACATCTAGGATAGGTTGCACTTATTTAGGATCTTGATTGCCATGTTTGAATTCCTTCACTCAAGTTAAGTCACATGTGATGATGGGCTGTCCTTGTGTAGTCTTAAGTGGAAAAACCCTAAGTAACACCTGGGGTGTTACACCAAGGGACCCTAAAGCGCTTTCTAAAGGGGGATCAAAACGAATTTGAGCTCAAGGTGAAAAAGATAAGAAGCGACAACGGGTCTGAGTTCAAGAATATGCAAGTTGAGGAATATCTTGAGGAGGAAGGCGTCAAGCACGAGTTCTCCGCTCCCTACACACCATAGCAAAACAGTGTAGTAGAGAGGAAGAATAGGACGCTTATCGACATGGCGAGGATGATGCTTGGAGAGTTCAAGACGCCCGAGCGGTTTTGGTCGGAAGTTGTAAACACAGCCTGCCACGCCATAAACCGGCTATATCTGCATCGCCTCCTCAAGAAGACCTCCTACGAACTCCTTACCGGTAACAAACCCAATATCTCTTACTTTCGTGTATTTGGGAGCAAATGCTACATTTTGGTGAAGAAAGGTAGACATTATAAATTTGCTCCCAAAGTTGTAGAAGGGTTTTTACTAGGGTATGACTCAAATACAAATGTGTATAGGGTCTTCAACAAATCATTGGGTTTGGTTGAAGTCTCTAGCGACGTTGTATTTGATGAGACTAATGGCTCTCCAAGAGAGCAAGTTGATCTTAATGACATAGATTGTAGCATCCCAAAAATTCAAATCTTGAAATTTTCTCAAACTCGCCCTAAATTCAAAATGAATTTCAAATTTCACTTCAAAATGTTTGTTTGCGAGTTGATATCAACAAATAAAATATAGTGGTCTATATTCTCTCCAAAATCCTCCTCAAAATATCCTACAAATATTTCCTCAGTGATCCCCCTCAAATTCTTTTCAGAAATACTGCCCAGATATTTCCCTAGTGATCCCCTTCAAGTTCTTTCCAGAAATATTGCCTAGATATTCCACCGATATATCTCCAAGTATTTTCTTCCTGAGAAATACCTTCCAAATCATTTTTAATGTCCCCACAAATATTTTCTCAATAACTTTCCTCATGCTCATACGTATACCTATGCCTCCGGTGTCATACGTTGAGCTCTACAAGCTAATCTCACTCATATAAGACAAATCCATGCTAATCTCCCACTAATCCTCTCATCCTCCCACTAATCCTCTCATCCCTCCCCCTAATCCCCCCACCATGGCTATAAATAGAGGGGCAAGGGCCTCCTCTCATCCCACCCCAAGTCATTTCATGGCAACTCCCCCCCCCCCCACACGCCCACTCCCACTCCACCTCCCACACAAGCACCCACTAGCACAAGGATCGTTCGGTCGTTCTTCGATCGTTCGTCCCCCCTGTTCTTAGTTTGTTCTTTCATTCGTCCGATCGTTCAATCGTTCATCCGATCGTTCATGGTTCGTTCGTCCGTTCGTCCGATCGTTCGATCGTTCGTCCGTTTGTTCGTCCAAATAATATTTTTCATGCTGTTATGCTGCCGAAATTCCGATCGTTCGTTCGTTCGATCATTCGATCGTCATCGTTCGTTCATAGTTCCTATTCATCGTTCATCGTTCGTTCATCGTCACTATTCACCGTTCATCGTTCGTTCTTACGAACTATTCACCATCACTATTCACCATTACTATTCACTGTTACTATTCATCATTACTATTCATCGATCATCCAATCACCCCAAATTTCAACTACTCATCCATCATGCTGTCCAGTCCAATTAAGACCATCCAGACCCATATTCCAGTCATACGAACTCCGGTGACTGTGATTTTCATTCCAGTAGGGAACTTCCCATCTGGTCACCCATCCTAGATTTCTCCAAGTTTAGCACGCTTAACTTTGGAATTCTTTCAAGCCAGACTTCCAAAAAGAAAGGCAAACCATGTTTGTGTGGATACGTCTTCAATCCTATAAAACCTGGCCCAAGATACCATAGCCCACTCGGACCAGAATACCACAGCATTCCAGCTATTTGGGTCCCGCCTCACTGCTGTCTGATGTGACACAGTAGGTAGGAACAGTTTCCACCAACATAAACCTCTGCCCAAGAAAAGCGCAAAAATAATTCCTCGCACCCCGCTCAAAAATACATTGATTTTCCAAATATCTCTAAATATTCAAATTCTAGAATATTCCAAGAATATTCCTTTCCTTTTCTTTTTTCTCCCTATGATTATAAAATCCAAAACTCCTCCATCCAAACTCAGATTTCAGTCATTCTTGTTTCTAAAATTCTTGTCAAACTATTCCCTATCCTACCATGTCATCCCTTAAGCATGGTTCATATTCCAGAAAACTCCTAAAATACTCTTGTCCCATATTCTGCCTATAACTCTTCTGTTCATATTAAGTGAGACGATTCATTCGTCACTATTCTCACCAACAGTGAACTTCACTGTGCTACCCCACATACACCCAGCTATAAATACACCCAGCTATCCTCTCCCACTCCACACACTCAACACCCTCAGCCAAGGCAAACACCCCACCCACTCAGTTACTCCGCTCTGCCGGCTACACGCATAGTGTCGCTTCGTCTCCAGTCCACCCTCCTGGTAAGCACCTTCGCTCCACCACCAGCAGTATCTCAACACCACATGACACAGATTCTACTCACGACTCTACCCATCCATATATCGCTATTCTAACCACTATACTAAATATTTGTTGGTATACTTGTTGGTCTGTATGTTTGTTTGTTCATGTTGCATAGTTATCGGAGCGTTCGTGTCATCTCATGGAGGCCAGATCTGCAAGTCTACGCCAAGCAGTGGAGCTAGAAGCCAGTTCCGCGAGCTCCTCTTCCCCCTTCGCCGAATAAGCACGGCAAGCTCACTGGATCCCTTTGATGCATAAATTACCTATGTTTTTCAACCACAACCCTCAGCCTGTTATTTTATGCATTATATGATTTTGAGACAAGTTATTATGGCCACCCAACCGCTTGCCGCAATCAATCCCTGATATATTTGTTACAAATGATTTGAGGAAAGGTGTGAGTTTTCAAAAGAAAATGCTTTTCAAAATCTGTATGATGAAGGGTTTTCACCCTTATCACCTTTGAGTAGGGATGATCAGGGACTCCCTGGTTTAGGGGAGGGCCTAAGGTGATGGCTCAGCTGGTTTAGGTGTGAGCAGAAGGATTGTCCCCTCATATAAGGACCGGTTTGTCATCCTTCACTACTTGTACTCATGATAAGTACAACCACTCGAGACTGTGTGGGCAGTCACTCAATCAGAACTCGTACGGTCCAACCATGTATTTAAGCTCTCTAAGGCGCTCTATGGACTCAAGCAAGCCCTAAGAGCATGGTATGAATGCCTTAGAGATTTCTTAATTGCTAATGCTTTCAAGGTTGGGAAAGCCGATCCCACTCTTTTTACAAAGACTTGTGATGGTGATCTTTTTTTGTGCCAAATTTATGTTGATGACATAATATTTGGTTCTACTAACCAAAAGTCTTGTGAGGAGTTTAGCAGGGTGATGACTCAAAAGTTTGAGATGTCGATGATGGGTGAGTTGAACTACTTCCTTGGGTTCCAAGTGAAGCAACTCAAGGACGACACCTTCCTCTCCCAAACGAAGTACACACAAGATCTACTCAAGAGGTTTGGGATGAAGGACGCCAAGCCCGCGAAGACACCGATGGGAACCGACGGACATGTCGACCTCAACAAAGGAGGTAAGTCCGTTGATCAAAAGGCATACCGGTCTATGATAGGTTCCTTGCTTTATTTATGTGCTAGTAGACTGGACATTATGCTTAGTGTATGCATGTGTGCTAGATTTCAATCCGACCCCAAGGAATCTCACCTTGTGGCTGTTAAGCGAATTCTTAGATATTTAGTTTCTACGCCTTGCTTCGAGATCTGGTATCCAAAGGGGTCTACCTTTGACTTGATTGGATACTCAGACTCCGATTATGCCGGGTGCAAGGTTGATAGGAAGAGTACATTAGGGCCGTGCCAATTCCTAGGAAGGTCCCTGGTGTCTTGGAGTTCAAAGAAACAAACCTCCGTTGCCCTATCCACCGCTGAGGCCGAGTATGTTGCCACAGGACAGTGTTGCGCGCAACTACTTTGGATGAGGCAAACCCTCCGGGACTTTGGCTACAATCTGAGCAAAGTCCCACTCCTATGTGACAATGAGAGTGCAATCCGCATGGCGGATAATCCTATTGAACACAGCCGCACTAAGCACATAGACATCTGGCATCACTTTCTGAGAGACCACCAGGAAAAGGGAGATATCGAGGTGTACCACATTAGCATTGAGAACCAGGTAGCCGATATCTTTACCAAGCCGTTAGATGAGAAAACCTTTTGCAGGTTGCATAGTGAGCTAAATGTCTTAGATTCGCGTAACTTGGATTGATCTATAGCATACATGTGTTCTATGCCTTTGATCATGTTACTTCATGCATTTATGTAATCTGTTTCTTATTGATGGTGCTCAAGTTGTGCAAGGGATCCCCGGACCTCACAAGTCCATGTGTGAATGATGCACATATTTAGGGGGAGATGTGCTACAACTTGACCATTTGAGACTAACCTTTGTGTTTGAGTATACTTGATGTAGTCTCAAAGGTGCATTGAAAGGGAAAAGTGAACTTGGACCATGTAAAGACTTGCACTGCACTCCGGTATTGGTGTATTTAATTCCAAGTTCATACTTATGCTCTTATTGCCTTTTTGCTCTTAATTGACAATTTTGGTGAGCCAATGCGGTTAAAGGGCCAAGAATGATCCTGTTTTGGTGCTTAATGCCAAAGGGGGAGAAATTAAGGCCAAAGCAAATGGATCAGCTACCACTTGTGAATTTTGAAAACAATAGAGTTAGAACTTTTGATTTGTCCAAAATACTCTTATTGCAAAATTTGGTCTCTTGTGGGGGAGAATTTATGATTATGGGAAAAGGGGGAGTTTTTGGCACTTGATCAATTTCACTCTTGGATTATCTCTCTTTATGCCCAAACAAGTGAGTTTGACTTAGAGATAGGAAAATGAATTTGATTTGCAAAAACAAACCAAGTGGTGGCAAAGAATGATCCAAATATGCCAAATTATGGTAAAAAAACAATTTGGTCCTCATTTGCATTGACGTTGCACTTGTTTTGGTTGCTTTTTGATGTGTTGGCATAAATCACTAAAAAGGGGGAGATTGAAAGGGAAATGTGCCCTTAGGCCATTTCTATAATGTTTTGGTGATTAAGGGTCCAACACATAGTAAGTGAGTAACTTTGTGCCAAACAAGCAAGAAGTGCAAATCATGTAACAAGGTACGTTTCTAGACTTAGTACATTGTTTTGAGTACTAACATATTTTGTCTAAGTGCTAGAAACAGGGAGAAAAGAATTGGAAAAATACTTAGCTCGGTGCAGCCAAAACTCAGCTCAGTTTGGCACACCGGACTGTCCGGTGGTGCACCGGACAGTGTCCGGTGGTGCAGGCTGGTCTCCAGTGAAAAGGCCGCTCTCGGGAAAAATCACCGGCGTTTGGCTATAATTCACCGGAATGTCCGGTGGTGCACCGGATTGTCTCGTGAGCCAACGGTCGCCAAAGCAACGGTCGGTCGCGCAATCCGCGGGCAACGCGTCGCCCGCACCAACGGTCGGCAGGGGGCACCGGACTGTCCGGTGTGCACCGGACAGTGTCCGGTGCGCCATCGGGCCCGAAGCTGCAACGGTCGACTGTGCCTGTTTTGGAAGGCATCACGCACCGGACAGCTACAGTGTCTGTCCGGTGGTGCACCGGACTGTCGGTGCACCACACGACAGAAGGCAAGATTAGCCTTCCAAGATTGTCTTCAATGGCTCCTAGCTTCCTTGGGGATAAAAGGGACCCCTAGGCACATGGAGGAGTAACCCAAGAATTCACTAAGTATTCTTAGGTATCCAGATTCTGCTCCCGCGCATTCGCTTTGTTGTGTTAGAGATTTGAGCTCCATTGGAGTCAAGAACTCCCTGTGTGTCATTTGAGCTCAAGTCTTCACTTGTGTGCGTGGGTGTGCTGCATTTTTTGAGTCTTGTGTGTGTTGCTCTTCCCAACCTTACTCTTGTGCGTTCTTTGCGATCAATCTTGTAAGGGCGAGAGGCTCTAACTTGTGGAGATTCCTCGCAAACAGGAAAAGACTATAAGGAAGAAAAGCCATGGTATTCAAGTTGATCATTGGATCACTTGAAAGGGGTTGAGTGCAACCCTCGTCCATTGGGATGCCACAACGTGGAAGTAGGCAAGTGTTACTTGGCCAAACCACGGGATAAAATCACATGTCTCTTGTGATTGCTTCTCTGTGATTGTTTTGTCCACAAGAACTCGCTTCAAGTTATTTAGCTGTACTAACACTCATAACTAAGTTTTGTGGCTATTTGTGTTTGAATTTTATAGGATCACCTATTCACCCCCCTCTAGGTGCTCTGACATACCCGCGGTCCAAATGGTCTTGGACGTGGCGCTGAATCTCCTTAGTCTCCTCAGGATTTGCTCGATATGCAGCACGGTTGGGCAAGCTCGCTCCAGGAATCAAATCAATCTGGTGCTCAATCCCACGAATGGGAGGAAGTCCTGGAGGTAACTCAGAGGGAAAACATCTTGGAACTGCTGCAAAAGGTTAGTCACAGATGCAGGCAAAGTGCTAGGAATATCATCAATAGAAAAGAAAGCAACTTTGCAAACCAAGGCATAGCAACAAACATCAGTAGCATGAGTTTCAAGAAGATCAGATTTAGTAGCAAGCATGACAGGAGCTTTCAATTTAATTTGTTGCTGAATTTCTGTCTCATTAGTTGGTTTCTTATGGGTACTTGCAGCTCTATCTTTATCAGCTTGTACAATTTCAGCAAGAGTCAAAGGTAGCAAAGTAATGTTTTTATCTTTATGCCTAAGGGTCGTCAGGAGCACGATTGTTATTACCTTGCTGGCGGTGTGGCATACCTTCTGTGTTTTGATGAAGACGGCGATGTAGGCGCAAATCTCTGGTGGCCGCTTCATCATAATTACCTTCTTCATCAAACACCGCATCATCGGGAAGACGTGGACGAGGAGGTGGTGGTGGCGGTGCTGGTTGTTGCGTCTCCAACACAGCAAGTCTATCGACGATCTCGGACAATCGTCGATCTAGCCTCTCGTAAGTATTGCCAAGGTTCATGTCAATGAAGGCAACATGCACTGACTTGTGGACCATCTCCTCCATTTGCTCCTTCAGGAGCTTGTTGTTTGCCTCAAGATCTTGGCGGCTAACACATTCATCAAAGTCTGTAGGTATCCTTGCTTCTTCTTCGTCGCGTGCCATCGAAACACAAAAACAGGAAACAAACTATGAAGGTTATCCCTAATAATTTCACTACACGCTCCGCTCAGGTGGAATACAGGAACATAGGAACACGCGCTAATGTATCTTACCAAGCTCTTACAAGTGTTTGACGAAATACAAGCAAATGATGGTACAATCGGAGGCTGGTTCGTGATACTTACCAAGAGGGAGTGAAACCGCGATTGCAAGGTCACAACTGTATTGATCAGAAGAAAGTATGTGGAGCATGGGAGGCCAAAAACTAATATCAAGGATTAGAAAAAATCGAGTGCAGATTAGCGAAGTTCAATAAGTGTCCAAAGCACAAGTCACAATTGCTGGCTAAGACGTGTCCTATCTAAGCACAACAGGGTAAAAGTAACAAACCAGCAGAATGGCAGTTTTGTAAATAGAGCAGATTTTTTCAGCACTAGTAGAAATCAAAGGCGCGTTTCCAAAGGAGTACCAGCAAAAGAGCTCAAAATATTCTGAATTTTTTTATCACTGATCCAAAATCACAAAGGATGGAAGCACACAAAATTTCACTTGAAACAGAGTTGTATTGTGATCTAGAGAAATTCACAAAGGATCTCTGAAATTCCTGAAAACACTTAAACAATTTTTTTAATTATCTTCCCGATTTTTTTTGAATTTTTGACCGAACCAAATAGGTAGAAGGCAAGTTTGGGTCACACCAAAATGGAGTCAGGAATCTGCTGTAAAAAATTGAGCTCAAACGGAGCACCGAGTGAAAAGTTATGCCCGTTTTATGGAAGGTACCTCAAGTTATGGTTGTCAAAGGCATAAATTGGCAGGAACCGTAGCGGCGGCTATGGAGCACAGGGGCACAAACCTCCCTGGTATAAGCAATAGGTAAGCGCCAAATGATGAAACAAGGAGGGGCTGCGATGCAAGGCGGCTTGCAACCTAATCTAGGGCTAGCGTGGCGAGAGTTCACACAAGGCGGCTAGCGAGGGCAAATCGAATAATGTGGTGTCTCGACTTGTAATCTGGGAAAGGTGGATGGGATTGTGGCAGAAACAAATAACAGCGACGAAGCAGTTGAACTACGATGACGACACGACCTAAACCAGCAACAAGACTCGAACACGGACACAAACTCAACAAAGCAATCTGAAACGAAATTGCAAGGCTAAACAAGGTTCTAGGACAGCGGAATTTTTTTGTATGGCAATTATCTGGAGTTATAGGATGAAAAACCTAAACTAAACTAGGGTGAGCCTGACGATAATAGCTGAGTCTTTGAATACCACATCATAGGAACGGGGGTGCCCGATCTTCTGTCAGGTGAAGGTAACTATCGATTTGGTGGAGATGTCACACAGACGATCCGGCTTCCAATCAACACGACTAGAACCCCGCAATCGCAACACCACTTCTCCTTTAGTTATCAACCATGCACTGCGTGATTGACCTCGCCACGAGGGCTAATTCCTGCCTGAGAATCGCAGACACAAGCAAGAACAAGAAAGAAGACAATCTATAATATTACGGATGAATGATTAAGCTCACAAGTTGGGGTCTCACAAACCGATCTACGACGACTGTTCTTGACAGATCAAACTTAAGCAAAACCCCCATCTAACAAGAAGGGGTGGCTACTAATATAGACTCTAGGGTTATGCAAAACCCTGGACACGCCCCTAATGGGCTCAACGAAGATACACGACCCAATAGGCCAAAAGACGGCGTCGCAGCGCGGAATAGATTCTGGACATCAACTTGTTTAGATAATTCCCGTGGATTCTGGATGAATTTGGACCTGAAACCAGTGTCATTGGAAGCTCCTCGAAATTATCTTTCCATCCATATAAAGAACGTCCAAATCCGACTCAGTATGCGACTTGGGCGCCCATTTTATTACGGGTTGTTCCTGGAATCCGAAACTGAAATGAACTCGAATCGGTTTGGACCTCCACCTTGATCCGAACGTCCTTGCTGGCCTTCTACGCCTCCAAGTCCTTCACCATGTCCTTGCTGGTCCTTTCCTTCATTCCTAAGTACAATTAATTCATTAGGTAGCATACTATTCTCAAATGCATAAGAATAAGTACATAGGAACGAGCTCACCTGCAAATTCAATTATCTTGAGCATGAGCGAGTAATCGGACCTTGAACATCAACTAGGGGAGTGTTGTTTGTATCCATGGGAGTGATGTCCTCATCACCCTGCCTCTGAGGATCCACCGCCTACCCTTGCCATCACTGCACTTCGCGATGAGGCACTGCATCGGCTCGCCATCATCATGTCCGAGGTTCCATTTTAGGTTTGAGCATATTGCCTACTTTTTCTTAATTTTCTAAAATATTTGTCAGGTTGATTGTCACTTGTTCAAAGTACAGAGAACTCTATCTACTGCCCCCATTAATTTACTTCCTAGGCTGCAAAGGTGGGCCAAACAACAACACACAACAACCGAGAACCTCGTCGTCGCCAATGGAGTTGCCAAGGCTGTTAGCTAGCTTGATCATTCCATCGTCATGCATTTCTCCGTACTTACGTGTTTGTGCCAATAGATGTGTAAGGCCTAAAATTGGTAGGAAAAAAGTATATCATGAAATAATAAAATAAAGAAATAAAAATATATATGATAATGTTACTAGAATTTTTAAAACCTTTGGAATTTAGTAGGACAATTCCTTTTCATAATCAATTAAGGGTACTAAACTAGTTAAGTAACCAACAAATAGGTAAGGAAAGGTTGATCCCTTGCTAAGGATTTTGTGGCAATACATTTTATTGAAAACATAAATTAGACCTCCAATTTTAATGGAAACATAAAAAATAGAAATTGAGAAAGAGAATTTTGATAAAACCATTTATTCCGCCCATAAATAAATGACAAGGAAAATAATAAATAATAATATTGGAAATAATAGATGTTATATTTTTATAAGGATGTGTTTGATATTTGGAAACTTGGGAGTTCACAACATGAGTTGAATTTGAATTGAATTTAAAGTGAGGAATTAGAAATGAGAAAATAATATAGAAAAGAAAATAGAGAAACACGGTTGTGCCGTTTTCCTCCTCGGCCGGCCCAACCCATCCCATCTTCTGCGCTCCGGCACTGCTTGCTGGGTGTCTCACCGACATGCGGGCCCCACACAACAGCCACACTCACAACCGCGCACTAACAAGACTTGGCCCACGTGCCAGCCCAAACCACGCGCGCTTGCTCCTCACAACCACTGACTCCGCGGGCCCAACTGGTAAACTCTATTATCTGCACCCGCGTGGTCTGAACTTGTGCCTCTGCCGTGTGGGCCCGATTGCACAGAACCAGCGCCCTCTGCGCCTGGCCCTAACAACTCCACCGTGGCCACGCGCGCAAATCCCATCGGCTTGTTGCTTTTGTCCGTGATCCTTGCACGCCCGATGCTACAAAACCCTGTCGTCCACGCTCCTCCACCTATCTAGCCAGGCGTAGCCACCTCTCGACACCAAAAAGTCCTTGCCGCCATCGCCGGGGGAGGGAAAACTCTAGGAGAAATCGAGCGCCTCCGCCAGCGCGTGGCGATGCTGCTTCTTCACCTCGGCAGGGCACCTGGGGGTTCGCCGGTGATCGTCGGGTGTGCGCATTTGGGAAATCACGCACTGCACTGGTTGGTGGCGGAGCAATTGCTTACCTGAGTCGCACCCCACCAAGGGATTGCATCAAACCAAGCACCGAGGCTCCTACGCCATCACCGAGGTAATCCATCACCGACCGGACTCATTGACTCCCCTATTACGTGTAGTATCCAGTTGATTAAGGTTTGGAGCACCCCCGTACTGTGAATTGCTCGTCAGAGGTCTATTTCCGGTGTTGAGCCGTGGGTGCCGTGGGAGTATATCGTCATGACTCAATTCGACCCTCTGTTGTGTCTACTAAGACGTTACATCCATGGAGGTACGTAGCACCCCCTCGGTGGGATGGATTGGTCACCGGGTGGCCCGGTTGCATTGCTCTGACGGTGCTCAACCGGCCTCAGTCGGTGGCGTCGCCGCGCCTCGATAGCCGGAGGTGGATGATGGCGTGCCAGTCGTTGGATCCATGGTGGGTGCACATGATTAGATCAGGGTGGCATCTTGGCATCGGGCATCGTGGACCGTTGATCGCTCATCGATGGGAGGAGATTGATTTCGGCTTCATTGAACTCGGGCCCTATTGGATACCGGTTCGTCTATAAGATCTGACTGATCTGCGTTGCAAACTTGTGATCCAACGGTTGGGGATTGCTCATACCCTTTCGATGTGCACATGTTATAAAAGAATCCCTGGCTTTAATTGAAAACAACTTGCAGTCCATGATAGACTAGGGAACATTTTATGTGGGTCCTGTTTTCTTACACATTAGCCCTTGACCTTTCGTAGAATAGTGTCCCGAGTCCATACATCGAATAAAGGGAGGAAATTAATATAGAAAATGGGTTTTTAATATAAAAATAATGCTAGAAACTTGTTTAATTCATATTTAATTTATTTTAACTCCAAATTAATCCATTGTAGTTGCAATAGATTCATATTAATATTGTTATTTATATGGTAACTCTATTTTGTTATGAAACATAGGTAGAAATTGTGCACTTAATTTCTTTTGTATACAACATTTAAATCTTCAGTAAATCATAACTCCGTAACCGTAACTCCGATTTTGGTAGTTCTCGAACCTACGATCTCATAGCATCGCGTAGAATATTATTATGTTGTTTGTGCTTATGTTTGGTGTGATGTAAATTTTGCCTATACCATGTTTGTTTGTATTGCTACGAATAGCAGTGAGGTAACAGGAATATGAAGATCATCCTGGTGCCTGGAATCTTGAGTCTCATGCAAGTTGTGCCCTTGTTCACTCCTTTTTACCTAATAATGTTCGTTGTTAATCACTGTGACATGCTCAGGTTAATTTGATGGGACCTAATAGGTTTCCCTAGCATTGTTTATCCCTCACCTTGCAGACAGATGAATTATTGGGTAGATTTGCTATTTCTCTACCTGGTTTTGGGAAACTACTATTTTATTATGATCATGTTCCAATTATGATGTTGTTTAATTATTGTTGATGAAAAGATCATATTGTTAATTGGAACATGGAGAACCACCCAGGAAAACAGTGCTACCACAAGGGTGGTAGGAAAGCTAGTGAAGGACTACCTTACCCGAAAGGGGCAAGGGCAGTAGGGGAGTGGTCGTTATAGGAAGGTTCTCGGGCTGATTTTGCTGCGATGGCAGTCAGACAAGGGATCCCTGCATTGGGGCTTCCTAGAAACTATAACGGGTTTTCTGAAGATAGTGGAACTTTGTAAAGGCCTCGTAGTGGTACCTTGCCTCGCTTACTTGGTAGAGGTGCATGGGGTCTTGTTGGGGACTTGTTCTCAGATGCTTCGAATTAAGAACAAGGCAACACAGAAAATGTTAAACATTAAAGTCCTTCGTCCTCCATAACAATATACCCCTTCGGGGTATAAAGCATCTCGGACGAAGGTTACGAAGGACATACCTTCGTAAGCATAACAACGAGGGACGAAGGATTTATATAAAGCATGAAATATGAAATGAACATCATCATAAAATCATTTCTATTAATCATGGAAAGATAGAGATGATTTTAAATTACAAATGTACCTTCGGTCTTGAGAGAAGGTAAAAG
This sequence comes from Zea luxurians, assembly GCA_029449295.1. Taxonomy (NCBI): domain Eukaryota; kingdom Viridiplantae; phylum Streptophyta; class Magnoliopsida; order Poales; family Poaceae; genus Zea; species Zea luxurians. The sequence goes on along the minus strand of JAOPSE010000024.1, from coordinate 29,335,636 downwards.
TACAAGCGTGACGCAAAAGCAAATGCCAAGTCAGCGTGAACAGTACGGGAGTACTGTTCATCTATTTATAGACGCGGGACGCAGCCCACGTAAAATTACATTCATGCCCATTACATTTCTTAACGACCCATGGAAATTTGTTAAGGTTTACGTAGTCTTTTCATCTTTAAGTCGGTTCCCTCCTCTGCTGTCGCGACGAAGCTTCACTGCGCACAGCTTCGGCTGTGCACCACCCTTCGCAGAGCTTGGTGACCAACTCGTCCTTCGTCTGATTCAGGCTTCGTCCTGACCGTGCTTCATATTCATGATTCTGAGTTCGAAGGTACCTGTTCTCATAATCCACTTGGAAAACATTGTCAAACTATGTTTTTGAGGACCTTCGGAGGACGAAGGCCCCCAACAGTAGCCCCTCGCAATATTAATTTGTCAGTGATGAATTCAGATTGCGAAATGGACGAAGGCCCTGAGCCGAAGGTCCGAAAAAACACATTCCCTTTGCTAGAATAGCAACACTCACTGACAAACGGGGTCTTTCAATTTTCACCGCCCCGGGGGTATAAATAAGATCATACCGCAAGCTCATTTGGTACGCACACTTGCCATCTGCTTCGGCCCACTGCATTTTTAGCTCTTGTGCATTAAGATTTGCTGATCTTTTTGATTTCAAAGTTTCGGCCTTGGTAACAGTTTTTTAACCCTTCCGAAGATGTCTGAAGGTAAGAAGGTCGCTACTGAGACGAAGCTGAGTCTTGACGAAGAGAAAAACTTGGGGTTCATTATGGCAATGGCGGAGACCAATACAGAGAAAATCACCAAGGAAATTCTTGAAGGTCTGTCCGAAGATACTGATGACAGCGACAGCTTTGATGTGGAAAGTGGTGGGGAAGAGGCCGAAGATCGACCGTGGCGACCAAGCCACACAGTTTTTGGGAAAACCACCATGAAGCAGAGTCACATTGATAATATGAGGGGGCGATATTTCCGAGATATATCTATTGTGAGAGCTGATGTTGGAGAAAAAACTTCTCCCACCCCCGAAGAAGATGAAGTCGTTATCTTCCGAAGCTTTCTCAAGGCAGGGCTTTGATTCCCTCTGAGCAACTTTGTTGTTGAGGTGCTAAAGACATTTCAAGTCTATCTGCATCAAATCACTCCCGAAGCCATCATAAGAATGGGGGTGTTTGTCTGGGCTGCGAGGAGCCAAGGTTTGGAACCAAACGCTAAAAGCTTCTGCAATATTCATGAATTATTATACGAGACGAAACCCTGGGGAAAGGAGCAATATCACAACAACTTTGGGTGCTACAGCTTCGGCGCCCGCTCCGGGTCAAGCTGCCCTGTGCCGACCTTTCGAAAGAGGTGGCCCGGAGCCTGGATGACTGAATGGTTTTATGTGAAGAATGACCTAACAGCGCAAGAGAATGCCAAGAGTATCATTATGCGCCCAATCTGGCAACGCTTCGGTCTTCGAAGGCCGAAGGTCGAAATGGATGAAGCGGCCGAAGAATGCCAAAGGGCCTTCGGGGTGGTCTGCTCTTTTATTGGGACAAGGGACTTGGTCCAGGAGCACATTGCCTTCAGGGTATGGCCACTTGCGGAAAAATGTGAAATGCCGAAGGAAACCATCAAAGAGTCCGACGAAGGCGGACTGGTCAGATTAAAATACACATTCAAATATGGGGACAAATTTGTTGAACCTGATGACGATTGGTTGAAAAGTATTGAAATATTAAGTGACGAACTTCTTGGGGCGTACTCGAAGGCTGAGAATACTGCGTTATCAGCAGCCTTCGGAGGTCAAAAAAAGAAGAGAATCAATCGGGTGTTTGATGCAATTGGGTTCTTCTACCCTGACTATCGTTATCCCATTCGAGGGCAGAAAAGAAAAAACACAACCTCTGCAGAAGAAGAAGCTGCAACTGCTGCTAGCGAGCCAGAACCGAAAAAAAAGAGGATAAAGGTCCTCACACATCGGCCACGCCATATTGAACCAGCTTCGGTGCCTAAGTTCACCGGAGAAACCTCTTCGGCCACCGAAGCTGAACAGCCAACCTTGCTGCCAGAAATTGCAGAGATGGCCGAAGCGCCATCCACAGAAAAAATGGAAGAAGCGAAAAAACCGACTAAGGAAAAAACATCAGAAGTTTTGAGTCCTGCATCAAATGTCGAAACAGCAAAAAACCAAAAGGGTCCAACGGTGACCCCAAAAAGGAAAAGAATGGTAAACGTACTAGATGTCTTGGAGACAATTAAGTCTTCAAGCACAACTCCAAAAAAGAGTGTTGAAGTTGCTGAAGCTTCTACTGAAGCTTCGACGCAACAAGCTGAAGTTGAAGCTGGGCCTTCAGAGCCCTACAAGGAGCAACATTTGGAAGCCGAAGCAATAAAAATACCAGAACCAGTTTTAGTTGAAGAAATTGACACCGTCATCCCCGAAGCACCTGCCAGCGTGCGTGATTACATCATACGACATGCTTCGGGGAAAAAACTATCCGAAGAAGAAACTCATGAAGCCAACCATTATGCGAAGGAGCTAAAATATCCGAAGGGGGCAGTAATATTCAACGGGACAAATGAAGAAGACTTCTTGTACTGCCTGCCTGATAACAAAGAGCTACCTGTCTGCCGAGAGATGGCGAGGAGTATAGGCTTCCCGAAGCTCGAAGCTGGATTAAGCGCCATGACAAAAGAGGATCTCGCAGACAGTCTTGCGTACAATAGCCTAAAGGTATAAGAAATTAAGCGCTTGAAAACCCCTTTTTTTTTTAATACGCAACTCATTCCTTTATTCTTATATGGATTCTTTTTCGTATAGGGCTTGATCCTAAGCAACACATTAAGAGCCCAAAAAAGCGCCGAAGATGAAAGCTATGAGATTGCGTTCAACAATATGCGCTCCGAAGTTATCAAACTGAGAAACGAAGCTCTGGAAAAGGACAAAATTTTGCTTGCACTAGTAGACAAGGTAAAGAAGGACGAAGCTGCTTCAAAAACCCAGGCCGAAGCTCAAAAGCACGAGATCAAAGATCTTCAGAAACAGCTGGCTAGAGCTAAAGAGGAGCGCGTGCTTGAGGAAACAAAACGAGAACTTAGTGATCATATGGTCAATAAATTGGAATTAAGAGTTAAGGAACTTCGCGCATTTCATAGGAAATGCTATATCAAATCTGTAGAATGCGTGAAGAAGATAAAATCCAGCTTCGCCAGCGTTGGCGCCTTTTCTAGTGAAGAAAAGTTTCCAAGAGGCAATCCCGAAGGTCCACTGGATTGGATTAATCACGAAGCAGAAGCCTTCGAGGAAATCCTGAGCAGCCGCGGCGACATCTGCGCTTTTTCAGGTGCCAGAGGAGTTGCTGCTGTTCTGGAGAAAAAAGGTTGTGATCATATAAAATCTTTAGCTCAATCCGAAGCTGCTCTGTCTTCTGAAGATATTAAAGAACCGTCGACCGAAGCAAGCATGGTTGGCGGTAAATTCTTCACTGATATCTGGGATAATGGCGGCCGGGAAATGGCGCAAGAAATAATTCAGAGAAGTGAAAAAGGCATTCATGATGCAAGGAAAGTGGCAGAGGCTGCCGAAAGAAGTACAGAGCCCGAAGAGAGATTAGGTATTAATTAGTCATTCTTACTGTGTTATAACTTTTATTCCAGACTTTGTTCGCGATTTGCAATAGTGATGTAGAAATGTTTTCTTCCCTTAGAACCTGCTGGATCGCTCGCTGACCCTCATACAAAAGGGGATGAGGAGATTAAGCAAATGGCCGAAGCTATTATGGACAAAGTTGTTGATCAACTTCTAAATGAGGCCGCCGAAGCAGTGCTAAGAGAAGACTAGATGCTATCTAGGAAAAACATTTAAAGTGTAATCTATGTAACATTTTGTACATCTGAATGTAATATACAAGTCTCTTTTCATTATTCAATTCTTTACGATGCATGAAACTCTACATACATACCATTTTTGAGCCTTCGGCGAAAAAACACCTTCCCTTCTTTTCATGCTTCGTGAAGAAGACATTCTTCGTTAAAATTACTCTGATGAATCACGACCATGCTTCGTGAAGACATTCTCCGAAGCTATACAATGTCAATATTGCTCTGATGAAGCTCGTGCATGCTTCGTAAAATATTATCCGAAGCTGTATTCCGAAGATTGTCATTGCATTCCCTTGTGACTTTACACAATTTTCACTTGCCCTTTCGAAGGTTGATACTGTGTTCCCTTCTTTCGCCAAATGCAACATGATGTATGATGTTTATGCTATGCAAAATGATGTGATGATGTTATGTTATGCAAATGACATTTGTTCCGAAGATACACATAAAATATATTCGTAAGCTCTGCATTCCCTTAGGAACGTCTTTGGAGCTTCTTCGTCTTTTACTTAGACGGTATCAGCGTTGACTTTTCGCTGTAAGCCTCCCTTAGGAGCTTCTTCGCCTTTTACTTAGGCGGTATCAGCGTTTACTTTTCGCTGTAAGCCTCCCTTAGGAGCTTCTTCGCCTTTTACTTAGGCGGTATCAGCGTTTACTTTTCGCTGTAAGCTCTGCATTCCCTTAGGAACGACTTTTGAGCAGAAAACTTACACTGCGCTCCCTTTGGAACGGCTTTTTGTGACTTCATCTACTTACTCTGCGTTCCTTAGAACGACTTTCTGTTGCTCCGAAGGATTTTTAATAATTCGAAGGTCCTCCTTGTTACCGCAAAAAATTTTTAAAACTTCGGTAACTTAAGCCTGTAGAGAAAATAGATTTTACTCGAGGGAAACAACGAAATTATTACATGAAGACTAACAGTGTTCTTTGCCTTATAGAAAATAGAACTGAATAGAAAAGACTGCCATCAAAGGTAGGATACGCGTCAATAAATGTGCTTCGACTCTGGCACAGTGCTGTTGACTGTGCGAGCTTCGGACTGTTCTCTGAAGTCCCTTTGATGTGGAGCATATTGACTCCCTTCTGGGTGTTGACCCTGCTGCAATGGAGGTGGAGGTGGTGGCTGTTGCCAGGAAGCTTGAGGTTGACTTGCCGAAGCTACCGAAGCTGCAGGGTGGTTGTCTATGTATTGTGGAATGTAAGGCGGATGATATGAAGCAGTATGCATGACCTGCTTCGGCTGAGCTTGTTGAGATGCAGCTTCGGCTATCTCCTTTTGCTTCTGGATTGTAATATGACATGTCCTGGTGGTATGGCCCTTGCTTTCTCCACAGAACAAGCAAAACAGTTTCCTTGGTTGATCTCCGAATCTTCCGCCGAAGCCCCTGGCGCCTCTGCCTCTTGGAGCTGGTGGCCGGAAGGAAGTTTGTTGTTGCCCCGAAGACTGTGAGGAGCACTGCGGTCTGTTCTGCTGACTCCCCTTATCGTCATTCTGAGTGTTGTGAATAGACCGGACATGCCTCGGGTAGTATCTTCCTCCGAAGCCCCTGGTCATTTCAGAAAATCTGAAGGCCTCCTCCCTTCTTTGGCGAAAGTCATTGTCAGCTCGAATGTACTCATCCATCTTTTGGAGCAGTTTCTCCAAGGTCTGAGGAGGCTTCCGAGCGAAGTATTGAGCTGCAGGTCCAGGACGAAGCCCCTTGATCATAGCTTCGATAACAATCTCATTGGGCACCGTTGGTGCTTGCGCCCTCAAACGTAAGAACCTTCGGACATACGCCTGAAGGTATTCTTCATGTTCCTGAATGCACTGGAACAGGGCTTGAGCTATGACTGGCTTCGTCTGAAATCCTTGAAAGCTGGTCAGTAACATATCCTTCAGCTTCTGCCATGAAGAGATCGTTCCTGGTCGAAGGGAGGAATACCAGGTCTGAGCAACACTCCTGACGGCCATAACGAAAGACTTTGCCATTACTGCAGCATTGCCACCATACGAAGACACTGTTGCTTCGTAACTCATCAAGAACTGCTTCGGGTCCGAATGGCCATCAAACACAGGAAGCTGAGGTGGCTTATAGGACTGAGGCCAAGGTGTAGCCTGCAGCTCAGCGGACAGAGGAGAAGCATCATCGAAAACAAAATTTCCATGATGGAAATTGTCATACCAGTCATCTTCGTTGACGAAGTCTTCCTGATGAAGGTCTTTTTGCTGAGGCCTTCTGTTCTGCTCATCGTGAGTAAGATGGCGAACTTCCTCAGAGGCTTCGTCTATCTGTCTTTGCAACTCAGCTAGCCGGGCCATCTTCTCCTTCTTCCTCTGCACCTGCTGATGTAGCATCTCCATATCCCTGATTTCTTGGTCTAGTTCATCTTCTTGAAGCGTCGGACTGACAGCCTTCCTCTTCTGACTTCGGGCTTCCCGAAGGGAGACGGTCTCCTGGTTGTGGTCCAACGGTTGCAGTGCTGCTGCCCCAGTCGCTGAAGCTTTCTTCGGCGCCATGGCGAAGGTCTGTAGCTTCCGAAGGTGTTCAAAAAACTCGAAGTGGAAGTGAGTTCACCGGAGGTGGGCGCCAATGTTGGGGACTTGTTCTCAGATGCTTCGAATTAAGAACAAGGCAACACAGAAAATGTTAAACATTAAAGTCCTTCGTCCTCCATAACAATATACCCCTTCGGGGTATAAAGCATCTCGGACGAAGGTTACGAAGGACATACCTTCGTAAGCATAACAACGAGGGACGAAGGATTTATATAAAGCATGAAATATGAAATGAACATCATCATAAAATCATTTCTATTAATCATGGAAAGATAGAGATGATTTTAAATTACAAATGTACCTTCGGTCTTGAGAGAAGGTAAAAGTACAAGCGTGACGCAAAAGCAAATGCCAAGTCAGCGTGAACAGTACGGGAGTACTGTTCATCTATTTATAGACGCGGGACGCAGCCCACGTAAAATTACATTCATGCCCATTACATTTCTTAACGACCCATGGAAATTTGTTAAGGTTTACGTAGTCTTTTCATCTTTAAGTCGGTTCCCTCCTCTGCTGTCGCGACGAAGCTTCACTGCGCACAGCTTCGGCTGTGCACCACCCTTCGCAGAGCTTGGTGACCAACTCGTCCTTCGTCTGATTCAGGCTTCGTCCTGACCGTGCTTCATATTCATGATTCTGAGTTCGAAGGTACCTGTTCTCATAATCCACTTGGAAAACATTGTCAAACTATGTTTTTGAGGACCTTCGGAGGACGAAGGCCCCCAACAGGTCTGATCAACTCCATGGCAAATGGGTAACATTACTTGTGGGTAAAGATGTGCAACCTCTCCAGAGTGTAAAACTGATATATCAGCTCTGCTCACGGTCATGAGCATGTTGGACCCTCACATGATTATCTTATGGAATTAAACTTAATTTGTCATATGCATTGCATTATGGGTGTTGTTTTCAATTCTTATCTATTACTTATTTGTGTTGGTATCTACTTACACTTAGTAATTGCTAATAAAAATTTGACCAACTTTAAAAGCAATGCTCAGCTTTAGCCATCCTCTTTGGTAAGCCTCACACTTCACATGAGCTCCCACCTTTGGTGAGTTCATGCACATTATTCCCCACAATTTGTTGAACGATGAATGTATGTGAGCTCACCCTTGCTGTCTCACACCCCCCATAGGTCAAGAATAGGTACCGCGGCATGAGGCGCATGGAGGATGCTGCGATGTGTTCGTGAGAGGTCTAGGCCGTCGTCTCCCAGTGAACTTTGGGTTGCTGGATCATTGTTTAACTATTTTGTACAGAACTCCATTATATATAAATGTTGTGACAATCGTTTCTGTACCGTGAGTCATCATATATGTAAGACTTGGTCCTAGCACACTTGGTGATTATATGTTCGCGCCCGGGTTTTGGTTCCCCTAGAACCCGAGTGTGACAAGATGACACATCACTACAAGAGATACGCTTATTTAAGACGCACATTTAAAGACGGATATCATTGCATTTAATAGAAACGTCTTTTATCATGTGGTGATGAGTAAGGTTAGACGATTTGTTGGAGATATGTCTTTAATAAATAAGTGTTTTGAGACATTTACATTGTAAGAAATGTCTCATGTTGATTTAAGACGTTTTTTTATCAAAAACTGTCTCAAATAAATATACCTTCTGAGTCATTAAGATTATAAGAATTGTCTTATATTTTGGTTAGTATATTAGACACTTTTGTATATGAAACCATCTCAAATAAAGATATTATTAGGGTCACCTAGACTATAAATACCATCTTAGATATTAGTGAGTATACTAGTCACTTTTAAATATGAAACCTTCATATGATATTTCTGATAAGAAGTATTGTGAAAAAACATAGTAAATAGTGAATTCGTCTTAGTTTGACGATATATAGGATACAAAATATAAAACTTATCACTGTAAGTTGATACAGATGGTAAAATGAACCCACATATGACCCGATCATTAATGTGTCACACAACAGTCCTAACTCATCATTTTGCTTTAATTCCTATCATTTATGTACCAAGGGGTTTAGAAAGTTATTTACATCCTATGTTTAATATATTAGTACTTTTACATTTACATTGTCATAGTCTAAAAACCCGACCATTTGAGATTCGGACTAAAAAACCAACATCTAAATGATTCCTTCTAAAGCAGATCTGTGATCAGGTGCGTCCACTTCACCTCTTTTAATTTCTGTCGTACGATGTTGTTCCAACGGTCATGGGTGCATCCCTAGAACATGGCACGACGAGGCATTTCTGAAGGAACAAGAAAGCAGTGTCGCCGCCACCGCGAGAAAGCAGACATCGCCTTCACAGCCGACAAAAGCTACGGCCTACGGCGGATACGGTCGCCCCTCCACTGCCTCCCTTGCCGTGTTGGCTTCTTCATCTCATCTTTTCCCATAGGTACGAACAACCCTCTTTCATCGCGCTTACTTAGATGAGATCTTGTCTGTTAGGGTTAGTTAGCTGCCTTCTTCGTGCACCACTTTGTCGTTGCAGCTAGATTGTCCAGTCGTCTCAGTCAGCTTCTCCAACATTGCTTTCCTCTTGGATTTAATCTATCCTACTTAGCGCAAACCGATCGGGAGAGGAAACTGCCATTTGGTAACAGTTCTAGATAGGGCCAATTCTGATTTGGTATGAAGTCACCTGCAGCCACACTTATAAATTCCCGAAGTGTATTTTGCATCTCCATTATTTTTTGACTGATATGAAGACCTTTTCGTTTTCTTACATTCGGTTCAGTAGTAAAATGTAATTCCAAACTGCACTACAGCAGAGTCTGCGAAGTACAGACAAACACTTTAAAAAATATCAATCAACCTCATGAATATATCTAAGGATGAAATATAATCAACACTAAGAGTATGCGACATGCAAATTACACCTGTAAGTATTCTTTGAGGAAGACTGAATTTTGTTGCTGCATATGGCTATTAATAGTGATGAAATATAGACTGTATAGAAACTGAATGTCAGTAATGAAATGCAGGCTGTATAGAAACTGTCTAGGAGTACTAAAACTTAATGAAAATGGAACTCAAACGTTTGAGAACACAAATTGCAACTTCCGGATGAAAAGAAAAGGTTGCATATCATCATAATATAAAATGATTAATAAATCAATGAATTGAGATGTACGAGGCATGATACCATGAGTAAGTTTCCTGCATAAGCAACTACTTTACGACATACTTTTGATCTATCCTTGAGACAATTGCAATTTGCAAGTGACCCTTCACCAGAATCTTTTAAAACAATCTCCTTGACACTCTAGAACACAGGAAAGCAGTAGCTTGATGATACAGACCTCAAAGTAACCAAATTAATTTCCAATGCTCAAAAGAGATGTACTTGATTTAAATACGAACAGAATGTAAGAAATTTTATTTATTAATAAGTTTGCAGATGCAGAGAATGGGCTGCACCAAATTTAACTAATGTTTATTTTGCATGCTCTATATAATTATATATATGTCTAGCTGTTTAGCTCTTGGAAACAATATGTGTAAATATAGCAACCTAACTCTAGATATTGTAACAAAAATATCAATTTCCATAGTTGTCACCATTTGTGCATTTATCATCTTTTTATTACAAATGCACGATGTTCCTCCTTGACCACTTGTATGAAACAATGAACTAATATTTGTTAGTAGAATTATTTTTATTAATCTAAGATGCCATTTTTTAACCTAACCTATTTAGCCTTTGATTTTTTCTTCTAAATAATGCATGGTTTTGTTGGTATTGCAGTTATGCCAGTTGGAAACCCTTCTATTGCTGAAGGAGACCTACATAAACTATAATCAACCGCTAAGTTAAACAAGCCACGCGCTAGGTCAGAGCCTAGCAGGCTTAAGGATCAGTAAAATGATATCTGTTCAACATGAGGCACAACGATATCTATCTTTCAAGAATCAGTAAACTCATATCTGCTAGATGTGCTTCTCTGTCTTCGTTTGTTTTGAAACACATATATAGTTGAAAAACTGTAGTGGTGAGAAACTCGAAATGAATCTGAGCCAGAACTCAGCTCAGACTGCCAAATTTCATAATTTTATTCACAAATTTCAACAATATTGAACATTGAGTATATATATATTAAGCGAATACCAAAATCATGTTTTTAGCCTCTTTCATGCCAAGATGACATCTTTCTGGCAATGTGACCCTAACCACTGGATGCATAGTTGTTGTATTTTTATGAATGGTATTTTTATTACAAATTATTTAGAGTCATAAACGTAAATACGAATTAATAAAAACTTAGGAGGAAACACTTCTTTTAGTTTCTACGGAATCAATTTTAGGACATCTTAGCCCCTGAAGTACCTAAAAGCACATATGGGTATCCAGCTGTTGATTGTTTTTCATCATATTGTGTTTGCTGCAAAAGTGCTAATATAACACATATGCACAATAGTGCTATATGGGTGAATGTCATTACTGCAGTCAAGGTGTTTATTTTCTCATAGTGTTGCTTATTTATTAGGTGTTTATTTTCTCATAGTGTTGCTTATTTATTAGGTCATTCAACCTGAAATGTGTCATATGCCATCACAACATTGATTTACTCCATTATACATACAGAGTGTTGGAGGAGATAGTACCTATTAATTGATGTTAATTTGATTCCCACGTTATTGTTTTAGTAATCACTAATTTCCCTACCTTGTTTCTTGATTGCTAGGCTCTCTGTAGTTTACTAAGTGACTTTTTGTTAGCTACTGTGGTATCAGGAACTGATAACAACCATCATCTTTATAATAGTTATTACCTATTAGGATATGCAACATCTTGAACTTTTTGGTACAGACAGATATAAGAGTGAGCCCCTCTCAATTTGAGCGGATTATCTTGTTTCTATGTTTTTGTTTATCACATAGACGAAGTTAATGCTTAATCTTCAGAGATGCATATAACCAAGTGATGCTTACTTGGATCTGAGAACCTCTGGTGCTTGTTTATCTCAAGTAAGCCTTTTGAGTCTGAATGTTTCGTTGAAGAACATCAATTCTTAATTGCAAGTCAATGTTGTAATTCTTGAGAAGAAGTCAGGGAAGCTTATAAGAACAAAGGATGGGCTCTAACAAATCCTTTACCTAATTTACCAGGTGTTGGGGGCCTTCGGCTTCCGAAGGTCCTCAAAAACGTAATTTGACTACGTTTTCCAACAGAAATATGTGAACAGGTACCTTCGAAGTCAGATTGCGAGTATACAAGAGCATGATTAAGACGAAGCTTGGCTGGAACGGCGATCATGACGAAGGATAAGACGATCACGAAGCTATGTACAGAAGAGCTTCGTCATAACAGCAAGAAAGGGAAACCGACTTAAAGATGAAAAGCCAAATTAGACCTCGAAAAATTACTATAGAGTTATTGATAAATGTAAAGGGCATTAATGTAATTTTACACGGGCTGCGTCCCGTGCCTATAAATAGATGAACAGTACTCCTGTCCTGTTCACGCTGACTTGGCATTCACTTTTGCGTCACGCCTGTATTCTCTTTCCTTCAAACCGAAGGTACATTTGTAATTTATCACTGTTTATACAAGTCATATAAATGGAAGTAGATTAACTAATAATGTTTATAAAAATTGTGTTACTTTCTGTACTTTGTATGAATGCACTCCATCTTTTATCATGATCATGAAGGTATGTCCTCCATGACCTTCGTCCTAGAATCATTATATCCGAAGGGAAATAATGATACGAAGGACTGAAGGGCTTTGATATTTAACATTTTTATGTTGACTTTGTTCTTGATTCGAAGCATTTGAGAACAAGTCCCCAACATTGGCGCCCACCTCCGGTGAACTCACTTCCATTTCTTGAGCTTTGAATACCTTCGGCAAGCACCACCTTCGTCATGCCGCCTGAAAAAAGCTTCAGCAACAGAGGCTGCCACTCTGCTGCCCCTGGACCCTCAATCAGGACGTCCTTTCCCTCAGGGAGGCCCGAAGCCAGAAGAGGAAGGCCGCTAGTCCAACGCCTCCGGAGGACGACTTGGATCAGGAGATCCAAAACCTGGAGATCCTTCAACAGCAGGTGCAACGAAAGAAGGAGAAGATGGCTCGTCTAGCTGATCTTCAGAGACAGATAGATGAAGCTTCGGAAGAGGTTCGTCATCTTGTTCAAGATGATCAGAACCGAAGGCCTCCGCGCAGAGAGCTTCATCAAGAAGGATTCTACAATGAGGACGACTGGTATGAAGAGTTTCCATCATGGAAATTTTGCTTTCGATGATGCTTCTCCTCTCTCAATAGAATTGCAGGCTACACCATGGCCTCAGTCTTACAAGCCACCCCAGCTCCCCATGTATGACGGTCATATAGACCCGAAGCAATTCTTGATGAGCTATGAAGCAACCATATCTTCGTATGGTGGCAACACTGCAGTCATGGCAAAGTCTTTTGTCATGGCCGTCAAAAGTGTCGCTCAAACCTGGTACTCCTCTCTTCGGCCAGGGACAATCACCTCTTGGCAGAAGCTGAAGGATATGTTGATAACCAGCTTCCAAGGGTTTTCAGACGAAGCTTGTTACTGCACAAGCTTTATTCCAGTGTACCCAGGACCATGAAGAATACCTCCAGGCATATGTCCGAAGGTTTCTGCGTCTGAGGGCACAGGCGCCAACAGTGCCCAATGAAATTGTCATTGAGGCCATAATTAAGGGACTTCGGCCGGGACCTTCAGCGCAATACTTTGCTAGGAAACCGCCACAATCTTTGGAGAAGCTGCTCCAGAAGATGGACGAATATATTCGAGCTGATAATGACTTCCGCCAAAGAAGAGAGGAGGCATTTAGGTTCTCTGAAATGACCAGGGGCTTCGGAGGAAGATTTCATCCGAGGCACGTCAGGTCAATTCATAACTCCACTCAAAGTGATGATAGAGGAAGCCAACAGCAAAGGCCACAATACTCTTCGCAAGCTTCGGAGCAGCAGCAAAGTTCTGTTCGGCCGCCAGCGCCAAGGGGCAGAGGCGCTAGGGGCTTCGGGGGAAGATTTGGTGATCAGCCAAGAAGAATTTACTGTCTATTCTGTGGTGAAGACAAGGGCCATACCACCAGGATGTGCCACGTCACCATCCAGAAACAAAAGGAGATAGCAGAAGCTGCAGCCTGCAGCACAACAGAGTCAGCCGAAGCAGGTCATGCACACTGCTTCGTACCATTCGCCTTATATTCCAGAATATGTAGGCAATCACCCTGCAAGCTTCTGTTGCTTCGGCAAGTCAACCCCAAGCATCTTGGCAACAGCCTCCACCTCCACCACCAACGCAGCGAGGACAACAGCCAGAAGGGAGTCAGCACACTCACCTTCAGAGGGACTTTAGAGAGGAGTCCGAAGCTCGCACAGTCAATAGCACTGTGCCAGAGTCAAAGCACATTTACTGACAAATATCCTACCTCGACAGCAGTTTCTTCGCATTTTTACATTCAGTATTACTTTTTTGTCAATAAGGAACAATCATGGGAAGTCCAAGTGTTTTTTATTGTTCTTTCAATTTCTTGTAATAGTTTCGTCTTTTGCCATAATGAAAATATATCTTCTCTATAGGCTTGAGTTGCCGAAGCATACGAATTTATGGTGGCACGAAGGACCTTTGAATTATGAAAAATTTATTCTAAGGGACACAGTGCAATTTATTCGAAGCACTAAAAAGTCGTTTCTAAGGGAGCGCAGTGTAAGTTTTCTGAGTCCTACAACAAAAAATAAGCGCTGATTTCGCCGAAAGTAAAAGGCGAAGAAGCTCCTAAGGGAGGCTTACAGCGAAAAATAAACGCTGATTCCGCTGAAACTAAAAGGCGAAGAAGCTCCTAAGGGAGGCTTACAGCGAAAAGTAAACGCTGGATTCCGCTGAAAGTAAAAGGCGAAGAAGCTCCTAAGGGTGGCTTACAGCGAAAAGTCAGCGCTGATATAAAAAGATTGTGTGCTCTATTGCAGGGATGTGTGTATTTTCGGCACAAATATCATTTTGCACAACATAACATCATCACATTATTTTGCATAACATAAGCATCATACAGCATATTGCATGTGGAACAAAGAAGGGGATACAATATTGATCTTCGGAGAATATTTTGAAAAAGAGAAAATCGCGCTAAGGCACAAGATAAATTGAGAAGTGTAGCTTAATGAGAGAGACAACATAAAAACAGCTTCAGAGAATGTTTCACGAAGTTTGGATATTTCCCATCACACAAGTTCGCAAATTCTTGTGATATAAGATTTTCTTCACGAAGCATGAAAAGAAGGGAAGGTGTTTTTTCGCCGAAGGCTCAAAAAATGGTATGTATGCAAAATTTCATGCATCGTAAAGAATTAAACTATAAATAGATTATATATTACATTCAAAGTTACAATGTTTTACACACGCTACGTTCCAAATGTTTCTACAATAGCATTTAATCCTCTTTAAGAACTATTTTTGCAGCTTCGTTCAGTAGCTAGGTCGACAACCTTGTCCATAATGGCTTCGGCCATTTTTCTAATTTCATCGTCCCCCTTCGGATGGGGGCCCGGAGATGCCTCAGCAGGTTCTGAGGAAGGAGAAGATACGACTATATTACTATTACAAACCGCGAACAAAGTCTGGAATCAAAAATTACAACATCATAAAAACCACTAATTAATACCTATTTGCCCTTCGGGCTCTATACTTTTCTCGGCAGCTTCCGCTACTTTTCTAGCATTGTGGATGCCTTTTTCGCTCTTTTGAATAATTTCTTGGGCCATTTCTCGGCCGCCGTTGTCCCAGATATCGGTAAAAAAATTTCCGCCGATCATGCTTGCTTCGGTTGAGGGGTCTTTAATATCTTCGGAAGACAATGTAGCTTCGGACTGTGCTAAAGATTTTACATGCTCGCAGTCCTTTCCTCTCCAAAATAGTAGCAATTCCTCTAGCACCCGAAAAAGCACATATGTCTCCACGGCTATTCAGGATTTCCTCGAAGGCCTCAGCTTCGTGACTGATCCATTCAATCGGACCTTCAGGATTGCCCCTTGAGAAATTCTCTTCGCTAGAGAATGCGCCAATGTTGGCGAAGCTGGATTTTATCTTCTTAACACATTCTATGGATTTAACATAGCATCTTCTCTGGGATGCACGAAGCTCTTTAACATTTATTTCTAAATGATCGGCCCATTGATCACTAAGCTCTCGTTTTGTCTCTTCAAGTATACGTTCTTCTTTAACTCTGGCTAGCTGTTTCTGAAGATCTTTAATTTCGCGTTTTTGGGCTTCAGCCTGGGCCTTTGAGGCAGCTTCGTCCTCTTTTATCTTGTCCACTAATGTAAGCAGAATTTTATCCTTTTCCAGAGCTTCGTTTCTCAGTTTAATAACCTCTGATCGTAGGTTGTTGAAAGCAATATCATAGCTCTCGTCTTCGGCATTCTTTTGTGCTCTCAACGCGTTGCTTAGTATTAAACCCTATATATATAAAAGATTTGGTATAAGAATAAAAGAATGATTTGCAAATTATAAAGTTTCCAAACACGCAGTTCTCATACCTTCAGGCTATTATATGCAAGACTATCTGCAAGATCGTCCTTCGTCATAGCACAGAGTCCAGCTTCAAGCTTCGGAAACTCCATACTTCTAGCCATCTCCCGACAGACTGGATAATTCTTTGTTGTCTGGGAGGCAGTATAGGAAGTCATCTTCGTTTGTCCCATTGAACACTAGTGCCCCCTTCGGATATTTCAATTCTTTTGCATAGTGATTAGCTTCAAAAACTTCTTCTTCGGATAATTTTTTTCCCCGAAGCGTGTCGCACAATGTAATCGTATATTTTGGAAGGTGCTTCGGGGGCAGCAGTATCAATTTCTTCAACCAAAATTGGCTCTGACATTTTCATTTTTTCGGTTGCCTTTGCAATTTTCGTTTCTTCTGTTTCCAAAGGTTTTACCTTGGTTGGCTCTGAAGGCCCGGCTTCAGTTCCCGTCTGTTGCTTTGAAGCTTCAGCAACAGATGCTTCAGCAGATGCTTCAGAAGTTTCAACAGTCTTCTTTGGAGTTGTGCTTGAAGATTTAATTGTCCTCCAAAACATCTAACACATTAACCATTCTTTTTCTTTTCGGGGTCACTATTAGCCCCTTTTTAATTTTTGCTACTTCAATTTCTCTTGAAGGACTTAAAATTTCTGATATTTTTACTCCCTCAGCTGATGTTTTTGCTTCTTCAGTCTTTGCTTCTTCTATCTTTTCTGTTACTGGCACTTCGGCCAACTCTTTGATTTCTGGCAGCAGGGTTGGTTCTTTAGCTTCGGTGACCGAAGAGGTCTCACCGGCGAACTCAGGCACCATGGCTTAGTTCAATATAGCGTGGCCGGTGTGTGAGAACCTTTACCCTTTTTCTCTTCGGCGCTGGCTCAGCTAGGAGCGGCTGAAACAGTTTCTTTCACAGAAGTTGTGCCTTTTCTTTTTTGCCCCCGCGCTGGATAGCGGTAGTCGGGGTAGACAAAACCAATTGCATCAAATACTCGGTTGAGTCTTTTCTTTTTTCGGCCTCCGAAGGCCGCTGACAATGCAGTATCTTCGGACCTTCGAATATACCCCAAGCAATTCATCACTTACAGTCTCAATGCTCTTTAACCAATTCATCGTCTGGTTCAATGAACTTGTCTCCGTACTTAAATGTATACTTCAGCCTGACTAGTCCACCTTCGTCAGTCTCTTTAATGGTCTCCTGCGACATTTCCCATTTTTCCACAAGCGGCCATACTCTGAAGGCAATGTGTTCTTGGACCAAATCTCTCGTCCCAATGAAAGAGCAAACAACTCCGAAGACTCTCTGGCATTCTTCGGCTGCTTCATTCATTTCCACCTTTGGCCTCCGCAGGCCGAAGCTTTGCCAGATGGGGCGTATAATGATCTTCTTTATATCTTCTCGTGATTTCAAGTCATTCTTCACGTAAAACCATTCCATCATCCAGTCGCCAGGCCATCTCTTTCGAAAGGTCAGCACTGGGCAGCTTGACCCAGACCGGGAGCCGAAGCTGTAGCAGCCAAAATTGTTGTGATACTGTTCCTTACCCTAGGGTTTTGTCTCGTATAACAATTCATGAATATTGCAGAAACTTTTCGCATCAGGTTCCAAGCCTTGGCTTCTCACGGCCCACACTGAAGATATTCATCCTTATGATTGATTCAGGAGTGAGTTGGTGAAGGTAGAATTCAAAAACCTTCAGTACTTCCACAACAAAACTGCTTAAGGGAAATCGTAGTCTAGCTTTCAAGAAGCTTCGGAATACCACGACTTCATCTTCTTCGGGAGTAGGCACAGTTTTTTCCCCAATATCCGCCCTCACAATAGACATGTCTCGAAAATACCTTCCCTTCATGATATCAAGATGACTCTGCTTAATGCTCGATTTGCCGAAGACTGAGTGACTTGGTCGCCACGGTCGATCTTCGGAGTTTTCACCCCCACATTCTACATCATAGCTGTCACTATCACCAGTATCTTCAGATAAACCCTCCAAGGTTTCCCTAGCGATCTTCTCCGTATTGGTCTTTGCTATTGATCGAAGAAAGCCGAGATGCATCTCCTCAGAAAGGCTCAGCTTCCTTTCAGCAACAACTTTCTTCTCTTCAGACATCTTCGCAAGCGCTGAGAAAAGTACTCCCGAAATCCGAAGCTTAAAAATTTAAAAATAATCAACCAAGTGTTGTCACGTGCAGGCTAAAAGATGGTTGAGCAAGAGCAGTTGGCAAGAGAGCGTGCCAAATAAACCCGGGATGAGTTCTTATTTATACACCCAACATGTCGAAAACTGGAGGGTCCCGCTTGTCAATGACTGTTGCTATTCTAGCAAAAGGAAGGTGTTTTTTCGGACCTTCGGCCCATAGCCTTCGTCCATATCGCAATATAAACTTATCTTTACAGCAAATTAATATTGCGAGGGGCTACTGTTGGGGGCCTTCGGCTTCCGAAGGTCCTCAAAAACGTAATTTGACTACGTTTTCCAAGAGAAATATGTGAACAGGTACCTTCGAAGTCAGATTGCGAGTATACAAGAGCATGATTAAGACGAAGCTTGGCTGGAACGGCGATCACGACGAAGGATAAGACGATCACGAAGCTATGTACAGAAGAGCTTCAGCATAACAACAAGAAAGGGAAACCGACTTAAAGATGAAAAGCCAAATTAGACCTCGAAGAATTACTATAGAGTTATTGATAAATGTAAAGGGCATTAATGTAATTTTACACGGGCTGCGTCCCGTGCCTATAAATAGATGAACAGTACTCCTGACCTGTTCACGCTGACTTGGCATTCACTTTTGCGTCACGCCTGTATTCTCTTTTCTTCAAACCGAAGGTACATTTGTAATTTATCACTGTTTATACAAGTCATATAAATGGAATTAGATTAACAATAATGTTTATAAAATTTTGTTACTTTCTGTACTTTGTATGAATGCACTCCATCTTTTATCATGATCATGAAGGTATGTCCTCCATGACCTTCGTCCTAGAATCATTATATCCGAAGGGAAATAATGATACGAAGGACGAAGGGCTTTGATATTTAACATTTTTATGTTGCCTTGTTCTTGATTCGAAGCATTTGAGAACAAGTCTCCAACACCAGGTATATCAGCTATTTTACCTAGATTTATTCAGGAAAGTGTACATTTAGCCTTTCTTTGGGAGAATCTTACTTTTTAACTTATGGTGCACAATTAGTCCACTGCTTTTGAGGACAAGGAGGTTCGTCATGAACCAGTTGTTCACAATACGTTAAATCGTTAGAAAGTTAACTACTAACTACAATGAACCCGTTTTTATGAAATAGTTATTATTTTGTCACCACTTGCAATACAGAAGACAAAACTCATGAAATTTGATAAATGTTATCCTCACATTTGAACCATAGTAGTGCAGTGCAATACCACAAGAATAGTTTCATTCATTATCTGCAAAGTCATCCCTTATAGTTGTCAATGAACTATCATGTGAAGACATAATAAGAACTTTTTGATTCTCACATTTGCGATTGCTTGTTTATTTATGTGTCTGAATAAGAGTGTTACTACAAAATATTTTACCTATTTTGGTAATTTTATTTATTGTGTAATCATGGCCTAGATGTTTAGATTATTGATTAGCAAATTTTCTATGCATTATTCTGAGTTCGTAGACAACAGACTTGGGTGTCTTTTGATATTAATTTTCAGGCCAAAGGTCAGTTTTGTGGAAAATATACAATATGTTAATATCTTCAATAGTACAAGATCATGTACCGCATGTCAACATTAATATTGACTAATTTCTTGGTTATTTTCAATAGGATGGGAGAGTGTCGAATGCCTTTTTCAGATACTATTTCTTGGTTCGTCAAATCTATTTGACCTAAATACAAGTTTTTGCTCAAATGTGGCAAAAAATGATTGTCTCACCAATTGTCAGCACGACTGCCTCCAACAAAGTTAGAATGTAAGTTCTTTTGACAGATGAAAAATCTAGCATTATTCTATCCTTTTTTACACATACGTATGATCTTTGTGATATCTCAAAATGTGAGGTGTTCAACTATGTCTAACTACTAATTATTGCCTTCACCTATTTGTATAGGAAAAGATGGAATAGAACTTTGGTGGTAGCACATGTGTGAAGACTTGAGTTCATATATACTTATTTAGGCTCAACGTTAACGCAAACAGTTGATGACCAAAATTTTCAATTAGTACTTTAGTTTGAATTTAGATTACACTTTTGTATGAGTTATTTGACAATGCTTATTTATGAGATATTGAATGGTACTTATCTATATTATATTAATTATAATATTATTAAATACATGTGTGTATGTATATTTCTCTTTTAAATTATTATAATGTAGTATCTCAAAAATGATTATAAATTGAAGAATGTCCGACAATTTAAGTCATTTTGTTTAAAACTTAATAAGACGGTTTCCAAAGCGTCCGATATCAGTATCCTAAATGAGATGGTTTTCCTGTTGCAAGTGTCTATTATTCATATGACATTATAGACAATTTGATAAATACTTTGTGACTTATAATGTTCATATTATCGACGGTTCTTTAGAAGAAGTGTCTTAAACAAAAACCTAATTTAAGACGGTTTATCAGATAAAATGACTTAAACAAATACCTTTTTATACAATTATAAATTAAAAATTGTCTTATATAATATCTTTTAAGACGGTTTACAACCATCTTAAATGTGGGACATCTTTTGCGACTCCGTCATATTTGGACACTATGTAAGCGTCTTAATAACTGAAAAATAACCGTCTCATATAACATAATCTGTAGTAGTGCATACAACTCATAAAACTTTCAAAAAGCGCCATCCGTGCCATAGCTAATACTGCACAGTACTACTATCCCAGCTATCTCCATAACTTAAAACTGCTCAGCCCGGCCGGCGGTTACCAGAAACTCTGTCGGTTAGCCCAAGCTCCATTCATACTATGACTGGCATATTTAATCCAGAGGCAGTCTGGCTGGCCTTACACACTATTGAACACCAAAAGTGGTGAACAGTCCGGCTCTTGGGCCCAGACAGTCTGCGTGCCCTGCGATCAGATTAACTTGGACGATTATCCTTATCTCGTGCATGGGTATCCACCTAAGAACATGGGATATGTTGGTTATCACCTAGGAACAGGACGATACCTTCTCCCTATAAATATAAAGGGGTACTACCGAATGAGAACCCCCAAGCACATTCCAATTGAACCTATCTACTTTATTTACCTTTCTTGCCCTAGTTGTAGATGTAATGTGGCCTTCTGCATATCCACCTCCACCCCTATTCGACTCTACATCGTCCAGATCTGTCTTCGGTGGCCTGCCGACCCCAAGACAATCCTAGGATATTATCCTTCCTGAGGGGTAAGATCTACTTTGTCTACTTCACTCAAGATCTCTTCCTCGAATTGATCTCTTAATTTCTAGGCGACTCTACGTTGTCTGGGGATGCCCCAGGTGACCTGCTAACTCGGAGCACCCTAAGATCTCTCCCCCTAGGGCGGGATCTAGGTCTTATGGGGAGAAGAAGATGACCCTATGCCATCGTGCACCGTCTAGTCTAGAGCATGAACCATACGAACAACACGCAAGGAAGAAGCCACTTCAGCCGCCACGTTGCGGACCGTCTTGTCTAGAGCCGTGGACAGTCCGTGCTGCACAGTGAGCACCGCTAGGTGAACTGGTGACCCGTCGTGAATTGCCGCCACCATTCACCTCACGAAGCCAAACCCAAGGTATTGCTCATCATGAGAGGGCCCTATTGTTCGTTGTTGTTTGATCCCAAATAAGTGGTGGGCATCATAGAGGTGACTCAGTGCTCTAAAGATCTTCAACTTTATTCGACCCTACATTATCTAAAGGTGTAAATACAGCTAGGCGGTTCGTTTTAGTGTTTGGTGACCAAGTCGGTGCCAACACACTTTTTGACAACTCCGCTGGGGAAGAAAAATCAAATCTATCAAATCTAATTCATTAGATTAGATCTATTAAATTAGACCTATCAGATCGGCCACAATGGCCAATCCTAAAGATCACAACAATGTTGGCCCAGACATCAACACAATGCTAACTAACTCGTCGGCCACTGAGGATGAGAAATTAGAAGACCACATAAAAAGGTTGGACAAGGAATTCTAATGACAACAGGCTCAGATAAGGAAGGTGATGAAATGTGGTACCTCTCGCACTTCAAGGTAGATCGCCACCAGAAGGTCAAGGAGAGGGAAGTAAATTATGATTCCCTGTCAGCCTTGCTGCATCAGCTCCCCATAGTAAGTAACACCACACTATTAGCCGATATTCAATCTATTAAAATTTATTTTGATAATCAGATTAAAAGTATAATGGAGGATATAGAAAATATGATGCATGTATTAGAAATAAACGCATACACCTGATTTTTTGTCACACGAATTGGGCACTAAAATAACTACGTCAAACACATTGGCAAGAAATAGGTGTTCTTAGTCCCAGCCATATTATGGTAATGCCGATGAACTCATATCCGGGGCAAATGTTGTCAGCATCCTCACTGCATGGTAGATTGGCTCTGGGCATGGCCTAGACAGTCCATGCACGATCATGGACCATCTGGCCCTCCAATAAATCATCTGGCACCTTACGCCGGATAGTCCGGAATCACACAAAGCCTACCACAAGGCTCATAGGCAAAGCCCTGCACAACTGGAAGGTCCGGATACAATACCAGATCATCCGGTCCCTCCATGGACCGTTCGATCACCAAGGTCGGACCGTCCGGGTGTGCATACATTGACAGGGTACTGCGCATCGGGCATAATCTTCACACTTCACCCCACATGCAGCACACCATGGTCATAGCATTCCATCACCCATGCATGAGGCCGAATGCCTTTCGGCCCCTACGAAGCTGAAAAAATTATAGGTCACTGAGCTTGTTTGGCCTGCTAAGGCCAAATCTACTACTCGCTCTACCCTGCATTCAGCACAAAAATGGAAAGTTAAGTTCGCATTTAATGTTGCTAAGTGTGACAAAATATTTAATGAGCTAATTAAGAATGGCAACATTAAATTGTCGCACACAATTCCTCCGATAGAGAAATTGAAAAGGTGTGTATACTGTAAATGACATGGCTCCTTTCTTCATAACACCAATGATTGTAATGTCTTCCATCAACAAATACAATTGGTTGTTAATGAAGGCCGATTGAGATTTCAAGATATGAAGATTGATGAACAATCTATCCACGTCGACACATTAGGACTGGTGGACAAGAAAGTCTTGGTTCGGCCATGTTCGGGCAATAAAGGCAAATGAAAAATATTATTGTGGGTGACCCTCACATGCCAAATCTATCATGATGGGTGGTTACTCGGAAGGCTCTAGATAGAAGACAGGCTAATAAGACTGGAGGCGCCAGGGGGCATGGTGAGGTAGGTCCAAATGTAAAAGTTTTGGAGGTGAAGGTCGTGATAACAAAAGGGTAATAGTCCAAATGTTACTTATGAGCAACTTATGGCTAAATATCACAAGCAAATCAAGGCAAAGGATGTTGATCAAACTGGCAATGCTAAGTCATCTAGAGCACCTTTGAAGACATCAAAATCACCTTCCGAAGGGTAAATCTAGAGTTCAGGATTGGCAAGGAGAAGAGTTTCATGCATCATCAACATATCCTCGTTTTGGGTCGCCAATACCAATGTAATACTGTTCAGCTCCTTCGTACTTTCATCCTTACCCATATTGGGGTTGGTATGATTCATATGCTTATTCTTCTTCATATTTTAGACCACATAACATAGAATATTCAGCTCATTTCAATTATGATTTTGAGAAACGATCATATGACAAAGATGATTTTATTTCTAAGAATCGATCTAGAGCTCAAAATAAGATTTGAATGGTCAAGCAAGTTTATGTAGTGAAGAAGGATAATAGAAAAGCCAAAAGTTCAGATCTGAATTCATGTATTACAGAGCCAGAGGAAGTGTTAGATACCTTTGGCTAGTAGCGCCCAAAGAATAGAGAAATTAGCTAGCGATAGTCTAGGTACTAAATCTGAACTGCCCAAACAACCGAGAAGCCCACTCGGATTATCAATCTGGCACAACAAGAGGCTAGAAAAACTCGGTGCACAAGCGCTGAATAAGAGAGGCATGACATGGACCCCTAATGGGAGTTCTCAAGATCCTAGATAAGGATGATGCTTTTGGAAGAAGTGGAGTAAATGCAAACAAAAGGAAGAAAGAAAGACAAGATGTTTGGGTGAAACGTTTGACCTAGCTCATCAAAGCTATTGGTCATTGCATCGTCCATATTTTTTAGATGTGACATATACGTCGTCACAAGGTATGTTCGGTTATCTTTCATGGCATCATTTTGCTCCATATGTGTCTTTATATTATGGAGGAATGCAACTGAATTATTATGCATATGGATAGTTATGATATATTGCTGCTTACTGAAGCCACAATATTTCAGTTGTTGGTAGTAATGATTCTTGGTATAATTTTCTTAGGCCATATTTATTAATGGGATGAACACACTAATAATATTTTCTTACTAGTATGCATCAGATATTTATATTATCTGATCACAAGAGCCGATGACTTGCATCAAGCTAAGTCCTTATTTCAGGAACAAAATAACTCAAGAGATCTATTGTTTCTAAAGCGCACTGGTGCTTATGGTTTGCCAAGCTCCACCAATAGGTAGGAGGCATGTGTTGAGCACCAAAAGTGGTAGACGGTCTGGCCCTTGTGACACACCTAGGTTTCGGGGGCACCAAGACCCGAGTGCGAAATAATCATCAAGTGTGTTGGAACCAAGTCTCACACATATGATGACTCATGGTACAGAAACGAATGTCACAACTTTACTATATAATAGGAGTTCTGTACAAAATAAATAAATAATTACATCATATGGAGACAATGATCCAGCAACCCAAAGTTGACTGGGAGACGACGACCTAGACCTCTCATGAACTCATCACAACCTCCTCCATGCGTCTCATCATGCGGTAACTATTCTTGACCTGTGGGGTGTGTGAGATAGCAAGAGTGAGCTCACATGCATTCATCGCTCAATAAGTTGTG
The DNA here is from genome assembly GCA_029449295.1 of Zea luxurians. Classification (NCBI taxonomy): domain Eukaryota; kingdom Viridiplantae; phylum Streptophyta; class Magnoliopsida; order Poales; family Poaceae; genus Zea; species Zea luxurians. The sequence continues at coordinate 29,310,637 of JAOPSE010000024.1, read as the reverse complement.
GGGGATAATGTGTATGAACACACCAAAAGTGGGAGCTCATGTGAAGTGTAAGGCTTACCAAAGAGGATGGTTAAAGCCGAGCATTGCTTTTAAAGTTGGTCAAATGTTTTATTAGCAATTACTAAGTGTAAGTCGATACAACCCAAACAAGTAGTAGATCAAAATTGATAACAACACCCACAATGCAATGCGTATGACAAATTAAGTTTAGTTCCATAAAATAATCATGTGAGTGTCCGAGTCACTCATGACCGTGAGCCCGACTGATATACTAGTTTTACACTCTGAAGAGGTTGCCCATCTTTACCCACAAGTCATGTTACCCATCTGCCAAGGGGTCATGAATCCCATACACCTCAACTAAGGAGGCGAGGCAGGGAAACACTATGAGGCATTTACAAAGATCCACTAGCTTCAGAAAACCCGCTATAGTTTCTAGGAATTCCCAATGCAGGTATCCCTCGCCTGACCACCATCGCAGCAAAATCAACCCGAGGACCTCACTAAACCTACCACTCCCCTACTTGCCCTTGCCCCTTTCGGGTAAGATAGTTCTCCACTAGCTTTCCTAATTAGTCAGCCAAGGGCGTCCCATACCACCCTTGAGGTAGCACTGTTTTCCCGGGTGGTTCTCCATGTTCCAATTAACAATATGATCTTATCATGAACAATAATTAAATAACAAACTAATTGGAACATGATCATAATGAAACATTAGTTTCCCAAAACTAGGTAGAGCAATAGCAAAGCTACCCAATAATCCATCTGTCTGCAAGGTGAGGGATAAACAATGCTAGGGAAACCTATTGGGTCCCATCAAATCAACCTGAGCATGTCACATTGATTAATAGCAAATATTATTAGGTAAAAAGGATTGATCAAGGACACAACTTGCCTGGGACTTGAGATTCTAGGTACTAGGACGATCTTCAAGATTCTCGTGACCTCACTGCTATTCATTAGCAATAGAAACAAACATGGTATAGGCAAAATTAACATCACACCAAACATAAGCACAAACTACATAAATGCATAATAATAAACTACGCGCCGTAACGAGATCGTGGGTTCAAAAACTACTAAGATCGGAGTTACGGTTAAGGAGTTATGATTTATGGAAGATCTATGATTAAATAAGTAAAGCTAGACCTTAGATTAATTCTATAAATCATGTGAGAAATACCTTAAGGATTAACTTTAATATGGGTCCTATCTTAGTTAAAGATCATCACATTATAATTATAAACATATTACTTTAATTAGAAAGATTAATCTACCATACATAGGTTAAATGATTTTCCATTTATAAAAGTATGGGACATGGCATAAATCAGCGTTGTATTACGTAGACAAAATTATTATGGATCTAGTGCAATTTGAACGGATCAAATCGGAGCTAGTATGAGGAAGTTATGAGTTTCTTAGGTTCTTAGATTTATTTTTATACCAATAAGCAATTTTCAGATTAAATTTATAGCCATACACGGCTATTGGACTGCGGCCATTATTTCATTGAAATCTAAGGTCTATTTTGCAAGTTTCAGGACCTGTCAGTAATGATTTTCCTACAGTTTCGGACTGTGGGCTGATTTGATAAATCTACAAGGTCTCTTTTGCATAATCTTGTGACCGAAGGAGTACGAGTCGATCATGGTCGTTGGATCAACGACATGCGGCCCAGATTAGATCATGCTCCACTGAAAACAGTATATGATCCCCACCCTAGGATTCCCGATCAATGCCAGACATAGCCCGATCGAAGTGCTAACTCTACATTAAATCTAGGCCACAGGATCGCGATTCAACGGCGAACAAGTCATCGGTGGAAGGGGGTCTTAAACCTCTAATCTCGGACCTCCGCTAAGATCGGACGACACACCACAAGTTTGAACCTGATCTAATCTGGTTCGTTGTTTTACAGATCAATGGCTGAGGTTGTTGTTCCACCCTGGCCACCGGCAGTGATGGTGAGTGGAGCTCCTGCGGCGGATATCATCGTTGACGCCAATCAACCCCAGCACCGGTGATTCAATCGCACTGGAAGACGTGCCAAAACACGATTCACGGTCCTACGAACTCGAATCCAACCGACTTACCTACGGATTATGGCGACGAGACCACCTCCCCTGATAAGGAACACCCCGCGGCGGTGCCGGATTCATGGTGGTCAGTTGGCGCCGATTCCCAGCTCCCAGTGCATGGCAAGGTTCCCGTACGAGACCGACTCCTCCCGAGGACCTCCCTCAACCCCATCACGAGGTCAGCGCCATGGCTCCACACAACCCTGACCGCAGCGGCTCTCTGCTTTCTCTCTCTCTTTCTCGGTTCACGGAGATGGCAGGGAGATGGGGGAATGCGCTACAGCCAAAACTAAGGGAGGGTATTTATCCTCCGTGCGGACGAGTCTGGAGGAGGGGCAGTAGAATCCACGGGCGAGATCCACGCACGGGATGTGGTGGTGACGCCTGCCATGCTTGCAATTCTGTTGAAGAAGGAGCTGACAAGTGGACCCCGCGCATAAGTGGTAACCGTGAGGCGATGGAGACCGGTTAAGCGGTCCCACGAGGTCAGTGACTGACCACCTAGAAGCGCGCGCGGTTTGGGCTGGCGCTTGGGCCAAGTCGGTCAGTGCACGGTTGTGAGTGGCTGTTGAGTGGGGCCCGCATGTCGGTGAGACACCCAACAGGAAGTGCGGGAGCGCAGAAGATGGGCCAGGTTGGGCGGGCCGAGGAGGAAAATGACCCAGCCGTGTTTCTTATCTATATTCTTTTCTCATTTCTAATTCCTCACTTTAAATTCAATTCAAATTCAACTCATGTTGTGAACTCCCAAGTTTCCAAATACCAAACATATCCTTATAAAAAATACAACATCTATTATTTCCAGTATTATTATTTATTATTTTCCTTGTCATTTATTTATGGGAGGAATAAATAGTTTTATCAAAATTCTCTTTCTCATTTTCTATTTTTATGTTTCCATTTATGGTTTGGGGGTTAAATCTTGTTTTCCATAGAGTGTAGCACAACAACATTATTAGCAAGAGATGTACCTTTCTTCATTTCTTTATTGGTTACTTAATTAATTTAATATTATCAATTGATTATGAAAAGGAAAGGGTCCCAATAAATCTCCCAAGGTTTCAATAATTTTCAAAGCACTATCATAACTATATTTGTTTATTTATTTTATTATTATTTTTACCAATTTTGGGCTTTACAAATCCTACCCCCTTAAAAGAAATCTCGTCCTTGAGATTAGTAAGAAAAAGGATGCATAATCATATTGACTTGGAACATATGCACAAACAAGAATCTCAACATGATGCATAACTTATTAGCAACACATAGGGTCAAATAGACCTTATTATTATTCATAAAATAGTAGATACTACCTACTAACTAAAGTAATAATTAGGTCTTACAAATAGTGCTCTAAAAAGTATATATATTTATTTATATATTTATATTTATTCTAATCCTGATGTATGTTTCCTTCTTCACCAATTTCTTCACCTTCAACCAGCACTTCTTCTTGGTTTTCAAGGTTCACCAGGTTCAGCTTCTACCTCTGCATGGTCTCTGGTTGGCAACCCTTCTCTTTTCTCCAAACTCAAACTTCTTGTTTTCCACAGCAATCGCTTTGTCGAGTAGTCTCTGGAAGGACGGGAATGTGTGTGATACCAGTTGGTATTGTAGTGGTCCGATCAAACCTTCCAGGAAGAGCTCCTGCTTCTTCTCATCATCCTCAACATCCCTAGGAGTATATCGGGATAGCTGAATAAATTTGTCCCTATATTCGCTCACAGGACATACCTCCTTGCTTGAGTGATAGAAACTCCTTCCTTTTAATCTTCATAAGTCTAGTAAGAATATGGTAATTCCTGAATTGAGTGGAGAATTCTGCCTAGGTAATTGTGTTGACAGCGGCATGAGCAGAGCAGTATAGCATCCCACCAATCCGCAGCGGGGCCGGTAAGGCGACCCGACGCATATAGCACCTTCTCTCTGTCAGAGCACTGAACTATGTTGAGCATCTTGTCCACAGACTTTAACCAATCATCAGCTTGTAGTGGGACTACGGAGTTGGAGAATGTTGGTGGTTTGTGACTCATAAACTCCCGGTGCTTATCCCTGGGTGGAGCTGGTAGTGGTGGTTGTGGTTGCCATTCCAACTGTTCTTGCCTCATCTCTTGATGCATTTTCAACCGTTCCTGATGCATTTCTTGGCGTTCTTGCCTCATCTGAGCTTGCATTTTGTTCATCGTGTTTGCCATTTGTTGTAGCACCTGCATCTGGGCGACAACCACTAGATCTGTTCCGGCCGGTGGAGGATTTAGAGGATTCATTTCTGGTTGTGGTTGTCTAACAATCCACTTGCTATGGTGGTTAGCAGGTAGATCGATACCGCCTCCCTTCCTAGTATTGACCATCTGAGTTAGAAATATATATGGTAAGATAGTTTTGTAAGGGAAATTATTTAGCAGACAAACACATAGGCTAGTGGCTGGTTATAAACTGAAGGATCATGGCGAGGCTTGATCTGTTGTTTTTATGTCTAAATTGGGATAACTAGGCTTATAAGGTGAATCTTTAAAGGTAAGATAGAATCTATCAAGATGAGATAGATATGTGATACTAGCTGTATTCTAATGGAGAGATAATATAGGTTGTCTCATTATTTTATTAACATTTTTATGCCTATGTGTATATACAGATGAAATTGTGGACATTACTCCATAACTCATCACACTCAATCAAAGATCCAAATCACACAAGTATCATAAGAACAAACATTCAAGTACATAGATACCTACAAAAATAGTTTTTTGTTCCTAAGACTAGGTCTCCTATTCCTAAAAGTCACTTTAGGTATAGGATTTCAAAGTGTGAAATCCACTTTTGTCTTTATAAGAGAAAAGGTAAGAGTAATCAGAGTAAAGCATCAGTGGATGACAATAGATTAAGAAAAGTTTAGAAAGAATCAGAGTAGCAAAGGTAAGTAGATAACGGTTGTCCAATTCTATCTAGGTTTCGTCCTACAGTCAACATCGCTCTGATACCACTTCTGTCACACCCGGGTTTCGGGGGAACCAAGACCCGGGCGCGAAATAATCACCAAGTGTGATGGGACCAAATCTCACACATATGATGACTCATGGTACAGAAACAAATGTCACATCTTTACTATATAATAGGAGTTCTATACAAAATAAATAAATAATTACATCATATGGAGACAATGATCCAGCAACCCAAAGTTGACTAGGAGACGACGACCTAGACCTCTCACGAACTCATCACAGCATCCTCAATGCGCCTCATCCTGCGGTACCTGTTCTTGACCTATGGGGGGTGTGAGACAGCAAGAGTGAGCTCACATACGTTCATCGCTCAATAAGTTGTGGGGGATAATGTGTATGAACTCACCAATAGTGGGAGCTCATGTGAAGTGTAAGGCTTACCAAAGAGGATGGTTAAAGATGAGCATTGCTTTTAAAGTTGGTCAAAATTTTATTTGTAGTTACTAAGTGTAAGTAGATACAACCCAAATAAGTAGTAGATCAAAATTGATAACAACACCCATAATGCAATGCATATGACAAATTAAGTTTAGTTCCATAAATTAATGATGTGAGTGTCCGAGCCGCTCATGACCATGAGCACGGTTGATATACCAGTTTTACACTCTGCAGAGGTTGTGCATCTTTACCCACAAGTCATGTTACCCATCTGCCAAGGGTCATGAATCCATACACCTCTACCAAGGAGGCGAGGCAGGGTAAAACTACGAGGCCTATACAAAGTTCCATTAGCTTCAGAAAACCCGCTATAGTTTCTAGGAAGTCCCAATGCAGGGATCCCTCGCATGACTGCCATAGCAGCAAAATCAACCTGAGGACCTCCCTACACCAACCACTCCCCTACTTCCCTGGCCCCTTTCGGGTAAGGTAGTCATCCACTAGCTTTCCTAATTAGTCAGCCAAGGGCGTCCCATACCACCCTTGTGGTAGAACTGTTTTCCCGGGTGGTTCTCCATGTTCCAATTAACAATATGATCTTATCATGAACAATAATTAAATAACAACATAATTGGAACATGATCATAATGAAACATTAGTTTCCCAAAACCAGATAGAGCAATAGCAAAGCTACCCAATAATTCATCTATCTGCAAGGTGAGGGATAAACAATGCTAGGGAATAACCTGAGCATGTCACAGTGATTAAAAGCAAATATTATAAGGTAAAAAGGATTGATCAAGGACACAACTTGCATGGGACTTGAGATTCTAGGTACCAGGATGATCTTCAAGATTCTCGTGACCTCACTGCTATTCGTAGCAATACAAACAAACATGGTATAGGCAAAATTAACATCACACCAAACATAAGCACACACTGCATAATAATAAACTACGCGTCATAACGAGATCGTGGGTTCGAGAACTACTAAGATTGGAGTTACGGTTAAGGAGATCTGATTTATGGAAGATCTATGATTAAATAAGTAAAGCTAGACCTCAAATTGATTCTATAAATCATGTGAGATATACCTTAAGGATTAACTTTAATATGGGTCCTATCATAGTTAAAGATCATCACATTATAATTATACACATATTACTTTAATTAGATAGATTAATCTACCATACATAGTTTAAATGATTTTCCATTTATAAAAGTATGGGATATGGCATAAATTAGTGTTGTATTACGTAGACAAAATTATTATGGATCTAGTGAAATTTGAATGCATCAAATCGGAGCTAGTATGAGGAAGTTATGAGTTTCTTAGGTTCATAGATTTATTTTTATACCAATAAGAAATTTTCAGATTAAGTTTATAACCATACACGGCTATTGGACTGCAGCCACTATTTCATTGAAATCTAGGGTCTATTTTGCAAGTTTCAGGACCTGTCAGTGATGATTTTCCTATAGTTCCGGACTGCGGGTTGATTTGATAAATCTACAAGGTCTCTTTTGCATAATCTCCTGGCCGAAGGTGTACGAGTTGATCACGGCTGTTGGATCAACGGCATGCGTCCCAAATTAGATCACGCCCCACTGAAAACAGTATACGATCCCCACCCTAGGATTCCCGATCAATGTCAGGCATAGCCCGATCGAAGTGCTAACGCTACATTAAATCTAGGCCACACGATCGCGATCCGACGACGAACAAGTCATCGGTGAAAGGGGGCTTTAAACCTCTAATCTCGGACGTCCGCTAAGATCGGACAGCGCACCACAATTTTAAACCCGATCTAATCCGGTTCGTTGTTTTACAGATCAACGGCTAAGGTTGTTCTTCCACCCTGGCCACCGGTAGTGACGATGAGTGGTGCTCCTTCAGCGGATACCACCGCCGGCGACAATCAACCCCAACACCAGTGATACAATCGCATTGGAGGACACGCCAAAACATGATTCACGGTTCTACGAACTCAAATCCAGCCGACTTACCTATGGATTACGGCGACGAGACCACCGCCCCCGACAAGGAACACCCACGGCGATGCCAGATTCACGGTAGTCAGTTGGCGCCGATTCCTAGCTCCCTGTACACAGCAAGATTCCCGTACGAGACCAACTCCTCCCGAGGACCTCCTTCAGCTCCATCACAAGGTCAGCACCATGGCTCCGCATAACCCCGACCATGGCGGCTCTCTGCTTTCTCTCTCTCTTTCTCGGTTCACAGAGATGGCAGGGAGAAGGGGGAATGTGGTGCGGCCGAGACTCCAAGAGGGTATTTATCCTCCGAGCGGATGAGTCCGGAGGAGGGCCCGCAGAATCCTCAGGAGAGATCCACGCGTGGGATGTGGTGGTGATGCCCGCCATGCGCGCGATTCTGTTGAAGAAGGAGCTTACAAGCGGAACCCACGCGTAAGTGGTAACTGTGAGGCGATGGAGACCTGTCAAGCGGGCCCGCGAGGTCAGTGACTGACCACTCAGAAGCACACGCGGTTTGGGCTAGCGTGTGGGACAAGTCGATCAGTGTGTGGTTGTGAGTGTGGTTGTTGAGTGGGGCCTGCATGTCGGCGAGACACCCAGCAGGCAGTGCGGGAGCGCAGAAGATGGGCCAGGTGGGCCGGCTGAGGAGGAAAACAGCCCAGCCGTGTTTCTCTATTCTCTCTTTCTCTTTTCTATATTCTTTTCTCATTTCTAATTCCTCACTTTAAATTCAATTCAAATTCAACTCATGTTGTGAACTACCAAGTTTTCAAATATCAAACATATCCTTATAAAAAATATAACATCTATTATTTCCAGTATTATTATTTATTATTTTCCTTGTCATTTATTTATGGGAGGACAAATGGTTTTATCAAAATTCTCTTTCTCATTTTCTATTTTTATGTTTCCATTTATGGTTTGGGGTTAAATCTTGTTTTCCATAGAATGTATCACAACAACATTATTAGCAAGAGATGTACCTTTCTTCATTTCTTTGTTGGTTACTTAATTAATTCAATATTATCAATTGATGATGAAAAGGAAAGGGTCCCAATGAATCTCCTGTAACACCCTTGGTGTTACTGGCACTAAAACTTGAGCATGACATCATATGCATTGACATTTCATTTTGTTTGTTACACCTAGAATGCATCCACTAGGTAAAACTTCAAAACAAGTGTGATGTGGTGGCTTGAAGTATTTTTAACCCTAGGGTAGGGTACCTAACCCTAGGATTAGGGCATGTGGGTAATGGGAAGCCAAAATGAGTAATACCTCAAAAGTCATTGGAAATATTCATAAGAGATCAAGATTGATGGATTTGAGTGGCACAAAAACCCTAGAGTGCTCAAAACCCTAAAAGGAACCCTAGAAAACCCTAACTTGTACCCTAGGGGGTGATTTCAAATTTTATACACTTTTGGACCAAAGTGTATATATAAAAGTGGTAGAACATAAAAAACCAAGCAACTTTTACATTGGAGAATTTTCAAGTAGTATGGAGCAATTTGGACTTAATTGCAAAAGTCTCAAGAACACCCATGTGTTAAACTCTGAAAATTTAGTGAGATTAAGCTGACTTTGGAGCTTTGTATTTCTTAATTCATGAGGATTTTGTCCTAGGTCAATACATCAAACTTGTATAGCTATGATAGGAGTACAACTTTGATCAAGTGACTAAGCATTGGTGCTGTACAAATATTGGGGATAAATGGACTTAAAGTCTAGCTGTCAGTCAGCCCTAAAACTGAATCTGGACTGACAGTGAACTGGGACAGACTTTAGGAGCAATTTCGAGTAGGATCCAGTGAGTATTTGATTCTGGTTGCTATAACAAAATTCAAGCTGGTTTGTAGAAGATCAACTTTGCCACAGATGGATTAGTGAGTTACTACTTAAAAATTTGAGAACCAAGCCCTTTAATTTGCTCTATTAGGCGCATTGAATAAAATTCCCATTGTACAGTAACCTGAAGAAGATTGCAGGTTCACTGAACCCTGCCACCGATGAACCCACGCTGCGATCCACGCCGGCGCTATGATTCGTGCCCAGTGGTGCGCGGATAATGACTCAGGGTAAAAGATCTTGGCATTGGGATGAGCTTGGACCCTGTTACCGCTCAGTTTGCCGTACCCACTTGCACCGCGACGTGGACGCGCGACCATCGCCGTCTGCCGCTGTTTCTCTCGGTTATGCCACGTTCTCGGTCGTTTCACCACGTCGTCGCAAGCCATGAGGGATAGCTAGTGACAGCTGTAAGTCCTTGCACTGTGAATGCGACGATAGCGCTCGCCGGTGACTCACCCCCTCTCTTCGGCCGCCTAGCTTCCTTCCTCAAATTCGGAGCCACTGCTCCCGGAGGCTATAAATTGAGTGCACCGTTAGCTCCGCTAGGTTGTTACGAAGCCAGAGCACCAGCCCTCACCTCCGATCGTCTACCGTCCTAATTTGAAATTTCCCCCAAATCCACTCTCCGTGCCGACGTGAGTCACCCCATCGTGGTCAGCCATCTCCAGGTCCGCTCTCACCCTTCCGGTTCATGTTTCGGCACTCTTGTGTGTTTATGATGCTCGTCGACCCTGCCAATTAAGCTATACCGTGACTAGTCGTCGGGAACACCTCGGGTTTCCCTTGGGTCTCGCCGTCGTCATGGGAAGAAGAAGTCCGGGTCGGACTCGCGCAATTGAGGGATGGATTGGGATCGCCAAGGGTGGAATTAGGTGTAGACCAAGTTAGGACACTGGTTGTTGAGTATTCCGTCCTGTGGAAGCTCGCTAGAGCGCGCATGCCGCCGTTCACCGTCAGGGACATGAACTTGCGAAAAAATAGAAGTCGAGGGGTTAAAGTGTGATTGTCAGAGAAACAAGCAAATAAGTGTCGCGACTTCTGTACCAGTTATTCGAAAGACCGTGTGGCAGAACCTCCCAAGTTATCGGGACCACATGCACCTGTCCTTGTCTCAAAGACCTCAGACGGCTATGCATGTACACCAGTTAACTTAAAAGGATCCGTCTGAGTGCCCCAAGGACACCGGATAAACCACTTACAACCAGGACCACAGGATTAAGTAAACACAAATCACACACCAACATTTTTGCAGCGGAAATCTTATTACTAAATTCTACAAGTTACATCAAGTTTTACAATGTACATGCTCGGAGTGGTTACAAAAGTGATTCAAAGAAATAACTTTGAACTGTTATAAATTATTTGTAGTTTTGAAATATATGCTAGCTCAAGTGACAATCCTCAATAAGAAGTATAGAAGAGTTACTGTAACACCCCGGGATCCACAAACACCCCAGAATGCTACTAAACTACACATCTAACATTCGTATATAAAATTTCGACAGCATCTCCTTTGAAAATTGCATAAAAGGCGAAGCAACAAAGTATAAATAGATATCATGATAAGAAAACATAATAGACATTAATAGTCTGCTAGCAATGGGAAGACAACCATAACGGCATGAGCTAAATTAACCAGTGCGCACAACTAGTTAGAAACAAACATCCTTTGACAAGAAGCTTCTAATTAAATCATGACTGCGCCTAAGCAGCGTTATTATAAGAGTGAAGGTGGATGTGCTGCTACTTCCCACTTCCCTTGATGAGCAACAAGCACCTGCATTGAGTAATGCAAGAGTGAGATGAAACATCTCAGCAAGCGAATTATTTTGACGAGATATTTAAACCACAAATTGAATTCATCAACATTTTAAATGAGTCCCAATTAAAATCAGAAATACTTGTAGATATAGAACTCAGTAGTCCCACTATAACCAATACCATCTCATTTCCTCGAACAACCACAATAGGTTCTATAACACTTCCCTGCGTCAACAATACCTGGAAATATCACTTCAATGTATGCATAGGAATGCAATGTGTAGGTACTCTATCTTCATACCTCTGAGGGTATAAAATCACATCATCTGCAAATATCACTTCAATGAATGCATATGAATGCAATGCATATGTCCTCTGCCTTCATACCTCTAAGGGTATGAAGCCGCATCGTACCCCTCCTCGGGCAACGTACGATGCTAAATTGTACCGGTACGGTCGGACTATAGGTCACGACAAGACTTCAGATGCAAATGAGTCATGCAATGTATATGTCATGCTGCATTTATCAATAAACTTCACTTCCATCAGATACAATACAAACCTCAAATAATACTTTATTTACCTTCAGATACAATACCAACCTCAAATAATACTTCATTTATCTTCAGGGGTGTGAATTAATCTCATGAATCATACTCGAATCATAATCATCATCAATATATGATTGAGCATCAGTATAATGCAAGCAAGTAAAGAATCACCATAGAGTCCAATTATGAAAGAATCCAATACTTCTGATATTAGAGTGTAGGCAATAGAAATAACAGGTCAGAACGGAAGCAACCACCGCTACATTCACTTGCCTTCATCGAAGAAGAAGAAATGTACTAGACATGATCTGGAGTGTAGCCACCTGCTAGCGGGCATAAAACTTAGTACAAATATTTCACAAACATTTGCCATCAATCAACAAAACACTCCTACACTTGAAACCAAGACCCAGTGGAAAGACTCCGACCCTGAACCACATGCCATACAACAGCAACACTATTTGTTAATTTTGTATCTTTAAAATTTTAAAATTAAAACAGCGGTGATATCAAACAAATACTCTAGGAGTATCTACACAAAATACTCTACAACTTCAGTATTCAATGGATAATTAAATTCTGCCATCTACAAGTTCCAAAACATCTGACAAGATAACTGATTGAATCTGTTTCAGATAGGAGTATGGTTAACTTTAAAATTCGATATCTCCCAAACTACTGAACCAAAAATTATGAAATTCTGCTGGAAGTAAGAACTTTTATCCCTCTACAAAAGTCTCCATAGTTGGAAGAGCCAATTCGGCCATTTACTAGATGAAACCCACCAGTGAACAGACCCACTCATTTTTGTTAGGCAAACAGGAACAGCCACAGTAAAACAAAAATAACTGGAGTTTCACAAATCATATGAATGCACTCTTTAACAATCTGGAAATCTTATGAAATTATCTACAACTTCTTTTACCAAACCACAGTTTAATTCTGTTGATAAAATTGCCTAACTCTTAAGAGAACAGATTCTGCACAGAATTATGAGACTGAAAAACTGCTATAATCAAACTGCCATAACTTTCTGTTCTGATGTCCGATTTAGGTGTTCTTCATGGACACGGAAAGATCTACAAATTATCTATGACTCATATATAGACTTTTTATTTTTTTGAGGCCACTAAGACCACAGAAAACTGGCATGAACAGAAACTGTCGAATCTGCCCTTCTGCAGAAATTAAATTCAAAATCAAAACCTAACCCCACACTTAATCCAACCTCTAATCCTTCAATCCACATGATCGACAACCTCCAAAAGCACATAATTATAGGGAGGAACAAGGATCCCATCCTTACCTAGGGTTTCCCTAAGAAAAATCTGCAAGAGATGGGGGTAGCACATCTCCTTGATCCTCTCTTCCTCTTCAATCCATCTTGTTCCTCCTCTTCTCGATCCTTGTTGCATGGGGGGGGGGGGGAAGATCTAGGGAGGAAGAAGTATTGGAGGGCTGCTGCAATGGGGGGAGAGAGGGCGGCCAGCCAAGGGGTAAAAGTGAGGTGGCCAAGAAAGGGGAGGGGGTGGCGGCCAAGAAGGGGAAGGGGGTGGCCACCAAGGGTTTATTTTGTGGGAGAAAAGAAGTGACGCCTCAGATGACTTCTGATGCAGCATCCAACAGCCCACAATCCTTTTTCCCACATCCACTCACCGAAGATCAACTTTTGGGTCAACATTTTTTTGGGATATTACAGTTACTTAGACTTATAAGAAGGCCGAGCCCACCGACACTTAACACCATCATCAGCAACACAAAATTATATCCTGAATTCAAGGTTAGCAAGTTACTCGACTAAAGGAATTATGTTTAGCAAGACTTACCCTGAGTACACAATTACTCAGCAAGACTTACCCGACTAAAGGAAAGACTCTCAAGGGTATGCTGGTTTCAAAAAGGGATTCAAGGTAAGGTTGATCAAGTATCAAAGACTATTTAGCAGAAAGCTTACTAAAAGTGGATCCTTAAAAATCCAGTTTTATTAGCAAGTTAAGTCATTTCCTGTCACTAGAGTTCTTTCTACCCCAGTTCAATCACTTGGCCTATACTAGCCGTCTTTTTATCAACCCTTCAGTTCACTGGATTGCTACGTGTAAGTCAGGGACCAAGTCTTCATATCCGAGAAGTAACGGCGATCCGAATCGATTAATACCCAGCTGGGGATCTCCAATCACATGACATATGTAGCACTTAACCCTTGCATATGTCAACTCGCCACCGGGTTTCTTAAGGCCAGACCGGGTTCACGCCAACCGAGAGCATAGATACACCACCGTCTAGCCTCTTGCCACAGAGGGTACACGCTACTCTCGCCATCTCTCCACTCCCATTGCGTGTTGTCCTTTTCTAGTATTAGTCTGCCCGAGGCAAAGCTTACCCATGATGAGGCATGTGACTAGTTAAAAGGTCCTTGATCATCAGGCCTACATCGACATGGTCCTTAATCGACGCAGACGGAGACACTACACCGAGACTCTCTTCTCGTGCAAGTCAACCGCCCGGTCTCAGCTTTATTATTTAAAACCCAAAGTTTGGTACCTAGCAGAGGTACATCTTTTTCGATGCTGAACCCATCAAGGCCTTTGACAGATTCACCATCATAAGTATTTTCTTTTTGAAAACATTCCCACCCACTGAATCATCACTTTTGTTTTAAAACAAAACATTTTTGTTTGCTAAAGCAAGGCTAAGCATCATAAAATTCTTTTCAAAAGGGTATCAAGGAAGGGTAATCAATTTTCCAAGGAAGGAAATGCATCAACGGTTTAGCACACAACTCCTATCACCTAATGCATCAAACAAGGTGATAAAAGTTTTTAAAACAGCAAGGAGGTGGCAAATGCACCGGGGCTTGCCAGAATAACATTAGGTTAGTGTTGTTAGGTGGCGACCACTTGGCGACCATCTTTTGTCCTAGTACTTGATCATGTTATCCATCTTCAGGTTCGTCCATCAGCTTCACTATGCGGCGTAGTCCACGCTTGGGGTCGACTTGGCTCATCTTCTGCATCACGTGGTTAATTCACGTACCTAAATGATTTCCATAATGCACATGAATGCATATAGACAGGAATAGTACAAGACTAAATATTGCTACACGACAGCGAATTAAACACCTAGTGACGAAGCGTCGTACCATTTCATACAAAAACACTATTATCGACGTATGACTAGACGAACCACATCAAATCTAATAGACCGATATTCAGCCAGAATACTTTGTTATCCAACAATCTATTTTCTTTTCAATCGCTCATGCCAACACATAATTGCAAGTGATTTAGACATTTCATCATCACATATACCCACCGATTAAGCTAATTGACCTGAAATGCGAAATTACTCACCATTACTAAATCAAGCTCGATATTCACAAAATGGCAACAATCTTCGGTTTGAGCCTTTTGTCGAACACCTAGTGAGCAACGCATTGGACTTCGACTTTCTCCTTCATCTACAGCTCTTGGAATCTCTCCTTGACTAAATAATCTGGTCGAACCGAACTTGAGTCGCACATGATGCTCACTTGGCTTGGGTATTTAAGACGAGCAGCGCATGAGGCACAACTTCAATAGCGGGGTAAATGACAATGCCGCGAGGAAGGACGACCATGGCGTTGCCGAGGCATCGGACGAGACGAGCACGAGATAAAAAGACGCGCGACCAGAGACTCAAGCATCCACGGTGGTGATTTGGACGAAAGCGAGCTAGTGGCGACAACTCCCGGCCAGGCGACGATGTAGATGGCGACGAGGGAGCAGAACAACTGCGTGGAACTTGGCGAGGTGGAGGTTGGGCCGGAACCGAGGAACGTGGCTGCGCGTAGAGGAACTCGGATGCTTGCAGCTAACAGGGAGATGGACGCGCAACGCAAGCAGGAAGCTGAGGGCAGGGAGAGAGAGAGAGGAGAAGGGCGGCCCGATGGCACGACGTCCATGGACGAGAGGAACAGGGAGCTCCAGCCGAGTGCGCGCGGGAAAGCACCAGGGAAGAATGGCGCCATGGGAGGGCTTTGGTAGGGCGCTTGCTGGGAGATGCAGATGTGGCTGAGCGCCTGGGAGGAAGAGGATCTGGGTGCGCGCGGGAGGTAGGAGACCGCGGGGAAGAAGCCGGGGAGGAGAGAAGCGCGGCTGAGCAGACAACCATGGGAGCAGGGAAAGAGCGCGTAGCCATGGAGGGACATCGACAGGACGTGGTGCAGGGGAGCTTCAGGGCGCGGCGAGTTGGGGCCAAGCGCCAGCCATGGGAGCAGAGAGACGGGCGCACAGGGGAGGAGCGCGCTATGGGAGGAAGAAAGCCGAGGAGGAGCGCCACATGAAGAAGATGCAGTCGGCTGGTAGAAAACTCCAGCGGTGGTGAAGATAAGGCTGATGGCGGTAGGGATAGGAACGCAGAGAAGATTTTTTTTAAAAAATTCTCTTTCTCTTTTTTTTAACCGAAAATCACAGATATTTCGAATAAAGATTCTTAGCGATGTATATAATGGGTCGACTATATGGACTACATATTTTATTATCCGAATCACGAAACAGAAAATCAGAGGAATAACGGCTCTGGCTAAATCACGTTTGGATAATTTTTGTGACTATTCTGGGCACGATGTAAATGGACTGAACTAGAGTACATCGGATTCGACATTTTACTCTGCGTTTGATTCAGTTGACTTCAGACGAATTCCGTTCGCTACTCGAACACTCGACTAGAGAACAATTCAATTAAAAATCCATAGACGCGATGTCACGGATAACAAAAAGGGAACTAAATTATATTACACTGAAAGCTTAGTCGTCGAGTTCTTCTTAATCTGTTCGGGATAAAATTGTCCGAGTGGGTCGGGCTTCCGAATTTGTATTCGCACGAGCGATGAATTTTAAGTAATCACCGGACGCACCGATTTTCGAAACAACTATGTTTCGAACATCACGGAAATTTAGGAAGAACCCAGATAAATAAAGATGATGTCGAACTCGCGAGAGACAAAACAGATGCGATATTAAAATTGTAATAGGCGAAGATGATTAAAATTTAGCATCCGTTTTATCCACTGATATTACGTGCTTAAATCCATACTCGCTGTAGAGCAGACGGTAAACACTTGAGGTGTTACAGACCGGGGGTCTTTGTGCAAAACTACCGAAGCGGGCGCACACGGGCGCGAGTTTCCCCCGTTGGTGGGCCGGTTTGGGCTGGTTTCAGCCCAATACTGTACCTTTTTTTCTTTTTCTTTTTTCTGCCAGGATTGGAAATTTATAGGAAATTCTACAAAAATGACAAAATCATGGGACCAATTTTACTAGACTCCTAAATTTCTCTAGTATTTAATAAAAATAGTTCCAAGATTTTTAGTCCAAACCGGGAATTATTTAGCATTTAAAATGCCTAAACCTAGCCTTTTAGAATTTTAGAATTAAATTGGTAGCTCCAAAAATAATAAAACTTTTCGGGTAAGCTTGGTTTAGTGATTAAAGCCCTTGGGTAAAGTTTGATATGCTTTTGACATTGTTTGATCCCAAACCCAAGAAACTAGCTTCCTAGGATATAACTGTCTAACCCTAATAGAGTACTAACTCAGGAAACCCTAGTAACTAGTGTGTACCATGAAGGAAAGTTGTATTCAAGATACAACTTAGTATGTTTCTATTATAACTGCATATTCATAGCATCACATAAGCATTCATGTGTATGTATGGCTATGTATAGAAAACGAAGAAGTGGTAGTTGAAGTTGCACCGCAAGCTAAAATTCCACCTGTTGAGAACAACTTCTACTTTGATATCTGTGGGACAGACCCTGAGCCTCCTACAACACAAGGCAAGCCCCGATGCATTTACCCCTTTCCTTGTTGTTTTAAACTCTTTATCACTTGAAATGATGCATTAGGTGATAGGAGTTGTGTGCTAAACAATTGCTGCATTCCCTAAGGAGAGGCTTCATTCCTATAATGCTAGAGCCGATGGAGAATCGACTAAATCTCAAGTAAAAGTAAATAATGAATACATCCAAAGAAAACATTTCCCAGGTTTTGGATAGTCTGGCCCCAGATGATGAGGACATCACTACCATGGATACAAACAACACTCCCCTAGTTGATGTTCAAGGTCCGATTACTCGCGCAGGCGCAAGACAATTGAATTTGCAGGTGAGCTCGTTCCTATGTACTTATTCTTGTGCATTTGAGAATAGTGTGCTACATAATGAATTAATTGTACTTAGGAATGAAGGAAAGGACCAGCAAGGACATGGTGAAGGACTTGGAGGCGTGGAAGGCCAGCAAGGACGTTCGGATCAAGGTGGAGGACCAAACCGACGTCCGTAATCTGTCTCGATGCTGCGACACCGTAAATGGGCCTTTGGGCCGTGTATCTTTGTTGGGCCCATTATGGCGCGTCCAGGGAGGGAGTCCGCTCCTAACCCTTATATAATCAGTAGCTGTCACCACATTAGGGCTCGGGTTTTGCTTTAGTTAATCTGTCGAGAACAGTTCGCCGTTTAGATCGGTTTGTGAGACCCCAACTCGAGAGCGTAATTCATATAACCACAATTTTCAGATTGTGTTCTTTCTCATTCTTGCTTGTGTCTTCGATTCGTAGGCAAGGATTAGCCCTCGTGGCGAGGTCAATCGAGCAGCGCACGGTTGATAACCAGAGGAGAAGTGGTGCTGCGATTGCGGGGTTCTAGTCTTGTTGATTGGAAGCCGGATCGTCCGTGTGACATATCCACCAAATCGATAGTTATCTACACCTGACGGAAGATCGGGCACCCCGTTCCTATCAAGTGGTATTCAAAGACTCAGGTATTACAGTCAGGCTTACCCTAGTTTAGTTTAGGTTTTTCATCCTATAACTCCAGATAATTGCCATACAAAAAAAATTCCACCCCTCGATAGCCGCCGCCGCGCCAGCCCTAGATAGATTGCAGATACGCCGCTATCCCATCCACCATTACCTAGATCACAAGTCGATCCACCCCATTAATCGTTGTGATTGCAGATAGGGAATTTTTGCCCTAACCGCCACCTTCTAGTCGTGCCTCCCAAAAATATAACTTGAGGTACATTCCTTAAACTGCGCATAACATTTCCGCTCGGGTGTCCAAAAAATCTGAAATTTTTACACGAGCTTGGTGACGCGATTCTGAGGACAACCAAACTTTGGCCTGTTTGGTTTCGGTAAAATTGTCAAAGCTCTTGCACGCTTTTCGGAGAACTTGCTCATTTTCTGTAGACCACATCTGATCTCTGTTTTAGGTGAATCTTGGTGTAGTTCCTATTTTGTTGCTTCTTGTGATGAGAAAAATATCAAAAACATCATACAAAAAAGAAAAGCAAAATCACCTGTGATTCCTAATAGTGCCTTTTTGGCCTCGCTAGTACAATATTTATGGTACTGCCATTCTACTAGTTCCATTGTTCTTTGTTCCAACCTTGTTGTGCTACGCCTCGAATACATCTCTTAGCCAGCAATTGTGACTTGTGCTTTGGATACTTATTGAACTTCGCTCATCTGCACTCGATTTTGTTCCACATTCACATACATATTGTGCCTGTCCTACAGCTCCACATATTATATGTTCTGATCAATACAGATTTGACCTTGCAATCGCGGTTTCACTCCCTCTTGGTAAGTATCACAAACCAGCCTCCGATTGTACCATCCTTTGCTTTGTATTTCGTTAGACACTTGTAAGAGCTTGGTAAGATACATTAGAGCGTGTTCCTATGTTCCACCTGAGAGGAGCATGTAGTGAAATTATTAGGGATAACCTTCACCGTTTGTTTCCTGTTTTTGTGTTTCGATGGCAAGGGACGAAGAAGAAGCAAGGATCCCTACAGACTTCGATGAATGTGTTAGCCGTCAAGATCTTGAGGCAAACAACAAGCTCCTGAAGGAGCAAATGGAGGAGATAGTCCACAAGTTAGTGCATGATGCCTTCATTGGCATGGACCTTGGCAAGACTTATGAGAGGCTCGATCGACGATTGTCCGAGATCGTCGACAGACTTGCTGTGTTGGAGACGCAACAGCAAGCACCGCCACCACCAACTCCTCGTCCACGTCTTCCCGATGATGTGGTGTTTGATGCAGAAGGTAACTATGATGAAGCGGCCACCAGAGATTTGCGCCTACGTCGCCGTCTTCATCGAAACACAGAAGGTATGCCACACCGCCAACAAGGTAATAACAATCGTGCTCCTGATGACCCTTACGCTAAGATTAAATTTACTATACCATCTTTTTCGGGTCATTATGATGCTGAGAGATATCTTGATTGGGAGATGACGATAGAACAAAAATTTGCTGCCCACCTTGTACCTGAACGACATCAAGTTAGACAAGCCACTAGTGAATTTAAAGATTTTGCTATTTTCTGGTGGACTGGTCTAGTTGGGGATGGTAGAGCACCTACGACTTGGGAAGATCTTAAGGTAGCTATGCGCGATAGATTTGTTCCCCCATCTTATCATAGAGAATTGCATAAGAAATTGATGCGTTTAGAGCAAGGGGATAAATTTGTTCAAGATTATTATGCTAAGCTTTAGAAGGGATTGCAGCGTTGTGGGATAGAAGAGGGACATGAGGACGCTCTTTGCTGTTTTTATTCAGATTTGCGGCGTGACATTCAGGACATTGTGGATTACAAAGAATTTAACACTGTCAACAAGTTGTTCCAGTTTGCTATGCTTGTAGAGAAGGAATTGCAGGGACGCCAACATCGACCTAGGACTACTTGTGGCGCCTCCTCTACATCACGGATGCACACACCTGCCTCGAGTCATACACCTTCGACCACTCCAGCATCCACGCGACCTCCCTCGACACCTGCTGCACATGTTGGTAAACTTCCTTTGCAGGTACCCGCCAAGAAACAGAATTCACCAGCACCTACAGCACCTTCCAGTGGTCGTTCTTCGAGTATTGTTTGCCACCATTGTCATGGGATTGGTCACGTGAAGAAGGATTGCCCGAGTCAGCGAACATACATTGATATGGATGATGGCTACATTAGTGCTTCCGACGGTGAGGATGACGATGATGACTCCAGTGATGTTGCTGCTAATGATGATGCCATGCTTGGTGCTGATGCTACAGTGAACCTTCGAAGCATCATGGTGCAGCGTGTTCTTAGTTCTCAACCTGAATCATCAGAGAAGCTGCAACGCCATAATTTGTTCCAGACTTTCTTCGCCATCGAGAATCGACGTGCACGTGTTATTATTGATGGTGGAAGCTACAATAATTTGGTGAGTTCAGATTTGGTCAAGAAGCTTGGCTTGACCACACGTCCACGGCCACATCCATAACACATTTAGTGGATCAATGATTCAGGCAAGGTTAAGGTAACACACATGGTACGAGTGCATTTCTCTATTGGTATGTATTCTGATTATGCGGATTGCGATGTAGTACATATGGAAGCTTGTTCTCTTTTGTTGGGTAGACCTTGGGAATATGATACTGATGCACGTCACCATGGTAGGAGTAATACATACACTTTTAGGCATAAAGATAAAAACATTACTTTGCTACCTTTGACACTTGCTGAAATTGTACAAGCTGATAAAGATAGAGCTGCAAGTACCTATAAGGAACCAACTAATGAGACAGAAATTCAGCAACAAATTAAATTGAAAGCTCCTGTCATGCTTGCTACTAAATCTGATCTTCTTGAAACTCATGCTACTGATGCCTGTTGCTATGCCTTGGTTTGCAAAGATGCTTTCTTTTCTATTGATGATATTCCTAGCACTTTGCCTCCATATGTGACTAACCTTTTGCAGCAGTTCCGAGATGTTTTTCCCTTTGAGATACCTCCAGGACTTCCTCCCATTCGTGGGATTGAGCACCAGATTGATTTGATTCCTGGAGCGAGCTTGCCCAACCGTGCTGCATATCGAGCAAATCCTGAGGAGACCAAGGAGATTCAGCGCCAAGTCCAAGACCTTTTGGACCGCGAGTATGTACGTGAGAGCCTTAGTCCTTGTTCTGTTCCTGTCATTTTGGTTCCAAAGAAAGATGGCAGTTGGCACATGTGTGTAGATTGTAGAGCCATTAACAACATCACTATCCGGTACCGTCATCCTATTCCTCGATTAGACGATATGCTTGATGAGTTAAGTGGTTCTAAAATATTTTCTAAGATTGATTTGTGCAGTGGGTACCACCAAATTAGAATGAAATTAGGTGATGAATGGAAAACTGCTTCCAAAACCAAGTTCGGCTTGTATGAGTGGTTAGTGATGCCTTTTGGATTAACTAATGCCCCTAGTACTTTTATGCGTTTGATGAACGAGGTTTTGCGCCCATTTATTGGAAAATTTGTGGTGGTTTATTTTGATAATACCTTGATCTACAGCACTTGTTTATCTGAACATCTTGACCATTTATGTGCTGTTTTTTATGCTTTGCGCGCCGCACGCTTATTTGCTAACCTTGACAAATGCACCTTTTGCACCGAACGAGTATCGTTTCTTGGCTATGTTGACACTCCATAGGGTATTGAGGTTGATGAGGCCAAGGTGCATGCTATTCAGAGTTGGCCAATGCCATCGGCGGTGACACAAGTGCGGAGTTTTCTTGGATGCGTAGGATTTTATCGTCGTTTCGTAAAGGATTTCAGAACCATCGGTGCCCCATTACATGAGTTTTCTGGGGTTCCTTTTAGGGTTTTGAGCACTCTAGGGTTTTTGTGCCACTCAAATCCATCAATCTTGATCTCTTATGAATATTTCCAATGACTTTTGAGGTATTACCCACATGCCCTAATCCCAGGGTCAGGTACCCTACCCTAGGGTTAAAAATACTTCAAGCCACCACATCACACTTGTTTTGAAGTTTTACCTAGTGGATGCATTCTAGGTGTAACAAACAAAATGAAATGTCAATGCATATGATGCCATGCTCAAGTTTTAGTGCCAGTAACACCAAGGGTGTTATAGGAGATTCATTGGGACCCTTTCCTTTTCATCATCAATTGATAATATTGAATTAATTAAGTAACCAATAAAGAAATGAAGAAAGGTACATCTCTTGCTAATAATGTTGTTGTGATACATTCTATGGAAAACAAGATTTAACCCCACGTGCTTCTGGGTGGTCAGTCACTGACCTCGCGGGCCTGCTTGACAGGTCTCCATCGCCACACAGTTACCACTTACGCGTGGGTTCTGGTTGTCAGCTCCTTCTTCAATAGAATCGCGTGCATGGCGGCGTCGCCACCACATCCCACGCGTGGATCTCTCCCGAGGAGTCTAGTGGCCCCTCCTCCTGACTCGTCTCGGTCGCAATGCATTCCCCCATCTCCATGCCATCTCTGTGAACCGAGAAAGAGAGAGAGAAAGTAGAGAGCCACCATGGTCGGGGTTATGCGGAGCCATGGCACTGACCTCGTGATGGAGCTGAGGGAGGTCCTTGGGAGGAGTCGGTCTCAGTATGGGAATCTTGCTGTGCACAGGGAGCTAGGAATCGGCGCCAACTGACCACCATGAATCCGGCATCGCCGTGGGTGTTCCTTGTCGAGGGCGGTGGTCTCGTCGCCGTAATCCATAGGTAAGTCGGCTGGATTCGAGTTCGTAGAACTGTGAATCATGTTTTGGCGCGTCCTCCAGTGCGATTGTATCACTGGTGTTGGGGTTGATTGTCGTCGGCGATGATATCTGCCGAAGGAGCTCCACTCACCGTCACTACCGGTGGCCAGGGTGGAAGAACAACCTTAGTTGTCGATCTGTAAAATAACGAACCAGATTAGATCGGTTTTAAACTTGTGGTGCGCTGTCCGATCTTAGCGGATGTCCAAGATTAGATGTTTAAATCCCCCTTTCACCGATGACTTGTTCGTCGTCGGATCGTGATCGTGTGGCCTAGATTTAATGTAGAGTTAGCACTTCGATCGGGCTATGCCTCGCATTGATCGGGAATCCTAGGGTGGGGATCATATAATGTTTTCAGTGGGGCGTGATCTAATTCGGACCGCATGTCGTTGATCCAACGGACCGTGATCAACTCGTACACCTTCAGCCAGGAGATTATGCAAAAGAGACCTTGTAGATTTATCAAATCAACCCGCAGTCCGGAACTATAGGATAATCATCACTGTCAGGTCCTGAAACTTGCAAAATAGACCCTAGATTTCAATGAAATAGTGGCTGCAGTCCAATAGCCATGTATGGTTATAAATTTAATCTGAAAATTGCTTATTGGAATAAAAATAAATCTAAGAACCTAAGAAACTCATAACTTCCTCATACTAGCTCCGATTTGATCCGTTCAAATTTCACTAGTTCCATAATAATTTTTTCTACATAATACAACACTGATTTATGCCATATCCCATACTTTTATAAATGGAAAATCATTTAAACTATGTATGGTAGATTAATCTATCTAATTAAAGTAATATGTGTATAATTATAATGTGATGATCTTTAACTAAGATAGGACCCATATTAAAGTTAATCCTTAAGGTATATCTCATATGATTTATAGAATCAATTTGAGGTCTAGCTTTACTTATTTAATCAAAGATCTTCCATAAATCAGAAATCCTTAACCGTAACTCCGATCTTAGTAGTTCTCGAACCCACGATCTCGTTACGACACATAGTTTATTATTATGCAGTTTGTGCTTATGTTTGGTGTGATGTTAATTTTGCCTATACCATGTTTGTTTGTATTGCTACGAATAGCAGTGAGGTCACGAGAATCTTGAAGATCATCCTGGTACCTAGAATCTCAAGTCCCAAGCAAGTTGTGTCCTTGATCAATCCTTTTTACCTAATAATATTTGCTTTTAATCACTTTGACATGCTTAGGTTATTCCCTAGCATTGTTTATCCCTCACCTTGCAGATAGATGAATTATTGGGTAGCATTGCTATTACTCTATCTGGTTTTGGGAAACTAATGTTTCATTATGATCATGTTAGAATTATGTTGTTATTTAATTATTGTTCATGATAAGATCATATTGTTAATTGGAACATGGAGAACCACCTGGGAAAATAGTGCTATCACAAGGGTGGTATGGGACGCCCTTAGCTGACTAATTAGGAAAGCTAGTGGATGACTACCTTACCCGAATGGGGCAAGGGCAGTAGGGGAGTGGTCGGTGTAGGGAGGTCCTTGGGTTGATTTTGCTGCTATGGCGGTCAGGCGAGGGATCCCTGCATTGGGATTTCCTAGAAACTATAGTGGGTTTTATGAAGCTAATGGATCTTTGTATAGGCCTCGTAGTTTTACCCTGCCTCGCCTCATGGTAGAGGTGTATGGATTCATGAACCCTTGGCAGATGGGTAACATGACTTGTGGGTAAAGATGCGCAACCTCTGCAGAGTGTAAAACTGGTATAACAGCCGTGCTCACGGTCATGAGCGGCTCAGACACTCACATGATTAATTTATGGAACTAAACTTAATTTGTCATATGCATTGCATTATGGGTGTTGTTATCAATTTTGATCTACTACTTATTTGGGTTGTATCTACTTACACTTAGTAACTGCTAATAAAATTTTGACCAACTTTAAAAGCAATGCTAATCTTTAACCATCCTCTTGGGTAAGCCTTACACTTCACATGAGCTCCCACTTTTGGTGAGTTCATACACATTATCCCCCACAGCTTGTTGAGCGATGAATGTATGTGAGCTCACTCTTGTTGTCTCACACCCCCCATAGGTCAAGAACAGGTACCGCAGGATGAGGCGCATTGAGGATGCTGTGATGAGTTCGTGAGAGGTCTAGGTCATCGTCTCCTAGTTAACTTTGGGTTGCTGGATCATTGTCTCCATATGATGTAATTATTTATTTATTTTGTATAGAACTCCTATTATATAGTAAAGATGTGACATTTGTTTCTCTACCATGAGTCATCATATGTGTGAGACTTGGTCCCATCACACTTGGTGATTATTTCGCACCCGGGTCTTGGTTCCCCCGAAACCCGGGTGTGACAGAAGTGGTATCAGAGCGATGTTAACTGTAGGATGAAACCTGGATAGAACTGGACAACCGTTATCTACTTACCTTTGCTACTCTGATTCTTTCTAAACTTTTCTTAATATCTTGTCATCCACTGATGCTTTACTCTGATTACTCTTACCTTTTCTCTTCTAAAGACAAAAGTGGATTTCACACTTTGAAATTCTATACCTAAAGTGACTTTTAGGAATAGGAGACCCAGTCTTAGGAACAAAAAACTATTTTTATAGGTATCTATGTACTTGAATGTTTGTTCTTATGATACTTGTGTGATTTGGATCTTTGATTGAGTGTGATGAGTTGTGGAGTAATGTCCACAATTGCATCTGTATATACACAAAGGCATAAAAAATGTTTATAAAATAATGAGACAACCTATATTATCTCTCCATTAAAATACAACTAGTATCACATATCTATCTCATCTTGACAGATTCTATCTTACCTTTGGAGATTCACCTTATAATCCTAGTTATCCCAATTTAGACATAAAAAACAACAGATCAAGCCTCGCCATGATCCTTCTGTTTATAACCAGCCACTATCCTATCTGTTTGTCTGCTAAATAATTTCCCTTACAAAACTATATTACCTTATATATTTCTAACTCAGATGGTCTATACTAGGAAGGGAGGCGGTATCGATCTATCTGCTAACCACCATAGCAAGTGGATTGTTAGACAACCACATCCTAAAAATGAATCCTCTGAATCCTCCACCGGCCGGAACAGATCCAGTGGTTGCCGCCCAGATGCAGGTGCTACAACAAATGGCAAACACAATGAATGAAATGCAAGCTTAGATGAGGCAAGAACGCCAAGAAATGCATCAGGAACGGTTGGAAATGCGTCAAGAGATGAGGCAAGAACAGTTGCAATGGCAACCACAACCACCACTACCAGCTCCACCCAGGGATAAGCACCGGGAGTTTATGAGTCACAAACCACCAACATTCTCCAACTCCGCAGTCCCACTACAAGCTGATGATTGGTTAAAGTCTGTGGACAAGATGCTCAACATAGTTCAGTGCTCTGATAGAGAGAAGGTGCTATATGCATCGGGTCGCCTTGCCGGCCCCGCTACGGATTGGTGGGATGCATACTGCTCTGCTCATGCCGCTATCAACACAATTACCTAGGCAGAATTCTCCACTCAATTCAGGAATTACCATATTCTTGCTGGACTTATGAAGATTAAAAGGAAGGAGTTTCTATCACTCAAGCAAGGAGGTATGTCCTGTGAGCGAATATAGGGACAAATTTATTCAGCTATCCCGATATACTCCTAGGGATGTTGAGGATGATGAGAAGAAGCAGGAGCTCTTCCTGGAAGGTTTGATCGGACCACTACAATACCAACTGGTATCACACACATTCCCGTCCTTCCAGAGACTACTAGACAAAGTGATTGTTGTGGAAAACAAGAGGTTTGAGTTTGGAGAAAAGAGAAGGGTTGCCAACCAGAGATAGGCTGGTAGTAGTTCACGTCCCCGTTATGCTACTACTCAAAGTACACCTGCTCGTGGTAGTTCTGGGCAGCAAACTCAACATACACAAACTGCTCCTCCTCAAGCAAGCACCCCAGTGGGACCTGTTGCTCCTAATACATCCACCAACAAATCATGCTTCAAGTGTGGACAGTCTGGACACTACGCCAACTACTATCCCAACCGGGCCGCTTATACTACCCTGGCTCCAATGAAGCAAGGACAGGCCTCGGCAGGCAAGAGTCAACCCTTATCATGTCAACCGGGGGCAGGTCAACCATGCAGAGGTAGAAGCTGAACCTAGTGAACCTGAAAACCAAGAAGAAGTGCTGGTTGAAGGTGAAGAAATTGGTGAAGAAGGCAACAGACATCAGGATTAGAATAAATATAAATATAAATATATAAATAAATTTATATACTTTTTAGAGCACTATTTGTAAGACCTAATTATTACTTTAGTTAGTAGGTAGTATCTACTATTTTAGGAATAATAATAAGGTCTATTTGACCCTATGTGCTGCTAATAAGTTATGCATCATGCTGAGATTCTTGTTTGTGCATATGTTCCAAGTCAATATGGTTATACATCCTTTTTCTTACTAATCTCGAGGACGAGATTTCTTTTAAGGGGGGGTAGGATTTGTAAAGCCCAAAATTGGTAAAAATAATAATAAAATAAATAAACAAATATAGTTATGATAGTGCTTTGAGAATTATTGAAACCTTGGGATATTTATTGGGACCCTTTCCTTTTCATAATCAATTGATAATATTAAATTAATTAAGTAACCAATAAAGAAATGAAGAAAGGTACATCTCTTGCTAATAATGTTGTTGTGATACACTCTATGGAAAACAAGATTTAACCCCAAACCATAAATGGAAACATAAAAATAGAAAATGAGAAAGAGAATTTTGATAAAACTATTTATTCCTCCCATAAATAAATGACAAGGAAAATAATAAATAATAATACTACAAATAATAGATGTTGTATTTTTTTATAAGGATATGTTTGGTATTTGGAAACTTGGGAGTTCACAACATGAGTTCAATTTGAATTGAATTTAAAGTGAGGAATTAGAAATGAGAAAAGAATATAGAAAAGAAAAAGAGAGAATAGAGAAACACGGCTGGGCCGTTTTCCTCCTTGGCCCGCCCAACCTAGCCCATCTTCTGCGCTCCCGCACTTCCTGTTGGGTGTCTCGCCGACATGCGGGCCCCACTCAACAGCCACACTCACAACCCTGCACTGACCGACTTGGCCCACGTGCCAGCCCAAACCGTGCGCGCTTCTAGGTGGTCAGTCACTGACCTCGTGGGACCGCTTGACCGGTCTCCATCGCCTCACAGTTACCACTTATGCGCGGGGTCCGCTTGTCAGCTCCTTCTTCAACAGAATTGCGTGCATGGCAGGCGTCGCCGCCACATCCCGCACGTGGATCTCGCCCGTGGATTCTACTGCCCCTCCTCCCGAGTCGTCCGCACAGAGGATAAATACCCTCCCTTAGTTTTGGCAGCAGCGCATTCTCCCCATCTCCATGCCATCTCTGTGAACCCAGAAACAAGAGAGAGAAAGCAGAGAGCCGCTGCGGTCAGGGTTGTGCGGAGCCATGGCGCTGACCTCGTGATGGAGTTGAGGGAGGTCCTCGGGAGGAGTCGGTCTCGTACGGGAACCTTGCCGTGCACAGGGAGCTAGGAATCGGCGCTAGCTGACCACCATGAATCCGGCACCGCCGCGGGGTGTTCCTTATCAGGGGAGGTGGTCACATCGCCATAATCCGTAGGTAAGTCGGTTGGATTCGAGTTCGTAGGACCATGAATCGTGTTTTGGCGCGTCTTCCAGTGTGATTGAATCACCAGTGCTGCGGTTGATTGGCACCAATGGTGATATCTGCCGTAGGAGCTCCACTCACCGTCACTGCCGGTGGCCAGAGTGGAACAACAACCTTAGCCATTGATCCGTAAAACAACGAACCGGATTAGATCGGGTTCAAACTTGTGGTGTGCCGTCCGATCTTAGCGGACATCCGAGATTAGAGGTTTAAGACCCCCTTCCACTGATGACTTGTTCGTCGTCGAATCACGATCTTGTGGCCTAGATTTAATGTAGCGTTAGCACTTCGATTGGGCTATGTCTGGCATTGATCGGGAATCCTAGGGTGGGCATCATATACTGTTTTCAGTGGGGCATGATCTAATCCGGGCCGCATGTCGTTGATCCAACGACCGTGATCGACTTGTACCCCTTGGGTCAAGAGATTATGCAAAAGAGACCTTGTAGATTTATCAAATCAACCCACAGTCCGGAACTGTAGGAAAATCATCACTGACAGGTCCAGAAACTTGCAAAATAGACCTTGGATTTCAATGAAATAGTGACCGCAATCCAATAGCCGTGTATGGTTATAAATTTAATCTAAAAATTGCTTATTGGTATAAAAATAAATCTAAGAACCTAAGAAACTCATAACTTCCTCATAATAGCTCTGATTTGATTCGTTCAAATTGCACTAGATCCATAATAATTTTGTCTACGTAATACAACACCGATTTATGTCATATCCCATACTTTTATAAATGGAAAATCATTTAACCTATGTATGGTAGATTAATCTATCTAATTAAAGTAATATGTTTATAATTATAATGTGATGATCTTTAACTAAGATAGGACCCATATTAAAGTTAATCCTTAAGGTATTTCTCACATGATTTATAGAATTAATCTGAGGTCTAGCTTTACTTATTTAATCATAGATCTTCCATAAATCATAACTCCTTAACCATAACTCCGATCTTAGTAGTTCTCGAACCCACGATCTCGTTACGGTGCGTAGTTTTTTATTATGCATTTATGCAGTTTGTGCTTATGTTTGGTGTGATGTTAATTTTGCCTATACCATGTTTGTTTGTATTGCTACGAATAGCCGTGAGGTCACAAGAATCTTGAAGATCGTCCTAGTACCTAGAATCTCAAGTCCCTGGCAAGTTGTGTCCTTGATCACTCCTTTTTACCTAATAATATTTGCTATTAATCAATGTGACATGCTTAGGTTAATTTGATGGGACCTAATAGGTTTTCCTAGCATTGTTTATCCCTCACCTTGCAGACAGATGAATTATTGGGTAGCTTTGCTATTGCTCTACCTAGTTTTGGGAAACTAATGTTTCATTATGATCATGTTCCAATTATGTTGTTATTTAATTATTGTTCACGATAAGATCATATTGTTAACTGGAACATGGAGAACCACCCGGGAAAACAGTGCTCCCACAAGGGTGGTATGGGACGCCCTTGGCTGACTAATTAGGAAAGCTAGTGGAGGACTATCTTACCCGAAAGGGGCAAGGGCAATAGGGGAGTGGTAGGTTTAGGGAGGTCCTCGGGTTGATTTTTCTACGATGGTGGTCAGGCGAGGGATCCCTGCATTGGGAATTCCTAGAAACCGTAGCGGGTTTTCTGAAGCTAGTGGATCTTTGTAAAGGCCTCACTAGTGTTACCCTGCCTCGCCTCCTTAGTGGAGGTGTATGGGATTCATGACTCCTTCATAGATGGGTAACATGACTTGTGGGTAAAGATGTGCAACCTCTTCAGAGTGTAAAACTAGTATATCAGCCGGGCTCACGGTCATGAGTGGCTCGGACACTCACATGATTAATTTATGGAACTAAACTTAATTTGTCATACACATTGCATTGTGAGTGTTTTTATCAATTTTGATCTACTACTTATTTGGGTTGTATCGACTTACACTTAGTAATTGCTAATAAAATTTTGACCAACTTTAAAAGCAATGCTCGACTTTAACCAACTTCTTTGGTAAGCCTTACACTTCACATGAGCTCCCACTTTTGGTGCGTTCATACACATTAGCCCCCACAACTTATTGAGCGATGAACGTATGTGAGCTCACTCTTGCTGTCTCACACCCCCACATGTAAAGAACAGGTACCGCATGATGAGGCGCATGGAGGAGGCTGTGATGGGTTCATGAGAGGTCTAGGCCATCGTCTCCCAGTCAACTTTGGGTTGCTGGATCATTGTCTCCATATGATGTAATTATTTATTTATTTTGTACAGAATTCCTATTATATAGTAAAGATGTGACATTCGTTTCTGTACCATGAGTCATCATATGTGTGAGACTTGGTTCCAGCACACTTGGTGATTATTTCGCGCCCGGGTCTTAATGCCCCCGAAACCCGGGTGTGACACAAGGGCCAGACTGTCTGCCACTTTTGGTGCTCAACACATGCCTCCTACCTATTGGTGGAGCTTGGCAAACCATAAGCACCAGTGCACTTTAGAAACAATAGATCTCTTGAGTTATTTTTTCCTGAAATAAGGACTCAGCTCGATGCAAGTTATCGACTCTTGTGATCAGATAATATAAATATTTGATGCATAGTAGTAAGAAAATATTATTAGCGTGTTCATCCCATTAAGAAATATGGCCAAACAAAATTATACCAAGAATCATTACTACCAACAACTGAAATAATGTGGCTTCATGTAAACAGCAATATATCGTAACTATCCATATGCATAATAATTCAGTTGCATTCCTCCATAATATAAAGACACATATGGAGCAAAATGATGCCATGAAAGATAACCGAACATACCTTGTGACGACGTATATGTCACATCTAAAAAATATGGACGATGCAATGACCAATAGCTTTGATGAGATAGGTCAAACCTTTCACCCAAACATCTTGTCTTTCTTTCTTCCTATTGTTTGCATTTACTCCACTTATTCCAAAAGCATCATCCTTATCTGGATCTTGAGAACTCCCATTTGGGGTCCATGTCATGCCTCTCTTATTCAGCTCTTGTGCACCGAGTTTTTCTAGCATCTTGTTGTGCCAGATTGATAATCCGAGTGGGCTTCTCGGTTGTTTGGGCAGTTCAGATTTAGTACCTAGACTATCGCTAGCTAAATTCTCTATTCTTTGGGCACTACTAGCCAAAGTATCTAACACTTCCTTTGGCTCTGTAATACATGAATTCAGAACTAAACTTTTGGCTTTTCTATTATCCTTCTTCACTACATAAACTTGCTTGACCATTCAAATCTTATTTTGAGCTCTAGATCGATTCTTAGAAATAAAACGATCTTTGTCATATGATCGTTTCTCAAAAGCATAATTGAAATGAGCTGAATATTCTATGTTATGTGGTCTAAAATATGAAGAAGAATAAGCATTTAAATCATACCAACCCCAATATGGGTAAGGATGAAAGTACGAAGGAGCTGAACAGTATTACATTAGGTATTAGCGACCCAAAACGAGGATATGTTGATGATGCATGAAATTCTTCTCCTTGCCAATCCTGAACTCTAGATTTACCCTTCGGAGGTGATTTTGATGTCTTCAAAGGTGCTCTAGATGACTTAGCATTGCCAGTTTGATCAACATCTTTTGCCTTGATTTGCTTGTGATATTTAGCCATAAGTTGCTCAAAAGTAACATTTGGACTTTTACCCTTTTGTTTATCACGACCTTCACCTCCAAAACCTTTACATTGGGGCCTACCTCACCATGCCGCCAGGTGCCTCCAGTCTTATTAGCCTTTCTTCTATCTAGAGCCTTCCAAGTAACCACCCATCGTGATAGATTTGGCATGTGAGGGTCACCCACAATAATATTTTCCCTTTGCCCTTATTGCCCGAACATGGCCGAACCAAGACTTTCTTGTCCACCAGTCCGAATGTGTCGACGTGGATAGAGTGTTCGTCAATCTTCATATCTTGAAATCTCAATCAGCCTTCATTAACAACCAATTTTATTTGTCGACGGAAGACATTACAATCATTGGTGTTATGAAGAAAGGAGCCATGTCATTTACAGTATACACACCTTTTCAATTTCTCTATCGGAGGAATTGTGTGCGACAATTTAATGTTGCCATTCTTAAGTAGCTCATCAAATATTTTGTCACACTTAGCAACATTAAATGCGAACTTAACTTTCCATTTTTGTGCTGAATGCAGGGTAGAGCGAGCAGCAGATTTGGCCTTAGCAGGCCAAACAAGCTCAGTGACCTGTAATTTTTTCTACTTCGTAGGGGTCGAAAGGCATTCGGCCTCATGCATGGGTGATGGCATGCTATGACCATGGTGTGCTGCAGGTGGGGTGAAGTGTAACACCCCGGGATCCACAAACACCCTAGAATGCTACTAAACTACACATCTAACATTCGTATATAAAATTTCGACAGCATCTCCTTTGAAAATGGCATAAACGGGGAAGCAACAAAGTATAAATAGATATCATGATAAGAAAACATAATAGACATTAATAGTCTGCTAGCAATGGGAAGACAACCATAACGACATGAGCTAAATTATCCAGTGCGCACAACTAGTTAGAAACAAACATCCTTTGACAAGAAGCTTCTAGTTAAATCATGACTAGCGCCTAAGCAGCGTTATTATAAGAGTGAAGGTGGATGTGCTGCTACTTCCCACTTCCCTTGATGAGCAACAAGCACCTGCATTGAGTAATGCAAGAGTGAGATGAAACATCTCAGCAAGCGAATAATTTTGACGAGATATTTAAACCACAAATTGAATTCATCAACATTTTAAAAGAGTCACAATTAAAATCAGAAATACTTGTGGATATGGAACTCAGTAGTCCCACTATAACCAATACCATCTCATTTCCTCGAACAACCACAATAGGTTCTATAACACTTCCCTGTGTCAACAATACCTGCAAATATCACTTCAATGTATGCATAGGAATGCAATGTGTAGGTACTCTATCTTCATACCTCTAAGAGTATAAAACCACATCATTTGCAAATATCACTTCAATGAATGCATATGAATTCAATGCATATGTCCTCTGATACATACTCCTAAGGGTATGAAGCCGCATCGTACCCCTCCTCGGGCAATGTACGATGCTAAATTGTATCGGTACGGTCGGACCATAGGTCACGACAAAACTTCAGATGCAAATGAGTCATGCAATGTATATGGCATGCTGCATTTATCAGTAACCTTCACTTCCTTCAGATACAATACAAACCTCAAATAATACTTTATTTACCTTCAGATACAATACCAACCTCAAATAATACTTCATTTACCTTCAGATACAATACCAACCTCAAATAATACTTCATTTACCTTCAGGGGTGTGAATTAATCTCATGAATCATACTCGAATCATAATCATCATCAATATATGATTGAGCATCAGTATAATGCAAGCAAGTAAAGCATCACCATAGAGTCCAATTATGAAAGAATCCAATACTTCTGAATATTAGAGTGTAGGCAATAGAAATAACAGGTCAGAACGGAAGCAACCACCGCTACATTCACTTGCCTTCATCGAAGAAGAAGAAATGTACTAGACATGATCTGGAGTGTAGCCACCTGCTAGCGGGCATAAAACTTAGTACAAATATTTCACAAACATTTGCCATCAATCAACAAAACACTCCTACACTTGAAACCAAGACCCAGTGGAAAGACTCCCACCCTGAACCACATGCCATACAACAGCAACACTGTTTGTTAATTTTGTATATTTAAAATTAAAACAGCGGTGATATCAAACAAATACTATAACAGTATCTATACAAAATACTCTACAACTTCAGTATTCAATGGATAATTAAATTCTGCCATCTACAAGTTCTAAAACATCTGACAAGATAACTGACTGAATCTGTTTTAGACAGTATTATGGTTAACTTTAAAATTCGATATCTCCTAAACTACTGAACCAAAAATTATGAAATTCTGCTGGTAGTAAGAACTTTTATCCATCTACAAAAGTCTCCATAGTTGGAAGAGCCAATTCGGCCATTTACTAGATGAAACCCACCAGTGAACAGACCCACTCATTTTTGTCAGGCAAACAGGAACAGCCACAGTAAAACAAACATAACTGTAGTTTCACAAATCATATAAATGCACTCTTTAACAATCTGGAAAGCTTATGAAATTATCTACAACTTTTTTTACCAATCCACAGTTTAATTCGGTTGATAAAATTGCCTAACTCTTAAGAGAACAGATTCTGCACAGAATTATGAGACTGAAAAACTGCTATAATCAAACTGTCATAACTTTCTGTTCTGATGTTCGATTGAGGTGTTCTTCGCAGCCACGGAAAGATCTACAAATTATCTACGACTCATATATAGACTTTTTATTTTTTTTGAGGCCACTAAGATCACGGAAAACTGGTATGAACAGAAACTGTCGAATCTGCCATTCTGCAGAAATTAAATTCGAAATCAAAACCTAACCCCACACCAAATCCAACCTCTAATCCTTCAATCCACATGATCCACAACCTCCAAAAGCACATAATTATAGGGAGAAACAAGGATCCCATCCTTACCTAGGGTTTTCCCTAAGAAAAATCTAGCAAGAGATGGGGGTAGCACATCTCCTTGATCCTCTCTTCCTCTTCAATCCATCTTGTTCCTCCTCTTCTCGATCGTTGTTGCGTGGGGGGGGGGAGATCTAGGGAGGAAGAAGTATTGGAGGGCTGCTGCAATGGGGGGAGAGGGGGCGACCAGCCAAGGGGGAAAAGTGAGGCGGCCAAGAAAGGGGAGGGGGTGGCGGCCAAGAAGGGGAAGAGGGTGGCCACCTAGGGTTTATTTTGTGGATGAAAAGAAGTGACGTCTTAGATGACTTCTGATGCAGCATCCAACGGCCCACAACCCTTTTTCCCATATCCACTCACCGAATATCAACTTTTGGGTCAACATTTTTTGGGATATTACACTGTACCCCCCTTAAAAAGAATTCGTCCTCGAATTTAACCACTCCAACCAAAACATCCAAGGTACCCCATATAGCACCACCATTCAAAACATGGGTCCATTATTGGTCTTAATTAACACAAGAACTTCTACCTTGGACTAATTGTTTAAGGAAACTACACGACCTGACATCAAGCATGAAACAACATGCAATGAAGCTCAAAGCAAGTCATAGATGCAATCAACACTACAATTTCACACCATCGAATTTGGATGCAACTATACATCAACATCAATGTCTTAAGACAACACTCTTTTATGAAGGGGTAATATGCACTAAGCACAACCCTTACCAACTTCAACAATTAATTTTAATTAAATGGTGAAACATCCCCACCCGACGAATGTATAAGAAGATCAAACCCCTCACCTCAAAGCACCACAAAACAAGTAGTTCTATTGAAACAAAACTCCTAATCTTCCTAAATCTTATTCTTGCCATCATGAAAAGATAATCATGTAATCTAACATTCTTTGCACCCCACAAAAGGTTGAAAATCTATAGAACTAATGGAGCAATAAAGCCAACAAGAAGCCAATAACATTCTGCAGCGGCACATTTCATCGAAGAAATGCCAAAAGCTCCACAAAGAGCACTGACAGCACAACAACACAATACTTGGTTAACCAATGTCAATAATAACCCCTAATCCTTCACACATTTGACAAACATATTAAGCTGATGTAAAAACCACATCATCTAGGAGTAGTTGACTAGCCACACCCAACCAACTCTAGGCTAGGCAATGACTTCCTTCAAACCAATAGATAGGTGGTCTAAAAATGGCTCCACAAGCATGCATCGGAAAGGGAACCATCAGATCCTCAATGTATTAATACATAATCAATGGATCAAGAGAATCAAAGATTTATTCTACAATTAGTATGACTAACAGGCAACCACTTTAAACCACATCTAGGCTTTGTGGCAACTAAAAGACACAATAGGAGAGAGACATGTAAGCCATTATGGCTATGAAAAGACTTCCCCCAAAAATTCATATAAAGTACCAATATTCATTTCTTTCAGAACCGGTTTCTCGTCATAAACAATCATTCTTTGCAAAGATAGTTGGAACTATCCACCAACCGCTCCACAACTAAAATTCAAATTGATGGTTGCCTTGTAACCCAAAACACACAATTCACACTACACTTAGATACATCCTCAATCAAGCATATATAACAATATTATTGTAATAAAACTCAACCATGAAAAACATGGTGAAAACAACATAGGCATACTTGTATATCACAAGCATAATAACAACGTCAATCTCACTAAAAGACTAGCGATATCAAACGCATTAATAAAACAATATAAAGATTTAGAGATAAATTATATCAGGCATTAGGTCATAAACAACTTACCGCATCACCATAAAGCAATAGGGAGGGGTGAAACTATTGTCATCTGCACTTCAAAGACATTAATATATATCAAAGATATTTGTACCCATACCCTTCCTATATGTGCAAGTGTGTCAAATTTATCTTCAAATTGCCAAGAATCTAAAGCCTATTCTTTGATACCAACTGTAACACCCCGGGATCGACAAACACCCTAGAATGCTACTAAACTACACATCTAACATTCGTATATAAAATTTCGATAGCATCTCCTTTGAAAATGGCATAAACGGGGAAGCAACAAAGTATAAATAGATATCATGATAAGAAAACATAATAGACATTAATAGTCTGCTAGCAATGGGAAGACAACCATAACGACATGAGCTAAATTATCCAGTGTGCACAACTAGTTAGAAACAAACATCCTTTGACAAGAAGCTTCTAGTTAAATCATGACTACGCCTAAGCAGCGTTATTATAAGAGTGAAGGTGGATGTGCTGCTACTTCCCACTTCCCTTGATGAGCAACAAGCACCTGCATTGAGTAATGCAAGAGTGAGATGAAACATCTCAGCAAGCGAATAATTTTGACGAGGTATTTAAACCACAAATTGAATTCATCAACATTTTAAAAGAGTCACAATTAAAATCAGAAATACTTGTGGATATGGAACTTAGTAGTCCCACTATAACCAATACCATCTCATTTCCTCGAACAACCACAATAGGTTCTATAACACTTCCCTGCGTCAACAATACGTGCAAATATCACTTCAATGTATGCATAGGAATGCAATGTGTAGGTACTCTATCTTCATACCTCTGAGAGTATAAAACCACATCATCTGCAAATATCACTTCAATGAATGCATATGAATTCAATGCATATGTCCTCTGCCTTCATACCCCTAAGGGTATGAAGCCTCATCGTACCCCTCCTCGGGCAATGTACGATGCTAAATTATATCGGTACGGTCGGACCATAGGTCACGACAAAACTTCAGATGCAAATGAGTCATGCAATGTATATGGCATGCTGCATTTATCAATAACCTTCACTTCCTTCAGATACAATACAAACCTCAAATAATACTTTATTTACCTTCAGATACAATACCAACCTCAAATAATACTTCATTTACCTTCAGATACAATACCGACCTCAAATAATACTTCATTTACCTTCAGGGGTGTGAATTAATCTCATGAATCATACTCGAATCATAATCATCATCAATATATGATTGAGCATCAGTATAATGCAAGCAAGTAAAGCATCACCATAGAGTCCAATTATGAAAGAATCCAATACTTCTGAATATTAGAGTGTAGGCAATAGAAATAACAGGTCAGGAACGGAAGCAACCACCGCTACATTCACTTGCCTTCATCGAAGAAGAAGAAATGTACTAGACATGATCCTGGAGTGTAGCCACCTGCTAGCAGGCATAAAACTTAGTACAAATATTTCACATACGTTTGCCATCAATCAACAAAACACTCCTACACTTGAAACCAAGACCCAGTGGAAAGACTCCCACCCTGAACCACATGCCATACAGTAGCAACACTGTTTGTTAATTTTGTATCTTTAAAATTAAAACAGCGGTGATATCAAACAAATACTCTAGCAGTATCTACACAAAATACTCTACAACTTCAGCATTCAATGGATAATTAAATTCTGTCATCTACAAGTTCTAAAACATCTGACAAGATAACTGACTGAATCTGTTTTAGACAGCAGTATGGTTAACTTTAAAATTCGATATCTCCTAAACTACTGAACCAACAATTATGAAATTCTGCTGGAAGTAAGCACTTTTATCCATCTACAAAAGTCTCCATAGTTGGAAGAGCCAATTCGGCCATTTACTAGATGAAACCCACCAGTGAACAGACCCACTCATTTTTGTCAGGCAAACAGGAACAGCCACAGTAAAACAAACATAACTGGAGTTTCACAAATCATATAAATGCACTCTTTAACAATCTAGGAAAAGCTTATGAAATTATCTACAACTTCTTTTACCAACCCATAGTTTAATTCTGTTGATAAATTGCCTAACTCTTAAGAGAACAGATTCTACACAGAATTATGAGACTGAAAAACTGCTATAATCAAACTGTCATAACTTTCTGTTCTGATGTCCGATTGAGGTGTTCTTCAGCAGCCACGGAAAGATCTACAAATTATCTACGACTCATATATAGACTTTTTATTTTTTTGAGGCCACTAAGATCACGGAAAACTGGTATGAACAGAAACTGTCGAATCTGCCATTCTGCAGAAATTAAATTCGAAATCAAAACCTAACCCCACACCTAATCCAACCTCTAATCCTTCAATCCACATGATCCACAACCTCCAAAAGCACATAATTATAGGGAGAAACAAGGATCCCATCCATACCTAGGGTTTTCCCTAAGAAAAATCTGCAAGAGATGGGGTTAGCACATCTCCTTGATCCTCTCTTCCTCTTCAATCCATCTTGTTCATTCTCTTCTCGATCGTTGTTGCGTGGGGGGGGGGAGATCTAGGGAGGAAGAAGTATTGGAGGGCTGCTGCAATGGGGGGAGAGGGGGCGACCAGCCAAGGGGGAAAAGTGAGGCGGCCAAGAAAGGGGAGGGGGTGGCGGCCAAGAAGGGGAAGAGGGTGGCCACCTAGGGTTTATTTTGTGGGAGAAAAGAAGTGACGTCTCAGATGACTTCTGATGCAGCATCCAATGGCCCACAACCCTTTTTCCCATATCCACTCACCGAAGATCAACTTTTGGGTCAACATTTCTTTGGGATATTACATGAAGTGTGAAGATTATGCCCGATGCGGGGTACCCTGTCAATGTATGCACACCCGGACTGGTCCGACCTTGGTGATCGAACGGTCCATGGAGGGACCGGACGATCTGGTATTGTATCCGGACCATCCGGTTGTGCAGGGCTTTGCCTATGAGCCTTGTGGTAGGCTCTGTGTGATTCCGGACTATCCGTTGTAAGGTGCCAGATGATTTATTGGAGGGCCAGATGGTCCATGATCATGCATGGACTGTCTGGCCATGCCCAGAGCCAATCTACCATGCAGTGAGGATGGTGACAACATTTGCCCCAGATATGAATTCATTGGCATTACCATAATATGGCTGGGACTAAGAACACCTATTTCTTGCCAATGTGTTTGATGTAGTTATTTTAGTGCCCAATTCGCGTGACAAAAAATCAGGTGTATGCGTTTATTTCTAATACATGCATCATATTTTCTATATCCTCCATTATACTTTTAATCTGATTATCAAAATAAATTTTAATAGATTGAATATTGGCTAATGGTGTGGTGTTACTTACTACGGGGAGCATGATGCAGCAAGGCTGCACAGGGAATCATACTTTACTTCCCTCTCCTTGACCTTCTGGTGGCGATCTACCTTGAAGTGCGAGAGGTACCACATTTCATCACCTTGCTTATCTGAGCCTGTTGTCATTAGAATTCCTTGTCCAACCATTTTATGTGGTCTTCTAATTTCTCATCCTCAGTGGCCGACGAGTTAGTCAGCATTGTGTTGATGTCTGGGCCAACATTGTTGTGATCTTTGGGATTGGCCATTGTGGCCGATCTGATAGGTCTAATTTAATAGATATAATCTAATGAATCAGATTTGATAGATTCGATTTTTGTTCCCAGTGGAGTTGTCAAAAAGTGTGTTGGCGCCGACTTGGTCACCAAACACTAAAACAAACCACCTGGCTGTATTTACACCTTTAGATAATGTAGGGTCGAATAAAGTTGAAGATCTTTAGAGCACCTGAGTCACCTCTATGATGGCCACCACTTATTTGGGACTTAAACAACAACGAACAATAGGGCCCTCTCATGATGAGCAATACCTTGGGTTCGGCTTCGTGAGGTGAATGGTGGCGGCAATTCACGACGGGTCACCAATTCACCTAGCAGTGCTCGATGTCACGGCGCAGACTGTCCACGGCTCTAGACGAGACAGTCCACAACGTGGCGGCTGAAGTGGCTTCTTCCTTGCGTGTTATTCCGACGGTTCATGCTCTGGACCGGACAGTGCACGATGGCGTAGGGTCATCTTCTTCTCCCCGTAAGACCTAGATCCCGCCCCCAGGGGGAGAGATCTTAGGGTGCTCTGGGATAGTAGGTCACCTTGGGCATCCCCAGACAACGTAGAGTCGCCTAGAAATTAAGAGATCAATTCGAGGAAGAGATCTTGAGTGAAGTAGACGAAGTAGATCT
Source organism: Zea luxurians (assembly GCA_029449295.1). Classification (NCBI taxonomy): domain Eukaryota; kingdom Viridiplantae; phylum Streptophyta; class Magnoliopsida; order Poales; family Poaceae; genus Zea; species Zea luxurians. Next base: position 29,269,149 of record JAOPSE010000024.1, on the reverse strand, counting down.
TACCCCTCAGGAAGGATAATATCCTAGGATTGTCTTGGGGTCGGCAGGCCACCGAAGACATATCTGGACGATGTAGAGTCGAATAGGGGTGGAGGTGGATATGCAGAAGGCTACAACTAAAGCCACATTACATCTACAACTAGGGCAAGAAAGGTAAATAAAGTAGATAGGTTCAATTGGAATGTGCTTGGGGGTTCTCATTCGGTAGTACCCCTTTATATTTATAGGGGAGAACGTCTCGACCTATTCCTAGGTGATAACCAACATATCCCATGTGCTTAGGTGGATACCCATGCACGAGATAAGGATAATCGCCCGAGTTAATCTGATCGCAGGGCACGCGGACTGTCTAGGCCCAAGGGCCGGACCGTTCACCACTTTTGGTGCTCAATAGTGTGTAATGCCAGCCAGACTGCCTTTCGATTGAATATGCCAGTCATAGTATCAATGGAGCTTGGGCTAACCGAGAGAGTTTCTGGTAACCGCCGGCCGGGCTGAGCAGTTTTAAGTTATGGAGATAGCTGGGATAGTAGTACTGTGTAGTGTTAGCTATGGCACAGATGACACTTTCTGAAAGTTTTATGAGTTCTACGTGTCATCTTGTCACACCCGGGTTCTAGGGGAACCAAAACCCGGGTGCGAACATATAATCACTAATTGTGCTAGGACCAAGTCTAACACATATGATGACTCACGGTACAGAAATGAATGTCACAACATTTATATATAATGGAGTTCTATACAAAATAGTTAAATAATTACATCATATGAAGACAACGATCCAGCAACCCAAAGTTGACTGGGAGACGACGGCCTAGACCTCTCACGAACATATCGCAGCATCCTCCATGCGCCTCATGCTGCGGTACCTATTCTTGACCTACGGGGGGTGTGAGACAGCAAGGGTGAGCTCACATACATTCATCGTTCAACAAGTTGTGGGGAATAATGTGCATGAACTCACCAAAGGTGGGAGCTCATATGAAGTGTAAGGCTTACCAAAGAGGATGGCTAAAGCTGAGCATTGCTTTTAAAGTTGGTCAAAATTTTATTAGCAATTACTAACTGTAAGTAGATACCAACACAAATAAGTAATAGATCAGAATTGAAAACAACACCCATAATGCAATGAATATGACAAATTAAGTTTAATTCCATAAGATAATCATGTGAGGGTCCGACCTGCTCATGACCGTAAGCACAGCTGATATACCAGTTTTACACTCTGGAGAGGTTGCATATCTTTACCCACAAGTAATGTTACCCATTTGCCATGGAGTTGATCAGACCCCATACACCTCTACCAAGGAAGCGAGGCAAGGTACCACTACGAGGCCTTTAGAAAGTTCCACTAGCTTCAGAAAACCCGCTATAGTTTCTAGGAAGCCCCAATGCAGGGATCCCTTGTCTGATCGCCATTGCAGCAAAATCAGCCCGAGAACCTTCCTATAATGACCACTACCCTACTTTCCTTGCCCCTTTCGGGTAAGGTAGTCCTTCACTAGCTTTCCTACCACCCTTGTGGTAGCACAATTTTCCTGGGTGGTTCTCCATGTGAAAGGGAAATGTGCCCTTGGCCATTTCTATAAGTGTTTTGGTGATTAAGTGTCCAACACTAATGTTTTGAACTCTTTATGTGTTAAACATGCAAAAGGTGCAAATCAAAGACAAGGTATGATTCTAGACTTAGTACATTTGTTTTTGAATACTAATGAGGTTATCTAAGTGCTAGAAACAGCAAGAAAGGAAAAGGCTTGGCTATATGCAGCCAATCCTCAGCTCGGCCTAGGCACACCTGGACTGTCTGGTGGTGCACCAGACACTGTCCGATGCGCCAGGCTGGTTCGCGTGAAAAGGCCGCTCTCGGGACTCGACGGCGGCGTACGACTATAATTCACCGGACCAGTCCGGTGGTGCACCGGACTGTCCAGTAAGTCATCCGTGGCGAACTCGTTGCCCTAAGGAAAAGCAAAAGGGCGACGTGGCTATAATTCACCGGACTGTCCGGTGGTGCACCAGACTGTCCTGTGAGCCAACGGTTGCCAGCGCAACGGTCGGCCGCGCAATCCGCGGGCGACGCGTGGTCCGCAGCAATGGTCGGTTGGGCACACTGGACTGTTCGGTGTGCACCGGACAGTGTCCGGTGCATTAATCAATCCCGAGGACCAACGATCGGATGCGCTAGAAAAGGAAGGAGATCGCGCACCGGACAGCTATAGTGACTGTCCGGTGCACCACCCGACAGAAGGCAAGTTTGGCCTTCCAAGTTGGCCTCCAACGGCTCCTAGCTGCCTTGGGGCTATAAAAGGGGCCCATAGGCGCATGGAGGAGTCACCCAAGCATTCACTAAGCATTCTAAGGCATCCAGACTCTGCTCCCGCGCATTCGCTTTGTTGTGTTAGAGATTTGAGCTCCATTCGAGTCACGAACTCCCTGTGTTGTCATTTGAGCTCGAGTCTTCTCTTGTGTGCGTGGTTGTGCTACGAATTTGAGTCTTGTGTGTGTTGCTCTTCCCAACCTTACTCCATGCTTTTATTGTGATCTTTGTTGTAAGGGCGAGAGACTCCAAGTTGTGGAGATTCCTCGCAAACAGGAAAATACTCTAAGGAAAATATCGGTGGTATTCAAGTTGATCATTGGATCACTTGAAAGGGGTTGAGTGCAACCCTCGTCCATTGGGATGCCACAACGTGGAAGTAGGCAAGTGTTACTTGGCTGAACCACGGGTTAAAATCAAGTGTCTCTTGTGATTGCTCTCTCTGTGATTATTTGTGTTCACAAGAACTCGCTTCAAGCTACTTAGCCATACTAACACTCATAACTAAGTTTTGTGGCTATTAGTGTTTGATTTTTACAGGATCACCTATTCACCCCCCTCTAGGTGCTCTCAATTGGTATCAGAGCCGTACTCTTCATCTAATGGTCTAACCGCCTGAAGAGATGGATCCTAAGGGAAAGGGGATGGTGGTCAACGACAAGGAGAAGGAGTCTCTCTTCAACGAGCCAAGGGACTGACAAGCCCACTGACTCATGCTTGAGTCACAAGAAGAAGGACGGGAAGAAGAAGCGACACATCAAGAAGATCATCTACTATGACAGTGTTGCATCTTCTTCTTCACCAAGAGACGACGACGACGACGATTCTTCCTCAAAGAAAAAGACGGTTAATAAAAACTATTCCTTTGATTATTCTCGTATTCCGTACAATTCAAATGCCCATTTACTCTCTAATCCTCTTGGAAAACCCCCACACTTTGATGGAGAGGATTACTCATTTTGGAGTCATAAAATGCGTAGTCATCTATTTTCTCTCCATCCTAGCATTTGGGAAATTGTGGAAAATGGAATGCATTTTGATAGTACGGATAACCCTGTGATGATAAATGAACAAATTCATAAGAATGCACAAGCTACCACTGTTTTGCTAGCATCTTTGTTCAGGGATGAATACAACAAGGTGAGTGGCTTGGACAACACCAAGCAAATCTGGGACACCCTCAAGATATCTCATGAGGGAAACAATGCCACCATGATCACCAAAATGGAGTTGGTGGAAGGCGAGCTGGGGAGATTTGCTAATCTGGGGAGAGGAGCCAACTGTTGGGGACTTGTTCTCAAATGCTATGAGTTAAGAACAAGGAAATACAAAATGTTAAATGTTAATGTCCTTCGTCCTTCAAAGCATTATTTCCCTTATGATATAATGATCTTTAGACGAAGGTTATGAAGTACATACCATCATAAACGTGATATATGTTAATAAAAGAAGAAGCATATGAAATATAAGAGGCAAGATAAGCAATCACATAACATTATTAATTCATTATCATTATATTATTCTAAAAGGAAAGAGACAATATTGAATTACAAATGTACCTTTGATTGATAGAAGGCAAAAAGTACAAGCGTGACGCAAAAGCAAGTACAAGTCAGCGTGAACGGTACGGGGGTACTGTTCATCTATTTATAGGCACAGGACGCAGCCTGTAAGAAATTACATACATGCCCTTTACATTTATTATTGACTTATATACAATTCTATGAGGACTAGATAGTCTTTTCCCATTTAAGTCGGTTCCTTTTTCCGCCATTTAGCTGAAGCTCCCTTGCGCATAGCTTCGGAGCAACTCCAACCTTCGTCACGATTATGCTTTTACATCGTACATGCTTTTAGCCCGAGTACGAAGGTACCTGTTCATATGTCACACTTGGAAGATATTATTAAATCACATTTTTGAGGACCTTTGGAGGACGAAGCCCCCCAAAAGTAGCCCCTCGCAGTATTAATTTGTTTATGATAGCGAATTCAGACTGCGACATAGACGAAGGCCTTAAGCCGAAGGTCCGAAAAAACACCTTCCCTTTGCTAGAATAGCAATAGTCAATGACAGACGGGGCCCCCCAATTTGGAGCGTGTCGAGCGTATAAATAAGAACTCGCACCAACCACATTTGGTACGCTGTTTGTGCCATTTGCTTTGTTTTCTCAGTTTTATAGCTCTTGCTCACTAACGCTTGCTAGTTCTCAAGCTTCCTAAGCTTCGGTTAGAAAGACACATTTTCATCATTTCTGGAGGAAAAAATGTCTCAAGACAAGAAGATTGCTGCTGAGACAAAGCTAACTGAAGAGGAGAAGCTTTTTGAGGAGAAGAAGGCTGCGAATCCTTACATTGCTGGATTTATCGAGTCAATGGCAAAATCGAATACAGAAAAGATCACTAATGAGATACTGGAGGGCCTGTCTGAAGATACCGGTGATAGTGACAGTTATGATGCAGAAAGTAGAGGCGAAGATTCCGAGGATCGACCCTGGAGACCAAGTGATGCAATTTTCGGAAAATCGACCATCAAGCAAAGTCACCTCGAAAACATGAGGGGAAGGTACTTTCGGGACATGTCTATTGTGAGGGCTGGCGGAGACAACTACGTTCCTGCGCCTGAGGAGAACGAAGTTGTGATTTTCCGAAGCTTCTTACAAAGCTGGGCTTCGGTTCCCACTGAGCAGGTTCGTAGTTGAAGTGTTGAAAACCATCCAAATTTTTCTTCATCAATTGACCCCCGAAGCTATATTGAGGATGAGAGTCTTTGTTTGGGCAGTAAGAAGCCAAGGGATAGAGTCAAGCACAAAATGCTTCTGTAGCATGCACGAACTTCTGTATGAGACGAAGGTCACGGGGAAAGAACAATGTCACAACAACTTCGGTTGTTATGGTTTTATCGCCCGTCCCAACGCAAGCCACCCAGTGCCAACATTTCGGAAGAGATGGCCGGGAAATTGGATGGAAGAATGGTTTTATGTGAAGAATGACTTGATAGCAAGTGAGGACATCAAGGAGGTTATTATGCGCCCTATATGGTCCCGCTTCGGCCTCCGAAAGCCAAAGGTTGAAATTGATGAAGCCGCTGAAGCATGTCAGAAGGCATTTGGTACTGTCTGCTTCTTTATTGGTATGAGAGATTTAATTCAAGAGCACATAGCATTCAGAGTATGGCTGCTTGTAGAGAACTAGGAAATGCCGAAGGAGACCATCACTGAATCTAGTGAAGGTGAACTAGTCCGGCTGAAGTACACATTCAGATATGGGGATAAATTCGATGAACTAAACGATGACGGGCTAAAATGCATCGAAGTTACAAGTGATGAACTGCTTGGATCATATTCCAAGGCAGAAGATAATGCACTATCCACAGCCTTCGGAGGCCGGGGAAAAAAGAGATTGAACAGAGTTTTTGATGCCATTGGCTTTGTTTACCCCAACTACCGCTATCCGCTGCGAGGACAGGGAAAGAAGAGAAAAACTGCCACTTTGGCCACTCCAGACGAGCCTATGCCGAAGGGCAAAAAGTTAAAGGTTCTTATCCACCGGTCGTGCTATATTGAACCAGTCGTGGTGCCTGAGTTTGGCGGGGAGGCTTCTTCAGCTGCTGAACCAAGAGAACCTGTTCCTCCCACGCAGAAGGCTGAAGAGCTGGCTACAATGCCAAAGGAACCTTCGGTTGAGCTAGTTGAAACGAAGGTTAACAAAGATAAGACTGAAAAGTCAAAAACTGAAGAAGTAACAAAGATGCCAGGGATTTTAAGTCCTTCAACAGAAGCAACAACGCTGAAGGCAGAAAAGAGTTCTGCCACAACTCCCAAGAGAAGGAGGATGGTAAATGTGTTAGATATTTTAGAAACAACCGACTCCATTATCCCTGCTCCCATAGGGAAGGTTGCCGCAGCTGACAAAACGCAACCCAAAGCTAATACTAAGCAAATAGAAGTGGAGACTACAATAACCCAGGCTAAAGCCGAGGTAGAGCCCATGGTTCCTAATAAGATGAAGCTTACCGCCACCGAGCAGAAGGCCGAAGAAATAACTCCAGATTTTAATATAGCTTTTGAGAAGAGTGCGGCCAAAGAGGCCGAATCCCTTGCCCCTAAAGCACTCTCCGAAGATCTTGATTATATCATTCGACATGCTTCGGGAAAGAGATTATGCGAAGAAGAAAATTTTGAAGCTAAACAATCCGAAGGGGGCCTTAGTGTTTAATGGTACAGACAAAGATGATTTCCTGTACTGCCTCCCAGACAACAAAGAATTATCTGTCTACCGGGAGATGGCCAGAAGTATGGGATTTCCGAAGCTTGAAGCTGGCCTCTGTGCCATGACGAAGGACGATCTTGCAGATAGTCTTGCATACAACAGTCTGAAGGTACTGAAGTTGTGAAGTTTGAAGCCTATGGACTCTGGAATGGAGTCTTTTTGTTCTTATGTTAATCCTTTATTCTGTCTTGCAGGGCTTAATACTTAGCAACGCACTAAGGGCGCAAAAGAATGCTGAAGATGAGAGTTGCACTATAGCTCTCAACAACCTTCGATCAGAGGTTATCAGGCTGAGAAACAAAGCTATGGAAAAAGACAAGATTCTACTTTCATTGGTGGATAAAGTAAAGGAAGATGAGTCTAGCTGCAAAGCTCAATCGGAGGCCCAAAAAATGAGATTGAAGACCTTCGAAAACATCTGGCCGAAGCCAAAGAAAAATGTGCTCTCGCAGAAGCTAACCGAGAGGCTAGCGAATTTTGGAGAAATTATTTAGAAAAAACAGTTGCAGAACTTCACGCATCCAAAGAAAGATGCTTTGAAAAATCCCTGAGCTGCGTGGAGAAAATAAAGGCTAGCTTCGCCAACGTGGGCGCCTATTCCAACAAAAATAACTTTATATGAGGTGACCCTGAAGGCGTTGTCGAATGGATAAGCGGAGAAGCTGAAGCTTTCGAAAGAAATTTTAAGTGATCGCGGGGATGTCTGCGCATTCTCCGGTGCGCGAGGAATTTCAGCCATCTTGGAGAAGGAGGGTTGCGAACATGTCAAAACCCTGGCCCAGGCCGAAGCTGCCTTCTCCATGGATGACACAAAGGATCCCTCAGCCGAAGCAAGTTTAATCGGCGGAAAATTTTATACTAACATCTGGGTAAATGGCGGCCGAGAAATGGCCCATGAAATAATGAAGAAAAGTGAAAAAGATATTCATGACACTCGAGAGGCAGCGAGAAGAGCTGAAGAAGCTGCAGAACGCGAGAGATGGATAGGTATTGTTTAATGGTCTTTAGCTTCATCGTTTGTTTTTGTAACTTCGAACTAATTGATTTTTTCTACCGCAGCTGAATTATCTCCTCCACCAGAGCCGTTCTACCCCCTTGCCGACCCAGAAATGAAGAAAGCAATAGAAATCATCAATATAGCCGAATCTATTGTTGACGAAGTTGTTAACAAGTTGTTGAATGAGATTGCAGAAAAGGTCCTGAAAGAGGACTGATATTGTAAAAACATTTCCAGACGATCAATGTAGTTTTGTTGTATGAAGACTGTAATATTCGATGTGTATATTTTTGAATTTAATGTGTAAATTACTTGTAATTCAGTTCTTTGCGATGCATGAAACTTTATATACATACCGTTTTTTAGCCTTCGGCGAAAAAACACCTTCCCTTCTTTTCATGCTTCACAAAGAAGAAAATCCGTGCTTCATAAAAATATCCATGCTTCGTAAAAACCTCCCAGCTTCGTAAACAAAGGATCCCTCCTTTTGCAATAGAGCTGACGAAGCTGTATTTCTCAGCTTACTTTGTGCCTTAGCACATTTTCATTTTTTATAAAGCAGTCTCCGAAGGTCGACTTCGTATTCAATTCGTGCCATCAGTGCAATATGATGTATGATGTGATGTTATGCAGGATGATGTGACGATATGATGCGAATGATGCTAATGCCGAAGATACGCACCCACACGCCCACACTGGAACACACCATCTCTGTGTTCCCTTAGGAACGGTCGAAGTCTCTTTGCCTTTTATTTTTCGGCTTCACCGCTTATTTTTCGGTGTAAGTTCTGCATCCCCTTAGGAACATCTTTTGAACTTCTTCGCCTTTTATTTCGGCGGTATTTTTCGCGTTGACTTTTCGCGCTTCTCCTTATATTTCGGCGGTATTTGGCTCTGCATTCCCTTAGGAATGACTTTTGAGCAGAAAACTTACACTGTGCTCCCTTGGGAACGACTTTTTGTAGCTTCGGCAAGACTTATGCTACACTCCCTTAGGAACAACTTTTTGAGTTTCGGCAATTTTCGAGCTTCGTAAATATGTGAAGAAGATATATTTCATTTTAATAGAAGCAAAACTATTTCAAAGAATTAAAACTAGATTTGCATTACTTGTCCCTTATTAAAAAACAAACTGGCATAGAATAAAAAAAGTGTTTCAGAAAGTAGGATATCTCTCAATAGATGTGCTTTGACTCCGACACATAACTGTTGACTGTGCGAGCTTCAGATTCCTCCCTGAAATCCCACTGCTGTTGGGTGTGTTGGCGCCCTTCTAGCTGCTGACCTCGTGAATAGGTAGGTTGTAGTGGTGGCGGAGGTGGAAGCTATGGCCAAGAAGCCTGTGGCTGGCTAGCCGAAGGAACAGAAGCTGCATAATGATTACCCACATATTCTGGTATGTAGGGTGAGTGGTACGAAGTAGTGTGCAAGACCTACTTCGGTTGATTCTGCCAAGCTTCGGCTTCTGCGATCTCCTTCTGCTTTTTGGATGGTGATTTGGCACATTCTTGTAGTATGGTCTTTGTCTTCACCACAAAATAAGCAGTAGATCTTCCTGGGCTGATCTCCATATCTTCCTCCGAAGCCCCTGGCGCCTTTGCCTCTTAGAGCTGGCGGCCAGAAATAGCTTTGTTGCTGCCCCGAAGATTGTGAGGTATATTGTGGCCTCTGCAGCTAACTTCCTTTGTCATCACTCTGAGTGGAGTTATGAATTGACCTGACATGCCTCGGGTGGATTCTTCCTCCGAAGCCCCTGGTCATCTGAGAGAATCTGTAAGCTTCCTCCCTTTGGCGGAAGTCATTGTCAGCCTGGATGTACTCATCCATCTTTTGAAGCAGCTTCTCTAGAGTTTGTGGGGGCTTCCTAGGCAAAATATTGGGCGGTAGGTCCTAGGCAAAGACCCTTGATCATGGCCTCAATGACAATCTCATTGGGCACTATAGGCGCTTGTGCCCTCAATCGCAAGAACCTTCGTACATATGCCTGAAGGTACTCTTTGTGGTCTTGCGTGCATTGGAACAAAGCCTGAGCTGTGACCGGCTTCGTTTGAAAGCCTTGGAAGCTGGTAACCAACATGTCCTTAAGCTTTTACCATGACATGATAGTCCCTGGCCGAAGAGAAGAATACCATGTTTGGGCCACATTCCAGACTGCCATGACGAAGGACTTCGCCATAACTGCAGTATTGCCTCCATACGAAGATATAGTTGCTTCGTAGCTCATCAGAAACTGCTATGGATCTGAAATGCCCATCATACATGGGAAGCTGAGGTGGCTTGTATGATGGGGGCCATGGGGTAGCCTGTAGTTCTGCTGCCAAGGGAGAAGCATCGTGAAAAGTAAAGGCATCATGATTAAGATCATCATACCATCCATCTTCATTGAATAGGCCTTCCTGATGAAGCTTCCTGTGCTGGGGCCTTCGGTTTTGTTCATCTTTTCCAAGATGACACACTTCTTCAGTAGCTTCATCGATCTTCCTTTGAAGATCAGCCAGCCGCGCCATCTTCTCCTTCTTTCTTTGTACTTGCTGATGGATGATCTCCATATCCCTGATCTCTTGGTCCTAACTCCTCCTCCTGGAGTGTTGGACTAGTGGCTTTCCTCTTCTGGCTTCGGGCCTCTTGGAGAAAGAGGGTCTCCTGGTTTGGGTGCAGCGGCTGCAATGCAGCAGCCCCTGGCGCTGAAGCTTTCTTCGGTGGCATGACGAAGGTTAGTACTTGCCGAAGGTGGTCGAAAGAGTTCACCGGAGGTGGGCGCCAGTGTTGGGGACTTGTTCTCAAATGCTATGAGTTAAGAACAAGGCAACACAAAATGTTAAATGTTAATGTCCTTCGTCCTTCAAAGCATTATTTCCCTTAGAATATAATGATCTTCAGACGAAGGTTATGAAGGACATACCTTCATAAACGTGATATATGTTAATAAAAGAAGAAGCATATGAAATATAAGAGGCAAGATAAGCAATCACATAACATTATTAATTCATTATCATTATATTATTCTAAAAAGAAAAAGACAATATTGAATTACAAATGTACCTTCGACTTGATAGAAGGCAAAAAGCACAAGCATGACACAAAAGCAAGTACAAGTCAGTGTGAACATTACTGACGGTACTGTTCATCTATTTATAGGCACAGGACGCAGCCTGTAAGAAATTACATACATGCCCTTTACATTTATTATTGACTTATATACAATTCTATGAGGACTAGATAGCCTTTTTCCCTTTAAGTCGGTTCCATTTTCCTGCCATTTAGCCGAAGCTCCCTTGAGCGTAGCTTCGGAGCAACTCCAACCTTCGTCACGATCATGCTTTTTACATCGTACATGCTTTTAGCCCGAGTCCGAAGGTACCTGTTCATATGTCACACTTGGAAGATATTGTTAAATCGTGTTTTTGAGGACCTTCGGAGGACGAGGGACCCAACACCAACGCAAACCTACAAAAGGCTCAAGACCCTGGTCAACAAAATGCGAAGCTACGGAAGCACAAGATGGACGGATCATGATGTCGTCCTACTCATGCTAAGATCATTTACTATAATTGACCCCCATCTTGTTAATCTTATTCGTGAAAACCTCAGGTACACCAAGATGACTGCCCAAGGAGATTCTTGGAAAATTCGTGAGCGGGCGCATGATGGTGAAAGAAGCACGATACGTAGACGATGCGCTTAATGGTCCACTACCCGTCTACGAGCCACAACCCAGTTGCTCTCAAAGCAACAAGCAGCAGGGAGGCGCTACCAAGCAAGGTAGCACAAGTCGAGGCTGCTGGGCTAAATGAAGATGAGAGGGCCCTAATCATCAAGCGCTTCAAGACCGCACTTAAAGGACACAAGGAGTACCCCAACAAGAATAAAACAAGGGGAAATCACACCTGTTTCAAATGCAGTAAGACTGGTCATTTTATTGCTCATTGCCCCGATAATGAAAATGACCAGGGACAAGAAAGACATGGGAAGAAGGAGAAGAAAAAGAACTACAAGAAGGCGAAGGGCGAGGCACACCTTGGAAAGGAGTGGGACTCTGACTGCTCTTCATCCGACTCCGACGATGAGAGACTGGCCGCCTCAGCCTTCGACAAGTCTTCACTCTTCCCCAACGAATGCCATATGTGTCTCATGGCCAAGGAGAAGAAAGTAAGTATTCGAGATACACCTAAGTACTATTCCTCTAGTGATGAGGAATCTTCTGATGATGAAGTAGATTACTCTAGTTTATTTAAAGGATTAGATAGAGCTAAGGTAGAAAAAATTAATGAATTAATTGATGCTCTAAATGAAAAGGATAGACCTTTAGAAAAGCAAGATGATATTTTGTATGAAGAACATGATAAATTTGTTAGTGTTCAAAAATCTATTGCTCTAGAAATTAAGAGAAATGCAGTGTTATCCTTTAAATTATTTGCTTGCCATGAAACCATGTCTAGTTTAAAGAGTTTAAAGGATGAATTAACTACTAAGCTAGAGGGAGTTAATAAATCTAGTTCATGTGTAGAGCATGTTGTTATTTGCAATAGATGCAAGGACTTTGATGTTAATTCTTGTGATGAACACCTTATTTCTATTGCTAAACTAAATGATGAGGTGGCAAGTCTTAATGCTCAACTTAAGACTTGCAAAATTGATTTTGATAAATTAAAATTTGCTAGGGATGCCTACACTATTAGTAGACATTCCTCTATTAAGGATGGACTTGGTTTTCAAAAGGAAACCAAGAACTTAACAAGCCAAAAGGCTCCCGTTCTCAACAAGGAGAAAGGGAAGGCTCCTATGGCTAGTAGTTCTCAAAAGTGTCATGCCTACATTTATGATAGAAAACTTTCTAGGAATGCTCATTATAATAGGAGTTATGATCATGATGCTTTTAATTCACATGCTATGTTTGCCTCTAGCTCTACTTTTGTGCATGGTAGAAGTAGGCCTAGAAGAAGTAATGTTGTGCCTAATGTGCCTAGGAGAATGTGCAATGAACCTTCTACCATTTACCATGCTTGCAATACTTCATTTGCGCTTTTATGTAAGAATGAAAAAGTAGTTGCTAGAAAGTTGGGATCCAAATGCAAGGGAGACAAGACTTGTATTTCGGGTTCCAAAGGCTATTGTGACTAACCTTGTAGGACCCAACAAGAGTTGGGTACCTAAAACCCAAGCTTAAATTGCCTTGCAGGTTTATGCATCCGGGGGATCTAGTTGGATAATCGACAGTGGATGCACAAACCACATGACGGGGGAGAAGAAGATGTTCACCTCCTATGTCAAGAACAAGGACTCCCAGGATACAATCATATTTGGAGATGGGAATCAAGGCAAGGTCAAAGGTTTGGGAAAGATAGCCATCACAAGTGAGCACTCTATTTCAAATATATTTTTAGTAGAGTCATTAGGATACAACCTCCTGTCTGTAAGTCAATTGTGCCACATGGGCTACAACTGTTTGTTTACAAATGTTGATGTATCTGTCTTTAGAAGGAATGATGGTTCATTAGCATTTAAGGGTGTATTAGACGGCAAGCTCTATTTAGTTGATTTTTCGAAAGAAAATGCCAATCTAGATGCATGCTTAATAGCTAAGACTAGTATGTTGTGGCATCGCCGTCTAGCACATGTTGGGATGAAGAACCTTCATAAACTTCTAAAGGGAGAACATGTGTTAGGACTAACCAATGTTTGTTTCGAGAAAGATAGACCTTGTGCAGCTTGCCAGACAGGGAAATAGGTGGGAAGCACTCATCACAGCAAGAATGTAATGACAACATCAAGACCATGGGAGCTTCTTCACATGGACCTCTTCGGACTCGTTGCCTACCTTAGCAGTCGGGGGAAGTAAGTATGGTCTTGTAATTGTTGATGATTTTTCCCGCTTCACTTGGGTGTTCGTTTTGCAGGATAAATCAGAAACCCAAGGGACCCTAAAGCGCTTTCTAAGGAGGGCTCAAAACGAGTTTGAGCTCAAGGTGAAAAAGATAAGAAGCGACAACGGGTCCGAGTTCAAGAATATGCAAGTGGAGGAGTATCTTGAGGAAGAAGGCGTCAAGCACGAGTTCTCCGCTCCCTACACACCACAGCAAAACGATGTGGTAGAGAGGAAGAACAGGACGCTCATCGACATGGCGAGAATGATGCTTGGAGAATTCAAGACGCCCGAGCGGTTTTGGTCGGAAGCTGTGAACACAGCGTGCCACACCATAAACCGGCTCTACCTACATCGCCTTCTCAAGAAGACCTCGTATGAACTCCTTACCGATAACAAACCCAACGTCTCTTACTTTCATGTATTTGGGAGCAAATGTTACATTCTAGTAAAGAAAGGTAGACATATCCAAATTTGCTCCCAAGGCAGTAGAAGGGTTTTTACTAGGATATGACTCAAATACAAAGGCGTATAGAGTCTTCAACAAATTATCGAGTTTGGTTGAAGTCTCTAGCGACGTTGTATTTGATGAGACTAATGGCTCTCCAAGAGAGCAAGTTGATCTTGATGACATAGATGAAGATGATGTTCCAACGGCCGCAATGCACACGATGGCGATAGGTGATGTGCGACCATAGGAACAACAAGAGCAAGATCTGCCATCTTCCTCAAAAATGGTGCATCCCCTAACTCAAGATGATGGACAGGTTCCTCAAGAAGAGGCCCGTGATCAAGGTGGAGCACAAAAAGAACAAGCTATGGAGGAAGAAGCACCACAGGTCCCTCCAACTCAAGTCTGAACGACAATCCAAAGAAATCACCCTGTCGATCAGATTCTAGGTGATATCAGCAAGGGAGTAACGACTCGCTCACGTTTAGCTAATTTTTAGTGAGCATTACTCGTTTGTCTCTTCTATTGAGCGTTTCAGGGTAGAAGAGGCCTTGCAGGATCCGGATTGGGTGTTGGCCATGCCGGAAGAGGTCAACAACTTCAAATGGAATGAAGTTTGGAGCCTGGTGCCACGTCCAAAGCAAAATGTTGTGGGAACCAAGTGGGTGTTCCTGCAACAAGCAAGATGAGCACGGGGTGGTGACGATAAACAAGGTTAGACTTGTGGCAAAAGGTTATGCCCAAGTCGTAGGTTTGGATTTCAAGGAGACTTTTGCTCCTATGGCTAGGCTAGAGTCTATTCGAATATTATTAGCCTATGCCGCTCACCACTCTTTCAGGTTGTTTCAAATGGATGTGAAGAGCGCTTTCCTCAACGGGCCAATCAAGGAGGAGGTATACGTGGAACAACCCCCTGGCTTTGAGGATGATAAGTACCCCGACCATGTGTTCAAGCTCTCTAAGGCGCTCTACGAACTTAAGCAAGCCCCAAGAGCATGGTATGAATGCCTTAGAGATTTCTTAATTGCTAATGCTTTCAAGGTTGGGAAAGCCGATCCCACTCTTTTTACTAAGACTTGTAATGGTGATCTTTTTGTGTGCCAAATTCTGTACTGTTCACGCTGATTTGTACTCGCTCGTGCATCACGCTTGTACTATCTCCTTCTGTCAAGCCGAAGGTACAAATGTAATTGTGCCTTATTCCTGTTTATTCATGATAATATAATAGAAGTTGAGTTAATAATGTTACATAATCATTCGTGTTGTTTCTTATGTTTCACATACTTCTTCTTTCGTTAATGTATACTGCAATGATGAAGGTATGTCCTTCATGACCTTCGTCTGAAGATCATTATATCCTAAGAGAAATAATGCTTCGAAGGACGAAGGGCCTTAACCTTTGACATCTTGTGTTGCCTTATTCTTAATTCGAAGCATTTGAGAACAAGTCCCTAATAGGCCCCGAGGACCGGACGGTCCGCCCATAGGCGTGGACGGTCAACCAATAGATCAGATCAGGCAGTTAAAGTCATATTTCCTCGCTTGTCTATCCCTCTAATCTCACAGTAGCTGTTGGAGGACACTTAGCTAGTAATAGGTCTATATATCCCCCTTATATATATTTGAAGGGGTGCGGTCGATTGAAGAACTAACAACCGAATCTACAATCAATTTATCTGCTATTCTTTACCTTTTTCCCTGGAGTAGACAGTAAGATAAAATCTAATCTCCACCTCTTTGTGACTCTATGTCGTTTAGAGGAGTCTTGGGTGGCCTGCTGACCCAAGACAAACTCTAGGATCTCTCCTCCTCGACAGGGTCCCTCCTGAGAGCGAGATCCAGGTGCTGTTGGTGAACTCCGTCGCCTCTGCTCAAGCGCGGATGATCCGACCACCGGGCACGGACCGTCCGACCCTCTGCCACGGACCGACCACTTTGCCAGTAGAGAGCACTACCGTATGTACTCATAGCAGTGATTGACGCCTAGATTGGTGCCAACATCTAGGATGCAAAGAATTTTTTCCCATTCATCCGGTCGTCGAGATACAACACAACGCAGTGTCTAAACTATATCTATTTTTGTTTGCCTTTTATATTATCTACTATGTACATATGACGTGTATTTTAGTGCTGATTTGTGAGAGTCGTTTGCTTAGCTTGTGTCCAACAATTAATCTTTGGGTACGTTGTTAGCAGGCTAATAGCTCCCTTGTTGGAGTCTCAAGCTTCGGATCAGATGTCAAATTAGCTCCACGCTAATTTGGCTGGGTTGTAGATTGTCCAAGGCATGCATATATAGTATTATGGTTCTTCTTCTATTAACTAGGTCTGTGCCCGTGCATTGCCACGGTAGTAAAAATTTGTATAAAACATAGATAGGGAACGACAAACATCACTATAATATGTAAAATACTGTGTGGCAAACATTATTAATATCACATAAATTATTTCTAAGGAGTCAATATAGAACTTTTAATGACAGGCAAATATATCGACAATCATACACTAATCTAATCCTTTTTAACGATATTGATAAGTCTATGTATTTAGAAACATAGGTACAGAACATATTAATTGCTAGTGAACGGCAGTATTGGTTCGCTGGTTAAGGAATCTCGGGGATACAGCTCAAGGTATTGTTGGGAGGAGAGCATCAGGAGTGGAGCACTGCTCTATGCTAGAGGTAACTAGCTGCTCGTTGGAGCCTTGGTTTAGAGTTCTGTGTATGGCTTTGATAGCGTTTGGAGTTGTCCTGTACCGATAAGCGTAGCCCCATCTATGCACCATTCATTTACATAAGAAACAAAATCACCATCTGATACACCAATGGATTACTACACATCATATGAAACTTCCAGAGCTTATGCCCACTCTAGCTTATTGTCACGTACTAAATTTGAACAGTTTAGGAGACAAAAAAATTAAGTAGGTAGCACCGTATCAAGATACTTGCAAAGTTAGTGGGGGCACGAGGCCATAGCTACCTTTTCCTTTAGCGTATACAATTATGGAACAACATACACAAATGGAATAGAGGGAATACCTAGTGTGTAATTTTCAACTTCCAAATATGCAGACTATTTCATAGTTCTTACCTCTGTCTTGGATAGAGGCTTCTGAAATGACCCCTTGGCTTTGGATTTTCTTCTGTAATTATACCTCGATGGCTGCAAACACAAACAAGAAGGTAATGCTTAGTAAGTGAAATTATTTAATTGACTAAGTTGTCAGAGACAAGATGTGAAATTGTCACCTGCATCTCTGACTAAGGTAAATATACATAGTTTCATTCATGTTGTACAATATTACCAACAACAAACGTTTGATGCAAAAAGAGCTCACAATTTGCAAGTATAAGGCACAAGTATGTATATGTAGCGTGTGTGAGCTCTTTGTATCAGTGTATGACTTGCCACTGCAAGGTTTACAACTACAAAAATGTGACCCAAATAACCAGTATTTTAGTACAATTTTAGGGTGTAATGTCATGCATATTGGTTAATCTCTATTCGAAACCACACCACACGATTATGAGTTATGACTACAAATTTTTTTAGCTATTTACACTATGGGTTCCTGGTCGCTAGAGCAGGTTTCTTAAAATCTAGCAATGGCAATGGTTACAACAGCATGCAGCTACAAGTGTAAAGTAGAAACTTCCTGTTTGTATACCACAACATCTATGAGCATCATTATACCGTACAATAGTGTGGTTCGGAGATAGTTTTAGAAACATGTTGATCCATGTCCTGGACCATCCGGATGCCAACAAGCAAAACTATCACATAGTGCAAGCCAAGACATCAACTGTATTAAGTGAAGTAGCATGTTGCATATGTAACAAGAAAAGATGAGCTCTTATTTAGTGTGTTTTCATCGCAGTACACATCATTTTTCAAAATTGTCTATAGTGTGTTTATTCATTTGGTTCTACAGTATCTTCGATGACAAGACCTATAGTTTTTGTATGTGTAAAAGTGGCTAACAACATTTGATCTAGTGATATTTAATTATCCACATAGAGCAGCAAATAAATTACTAACTTCAGAAAACAGTGGATTGGGAGCGACACTCATCGGAGGATGGCAACAATCTGCATTATAAACATAGGCAGGAGATCATGGTGTCTCAAGCGTGGCGTGCGGCTGCATCGAAGGCGGACGGGCTTGGTTGTTGGTGGCATGCACGAAGCGGTTGTTGGCGTGGTCGTGACATGCGCAGAGGGGGAGGGGCATGGGTGCGGTTGCGGCTTTCGTGGGTTCCTGTGCGGAGGGCGGAGACATGCAGCAGCAGGGTCATGTTTGGCGAAGGTGGGGGCATTAGTTGTGGACGCTGACTTTAGAGTCTTATCAGAGTAGTGTATATTAATTGTTTGGATCGAATGTCTGCTTTCAAGGCTTCACTCTCGTGGATGCGTTGCCTGTCAGTTTGTTGTTTTAATTGTGCGTGCATGCATGCATGCTGAGCAAGATGCACTTGTGCCTACATGACAAATCTTGACCATCCACTTTTGTCTCATGATAAATGTTCATCCAACTGTAGATATTTTAATTTCATCAAAGGGTCAAATACCCATGTGACATTTGATGACTGTAATAATGTCTTATAACTGTTGCAA